>OX383252.1:17293206-19693206 GCA_947522985.1 Lithophane socia
TGATTCTTGCTAGTTTCTAGCCATGCTTAATGTGTTTTGAGATTCATGAAATGTGTAAAACTGTCCCTGATACAATCTTTGTACACTTAGAACCACAATATTTATTATAAATAAAACACATACCATAATATAATTAAAATTATTTATTATCCTTCATCATATTTCTAGCATACTAAACGTAATAAGTGTATAATAATAAATAATTGAATAGTAATTTAGTTTTAAAATATTTCAGCAATATACATATTAATAACTCGATAATAGGTTTAAAAGTTCAATAACTAAATTAGACATGCAAAGTAGGCGAATTATTATTGTATTAGTTTCATAATAACGTGTATCTATGAACATATTCCACAATTGCTAATAATCTGTCAGTATAATCTACACTAATAATAAAGTTCATGAATATAAAAATTAAAAATGAACGATTAACTAGCGACGACGTTTCAAAAGTGATCATAACACTCTTTATTTATTATTTTTTTTACAAATCTTTGGCGAACTATAACAATATATGAGAATAAACATTTCAATGGCTAGCTATCAATGCACTGGAGTTGATACTCTGTTCACAGTGTTGGGAACATAAGGTACATCACTATGCTAACGTGGTAAGGTGCAGTCGGCCCAGCCTCACTCACCAAATAATAACACTAATCTTATAATTGAATATCTATAAAAGTTAAATAGTTGGGGACTTTAACAAGTCTCTTAAAAACTTTATTTAAAGATTGGATGTATTTATTTGATTGTGGGTTCGACTGGGCAGACTGATCTATTCAATGATCGTTGAAACGACAATCATCAAACAATATTTGTCTAACGTATTTAGTTAACTAAATTGTTACAACAAGTTGGGGCTGTGTTAGCGACGAAACAAGTGACTGCTGCGAGACAGTCTCTGTACAAACTTATATATTATATTGCGAACATCCGGAGTTGTCGGCAATTAGCCTATCTATCGATAGATAGCCTGAACCTTTATCGATGTCGATAGATGCGCTGAGAGCAGACAAATGTGTCCAAGGCTCGAATTAATTATTTTGCGTTGTGTGAGAGGGATACCATATCGATATCGCCTTCTCTTTCATCGAATCAACGTGCACTCTTTAGCTTTAATATTTGACTCTGAACCCTTCATTTCCAACTCATCTATCGACACCCATAATATTTGTCTTAATACTAAAATAATTAATTCGAGTTAGTTATTGAAACGATATAACATATGGGATCATAATGTACAAGTTTGGTAACGCGATACGACTGAGGACAGCAACATAAGCCAAGTCTAGTGTCGTATAGAGTATAAAGTGTAGGTTGAATGGACGATCATTACAAGCGTATATCACAGGCACCGGTTGGTGTCCCTTCGTAAGCTATATATATGTAAACAGTTGTGCGGACTGCGGTAACCATGCTCAGGATTATTCGGGGTAATATAAACACGAATTCTGAAGGCATTTTCATATATTTAGGGTTGAATGGCTGAAACAAGACTACCTTAGTTTATACATAAGTTTAAGATGGTCTTTTATTTACAAAGTAGGTATTAAGTGATATATGTAATTTAATTGGTAGGTATATATTTTATATTCTTCACATATTATTTTACAGTTTAATTTTATTTATGAATGTACAAGTGTTGGATGGCATCGACTTTAAATCGATGATTAAATTAGTGATAACATCAACCTTTCACATAATCTTATTCGTAGAGTACAAGTGTTAGGTTCCGAACAATCGTAGAGTACAAGTATCAGGTCCCGAACAATCGTAGAGTACAAGTGTCAGGTCCCGAACAATCGTAGAGTACAAGTGTCAGGTCCCGAACAATCGAAGAGTACAAGTGTCAGGTCCCGAACAATCGTAGAGTACAAGTGTTAGGTCCCGAACAATCGTAGAGTACAAGTGTCAGGTCCCAAACAATCGTAAAGTACAAGTGTCAGGTCCCGAACAATCGTAGAGTACAAGTGTCAGGTCCCGAACAATCGTAGAGTACAAGTGTCAGGTCCCTAACAATCGTAGAGTACAAGTGTCAGGTCCTGAAAAATCGTAGAGTACAAGTATCAGGTCCCGAACAATCGTAGAGTACAAGTGTTAGGTCCCGAACAGTCGTAGAGTACAAGTATCAGGTCCCGAACAATCGTAGAGTACAAGTGTCAGGTCCCGAACAATCGTAGAGTACAAGTGTCAGGTTCCGAACAATCGTAGAGTACAAGTGTCAGGTCCCGAACAATCCTGAACACAAGCCGTACTTGTTTACTCTTAAACTATTCCAATATAAGTTATCCAGAACAATGTGGGGGACATAGTTTACGAGTATTTAGTTTGGTTCATCATTTTTTATATATTTCGGGTTTTATCAGGCGACTGAAACTCGTGGAAATATTTGAGATTACTTTCTTCTATACAATCAGAATTTGGCTAAAAGCTATCTTAAACTCGAATTGTACGTACGCTGTACGTTATCTACAGTTAAATGGTTGCTTCAGTGCAGTCGCCTGTGTTACCCGTACACTTTATCAAGTATGGCGTGTAACCATTCTAAAAAACGGTTAATGATTATGATTTCCACTTAGCATTAACACAGCGACACCCTGTCACCCGCCCGGGCGGTCCCGGGGCAAAAGGCTAGTAAGCTCCTAAAGATATGACGTCATATGTATGTACAATCGATACTGTGGAACTAAGATGCACACGCAGTTCCACCGCGAGCCGCCGAGCCGCTGGCGACAGTTACGTGCACAAGCGCATACTACATTACATATGGTAGTGTTAGATGGCAGTTCATTTCTATTAATTTGTATACACTACGATTAATCCCAGTCCTTAGTATTAATTATTTTGAACTTGGCCAGTGTGTACGTTAGCACTGACATGTAACACGGCAGGCTCCGGGGCTCGAAGAGGACCTTGATAATTTAGAACTAAACCAGAGACGTCTGTCCAGAGTCGATAACTACTAAATATATCCAGTAGGGTAGTTGAAGCGAAACTAGGGAACTGAATCGAATCGGTTTCAGTATACATAGAGTTGAGATCTTTTTCGTAACGGACGGCGCGATATTGTGGCGCGCTGACTGTACCCCGCGCTCGCGGATCGTACAGTCAACGCACTACTTACAATCTTTAGCTGAACTATGAGAGTAAGATCTTCTCTACCTAAATCATACTCCTTTAACTTGCCCTAAGGTAACTTTAAACCTCTAACTTAACCAAACGGTTATACCATTCATAACTCGTCTCTATCGATCTATACCAGTAAAATTATCTAAATTAACCAGTAACCTTAACTAATCTAAAGGTAATGGATGCTGACTTAACAGTATTCTGGATAACTTATCAAAATTAAATTAGTAGTATATTTTCATCTCATATAACATAGTAGGTTTATGTCAAAATATGTCGATCTAATGAAGTTAAGTAAGTTAGGAAGTTAGACATACTTGATAAGATAATAATTAATTGTTCTATGCTTACAAACTGGGTCTATTACACCTGAGGAACGTAAACAGTAACGGATAGCCGTTCTAAGTACACAAATGAGACAGTAAGTACCATGTAATAGTAATATAATAAACGTAAGTACGAACGTGTGCTTGAAGCTAAACTATGCTAAGCGATAGAAAAAATAAATAACAGAAAGGAGATATGACTAGATCGTTTTGTTTCATTACTAGAACCTACTATTCATAATAAGCACTATGCGCCTCTCTCCATATTTTTATTATATAAATAGATATAATATGATTAATAATTCCCAATTCTAAGTTTTGTTTTTTTCAGATTAAAATATTGGCATTCATCTTATGTACTAACTAGCGCCGATAGGTGTCGAGCGGGCGTGTAGTATACCGCGCGACGTCGTCACGCCGCGCTCGCACCTCGACGATCTAACTAACTATATCGCTTACTAACGACCCGCCTTCGATTCGCATACCGCATACCAACGATTCAGACGTTCTTGAGTGCATCGATGATGTTCACGTCTACGCGAGCGCTACGCGTATTTGAGTATGCGAACGATATAAATATTTTATAAAATGTCAGGAGTTAAATAGTTTTTTTTAGAAATTCGATTTCGTAATACTAACAATGTTGTTGATGTGTCGCGAGTGCCGCGGTACAGTCCAGCGCGTGTGCGGCACAACATAGTGGTACAGAGCGCGGCGGCGAGTGACGCGGGACAAGTGAGTGAGGATACTTCAGTAACGCAAATGGCAACTGTGAAGGTTGCTCGGCCGCCGGACAGGAACCTAGCGAAGCGTGTTCGTTGAGTCGCGAATGGAGAGCGTGAGATGACGATGAGTTCGGTTACGCTACGATAGACGACAGAGTATAAAAAGTTGCGACAGGCAGTGGACCCGACAGTGATGCGGGCACTGAGCGTGTGCAAACTCTACGGCAGACAGTCGGCAATGTCTGCCTACATGACAAATTATTTAGATACATTTAAATAATTGCAAAGCATACCCTGTATCCTAGAATCACTTTTATGGGCGATTGTCTTATACATTCTGAGAGGACTCATTATTCTATTACAAATGTTCGCGTCTCCGCTATATACTTTTAGGGAATTTAATTTTAATCAGTATAAAGATATAAGTACACAATATTATTAATCGTCCCGGGCGGTGCCCGGGCGCATTACGCCTACATTACCCACGAGGTGATATTATCGATAATCGATATACTAAGTATACGTGTTCCGGTTTGGCATCGATTTGTGTAACCTGTAACCTAAGTAGGTCGCGGCGCGGCGCCGCCGGCGTCGGCGGAGCACTCAACATACATGTGACCCGAGCGCGACCGTGGCCATCGCTGGCGACCTGCCGCGCTGGCGACCTGGCGCCCTAGCGACTTGGCGCGCTGGCGACCTGGCGCACTGGCGACCTGGCGACCAGGAGCGGCCAGCGGGGACCACGCACTCCTTAACCAGACAAGACGCGCGCGTCGTGCGGTTGGCTCGCAGTCGGTTTACGAAACGAGACCACGTCGACGAATAATCTACAACGGTAACATAAGAAACATTCATAAAATAACCACTTAACGCTTCAAATAAAAACGACGCTAAACAATTTCAAAAAGCATAACAACGTATTGCACAATGGTGAGATAAGACTTTCAGAGAAAACAACTAGACACACTTAATACGATATTACTTATATATTTTTTAAGAATATCGTTTAAACACACTGCTTACTTGTAAATCATAATCGCCTAAAACTAGAATACTATATCAATATAATATAATTATTTGTGTAAATATAAAATTCTATGTCTTGTGGTGAGTGTAATATTTGACTAGAGGCGGGCGGCGTGGCGGAGGGGGCCGGCCGCGGGTCGTGCGGGTCGCGGATCACCGGTCTCGGGCCCCCGGAGCCAGGGCCCCGGGCCCCGGGCCCCGCACCACCTCGCCGCGCCGCACTGCGGGCGCACACTGTGCGACTCGCCCGCGCGCACACAATATATCTAAGGTATCTCCGTATTATTTAATATTTATATTGGTACTTTTCTTGATTATGAATCTATTTTCTCATTAGAAATTACACTAGTTTTTTTTGTATTCTGTTAGTTCGCGCACCACTCACTGTTGACTCCCCGGACGCATTTAGTCACGGTTATTGTATTTAACACCTTAACACGAATATTTTTTTTACATGTTTATATACTATTCACACACACAGCGAGAACTAAAGAGGGGAAGCGCGCTCCTTGTGAATTGACATCGCGACATCGCGAGTTCGTCGCCCGCGCGTCACGCGGCCTCATTGGCGGGGATTGTCTAATTTACTGTCTACTAGATCTTAGTCATTTAATAACATCTTGATTCGATTGCAATTACACACAAAGAATTAGTAAAGGCAATCAAATGATTTCATGTTTCGTAGAGACATTTTCCGAAATTTCCTCTTGGTATGTACAAAAATAAATTGTGATTTTCTATACAGCAAACTTCTGAAAGTGCCTCTAGCATGATCATTTTGCCTGTAACTGTGATACTAAGTTCCTTGCCACAAACTTACTTAATTGTTTCAATATGTGAGGATAGGAAATTCAAAACCTCTTTATACTGAAAGCTGTAGGTATACTGCAAGACAGCAGGCTGGGATGTAAAGAAAGTTTAGGAACAGTCTAGAGATGAAGTGTACGATATAAACAGGCGCCAGAGAAACGCGCGGCACGCGGGCGGCTCTGGAGCGGTACACAAACATGCAATTCAGAGACGAACGGCCTGTACAGTCCATTATGTTGATATTATATTTTTTATATCACAGCCCATTTTGGAATTTACAACTCATAATAACACGATCTTTCGAAACGAAGGCCTAAGTATTCGGTCTTGAAGTGCACTTTCATTTGTACACAGCGTTAAATACAAACATTTAATTTTGTAACAACATCGTTCACTAACATGTAGGTTTGTGAGGTGCTGGCCGTACCATGGACAGACAGACGCGTCAATAACAACGTGATACTGAATATGTGACGTGGTCTTACTTACAAGTTCTATTTTACAAGTCGCCGTTTGAATAGACAGTGTACATAGTTGTCTTCTGGGTAATATTTTAACTTCGTGTAGGATGTGCTCTTTCTATATTACAATTTGTGTTTGCCCTCGAATAACGTCGTAAGAGAATGTCGTGTGGTACGAGCCAGCGACATAGCTTACACATACATACACGCACACGCACACGCTCGTTAAAATTTAACAAAATATAGGACATTATAAATACTCCAATAGTGATCTATGCGAGCACTTATATTAGTGTGATCAGTTCGGCGGTGGGAGACAACAGTGTCCGCGCGGCGCCGCGGCGGCGTGTGACTCCGCGGGCTAACCAAAGCGAGCGGTCGCGCGAATAAGCGATCGTCGCGTTCATATGTCACTCATTTGTTCGGGAAATCAGCTGGCACCCTTTGTTAGCGTGACGACGCGTACGGCGATCAAAATGAACGTGACAGTCGCATGTTCGCACAACGATCGGCTCGCACTGCGCCCAAACGTGCGCGCGGCGCGGCGGGCTCGCTCGACGTGCCACCGCGCCGCGCCGAGCACAATGTCTTGCAGGCACACGCTACCATCGCACGCGGCGCTGCAATATACAATCATTAAAATACACTTCTTTTTTCTTACATTTTCAACTTACTTAATAAATTCAGTTTGGCTTAGTTCAAGCAAATAACTAGTATAATAAATTTATGTTAAAAGTTCAGTTAAACTTTAAGACTTAGAAATAGAATTTTTAGTATGATTACAAAATGACAAAATTTTTATAACGTGTCATTTTTTATAATAATAATAATAATTTAATCAAAGTTAATAAATTGTATACATAATAATATAATAGAGTAATTTAATGATTAATCCATAATGATAAGAATGAAGCATTCCTACGCGCTGATTTAATAAATTACTTTTAACTAATTTAGTATACTCGCCGATGGCTTGCATAATTTATTTAGTAAGTATGTAGGTAATGATATTTGCTATACAATAAATGTGTAGTAAATTCCATAGAATTGTTGATAATACGCGAACAGGCGCGCCTCGGGCGTGCCGTGCGCTCCGGCCGCCACCTGCAACAACACAAGTTCTGCTGACAACATGTCATTACACTGATAGCCATGGGCGTACACAGGGGGGGGCATGGGGGGGCCGCTGCCCCCCCCTGGAAATCTCGCAGAACATGTATGAACTCGCCTAATTACTAATCAAAGTGTAAACCGGGCCTTATGCTCTAACTTTTAAAGGCCAACGCAGACTGGGACGGGATGGCAAAGGATTTTGCCGTCAGTCAGCGCACACTAGCCGCTTAGATACCGCGGCATTCCTGCGCCTTGCCACGGCGCGGGCGCCCCGCGGTATATCCCAACCAGCGCCGGCGTCCTCGGCATGCCGTTGCCTACCGCAGTACGCAGCGGGAGCCCGTGGCGCGTCTTCCAATGCCGCGCAACGAAATCCCTGTCGATGCCATGGCATCGTTTTAAAGCATAGCAATTTATGTCGTATTTCTATATCGATACGTTTGAATGTCTATTGGTAAAAATTGAAATCCCTTGCCATCCCGTCCCGGTCTGCGTTGGCCTTAAATAAACCGCGCAGTAGACACTGGCAAAATGCACGGTGCAATTGCTAAAGAAACCGCGCATGACGATGGCACACTACACTACATATACCTAATGTTTAATGTAGGTGTGTTTGTGTAGTGTGTATGACAAAACAGCCGCGGACGATCCGACCTAAAAAATCTGACTTGCCCCCCCGTAGGCTAGAAGCTGGGTACGCCCATGCTAGTAGCTGCAACTAAATAAACAGTTTTCCAAAAGCCCGAAGTAGCAGGGTTGTATAGTCATACCATGGGCACGTGATGAGCGCGCAGGGACGGCGTCTTGGGTTAGTAAGGCCGGTTGGCATCCTTGGGCCTCTTCAGTTGGACCTTCAGCCGCTTCATGCCGATCTGGAAGCCGTTCATCGCCTGGATCGCCGCCTGCGCCGACGTCGGGTTGTCGAACGATACGAAGCCTGAAACAAAAACGAGATTAGTGATAGATGCAAGTCCGGCTTAAAAGCTGTTAAGCATCCTGCAGTTAGTTCTATGAAAGTTGATCTAGTCATAAAAAGCCTTGCCTTTGTCATGCTAAAATTGATTACGCTTAACCGAAAACCCAAAGTTACTTTTAAAACTCATTCAATTGTATGTATATAAATGGTTAAATAAATAAATCAAATGACACATACAGACTTTTGGCCTTAATGCGTTTGGCCAAAAGTACAACTAACCAAAACATTTGCTCTGGTTGGTGGCACGGTCGATGAATACTTTGCTGCTGATCACGTTGCCAAAGGGCAGAAACATCTGCATCAACTCAGCGTCTCCGAACTCCTGGGGCAGGTGGTAGATGAACAGGTTGCAGCCCTCGGGGCCAGAGATGGAGCAGCCTGGGAACATAAGAAAATCTTTAAAGAACTCACAAATCTGTCCTTTACACCAGCACGGAAAGGTTATAGTAAAGGGAGGAAGAGGAGGATACAAGTATGAAAGAAATGATTGATGAGATAGATTTAGCAGTCGACGAAAATGACACTCTTTTAATTCTGAATTATAAAAGTAGCTAAGTTACAATTGTAAAGGCTGAAGTCAAAGAGCACATTGTTAATATTAATACATTACGTGTAATAAAGTTGACACTTATAGGCATAGAACAGCAACACAACATACAAAGAGATGCATATGGCAGGTAGCGTACAGCGACAGACAAGTGCTACATACAGCAGAAGCGAGTGAAGAGTTATCAGGGGAGGAGGCTGACCATAAGGGTCAATTCAGACCGCGACGTGAAGCGATGCGGCGCAGCGTGGACTTTTTAATAATTATCGAACTTATTTTCTTCACGAAAAGGTATAATTTCAGTGCGAGCGTTGACACGTGTCAATAGTACGCTGAGATGCGCGGTGCTGCGCAGCGCGTATACCTTTTGTGTAGTAAATAAATTGGATATTGTATCGGATCATAAAAAAGAGCGCGTTGCGTCGCGTCTCGGTTTGAACTGACCTAATGCCGTCCGTGTGTCACTTTATACTTGAAAGAACACCGACTATCATAGTAATATATAGTGTGGACAACAAACATTAACATTGCTATCTAGCCAAAAGATGATACGAACCGTTCTATTACAGTAAAGGATTGGATCATTGATTCAGATTTTGGTTTGAGCAGGTTTTTTATCTCAATGAAACTGTTCAGTATTTGAAAAAGAAAAAGTTTTGGCTGCATAACAAATAGAAATACACAGATAATAAAATAAATGAAACAAAAGTGAAAGGCTAGGTTTGTAGCAAGTTTAATTGATTTTGATGGACTCTGAAAACACAAAGAGCTATTTAATGCCATTGGGTGAAATCGTCTGCTGAAGGACTGGATTAGTTCGATGACGTCTTCCTCGGAGCTCCACTTACCTTCTCTTTGCGCAGGCGCAATGGTCGACATCGGCGGCGGGATGGGCTGCGGAAACTGCCCATAAACCGCTGGATAAGCTGTAGAACATTAATTTGCACATTTTCACAATGAACACCTATTGTTGCGTTCATACATGCATATAACAACATTATTATAACAATTATCAAGCTAAAATCATATCCATTGATAATAAATTAAAGTATGTTTTACTTTGCCAATTAGTTTGTCGATAAAAATGTTTTAAATCATTATTTAATTTTAGGGGTTGCTCCAATAAAATTATATTTAGACATAACAATGAACACAAACTACTTCAGTACTAAATTCTCCATAATATCGAGTAGCGTGATTTGCACAGCGTACGGTACCCTTTAGGGGTATACACAACGATATAATATCGTTTACTAGCAATTGATCGATCTGCTGGAATAACTTAGTTCGTCTAAATTAACTATGACAATGAAGACATTCGTTCCCAGCGGATCCATCAATCAGTAGGTTTAATATAAACAGTTAATAAAAAAACATTCGTTCCCCTTGCACATTGACATTATAACAATAATTATGATTACTCAATACTGATTCTATACATAATTTGTGAATTTTGCTTTATTGTTGCTAAAAGAATAAAATTATAAAGAAGATTTTATACAAGGATAACTTTTTAATATTACCGTTACTTATTTAAAAACATTTTGAATTGTAATAACTTCTTTTAGCAAAAATTTTACTTGACCAATAGTTACAACCATGGATTACGTAATATAAACCTGGTTTTTGTTACACAAAAACTCAGTTTGTTTTTCTTTATTCTATTACTAAAATAATTTCTCAAAGGTTTAGACTCATTTTCAGGTGTTTGGCAGTACTATAGACCGAGAATGGACTGAGCGTTCCGTATCCAGTTGTACAGTGAATACAGACAAAATAGTAGGCATATGTCTCTCGCGTACTATTATGTTGTAGTACTGCTACAGAAACAACTGCTGGGTGCACACCTAGCAGTTGTTTCTGTAGCAGTACTACAGGTATTGCCGCACAGTCGCTTTGTCTCTTTCTAGAGAGTGGTCACTTTTGTGAGGCTAACGCTCAGTCCATTCTCTATGTCTATGGGCAGTACCAAGACAAAATCATGTTTAATACTAATTAATATTTTAATGAAAACTTATTGAACCAATGGACTTGTTCAGATTGCCTACTAGTCAAGTATGAAGCGTGTAACTGAAGCAGAGTGGGTGCACGATAAGGAGTAGTGCCACTCACCGACTCCGGGGTAGGGCTGCATGCCTGGGTAGGCCGCGTGCTGTAAAGCCGCAGCGTCGCCGTTCGGTAGCCCCTGCGCTGTTACTGACACCGCTAAAAATACAATAAAAACATGTTCAATATCGATGTCATATAAAAGAAGTTTTGTTTATTACATTATATTTCATGCGAATAAATGATTCTTATTCTTATTCTTTCTTATTCTTACGGTTCTATAGCATATTGGCAAAAACGGAACCCTTATAATTTCGCTCTGTCCGTATACATTATTTTTTGCACTAACGTTTGTTAAAAAAAATTGTGATCGCTCAAAAGCGCTGCATGAATCACTAGGCACTACTATTAATCTTATTCATCGGTGCCGCGAATAATTAAGGTCGCAACTTGCTAACATCCTTCTAAAATAATTCTACGATGCTAAAATCTCAAAACATTCCTAAACATGTGGGGGAACCATTATATACAAAAGTAGGACCATGGACTCTACAGGGTTTAATGATCCTGACTATTTAGCGAAATTTATCCTAGTTTCGAACACTTACGTCCAGAAAAGGTCTGGTGTATGCCGTTGGTGTAGACGGCATCTTGCGGCGGGGGCTGTCCGTTAGCGGTCTGCGCGGCCATGTTGAAGCCCGGCATGGTGGGCGACGGCAGCGACGGCAGCGCGCCGTTCAGCGGCTGTCCGCCCGTGCCTATCGCCAGACCAGAGAAGTTGTCTGGAAAGGGATGCGTAGAATTTGTTAGTAATTTTGTAAATATTCGGAAAATAAATTGAAATACAATCCCTCTATCGTTTGTTAGTTAGTTACAAACTTAACACAACATAACATCACGCCTGTTTTTTCAGTAGGGTTAGGCAGAGGTGTACCTATAGTACTCCCATTTTTCGCCAAATATGTTAAATTCCCATGTCTAGCCTGTTACCATCAACCGGGCACAAATCCAGATTCCGGGGTGCTACTGAGAAATTCCTGACGGAAAAACCCAATAATGCTCTGCCCGACCTGGGAATTTAACCCAGAACAAACAATAATCAACCAACATCAAATTTGCGTTTGATAAAAGGCTTGAATATAGACGGTAACTTTTCAAACAAAAATAAATGTATTGAACGGTACGATTTATTAGGAATCTAAGTATAATAAAGGTATAGTTACCCGAGGAGGGTGGTAACGCGGTGTTAGTCATGCCGTTGAGTGCGTGCGAGGCGAGCGCTGTCATCGGACTCATGTAGCCTTGTGCCGTCGCAGCTACCATCAGCGCGGCTTGTTGCTGCAAGAGTAAAAATAACATAAATATAATAATATCAATTTATCCTAAGAAATTATAAAAACCACGGAATTAATCGTAGCTACGACCCGTCGTAGTGTTTCGTAGCGGATGCTACAACACGTAGCATTTCGTACCGGCTGCTACGATACGTCGTAGAGTTTCGTAGCGCGTGCTACGAGATTTCTGTGGAAAGTTTAACATAATCGATGCAATTATAAATATGTATTGGAGTAATTAACTACATGAACATTTTAGAGTATTTGACATGTTTTGTGACAAGGTATCTACCTACTTTCACCTTAGTCTGATTAATGAGATCGTGACCTATTTAAACATATTTGTATCGCAATTGTATCATCCAATACGTATGCAGCACGTAGCTCTCTAGATTAATTAGTGTTACATCTTAGTGCTACATTTATACGTCTTCTTAGAACCTCTACAAGGCTATTGAGATTAAAGGGGATCAAGTTAATGTGAGCTTTGTAGCATGTACTGTACGTAGCGCGTAGCTCCGTAGCACATTGTCTACGAAGCGTAGTACTACTTGCTACGCCAAGTGATTTTGTTATATTCCATACATGATCGTGAATATTACGTAATTGTGTCGTGTGTAACGTTAATGTTACATCATTATGTTCTTCAACACTGAAAGTCTGGCGGTTCTTGATCACATAAAGGCCCTGCACTAGACAGGGGTCAGTAAGCTAGGAAATGACGGCGCCTAATAGTTTTGAAATATTCACCAAAAAATTGACCTATAAAGTGTCTTAGAAGATCTACTTACAGAAATAAACATAGTTTCATGGGTATCTAAAAATGTTAGCGATATGCATTTTTTTGGCTGCAACTATTGTCAACCTGGAAGGCGACTTGGGGAAAAAAAGTACAAGGCTGTTTTGAAAACGACACCACTGCATTTGCACTGCGTTTGCACTGGCGATACATTACAACAAAACATGTATATATCTGTAGTTCCTGTCAAAAATTGTATGGAACAGAGATTTCAACATGTTTTTTCGCAAATGTTTCGCCAGTGCAAAAACGGGGTTACACATTTCAGCGAGGTATCACGTTCGAGAGACTAGTAAAAAACATTTTCACTAATAATAATTAGCATTTTTATCGTTGCACGTGTGAGGTGAAAGTGACGCTTTTTAAAGCATATTGTCAAACATTTTACACGTGCAGCCTCTGGACAAGTTGTACGCAGAAAGCCATCAGTGCTCTTCGTGTTCAATACAACAATGCATTCAGGATGCTGTTGGGGCTGCCACGTTTCTGCAGTGCGTCGGGAATGTTTGCTGATGCGCACACTGATGGCTTTGCAGCGATCAGACGTAAGCGTGCCGCGTCGCTACTGCAGAGGGTCCGGGGCAGCGCGAACAGTCTCTTGAGTGTCATTGCGGGGAAATTTGATTGCCCGCTCGTCCATTATTTGTCCCATCTGCATGTATACTAACATAGTTATTTAAGGTAAATTGTTTACTAACAAATTATGGATGTTTCTTGTCTTCCGAAATAAAATGATTATTATTATTATATTATTATCAACAACATCTGTTTTCGAACTCAGATTTTCGTCCTAAAACTTTTCGAGAAGAATGCAAACATTCTTCTTCCATTTACAATACATTAAAGCTATCTCTGAAGACACATAACGTGTGGTATTTATGAAACTAGTTGTAAAAAGTTTGCACCGGAGGTTGCAATATTGTATGCTGTACGTCTATCAATTTTCATCAGGCCAAACGTGCAGGTATTAAAACTTTTGTTTATGAACCTGCGGCAGCGGTTTTTGAATATCTTTAGAACAGTGCGTAATATCGTACTATCAGATATTTCGGACTATTTTACTGCATATTCGCCTTCCGAATTCTTAATATTAATCGGTCTGAACTAAACGTGATGACCTACATGACCCGACTAAAATGTGAAAGTTTGATAACGCTGCAGCCTTAGATTATGACATTTTAAATCTAAGGCTGCAGCCATATTGCGTAGCATTAGACTATCTACTACTTTACTTCTTTGGCGATAACCTAACACTGCAGTCCGGCCGTCGCGAGAATGCGTTTCTGACACCTATAATCTATCTAAACATCCTTTCATCTCATATATATGTATTCTGAGTGCCAGTCACCTGTTCCGTGATGACTTGCGCGTAGGTGCTGTAGGCTCCGAACTGGTTGCTGAAGACGAAGGGGTTGAGCAGACTCATGTTGCCGGCCATCTGCTGCATGCGCCGCAACTGCCGCTCCTTCTCCGTGTCCGCGAACTTCACCACTAGGCTCGATGACGCGCCCTGGAACAATGTGAGGGCCTGGTGAGATTGGGAACGTAATGTTAAGGAGGTGAAGGAGCAAATATAAAAAGTTATGATGTCAGTAGTCGTCATTTTTATGGTAATTTAACAAAGTTTTGCCATGACTAACGCACAATTTTAATTCTGTTTTTACAAACGTTGAGTACATAAAGTATGACTGAAAATATGTACATTGCGTCTTTGATTTTACCTCTAATAGACAGGAAAATTAATCCCACCGCTACCAGGCGAGGTACGGCGTTGACCTCTTTAAAAATGCAGCAACAAAGCCCTCGTGAATATTAAAACTGCAATAGCAGACGCGTAAAGTGCTCCCCGGACTATAATAACGGCAATCCCACAAACTAGGGTACAACAAAACGGTCGGCACAATACCGCCAGCGAAACGTTCAGCGTTCGCATTCATTATGTATTTGCAGTCGGAGTACAGGCAAAAATGGGCGCGGGTAGGCCCGGCACGAGCGCGCAACAGGTCTCCTCCCCATAGTTGCAACAAGTTATTTGGGCTCACATCCAAAAATGCATCGGCCGAGACGTTCCGCGAAGTTGCCCGGGCTGGAGTCTCTCTTGCGGAAAACTGGCTTCCTTCCTGGCTCGGCCACTATCTCCACAGCCGGCCGCGTCCGCACCGCGCCGCAACAACGTTAAGTACGCGCTAATTGTCGGCGCGTGTTTGCTAAAAGTATTTCACAGTTGAGTGCGAGCGTGGCCGTGCATAACATTTCACTATTGAATTATTCCGTGACGGTTTGTTTTGTTTCGTCGATTCCATTGTTTGATATTTTCGATTTCCGGTTTATGTAAACGTTGCGGCGCCCGCTTGAAAAGCTTTCAGTGTTTTTCGTTTTCTATTCTCAAATAAAGACCTAAGTGTTTTGAAGCATCAATATATTAAAATGATTGTTGCTATATAAAAGTAAGATAAGATACTTTAGCAATTAGTAAACTAAACACGAGCGACGTTTACGAGTAAGCAAGTTTGTAATTTAATGGAGTTGGTTAAGTCATTAAATTATTATTAACGTAAAAGATTAATGGTAGGTAGTATTAAGGCTCTCCGAAATTTGCTTTAGGTAACGGTTGATTAATGTTTACGTTATGAATAAATATTTGAAAAAGTTTTGTCGTGAAGTGCTTAAATGTTTAAATTACCGGATTAATGGCAACAATGTTAGTTAAAACGGTTATCTGATTTAATCTTAATATTTGATTATACAAGGCGTGTGGTATAAATCTGTGCTTGGGTTGACGCGACATATGGCACCGGCTCGGCGTCGCGTGTCGCGTGCGCGTCAGGGGTGAAGCTGACAAATGTGGCGACATTATACTATCTATGTGAGAGCAGTGTGCGTTACACCTACACGTGATTATATCCGAAATGCTAGATGATTACTATAGACATTCGTCGTGATGGTTTACTTATCATAACAAAACAACATCACGCATGTAATCCCCGCAGGTTATAGGATTCATTTATTTGTCAGAATATTGTACAAAGTTGCTATGTTGGGTTAGGCAGAGGTGTACCTATAGTACCTACACCCACATTTCGCCAGTTATGTTTTAAGTCCCATGTAATAGGGAGCGAGCCTATTGCCAACAACCGGGCACAAATCCAGATTCCAGGCTACCACTGAGAAATTCCAGATGGAAAACCCAATAACACTTTGCCCGACCCGGGAATCGAACCCAGAACCTCATGCTCAGCAGTAGTGCTTGCGACCACTTCATAATCTTCATTATACCATAGCTCACAAAAGTTCCCAGTTGAACATGGACCTAATATTCTAAATTGTCATAATGAGCATACTTTGGAAAGCAGATTGGTGATCATAGTATGTTGCAGAAGAGAAAATCGCTATCTACCCACTCGACTGGTGTCATAAGTAAGTCTAACTCCTGTGTCAGACAGACCTGCGTGGCATAAACAAATGTGGCAAATTGTTAAGACCAAAATTTTCTTTTTGCGGTTTGTTGTATGTTGTACACCTATGTATAACTGTAGTAATCCCAAAAGCCCATTTAACTAGCAGTGGTACTAAACAAAAGACAATCAATATATTTGATCGCCCATGATTGCTATATTTGATTGCAGCAATATGCAGGATACAACGCCCTGACCTTTTGAAAATCAAACCGTTTGCCGATGGTTGATGTGCCTAAAGTGAACGTCAGATTGACTGAATACTGATAAATCAAGACGGCTGGCTGCACTTTTGTTCCAAATTAAATACTGTCCTGCGAATAATAATCTGTCTATCCGTCATCATTCTCCTTATACAATATTATTAACAGGCTTGTTGTATGTGTTTTTAAATAAATAAATAAATAGTCTAATCACATCTGAATTCAACCTACTAGACTGAAGTCTGGAGATCGAAAGATGTACTAGTTGATTGTTTAAACACAAACCTTAAAAACAAATCTAAGTAACTTTTTCTTCTTGGAATCTCTGCTTTAAAGATCAAAATGCTATAAATCTTATTCTATAAATGAAAGAAAGAAAGAAAGAAAGAAAGAAAGAAAATACGTTTATTTGCGGTAAATATGACGCAAAAACAAGAAAAGAAAATAACCACAAAGTATAAATAAAAAGGTTGGGGGAAACATGCGTCACATCCACGCAAAACGGCTATCGCTCAGCATTATGCTGCGACCCTATGCAAAACAGAGCCCCAGCGCTGGTTTTCAGCGACAGCCGGCGCTGACGTAATGACGTCGATCGGTGCGGCAAACCATAATCAGAACGCTGTACCGGTACAGCGCACTGTAATAAAAAATAAAATATATTATATTAATATCTAATAGTATAAAAAACAAAAAAAAAAAATTGAAAAAAATATATAAAAAATAAAAATAAATAAAAAAATTGGGTAAACGAGAATATCATCCTCCGTGATGCGTTTTGTGTAGTGGCAACATTTTGAAGCGTCCTCTTTGACGTACATACACCCAACTAGAGATGATGAATATAACCATCAACCATTAAATTTAACTAATATTTAAAATTAACCATGATATTCAATAAATAAAATTAACGTTAACGAATAAAAATATCATATCAACTTCTTTGGCGCAAAATTGGCAAGGACGAATATTTCTCTGTCTCGCTCGAACAACGCGCTGTCTCTCGCTCGCTCGGGTTGACCTTCGGAGCGGCAACGCAGTGTCCTCAGTGTGGTAGAAATATTTATTCCGTTACGTGCATTCAATTGTATGTTCTATCTTTGTTACGTTAAAACACATTTACTGTTGGGGATATTTTATTCTAAAGAAAGTTGTTGATATTTTTAACCAATATTTCATATAAATCATATTCGGTAGTTATATCTACTATTCATTTTATGAAGCAAGCAACTCGAATGTCGTTTTGCTTACTCAAAACCAGTTGCCAGAAATCTTTGACGCAATTCAAACGGTTTAATTCCAAGCGATCCGGTTACCGTTTCTTAAACGTGGCTTCACTGAAGCCTTCCTGAAGCAGTAAGCTTAATTATTTTTATGAATAGATTTAAACGTTGAGTTGATTGGAGATTTCTGCTTTTTAGGATGTAGGTCAAATGGTTTACTGGGTTTTTGTGATTGATTTTTAAGAAATCTTTCAGCTATTAGCTTTGATTTAGTTATTTAATTGAGCTACTGAAATGCTACAAAGTCAACCAATAAAATAAGTTTTGATTTTGATCCATGTCATCATAAGTACTTAATAATTCAAGACGTAAATAACATGGGTGTTGAGTTTATGCCCATTAACAAAAAATGCAACATGGCGTTTATTAATCGGCGTGCTATCAAAGTCAAATCAAAGTCAAAGTCAAATAATTTATTTCAAGTAGGCACATTAAAGGCATTTTTGAGCGTCAAATACGAGGGGTGTTCAATAAATAGTGAGAATGAGTATGACGCAATTATCTGTTATTAAATGTTAAGTATTTTATTTTTCGACGTAGTCACTTTTCAGGGTTATACACTTTGTATAACTTTTTTATAAAACTAAAATTTCCTTTCTAAAAAAATATTCTTTCTGATCCCGTAAAAAATCGTGTACGGCGGTGACTACTGCGTCATCATCTTCACATTTCTTGCCCCTGAGATGTTCCTTTAACCGAAAAAATCGGTAAACATCACTGGAGCAAGGTCCGATGATTATGGAGGATGTGCCATCAATTCGAAGCCAGCTTCTTGAATGTCAGCCATCGCAACTCTGGATTTGTACGCGGAGGCGTTATCTTGGTGAAACAAACAAACAACAGAACACGTTCCGAAACCACGCAAACAAATGGCTTCTATTTTTTTAAACAAAAGAGAATTGATTGTTTTTTTTATTATCATCATAGCTAATGTCTGGTCTATGATTGCCAGTATTTTTTTTTCTGTCCTAGTAGAATGTATCGCATTCTCACTATTTATTGAACACCGCTCGTACATAGGAATAGAACTGATACTAGTTGCCCCTTCCAAAAAGTAGTTTTCGTATGGAGAATGGGCAAGAAACTACACCGTACTCTTTAAAAAAATGTTTTACTGTATTTGGTATACATTAATTATATAATTACATGTGAAGACGCACCGAGAATACAATTACTGTACCACAATAGGTAAAAAAGAATTAAAAATGGAGCAATGACAAATAAATTAATTAAGTACTTATGTGATAAATACATCGTGCTCACATATTTACAAACATTGTAAAAGTATACGATATGACAATATTCCTAAAAACTTACAAGTAATACTAATAAGACAGTGTGTGAGTTTAAGTAATCATAAAATGTAAAAAATCTATGATATACAAATCATAAATTATACAACTAGATTAGCAACCAGTTTGATTTTGTCCATATAACAATAAGAATAACTTTATTTTTCAAGACTACGAGTGGATGAGTATCAGGTACTTTTCCATATCTATTGCTGTCCAACCAGTAAGATCCAAAGTTACTCTTGCCGACACCCTGTAGAAAGAATGGGTAAAGTTTTCAGCTAAGAAAATAAAGTAGCCTGAAACAAAATGTATACAAGACCAAACTGAACCATTTGAAAATTCATCAGAAACTAAATTCTATATGTGAATAATCACAAAATATCACTACACTAAATTAGCAACACAAGAAGTACACTCTTCGCCAGAAATCCATACATCCCTTCACCATTTACAATCTTGCCTTGCTAAACTTTATTGCGTATTTTATTAGCCAATCGTGTCGCGTCGCCTGGCTTCGTGCAAATTCGTGCATCTTCGTGAAGCTTCCTAAGGGGAGGCATTGGGCACATTCGTTACATCTTCTGTGCAATTAACGGGACATTATTAAACTCTTAATTGCTCTTGTGTAAGTTCACTCTCGCTTGTATAATTTATATGTTTATGGTATACAGTATATTTTATAGTTGTTGGAAAATGTGTTGTTTGGCGTGAAATTTGTGGAGTGCTAATTTATGTTTTGTTTTAATTATTATTACTAATAAATAATTTGCTTGTCCCGAAGTCTGCAACATCTTGCTATAGAAGACGACCACATTTTTTAAACTTATCCATTTGATGCTACCATTATAAGAATGAGCCTACGCAACCCATTCTCTCACATTAACCGAACGCTCTCGCGTTCTTTCGTAGCCCGCGCAGCACAGTGTGCTACGGCGTAGGAATTTCGTAGTACGCAACCAATGACTATATAGCCTCTTGCCTGCTCATGCGGGCGACTCGGGCTCACGACACATCAGTTTAATTGAACTGATATTAGATGACGATATGAGTGGCCATTTTAGTGGTTGGAACTCTGCACACGCGGTTATTATGATCTTAAAAAACATAATAATAAACAATTATGAGTTATTGTCCGGTTAATTAGTGTGGAAAATCGTCTAGAACATCCAACTATAAAAAAGATAGCATTACTTTTCAACGGTAAGTAGAATATATTTATAATTTAATAATATTATGAATTTATTGCAGGGCTCAAGATAAACTGGTTGATACGTAAAGGGTCACAAAAAAAGTACACCGCGTTGATGTCTTTTTGAAAAGTCTCTTTCTCTCGCTAGGGTATTGCAATACGTCTGTTCCTTACTATCTGCACTTATACCGGAGAGACGTATGATATTATTACGATGTTTCCTTATGGTAAAAATGTAACATTAAGTACTTAATGTTTACATTTTAGATTGCAAAATATTCCGTAACCTTAAGAAAAGTGGATTAATGCAGTTCACAGAGAAAATTTTATTCCAAATAAATATAGCGTTATTTGTTCAAGGCATTTCACAGCAGATTAAAAATAAGTAATAGCAATGTCATTTCCTTTCGGATAGAACAATAAATTCTCATAAGTGAAATTCAAATTAATTATTGTTCAATTAGGAAATCGTCGAATCGACGTCGATTTTATCGATATCGATGTTATTGTTGCAAAACTGACTTGTGCCTCACTATATTTGGGACTTTCGTTGCATCGGCCAATCACAACCGCTGGTGTGTCTTCGTCCCCCGACCCGCAGTGGTGAGTTGTGTGCCTAGACGAAATCGGTCTATCAGCTCTCAAGTAGTTTAATACTCTTTGTACGCAACGCTACGACCGCGACGCTGAATTTTTTCGAATAATTTCTTGCTAGAAGATTTACAAAACTTATCAATTTATTGTCGTTGAGAATTGATTTTAATTGATTGATTGGTTTGGTATTGCTTTAAATTGCAGGCTGGCATGCTTGCATTAAATCTATCTCAAAGACCAAAATCTTAATGAATACGGTCTACACACGCTTTCACGGAACTATTCAGCCGCACCGTTCACGATTCAATTTTTGTTTAGTTGGTTACAAAGATACAGTTTATTCATTGAAGTACTTAGGTAATGACCCATAATCTAAGAAATCTCCATGCCCATAAAACTAACATTTTACACTGAAATAGCTATAAAGTCAATAAGTAGCTACTACAGCAATAAAAAGTAGTCGGGCGACGAACTGTGGCCAATGGTGAGTAGGTAGTGTATAAATATTGTGACATTAAACATGTCACAGTTCACGGTCGCAGCGTGTAAACAACACACCTACTACGATTTAGTACTCAAGTCGAGCTGTAAATATTCCGAACTTACTCACTGGGTCAACTATAGGTATGCCAAATAAGTTTTTAAAGTATAAAATACATGGAAACGCGGTATTATTGAAAATTCTTGAAAGGTTCTAATGTAGGTAGCAGATGCGAAAGTTGGTGCAGCAGCATTCTCCAGTAACTTAAACGGTATTGATAGCCGGTTGATCGAAAAACACTTTTGCACATTTGAAAAACACTCGCAACAACAGAACAGACAACAGAATAGGAGTGAGGCGTATTTATCGTCACAGATAGAAATCACAGATATTAAAAAATAGCAGATAGCAATTGCTCCTAACGATAAAAAATATCTGTTACTTAAAATCACAGATCCTCAAGACTGTTACTGTTAAAACTTCGGATACGATTTTCGACTTTAACAAAAAGAAATAAAGAAGATATTCAATTGAGTTAGTACGTATTTATCGTCTGTACAAAAATCACAGGCTGTGATTTTATAACAGATAGATACGATTTTCGACTTTAAATCAAAATAAATAAAGATGATATTCGATTGAGATACGTATTTATCGTCCGTTCAAAAATCACAGCCTGTGATTTAATAGCAGATATTTGGATCTGTTATTTTTTTGTCACAGTCACAGTGATCACAGATATCGTGTTTCACCTGTTACAACCCATCTCTACAACAGAATAATCGACACGATGCAGCCAGAGCATGAGTGCTGTACAGACCCACTGTAAAAGGTTAATGAAAATGCCATGCAAGAATGCTAGAATCAAAGGGTTTGAGCCGCAATATTTAATGAAGATGCAAATTCGGTTGCTACATTTGATTGCCTTTCTAGCTGCTCCCAAAAT
This sequence comes from Lithophane socia, assembly GCA_947522985.1. Classification (NCBI taxonomy): domain Eukaryota; kingdom Metazoa; phylum Arthropoda; class Insecta; order Lepidoptera; family Noctuidae; genus Lithophane; species Lithophane socia. Next base: position 17,315,948 of record OX383252.1, read on the forward strand.
CTGTAAACAAAGTGACCTTTGAACTGCCAACGACATGGAATAGAAGTGGCTACTGGCATATATAGGTTGTAAGGACATCGACGCGCAAACTGTTACCATGAATTCAGTAAATGGTTCGAGACCAACAAACGTTGAAATTTTTCATCAGCTATTTAAAAAAATCAGCTGTTCCATACATTTTGTCCGTGTATGTATTTTCCTTACACCGTGAATATTTTTCATTTTTCTTTCTCTTGTCCTGAAGATATAAGCACAGTACACAGAGAGCACATAAACAAACAACACTACATACGTGTTGTTCTTCTTAACTACGGAACAGATTTTGATGCGGTTTTCATAATTTAGAGAATTTATTCCGGAATGTTTATTTGTATATTATATCAATATTAAAATAACATATAATAAGGAAATATCGATGCTTTGTCAAGTCGTTAAACCATGTGGCAGGGGCGGGTAGCTAGTAATATATTATATATTAGTCATTTCTCTCTCTCATGTCCTTATGATATAAGCTCAGTACACCACAGAGAGCACCTAAACAAACAGCGCACTACATACGTGTAGATGTCCGTGGACAGATCCAGATCAACAGTAAATAACCGCCGCCAGAGACGGAGGGCTTCCTGCCTTCTGACACTTAATGTGAACGCCAGGGCCGGGCTCAGAACGGAAATATGTAATAATACGCCGTGTTACACCAAATAGTGGGGAACAGAGAGTAATGATTATTATAATCGTTATTGTTGCTCGTGTTCTGGTTTTTAAGTTATGGCTTTGTTTGTATAATTTAGGCTTTGGAAGGAAGTAGAGCCTGGATATATTTGTAGTCATGGAATCCTGTTGAAAATCTAACTATCTTGTGCTAATAACACCCCTGACACACCTATTTCTAGCTAAACGGTTTGATATCGGTTTGATTTGAATGGTTCAATCAAAATCAAAAGTCATTTATTCAAACTAGGCTGAGAATCAGCACTTTTCGAACGTCAAAATCACATAAGACAGTCCCCCAAAAACGCCCACCCTTCTCCACTTCCTAGTGCTTTAGCTGGGAAGAAGAAGTGGCGCAACAAACTCCCCAGCAGCACAGCTGTCTGTTCAGTTAGAAAAAAATGATTATATACAAAAGTATACAAAATCATTTACATTATGCAACACAAAAACATAAATCTAATTATTAGCCATATCAGTTTATTATTCCTCATTATTATCCCAATCAGATGAGGTTACATTTCATCTTATAATATTAAGAAGGTACTTGATAGAACATAGGTTTCCCCTACATAGAGAGGCAATTGTCTCCTAAACGCTTTCACTGCATGAGCACTGAAATAGCTGAGACTTTTTTCACCAAGGCTAGAAATAAAATTGTGTATTCCAAAAAAATAAACGAACGTTTAGAAATATTATAGCAGTGATTGCAAGTCTCGAGTTCGAACCCAAGCCACGCATATCTGACTTTTCAGATTCATTTGCGTATTGTATAATTATCACTTGCTTCAAACACGACGACGAAGGAAAACATAGTGAAGAAACCGACTTGCCTGAGAGATATTTCTCAATGGCATGTGAAGCCAGGTCAGAGGCCCATGGGCGGCTTTAAAACTCGGACACCAGGTTAGTCACTAACCACATGAAAAGAAGAAGAAGACGTATTATGATACCTAAACCTAATTACCTAAAGCTCTTATTGCAAATAAGTTCTACTTTCACCACATCCTCAGACACTGCAGCGTATAATATCTCAGTAATTAGCGCAAATGAAGTGTTTATGAGTGAGTGCGGGCCTGTGCCGGATGCGGGGCAGGCGGGACGGAAGCAAAGCGGCGCACACAATGCACGCCGCTTTCCCACTGCGACACTGTGCTGTGTGTTGTGTGTGTGTAGCCTAATGTGCGATTAGCAGTTACTGGTTAGTATGCTGGTGTTGGAAGAGGCGTAGGCAGGACCTGACCAGAAAAGCCTCAAGTATCAGGCAAGTCCTTTGTACAGTATTTTTTTACATTTGTTTGAAGAAATTCTTTGTTTGAAAAGATTGAAAGATAAGGATTTTAAAAGATTGAAGATAAGGATTATGGTAAAGGATTTTCACTTTCCGACACTGTTTTCTCCAAAGCCACATATCATCATAACTTACTAAGCAAAAAAAAAACAACCCACATTTGAACACTGTATCCCTGTGTATCATTACCGACACAGTGTCTGGCTGTGTGTGTCGGTCCAGCGGTCTCGTATGATACGGCAGATAGATGGGCTCTCAGATACCGCCGCTCTGCACACATCTGCACATTATGTCTCCGCTTACCGACAATTGAAATATATGTAGTATCAAGTTAACTGAATAAGTGGGTACATTTATTTTAAACTTGAAACTTGGGAATGATTTACGTTTTGCTAAGTGTTTTTGGTTGATCTCAAGCATTATGATTTTGAGAAAACGAAAGGATAAGGAAAAAGAAAAGGTGGAAGTCCTTGACCAACTTCAAGATACCTTTCCGTCGAGCCCAATTTTTAATCTTTGCCCGCCAATTTAATTAATTAAAAGTTATTCAAACTCTAAACGAGTTATACAATCGTGAACAAACCCGAATTTCAAGCAAATAGGGTTAAGTCAATTTAAAACTAGGGATCGCTCACTATAATGGTATAATATCGGATCATTTGGTTTCAAAGCAGATATACCCAACATAGTAGCTATAGTTATTACTTGTATTAATCATCGCAAAACCACAGAATTTGGCCCGCCTTAATTGAAACACAAATAGCTAGGTGTGATTGGAGCGATGGCGAGATTAAACTAGTTCAAACCGGTTTAAAGCCCCGACAAAGGGTGCGAATGCTAAAAGGTCGAGCGGACCTTAAGGGGTTTTTACATGAACTGGAAGATGTACCAGTCATGAACCGAATTCTTGCAAAACTATGATTAATGAATAATTAATATACTTTGAGTTGTCTTAGCTAGATAACCGTTTTGTTGAATCCAAGTCGGGTTTCTGTATTGATAGGAGATCCGGCGTGAATATTAATTATAAATGCGGGAGTCGACAAACTGTAATTTTGTGAATCAAACACGTTAATAGAGATAAGTACGGAAATAATCCAAACATGCGTGGGGTGTAATTCACACGATGTTCGGGGTATTTAATATGAAATTTTATGCGAATTATGGGAAAACACGAAAGTGTTAATAGCATCACTTATAATACAAAACTAGCCAAACATAACTAGTATGGGGTCCAACAAAAATGATCTCAACCACTCAAAATTAACGAGTAATCCTTCCACACAAACGGCCGCCACTAAAACCTTTCTTGCGACTATAAAACGAGCTCCGTATAAACGAGGCTTTACCCTTGTTTTATTAGACCCTGCCCATAGATGGTCGGGTGTAATTCCTTCATACAAACGCGACCAGTGTCGAAGGCACCGCGGCTCGCTTTGTTCGTAAGAGGGTGGAATGGGCTAAAAGCCCTGCTCTATACGCCTCCAACTTAATTGGAATCTTTTAAAGTTTACTTGGGCAATAAAGGAGTCCGAATTACTTAAGTACGCCGCTCGTAGGACCGTGGATTTACCTTCAATGAACTTGTAACAGATGTTGGGATGCCTCATGTTTTATGCGGGAGCTACGTTACGTGCTGTTTAATAAAGCTGTTTGTTATCGCGACAGTTCGCGAATTATTATTGTTAATGATTCAATATTGTGGTGTTGCCTAGTTTATGAACACTTTCATCGTTGTTTGAGCAGAGTTATTAGGCAGTGTGCCTGGAGTTACGACTTGTTTACGCAGTAAACACATAATATGCGCACTTACGCAAAGTTCGTTTAAAAATTATGTAGGTACTCATTTCATAGATGTTAAAAATTCTTAGGTAACATCATTTTTATCAGTTGCTTTTATCTAAAAAGCTATTCCATAAAAACTTCATCAGACATTAATGTCATTATTCCATACTTTATCTCAAAATATGAATCTTTATCTTAAAAATTAATTCACCTCTCAGTAATTTCATATTGATGACATAAGCTTACTTATACAAACTCTTGGTACACAATGCGTAGAGGTTATTTCGATTGCCGCTTATTTTAGAGTTTGGGCCATGCAATAACTGGCTCTTGTATTATTCAGCGGCCAATTATTGTAAAAGCAGTTTTCTGTTTCTTCCGTTCAGTTCTTGGCTCCAAGAGCAGGTGGAGTGGGGCTTGTTTGGCTCAACAATTGGCTTCGGCCCTCTCAATGCCGTATTTTCATTATTGAATATTAGATCAAAATGTCGTCGACGAGAAAATCTTGTTGTTAAGACCGAACCGTTGAACGGGAATGAATACCTTGTATTTATTATTTACGTTCCGAATTGAGTCCATTTTATTATTTTGCTTTTTATTAATAGATTGGGATGGAGATCTTTATTGCTCTTGCGGACTTTTTCTTTTATTTTGGAAAATGTTCAAGCAATTATGTGTTTTGTTATCAATTTGTAATATGTTAGTTTTGGTTAGCTATCAGTGGAAGGGATATGTAAAAGTTGAAATTAATTAGTGAACGTTAAGTACATACAATACATACTCTCCAACCACACATAAAATGTAGGTATAAAATAAATTCGGACACACTAATGTTAACACGATTACCCAAACGGAACGCACAAGTAAAATAAATCGTAATGTAGAAAGTTTGAAATTTTGTACTCATCGAGATTTGGGCAAGGGAAGGGACACTGATTACATTGGCGGCCAAGAGTCCCGGGGGCCGCGGACTGAGGGTTCGTTAATACGAGCACATCCCTATTGTGTGAGTACGTCTGTCATGTGTGTGTATGTGTGACGGTTCGGCGTAACTATGGTATTTTGAAATGTTGAGTTCTTATGTTCGTTTAGAATGATTTAATACTAGCTGGATATTATTATGCTGATACATAAGATTACTATGCTTTCATAACAATTATAATAAACAATCAAATTGAAATCTATTTAAAAGATAGATAAACGAAAACACAGGTTTTATTAGTAACATGAACGCTATGTGTTGCCGCCAACTTCGTACAAATAAAAATAAATGTTATAGTTTAAATCAACAAAAGTCACACAGAAGCTCTTTTGAAATCCAACAATGGGGCCTAGCCTTTGAACATTGCACAAGCATTATAGAGTATTTGTCGATAGTCTTGGTCAGTACTAATAACTGTGTCAAAATAAAGTGTAACTAATTTCTAGAGATTTAAACCCTACAAATTACCTAGGTACACAAAAGTCACATTCACTTGCCACAAAAACTAACTAACAAACAAAATTGTTTGTCCCGGTCATTAGGACTCAATCTAAAATTAAACCCATTAATCAAAGACTGTCACTCATTACAATATTAATTTAATAATAAACGAAGGAGCTCAGAGAGGGAAAGAGGAAAAAGACTAGAAATATAAGGCTAGCTACGGACTACCGGCTCGTTTAATTTGTGTAGCCTGTCGATATTGCAGTCCCGCACACCCCGCACTCCCCGGGATTAGAGCGGGCCTTATTTTATCTTTTTTTTCCACGAGACCATGTAATAAGCCGAATTAATCCGCGACAGGACGCAGTGTTGGGACACGACAATAGGTTGGCGGTAATACCCGGTAATCCCCGCTCTATTACGGTAAAGTTTCAGTAATTTATAGTGTTAATTAGAGCGTGCATATTTTTCGTTAATTTGAGTTTAGTGGAGTTTTAAAAGGATTGTTTCTTTATGATAAGTTTTTGTGAAACTGGGTGTAAGATTGTTAATATTTTGCACTCTGCTTCGATTACGAAATAGATTTAAATGGAGCTGAAGTACCTACATATTCTAATCTCAAAGAAAAGGTAGACATTTGAAGTTTTTGCGACACCTTATTGTGAATCCCACAAATAGAAGAATTTAAAATAGATTGTCTAACAAAACATACCGCTAGATTTAAGATAGAAGATCCCCAGTATTATTCTGTTGACCTTAAAGCAATAAATACCAAATCCAGGAGTAGCAGGTGACTGCTGCCGCAAACTTCTTGCAGCTAATCTATACTAAAATACCTCGCGATGATAAATGATAGCAGCTTTACCAACCTCCGTTTTAGGTTTCAACTTTTATTTATTAATTAAGAAGATTAAGAAAAACGCCTCTTAACCCTGTGGGAGGTGCCGGCGCCGGCAATATTTAACTTGGATCAACTTATTTTATTATTTTGGTGGAGTTTCTTGGGATTGGAATTGGTTAAGATTTTTTGAAGTTATGTTTTTATGTTGTGAACATATATATACGCACAATTTTTTGTCATTGTTACATAAATACATAGGCTACCTTTATTGTGATTTCAAGGTTCTACATTATTAGATTGGAAAATCAGTTTAATACAATTAGGTATTATGATAATAGATTATTATCATCTCTTTGCAGTACCTTATATTAAACAATTCGTGGCAATAATCGTTTTTTTTACATTCTTTACAGATGAAATTTAGGTAACCCTACGTCTTAATACAAAATTGTTCCTTCACTGAAAAAAGTAACCCACAAAAGCATAGAGCCTATCAAAGGCTTGGTAAAAACAACGTCTCGTTATTTATCTTGCCCATACATCACGTGATTGGGGCAAGCAAACAACACAATCAGTCCCGCGAAGGCTCGTATAAATCATTCGCATATCAAATATCGAATCGAATTACACGCCGCGCCTTTGTTTATGTGGTCACTACTAGCGTGTCACATCACTACTTTTGGCCTGTCATAAAGGACAAGACAGATGTTCGGTAAAGAGTTCAATGTTAAGTTTCATGATTTTTTATTACTGTAACCTATATTGTTATTTAAAATTATAATCTTTTTTAAATTTGTAATTGAATACGATTTGGTTGCCCATATTATAATATGTGACGGACATGGAGAACTTAATTATAAAAACATCTATGAACCAACTACCCATGTTTGCAAAGATATAAATGATTTGATTTGGTTTCATAGTTTGGTTTGGGATATTTAATGTTTTGTCGGATTTCATCTTAATAACAGTAGTCTCCAGTGTAGAAAGGATACGTTCAACGAAGTACCTATCTAAGTGTGACTTTAATAAGCTTAATCAATTAGGTATATAGAACTTGAAGCTGATCTACCTACTAACGTTTTACTTAGACAACTAACATTTGGTTTGATGAAACCATACTTATGAATAATGGAGTTTTTTTCTTGAATAAGAAAGACCAATTTCCGTTGTAAATAAATCATATCAAAATAAGAGATACCACAAGAAAAAGAACAACGAAATAATCTAACATTCATCAATCGAGGCACACGCATCATTCGTTTACGGTTACCACACGTCACGTGTCTCAGACTTACACACAAATTACATTACCAATAATATTATTGATGCGTACTCGCACAGAACAGACCGGTAATATTGGAGTGGGCGAACCGTCGCGAACCGTGAAAGTCACGGCGGAATAGTGATGTGAACGATGTTTATCGATGTTGAATCGAGAATCGGGATGAAAATATACTAACAGATTACAAAGATAAAGTATTTAAGATGAGTTTTTTTTTAACAAAATAGGCATGAGTTTTTCACATGATTTTTCTACATTTATGGTAAAAAAATAAGTTGGGGCAAGGCCTATCTTCAGACCATTCCCTTAAGTCGGTTCCATAATAATCCATCTTCCTCTTACATCTGCAATCTCTTATAGGGATAAAAATAATTCGGGTGCGCAGATGTGCCGGACATGTTGTTAAATATAAGACGAATAGCCATGTACTGTTACAAGAATTTGACACTTTATTATTTATAAATAAACTGGACGAAATAATTCTGCCCACATTCATGTACCTACACTCCTACAATACTGATCACACGCCTACGCAAATGAATAAGACAGAAATATCCAGAGGCACAAACTCTAGATTTTCTTTCTTATTGATACTTACTTATTTATACCACTCAAAATCCATACAAAACGTTACAGCGTGCCGCTACAATGGCGACATTATTTTAACACACAGGTAGGGCTAGTGGTCAGTAAACAAAAATTATAATAAAATAAAATCATGCGTAAATTGAAAAAAATAAAGGACCATGGGAAGAAACGTCCCCACCCACCAACACGCTTGAGACTAGTGTCATTCGAAGCGTCTGGTGGGTTCGATACTTTTTTACTATGGCGACATTTTTCAAAAATGTGGGGTTTTCCTGGAATATTACTTTTTTTATTCAATATTAGCATTATTTTACATTTATATATTTTCTTAGTTTGCACTTAAAAGGCATAGAATATAGCGACCTAAATATGGTTCTCATTCATGACAACCTTTCTTTTTATCAGGGACCATTTTTTTTTTCTCTGATACCTTTTTTTAAAGTTAGGTTCGGTTAGGTTATGTTTGGTAAGGATAGGTAATTATAGCTTAGGTTAGGTTAGCTAACCGAAACTTTTAGGTTAGGTTAGGTTAGATAACCGAAAAGTTTAGGTTAGGTTAGGTTAGCTTCTGTGCGCTGTCAACGCGGCTCTACGTGGGAATCGTGCGATCGATGGCCCTTTACGGGGCCCCGATCTGGGCGGCTGACCTGACGGCCGGTAGTATCGCAGTCCTGTGCAAGCCGCAGAGAGCGATGGCCGTCAGAGTCATCAGGGGGTATCGCACGATCTCCTACGAGGCGGCTTGTGCACTGGCCGGATCCCCGCCCTGGGACCTCGAGGCGAAAGTACTCGCGTCATCGTATCGGTGGCGCGAGGAAGCGAGAGTGCGGGGTGAGCAACCGATGCAGCGACACATAGAGCTGCATCGGTCTAAGCTTCGCGAGGTCTTGGTGGCGGAATGGCGGGACAGGCTTTCACGCCCTACCGCCGGCCTCGACATCATCGAGGCGGTCCGGCCGGTGCTCGACCGCTGGCTCGGGAGGAGGCACGGCTCCCTGTCGTTTCGGGTGACGCAGGTGCTCTCGGGGCATGGTTGCATCGGGAAGTACCTGTGTCGCATAAACAGGGAGCCGGACGCTCGGTGTCACCACTGCGTCGACTGCCGGGAGGACACGGCGCGGCATACGCTGGCAGAGTGTGCCGCTTGGGAGGAGCCGCGCCATGCCCTCATCTCCGAAGTAGGCAGTGACCTCTCGCTGCCGGCCGTCGTTGAGTCGATGGTCGACAGCGAGGAGTCCTGGGACGCGGTGGTTTCCTACTGCGAGACAGTCGTCTCGCAGAAGGAGGCTGCGGAAAGGGAGAGGGAGATCTCGTCCACTCACCCGGCCCGCAGCAGGCGCACTGGGCGTCGGCGTAGGGCGGATAACGCCCTCTTCCAGCCCCCCTAAATGGGTCCAGGAGCGACAGACTCGGGGACGTCTGTCGCTCCCCACACATCAGGACCCGAGGTGGCGGCGCGTAGTGTTCCACGCGCGCCCCTCTTAGGCGTCACGGGGGGAGTCAAACACCTCACTCAGGAGTCCCGCAATGGCGGGCCAGTCTGGGGTTGCGGAAGATTTTTACGTTCCCGTGACCCCCGGCGAAGGTGTGAGCTGGAACACTGGGGTGGTTTTTAGTCAGTAAGAGTCTGACAGACCCCTCCGCCCGCCCCAGGGCAGAGGTCATCCATGTGGATTAAAAAAAAAATAGGTTAGGTTAGCCGTTTTTTTTAAAGTTTTTTGTACAATTATCCAATCACAAGAATACACAAATGCTGTTCATCATTGAGGAGTTCCATTTCACCTTCAAAATCCAAGATCAAATTATCACTGTTAGGTTAGGTGAGGTTAGGTTATGTTTGGCAAGGATAGGCAATTATAGCTTAGGTTAGGTTAGCTAACAGAAAAGTTTTTTGTTATTACAAAAAAACCCCATTGATTTTGCAATGGAGCAAGACAGTAAGTCTTTCTCGGGATCCCTAAAAACATATTATCACGTATCCTATGACTGTTGGAGGGTGGGGACGGAGTCCATACAAAATCCCCCATGGTCCTTTTCAATCAAACTAAATAACAAAAACATAACCAAAATTGAGATCACTCTGTGTAAAAGATTCATTCATGAAGCTACCTACCAGCTGCCTTACGTTCTATTGGTACTATGCTTTGTCGGCATAATTTATAAGAAATTGCGCGGCTTTCCTCTTTTCGCCTACCATACGATCCCCGGCAAATGACCTCTTCGCTACAGTTCTTTAAGTACAGATTGCTCCAGGATGGTAATTTAGAAAATCGTAAATAAATCAATAAATAATAACGTTTAAATGAAATTCAAATATTATCATAAAACGAATACGCGGAATCGCTTGTCGCCATTGTAGCGGCACGTTGTATAGTTGTAATCGATTCCACAAAAATCGATACTACACGGCTTAATCGATAGTCAAACACAAAATACGTTAAGAAAGGGAGATAAAAGAGGAGACATAAGTAACACATTATTTCCAGTAACCCAGCAATCATAACAGAGATATAATTTTGGAGTCTTTGATGAATGTGACCGGGACTGGTCGCGAATGTCCCGACTCCACTCGGATGACTATCGATAACCATCACTCTCGACTCTCCCCCTCCCTGGAGTATCGACAATGATGTCCCTCGGTTTGTTCTGTTTGCACACTGACCCCTTTTTGACTCGAGTTTGGTTTGTTAGTGGGTCAGATAAGGGGAATTAAGTTATCAAAATTATTATCAAAATTATTTTAAATTATTAAGTTATCAAAATTCATGGATGCATTATAATTTGTTTAACTGAATGAAGAGTTAGCTTTTCAATAAGGTTCATGTCACTCTGAGTGTGTTTTTAAACTTTATATTTATTTATAACTAGCTTTTGCCCGCGACTTCGTTCGCGTGGAAGTCGTAAGATACACAATGTACTAAAATTACAGTGACATTTTTATCAAACTCCATCGGTCCCCGACCCACTGCGTCGCGTCGCATCGCCCGCGTGTCCTATTACTTCGTTTCCGATTTGCGTTCTTTCTGACTTTTTTTCTTTTTGCTCGGCTCCTAACGGCCGTAGCATAATATTAAATAACCTGCAACATTCTTCAAGATCAGGTTATCAACTGGACATTTTTTTTTCAAATCCGACCGCAATTTTTTTTTTTTACTAAAGTAATGTAAGCCTGTCGTGTGAATAAATAAATAAATAAATAATTCCAGAGCTTAGCGCGTTCAAACAAAAAAACAAACTCTTCAGCTTTATGACTTATATTAACTATAGGTGATTCCGTAAGATCCTATCCATCAAAAGGAATCCGTTATTTGTTATTACAATACCTATTTAAAATCTTCCACTGATAATACTACGTTTAGGTAAGTGTGAGTTAAACACAGCTCGATGGCCATAAACACAAAACGCCATCCTCTTAAAATTCATACAAATACCACGCCAGCGCCACTGGCTACATTTTAGCCGTATCTTTTGTCTGTGCCCGCAAATTGGATTCATTCCCCCAATCAATACGGAGCGCCCACACTTTTCTAAGAACATTTTACCTGACGACGGAACCCGCCCAAGAAAATCGAGTTCTCTCTTCATTGGCCTCCACAACTTGCTAGACGGGATTTTAAAAACTTTTTCATAAGGCGTTTAGGCCCAAGTCAAGTTTTCCATCAACAAAATTAAGGTACGCTCTTAATATCAAAACTTTGTCTTAATGGATTTGGAATTTTATATTTATTAGGCTTGCGCTCGCTGAGTGCACATTAAGTTATCAATTTGTGCTAAACGAAAGACTTTCGGGTTTGTTTCATTGTAAATCGGGATGTAATGACTTTGGTTTGGAGTTAGTTTGTGCTACTCTGTTGTTAACGGTTTATGTATGTTCTTTAGTGTGTTTTATAAAGTAAGTTAGGTATTATGTTTTGAAGCATAAGAATATCTAAAGTCAAAAACAAAAAATAATAACTAATTAATTGAATAGGTACTTTTCCCATTCTATACCGTTAGCGTTTATTGCGTTTAAATAGTTACATCTCGTAATACTTTCATTTGTTTTGTAAAATATTTTTATCCAAACTAATATTATAAATGCGAAAGTAACTCTGTCTGTCTGTCTTTCTGTCTGTCTGTCTGTCTGTCTGTCTTTGCTTCACGCCTAAACTACTGAACCGATTTGTGTGAAATTTGGTACAGACATAGTTTGGAACTTGAGAAAGGACATAGGATAGTTTTTATTACAAAAAATAAAATAAAAAATAAAATTTATTCCGGACATACAGCGCCATCTATTGGTCAAGAGTCGGCATCAATTCAGTACTGAAAATTCATCGGAAAAATGTAAATAAATAGTAAAAAGGTATGAAAAATCCAAACTATCCAAACTAATATTATAAATGCGAAAGTAACTCTGTCTGTCTGTCTTTCTGTCTGTCTGTCTGTCTGTCTGTCTTTGCTTCACGCCTAAACTACTGAACCGATTTGTGTGAAATTTGGTACAGACATAGTTTGGAACTTGAGAAAGGACATAGGATAGTTTTTATTACAAAAAATAAAATAAAAAATAAAATTTATTCCGGACATACAGCGCCATCTATTGGTCAAGAGTCGGCATCAATTCAGTACTGAAAATTCATCGGAAAAATGTAAATAAATAGTAAAAAGGTATGAAAAATATAATATAATACAACTTTTAGTACATAGAAAATGCTCTAACGGAGTATAGATAATTCTATTAGTACTATATGTCGAGTTGGTGATCGCGCAATGGTGTCGAAGTTCGGTTCGAAAGTCGAGTTCGGTTCATGTTATTGTTTTAATCCACGGAAAAAAGTAAATAAATAGTAAAAAGGAATGAAAAAAATAATATCAATATAATAAAACTTTTAGTACAAAGAAAATACCCGAACGGAGTATAGATAAATAATCCGAGTTGTCACTATGCTCGATAGATGGCGTTGGGATCGAAATAGATCGCGCTATGGTTTCGTTACACGCATTTGGTTGGGTATCGGCCGAGCGCTTCGGTACTGTCGTGGATTTGTGGATTGATCGTTTCGTATCGTAAATTTTAAATTGGTTCCGTTCATTTTTGAAGAGATCCCGCGAGATCGGGAACTATGTGGGTAAAACCAAAAATCTGTCGGACTCGGAAGTCACTATTCCACGCGAACGAAGTCGCGGGCAAAAGCTAGTACTTATTATAAAAAGAATTGAAATAAATTATTGCTCATTTCAAGCAGAAAACATTTACATCTCATCAATGACAAATTGAATCATTACGAGCGGTCGCGACGACTGTCGGCTGACTTTTATTGAGCACATCCAGTCCGCAACGGTTCACCCACCGATTCATTTTAACACCAAATTGAACACACGCCACTCCCAATTGGAAACAATGTCTCAGTTTAATACCACTCATTTAACACTGAAATTATCTGGAGGGCGACAAACGACCCGGCGGCCATTAATTCAGCGGAACAGCTCGCTGCACTTTACTATAAAAAAACTCAAAAGAATCAAACAGCATTAACCGCTTAAGTTTCGCCGGCGGGGGCGTCGCATCGCAAAACTCACTTTTAGCTCATTAATTTTCATCTTTTCGCGTACAACCTAACATAATTCACCCTTGAACGCTCCCATACTACGTGATAAGGGTACTTTTATACTGGGCAACAGAGGAGCGCTCCGTTTTTATTAAATCTCGCGTCAAGTCGCTCGAGTGGCGACTACTGATAGCGACGCGCTGTTTATTTATAAAACAACGCTTTTTCCGCTCAAAGTGCTCCAGTTTTTTTTCCATCCGTGTCGGTAGAGCCCGTAATACGTATTGTTTCCTGCTTTTCAAATGTAGGGACGCGTTAAAAACGTCTCTGTTGTAACAAAGGGTAGGGCACGTAGCGTTGACTGGCGCGCGCCGAGCGGCCGCAGGAAGCGGCGTCGCATTAAGAGCGGACGCAGAAAATGACTGGACATCATAAATCTTGGATTCTTTCATTCACAAGTGATTTATATACGGCTTTTAATTGTACGTATTAACGTTCCGTTTTTGTTTTAAATATTTAAACCGTCTGCGACGAAGCGGAATTATGTGGCGTTATGTCGCGGATGTTATTTAGAGAAGTACCCATGCATGTGAACCTGTACGTAAATACAAATGTATTACCCCCCAATCTTCCTGGATGAAATACTCGCTTCCAATAGCTCATGTATCATGAGAGTACGTATGGAAAAATATGCCGATAAGCGTCTGTTTGTCGGCATATTTACCCCGGCCCGAATACATTCCAGTTGTTTTTACGGTAATAATAATGTATCAATCAATCAATCGGGAGACTCGCTGATATTCCCCCTCCCCGTATGTACCTGCTCCCTCGTATTTTTATTACGGTCAGTGAGTTCGCTACAAGTTTTTTAATCATACTTTTCGTGCGGTCTCGCGAACTTGTGTTGAGACGTGGAGCCGTGATTTCCACAAGCAACGGTACGAACAGTTGAGATGATGCTTTCATTTATGTTTCACGAACTTGCAAGTAAATTAAATTAATCTCGTTGTTTTTATAGTTTGACAAAGTATTTTACAGCTATTTTTGCTGTTGTCTTTATACTTTTAGTAAGTTTGTGTTTTGAACTGAAATATTTTCCTACAGACATGACAAAACATGTTAAAAATGTAGTTTTACACTTGTACCTATATAATATGGTATCTTGTATCTGTACTGTGTAGTACACTACAAAAGTCAACAACAAAGAAAAATCTCGCAACAACACGTTCTAAAAGCAAACGTGAAAATACAAAACTAGTTAATTTCGTTATTTAAATTTTCCAAAAGTTAAAAAAGCAGTGCTTATAAAGGTAATGTCATTGCAAAGTTAGGTAGATTATCGGGACACTGCAGTTACCTCTCAATGATTGGGTCCAAATATCACGGACTGAGATTTCGTGGCAAAGTGCTCTTTATTCGGAGCACCGCAAGCTTTCTCTTGTTATTCTATGCAAATGACAGGCCCCAGCCGAATGTAGACTAAACGGGCATTTCGGAGATTCGAGTTTTTATGCAAACAGACCTAAGTTATTCAAGTGCGCGCCTTTGCATGAAACTTGCATACAAAACTGGTTGAATGCGCTAACGTTCATGCGCTTACCGGCGTGGCTTGTTTCTGTATATTCTAGGAATTCTCTACACTGCTGGCTGAGGCTGTATTTCTAACTAAGTGTCGCGGTTTATCTTGATTTATTTATCAATTTAGTTAAACGGATTTACAGGTTTTTATCTGCGCTAGGATTGTATAAAAACTGAAATCTTTTAAACGGAAATCAACACTATCTAGCTGCCGCGGACGGGTTGTTGTTTTAGAAGATATTCAAAAATAATCTTCACAATCCGAGGGCTGCTTGCTATACCCAAAATGAAAAGTAAATATTTTTAAATCTCTTGAAAGTTTTTTCAAAGCAAAAGAACTGAATAATGTTCTGCATACATTTCAAAATGAATTTAGAATGAATCTCTGAGTTTTCATAGTATCATAATGATGTTTTATCTCATCTTCTGAGTATACAAAGTATTAGAAACGAAAGTTATTTCAATGAAAGTCTGTTGGAGAATTGAAAAGATTCTTAACTTACTAATCTGCCGAGTCTACACCATTATAAACAAGCAGATACAGATCTGGATCACCGTCGTGTATAAGATACGGTCGGCGGAACAACTAAGGAATTAGAGACGTGCGCACACACATAAAGCACCCACACACACACGCACGGTCCGTGAGTTACCGTATATTTTTGTAGTCGTCTTAACGTGTTAGTTGGCGCGTTGCCAGCGCGATATGTCGTATCTTACCTAGTACCTTGATTAAATCAGATAGGTCCCCGAGTTGGGAACAAACAAACGGTAAGGATATAAAACTGCTTGATGATTTGCAAATACTCTGTGTTTTATTGGGCTGCGAAATAAATCTGAGTTGACGGATAACGACGTCCAGTTCATTAGAGGCAGTGCGTAGTATGTTTCGTGACATACATATTTGTGGGTTAATCGAAATATAATTATGGTAAGATCAAATATCATAGATCGCCCATATGTAACCTCATGAGAGACATAATGATATTACCGTACTAATATAATATCTGAGGCTTTTACAACACTAATGTGAAAAAGGGGTGACCGAGTACTAGCTGAAAATCACACCTAGACGGTCATAAAATTTTAGAATTCCAGAAGGATTTCTACTCGTCTGCGTTTGCCATCTGATCACAGAAGAAAGAAAGGCATCTAGGCACAGATGCTTCACGTTTACTGGTTATAATTGCTTAATGGCCTCTTATAACACGTGGGTGTTATAAGAGGTAGGTCTTGTTCAATTTTGGGACCTAAGTACCTAGTTACCCTCTCGAAGTTTATTTTAGAACTGCCTCTTTCCCGGAATAGGCATCTTCTTAATCATAAACAAAATTTTAGTATTTGATAGGTACTTCTAATCTAACTATCTAACTAATATTATAAACGCGAAAGTTTGTAAGTATGGATGGATGGATGGATGGATGTTTGTTACTCTTTCACACAAAAACTACTGAACCGATTTGGATGAAATTTGGCATACAGATAGTTTATAACCTGGATTAACACATAGGATACTTTTTATCCTGATATTCCCACGGGATCGAGACATATGCGGGTGAAACCGCGGGGCGCTACTAGTATTCTAATATTTGGGACTTGTGGGCGAATAATTCGGCTGTTCTCGTACAATTCCGAAGTTACTTTTTGATCTGAATAAAAAGTACCACAATGAATTTTACACCAGTCTAGTCTACAGATAGCCGACTCGATTCGAACGACCACAAAATTAATATTATAATACATATACAAAATAATTCGCAATTTAATGCGGGAGCGTCTATGCCATAGATTGGCGCACTAACGACTGAATAATTGCACAATGATCCCTATTACAAATGCAAAAATGAGGATCCCTGATGCATACATAATGTTCTCTTGTGGCGTGGTCCGAGTTATGGGAATACCTTTCCTTATGACTTTTTCCGTTGCTCGTTTTGTACATTTTAATGTTGCTGGAGGCTTTGTAATATTACTGTGATATATTTCTGCTATGATAAAGGCGAGTTATCGTAATGATTAAATATTACTAGAAATTACGTCAATGTGATAGACAGTAGCGTCATTCTACCAAATTGTCTGCCGATAGGGTAATAATGGCAATGGGCATTTTGACTCTTCATTGGAAGAATGGAAGAATTGAACAATGGTGTTCAATAATGAACGTTTGCGCGGTGATATGATATTATGATTACAGTCCTAATGATAAAATCTTATGTGAAAAAGTAACCCATTATAATTACGCCTTTCAACGCTATAATACGAAGAAATGAGATGGTCCATTAAAGGCATTTTACATTTAGGCTATATAATCAAATAATTTCCATTAAAAAATCTAGATTACACAAACAAACTCGTTTAATCGTCTTAATTTCAATTTCCGCGCGGTTATTTACAAGTAACTTGTGCCACGGCTGGCCTGCGACGGCGGCGCTCCGGCAAACAACCCGGCGGTAATGACTGGACAAACAGACATCTGCATACGGCCTCCGCCTGAGAAATGCCCTTCAACCCTCCGCAGCCATCAGCCATGCACTTCCATTGAATTTATTAACAGAGCCCGCTCTTGTCAGAATACTATTAGTATTTTTACGAGCCAAAGATTTTTTGTATTTTTCGAATTTTTAGGCAAGCGTTTTACGAAAGTGCTGTTAGCAAGTTTCGGGGACCTTTATGGAAGTGGCGTTGAGTAGTTCGGGGATTTTATTGAAAGAGCTCTTGTCCTACATTTTTGTGTTCAACGTGTTTTTGTGTCATTGGATTTTTTGTGGCGATTTTGACAAAGGTTATTACAATGAAAAGATATTTAGGTCTTTGTTATATATTATCCAACACTATTCGCTTTTATGTTTGTTTCATTCTATTGATGACAATGCCTTGTTAAGCCTTTGAATGAGTCATAAAAAGTTTGTATAACCTAATGCCGTTGATATTATTAAACACGTACTGAAGAACCTGACAATTCAATAAGTATTGTAACTTTGTCTAAAATAAGTCCCGTTTCTAAGAACATGTTCCATTTTACACTGCACATTTTTCGTTCCAGTATTACCATACTGAAACAAAGTTGTCTATTCCCTTTATTTTGCAGCACGCGATGATATTTCGCGTTGTGGAAGCGTGCCGTCGTGCCGGATCGTGCCGGAGAGCCGGAACTCTAATCAAGGCTTCGTCACGCCGGACAGGTGTGCCGGTCCGGTGTCTGCGGCTGGACAGGCAGCTAACCTGAAATGACTGGCGAAATTTGTTTCTTTGGCCGAGTGTGTGATTTAGTTTAGGGGCAGTATGTTCGTTTGATGATTGGTTTTGGGTGTATGAGAAGGCTTTTTTTTTTTTTTTTTTTGAGTTTGGGTTATCATCCAATGTCTTCTCCCGCTCTGCGTGGAGCGGTGTCAGACTTTTACTGACTAAAACCCACCCGTGTTCCTTCAGTTGCCTGAAGTTGGGTGTATGAGAAGGCTGGCAAGATAAATGGTAGACGTCATAACGGGTTATAAAGAAAATTACGTACATATTTACATCACTTTTACGGCAAATGAATTTTCATGTCTTGCCGAATTGTTTGCCAAGTGAAGTGCTGCAAAACTCACTTAATGGTAACTCCCTGGTGGTTTAACAACGTTTACGGCTCCTTCAATGACTCACGTATCTCAAGAAGGTCATGAACACATGACGACACACGCCACGTGTGTCCCCACCCTAATAAATGAACGATACCAATCTTCACTTCACCAAAAACTGCTATCTCAAAATCTACACATTCAAATAAGCTCATAGCGCTAACTTCTCGCTCGCTCAATAAACTATGCATTTATGTATTCGCTTAATTACCAGCACAGCGTGTTCTGGGGTAGGCAGAGAGGTCGGCACGTAATGGTATGCGTGAGCCCCCGGATAATTAGCCTTTGTTACTCTATGTTAATAAAGTTATACTGTATTTCCATATCGATCTGCGGGTAGTAAGAAAAACAGTGAATCAGCTGTTGTTCTCATAGAGTGAGGATGGGCGATGGGTTAGTTATCTTTTCGTATTGTAATGAGGGGTGTGTTTTTAGACAAGACTATACTGCACATAAAATGTAGTTATGAAGTAGGTACCTAAGTGAGCACGTGTATTCACTTTGCTGCAGTAAAGTGTCTTCTTGTATTTTCCTTATGTAAATATTCGTACCGTTCCACCAATAAGGTGTTACACCTCACAGAAAACGCTGACGGAAGCGGAGATAAAATAAAAACCAAATTGCCATCAAATTCAAACGCTCAGAGTCGAGAGCGTCAATTTCATGTTATTATCGCGTCTCATACTCATAACAAGTTGAAACACAAAAACCGGATCCGAGCGAAGAGCTTACACGACAGTCAATCTGTTGGCGACAGCGCGCTCCCGAGCCATCGGGGACCCATTACGATGATTCCATAGTCTCGATAAAGCGTTCTCGAATATTTGAGAAAGTCGATCGAAAATATTCTATCATTACCTTAAGCTGCGTAGTAAATCGTCGATTTCATCGCTAACTTTGATAATATTGGAGCGTTCTCGTTCACAATATGGAGGGAGAAGCACGTACGTCCCGTTGATACGTACATACATATGTAAATGTTTTCAATAAGGGTTCTGCCGACGCGGAGGGCTTCGCCGCGTATACAGATGATAATTCAGAGCATCATGGACTCGCTACACACATTTCACCATATTTTCACACTGAATTCTAGGTTACCTATAAATTTGGTTTGGATATTTCGTAATGTATTTTAGATAATATTTGAGTTTCTACTTCAACAATGTTTAAAAAGAAAGAAAGAAAGAATAAAATTAATTTGGACACAGTTTGTGAAACACAAAATAAAAAGTGTAATTTCCTGACACACATCATTGACATTTTCCATTTCAATAATTGTAGAATTATTGAAATAGAAAATGTCAACGATGTGTGTTTAATTCGTTTCCATTAATCTAATTAAGTTAAATTTCCTCAAGTAACGAAAATAAGTAGGGAAAACAATTTGGGAAAGTAGTTACGTGGGTTACATTCACTGCCTTCGGTCTTACAAAGAAAGAGACATTTAGCCTACATGAAACCAAAGAATACAATTAAAAAAAATCCGCAAAAATACAATTCCGACTAAAAAAAAAAGCCCAGTAAAATAAAACGTTGCAACGAATCCGTAGAGCAGATAAATACGGCAGCGGCAGCACACGGGAGGTGCCTATGACAATAAAGAGTAGGCGTTATACCGAGCGCAATAATCTGCACCGGTCCTATCTGACTGTACTGTTACACGTACAGGTAGGTTTTGGGACGCCCTGATCGGATTCAAGAGAAATTCATCATCATCTGCCTAGCCTTTTTCCCAACTATGTTGGGGTCGACTTTCAGTCTAACCGGATGCAGCTGAACACCAGTATTTTACATGGAGCGACTGCCTATCGGACCTCCACAACCCAATAACTGGGTAAGACTGTTTCTCAGACTTTCGGGCTTCTGACGATCCGTAACGACTGTCAAAGATCCACAAATGACAGCCGGGACCAACGGCTTAACGTGCTGTCCGAGGCACGGAGGAGTCTCGATATGTAAAGATGGTCACCCATCCATGGACCAACCCTGGCAAGCGTAGCTTAACCCGACGAAACGATCCAAGAGAAATTATTGTTAAAAAAAAATGTCTGAAGAAAAATAGAAAAATAATTTGTTGTAGACTTTCATTACACAAGCGTTGAATTTGTTAGCCAATCGTATCTCTTAATTGTCAGTCGAACTAAACATAGCGGTGGCATGGCAATAGTTATAATGAATGCGTAATCCTAATTTATAAATTAACTATTTACAGATGGCTACAATTTCATACTAAATTACATCGCGCTACACTCATGTTGATATTGCAATTTCAACACACGTTTTTTATCCTTTATTTATTTAAAGAGGGTCACACACCTTTTTAATTTCATGTTTCTTTGTTTCTAGACGACCCCCTTAATCTGTCGCGCAGTGTAAAGCACAGGTGTGCGCCACAACGTTTGTAACACGTTACAAATGTCAGTGATCATTTTTCTAACTAACGTATTATGTACGTGTTTCTGCGGAACAATAGTTATTTTTTAAGCAAGTTGTGTACGTGAATGCCTTTACAAATAGGATTTAAAAAAAGAAATGTTTTTGTTTGAAATAAAATAGGGAATGTTCCAAAGCAGTCATTTAAATCACAATTGAGATTAACTTGTGACTTTGTGTAGTAAAGCCTTTTTATTTGGTTTTATTATTATGAAACAACTCGTTCTAGTTTAAATATGTGAAATGTCATTTATATTATAATTTTATTTTAAGTCTGTCTAAATAATATCTTGAAAAAAGTTAATAAACACTAGAGAAAAATTTATAAAAGAAACCTTAGTTAACTTTATTTGATCGTAGATATAAAGCGTTATAAATATTATTTAGGAGAATAATAATCTTTCAATCTACAACATTTCAGTTATTTTGAGTACACATAATAACTTACAACTAAAGATGATATTATGCATTACTAAGCGTAGGCTTCAAAATACTCTTTATAAAGAAGATTATTTTGATGCCTAAGCTTAATAACGTTGTCAACGGATAACGTGCCCCCCACCTGAATAGCAAAGCCGCTTAATCTGTAGTAATAATTTTCCAATTTAATTACATGGAGCAGTTTAATCACTGAATAATTTAATTCCATATACAATTAGAGTTGAGGGACACGATAAAAATTCACCACTCATGCATAATGCTGCCGATATTAAAATTCTAATTAAAATAATTGAATAAATCCAACGTTAAAGAGCTCAGAATTGTAACTCCTAAAGCAAAGTAATATTACTCAGCCGCGAGACATACATAAAGTCTAATTACTGTGCTACGAAAGTGAAGTAAGTTCGTAGCATTTCGTAGCGTCGTAGCAGCCCGCGTAGACCGTGTAGCGAGCATAGCATTTGTCTCTAATACATTTTGTGATGAGTTATGACTTAATTTTTAAGCTTGGAGCTTTCGGTAATTTAGTAAAGTGAGCGTCAATATTAGAATATTAGGATTTTTTATGTGTAATTTTTTCTTCAAAGTTACAGAAACAGATATGGTAGCTTACATACTTTTTGTTTGCACACAACAAATATTTCAGTTGATTGTAAATACAATTGAATACATTTTAAGCTTCGTCCATAGGTGCTTTCAAATTCTAGGCACCGAATACTATCAAATTCTGTAAATAAAATGGTCAACAATATGATAAAGACTATACTAATTCCCAGCAATATTCTATATTAATAGCCCGCTTTTAAACGAAGAGGGTATAATCTCAGCCATTGTAATCTCAAAGCCATATAATTATTGGGTGCTTTAGTGGAAAGCCACAATTAACAACATAAAAGAATCTTGTTAACATTGTAACATGTTTGAGTATTTATTAAACCTACCCTCCAGGAGGAGAAATAAAACTGACTTTTGGATGTCTGATTCACGTTTTAATCATGACTCGAAACGCGTTCTGTGGCGGCCTTTTTTGAGGTTTCGCCGAAAATATAGTATTTCCATGAAAAAATGAGGCTTTAATTAATTTTGTGAGCCATTCGGTTGGAATATCATGTTTGTACATAAACGAGGTGCTCGGGTATCTTTGTGTGTAATTAGGATTGTTTTTGTATTATTTTATGAAAATAATCATGTGTTATTATTGTCTGGCTTTCTGCCCTTTTCACCGCAATAAGAATTCGTAAAGTATATTTTCATTTCGAATATTATAAGTTTGTTTGTAACAGATAAATGATGCCTATACTCAGTATTGCCCAGTTATAGTTCACAACAATCATCACGACATTATGTCCTTGTACTTTGATCAATATGGCTAAATACCTTCATGAATTTGAGACAATAGAAGAACGAGAGATAGGAGACGGCACTCGTAGAAAACACTTTAAAGGTATGATCAATCGTTCGTTTAACAGGTTGCCTTTAGATCTTTAAAGCACGGTTCACACTAGTTCTTTTTAAAACAAAACAAAAAAAAATCCTATTGAACAAATGTCATTGAAGATTAGTTCCTATCTGATGAAGTATTTAGAACTAGCTACGCCCTGCGGTTTCACTTAGATAACTAGCTACGCCCTGCGGTTTCACTTACATAAGTCTGGATCCCGTGGTAATATCGGTATAAAAAGTATAATATGTCCTAATCCAGGTCATGGTATACCCATGTATCAAATGTCATCCAAATCTGTTCAGCCGTTTTAGCGTTAAAACGTAACAAACAAACAAACTAACTTTCGCATTTATAATATTATTTAGGATTTAGGATTAGGATAACTTTAAGATTTATGAAGTTGAATTAATTTTGTAAAAATCAATATTATTTGTTTTTATTTTGTGTGTAATTTAATTTATTTTGTGTAAATTCAGATAAATTATTGTTAATGAATAAATGACTATGGTTCACATAATTACCAGAGTAATAATACCAATAACAGTAAAAAACAATAATGATTCAATAATCACATAACCTGCAAGCAATCCTACTATATATATATATATATATATATTATATAATATTATAAATGTGAAATGGATGAATGGATTTGGATGAAATTTGGCAAACAGATAGTTTATAACCTGGATTAACACATAGTATACTTTTTATCCCGATATTCCCACGGGATCGTGACTTACGCGGGTGAAACCGCGGGGCGCAGCTAGTTGTATAATAATCAGTTTGCTTGTAGGTTAGCCGTAATACCCGACGCGTCAAACTCCACCCAACGCTTAAGACCCTACATTTAGGCATTAAACTGGAGTAATGTCCATAAAACAATAATAAGGTAATGTTGACACATTCACTCATGTCGACAGAGGTGCGACATAGAGTAAGCGCGACAAACACGCTGTGACAACAGACTCGTCACTTAATTGAATGACGCGTTACTGCGGAATTATTTCGTCACACAACGCGGTTAGACTGTCTGCTCTGGTGTAATAGTGTTAGGTTATGTAGGGGCTGTAAAGGGTACTGTGTTACGTCAAAATAGTGTGTTCATTGAAGTAAATAATTTATTGAAATTCAAAACATAGTAATCCTTGAAATTAAAATGATCTCCTCTATCATTTAATAAACTAAATAATTAGTTAAGTAAAGTAAAACTTTGCAATCACTAAAGTTCTCATCACTTTGAGTTAAATTCAATGTTTTAAAACTGCTAGCTTTGTTTAACGAGAGAGTTATCATGTTTTACTCATACGCTTGCAATGTTGTATAACATTTTTGTTTGTTCAGAAATAACACTGAAATTTAATTAATATTCGCTTTTATAAGCAACAGTTTTATGTAGTTGCGTGGCTACGAGCATCCAAAATGCACACATATTAATCGAATCTAAACAAGCGAAGTACAAACACGCTGTACCTACGTAAAAACCTAATTGAGAATCTGTTGACTCACATATTAATAATGCGCGCACTCTCTTTTAATATAGTAACGTCGATGCCTGAACAAATACCGCGTCATCGTCGTGTCTTCATTTTAAAATACACGGGATGCTTTTAATAAGGGCCGTTTCACACTGTTTGTACTGGCGCGGGAAAATCTCTTAATTTTGCGCCCGCTTCGCCCATAAGCTGGGTAAATAGTTCGCAGCACCCTCTCACGGCGGTTATCGCAGCCTCCAAGTTTCGAGCGACGGCGGCTAATGCCCCTTTTGACATTTCTCGCCAAGAAAAATATAGTGTGACCACTTATCTACTGAGTTGAGTTTAATGTTTTACGCTATTTTAGTTTTTTAAGATTAATTTTGTTACGTTGAATTGCCGAAAAGTTTTAAGATCGTTCGAATTTCGATGTTTTAAAACTCAAGTTGCGAAGAAATTAATGTATTTTTTTTGTAACAAATTGAAGAGAGTGACTTCATTAATTACGAGCACTAGGTTTACTTTAGATAATAAGTACTTATGTTATACAGTATAATTAAGTATCTTCATCCTGAAATTTTGGTAACTTTATAATGTTAATTAGATTTTTTATTCTCTAAAGATTATGAGATAAAGTTGAATTACTGTTTATACATTTAGGTATTGTATAATTGGCGTCCAAGTTACCCAAATTATTATGGTTGTAATATGCCGTAACTGTCGTTGTAACTACTCCAGCGGTGGAAGAAAAGCATCGATACATGTAAGGCCGTCCCCTACCTCAGATTTTATCGCGCTCGCACCCATACTACTCGCGGCCTGAGTGAGAGCGAGACGGAGTGGGGTGCTGACGGCTCTCAACCCTCGAATAGTTTAGGTTATTGCTTTTTACGGTGAAAATAATGGTAATAAAAATAAATAAAACATAAGACCTGCTTTATAGTTAGTTCAGTTATTAGGCAAAGTTTCATGATCTAATTTGAAGTATTTTTTGAATACCAGCGGTTTATAGTTCGGCTTAGAAGTAACTTTGGATTTTCTTTTGTCGACAAAATTTTATGTAATCGTGTTTTCGCCAAACATCACCTATCATCGATCCTCAACTTTAACATATATTTATTTCAAAATTAATGCTGCAGTATTTTCGGCATAACGGAGGATCATGCTAAGCAATTTGTAGGGTAGGCCCTTAAGTGTGTCCGAAATAGAGCAATCAATTACAAGACTCGTTAATTCTCTAGAACTGTTTAATAATAAGAGATATTATAGGATCACAAGAAAGTGTGAAAGTTAAATTATTACAATAATAATATAAGTCTGTTAACAATCCATTAATCTTGACAAAGGATCCGTAAATGTCTAAATATTTATTTATTTAGTAAGTATATATTTAGTATTATATCATTAGGATAATTATGTTATAATAACAACATTATTTAAACTATAACGCATGTCACAGTTCAACGGATGTCAAAAGAAAATTATTTTTAATTTGTTTTAAACTTAACATTCAACAGATAAAACGTATGTACAGTATATCAAATTGTCCACACCTCTCCGTCTTATACTCGTATAGGTAGCTGTAGGCGTTAGATCCCAAGTAATGTTGCCGAGTGAATACCTGCGGGTTCCGTAAGATGACGGATTGTAGTAAAACTATTACGAGTAGGGCAGAATGTTGTAATTTAGGAGTCATTAAACAATTCATTACTTCGAAGTAATTTTCGAGTTGCCGATTATTGTTAGAGTGAATACCTGAGTGTAGCTCTAAAATAAGATTAAATATTGTTGAATGTAATCTATGAATTTCCAAAGGTTTACCTAGCCTAGTCTTTCGTGAAGAGATAAGTATGTAACATACTCGCAATGCAAAAATACATATTGTAATGTATACAAAGCCTCCACACAGGTAAATCTCAAATCCAATATCAGACCGTCTACAATAAGAAGCACTTCAATAACTCAAAGCAAAAGAATACGGCGATATATTATTATTATGCTCATGCTCGTATAATAAGCTTCCGTTTCCGTGGTCCGAGGGCGCCATATTGTGTGCCTGAAGCACTACAAATTTTCTCTTAATAAGATCCGCGCAAGCTCCGCTGGGCCAATTATGAAAAACAACAGTGTAAGCTGACCAAACTTGGGCGACTGTTTATGTTGAAGACCCCCATTTACTTCATGAGAGTTTATGCTCGTGGTCGTTTTTGAGTTCAGTTGAATGTTATAATTTTATGCGGCGTATGTTAATGTGACGTCCAAAGTAATTATTTTGATCTATGAATGGTGTACCTACTTACTTTTAAACGGTTCTGTAGTCTCATATCAGTTTAGTAATATTGTAAAAATCTTCAGTAAATACACGGAACCTTTACCTCTCATAAATATAAAATACTTTTATGTTTTATAAACATCAAAATTATCTACTCCTATCTTGCGGAACAAATAAGGTCAAAGTAGGATACTCCTGTATCACAAATGAGGTTGCGACCAAAAGATAAAAGGTATGCACACGACCTTGGGTAAGATTATCTGAGCCCACAGACAGATTTGAATGATTTTCTTACGTTACTGAGACGAATAGGCCGCCTGAAGGGGTATTTTATTTATCCGGATCACTTCAGTGGGACTGAGAGAGCCAAATGAGGAAGAAATTCATTTACTTTAGTTTTATCTTTGAGTGTTTTAATGTTGCCAAGAGTTAATTATGACAGAATTGTATACAAAAGCCTGAATGAGTTCGACTCATTTTCATTTACAAAAGTAGAACATGTGTATGTTAGTATAGTTTCTTGTAATTTACTTATCCCCTGCCCCGTCATTTTCAATTAGCTTGGCAAGTTAAGCCACTGTAAACTAAAACAAAGTTATCGAACAAATTACTTTCGTAACACAATTTAAAAGTAAAGCAGTCAGACACTTCACCACGGTCAAAAAATACAGACAACATTGGAAAAATAAATGGAATAACTAAAAATAAAGGCTTCGAAATTTGTACAACGAAATACGTTTTCAAAGGAAACGCCATACAAGTCAATCAATATTTGTACAGAATACAAGACTAGAGGTAGAGAGGGCCAGACAAAAACGTCATTAGGAGAAGTTGAGAGCAAATCCGGGGGGCGGGAGCGAGCGAGCTTTTGTGTCGTCGCTCGGCAAAAGGAATTATCGGGTTCGCCGAGTGCCCCCCGAATTTCTATTCTGACTCCAACAAAACCTCACTCGAACTGACTGTGTTCGACTTGTCAACGGTCCAATGCTAGTTTGCACTTGATTACAGAACACCATTTTTACTATAGGATTATGTAGTCAGTCCTTTATGTCGGCTCTTAGTAGTCGTATTTAGCTTTCGAGCGAAATCTATTCATGGAAATATGTTCGGCATCATGTCATGTGTCTATTTAGCTTGAAATCTAACCAATCCCATTATAACCCAATTGTATAACATGTCCAGAAGAGGACAGCGTCACGCTGAGTCGAATGATTAATGAATATCAGATTGTTATTAATCAAAGTGCTCTGTTTCAATGTAACAAAATACATTCGCAACCAAATTGTGACTGATTACGAATTGATTGAAAATTGATATGTTTTTATACGCTGACGATTTATTTTGTATCAGCGTACCAATTAAATTTATTGTTATTCAGTGGTCGGCGAATAAAGTTGAAACCAGATTTAATATCATAATGGCCGGTATATTATGCGGTGAACTAAGCAAAGGACGGCTTCTTTCATTTAGTGGGTCGCTTTTACCCCAAGTTACCGTTCGTAACAATTAATATAAGTGGATTCCTGTCGAGGGTAAGCGAGGGTCAGTTGTATGGTTCCCAATTACAATTTGCTGAAACACGTGTAGTAGGATTATGAGTCGTATGGTAGGAATTTTTATTGGCGTTACATATTGTAATGACATATCTGGATTTTTAGAATATATGTGTAACTGGCAGCGCCCCGCGGTTTCACCTGCATAAGACTCAATCCCGTGGGAATATCGGAAAAAGTATTTTATGTGTTAATCCAGGTTATAAACTATCCGTTTACCAAATTTCATCCAAATCCGTTCTGTAGTTTTTGCGTGAAAGAGTAACAAACACCCAGAAAACTTTCACATTTATAATATTAATATGATGCTGTACAATTTGGTTATTGCGTTCAAGTACATACATACAAGGTGTAAAAGACCCTCCACATAGCCGTCAACTACGCATTCTGTACATCAAATTATGTAACATTGCGACTTTTATTTCTGATATGAAAAATTGCTGTTGAAGGTAGTGCGCAACGTAACGCACGCAAAACATTGTGTTTATGGGTGCTTGCAACGGTTCAGGGTTTGTGGAGGTATTTAAAATTAATTTATAACATTTAAAACTTGCTTTCTTTAAAAAACGTCTGTTGGAAAAGTTGGAACTTTGACTTTAATATAAACCAGAAGTTTCCCAGGTATGGTCCAGAACAAAAAATGATCACAATGACGGGAATAACAAGTGAGTTTCGGCTTCGTTAAGCGTCCTTTTACAACCGTTACAGTTCATCTAGAACGGATTAAGTTAGAATAACCTTTGGTTTCTTTTTACAAGTTTAACTTTAGATCGTGTAGAAGCAAATGAGAACGAAAGCAATATAACTGCGAGAACATCAATTAAGGACATTAACTCAAAGATTATTCAAGAGCTTAGCAAAAACGAATCGATTATTCGAATTAATGAGTATCGATGTTTTATTCTCGGCGTAGGCAACGGCGGGCGTCCGACAGAGCCACTAATTAAAAAGTTAAACTGCTGGGTCGGACAGTCAATTTTACTATTTTTTGGCAAAACCGAACTTCACTATCTATTGACAACTTGCATGCATTTTCTGTTAGTGTTTGGTCCGTTTTTAATATCAGAATTTGTACTTGTTTTAAGGGGGAGTAGTTTGACAGCAAAAAATCATATTTCACCCGCGCAACCCTTACCTACCCCTCTCATTAAACACGACGAAAACAAAACACAATGCCTTCCCGCCAGCAGAAACTTTTCGTCTGGCGTTTATAGAATTCGAATTTCAATCTTCTGTAGTTTATTTTGCTTATACGATACGCTAAGCTTGAATTCAGAACTATAGATCATGTTCATGTTTTGGAACTAGAAACTCAATGTTGACGTGAAAAAGTTCAAATTTAAATGTTACCAAATTTTATTTAGGACCTTGTACAATTTGTACCTAATGACGTCTTTGTGGAAAACTGTGTTACCAAGTAATAAATATAATGCTATATCGTGGATTTCTCTCTTTGGAGGATCGTGCAAAGTGATACCCAAGTAAAAATAATATTCGTATAATGAATTTTGCACTGTATTGTGCAACGAATATGGCATGTGTCATGAAAACCTTTCCTGCGCCAAACGCGAACAATCCAAAACATTTGAAACATGTGAAAAAGAGGCCGAGTTCTGTACAAAAGAAATAAATGTAGGATTGTCGGCTTCACCATTAAAAGAATTGACATCTATGTAAATGGGTGCCAAAGTACCAAAGGGACTAATTATAACAAAGGCCCGAGGTACGCGCTCAGTACCGGCGCTGTTTTTTGGGCGCGCGCCCGGCGCGTTTTGGACTCGTCAAACATAACAAGATTTTCATAGTGAAAAAGGAACTCGCGTCCAAGCGTCAAGGGCACGGTTAGGCTTCATTTACGGAGACGCGAGGAGTCGCGCGTGGCTTTGGGCGGCGCGGCTCGCACTGAATTCAAACATATGGCGTTGTATGAGTGCGTTTACGGAAACGCGATTTTACACGCGTTTGTTTGAAATGGAGCGTTTTTTGCGGCGGAGCCCGCGAATGGCATAGCCGCGTCACACGCGGCGTTTCATCACGGCGGCGCACGTAGCAGCAATGCCCGCGGCATACCTTCTCCCAGTCTTATTTGTAAATCGCACAACGGAGATGCAAGTTGAGAGTGGCAAGTTGCGACATGTGCAGGCCTAACGGCGCCATGGGCGCTCGCTTAGACTGCAGCGCTTGATATAATTCGTTACATAGGAATTCATACAATTTTATTGAGCGCCCGAAACGCAGCGTACAAAATGCGCGTCTCGGGCGCTTGTTATAACTAGTCCCTTAGTAGAAAGTTTAGTATGGTCCCTCTTTATAACTGTTGAAATTGTAGCTTTGAAAACATGCCAAGTTGCATTATAACTTTAGGCCTCATTTACGGAGACGCGGGGCGTGGCGCGTCGCGTGCTGTGTGGCGTCACGCGGCGCGTCTGACGTTTTTTCTGTTTACGGTGTGGCGGCGCGTGAAGCGGCAGTTATCATCCCACGCGTTAACATAAACACATGGCAATATACGTCTTGATTGTCGCGGTTTTTTTTGGAGTTATAATATATATTTTTGAAATGTGCTAATTAAAACCTTTCATTTGATACCCAACATGGTATGATTAAAAAAATATTTTTTGTTGTTCATGATATGTCACCTAGAGGGCGCCATTTTCAATTTAATGTGTCTTCATATAGCCAATGACCAGCGGACGATCAAGAAGCTTCCAACGATAACCCATTTGTCAAATTGTGATGAGTCTTTTAGAAGATAATATGTGGGAACAGACATAGATAAATACATAGAAACCGGTCAAAATTATAACCCTCCTTTTTGCTTCGCCGTAGTCAGGTAAAAACTAAAACCCAACTACGACAAAAAGTCAACTAAAGAGATATAAACAAGACATCACGGACAGACAAATTAAAAATCTGGAGTCATACGGAATCTGTTCGTTATACCAATAACCGAAGAATAAAGGTATTATTCTAAACAAGTTTGTTTTAGGGGGGCGGTCAGTCGCTCCAATTGTTCGTCTAAGGGTCACCTTACAAGAAGTTTGTCAAAAAAGTGGGAGTAAACGAATTTGGATCCTGAGTATATCGCAATAAGATTTAATCTCCAGTGCGAACTTTCAAATGAACGTGAAATGGACTCGTTGGCTATGTTGTAAATTTTCTCCGCAAGAAAATTCACCGCAATACAGAGCAATGGCGCTAGTTTTACCTACTTCTTTCTATACTCCTTGCGACTATACCAGTCAAAAATCTGTCAAATAAAATGTATGTCATCTTGAGTTTTCAAATATCAACATTGAATTTTATATGTTTATTTAGACTCGGTATTTATTTATTTATCAATCAATAACACTTGTAATATTCGTTTTGGAAGTGGTTTTAGTGTTTTTTTCATGTTTTCTATGTCTCAGTTTCTTTTGTGGAATGTGATAAATTACGAAAATATTATTTACGAAAATAAATAATATCTCAGCGCAGCTAAAAATTTGAGCGTAGTCCTCTCGTCTCAACAGAGCGACGCCGACTGATTTGTGAAACAAAAATATGCTTGAAGTTCCCGTAATGTGCGACGGAAGATGGCTTCTTCCACGAACTAAGAACGTCGTAAGTCCTACAAGCTTTGATTCGTAATAAAACCAAAAATAAAAGGAATAAAAAAAAAAGCCTACACAATTTTTTTTGCCTTGTTTTAATACATATAATCATCTAATTTTTATCATAATAGGCATTAGCATTTTAAGTACAAATCGAAAATACGTGAAAATTAGAGGTAACTTCGTGATATTTTTTTATCGAGAAAATTTTAATATTTTGTGTTTCTGTTACACAAAAAGTTTGGAAATATCATGTAGTTACTCATACTATTTTTATTTTACACCTAAGTCTTATCAATTTCATGAAAAATCAAATTGAAGACAGGCAATTTTGCTTACTACCCGCCCTTAATAGGTTCATGTCATGAAAAGATCGAAGACAGTTAACTACATAGGACAAGGGTTACTTAATTTGAACTTAATTGAGTGAGAAGTAGAGAACGAGGCAAGGGATACGATAATTAGCGAACAAAAACGTTTCTCAAATAGGAATTTACTTTGTATTTAAGACGAAAGGTTCAAAGCAGCCCGCCAAATTAAAATGTTTTTACATTTTTTGCTATTTGCAGGATAGTATCAGATTGTATGTTGATCTAAATATGATTCCCAGCCATATCAAATATTTATTTATACAACTATAATCATAAAAATCATCAATTCAACTCTCTAAGTTCATATAAGCCTATTGAATGACTATTTCATGAAATCATGACATTTGCGGATTATTCTAACTTAAGGGGCTGTATTGCTGAATCTAACAGCTGAACAGACAGCTGTGCTGCTGGGGAGTTTGTTGCGCCACTTCTTCTTCCCAGCTAAAGCACTAGGAAGTGGTGAAGGGTGGGCATTTTTGGGGGACTGTCTCATGTGATTTTGCCGTTCGAAAAGTGCTGATTCTCAGCCTAGTTTGAATAAATGACTTTTTGATTTTGATTTTCTAATAATTATAATTCTGTAAGCCATATTTGTTACGGTCGCAAATCATATTTTAATCGACATACAAACTGACACTGACTTGCAAATTGCATCACAATATGATTATTTATTTCAAATAAATTCCGGTAAGTTTTTCAGAATCGTAAACAGTATTTGGAGAACTAAATTATTCATTTATTATCTTCTTGCACTGTAATGTGTAATTTCGAGATTGCATTGTCCAGTTATTTTTTAACACATACCTACTTTATCATCAATTGTTTGTAAGTTTCCATAAAATTCTGTCATACCTACGAACATATTTTCTTCATCGTTTACTCAAAAACCCAGTCTTACATAACCCCGTATCATTATTATGCTCAACTTGACCTCCGCACAGACTCACAGTAACCTTTACGAGACTGAATCAATTTCATCTCGGAGACATCTTTTTACGATCATGTGGGGGTATGAAAAGGTCAGATTCCTTTCTTAGAGACTAAATACAGACGCTTCACATACTTTAGCCCTGCCCTCGTGAAGTTTTGTTGTGGGACCGTTAAAAATAGAAATAAAAGGTTAATACATTTAAGTATTTTAATATATCAATAAGCAACTAATTGGTGGAGTGGTTCGATAGTCTTTGTTATCGTATTGTTACTGCAGGTTATGACAAGAACAAAATCAAAAATAAACAAAAAAGCCCAATAGCTTGTAGCGTACTTTATAAAATGATTATGATGATTTGGGACAGAACACGGACAAAAGTGTTAATGTTCTAAAATTATCAAGAAAATTAAAAATTTAATATCTCATTTGTAGGGTTCCGTACCCAAAGGGTAAAACGGGACCCTATTACTAAGACTCCTTTGTCTGTCTGTCTGTCTGTATCTAATGAACCGTGATAGTTAGTTGAAATTTTTACAGAAGATGTATTTCTGTTGCCGCTATAACAACAAATACTAAAAAACAGAATAAAATAAATATTTAAGGGGGCTCAGAAACAATAAACGTGATTTTTTTGCCGTTTTTTATAGATAATGGTACGGAACCCTTCGTGAACTCCGCGAATCTGACTCGCACTTGGCTAGTTTTTAAATAATTAGAATCGTTTCGTGGTCGGATTGTTTTACTGCCCTTGGTTTTTTTTCTCTTTTTTGAAGACTAAAACTATGCCAAGTATGGTCCGCTCTATACACGAGCCCTTGACTCAAATCAGCACAATCTTTATAGTAGTGAATCAGGGTTGCGTGAAGCCACGGCTCACTCTGTTTGCGTTAGTTCACTAACTATTCTATCAGCGTACGTACGTAGGCGAATAACTCAATGCTTTGTCGACGTGTGATGCGTCTTAAGTATAAGCGACAGCGGGAGCGGGGAAAGTCATTGTCGTCCTGATAAACTACAATTAGGAAAACTTTATTAGTAGTTCGGGACGTCTGCAATGCAAGGTCTGACCAAATCACCTACAGGTAATATTGACTAACTTTTTCAAAGGTTAGATCAGTTACAAACTTCATGCTATGAGAAATACCATTATTTTGAATAACATTCAACAGGGCTTAACATGCTTATCGAAGATGGCGGAGATTGGAACTCGAAGTACCGACAACTCATTCCTAATTTGATCGCGGCAAGCTTCCTTAACCTTATAAATAAACAAATATGTTTGTATCTTACCAATTTGTCCCGGATACATGGGCGGAAAAATATAGGAAGTTAAATAAAAGTGTGACGCAGAATTCTGACGGAGCATCGCAGAGTAGTTTATTGAAAGCGAATAAGTTATTTCCGTTGAAAAATGTTAGTAAATAGTTTGACGTTGGAGATAAGGACGGAAGTTGGAGAACTGGCTTAGGACCAAAACAGTTGAACGGTAAAATAAGTAGATTCTGCCATCAGAATCTACTTATTTCTACTTTTTTAAATTCAATTCTAACGCTGAATTGAATTTTCAGATCAAAGAAAACGATAAGTTTTGTTGCACGGTGTCAATAAGTTTGTCCTAAATGACGAAGAGGCATTAAGATTTCGGGGAATACAGGCGTGATGTTATGTTATGTTATTACGTCATGTAAATGATAAAAGGTTGGTTAACATTATTTATTGCTAATAAA
Source organism: Lithophane socia (assembly GCA_947522985.1). Taxonomy (NCBI): domain Eukaryota; kingdom Metazoa; phylum Arthropoda; class Insecta; order Lepidoptera; family Noctuidae; genus Lithophane; species Lithophane socia. Next base: position 17,350,844 of record OX383252.1, read on the forward strand.
CTTGGTCCTTAATGAACTGTCAAGTCCACCGCGGTCTCTCATGACTTGTCGTCCGATAATGTGGTTGCGTGCTTACCGGCATAGTTTGACTTCCGTGCAGGCTCGTGATGGCCGCCTGCGCCTCTTGGTGTGAGCTGAACTTTACGAACGCGCAACCTGGAACAATAAGTCGAGCGTTATATGAGGGGTACACCTTACAGTTTGTTAATGAAGCAAGCGATGATGTGGTAATGTTGTTGTTTACTCTTTGTCCTAAACATATATGATAAAAATGGTAGGGGTATTTTAAGAATGTGCATCACAATGCACATTCTTAAAATAACGTTTAGTAGGTATAGTAACGATAACGAGTAGTATTACAATAACTCAAAGAAGTTTTTATAAAGAACATCATTCACCGTCCATACATTTTTGCGATAAATGTGAAAGTGCATAATGTAGCCCAAAATGAATGATCTCCTCAATTTATATTTCATGTGACATTAAATCGTGTTTGAAATGAAAACAAACCTAGGACATAAGAGACTTCATAAGGTGGAGATAGGCGAAGATAAACGAAGCGGAGAGGAGAGAGGGTGTATCCACCGAAGCTGTGCGGAGATGCGTACTGGCCAGCCCGGAGCAGAGATGTGTACTGGGTAGAGCGGGCGGGTGGGTTGTGCGACGAGGATGAACGAGCGGGTGCCCCTCGCCGCACGCCGCTCACATCTCTCGCCTCCATTGCGCGCCGTCACCAGCTTGCAAGGCACAACTCACATCTCTGTTTTTTTTGCGCTTAGCAAGTATGAGACACCTCCTCTTCTCTCTGCTTAACCATATCGACTGAAGCTAAGTAGAAACGAGATACGTAAATAACGAAATCCTATTGGTTGTTTCCAACACATCTCCTCTCCTCTCATCTCGTCTACGCTTTGGTGGAGTCCGGGACTAAAGCCTTGAAATGTTTTTTCATCCACTTAACTCACAGTCACACCGAAGAGTCCAAAACCCAAAACTTCACACTGATCCAATCACTCTTTAAAAACCGAAATTATGCGAGGGGAAATTATTAGAAATGTGCTGCGAAAAAAAGGAAATCTTAAACAAGGATGGTCGCAACGGGATTATCGCTCAATTTTTCAATAACAGGCTGTCAGAGGCTGTGGCCGCGGTCGTATCAATCTTGCTCCCCGCAGGTATAAGGGATCGGGGCCGCGGTAATCGCGAAGGTATGTAATCAAATAACGATTGTGTGATACGAAGGAGGTGTATATTTTTGGATGTTGAATATGTTTTTTGGTTTTATAAATATCGATATTTGAGGAATCAAATATTGGACACTATTTTAAGGCCGATTAAAATTGCTTATAAGTGTTATAGGCTAAATTATGTAATGAGTTATTTTGAACCTGGTTCTTTTTAATACCTACAGGATATAAAAATATTGCCGTTTAAATACTAGTAGAAGTGGTCAATAAAGTTAATTGATTATTTTGTAAGTATATATGTCTGCTTAATACCAAAATTCTAGAGATTATAATACTTGTTTTTCTCTTTTCATCAGTTGTGTTTTTGCAGTCGGGTTATTTTTAATAATTTGCTTTATTATAAAAGTTACCAATACTCATATTGATGGATCTCTCAAAGATTAATCATTGTTACCAAAGGGTAAAAACAATACATCGGAATTATTTATTTTTAGATTCATCTGCTTCGATGTGAATACATCGACGTGGAGTTCGACGTACATCGATCACGGAAGGCCCGGGTGCGTCGACGCGTATCATCGTCATCCGCCTAATGACGACTGATGGAGCCCTTTATGAGGTTACCACCACCCCACCACCCCAACCCGCCAACAACGCTCTGCAACTAAATCAGTTACGCGGTCACGGGTTGATCTTTAGATATATTGAGAGTGGCAGGTGCCTCACTCTACACAGTATATCCCAAATAAATCATTATAATGCTCCAAAAACTTGACCGATTCCAACTTGAACGTTTCAAATAGCGCACCGTCAGACTCCAAAGAATAAACAATTTGTTTACACAACGAAACTGGTAGGTAAGACTCATCTCGTTCAGTTCCACATTGATTATGCAGATAGCTCCGTTATTATCATCTAAGATGTTTTAAGAAGCGAGCTCACAAAAGCGCCGTCAAAATTGGTTCACTGGTTTCGAGATAATCGAATACAAACAATTAACAAACTCGCCCTCTTTGTTACAAAACTAATATTATACGTACATTCTTCTCTCCGTTGGAAATATAAAAACTGTACACACGAGTGTTATACTCGCTAAGTACGCTCGTAACTTCTTATTGAATCAGCTTTGAATCCCGCAAAAAAACCGCGCCACTGAAAGGTAAAAACTCTACCGGGAAAATTGTGGTGACTATTTTATCTTTCGCGGAGCTCTCGAGGAAAGTACGATTATGCTCGACTGGCTTTTATTCGTATTATCCTTTGTTCAACTGGATAAAAGACCATAGCTGAAACGTTTTCCGAAAAGGCGCCTTAAATAAATTAGGACGCACTTTTAAGCCCCGCACCATGTTTACATCCCCGCCTCCTGCAGAATAGAGACAACGCGAAATAAGCGCCGATACAGACAAGAGGAAAAAACAATTTGTATGTCGCGATCAAAGCGCGGCGCGCATAAAAGAATAATAACGTGGATTGTACGAGGAACGCAATTTAAATGGCGACAATTGGTGGAGCAAATTGAGGAGTGACGCAGTTGGACCGCGCGGCGTGGCGGCGAGGCGGCGCCGCGGGCGGCCGCACGCCAACGCGTTACAATGAAAACGCTCGTTCCTACCTCCGGAAAAGCCATTATGAGGACGTCAGTTGCCGAGTGAGAAAGAAGTCAAAACTTCGCCGGCAAACATGGAACTATTTACAGCTTCCACATTCGGCGACGTGTGCTTGGAAGTTGGATGCAATTTGTTAACCCTTTATCGCGAGTGCAGACTCGACTGGTGTGGAGATAGTGCACGCAGGGGGAGTGCGTGGCAGGCGGCGTGGCGGCAGCTCGCGCGGTGCTTCCAGGTAACTTGGCAGCTTGCCAAAGATCTGTTTTCCTGTTGTTGGCGGACAAACTCACAGATCAGTTTTTATCGCGCGAAAGGCCTTTATAGCCGACCGATAGGGGGCGCCTTGGAGCAAAATGTTTTCGCGTCACCGTCGAACACAAATATTATTGGATGGTTTTATGTATCGGAAGCATTACACGCTAAAAACTTTGGCACTCGACGTCGGATACGGCGACACTTAAAAACTGACGATAATGGCCGTACACTCGGCACTTGATTTTGCGATACGTCTCTATTTCTTATCGAACTGACAATTCAAAGAGTAGCATTTCTAGCGACTCAATGTGAGTGGGAGCGTTCTTTCCCGGAATATCTGCTCGTCAACTTAACAGGATAATTTGTCAAAGGTTCTTTGACGACGGCATTTTTTGTGAGCTACGCTTCGTGAAGAGGCACCTTTTATATGTTTGACAGACGTCATGTAAAGTAAACAGGTGCGTCGCGCACGTCGAAATGTGGCCTCTTCAAAAGAACATCTTTGTGCGTTGTTTGTCAACTTATTTTTTTATTATGATATGAACATAATGTTTTTGAACACATTCCTTTCAGTATTTTTTCAGAATTGCATCTTAAACATAGCTTGTCAAAACCTTTCTACATTACGTTTAAGTAAATTTATTCCTACCTTAAGCGTTAAGTTTCCTAAAATTTATCTAAGTATAAGTTGGCCCACGTATGCGTCTGCGGGAAACTTGGGCAACTCGGTGTAAACATAGCAATAAATTAACGTTGCTAGCTCATCGGTTCTAGCACCATAGTGGGCCATTTCCTACATCTGAATGCACCTCATGCTGGGACAAGAAGCTTCCTTAAAATAAAAAGTCCCATAGGAAGTAATGTTTACGATAAGAGAGGTTATCTTGATGAGATGAGGTTTATTTATTTTTCAGCATTTGATTTTGTTGACATTTGATTGTTATTTTTAGATGACTCTAGTGCCTAGCTAAAGGAAACCTTTAATTTTTTTAGAAGATTGTTTGTATGACTTTCAGCAACTCGTTTTCACATCATATCACCCTTACATATATAATATTATAAAACAAAGTCCTCCGCCACGTCTGTCTGTCGTCCTGTTCACGATAAACTCAAAAACTACAGCACCGATTTTCATGCTGTTTTCACCAATGGAAAGAGTGGTTCTTGAGGAAGGTTTTAAATAGTAACCGACATCCACACGGGCGAAACCGCGGGTATCAGCTAGTAAGAAATATAATAAACATTATCTAATTAAAGTAAACAAAATATAGTAAAATGATTTTTTTTATTAAAAATACTATTTTGACTTTACATACATTTCACATCGCTTGCTATGTCAATTTGACAAGCATTTCTTGCAAGAAATGCTATACTACCTAGGTATCTTAACACAAAAGTGACTCTGGCTATATCTACAAACAAACACTGTTAGGTATTGTGAGAAGTAATAAGAGCTAATGGGCCCTTTTTACCCGACTACGGCGAAGAAAAAGGAGGGTTATGATTTTGACCGGTATGTATGTATGTATGTATGTATGTATGTATGTATGTATGTATGTATGTTCATCTGTTCCCTCCTATCTTCCAAACCACTTATCACAATTTGACAAATGAGGTATCGTTAGAAGCGTCGTGATTGTCCGCTGGTTATAGGCTATGTGAAGTCACATTAAATTAAAAATGGCGCCCTCTAGAGGACATAAAGTGAGGAACTTAAAAAAAAAAATGGTTTAATCGTACCATGTTGGGTATCAAATGAAAGGGTTTAATGAGCACATTTCAAAAATATATATATTATAACCCCAAAAGAATTAAAAAAAAAATCAAGTAACAAAAACTAAAACCCAACTACGACTTAAAAGATATAAACAAGGCACCACAGACAGACAAATTAAAAATCCGGAGTCACACGTAATCTGTTCGATGTATGCCCTAACACGTGTGACTCCGGATTTTTAATTTGTCTGTCTGTGGTGCCTTGTTTATATCTTTTAAGTCGTAGTTGGGTTTTAGTTTTTGTTACTTGATTTTTTTTGTCTCGTCTTTTTCCTTGTTCGAAGTCGAGTCTTGTCAAAAAGTTTCGTATCAATCTCGCTAGAAAAGATAAAATACATTATAGATTCATATCTAGATTCTGTCTGTTCTAAGTATTATTTTTTAAACTTTATAAATAATTTACTCTAAACCTGAGCCCTACCTACACCCAAAAAATAACTACAAATAATACTTTCACCAATACATCCATATTACACAAGTTCATATGTATACCTACCGAAACTTCTGTCTGCGATATCTTTCCATGATAAATTCCGACCAATTGGAAAATAGCACATGAAATATGCGAAGATAGCAAAGTTTCTAGACCTATCTACCTAGGCTATCTAGGTATCGCCCGAAGTTCATAATCAATGCCCCTGACTCAGGTATGAGTTTCCCTACCTATGTTGTGTATTGAAAATAATGTATGAATTTACCGGTGAATATGAAATTATGAGTACTAGAATATGAGTTCATTTGTAGGTGACATTATTTAGTACTTTTCTTGTTGGTCGCGTACTTCACAAGGTACCTACTGAAGGTCGTGTCCCTGAAAGATCTTCGTGGCTTTATGTATGATGTTCTTCCACTTCGTTCGGTTCTCCGCTTCTCTCAGGGCCGTCGTAACAGAGTCCAGTAGGGCGGTTACTTGGTCTGACCAGCGGTTAGGTGGTCACCTAACCGCTGGTCAGACCAAGTAACCGCGCCGCAAGTAACCGGCTGGTCAGCCGTGAGGTCTCGAGTGGGTACTAACAGGTAAATTACATCAAAGGAAGGACGAAATTACCTAAACTTTGTTGTGTATGTACGTACAGCTATTGATCTATTGATATTAATTGTTTATCAAATTGACACACTCCGTCAATTTGCCGTGATATAGCCATTTCATAAAACTGTCAAAGAATGATACCTATTTTTGATTAGAATAATTGGTTGCGAATTGAGTTGGTTTTGGTAAACAATTAACAACTCTCATTGGTAAATTAGGTTTGTACTCTACTTGGCAAGTAAATAAAGGTTCTGTTATTCTGTAGCAGTTAGAAATATGGAATAATTTCTTTACATATTAGACACTAAGCTACGATGATAACAGAGTATTTATGTCTATTTATATATTACATATATATTCCATTATATTGATTATAATCAGCGTGTGTTGTCCCACTTCGGGGCAAAGGCCTTCCTTTCCTATATAATGTACAAGTCTATTCAAGAATAGTCCCGACTGACAGTCTGAAAGTTGTTAGGTCACCTGAGAATGTCTCGCTAAGTGACTTATTGTTAGCCTTGCCCAGCAGAGTGACCCATTTCCATATACGCATTAATGATTATACGTCAACGCGAAGAATAGAATAGTATCGTCGGTGACAACCTTAACTTGATGACGTCATTGAAAAAGGGCGCGAAAAGTACGATCGTTATACAGCAACTTTTTTTTTAGGAGTTCGTTTTTGGCAATGGACACAATACTTACAATCTATTAACGTCGTCGTTCGTATAAACTGGATTATACATTTTTCTTTATGACTGTTTTGCCTCATTTTTGTGGGTCTGTGGTATGGTTTTGGAAGTAGTTCTAGGAATTTTATTGACTTAAAGATTAGTTACAAGCGGTTCTGTTAGCTTAAATTATATGTTAGCTAGAAGTTCCTACAGTTAAGAATAATATTTCTCTATGCCTAAGAGCAATTGGAATAAGATGAAAGATACCAACTTATGTGTCTGTTTAAATAGGATAAATATCTTAGTTCGTTTTTAAACGAAGGGTAAGTTTTGTTGTGCGAAAACAAACCCTTATAAAGACCAAATACAAATCAGATATGCCAAGCAAATACCTCTATCGTCACATAAAATATTAATCTCATATAAGTATATCTAAAACCCATCGCAGTATACGTGCCTGAGAATTCAATATTACACGGCGCGCTCGTTCGAATCTTTCATTTTAAAGTTGTCCGTATGAAGTTCACCGCCCGCTCCAACGTTGGCGAATAGTGGGGAACAGTGGCGAAGACTGGGGAAAGCTGGTAAACAACGTTCGATCTATTATAACAACATTAACGGAAGTGCTGGCGTGTAAGTTTGAGAGGTCGAGATTCTATGAAGTTGTGGTAATTTTGGATTGAAATAGTGTAATGGATTACCCCGTTTTTACCCGACTACGGCGAAGAAAAAAGGAGGGTTATGATTTTGACCGGTATTTATGTATGTATGTATGTTCATCTGTTCCCTCCTATCTTCCAAACCACTTACCACAATTTGACAAATGAGGTATTGTTAGAAGCGTCGTGATTGTCCGCTGGTTATAGGCTATGTGCAGTCACATTAAATTAAAAATGGCGCCCTCTAGGGGACATAAAGTGAGGAACTTAAAAAAAAAAATGGTTTAGTCGTACCATGATGGGGATTAAACGAAAGGGCTTAATGAGCACATTCAAAAATATATATTATAACCCCAAAAGAATTTAAAAAAAATTAAAGTAATAAAAACTAAAACCCAACTACGACTAAAAAGGTATAAACAAGACACCACAGACAGACAAATTAAAAGTCACACGTAATCTGTTCGATTTATGCCCAAACACGTGTGACTCCGGATTTTTAATTTGTCTGTCTGTGGTGTCTTGTTTATACCTTTTTAGTCGTAGTTTTTATTACTTTAATTTTTTAGTTACTAAAGATAGAGTGTCATTCGTGTTATTGAAACTCTTTCTGTAGAGCGAGTGCCTTTTTTTGTCTACGCATTTTTTTGAAGTTTTTAAATAACTCGTCTCATTGCAAGAGTAGATCAGACGTATTCCTCATACTCTTTTAAATTACAACTAAAGTTATGACTTAGGTCATGATAACCAAAACCTTTCTAACGTAACGTTTGTTCTCAAGCGAGAACCTGTTTGTTCAGAAGCGAGAGTTCCGCCATCACGTCTAAAATATTAGGCGGATATTGGAAGTAGGCGGTGCCCACCAAAAAAGGGGTTCGTGTATTTTTACGTGTGTCCCAAGGGTCTGATGTTTCGACGAGAAATACCTCTCGGTATGCACACATTTGCCCTACTGCCAGCTTTTTTTCCAATTCGTGGCTTAACGCCTGTGCCGATTCAGCGAAGGTTCACGTCGCTTCAAAACATCGGTTCAATGAAGTCGGTACAATTTTTCATTCGATTTAGTGGATCGTGTCCGCTGACCCCACTGCCCCGGCCGCCCCGCGTGCCCCAACTGCCCCGAGTGCCCTCAACTGATAACAACTCCAGTGAAACACACCCTAACTTCTGTGACGCTCTTATCGCTACAATTTGTTCCCGCTTTTGAAATATCGTGAAATTGTTGGCATTTCAAATGAAAACATCACACTTACTGTAATAGGGAAAAATTTGCCTTCGATTAGGCCCTGAAAAATGTTTTATGCAATCAAATTAAATATTGATTTTGCTGTAAGCTGTTTGAGGGCCAATGTTATTAAATTTCGCAAGTAATTTTTTATTCCAAGAAATTGGATATTTACATAAATAAGTAAATTGTTGTTTAATACCTTCCAATATACGTTTTCATTGGAAGTAGTAAGCGAAATGATCAATTAAAGACTATAAGAACAAACATTTCGAGAGAAACTAAACAGAGATGATGTTAGATTGAGTTTGTAATAGTGTTGTGTAGTACCTAGTAGGTATACCTAAATAATACTAGAGTACGTAAATAAGGCAAAACAAGAGAATAATGTATGCAGCGAGTCGTTCGTGCCAGTAACGACGTTTTACGTGTCAAATTGATAGAGGGTGAGAATTATGTAATGCTACATGACTGAGGTGGTAAATCCTAAACCTAACTAATAATTATAAATGCGAACGTGAGTTTGTTTGTTTGTTACGCTTTCACGCTAAAACAGCTGAACGGATTAGGATGAATTTTGGCACAGGAGTAGACCATGACCTGGAATGGGACATAGGATACTTTTTATCCCCTTAGTACGTTCCACGTGGGATAATATCTGACATCCACGCGCGGGCAAATACTAGTCTGCAATAAATCTAATAACCTGTGGTTTTGCACATTTTGCGTGGGTCTGAGGTACTGGTGGTAGCTACATAATAAAACAGATTAAAAATAACTAGCTATAAAGCACGAAAATCTCTCTGCGATACACAGAAATAAACTTTTTTGTCAGACTAGAAGCAGAGACGCTTCGCTCGCTCGGTCAAGTCATCTACAATGTAAAATTCCAGAACTGAATTACTCTATTGGAAAAACTCAATTCTATTTGAGCCGAAGACCAAACTCACAACCTTACGCTCAGCAGTCCCATCTGCAATCCCCACACAATATACAGAAATAGAACCACCCCGTGTCACGGTGAAACGGAGCATAAACGATTGAATGAGCTTTATTGGCTGTCTTACGAACTACAGGCCGTTTTAAAGATTTGCCCATTTTTCGCTCCGCGGGTAGAAATAATAATAGCACGATGCAATAAACATCAGTCGATTTCCCGACGGTATTGAGTGAAGGCATTATTGATAATTATGATCGATATTTTATAGTTTAGTTTTTCTTTTCTTAAGAAGTGTAAAAATATTTTGCAGTGGAGATTTGACAACACAAAATATCAAACTCAAAATCAAAGCATTTATTGCAATTAAACTATATACAGGCACTTTTGAACTGTCAAAAATCGGTCATTCGTGCTCGGTTGCTATAAACGAAAACGAATCGTTTTGTTATCAATGGTCACATTTTTTATTGTCAAACTGGGAATTTAAATAGATTCGTAAGCTAATTTTAACTGTGATAGCTACTTCCATAAGGCAGAGGATACAAAGCTCTTTGCTTCATTTTTGGTAAAGATACAACAGTCTTAATTTCAACCAATAACGGTCCGTAAATTATAGGAATCGACCGTTAGAGAGATGAAACTAGTTCATCACAATACCTATATTAATCATGAGCATATTATAAGCATGCTAATTTGGGTGTTCTGTCTTATTCATAAATTATGACTAACAGGGTTATGTTATTACTTATTACAATTAATAATGCAATAACGAGGCTCACAATGTTCGATACGATAACACATATTAACAAAGGTCCCAGTGTTTTATTCCCAAAACATATACCGAGGTAAACTACACTTATTATTAAAAGGCATCGCGCAGTTTCGTTTAATATTTAACATGGCCGCGCCGGCGTATCACTTAAAATAATAAGGATTTCTCGTTGGAGATTACGCAGCAACCCTCCAGAGGATAATTAATGTTATACCGTGAATATTAGCTTTTCAATTAGCCGTCTTTTAGTACCTCAAAATGGGTCTCGTGTTTCAGGGAGCGCGGAGAGGGTTATTTCTTTTGCCCGTTACACCTGTAAGACGTAAGGCGATAGTTAATTAAAATCTGCTCTCTCGGGATTTGTGCGCGCTCGCCTGCAGCCTACGGGTGAACCCTACTTTGTGCTTGTTTGTTGTCTCGGACGTAGTATTTCGCTTCAGGCATATTTATGTTGTAAATGTATTCTTGGAAAAAAGGTTACGAGATTTTATTAGCTAGAGGTTTTGAAAGCTAGTCTTGTTTATATGTTCTTTTAAAAGTTTTATTTATCAGATCGGGATAAATAAAAATATTATATACTAAAACCTGAAAAACAGTGAAGTTGACGAGAAGACGTTGCGAAAATGTCGTCAATAAAAAGTTTCACCAAGAACCTAATAATAATTCCATAAAACGAAACTTCTTCACACGTCCCAATAAGAACTAGTGCTGCCAACAAAACAGCTTTCCAAACCGTTTTTAAAGTGAATACGAATCGGCTTCTTTCGGCACAAAAGACTGTCGCGCTGCCAAAGTTTATTAGGGACTTTAGCGTGGCGTCCTTTGTTTTACAATCAAGTTACATTAGAACAACGGGCCCATTGCAAACTCTTCAACAATGGCTTGTTGAAGTCGTTTTAAACATTCTCCGGGTGAGTTTGCGTGTTAAAACGGTGAAACGGTATTACGGTATTTACGCACGATTGGCCGCCCATAAACCGATGAAGACGGCATAACGTGGCCTTTACACGCGTGTGGGTAATACCGTAACTTATCGAAAATTGTACGGTTAAGGTTTTGAGCTTGTCTCTAGAGGAGGCCTTTGTTTTGCGCAGTTTGCGTAATTCGACCGCGGGATCACGGGGTTTACGCAATCCTATTTGAAAGGTTGTTTTATTCTTCTTCTTAGCGTGTCGATTGCAAAAATAACACATAAAATATATAATTATGCCGCTCTTGCCAGTTGCCAGAGATCACATCTTTGGATGTTTGGAGAGGTTACCATCGGCTGGACCACCCAATAAAACCCAACCCAACCCAATAAAAGTTTTTCGGCTTTTAAGCTTCTCGGGCACTGGTGTATAGTTGTGCGTTGGGTGACGTGGGTCTTGAAGCTTCGCCCTCTCGACGCGGCTCGCTAACAGTTACAAAGTAAGGTACAAATATATACTTGGGTATCTAATAAAATTATTTTTTTATATTTTAATCAACAAAATAATTGTCAAATGAATCATAATGACGAGTACAAAAACAGTCATACGCAGTGTGGCCACAAAATCAGCGGATCATTACATTTCTATTAACACCAATTAAATTACGGTCAAATATAAATCTCGTTTCGCCAGTGCCTTTTAAATTGTTTATTAACAATTTACCTTAATAACATTATTCAAATCATACATTTGAATAATGTTATTAAGGTAAATTGTTGTGTTCTAATATGTATTCATAATTTAATTTGCATCGAGATATTTCTAATATTATTACATAGTTTATTGATTGTATCGAAAGTTATGAAACAAAATTGTGTAACACTTCACAAAGTTACTAATTGTGTTAACTTTGATGTATTGAGTTAGCATCCAATTACATTAGTTTTGAACGATTAGAAATTGGGTCGTTACTTGCTAGACTGTAGACGTTCCGATAGCTTAAATTTATAAAATTGAATGGGCAAGTTTTTATTTGGTGCTCGCTTTATTTCTACACCGATTAATTTTATATTTGTTACACTCTTTTATTTGACCTTAAATATTTTTCTTACAGCGCCCTATTGGCACTTAATTTCATTGTATTAGCCAGCAGATATCTATCATACAACCTATTTGCGTGAACTCCATCTCACATAAACCTTTTTTTTATAAAATGCCAACTTACCACGCAAACGCACCTATTTATCCAAAATGCGCCCACTTCAACCAATTTTAATTTCATTAAACCGCGATACAAATCGCACGTCTTCGCGTTTTTACCGCGGGAATCGCGATGTAGATAGAACTGTCAGTGTGGCAACGCGATGGCGATAGCGCGCACGCGATTGCCCGCTGTGTGGCGCCACTATCGAGCTAATGTCTTGATCGCTGGGCGGGTAATCCGGCTTTATTTGTATGTTAATCTTGAAGAAAAAGGTTAAGTTAGCTGCAGGCTTTGGTAAACTTCAGAATCGTTGCAATTTCTTAAAGAGGTGATTAGACGTGCGAGCAAGTACGCGTACTTATGGCAGTTATGGCTCGGCGAGCTTACTCGCCCGTCTGTCGTCGCCGCGACCCGCGAGCCAATGAAGCTTCCCGTGTGTCACCGACGGCGAGCCGAGTAAGGTCGCGAACTTAAAGACCGCGTACTTTAAACACGTCTATCACCCACTTTCAGTTACTTTGTATAGGTACTTTGGATGTGATTTTCAAGATTTGTCATGTTCCATTAAAATTGTATATTTGGGTTCGGCTTCTTGTCTTTACCACCTCCAGTCACTGGGGAATACTAATATTAAGAGCCTATACAACCTCAAATTAGCGTAATCTTCCGTTATATCGAAAATACTGCACATCAATTTTAAAATATGTGAAAGTTGAGGATTGATACTAGGTACTATGTTTGACGAAAACACGATTACATAAAATTTCGTCGTAAGAAAAAAATCCAAAGTTACCTCTAAACCGAACTATAAACCGGTGGTATTCAAAAAATACTTCGAATTAGATCATGAAACTTTACGTAATAACTGAACTAACTATAAAACAGGTCTTATGTCTTTTTTTTTACATTACCGCTATTTTCACCGTAAAAAGCAATTACCTACACTATTCGAGCCTTGAAGATGCCAGCACTCCACTCCGTCTCGCTCTTACTCAGACCTCGAGTAGTATGGTGCGAGCGCGATAAAATCTGAGTTAGGGTACGGCCTTAAATGTATCGATGCTTTTTCTTCCACTGCTGGAGTAGTTACAACGACAGTTACAGTAATCCGCGAGTAGTATGGTGCGAGCGAGATAAAAAGTGAATTTGGGCCGAGGTAGTATAGGCTCTTAAGACTATTATCAATAGCGCAAACTTTCAGCATTTTGACTTTTTTTTTTAGATACTGTAGTTTAGTTATTCATATAATACACGTGAATTCGCTTAAACTGGAATAAAAATGTTTAAAATATATTCACATTCATATTTCATAGTTCAATTCATGAGAAAGCTTTTAGAAGCCTCTCATATTGAAGTTCATATTATCATATCGCATAAGTTGTGAGCATCTCTTTTAATTAACTGTTTCGACTTGATAAGTTAAGTAATAAATACTTCAAATTAATTTACGGTAAGCACATACAGCAGCGTACCTACTTATAGCTATTATAATATTAGATAATTAAATTCTGTTTTTTTAAGTGTAAGTCTAGGTAGGTACTTCAAATATTTAATAAGATTTTAAGTGTTATTGTTAGACTCAAGTTGTATCTTTTTCGTAATGAGCAAGTTATATTGAAAATGAATAAATTAATAAAATGTTTCAAAACAAAATGTTTAATAATATTGTTAAATAAGGACCCTTAAAAAATCAGGATAGCTTTCGTTCCATTCCGCACCTCAAGGGCTGGACTTGGATTTAAACCCAAGAATAACGAAGCGTCAAAAATGCGTACTAAAGAAATCGTAAAAGACATAAAAGCACTTAATACGAAATAAACAAACAAGAAACGCCCCGAAAATCGATCCAATAACCTTAATCGCGCCGAGCCGCAATATTAAACGAGGCATAAAAAGATAAAGGCCGCACCACACGTATACTTTAAGTGTCTTCGCGTTGAGCGGCCCGTGCTGCCTTTAGTAGCAGTTTATAACTACTTTGCAAGCACACTGGCGTACACCAGCCCTTATGGAGGCAGTGAAAAGATATAGCGCCGACTTACGGCGCGCCTACTGAATACGAATATCGTGTGAATGGTGCGTACCGATGGACAGAGTTATAGCGAATCGTTTGCTTTTTAATATTGAGTGTTTTTATGATAATACGAGTAGGGTTTTATCGATATCAGATGTGGCTTTGTGTGCAAACGTTGAACACCTCTACGTGTGCCTCCTGACTAGTCTGCTGAATGACTTTTCTTTTTATATCTTCGGATAATTCGATGGTATTTTTGGTTTCACGAAATTTTGTAGGCTGTGTTTGGGTGTCCGACTGAATAAAGGACTTGTTTTTTAGAAGAGAAGAACAGCCTCGCAAAGTTCGTATAGGTAACATTTTCATAATATTAGTAACCTATACCGTGTGTATAACCCGGTTTTAGTTTACTCATATTATGAAACATGATTTTACCATAAATCAATCTCTAAACACCAAGATTAAATAAACTTTTTTCCTCCTACTCTCTATCAACTACCAGATTAGCATAGGATAGACAAAAAAAATCAACACAGATAGAAGAAAATCGATATAAACCGCTGCTCAATCCGGCGACAGGACCGGTATCTATTCCGGACAATTAACCGGACGGCTTGCCCGCGCCTTATCTTCTGCGGCAGCCCTTCTTAGCGCAAACTTAGTCTCGAAATAGGTCAGTGCAGGCCCTTATTAACACCTATTGTACGAAGTCGACTGTTATTTATTATTGATGGAGGAAAAAGTTTTGGTATTGGGATATTGTCGATTGGAAGTGTTTTGTTTTGATGTTGTAGGTTTGTTTTAATTAGTTTTGGTGGTTGTAAAATGATGCTGGTGAGTTTTTAATTGCTAGTATATTACTTCAGAAGGAATCTGTCGAACAAACATTAGTGCGCAAATGATAGGCATGAAACACAGATTTTATTTTAATAAAACGTGAACCAGAAATAAAATACTTTCTGGGAAGTAACAGCAGAAAGTTTAAGGTCACTTATTATTCAAAAGCCTAATCGAAAAACACGTCGCAGCGCTTAATACGAGAAAAAAAACTTTACCGGAACGTAGAAAAATATACGCGAGTAAAAAAGATTGGAAGCCCCAATGTAAAACCGAAAATAACAGTTGCTAATTTTCAGGCACTAGTTGCAAGACGCAACTAAGAGAAGTAGTTTACTTTCCCTTACAAACTGCTGCGTGTTCAGCTAATACAACTACTGGAGTTGCTACTAAAAACTTTGAGAAACCATCTAAAATATTAGCCAGCCAAACAGTTGCAGTTGTAAAAACGTAGCAAACTATTTAGTCAAATTATTTTCTTTGCTGGTAGAGTAATTAATTAGACATTACGTCGGGAGATATATTGAAAGTTTAATAGTGGAGTATCATTTAGATAGCGCAACGAGGACGTCGGTGATATAGCGCGATAAACAGTGCGCTACTGATTAAGTATGCGACGGTGAGCGGGTTAGGTTAGTGGATTAAATTTTTTCAATAGTTTTTTTTTGCCCTTTATTAGATTTCGCAGGTTATCATTGCAAAAAGCTTACTAGTAGTTTAGGACAGTGTGTAAAACTACTTTGTTTTTGCTAGATAACTATTTGGAAGGAAAATTCTGGATGCTTGTTTCTCTCAAGTGAAAATACTTTTATATTTTTTCTTCAACAACGAACTAAAGATTTTGTTCAATACACTTAAAAAGAAAATAAACAATTGAGAAGTTTTCACTTTAAAATGACTTCTGTTTACCCACTTGGACCACAACCTGTATTCATGCTCAACGCACGCAATGCCACTATTTTTTAGCCTCTTACCATTTACAACCAACTCCCTTAAATGTTGATAACAAAATTGAAACAATGCAAAAACCCTTATAGGGCTCCCACCTAAATGAGTATCGACACGAACTTTAAATATATATTTGAGAGCCGTAATCAACTATGCCCAGTGCGGGTTGAGGTGTCATATGTCGTCGAATTTTGGTGCTAGGACATGCAGGTTTCCTCACTATGTTTTCCTTCACCGTTTTGAGAGCAGTGGTGGGGAAATATAACCTACACTTATAAAAAAAAAAACAACTTTACCTTCTGCTTGTGCTCTTCTTAGTATCTCTGTAACTCTAGACCTCACTAATATAAACTAATTCCTACATGCATCTATCACTACCCGCCACAAATAAACGAGCGGCCATCTTGAAATCGGCACAATCCCGCGCCACGCTCAGCGAGTTATTAATTGCTTCAATAATATGCTAATACCGGCCCAGTCGTTATGACATGTGCCAGTTATTGTCCGACATTTTTCTTAATTTTTATAATTATGTAACATTTACTGGGGATGTTTTGGTTATATTATTAGGCTCGGGGGAAATGTCGGTGATGTAATTTAAGGACTGTTTAGTAGAAAATTAACAGAATTGAAGTTGTTTTTGAAAAAAAAGGGTCGCTTGGGTGCCTGATAAGTTGGTGTGATAACTTTAAAAAATGAAGAAATATTCTTTTAATGTTCGAAAAGGGTTGATCATCAGCATTTGAATTATGTTTTTGTTTTGATTTGAAACAAGAGCATTTTATTAATGTGTTACAAATATATTTTTCACCTTGATCTAGCTAGTTACAAAGTTATACTATCCTGTTAAAGGATCTTACTAAATGCACAATTTTGTATGTTGTTCCTAGAACAAACTAAACTTCTTCCCTCCGTCAGTATGCTAAATTACAAACACGTCATGTTATGCTAAGTGTGGATGTATGAATGTGCACTAATGTCCAAAGTCATTACATATTTACATTTCTATTAATTTCTTAGAACGTTTAAAGTAGTGAACAAACAAAAAAAATAAGTATTTCCCGTAACAAATTAGTTAAGGACCAAGAATTCATTGTTTCATTAATTTTTGCTTTTGGATAGACTTGTGAGAATTCTACTTTTTATAACTTTTTAAGGAGAAGTCTAGCTGGTTAGTTTCATAGCTGTAATCACAGAACCGTCATTTTACAGTGAAATTGCCAATTGTTGAATAGCCTGTGCTACACAATTTCATGCAAGCTTACAAAAACAGGTACATAATACTGAGTAGTATGCGGTTCCAATATAGGAGACCACATCGTTCACTTATAATCTAATCTTTTTTATAAATTTCGTAATAAGACATGCATAATAATTTCATGCCTAACTATTGAATGTTTATTTCTTACTTATTTTAGGTAATCATTATTATTATGATTTAGTTAATAAGCCCATCTTTCTAATACCGATCCTATAATTAAGATCTTATAGGTATACGTAAACTCAACGGTAAGCAGTTTCAGATCATTAAAGAAGAAGAAAAGTGAGAGTGCCTACCTACCTACCTACTGGAACGATTAATAGGAAACTGGAGGTTTCATTATCTACGAAACCATTACTTATTGTATGTATATGAACATCGCAACCCGGAGTTTGCATTTGTGCCCGGTTCATGGCAATAGGATGATTTTTTTTTTTTTACCCAAAGTAATATACATCTACTATTGGGCTCAATCTGTGTCTATATATTACTTACATACATACATACTTACATAATTGTTTGTACAAAAGTTAAAAGGCTACAAAAAATCTATATAACAAAATATAAACCGTGTCTCTCAAACTAGTAGGCCTATATCTTAAGAGACACAATGTGTGTGGACAAATGTGGGTGTACTATAGGTACATCTCTGCTGACCTCTTCGGGGAAATAAGGCGTGATGTTATGATAAGCAGTCGTAAGAAGCGGACGGAGTTTGTATAGAATTGGCGATAGACCAAAAAAAAGTCATGTGCATATTATTGAAGACAACAAAGTACGAGTAGTAGTAGTAGAAAAATTAGTTGATTAATCAAAAAGGTACTATCTGAAATTATTCTCTAATACAGAACCTGATAATAATAGTAATAAAAATGCTCACTCCCGCCACCATCAACCACTTTTATAGTACAGCTAAGATTAATCTATAGGAGCCGTATAAAGCTGTGTACACAAAGCACGCTGCAGCCGTGATCGCGATGAGTGGTGGCCGGCGACCGTAAAAATAATGGGCGGCTTGCGATCGAGCGTGTGTACTGGCCCTGTTTAAATCTGTCGCTGAGAATATGTGCCATTGTTTGTAGTACATTGCTGTTTAAGTGTAGAATTGACTGCGCAAGGTGCAATTCAGGCTGGCAATGGATTGGAGGATTTACCATGCCATGATTCCGATAATACATGGGACTTAAAAATAATTGGCGTGTTGTGGGTATACTATAGGTCCTATAGTATACCCACAACTCGCCAATTATTATCCTATAGTATAGGATAGGACGCCAAATAGTATTCTGTATAGGACATAGGTACACCTCTGCCTAACCGTTCGGGGAATACAGGCGTGATGTTATGTTATGATGCAGTTATTAAGACGAATTAAAGTTTTGTTAATAGAACAGAGAGCGAAGCTTGCGACGTCCCCCAGCTGGATGGAACGGCGACCGACTGGATGCAGAAGGGAAACGGGTGTTTTGTTGCGTTTAGAATTAAACCACGATAGGCTGATAGATAACAGCTGTTTGAGTGATTGATAACGGACTAATAAATATTGTAGCTACTCAGTAAGACAGCAATGCAAGATGTCTAGTTATACAAAAATAATAATTCAATAAGTCATAATTATATAGGTAGGTTTTTCTCCTACATAAAGCCTATACACACAGTTATTTTCTTCTATATATTTTACTCGTAAGTACAGAACGCTTCCTCGAAGTCTCCACGTCAATAACTTGACGTAATGTCATTACGTTGATGGAATAATTTATTACTTACCATTACGAGGCTGAATAAAGATCGCCTTCCATACTGTTATGATGAGAATAAGAGAAAATATCAAACATAAGTTAGGTAGTAGTTTGTTATTAAAGTTAGATGAAAGTCAGCAATTGTGTTGCCGAAGAACATTTAGGAAAAATAGAGGCATAGAGATGAAACTTGATATTTATTTTATTCAACATAAATGGAACGTCAATAACATAGACATGATCACGTTTTTTAAAGATGTGGCTTGCGTCATTCGTATTATCCCTGACTATGCTGAGTCTAGGCGTACATCTTTAATAGTACAACGAGTGGAAGTTGAGCTGATGACTTATCATTCGCCCCAAACCATTGTCCTACTGTTACTCAATATTAGACTGTGACCGCAGTCTGCAGACCGTTATGATATCAGATATGCCATTTACATAGTATTGATGTTTATGAGGGCAATACCTACCTGCTACAGGCCGGCCGCTTAACTGCGTCCATTCCTGAGGTAGCTGCGTGATGCGGGAGGGGTAACAGTTGTCACAAGTGGACGAATCACTGTGATCTCGTATCAGGACACCCCTCCCGCACCGCGCAGCTACCTCAGGAACGGACTCAGAGCTGTGCCCTATTAATGCGCTGCGTTGCGTCGTCGCAGCTTCAACGCAGGTGTGGCATACAATGTGTTGATCCGCTGCGACGACGACGCAACGCAACGCACTAATGGGGCATCGCCCTTAAGCGGTTTGCCTACAACTATGCTTATGGTAACTACACTTCCTGCCTAGATACGCCAATGTAATTTTACGGCTACATGTATAGTAGTGTTCAAAAGTCTATTAACATCGAACTGTGGAAACGAACGATACGTTTAAAAAGATTAGAGTGCACTTTAAATTACACGGAAGTATTTCTTTCACTTTTTTCCATGTTCAGCACGTAAAGTAATGGATATTGTGCATGGTGCTATTATCGCTCACGTAGATTCGCTTTCGGATTAGAAATTGAAAATATATAAGTTAATTTGGTAGTAAAATGTTCTAATCCAGGAAATTTAGGGTTTCACCTCGGAATGAGAGATAGTCAGCTATAAACTTATATAAACCTTTATTTTGACAGCCTAAAACTTGTCTCAAAACCTACTTATCGTAGGGTGTCCGCGTCAATAGAGATTCCAAGGGCAAAGGTCAAAAAAACGATTTTTTACTATTTATATGTTAATAAATATTGTTGAGGATTAAATTTTCAACAACTTTTGTCAAAACATTTTTTTAATATCTAGAACCATTTTCGAGATAGAGGGCAGAGCGCGCGCAGTGTTTAAGTATTTAGTGTATCATTCGAGGTTACACTGGCCGCAAGCTAAAGAGCATCTGAGCCCTGCTTTTCTGCATCACATCGCGAACCACAACCATTCTTCCAGTTGCAGAATATTGTGTTAAACAATTCCTCTGGAGCTGGTGGATTCATTGTCATAACAGGTTCCAGGAATTCATCATGCATTATCCATTCGAGGTTTCTTCACGCAATAACTGGCTGTGACACGACTTCTGCGCTCTTTGGAGAAAGGAAAAAAAAAACTTTTTTTTAAACACTCGAGAAACTCCGAATTTAGATCAAATTGCTGCAGCATTTGAAAAAGAAACCCGCCCGGTTCAATCATTATTTGAGAATGGTTTGCGAACCTTGTTGGCAATCTATAATGCTCCAAAATCTGAGGACTGTATCGATCGTCTTCGCTATGCACAGTTCATTAAGTAAACAAAACAGAATAAACCTGTGTAGTTATCAAATCTTCCACCAACGAGTGCAGCAGCTCACCAACATTTCAACCGTGTTTATTATCAAGTTCAGACTTGGTTAGGTCATGATTTAGAACTCCAGAATTGGGGTTGGATAATGCATAATGAATTCCTAGAACCTGTTATGACAATGAATCCACCAGCTCTGGAGGAATTGCTTACCACAATATTCTGCAACTGCAAGAATGGTTGTGGTTCGCGATGGACAACCGCAGGATAGCAGGGTTGCAGTGCTTTTTAGCTTGCGGACAGTGTAATGGGCAAGCTTGTCTTAATGCTTCACCATATCAGAGTGATATCAATGAAGACGGTACTTTTGACCCTAAATCCTGGAAGAACTGGAGACACATGTCGTTGAAGTCGAGAACACAGAGGAATTTGAAATTTTACAGCGACTGGAAGAAGATGATGAAGAAGAGGAAGAAGAAGAAGAAAATTGAAATTAGGACTAGTAGTTCTATTTATTATTCAATTTTAAAAATTTCAACGTTTACAATGTATGAAATGGTATTTTTCAATAAAAACGTTACTTAAAAATGTAATTCTTTTGTTTTTATTTAGTTAGGAAGTAATTAGTATAAATAAAATATAATTAAAGTATTTCCCTTAATAAATTTATAATTACACGAGTAGGTGTAAGTTTTTAAATTAATTATAACGTAGTTATTAAAAAATGCAAATTATTTAGAATTATATATTTATCAATAATTTATAAACTTTATACGGCGTGTTTTTAATTGGGACTACAGGTTGACCTCGAATGATACTCTAAATAGTTATACACTGCGCGCGCTCTGCCCTCTATCTCGAAAATGGTTCAAGATATAAATAAAATGTTTAGACAAAAGTTGTTGAGAGTTTTATCCTCAACAATATTTATAAACATACAAATAGCATAAAACCCATAGGAAACGAGATATTTGCAATAAATGTGTAAAATATCGTTTTTTTGACCTTTGACCTTGGAATATCTATTGACGCGGACACCCTACGATAAGTAGGTTTTGAGACAAGTTTTAGGCTGTCAAAATAAAGGTTTATACAAGTTTATAGCTGACTATCTCTCATTCCGAGATACTTGCCCTTTGTCTTATTTTCCTGGACTATTCCCTATTGGTTCGGGTTTAATTTTAATTTATGCGGTGGAGAGCCAAAAACGACGTCATTACTATAGGACTCAATCGAAATCTTTGAATAAAAAACTCAGCTGCGACCCAATATTAATAATTCGAACGAAAAGTATAATATATTTTGGCAAATTAAAAATAATTATGATTCGTTTGAAACTAAATCAAAAATCCTTCAGAACCGTAGTTAATTGGCCTGTTTTGTTTGATTGAAACGAAACCTTTCATCGTTTTCATTAATAGAAACCGTAGAACGAAACCGTCGAAGTACAGTTGATATTAAATTCATGTAATATTAAAGAGTTGTTGATACAAAGAACATATAAGACGCAATATGTTTACCTAATACATGACTTATATTGTACATCGAAAGGAAAAACATTTTGGAGTGACGCAATAAAGGCATAGAAACCCCTCTGTTTAAATAAGCCAACATCAAAGGTGGCTCAAAATACTTCTTGCCTTTTATTGAACTCAATGAAACAATTTTATGTATTCACTGTTTTCTCCGTTTTTATATTACTTCGAAAACAGGCTCTTGAAAAATAGGTCTTCGCAATAGAAACTACAGAAATTATTTATTTACTAGCTGTTCGTGCCCGGCGTCGCCCGGGTGCAATACCGACTTTTCCGGTGGATTAAAAAAAAAGGATTAAAAAAATCATAAGTGTTAAATCCATATATCTTTTGATTCTGCGGGTCGATTTTGATGAAATAAAGATTAAATGTTACCCACAATAAAGCTTCTTATTGTTCAGTAATTCAATTTGGAATCCAATGAGTGGCTTTTACGTGATGCGCTCACAAACGAACAAACAAACAGACAAAAATGCAAAAAAATAGTTTTTTACTTTCTATTACTTATTTCTCGCGGCTTCCAGTACTTTTTTTGCAAAAATCTTTAATGTACAGACACGGACCGTTGACGATTTTATTATATGTAAAGATTTATATAATTGTACAAAAAATTATAATTAAACTCTACAAAATATACAATTGGCGGCATTTTTGTAAATAGTATTACGTCTATCTATATCGTCTAAATGTTTGTTTATGTAAGTATATACAAATCTTGTTTATATTCCTGACCTATTCATCAATTTCAATTATGAAGAAAAACAAACTCCGGCCTCGCAGTACAACTTGCCTAATAATGAGATTCGAAAAGTTCCAAACTAAAGTACCTACGAATAATAAACAACGCCTAATAATATTCAAACATGATTATGCTATTAAATCGAGTGCTATAAGCAAATCGATTCGAGTAATCGAGTCAGTCGAGTAAACACAATCGATACGACTCATCGCATTCGGATCACAAAGTGGATTCCAGTTTTTAAACGTCGCCATTTTCGGGGATGGGCCAGGTGATCGCCGGCGCAAAGTGATAGGTGCTCCATCTAATCTGCCGAGCGGCAGCTCAATCTTGTCTTCAATCGAATCTCCATGATTGCGTCAAGAGCCGATATATAGGGAAATTTCATCCGTGCGCCTAATAACATTGACACGACGCCGAGCGAAGGAAAAAGGCTTTCTTTTAAAACAATGAAAGCAAACATGAGACTTCACTTTATTACTCCGTTTGCAGCAGACTTTAATTAATTAGTGTAAGTGCCGGTGAGTCTCGAGAGATTGGTCATTAATTAAATGGGTCTTTGGCTATCGATCTACTGGCAAACAATACACTTTATTACTTTTATTACCCATTTCATTCGCTGTCTACCCGGCCGTGCTGAGCTGCGGTTGCTTTTTACTATTAATGAGTGGCCGACGTGGCCGGCCAGTGGCCAAGGAGCACCTAATGGACAATGTATAGTTTTCATTACTTTCTCCGTACACAGTGTGGTGCAAAGTTATGTATTCGATATCAATTTAGTTGGAAGGTTGTTCGAACGTCAACGCTGGTAACACAATCAAGGTTATGTAGACTATGGATTTAAGTGAATTATAACAACGTAGGCATGTTATGTTTTGCTTGTCGTAGTAATTACTTACAAAACAACGAGCAAGTACTGAAAGTAATAATGTAGTAGCTTGTGATAAGTTTATTTTCATGAATATTACATTTTTGTAGTATCTGTATTTTTTAGGTATTCAAGTTCCCTTCTTCAATATTGAGGAAAATTAATGAAAATCTAATCTACATAACTTGACCAGAATAAATTAAACTGTTGATAATTATTCATAATCATATCACAGTTAATGGTACCTTAACGATTGGGTTATCGTGAAAACCAATAAATGCGGAGGATATCCGTTGAATTAATTTTATAACATTTAAATTTGATGGCATTCACTTTTAAATATTCATTTGGCCATTCAAAGTGTCCATTAGGGCAAATCGTGGCCACCGGCCGGTATTAAAAATCGCCGGGGAGTACTAATAATGTGGCGGTTGATTGTGACACTTCTCGTTATGAGGGATATTGTTCTTGTGTTACGACCAGTAAAGAATCCTCCTTTTTCAATGGAGGAACTTCATACCTGGTTCCATCTACCTACAAAAGAGGATGAATAGAGGTGGAGTACACTTTGAATGTAATAATGAAAATAAAATCTACAATATATACCTAAAAAAATCAGCTGTTGCATTCACATTTATGTTCGCTTAGCTCGTCATAATGTAGGGAAAAGCTGTTTATTTTTCGCGATTTCAGCTTTGGTCCCATAATGAAAGTTGTTCATAATGATGAGTACAGTGAACCCTTAAAAGATTTCGTGTATAAAAAGATACACCTTATATAATACTTTTAAATAACCTTTAAAAATAATACATGTCAAAATATGCTCAGTAATTTCAAGGAACACTTATGAGTGCAAGAATTTGCACAGATTATTCGCTGCCAAGAAAACTTTCCCTCAATTATATTCTCATATGCACTTATTACAACTAGCTTTTAAAGTTTCCAACTACCGCTTTCCTACTCTGTTTTAAATAATTCTACAGCCACTTTAATTCCATCTTATTACAGATTTAGAATGCCAATTAGGTACAATATTTCTCCATTAGCAGAGTGGAGACGGAAACATTATTGGGAGCTTGGCAGGATGCCTGCAACTACGTTGAGTTGCGGTAAAAACGATATTTTGGGTCAATTGCAAAGAGAATGAGTTTCACTTGGAGACCAAAGTCTTTGCGAATAGGGGAATAGTTATTTAATTTTGTCAAGGATACAAGTATACAAAATTCGTTGTTATCTGACCCATTGAAATAAAGTGCGAAGTTCCCCTAATAAAGTCTTTTAAGAAATAAGATACAAAGTTTTTTTTTATATGTTGTGTTGGCATTTTTTTGTATATTGTATTGTTCTTCTTCTATTTTGTGGAAAGTGCAAATGATACAAAGTTGCTGCTTTGAAGCGGAAAGTGTGAAATATTTTACTAAATGTAGAGGGTAAGAAAGTATTTTCATGAGATGTTAGTTTGTGCGTGCGTCAAATAAAGTTAGTGAATCGATTCCAAGGATATTGTTACCGTAGAAGATTTAAATTGTGATACGGTGAAATTCTCTTTTATTTTAGTTGCAGATACTGCGGAAACTGCTCTACCCCATTTAGGTACAATAAATAACTCATCCAACTTTTAGGTAGGTACCTTATCATCAACAGAACCCCTCAATCATAACCGAAAACTCCATACAATATTCTCACACATTTCTCAGTGACAAAGAATACGTTTTGTGAGTAATTTCCCGGGGAAAGCGGAGTCGGCCATTGTAATAACTGCCCATTGAGAAGGGTTACTCAGTCAGTTCCGGGGCACGGAATAAGAAGGTACAGAAGGTAGGCTCATATTATAACAACGAGTGATAACGCACGCACACATAGACATGGTTCCACCTACAGCATATTAAAGCGCACTTGTGACTGGCATTTGTTTGAGACGTACGTACACGTCTATGTGTGCGTCCCGCTGTTTTCCCTCGCGGTATGGAGCTGGCCTTCTGTACATATCTATTTTGTCAGTTCCGGGTTGAGTCCAATTGTAAGGGAACTCTGACTTCACCGGTTTTATGACCTGACGAATGTTTCTTTGAAGGCGATGGTACATTTCGAGGTATATTTCCACGATTAACTTTGTACTGTGCAAATTAAAATCACGGTTTATTACTTTAGATAAGACTTTATGTACGGTAGCTTTTATTTTGTCAAAGTTCTTTGGTAAATTGGATGTATTTTAGTGTTGGTCTACGTTAGTTAGTTGGGGATTCTAAAAGAGAATTGAGGGGGCACAGGCTTCCTCTATTTGAGAGGGAGTGGGCTGTAATCTACTTCGCGGGCCCCAGTGTGGGTTAATTGGTTCTTGAGATGTTACATGTTTTGGAATTTTTGGTTCTAGAACATGGTCGGCAGATGGAAAAGCAGAGGGACAAGAAATAATTTATAAAGTGATTGAGTTCCCGATTGAGATTTTATCCATCTGACAGCAGCCGTAAAAGATGTCTAAGATGACTTTGCACTTTCTCGAGAAGGGCGCAAGTTTTAGAACAAGATTGTAATTCTGTTGGCGTAAAAGGTTACATTGACTAACTAATTCTGCCAAATCTTCTAAGGTTAAGTGCTTGCAGTGACGGATGAAGCGGAGATAAGTCACGTTTAAGTTGTCAACGAGAAAAAATTGCCTCATGTCGACGGCGCATAGTTTATTCACGAAATGATTACTTAGTTTAAGAGCATGAATTTTGAAGTGCGAATTATGCAGTTAGATGTAATTTTTGCGTCAGTTTTTGTTTTGTTTTAGACTGAGCACGACTCTGACTGAGAATAATTCCCAAAGTAAACTTAGTGTCTGTTTGAGGAGTTCTCTCTGTGTCCATGACCGACAAATCTATCAAGCAAAAATGTGACCTAATTAGAAAAACACCTTTATAATTTCTCAAAACGCCTGCAGGCGTCCCCGCTTACTTCAACCTCTTTGCTTAGCTTTTGATGGTCCTCAGCCTAATTATTAGAAGTCGTGTTTGGGCCTCAAGCGTATGTTTCCTGAGCTTGTAAAGACCTTTTCAAAAGCCCAGGATTGAGTGCGGTTGAAACGTTTCGTTCAAACGCCAGTTAAAGAGATTACGGATGAGGAGTTCTCTCTCTTTTGTTTGTTTTGCATGGTTTTCTTCCTCCTTAATTTCTTTTGGTTTTGAGTGTTTGAGTGGTGGGTAATGGGCGAATCGATTTTCAAGGAGTAAGTACCTAAGTAGGGCAGGAAAATAAATGTTGTTTTTTGTGTGTTGAATAGTAAGAGTGTTGCGGTTTTTTGATGTCACAGGTAGATTTTATTCGAGATTTTTTACAAATTCTTATCTGAGTTTACAAATTTTTATCCTTTAAAAGAGTTTATAGTTTTATGTATAAAATAACATAGTTATCAATACATCAGAACCACATCACAGGCTTTTAAAAGCCCTCACATGAATATGTGCGTCTCCACCAAAACACAAATAATCCTTCAACTTACAAAATATTCCTCGAACATATAAAACCAATCAAAAGCCTACTTACTACTTATATGTATGCGTATAATAAAGGAGTCTCATACGGATAGTTGGAGGTCGCAACTCCAAGCGGTGGTCTAATCTTAGAGGATAATCCGCTATCAATGAGACGTGAGAGCCGCCGGGTATGTGCCCTGCGCGCCCATCGATCGGAAGACGTATGTAGTTAATATGACGGGGCTTTATATGGAGGGTATTTAGCAAAAAAAGCAATATTTTCTGGATCATAAGATTTAAATTCAGGTCCACAGGTATTCACAAATTGTTTTTTTTTTTTCCATTGAATATCTTTAGGTTAAGTTTGACTCTTTGTGAAAGGTATATTTGAAGGGGTAAAAACACACAAATATTTCATTTCTGACAAATTTTAAATGAACGAATGGTCATCGCTTTGTCTGCGTAGGTTTTGTTTGTCTGGCAATGTATATGAGCAGATTACATTCACAACTTGACAAATAAACGACGTTTTTTTACCCCTAAATTAATCTACGGAAGTCCGAAAAACATGGCAACCTGCCGCAATATCAAGGCGATTAATTGCCGCTTTTAAAAATACTCATTTGGCAAAAAAAAAACGCATAAATTGCTCATAACACCCCCGCCGCGTTGAAAATGTTCGGGACGAGATTTTAATTACAGAAATATTATTAAGTCAGTCGTCGAATAAAAGCAATTTAGGGGTAAAAATACGAGCGACCACGAGCGGGACAAAGGCCGAGATTTCCATATATAAAAAGCATAAATAATTTCGATTGTGGCCACCGAACACATAAATATAGTAGTACGTTTTGGCGCCCTCACACACGTGCGCAAACAGCCGGGGGTCGCGCAAATAATGCGAGTGTCACGTGAGGGGCGCGGGGGGATGTGGGGGGGGGGGTGCGAGGCTTCAGGACTTGAGGCACGAGGCTGTGTGGAGAGGGGGGTTCTTCGGACGAAAAATAAATAGGTACACAATCTCTGGCGCACAAATACACACATTTCGACGGTGTAATGTGTTTGCGGTGCTACACAAAATTTTATTTTCTCGTGTGACAAAAACGCGTGTTGCGCACAGCGATACTCGAATTATGTGACGTTTGTTGTGATAAGAAATCGAAGGGATATTGTCGGGTGTGTTACGATAATATTGGGAGAATCGGGATAACACAATCTGGACGAACAACGACTCAGTTACGAAAATATTGTAGAATCGAGATATAATAACAGTAATCTGGACAAAATCGGGAAACCTGTTCTTTGAAGATAATAAAAAGACAATCGTGATCTGTATTGTACTGTCATTGTGTTGTTTCAAATTAAGTAGGGATATTGGTCGCAGCATGGACCAGAGCAGTGGTGTCTCATTGGTAACGGTAGTGACTTACGAGTTGTAAATCGTAGGTCGAATGCAAGCAGGCACAAAACGGTGATGGAAAATATCGTGAAGAAACGGCATGTTCTAGTAGAACCAAAAATTTGAAGACATGAGACTTCCAACTTCCCGCCCTGGCCCGTGTGGTGGATTATGGCTTACTTCCTCTCAAAGAAAGAGGAGGCCGGTGTCCCAGCAGTGGGAACATTGTAGAACTCGTGAAACATCTATGTCAGCAACGCACAGTTATTTACAAAATGAATCACAAACTATCTTACCCTGAAACGCAGGCCTACGCAATTACTTCCGTGATACACAAACGCCAGTCTAAGTTGTTCACTGTGTACGTCACAGATGGGCACACATCTCCCAAGGAGTTGCTCCTCTTACGGTAGAGTGTAGGCCTCTCAAGCCCCACCGGCCGGCCGCGGCATTTACATAGGAGCCGCTCAAATCCGTCTGTTTGTTCTGTCCGTTACAACGCAGGATAGAATCGGAAGTAATTAACTTTGCACTTAAAGCTAAGTGTACTCTCAACTTAATCATGTTATGCCAAAATGTCGGGTAGTTGAAAAGCGTGAGTTCGAAATTTAAAAAATGTTTAACCGATGAAGCGCCGCTGACAATTAGTTTTGGTTTCTTGTTTTTATTTTTAGGTGTGGGTTCAACATTGGTATTAAATAATTCCTCTGTACCACCTTATAAACTTTATCACGCTCGAAATATTAAAATAGAAGAGATTGATTCTACTAGTCAGAGAATATTCACAATAGAATTAATAGCTACGGATAAGGTCAGAAGGTATAATCTATTCCGATGTGACCTTTGAATTATAAGTTGTTAATATCCTAAAATTATTCTTGATTGTTTTGACGGCTAATTAGCTAAAGCTTATGAAAGTATGATAGCCAAATAAAGCATATAATAATGTTTCTAGTAATGATCTATAAAAATAGACACACGTTCGACTATGATAGATCGATTCCATTCACAGTATTAAGGCGGCGCCACACGAAACCAAGCCTACTGCTGCCCTTTATAATTACGCGGCTAAAATAAAAACGCTTTTATAGACCAATATCTCATTGCTAAGGTGGGCATATGCGAGCAGACAAGCGACTTTACGACGAACATAAAGCGTCGCAGAAAGGCGTGTATAACCCTATAATGCGGAGGTATAAGGCCGCTGTTACTTAACACCGTAACTTCTGTTTAGAGCCGCGCCTCTGCCTACATTGTCGGTAAATTCATGGGTGTCAGTTTAGTTCTATGGACGTCTCATTCCACAGTCTCCCTGGGGCATCAGTATATTAAGCTATTGTGGTACTGCCCTACTTAGTTGATCTATGTAATTTGGGTTAAATGAACCCCGTAGTATGGCGGAGTAAAAATGTTTGTGCGTTGAATATGATATGTGGAGGTTATTAAGTTGTGTTTGTTGTTTAAATTATGAGAAACTGTGCTCCTTCCTGCCGACTGTCTTACTTTTATTGTGTCTTTAGATATGAAAATGAAAAAATCACGTCATAAAATCTGGGAAATTATATCAAACGTTACAAAGACATATCAGATTTCTCTGCATAAATCCCTGACAGTTTTCGATAACAAAGATATCAGGAAAAAATGCTATAAGTTTTGGCTCATCTCCAAAATCGTGCCATAAAATTTTTGAATGTTTACAGTAGATTCTACTTTCGATTTCTTCAGCCACGGAATCTTGGCTCGAGCCCCCTTGCTTCGTTCGTGTACAAACAAATTTGGTAGGCCAATGTCTTCTAAACTTTCACTGTTTGGCGGGCCGCCAACACCACAGCTCTACAGAATGCGGTGACTTTCAAATAAACCGAATAAAGATAATTTATTCCTATGATTTTTGGCCGCAACGCAATCGTTTTCGAATTATTCCTCTTTTCAGATTTCGTACGCCGCGCGCCGTATTGAACTTTAAAGGGTTATTTAAAATGTGCGGTTTTTACTTTTTTGAAATAAGATTATGTGATTTTATTTGGCGGGACGTATATTTCTGTGTTTATGATATACAATTTTACACGTAAATGCGAGGAATGGTGACTGAATATTCATGTAAGTTCACCTTTTTCCGTCTCCAAAGAGTCTCTTAACCTTGAAGGACATACTCGACCCGGTTATAGGTTAAACTAAGGAGGCTTCATTAGAACCTTTTTCTAATTTAAGCTTCATAATTCCACACATAATTAACAAATCCAAGCTTAAATTCAAACACAACATATCTACAATGTGATTCCTTGAACCCATCGGGGTTACGGCGGCCGGGGTTGAAACTTATTCAAAGACAGACTACGAACAATCTTAGCAGTGGGTACGCTTCATCAAGCCACCACGTGGCCGCCTTTATAAATTTCACGTTTACCCCCTATGTATCTTTATCTGGCTTTTGGAACTGTTTTATGGTGTCTAAAGTTACCTAGTTTAGCTTAGCGGAGTGAGGCCTACATACGGTTGTGGAGGGCGATTAACTGAAATGTTTGTGCCTGACGAGCTTTCCGGCGTAAGGCAAAGGCTGAAGAGTTTTTGGCGATTTTCCATTCTTTATTTGAATTTGTTAAAAAGTATTAGCCTTGTTCCATCCATGATTTTTTCTTAAACATGCTTGGAAAATCGAGCATTATTTTGAAAACCTTCTTCGAGATAAATTGAAATTGCTGTACTGGTCAAAAATAAGTGACGATGCGGCCGGCAATAATTACTACTACTACTATGTAAATCCATATCTGTCGTGTTTAGCGGCCTAATAAATTACTATGAAAACTCATATCTGTAGTGTTATTTAAAAATGGAACGAACTTTTTACTTCGGCAACCTAGGAGGTTAACTCATCAAAGATTTTATTTGAATTTCGATTTGGCTTGCAAATAGAGATGTTTAAAGTAAAGAAGAAACAAATTAACATATTGGAGCGTGAAAAATGATCGTTGTCCGTTATTGATTCTGGAGCTTGTAATTAATTTACTCAGTTTGAATTATCGCGCATTAACTGAGAAAAGTATATACTATACAAGCCTTAGCCGCAGTGTCGTTCTCATCAAGCATTAAAAACTTTTTTTTTTTTTTTAATCTTATCTAAAAGCTCGCTACCAAGCTTCCAATCCTTCCGCCCCGTATGTCTCACAGAACTTACAGGCATTATTAGCTACGTGATGCCAGTAGTACAAGGTTCACACCGACGTGTGCGCTGTTATCGCGAGCTATTTACCTCTAACGTGATATTAAGGATTACATTATAATCTGATACGCTCGCTTAACGCGCCGCCCGTGTGCCCGCTCTCTTACGAGTTCAGGAGCTGTTTTGATAACTTGTAATTAGGGAATGTGATGTATGGTGTTTGTTATGGTTAATGGGCTTAGTGAAGTAGGTATTTAGGGAGTTTTATGGTTTATGCATGGCTCAGATTTCATAATTTGGCTTGGATGTTCATATGAAATTGTGAAATCGGAGAGAATTAAACGATGTCTGCAGTTGCTTCGACAATAAACTCATGAAAAGGGGTTTGTGACTAAAAAAACTTTAAGTGAATCGTAAAACTTTAAGTTTGCATACTTTAGGGGAGATTTAGGAAAATACTGAAGCTGGAGCAGTCTAGATTCAAAAAATAAACAAAACTTATACTTTAATAACAACGTGTAAATAAAATGTCGTTTGAATGCGACTGTGGTCGTAATTTTTTATTACAACACAAGTAATACCGTCTTACTTGCTTTGCTACAAGAACGTCGCAACCGACGTCTTCGGTTTATTTTGACTTTCTTTGTGTAAAGTACTTAATATAGAACAATATTCCGTTTTATATGAATGGAGTAAGATGTCGTTATTTTTTCATGAGTCGTAATTGAAGTTGTAACTGGTTATCTTTCTGAAGAGAATAATAAGCACTGGGTACATAAAGGGGTGTAAAGTCCTTAAATTGTACATAACAGCCCGATTTAATCAACAACTGTACAAAAGAGCCATATAGGGTGAAGTACAAACACTTTTAGTTGAGTACGAAACAAGAGCAGAAGCAGATTTAAGGGTACAGGTATTATTATAAACTTTTATAGTACTATTTAGCAATAAATATTTTTCCAAAATTAAGTCAATTCACAGAGGAAAGGTTCTGTTCTATAGACGTTATTGCGTCGTTACTGAGGTCGCGCGTCAAACTATATCTAGTGTAGAAGTATTGTACGGCACTTAGGTTTTGGTCCGATCACTTTCCCATTCAATTAGTATGTAACCTAAGCATAGTGGAGTCTAATATTCCACTACGTAAAATATTAAGTAGTAAGGTTATATGGGGTGAACGAGACTTGGAACAGATAAAGATGTATGGCAAATTGTGTAATTCAGGTTTATGTGAAATAGATTTTCCCCCAGAGTGTATTAATTATGCGGATAAAACATGCGGCGATGTAACTCACAGAGTGGTTTTAGACAATATGTACGCAAAAATCATTGATATACTTTCAATATCTGCTGAGCGGACCGCTACTGGTAGTAGACAAAAATGTTATAAACCTTTGACAGGTTGGAATAGGCATGTTAGAAGTGTTCACTATCAGGCTCGGCTTGCTGTTCAGAAGTGGCATTTATTTGGAAATCCAAATTCGGGATCTATTTATGAGAATATGCGAAATACACGTAATATTTTTAAAGCCCAATTAAAGTGGTGATAATCAAGCAAAAATAAAACTAGACATAATAGCTGAGCAGCGCAAATCCAAAGATTTTGGGAAGTTTTGGAAGAGTAGGCTGAACCCCAAGCCGAGTCTGCCGGTGAGCGTAGCAGGATTGTGTGACCCCCAAGCCATTTCAAATTTGTTTGTGAATCAGTTCCAAGTTGATCCCTTGTCTGGACCGGATACGCCCGTGTCTTCGTCGGTGCTTGGCGCTGAGGTAACTTCTCCGTGTGTAAGGTTTTTGGCCAGGGAAATAGCTAATGTCACTAGAAAGATGGTTGGAGGCAAGTCTCCGGGGCATGACCACCTCAGTGTCGAGCACTTGCGATACGCGGGAGTGCATTTACCGAGGGTGTTGGCAACATTTTATTCGTTGTGTATAAGTCACTCGTACTTGCCAGATAAGCTTATGAAGACCATAGTCGTGCCAATAGTTAAGAACAGAACGGGCGATGTTACAGACCCCACAAACTACAGGCCTATTTCCTTGGCGACTGTTACAGCTAAGGTACTGGACTGTTTGCTTGATACACATATGGCGAGCCGTATAAATCTTCACGATGCCCAATTCGGTTTCAGACCCGGACTATCGACGGAGACTATCATCATGTGTCTTAAGCAGACTGTTCAGTATTATGCTGATAGGAATACACCAGTCAATGCATGTTTTCTGTATCTATTGAGGGCGTTTGGCCTAGTGTCATACGATATCTTGTGGGAGAAGCTGCGCAAGAAAAGCAGCATTGACTGTACTGTCATTTCTTTATTTAAGTTTTGGTTCGAGAATCAGACGAACTATGTCAGGTGGGGTGGAACTCTGTCTGACGTGTATGGGTTGAAGTGCGGCGTGAGACAAAGGGATATTACCTCTCCTCGTCTCTTTAACCTTTACATTAATCAGCTGATTGTTGAACTCAGCAGCACTCGTATAGGCTGTCACATTGACAGAGTTTGCGTTAACAATGTAAGTTACGCTGACGACATGGTGCTGCTGACTCCATCAATTAGCGAACTCAGGCGTCTTATTAAGATGTGTGAAGACTAAGCGGTCACTCAGGGACTCGGGTACAATACCAAAAAATGTGAATTATTGGTTCAAGGCGGGCACCATATGTTACACTAACGTGCCAGTAGTGACCATAAATAATACTCCGTTAACTAGAGTAACAAAATTTAAGTACCTGGGTCACTGGATCACTCATGACCTGAATGATGACCTGGACATAGAAAGGGAACGCAGGGCGCTGGCTGTCCGAGGCAATATGCTGATCCGCAGATTTGCACGTTGTACGACACAAGTAAATTAACCCTTTTCAGAGCATACTGCCAGTCTTTTTACACGTGCAGTTTGTGGGTCAGGTATACGCTGAGGGTATATAACGCCCTGCGTGTCCAGTATAACAATGTATTCAGGATGCTGTTGGGTCTACCACGCTTTTGTAGCGCCTCCGGGATGTTCGCCGAGGCCAGGGTTGATGGTTTTCATGCCATTATACAGAAACGGTGCGCTTCTATTCTCGGTAGAGTGCGTGCTAGCTCCCACAGCATCCTGAGTGTATTGTGTGATAGGTGGGACAGCCCCATGCTGTCTCACTGGATACGGCTGCATACGTAGTGTCAGTCGTTGCAATTTTTGTATGTAGTGTGGTTTTTTACTAACATTAGATTAAGACCTTTACTAACAACGTATGGATCATGTGATCTGAAATAAATAAATAATTATTATTATAGTCAAACCGTCGTCTGTTATAGAACATAGACAAGAGGCAATTATGGAATCTAAAATCCATGCCTTCTCTGGACATAGAAAAAGCTAAACTTTGTCTACACCACAAAATAAACTAAACGAAAAATTACTATTCACCAACGAAACTGAACGCGTTCAGCACATGTGGCTGCGTCAAGAGCTGTCAGTGTCAAAAATTGTTATGGAATTCATCGTACTAAGTTTCATTTACATCACCAAGGACGTTCTAACATTTTACCAACCTATGAATAGCATAAGACCGGCTTATTATAAACTAGACGATAAAACGCACGCGTTCGCGTTACCTATGTTTATTATGTCACCTGGCGTATCTCTGCGTAGTCTTTTGATACGCGGTAGGCTGGGTATGCGACCCAGAGACAATACGCACAAAATAATGGGTAACGCGTTTGCGTATGACACTGCTCTCATAATCGTTTGTTTGAGCGTCTGAATCAGAATCTGAGTCGTGAATTAGTGCGTTACTGCAAGGTTATGTATGATAGTTTTCTTGTGATTGTGTGTAAACATACGTTGGAATGTTGAATTATTTTGTGGTGAGTTCCGTTGCAAAATAAGGTTTCCGATTATTTACACAATAAAATATAGTATGTTTTAAAATAATAACAGCATTTAATTTCGCGTCAATTAACATGTAGGATTCTGTTTGCACTTAAAACACAAATCTTTCCAAATAAATACTACAATAATGATCTACAACTAACACATTACTTCGCGGGATAAAGTAAACACCAAACTGGAAATGGCTTTATTTAGATCAGGAGAAGCAACGCAATGATTGACGGAATTACTTGCCAAAGGAGACAGACGTGCTACAGCCGACAGTAAACTTAAAAATATAAATGTTCTGTTTACTTACAAGTGAACGCGATTCGCGTCGTTTACGACATCGCCCTCATTCCTGCGCGAAATTACCGAGCACCATTGTTCGGAGCCGTATAAAGACATAAAACGCAAAAATAACTCGACACCGATAGAGATATTGGTCCTCCGGTACGTAACACTTTGTTTACAAATCTTTCTGTAATCACTTTGGCTGGTAAATGTAAATGTAAAGGTTTCTGGTGGTCATTAAAATTTTATAGAAATGCTTCGGGGGAAAAGGAATTTAATAATATGTGTGCGGAACAGAGCTTTGCGTTCTGTGGCTGAGAACGTTTCAAAATAACATGAGTAAAAACAGCGCTTTAAGGAAAGCGCTTAGAGGAAAAGAGAAAGGAAGGAGTAAAACAATGTTGATTATTAGAAAAGACAGAGTATATCTAACCTTGCTCATTACGAACTAAAATGGCCGCCATGACGCGGACCGCGCTGTTTTCGATAAAATTATACAGAGTACATGATGAATGTATGAGGAAATTACATGAGAGATGGCATCGCTCATTATAAGAGCGCTTCTTCACTGTACGCGACGCGCCCGGAACGCAGACGTTTGTATTTTACGAGCGTTTTGTACGCTAGGTGTCGCTTGATGACTATTACTTGGTATTGTAATTTTTTATGCTTATGGGACTCTGTAGCGTAATTCTTTAATTTTTTATGCTTAGTCATAATAAGTCTGTGCTGTGGCTGTCAGATCTAATTTGTTAAATGATTATTGTATGGAAGTTAATATTTGATGAGTTTTACATCTTTTTACAAGACTTAAATGCAAAGAATGCCGTGCTCTTTCTTTGGTTTTGCTATGCAAAGCTGAAGACTTTAATTTAAACATTTAAAAACCTTCCATCTATTATCTTACTGGCAAATAATAAACCTTCTGAGATTGGATCTGCCTCCATTCCATTTACACAAAACTTAAAAGTTAGGAAGCACTGGACACAAAGTCTGTGTTAAAAACTGCACTATCCTGAATAAGGTTCAGAATCCGGCTGCTAGTTGAGCAGGCGCTCTAGGAGTGAAAGGGACGTACAAAATTCGTTTTCGACAGAATGTTAAGTGAGTTAAATCTCCAAATAAAAGGTGGGTTGCCTACTCAGCTAGCTTCAGTTGCTGACTCCAACTTGCTATGGTAATGAAGTTTGTCGCGTCCCGCGGGCCCCTCGCTTCACCCCCTTTGTCGCCCTCGTGGTACAAAACAGTCGTTATCTCGGGCGATGATCTAAATGTAAGGGTTCAGTGTTGGCCGTGATTGCGGACGCCTCAGGACATACGATTGTTTCAGATAACAAGGCGGAGTTGTAAACTGGGTTATTGGCAGCACTGAGTGATGTTTAGAAAAATGTTTGTGGTAGACGTGTGAGGGCGTGTGAATGTTGTTACGTGTGACGGAGTTTTCGGGTGTTGAATATTTTGCGGATGTTTTTTCAAAATTATGTTTCTGGTTCCTCCAACACATTGAAATAATAATTATTAGG
Organism: Lithophane socia; assembly: GCA_947522985.1. NCBI lineage: Eukaryota > Metazoa > Arthropoda > Insecta > Lepidoptera > Noctuidae > Lithophane > Lithophane socia. Next base: position 17,388,478 of record OX383252.1, read on the forward strand.
TATACTGTAACAATTGTAATATGAATGCTAAATCCTGACATGTTAATTTTTTTTTTTGCAATTGATGGAGCACACGTTTTTGTTATTGTAATTTATATTGTGTATGTGTATCCTTTGTTGGAGATCCTAAATAAATAAATAAAAAGTGTTGAGTTTTTGCGACAGTTTCTAAATTCAGAGTATACACAGAATTTTCAGTAAAGTTCCTCCGTGCTAAAGTATAAACTCCGACTAAGTTTACTAAAAAACAAATATAGATGGTTTATATTCGTCCAATCTCACGCCTACACAGTAATTTAATTTACTGAAGTCCATAAAAATAATTTTGAGTGTAAAAAATAACGTAGGCAAACTTTTTAAGTTCATAAAAGTTTTAACAAACCTTTCAACATTTGCCTGACCTTACCTGAAAACTACCCTCGACAATGTTTTCAAAAACTTTCTTCTACCCTCTAAACGTAAATGATTTTTAGAATATATTTTTATATACGTAGGTAGTTATCATTAGGTTTTATGGGAGGTTTCGTAATGAAAAGTGTTCATATTTCGCGAAGTTAGGAACTTCATAAATACTGTCTAACTGTTCTATTCCGAACGGGCCGAGTTGGTAGAGATTGTATCTCTATAGGAGATGCGATATTCAGATAATGTTACAGCCTTTTATAATTATTAGAATGGCCGGTGATCATTTTTTGTTGCTCGCTTTCGGAAGTAGGAATGAAAAGGAGTTTAATTTTCGAATGAAAGGAAAACAGTTATTCTTTCGACCTTCTTTTGTATTGGCTGTAGTGGTGGACATGAGATAACACCATGTTAATATATGTAGAACGTGGCCATTCTTTCAGCGAGTAAAAAATTAAAATTCTACTACGTTTGGTCCCTATGCACAAAAACTACCCTCATTAATTGGTATTCCTTTACACATTGTTGTCTTTTTATAAAATGAAGCATATTACGCATTTCTAAAAATAGGCTAACAGTCTACTGCCTACGTGTTTCTATTTCAGGGACTACCTTTGCGTTATCGCAATTGATATTTAAATTTTAGAAGTGATATCAAGCGGTGATAAAAATGTCACGGCGAGTGACCGCCGCTGACTTGTTTGTGGGTAGTTCCGGCGCGATAGTGCTGATAAAAGTGATAAGGAACATTTGCATAAACGCCGTAAGTACCGAATCAATGGGTGGTGGAAACGTGACTGGTACAAGTAAATCAGTAGGCTACTATGTAGTTTCTCAGGGTACTTTGTTAGTTTTGTTGTTCAGGTAAATATTTATGTGTAGGTATAGAATTCGTATGGGTTGTGGAGATCAGATCGACAGTTTCTATAGAGTGAATGCCGATGTAGCTATGTAAGCTATGTAATGCGATGTAGGTTAGACTGGAAGCCGACCCCAATATATTTGGGAAAAGGCTAGGCAGACGATGATGAGGTATGGGCAAGAACTTGTATGTCCATGGTGTAAATGCCTTTTATGAAAAGTATTTAGCGAAAGGAAAGTATTTTTTGTGTTCTTATTGCCCACATGTAAAGATCTGATGAAAAATGTATCTCCGAAAGAGGAAATAGCGACAAAAAATGTAGCATTTCTTGTCACAAAAGCTACGTCCACAATCCATCGGGAACCTCTCACCATGTCAAAGGGAACTCAAAAACCCAGATCTATGTACAACCGTAAAAGAAAACGACAACTTGCTGTTTTTCAGAGAGACATTCGTGGAACATACATTACTGTAACCAAATTTGTATCGAAGCGTGATTGCGAGCAGAGCCGCTGGCGAAACAAATGAATAAACAAAAAAAAAACCTGATGAAATATTATGTTTGGAGTGTAGACAAATTACTGTTCCCCGCACTCTGGCGCTTACCGTCAAATATAAAACGGATTCTTTATTTGCCTCCCAGTCTCCCGTTTATACGTTTTCGGTTAAACTTTGTTCCGTGGTTAAATAAACCTTTATTATTTTGTTTGAAGCTCATTTTCCTAACCGGAGGGGGAAGGAACTTGCTATACTAGCTCTACGTAGATATTGTTGTTGTTTGAACGCACAGCTTCGAATAAGAATGTCTAAGAGCGTTGTTTTCTTCATTTGGGGAGCTGACAGTCTATTTGGGAAATAGAAAATGCTTTGAGGTCGTATTTATATTTAGCAGATTTTAAGACAATCAAAATTATTGGTAGAAATTGCTAAGCATTTGCTAGTGTTTTTGCTCTGAAGAGCAGTGGTGGCCCAGTTGGTGGCCGCGACTTAAGAGGGCTTAGGTTCAAACTCAGCCAGGACTTTACTTTGTGAAACTTATTTCATCACCAGTCACCACTGCTCTCAAAACGGTGAAGGAAAACATCATGAGGAACCCGGCATGTCCTAGGACCAAACATTCGAAGACATGTGACATCTACCAACCCGCACTGGGCCCGCGTGGTGGATTATTGCCCACTCCCTCTCACAGAGAGGAGGCCTGTGACCCAGTAGTAGGAACGTTATAGGCTGATTATGCTTGCTCTAGGTACTACCCACTCTGAACTTAATACACACACAGATATATTAGTTTTGTTTTGTTAGTGTTACGTAAATTGGCAGCCTCAGGATATGTTACGTCTAATTTTCATTTACCAAACCTAGACTAAGTTTGTTTTGAGTCTAGATTCTCAGAAGTGATGAATATAATTTTGATATAAAGCTGCCCTAAATTAGATATGAGTGGAAGATGACCTAACCTAACCTAACATAAATTAAGGAAAGGTTATTATAATGTTAGTAAACAATGTTTACTTTATACCTATTTACCATAATTTGGAGTTTGGTATATCAGACTTCTGTTATTTATTATTTAAAATTTTACGAACTAAAGTCGCATAATGGACAGAATAAATCATAAAATCATTATTATTATTTGACCACTGACTCTCTTTGTTTTCAACCAACAAAAGATGGGCCTCTGATTAAAGCAAAGTTGGCTACAACACTATCAAAACCATAAAGACCGCATGTGTCGTCTCTCCGCCAACTTAACACCCAGGCCATAGAAATAAACGTCTTAATATGACACGTCGGAACCCATAATTAGGACCAAACACAGCAGGGTACCCGAATTAGAACTTTAATAACAGGCACATACGACCTAAAATAGAAGTTAATGTAGCGATAAAAAGTTTCATATGGTGGATATAACGTTGGTGGAATGTAATCTGGCCGAAGCGCCGTAAAGGAGCCGGTCACCAACATGGAGGATTATGGGAGCAATTTGGTTGCGCGATTGTCCAGGAATGTGGGATGTGCAGTGCCTTGTTGCTCTACTACACACTATTGTGAATCGGAGATTATTTAAGGATAAAGAAAATTCTTGGTTTAAGCGTGAGAAAATTCCAAGTGTATTCTGATATTTTTCAAATCGTAGTGAGAAGCTTCAAAGCAACACTATAATATTTATAATACAATTGGATATCTAGATTTTTATTTTTTCAATCGCTTTACCAGATATTTTTCCTACATAATCAGAAAATGGCCCTGTGACTCCCAAATTAAAATATTCCTCTGACTTAAAAGTCACAGAGGCACAAGTTTTACCCATTCCTAAATTAAATGACGACACTTTAGCCTATCTAACGAGTATATTCTTAGTAAGCTCGGGACAGGCGAGTGCTGTTTATGCGTTATTCGAGGCAGACGGTCATTTTTCGCAGTAGGACAGTCATTGTGACGTCACAGTGTATCCATTTGTGTCGGAACACATCAGAAACATACGTGGCCGAGATTCTAATAAAGGCTCGAGCTGCTGTGATTACTTTGAAGTGTGTGATTTTGACTCTAGTAGAGTAATTCGGTTTTATTCCAGAAGGTTGCTAGTATTGTTGTAATAACAAACTTTAATATAAGGAAATGTAAATGCGTTTAAAAATATGTTGCCAATATCTCTCAACTTTATTGAAAAGGTACAAAGAGTAGATAAACGTCAAAATAGTTTATTTAAAAGTCTAACAAATTCTATAATTCTTATTTATGCACAATTTCACTTACTGTCTAAGTTTTTTCAAAGAACAAAAAATACTATTTAAGTAAAAAAATTAGACAGTATGTAACAAACTTTATATGTAATGTACACTTGGTTAAATTCTTAAGATGTAATAAAAAACTTTTCTCTTAAAGAATTTTATTTAGATACATTCAAAGTTGAAAAAGAAACGCATTTAGAAAAAAGGTTTATTACAAAATAGTTTTTAAATATTATTTTCTTTTTAATTGAAAATATAATTTTTCAGTTTATTTGTCTGAACTTTGTTTTCAGCAACGGTTCTTATAGACGTGTGCATTTTTTAAGGTATGAACTGAAAAATGAGCTTAATTTTGTGAAAACTCAGTTTCATAAAAGCTGACTTATCTCGTTTTAGTGCTGAAAAGATTAACTGTATGTAGCAGTTGTTACGAGATTTAAGGTAGCTGTTTCGAAATAATATTCAGCTTGTAAACCTAAATAACTATTAAGGTTTTAATAAAAGTAAAAACAAAGAGAGGAATTCTAATTTTAGTAATTTTATGTCCGATCACTGGCAGCTTGATTTTAGGTTTCCGTAGTCAACAAGGAACCTTCATAGTTTCGTCATGTCCATCTGTCTATCCGTCTGTCCGCAGCATAGCTCAGAGATTCTTAGAACCAGAAAGCTGTAATTTGGCATAGGTATAAATATTAATATTACATGGCCGACAAAGAGGTAAAATAAAAACAAAATGAAAAAAAAAAAATATTATGGACCTCCCCTCCATGTAAAGTGGAGATGTTCTTTTTTTACTCGTCTAGCCCATGATGTGGTAAGGTCGTTCAAAAATATTGTGAGTATGTGAAGGACATTGTTGGATTCAGGCATCCGTTTGCGAAATATTAAACTTTAAAGTGCTAATTTTTGTTAGAGTCCCACCAGCCAAATGGTTAGTTTGGCATTTATGTGAAAAAAATTACGTCAGTAGTTTATGTAACGAAATTGAAAGCAAAACAGGCTCTACAAGTTAACGAGTAATAATCGACCAACTTTAATTTGCAGTTACAAAAACATGTTCTCCCATACATTTCGTATGAGAGAACATATGTTTTTCAACTACAATGTTGTTCGTTCTTGGGATAAATTCATCCGAACTACGGAACCCTTCATTGTGCGAGGTCCAACACGCACTTGGCCGGCTTTTAGTAGTTTAACAAGTGATAATCGATAATCTATTTTAATGTAATTTAATGCATTTTTAAGCTTATCTACTGATTAAATTCGACTATAATGAAATTGGAATAATCCACAGTTAATTGGAATAATTTGTTTACATAGGTAGCTTTTATAAAATATTTATGTAATTTAATATTAATTTTACGTTTCGTCGCATACCGATTATCTCGTATTTGCACATTATTACAGTTTGGTATTTTTGAACGTACTGATATTTGTTTACATTTTACATTATTCATGTTTTGTTTACAATATAAAATGTAAATAACACTTTCGAATTATGATCATGCGTTATTTGTATTCATTATGCTGAAGTTTTTAGTTAGAGCTAATGTATTCATGACAGTGAATAGCGCTCTCGGTAATTTATACATTGTATTAATTTTGGGAGAAATCTCTGTCCGGAATTTGATTGGAATAGGCTCAGCTGATTACTGACTATAATAAATTAACTTGTGTGGATTGGCTGGAGTAGGTAATAGATTTTGTTTGACTTGAACACATGATCATCACCTTTGTACGTTTTTTTCTGTTCTTTTCTTCTTGTCTGTTTATTATGTGTGTACATAAATAGTTAAATAAATAAATCAATTTTCAACGCCCACAATTCCCTTCTTTAAAACACTTGACTAATTACAGAAAAAAAGACTTAGGCCCTTTCCTCACTGGTCGGTACGGTATCGTTTCGGTATAATGGTCAACCCATGTGCCAAATTTCATCTAAATCCATTTAGCCGTTTAGCATGAAAGCGTAACAAACAAACAAATAAACTCACCTTCGCATTTGTAATATTATACATACATAAAAGGCGCTCGGTAAGCTTTCGGTACCGAATATACCGAGCATGCAGTAAAATTCGTGACGTCACGCGGTACCAAGACGATCCCGCCCCGCTCCCGCGTATACCGAGCAATCAGGAAACGCTCATTGAAATATGGGGGCTCGGTAAGCTTTCGGTACCGAGCATACCGCTGACGTACCCACCAGTGAGGAAAGGGTCTTAAACGAAGAAGTCGTTCGAAGAAACCCAAAATGAACAATACAACATCACATGAGAAGATCTCAAGAACACTAAACCGACTTGACCGTGACCTCGGCAACTTAGTTCAACGGACCGACACATACAGCTCCGTTGCAAGTCCGGGGTCTGAAGTACAGTCAGCAAAAGTGATAGGTGTCCAGGCAACAATATTCATCTCTTTACGCTGATATCTGTCTGTATAACCTATGCTCACAATAAAAAGATTTGATTTGTTTTTTTTTTATTTAATGTTAATTTTTACTGTGGGCGTAAATAACTTCTTAAACCTAAAAAAAATAACGTAGCCTTGACCACTCAGCAGACAAATAATTGCGTAACACATTCACAATCTCACATTTCAATAATATTCATTGCGTTGTTTACGTTTTCGAGCAAACGAATTGTTCAAATATTAATAATTTATGAACAGTAGAACCAACAGATTGGATTAGAAATACCAATTACTGGTTATCACGTGTGAAAACTGAAAAAGCTTTAGAAATATTGAGACTGGTAACAAAAATGATAAAAAAAAAGTTGTAGTTACAATTAATAAGCACTACGCACTTGTAAAAAGTCAGAGGAATTGATTATGAACCTTCTTCATTCATTGTGAGTGTGTTACACAATTGGGCTGCTGAGTGGTTAAGTCTTTTACTTATATTTTTGCGGGACACGTACAAAATTGTTTTAAAGTACCTAGTTGCTAGTTAGCCTGTGTACTTTTAGGGGTATGAGGAACAGGGTGTAAAGTTCACTCATCCACCATAGAAAAGGGAGGATCCTCCTACCAGACGGGTGTTGTGTCTGGCGGGCAACTGCCCAATGATTGATATTGGGTTTTTGTATATATGTTCACTGCACGGTAAACTCTAATTGCGCGATGCAGGATTTATGTGACGTCAGGTCTTCGATGCGTAGTTCACATGTGGCGATGTAGATACCGCCACATCACTCCCCTCCGGAGACCGGAGGTCGATAGTGGGCTAAGTCTTGTATCTTGCGATGCTTGCCAGTGCCAGTTGTGGTTCCAGTGAGTCGGAACCGGGTGCCGCATTGTTCGCGGTGGGTTGGAACTGTTTTGCGGTGATTCCCCAGTGGCTCAGGGTGATGAGGTTGAGGTGATTGATGTGATTCCCCAGTGGGTCGGGGTGATGAGGCTGAGGGTGATGACCAGGAATGCGCGATCGCTGCATGCTGGTGGTCAGGATACCCGTTGACGCCTCGGGTGTTGGCTTGGCTGTGTGACTCGCCTCACTGAACGCTTGCGGGAGTGATGCTGATGACGTCACGCTGGAGTAGTTGCACGAAGGCTGCGTTGACGTTCTTATTCGGGGTCACCAATTTAGGGGTATGAGGAACAGGGTGTAAAGTTCACTCATCCACCATAGAAAAGGGAGGATCCTCCTACCAGACGGGTGTTGTGTCTGGCGGGCAACTGCCCAATGATTGATATTGGGTTTTTGTATATATGTTCACTGCACGGTAAACTCTAATTGCGCGATGCAGGATTTATGTGACGTCAGGTCTTCGATGCGTAGTTCACATGTGGCGATGTAGATACCGCCACATACTTATCTTGTCGTTCGGCTGTACAAGTTTATGCATTGCTTGTACATGTACATGCAAAAGCGCATCGGCGTGGCTGGACTTGTACAAGTCGAGGCACGCCGATGCGCTTTGAGGACACAATCACCATTAAGTTAAAGGCTAATTAAACCCCTGAGAAACTTACTAGTCTCCGGTGGTAGCGCTAACTTCGTGCGGTGTGGTATGTACCATGAGCTGTAGCGGATTGAAAGGTAAAATAGTTTATTTTTTGTGAGATAAAACTAACCTAAGTGATTTGAGTAAAGTTTAGTTCAGTATTAAATAAATTAAAAATCAATCATGACTTTCCCGAGTCTCATGTCGATAAAAAGAGATTTCTGTTAATTCTTCCAGTGTGCGTAGAGTGCTACGACTGCCGTAGTATTCGTAGCGCTACGTCGTAGCACTTACGTAATTACGAGTGCTACGACGTAGGTCCTAACACGCAGGGAGGTGTCATAGGTCTAAGTAGATTCGTAATTGTGCCCAAACATAAAAGATCTTTATCTACACCCATGCTATAAATCCTCTCTAAAAGTTTCTGATGAGTCATGGAGCACAATAGTTATTTATGAAACTGTAAATAATTAGGTATTAAAACAATGCCCCTTATTATATAACAGTTGCATAAATAACTACTGTGCGCACATCCATAATGCAATGTAATACAGGCAATATGTAATGTCAGTTTTATAGTGAAGTTATGAAAACATAATTGATAGTTAGGTGATTAATACTCCACTTTCTGCTGTTATTTTACTTTTACCGATGAAAACTACCAAGTAATGAAGTGGCTCATAAATTCGTGGTCATATGTCCGTTTTCCACCTAAAGTTTGCACCAAACCAATACGGCTTCAATGTTCTTGCAGGCAAATTGTTTCCGTTTGCGTCAATTTACTGAATGTCTGACGTCAGAATCATTCGTGCTAGGACTTGTTGCATTACATTTTTAATTACTACTTCACTGACTAGTCTATCGATAGAGATTGCTGGGAAATGAAACACTTACCACGACTTCTGAAGTAGTGTAATGATGTGAGCTCGGATTGTGATTGTACTGATACATACCTGCGAAAAAACAAAGATTATGTTATATTAATGTTTCTACAAAGAAGTTGTTGTTTTGCACTTGAACTCCAAATAATCAATGCACTTATTAATTAAAGTTTCGTGACACTACGAGAACTTCAAGTGCAAGACGAACTTTATTCCACCCTTCCTACCTCGAGTTATGAATACAAGACTGTAATGGTTTTCAAAGAGTATTAGTCTCTTTGAAAACCATTACAGCCAGAACCAACGTATAATAAATATATTGTAAACACACAAACATACATTTGAAAGGCGCGTGTATCTAAAAACCCTCGCAGTTAGTAAACGTCTTTTGATTTACTTTGCGACCCAATCATCCCCATATGACGGCAAGGAATGACTTTCATAAGTCGCGTAAGCATCTAACGGGAGCGAGTTTTACATATAGAGCAAATCTTTTAGGATGAAAGGCAGTATGAAGCGAAGCCTCTTATTATGAGCTATGGTACATCTTGCTATCTTATTTCAATTTGTACGCTCCATTGATTGCAGATGCCTCGAGCGGTCTTCGTTTGCAGTTACTGCGAGCAAAAAGGACGCAGCTATTGAGAAATCTATACACAAGAAAAGGATAGTACATATTTTTCTATAGGGAGACGAAAAATACCAAAAAAAGTTATCGCATCAAAGTCTCGGCGCCCGTAAAGGTCTCATTAAAACTGTCCTGTGAAGGAATTCTGTCCCATTTATATGACAGTCGGCGATAGATTGGTTGGAAAGTAAATAACGATGTTTTTGTTCTATTGTTTTAAATGATGCTTATGCGTTTTTGGTTATTTGAGTCCTTTAATTAATGTAATTTTGTTAGAAAGTTTGTTTAACAAGGTTTTAGAAGGGTGGAATTGACACGGTACTATTGTTTATGTGAGTTGACGGCTCAGCGGCAAGGAAAATATGTATTTACTAAATTATAGAAGTGGAAGCAACGATGTCAACGGAGACAAAGACTATCGTATCGAATAAATGAGACGAGGGTTTCAGAAGGTGAAAGTTCAAAGAGTGTCGTCACCTTACACAATAACTATGCATGGATAAACTGTTCTCTACTTTTTCAGGCACAAAATTGGGGACGGGAGTCTTATTTCAGTAGGTAATTTATACATGTCACAAACTGGATCTCAATGCAAACCTATTAAACAACGTTTGATGCTCCTAAATCAATATACTGTCAAGCATTTTCCGAAAAGAAAACACAAGTAAGCGCGATATATCAAACATTCCCGGAAACGTTTACGGATAACAATATTTTTCCAAGAAATCTTGAGTACACGTGGAAATATTGACAAAAAATTCATTTCCTAAAGAACGAGCGCTTGCGAAGGGAAGTTTTCTCCATCATCTGTCAATACCGCACTTCCAGGATTTACTTTTAAAATATGTCATTATATTTTCTTATATTACGTCGAGTGGGCAAAAATGTACTTATTTCGCGCTCCGCTGGTCTGAAAATGTGACATCAGCGCGAGTGTGAAGGAGTGTGTCGCGGTAGAACAAAATTTACGAGGTGACTGTAAACTCCGTATCACGACCTCTTCGCTTTACGGTCACTGGTTTTTATTCGGCGTGGAATAAAACAACGCGGTGATACAACGCGTGGCTATTGGCTGGCGCGACGGCGCGAGAGTCGAGCCTACCGAGCTACGCTACGGTCAAAGAGCAAAAGGTATTGTACGCACAGATAAAAGTGTTTGTCGGTTTCAGAGTCAGAGAGCAATATAGCATTTCTATGTTGTGCATGTTTTGTGTTCTAGTGAAACAAATGTAGGTCACAGCGTGCCAGTTATTGCACTGAGGGGGCTAGCTACTTTATACACGTGCAGAAGGCTTCTAATGATTTGTTCACTGATCCGATTTACTGATACGAAGCAAGTAAGTGGTAGATTCGAAACAGGAAAGGTGTCGACACGACATGGAGGCACTGTACGTCACTATTCAATATATCTTTATTGGAATATTAGAAAACAAGGCAACAATTTCTTCACTTACATGTCGATTCGTTTAGGTATCCAGAATCGTCGTTACTTGATTCTTTTCCTGGACCAATAAAACAGAACTCAGACGCAGGATCTCTTAAAAAATCTGAAGATTATAGTATTGCTTTCACACCTTATCACTGTTATTCCCATTCTGTAGAATACAATAGCAAGCTTGCGTGTGTTAAGCGTGACTATAGCGCGACACCGACGACGCGACCGTTGCGTGCGAATACAAATAGTTAGAATTCATTGCGCGCCCCGCGAATACTGTCGCACAGTTTATTGCTGTCTACCCGCTTGTGTTTTTAAACGACACTTTGATGTTTGTAAATTGAACATGATACTTTATGTTTGGCAGTGTAATATACTGGGGTTAGTTGAGCAGTCTTTTTGAAATGGCTGCACTGCAATATACGTGGTTGAACGCGTTTGATGGGAAACGCGGAGTTACTTACGCTTTATGGCTACGGGTTTTTGCCGTACCATTTTTCATCAGTGTGACTTGTTGATGAGTGCACTTTAATAATAATTTATCTATATCCTTAGCGCATGAAAGAAGGAACGCGTCACAAGAAATACAAACAGTAAAAAACGAAAGAGGCCAAAAAGGCTCGACTTTCAGCATAATAAATAAATACATCAGCGCTTATTACATTTAGGTGGGATGTTACACAGGCCAACATAGTTTCGTAGTATCTTTGGATACTTTTTGTATCAATGAAGTTTTACCAAAAATTGTAAACATAACTAAACTACCTTTAAACAGACAGGCCCTCACCCCTCGGCCACAAAAGCACCATTATAAAACCTCATTACTTGTTGTTAAAATATAGCGCGAATAATGTCGTAACTGCGGCTCCGGTGTCAAAGGACGCTAATGACTCGTCACCACAGTGTAACACAAGACAGCACATTGGCCTACTGGTGAAGCAGTGGAACAATTTGTAACCGTTTATAAGGGTTTATAAGGTCTTGATCTACTAGTAGGGTTTACAGTGGAATGTTCTCAATATTTTTTGATCCTGGTTAGAGAAAGCTGTGGAGGCCTATGGTAGGTTTAAAATAAAAGATTGAATGACGTTTTGGTGCGCTAATTTGCACTAACGTACGACGCAGACGTGACGAACCTAATATTGCACTAAACTTTATAATATCTCAAATGTACCTTTAAGTTGAAAAGTAAGTTGTTGTATTTTAAGTTGAAAATTGTAACATTTAATAATACGATAATATTTACATAATATGAGCGAATAGTATTAAAATAATAATAATAATATTTACATCTATATTGAAAAGGAGGGGATGTAATCTTAGAACATCAAAGTTGAAATTAGCATCAATCATCAATCGTCATTGCTACGTGTCTCAATATGTTAAATGGCCATTCCCTGCCTGACTGGGATAAGCATTGCTCACTCTGCAATGTTTCTTCCTTGATTAAATAGCCCACACACCTACCGACATATTATAATCACTACATCCATTTGTCCCCATCATTACACATGACATCATTAGTTGCCAGGTAACTCAAATAATATGTTGCATATAATTACGTGACGCATCGGGTGTCGAATGCCGATAATGACGCGCGCCCACCGCAGTGTAACGCCAGAAGTTTGACAAGCAGCTTGTGTTATTCTTGCATTAATTACTGTGGTGCTAGGTTCAATTATTGTACGAAATCAATTCAACAGAAACTATTACAAAACCTTCCAAATCCAATCACAACCGAAAACGCAGCACACTCCGACATTTATCCCTTTGACATCAAAAGTGTATTCCACTAAACGTATTGTCAATCACTATATGTACTATACAGTTCAAAAGTGGATTGTTAATCTCGGAAAGCAATTGAATGTCGTGTCGACTTGACTTACGACCTTCTTCTATAAGTTGTTTCAATACTATATGTATATACACGCACACACACTCATTTTGTCTGCAACTGATAGAAGTTTATTATTTCTATCAACATAGTATTGGCGTACTAGCTCAGTGGTTAAATAATGAGCCTTGAGAGGTACTACTATGGCGACCCAGGATCGAATCTCACCTGCGCTGTGGTTAACTTTTTTATTTTTATAATTACGATTTATTGTTTTGTTAGCTTTTTATATAATACCTAGCAGTATTTCCATAATTAAATAGTAAGTATTTGTTTTTTTTTTAATTACTAGATGTATTTCGATATCATTAGTGTTTTGTCTCGTTCGACTTGGTTCACATAAATAATTAAAGTTTTGTAGGTACTCAGAAAACAAAGTAAAATATTTCGATTTCTGTGAGGTAGACAGATGCAGTTCGTTACGAGTATCCACCTATGCTTAGAACGTTGTTGTTGGTTCGTGATTATTGTGGGTGACGACTGTTATATATATCTATTAGCGGTGTTGTAGTTATTCTTTTCACAATGCAGTCAAATATAAATATTGAAGAGAGGGCAAATATTATTGCGCTGCGTAAAACTGGATGCATTAACAAATATCTAATGAAACCGGACCGAGTGTAAGTGTTATCATTTTAAATATTTCATATTTTACTGAACATAAATCTAAAACAAAGACATTGTTAATCCTTTTACTCAGAAGATATATAATTAAATAAAATTATAAATTCAATATGAGGTCAAAGAAAAGAAAAATATAAATAATTTTGAAGATTATTTACCTAATTCGTGAATGATAAATAATTATTATGTTTAATAAATATAATTTTATTTATTTATGTTTTTTTTTCTTTTAATTATGAATAGTAAAGTAAACAGTTTTAGTATTTTGCTTAGAGATGTCTAACAGTAGCATTACATTTTATTCTAGAGAAATACTGTGAGTATGTGGGTCAAACTCAATATTTACGAGGAAGGCCGGCTAATTCACAAGGACCAGTGACGTCACACGGTAATTTGAAAGATTATTTATTTCGATTAGTGAATGATAAATAATTATTATGTGTAAATAATTTATATAATGTTATTTTAGTATGTTTTTTAGGCATGTCTAACAGTAGGTATTTCATTATTTGTTTTAGAGAAATGCTGTGAGTCTGTGGGTCAAGATATATGAGGAAGATAAAGCCGGTGCTAATTCACGAGGCGCAGTGACGTCACATGGTGATTGAATATGAAACAAATGGTTTCATACCAACGAGACATTTTGCTGAATTATTCAACACGTCATTATTAACCGTTCATCGTGCACTCAACACTGAACTGGCTTACATCATCGAAGACCAACCAGACTTCACCAGACCACCAGACTTCAATTGGTCAATTTAAATGTCTGCTTGACTGTATCGAGAATAATGGGAGTTATTACAAAAATTAACCGAAATAAAACATGTTTACATTATTTTAATAAGTAGGTAATATTATTATTTAGGGATTAAAATTTGAGGTTTAGTTTCAATCTTCTTTTCGTAAAGAAAATGAATACTTAAGCTATAACCTCAATACCTATTCACTAAAAGCAAATAAAATTTAAAATACATAATGTAAACAAACTGCCCATACTTAACCTTAAAATCACTTATTTAGTAAGTAAGTAGTTGTTTTACATTTTGAATATATTCTAATATTCTTATTTACTGCTTAAATTCATCGATTATGATCGAAGCTTAATGTTTATGGTAAATAAATAAATAAGTAAATAATTTAAAACCTTTTTATACAAATTGCATTGATAAAAATTTGAAATCGTTGACAAAATTGCTTCTAAGTTTTTTTACATCTATTTAAATTTCACATCTTACAACAATACTTATTAGTAACGGTTTGTTAACTTTATGTAAAATAAATACCTACTTGGAACGAATAAATATTTTTTATATTTCTTATCAATCAACACGCATTTTTTTTTATTCTAAACCCTTTATTGCAATAACAACATTAATAAAAAAGGCAGCAATTCTGAATATTATTATAATTGCAAATAAAAATAAAAATATTTGCAAAAATTTGCGCTGCACTATTCGAGATTAGAACCTAAGCCTTTCCATTGCAAGACGCTCACTGCTATCAGAACATATTAGATTTACTCGAATTAAGCAATGGGATAAACTGGCCAAGGTCACGCGCATGATGCGTGTGTGTGGCCGATCTAGCAAAAGTGTGGGAAGTATATTTTTGTTTCGTTCGTTTAGCATGAGTACGACACGCGAGAATACGTGACGATACGGCAGTGTGTGTACTTACACGTACAGATGTACAGACTGTATCGTGTGTTCAATCGACAACGAGTCTTAACGTGCTAATGCTGTTTTGAACCGGACCGTACGTCCGAACCATCACCTGAGTTTCGGCTACTATATTTAATCCCCTCCCCTACCCCTTTTATCCGAGCTTGTTGGGTCTCAAGCCGAGCGTGAAAAGGTTCCGATGTACCCCGAACACATTATGAGGACCAGTGCGATGCGACACAACCTTATAAATAGATTTCGATAACGCATTGAAGTCTTTCATCTGACAAGATGTAGGGAACGTGCACGAATGACTGGGTCTTGGACGTACATTTGAGAATGGATTTAGAGCTTTTTGTCGTGCTTTTTGGTTGATTTGATAGACTAGGAGTATTTCGGAAGGAATGTCGGCATGTCGTTTTTTGGCCTGGTAGTGTTCCGCATGTTCGTAGTTTAGAGGATCAATCTCGATAGTTGAATTATTTAAGTTATGCTAAATAGGACTCATTTGAAAACTCAAAGAAGTTACGGTCACATTCTAACTACACTACACAACATAACTGGATGTGATTTCACAAAAAAAAATTCTAAAACCACGTCAATATATGGCAAAAACTGCTCTGTAGGTACGTTTAGCATAGCTATTTTACTTTAAATCCTTTTAAGGCTCTTACATACTGGGGCGATTCGCCGCGCGACGCGAATTTTAACAAAACAATTTCTGAGAAAACTACATGGCGAACAATGCGGCGGCGTCGCGTCGCGCGACGAATCGCTCCAGTATGTAAGAACCTTTAACCTCATCCCAAAACACTATTTGCAAAACACCTCTCAACTGTAAGCAGAGAATTTGCAGCAAACCTGTATTCTTCTCACAATGTGTAATAAAACACAATACTCTATTCGTTCGTCACATAATATGGAGTGCACGGCGGCCCCCTGAGCCAATTTGCATCGCGGCGGGAGAGCCGACCTTTGGGGACCTGTGTTCAATATTTTACGTGGAGTATGCAGGTGTGAATGGGGGACGAAATGGGGACTTGGATCAAATATTTAGGGTTACGTCGGTTTTGAGGTTGCAAACTAGATTGCGAGGCTGGAGTTATCTGTTTTATGTGCTGCTTTTAATCATGAACCTTCTTAATATAAAGCATGTTTTAAAGATGCAGTCTGAGGTTGGATGAACTCACTCCTAGTTGACTCACGTACAAATCTTTCTTTTTATAACAAGAATAAAAAAATGAAGTTATTTTATGTTATATTTTGTAACAAGACAACGTCGTCGTCTCTGCTCTAGGTGACCGAAATGGTAACTTTTCTAATCAGTAACTGTTCTTTATCCTATATTACTTACGTATACACGAGTGAGTGAGATCATACTGAAGTAGTTGTATATTGTAGGTAGGTACATATCAGTTCAATGATCTAGACATAAATAACGCGAACTTCTTTCACAATAAAGATACACTGGGGTCTTATCTTCAAAACTTTTGAGAGTACAACTAAGTTCTTGAGTTGTAAAAAACGTTACGAAGAACACAACAATACGATTATCGGTATAAAGAACTCACCAATGTGTCTGCAAGATATCGTTAAATTGTATAAAAATCTCAGAAAGTCGAATGGACATCACTAGGGCATCAATAAATCAACTAAGGTACGAAGGTAATAATGGTAAAGGCGAAATTTCACGAACCAGAAATAAAATCTATTCCTTAAGCGAAGTAAGTAAGATTGATCGTGTTACTTCGATTAAGTTGGTATGAGTTCAGTACTGGTCGCGAGTAGTTCACTGGAGTAGGAACATAGTTCTTACTTCTGCCGAGCTCTAATGTTTGTATGCGGACATACCGAGTTTGATTGGCGATGTAATCTAAGTCTGGAGGAAAAGGGACTCTGAGCTGTGTTGTTATGAAATGGAGCAACGTTAGGTTGTACCTACATTATGTGACACTGAAAGGTGCAGTTTTATCAACTTAAAATTATGGTCCGTATTTTCTCTTCGGCATTGATATCCGACGTGAAGGACCAATTTATGAAGTAGGTCGCAGAATTGGTAATTGCAACGGCACAGAAAAAATATTAGTGTATAAAAATTAAAAATTTTAACCCCAAAAATTGAGAAAAAAGTCTGTTGATGACGTTTTTAGAGAAATACATAAAATTAAATATGACAGACGTAAACAAAACCAAGTAATGAGTTCCAAAGACGTATCTTGAAGGTTTTACGAACAAAAACATCACGATTCAGGGACCTCGTTTACATCACCGAGAATTCTATGTGTTTAGACGATGCGCGTAAGAAAAATACGCTGTGTTTATACATAGTCGTGCTTACGTTATTCTTGTCAATTTAAATATGATGATGACCTATGTTATTTGTCTAAAAACATTCATTGTATACTTGAATATTTTCGACACAATGTATTTTGTTATGAAATTAATGACTTATGACTTATCTATGAGTGATACTCGTAAATAAGTGTTTACTAATTTTTACTTTTAATAAAAAAACTTTTTTTTGTGTTTTTTTTGGAAGTCGGTTCTCGGAGCATCACCTATGCGCGTGATTCTAGGCTAGGCAGATGATAATACGCGTGTCGAATTGATAGCCTCCTTTTTTTAAGAAGTCGGTTAGAAATAACGGTAGGTTTACTATCTTTTGAGCCTGAATTAGAGTTTTTTTTCATTGCTACTTTGATACTTGGTGTTTTACTGCTTGTTTATGAAATGGTTCACTGATTTCTTCACAAAAAAAAATTTTAATAATTAAGTAGGTACTCGTTGATTTCAGAATTTAAAATGGAAAATAAATAAAAATATACAATTTCAGTAGGTAATTCCTTTAATACGTCCTCCAAAAATCCAAATTTCACGGTACCGTCTCGGGGACACGTTATAAGTTTTTCTCATCATTCAGTATTCAGCGAGGCGAGCGGAATGTATCCCTCAATCATATCCGCATGGGGGATCGAACCCGCAGATTGATATTTGATCCCCCAAACTCGAGTTGGGATCCACGAGTCGCTCCGAGCGACTTGCCTCTCTCCTTCGTCGCACAATAAATACGAACACGAGTTTTCTGTTTTACTTCAGTTATTAATAGTAGTTTCAATTTACAGTCTGTAAATAACAAAGTGAAATTGTATTTGAGACTCGTTTAATGAAAATCTGTGACTTTATTTTCATGCTTGTTATGAAATACAGCTCAGTTTAATAGTATTAGTAGTCATACATAAATCAAAATCCTGGTTCAAATATATTTTTTTCTTTCTTTCTTTTAGGGCTACAGTATTTTCCGCTTATGGCATCTGGATTCTGTTATCAGAAAGGGACAAGATCGTCGGATTATTTCTTTTACGTCAAATGAAAGTTTGTCATGCGGGCCAAGGTAAGCAATGCCTAATCAAGACCTACTTTCGCAAAGTATGCGAGTATAAGGGAATTTCTTTTGTAGTAAGGTCCTACGGTACCTTTGGCGTTTTTCTGAATGTAAGCACTAGTTCTTGTTTACAACTTATTAGGAATCAGCATTTGGTATATTAACTTAATTCTATTCTAAGTAAACTCTACTGAAAACTGTTAAACATAAGATATTGTTGGAGTGACGACGGAAGTTCGTAATATATTATAAACAAAAAGTTCCAAAATTCAAATTCAATAATAGCCAATTTCTAACGTTACACGATGATCGAACCACAGAATCAACCGAAAAACAACACATTTAATCACGCAATAACGTACACAAACAGACGTATCGATGTCCAGCGCGAATTGAACGACAAAATATACTCCTTAAATTATTGGGGTCGGCCAAACAGGGCGCGTTGGGCAAATATTGCCCGTCCAGTGAACACGTACGTTCGCTATTCATTAACTTATCCGGGGACTGTACAAAAACACGGCTTTAATTCGCGATCACGAATGAATGGATGTTAGTATGCTGGATGCGTCGGTGGATGATGGATGGTGTTGTCGTTTTTGGTCCTTCGAGCCGGATAGTGTCGTTGTCGCTTGCGGTGTTTATTTTGGTCAGGTGATAGTGTGAAAAGAGACAGTTCGGACTTAATGAAAAATAACTTCATTTAAGAGAAATAAGGAAGTTCGTAGTCGTTTTTAGGGTTCCGTAGTCAACAAGGAACCCTTAGGCCTGAATTCCTCTGTCGCTGACGTAGGTCGCGCGTACGAATATACGTTGTGTTAGGCACCACACTATATAGGCACCACACTGTGACGCTGACATCAGCGGCGCGCGAGTTGCTACGCGCCGCGTATGGCGCGCGTCGGTCTCGCTCGTCAGCGCCGCGTACGTCGGTCGACTGACGCGCTATAGAACGCTATGAGCGTCCTCATTCTCGGTTGTCGGTTCCCGAACGTCGGGTAAATGGTTCGCGCGCGCGTATAGTCGCCATGAATATTGATGCCTGTACCGTGGAGCGGTCGGTATCGCACTACGGATGTTTTCATTGGCGCTGATGGTCAGCGCGCTACGCGACTGACGGTACGCGACTGACGTCAGCGACAGAGGAATTCAGGCCTTATAGTTTCGCCATGTCCGTCTGTCTGTCTGTCTATCTGTCCGCGGCTTAGCTCAGAGACTCTTAGTGCTAGAAAGCTGTAATGTGGTATGGGTATACATATAAATTACGCCAACAAAGTAGTAAAATAAAATCTTAAAAAATATTTTATTTTACCCCTGTACGTAAAGTGGGGATGGTTTTTTTTTCTCGTCAATCCCATGGTGTGGGGTATCGTTGGAAAGGCCGTATAAAAATAATGTGTTTCCGAAAACCATTTTTAGATTTAGGTATCTGTTTGCAAAATATTTAGCTTTAAGAGTGCTAATTTTTGTTAGAGTCAAGTGTCTATGTGAAAAAAGTGGATATGTGAAAAAATTCACGGCAGTAGTATATATAAAAAAATTATAAGGAAAACTATCACAACTAAGTAGGTTCCACAAGTTACTGAGTAATAATCGAACAACTTAAATTTACAGTTGCAAAAACATGTTCTCCCATACAGAATGTATGAGAGAACAAGTTATTCAACTACAATGTTAAGTTTGTTGGATAAATTCATCCCAACTACGGAACCCTTCATTGTGCGTGGTTCGACATGCACTTGGCCGGTTTTATTTTACTAGGAATTTCTGCATAAACCCTAGAAAGGCCAAATTTTCTGACATCAACAAGCAAAACCAGAACCAGGCTAATCACGGCACCTTATCCAGCACACAGCTCCAAGTACATTGCAGCGTCCGTCCGGCAAGCCATACAAACACTTGCCCCCAATGAGTCGGAGCCGCTCCAATGTTTACGCCTGTTGTTCCAAAAGAGTTTTATCAAACGCGTTAAGCGTAAATGTAAATATCGCTTAATTGGACTGTTTTAATGAATCTTCGGTAACTGGGATTTATTATTTTCAGTTTAAATGGTTATGTGGGGCTGATTAAATGTTGTTTTCAGTCTGGGAATGTTAAGGTGTGGTGGTGGGAATGTAGCTTAGGAGTTCTGCTTGAAAGATTTGTGTACACGTCGGTTTGCCTTAAAGGGTTTTGTATTTTAAGAACACAGTTCTGTGTTAGAAAAATACGAGTACTTACAGAATATGGAAAGCTTTGATACTGGTAGAGTACACTTTGGATTTCATTCTTTATCATGTGCTTGTTTCAGTTATACTTAGTCTGATTGTTTTATAGATATTTCACACACAATGCTCAGTTTAGACAGTCCAAGATCTAGGATTTACAAAAACATTGGTCCTATCCTCCTAAGAACTTGATAAGATTAAAAGAAAACAAAAAAAGACAATCTAATACGTAATTCCCCTCATAAGTAGACAAAGTTTGTCGTCACAATATTCATAAGCTGTATACGACACGCCGTATCATTTACTATATTTACTCGGCACACAAAACATAACGTAGGTAATGAATATAAATTGGTGATCATCATAATTTATTTCACTTTGCTTCAGCGAGACCTGTTGCTTCGATACGATGCAGTTATTAACTGGTTTTGTATTTGTTTGTGGTATTATTTTTATGTAGAATGGTAAGATATTGTCTATATAAGAATATAATCTATTCTGGAAAAACATAACCTGTAAAGATATACATATAACTGTCATCACAGTAGCAGTACTTCCATTATACCAAGTGTCCCCCACCTCCTCAATTCTGATGAAGCTACCAAATAAAAATTAATATAAGAGCAAATATTTGAGGAGCGTCGCCCCAGGGAACAGAGATAATGTCGTCGGAGATGACCAACTTATAATTACTTTTTATTTTCCCTTCGCTGCACAAAATTAACTACAGAGGTTAAGGTGGAATTGGTTTGTTAAGCGTGTTTAGTGTTGATGATTTTAATGTTTATCACTTCATTGGTCTAGTGTTAACTACCAAGTGTGCGGTTGGATTTTCGGCTCTAACGCACCTGGAACTTAAAATATGGCTTTACGGTAAAAAATAATAAGTAGCAGGTAGGTTTGTGACTCATGTCAGGACGCTTCATAAGTGTTAAACATGGTTTGCAAATAAAACGTTACTACTAACAGTCATAAAAATAGTGTTATTATAATGTTTGGCGGACCTCACGCAAAATGAACAACTTTCTTTTATGCGGATCCTAGTAACGTCCAGAAAAAATGCCAAGAACGGAATTATTTATAATAGATCCACCATCTCCATAATATGAGATTATTACCCTCATAACATTCCCAAACACACACTTCCTGATTTATAGCAAAAATACGACAAAAAAACAAATGTACACACTCTTAGGGGCGAAAAACAACGTGAGGGGTGATCGGTTCCAATAGTCATTAAATTGTGTTTGTTCTGTCCACCCCTGGCTGTATTAAGCCCCGCCTGTGTATCACTAGCCTTGTATATGCTGGACCTAGTTTTAATTAAAACAAATCAAATCAAAAAACATTAAGTTACAATTCGGTCCTTTGATACGAATTTATTCTGTTATTTATTATAGAAAAAACACTTTAGGTTATCCAAAATTAAATAACTTCAGAATACCTTAGGCTAACTCTGGGTGAAGCTTATACCTACGTCTTTCTTGTTCGAAAACAAACAAATTAAATATCCTTGTTTTGTTGAGGCAAGATCTATTCGTGCTTAGTGACGTCCTATTAGAGAGAGAGTCCTACTAGCAATGGATTGCTTTAGGCTGATTACTTTAGTTTCTCAGATGTATAATTTCAACACGAATGATGTAATCAATATTTTGATGTAAAAGAGTGTTCATGAAGTTTCTTGCTCGTTCTTCTCCATACAATCCTAACAGGTTTCGGAGTGGACAATTAGCTTCTTCTTCCTGACTGATCGACTCCTTGGCAGTTCAAAAGTGCCTGTATTTGGTTTATTTAAAAGAACTGCTTTAAGTTTGAGGTTGAGATTATTGTAATGCTGGCACATACTTTTAGAAATATTTTGCCTGCAACATCGGTTTTTACCAAATATGTTAAAAAATAACCTTATTACCACAAAACCGTGTTTATCAGTTGTGTAGCCTAGACATCTTTTAAACACGACATTTCTGTATGGAGTTTGACATAAAACTAACATTAAACACGCGTTGAACAAGTGTCAAGTTTTTGTGGTAAGGCCCTTCTTTTTTTTTTTTTTTTTTGGGGTGGGAAATCATCCAATGACTTCTCCCGCTCTGGGCGGAGCGGAAGGGCGTGTCAGACTTTTACTGACTAAAATCCACCCGTCTTCCTTCAGTTGCCTGTTGCCAAGGTCCCGGTATCCCTTTCGGACTAACCCGCAACCCTGACAGGCATCGGTCCTAGCGGACCCCGCCAATTGTGCTGACATCTCTTTGAGGCGCGCGTGGAACACGACGCGCCATCCACCCAGTCCTGGTCCTAATCGGACGGCGAGCTACCCATTGCTCGCCGTCCGCAAGCCCGCGCCTATGGTGGCCGGGAATCCGCCTGGGATTCCCGACGCCCAGGGCGTCTCCAACGGCGGCGGTTAGGGGCGTGAGGGCGCAAACTTTGCCTCTCCCTCACGCGTTCCGCCTCCTCCTTCGCGAGCATTACTGCTTCGCAGAAGGAGGTGACTGCTTCCCATGCCCTCTCGCTCCGTACCATGGCCTGGACTAGAGCCGGACGCGAGAGGTCACCGTGTGGTAAGGCCCTAAGTTGTTTATTGGCCTCATTTTGATAGTACATAATATTTTATGACTTGCCACGGACGGACAAAATGACGAACAGAATATCAAGCACAATTCACAAAACCAACATGTCCGCTGCATTGAACAGTGTTTATCAGTGTTGTGCTACCGATGTGTTTCAACCGTAGTGTTGTGCCACAACAATATTAATAGTGGCCCCAATTGTTTATCTCAATGTTGGTAGCTACGTTATAGATCATGCTTTTACATAGCATACGCGATAATATATTAGGTATTACGAATAAATTCTAGATATATTCCTGGTGACCAATCAGTTGGCTGACCGTAGTGATCACGGCGAAGTTGTCTAACCCAATCGATTTATTTATTGCTGTTGACTTTATTATTAGCGTGCTTTGAACTGGCACTGTCTGTAATTTTTAGGCTTAACCATTCAAACTACGCAAACAAAACGTTAAAATAAAACATAAACATATACAATACAAATAGCACAATAACGTGCAGGGCGCTCGCCCACAAAGTGCGCGTGCATTGCTGGCAATTATTGTAATTGGCGTTTTAATACTAACGGGACAGCCGACACAGCCCTAGCGGCCGGTGTCACATGTATTACATTAGAAACCACTCGAATATTTATTTTAATTAACTTTTTGTTGGCGTGCTATGTCCATGTTAAGTCTAACGTGCTTTATGAGCAGGGCTGTCACTCAATTTAATGATATATTTATAGGTCCGCTGGCAGTTTTAATTTTACTGCTAAGTGCAACGACGTTCGTTCATGTAAATATGTTTGTGAAAATAATATGGTGTTGTGTTAATGTTTTAAGTAATTACTTAGAAATTTATGTGTTTGGGTTATTAGTGAATGACCCAAACGTAAATTTAAATGCGTGAAATGTTTCTGTAACTTTTATTTCACGAATGTTGTTAGTAAATTATATACCTGCTATAACTTATACAACGTGCCGCTACAATGGCGACATTAATTTAACACCCCGTGTGTTAGGGCTAGTGGCCAGTAATCATAAAAATTATAATAAAATAAAATAATTCGTAAATTGAAAAAAATAAATGTTCAAACAAACTAAATAATAAAAAACATAACCAACGTTGAGATCACTCTGTGTAAAAGATTCATTCGTAAAGCTACCTACCAGCTGGCTTACGTTCTATTGGTACAATCCTTTGATGGCATAATTTCTAAGAAATTGCGCGGCATTCCTTCAATTCCCCTACTTATGATCCGTGACCCCGGCAAATGAACTCTGCGCTACAGTTGCTGTAAGTACAGGTTGCTCCAAGATGCTAATTAAGAAAATCCTAACTAATATTATAAATGCGAAAGTGAGTTTTGTTTGTTTGTTACGCTTTCACACTAAGACGGTTGAACGGATTTGGATGAAATTTCGCACATGGGTAGACCATGACCTGGAATAGGACATAGGATACTTTTTATGCCGATATTCCCACGGGATCGAGACTTACGCGGGTGAAACCGCGGGGCGCAGCTTGTTGTTAATAAATAAATAAATATATAATATATTTAATGAAAATAAAATATTTTCATAAAACGAATACAAGAAATCGTATACGTGTGTTAAATTAATGTCACAATTAAAGCGGCACGCTGTATAATATTATTTGTATATTTGTTGTCATTAAAACGTAAATGTGAAAAAGAGAGACTCCATTTTTGTAGTTTGATATATAATAGAACAGTAGGATGGATAGAAACTGTAACTGCATAAGTTTTGCCGTCAGTGTCTTTTACCATAACAGTATTTGAAATCTATACATATTATAAATTAATTTTTTTCGTGTAATAATAGATAATTTATTCCAGAAGGTTTATGTGTATAATACATTAATATTAAAGTAGCATATAACTAAGAAATCTCGATGTTTGTGAAGCAGGAGCGGGTTGCTAGTCCATACTATAATATTATAAATTCGAAAGTAACTCTGTCTGTCTGTATATTACCTTATCACGCCTAAACCACTGAACGGATTTCGATAACATTTGGCAAGGAGATAGATGGCATCCTGCGGAAGGATATAGGTTACTTTTTATCGACAGCTTCCCCCCGCGAAACCGCGGGCGGAAGCTAGTATTTAATATTTTATTTACTTAGTTTTGAAGACTTACTAGAGTCACCTTCTTTATACCTATTTCTCGACTTTAACCATCGAACACTAATAAATAATTCCAAATGTATTTCTATAATCGTTAACCCTAAAGCCGTATAGTGTAAACTAATTAAAGTATGATGTGCGACAGTGGCGTGTGGACATGCTCGTGACGCCAGCCGTTGATTAGAGAACACGGGTTTTTATGCCCAGCCATTAGGCGTTAAGTGACTCGTAAATGTGCCCTAGGAATAGTGCCAGACTAACTGATTAGGGCTTAGGAATGGGTTTACTGTTACTTGCGAATCACTGTCTGTCTGCTAAAGTGAATGGAGTTCACTAAGACTGCGGGAATGTCGTAGGTAATAAGGCTTGAAATAGTCTCGATCACCATCGGTGTAGGTATCATGTAGAAGGCTATAATTATGTCGTCGTTGAAAAGAGGTCCTACACTAAAGATTTCATCCACGAAGGTACAGACATAATTAGACACAGAATCGATTTTGATAATGTTTTCACCATCTTTTAGGGAATTTATTCCGGTGTATAATACGTTACTATTAAATAGCTCGTTACTATTGAGGACCTCGTGGCTAAGTAATAACAGCCGCTCGGGTCGATACATTAGGTTAAGCTACGCTTGCCGGGGTTGGTCCGTGGATGGGTGACCATTTTCACATATCGAGACTCCTCCATGCCTCGGAAAGCACGTTAAGCCGTTGGTCCCGGCTGTCATTTGTGGATCTTTGACAGTCGTTACGAGTCGTCAGAAGCACGAAAGTCTAACCAAGGGGTATCGTATTACCCAGTTACTGGGTTGTGGAGGTCAGATAGGCAGTCGCTCCATGTAAAATACTGGTACTCAGCTGCATCCGGTTAGACTGGAAGCCGACCCCAACATAGTTGGGAAAAGGCTAGGCAGATGATGAATGCGTTATTATTAAAGTTACATTATAACTAAGAAATCTGGATGTTTTGTTAAGTCGTAAAAACCGTGCTCAGCAGGAGCGGGTCGCAAGGAACTGAATAAATGCTATTCTATTTTATACTTTAATTTAGGATATATTCATAACTAAATCCATGTTCTTCTGTCCTACATCACGGGACTATAACTACACCGGAATAATTACCGGACAACGGTTTGTGTCACACCGTTACTAGTTAAGAGACTCATAAATGTTTTGTGTGGACGTAAAAATGTATGAAAGTTAAAGTTTTAATCATATGGCTGCCGAATATACGGCGGTATAGTGGTCACCGACCACTAGTACTGTACATTTGGCAGGAATATTGCAGGAAATATTATAATTGTGAATACTGAGTGAAAGGTTGGTTATGAATGCAATGAATGGGTGCAATAATATCTGGCTGTGTTTTGTGGAAAAAGGGATTCGTAAAATATAGGTGGTTTTAATTTTAATATCATGCATCGATGAAGTCAGATTGGAAAGTAACGTGGTGAGGATATTAAAATGTTAACAAATCGCTAGCGCGAAGCAGTTATCAAAAAAGGCAAATTGGTACAAAATATGACTGTGGGTGAAAAAAAAAATTTATATAAATGAAAACAGATTATGTTTCACGAAACACGATATAAAAAAAAAGAAACAGAACACAATATTAATTAACAAAACCACATTCAGATAAAACCATACAAATCAACAGAAATGAGACACCTACGTTTATGTTATACTCGTATTACAACATGGCTGGAATACTGAAATAAAAGCTGTACAATACGGTGAATATCATATTTCGAGTACCCTTTATTCGGAAAACAAAAAATCGTGGATCATTCGTAAATATTCAGTGATGTTATTACATTACGTGGCTGTCGTGTGTCCCCGAGGTGCCTCGCTACTCTATGCATACGTTAAGTTGAGACGCGCATTGATCGGAAGTACCGACCTGGATTGGATCTGCTGACTGTAATGGTGTTTACTTTTCTAATGCTGATGTGTCTTAATTTAAGGCTCCGAGTATTTTTTGCATGTTGATTATGCTAGCTTTTGACCACCATGTGAAGATGAGGGAAATGCGATCCATACCAAGGTGCACACTTGCTTAGAATTGTCTTGTTTAATCGCCACTTGAAGATATTAAAAACGATTTTAACTATTTCCCACAATTTTAACTATATGAGAAATTCGGAAAATTCAATAGTATTGGGGATGCGTATGTGTTACTGTATTAATTTACAATCGCACCTAGTCCAATTTGTTAAGCTTCTGATAAATCATAGCAATCCATTGACTCTCTCCTAATTTTCTTATCTAATTTTCCCACGACGTTTATCAAACAGCACTTAAACTTCAGACCTCTTTTAATCCACGTGTGGCCCATAAAAAACTATCCCACCGACCGACGTCGACGTCGCGACGCGGTTCATTCCCACTGCGCTCCTACCCTCACCTACTCGTATATTCTAAGGTGCGCAAACCACACACTCACTCTTTCACGTTACACCTCGTAAACTGTAAAGGGATCCCCGAAATTTATCTTCCACATCGTTAGAGCGAATAATGTTGCCGACTATTTTATTTAGAGATGTGAGTCAGGCAACGTTTTCGCCTCGAGACTCGTGCGCTTTGAAGTCTATGAAGACGTGGTTTAATAACGTAATCATAACTGATACTCTAAGGGTTTCGGGTTGTTTACAGTTTGTCGATTCCAATTATGAACTGTTAATGGATTTTTATTGAGCAGATAAGTCAGTGATATCATACGTGAGTCGAGTTCAAGATTTTTACGTCGGCTCTTGCTAGCCCCGAGCCCCAAGATACAGAATAACTGTCTAGTTTGGCGCGCACTGGAAAATATTTATTTGTCACCTAGCTGTAGGTAGGTAACTTATACCATTTTCTATCTTTGTAGTCTAGACTACAATATTGAAATAAAAATATTCAAAAACTTTAATGTTTTGTGGATATGGATCTTCAACTGAAGGTTATTTATATAATGCATTGGATGGACTCAAACAGACTGAGGCCTGAACCTGATTTGTTCAGTCTCCTTTTCAGCTTGAATAAGTCAACATTTATAACATTTTTCATAATTTCAATGAAAACAGTAAAAATGCCTACACTCTCAATAAACAAGTACAACAAAGTATAATATGTACACCGATACCAATAAATATCAACGGAAAGGTCACATCGAAAACTTTTCACGGATACTTATCACCGGTTAATACGGGGCCGATAAACATGGCGGGGCATTACTCCGATTAAATGAACTGGCAACACTTCCATACTACTGTTTTACACGTTTAATATATTGTTGGAAGTTTTAAGGGTAAAAATAGTACTTGAAATGCGTGGGAAGTGGATTTCGACGTGCTCCTTTTCTCAACCTATTGTTAAGGCTTGCCTTACAGGGGTTTTGTTTCGGTTCTAAACTGTTTCACCTCTGACTTTCTTTAAGAAAAAGTAAGACGAAGGTTACGTCTTTACACCATTTCTAACTAAGCATTTCATCACATAAATAAGTACCTATGTAACTTGAAAGGAAATCTACTAGGATACCCTTTGAAGTTAAAGGAATAGCTTGATGACTTGCTGACTAAACATATGAATAAAATTGTCAAAGCTGATGGGGGACCTCTTAGATTAAAAATTGTTCTTCAGAACGGCCCCAAACTGCAATGGCAATTTTATTCATCTGTTTAGTCAGCGAGTAAATGAGTGACCTTTAGCTTTGTATATTATATTAACAACAAATACAACTTGTTTTTTACTTTTTACGTTTTTGGGCAGTCGTGCTCTAACTTTTTTTTTGGCTTTGGTAACTTGTCACTTTGTTTAACATATGTATAAGTAAATAGTCACTAACTACAGTTTGGAAAGCCGATCTCCGTTCATAATTTTAAGTCTACAAAACTTTTCTACTAATCCAGACCTACCTCCTCACGATCATTGTTCCCTGGTCCCTCGACACAAATATTAATCAGTCATACCTGAACAAGTTCAATTTGTGGAGATCGTAAAATCTCGCCGAAACCCCCGGGTGATGTGTCATACGAATTAGGTGTTTGACAAGCCGAGTACTAGGGTAGCAGGGTAACAAGGGAGTGGCGGATATTATTTTTATGATTGGGAAAAACATATGGAGGGATCCGATTGATTTAGGTTTTTCGTCATAAATGATATACCGTAAACGTATCTTTTATGGACAATATGTTTCTACATGGTTTCTACACATATTGAAGAGCGCACATTTGACAAGCTATGAGTCTTCGGCTATCTTATTGACTTTGTGGCCTAGTGTTTGGTTGTCTGTGATAAGGGGTTTATTTTCCGCATGGGAAAAATATTTCTATAACGTTTTCCGAGTTTATGTGCGCAAAATTTTGGCAAGGTAGATATATAGATAGGAAAGCTAGAGTATCATATGAGGTCTCTATCTAAAGCGATTTAAGTAACTTACAAGAACATTTTGGGAAATTATAAACAACCTGCTAGCTTATGATTTAAATATACAAGGCGCAGAATAAATGAAGACGAAACATATTAGAATATCATTAACAAAACACACGCTCTGAAACCCCTTGAACAACCTAACAAATCTGAGAAAGAGCAAACGAGCATACTATTATAATTACGTGAGAACAGCAACGAGTTTGTTTGAGGCATTTCGCGACGCTTTGTGGGCTCGCACAGGCACGTGTCGCGGAAGCCTACGACACAGAATAGATAAGAACAGAAAGCCGGCTCCATATAACGAGCTAAAATTAGCCTCACGCACACATAGCGCGTACATATGGCGATCTCCAATAAATGCTAGTCGCGAGTGCGCTCGCACTTGCTGTACGTGGACGAGTGTCTATGTGTGCATGGGTTATCGCTCGTTTCTACGAAGATGGCCTTCTGTAGCCATCTATTTTCTGGAGTAAGCCTGTAAGATCTCATTTATAGCTAAATTAGTTCTTGCAACATACGCGATTATGAAGTGGCGCTGCTTTAACGAGTGCTGCGCTGAGGGTGTTTAGATTTAAATAGTGCCACTGGAATAGTACATTACTATCGCGGCCTGCATGCCTGGTTGCGACCAAGGCATGTATAGTAGTTTTCTCAAATAATGTACTATTTTTGTTGCAAGTTATGGCGTTTAAGAATTAGTGTCCTCTTTACTTTGCCTCTCATAGTAAATATGGTAGTCTTTGGTAGGTACGCTAGGTATTGAAAGGAAGAAATTGTCAATGAATAATAGAGCGGTGGGCTCTGTACTTAATGTTGTGACTATTTCCTCCTTATTGGTATTATTCAACTGCGTTGGTCTAATCGAAGTATTCTTGTCATTGAAATGTCGCCTTATTGAAAAGACAAGTCATGCTATGAAAACTTGGTAGTAGTAATACGGTTTTTGAATAACCTTTCTTTATCCCAATAACCGAAATCAAAACTTCGTTCACAAAAATTGTAAGAAAATCAAACTCCCGAACCGAAAGTCGATCCTAAAGTATTAAAAATTAAAACCTAGTCAAACGTTCCCGATAAACTTTCCGATATAATATCGTTTATAAATAAAGGATATTTTTCCAAAGTTTTCTGTGAGCTCGATACCCAAGGTAGCAGAGGGGGGAGTGTGCCCGGAGGGGGGGCAGGGGGGTACAGGAGTGTACATTGAGGAAACAAAACGGATCAGCTTGTATCTAGCTCTCACAGAGAAGGGGAGCTCAGATGGACGCAGATGCTGATTACCTAGATACGGTGAGTGAATTTTATTCTAAATTTTGTATGGAAGGAAGAACAGAGAAAATTTGTGGAATACGATGCATGAAAATTATGCATAGCTTACATGAAAGGTAAGATGAAAGTTTAGTCAAATTACGCAGTTCGGTAAATGTTACAACAGAAAAGAAAATTTTCTTAATGTCCCCCGGCAAACTTCATGTTTCGTCAGTCGTCGGATTTATATCAGTTGCCTTTTGCACTTGGTGCAGACCGAACGCTCTCAGTCGACGAAAACGAAAATAGTTGTATTGTACTCAGGTCTTTTAGTCTGCTTGTGTGCTGAGAGCATTAAACTTTTCAGCTTGTCGTAAAAGTTTACCAAATTTGATCGAATTCTTTATCTTTCTACGTTCAGCCCAATACTCAAAATTATTTCGTTTAAAATAAAACCAATGTTTACTGACAGCCCAACTCGTAACAAGTCCACATCTAGTATCTCTATCGCCGCGTCCGGGTTGCCTGAACCTGGCGCAGACGATATGAGCACCTTATTTTTCGCACATTACACTTTGAAATTGTTTGAAATATGTTATAGCCGTCATCGCGCGAACAAACTTGTTTAAACATAACACGACTGCTGTTTTCTTTACATAACATGTTTTAAACTATTTTAAACTATGCGTTCTGGGGTAGACTTGTGAGTTTGTTTTTTTCCGCTTTACTGCTGTGGCTAGTTTGTGTTTTGTGTGGATTCTTTAGTATATTTTTGCCGAAAATGTAGCTATTTAAATAAACCTAACATAACTGAAAATTATTTATTTAAATTAAGAACTCAGCACTTTTTTTGAAGGGTTCTAAAAGTTAGCATAAAAAACCGCGCGCACTAAACAACTCCCTATAGCTATATCTGGAAAATGAAAATTGCATGATTATTTCGTTAAGGCTCTTATATACTGGCGCGACTTGTCGCGCGACGCGACTTTTAACAAAACAATTTCTGAGAAAACTTCACGGCAAACAATGCGGCGGCGCGGCGTCGCGTCGCGCGACAATTCGCGCCAGTATGTACGAGGCTTTACAGACAATTTTAAGTACATTATTATTATAATTATGTGAACTTTTGTTTACATTTTTTGTACCTTATAAGTTCCTCATTTAAATTCAAAGTGTCAGCAATACTGTTTTATATTCTAATCTCCATAGGTACTTACTACGCTTTGAAATGTGCAACTAGCTTCATCTCTCTGACTGACCGACTCCTTGATAATTCAAAAGTGCCCGTAAAACTTTAATTTAATTACATTCTTTGAGTTTATTATGAGGTGACTCATGGTTGAGTTTGTACACTTGTAGTAAAGTAACTAACCATTTTTCATCACGAATTTCTTAACGGACTCCAAAATTCTAAATTTTGTTTCCCAATGCAAACTAACAATACCGTTCCTAACCACACCGTGCACTGAGTTGGTCAAAAAGTGGTTCACTTCATAGAGCATTGATGTAAATTTAGTTCACTCAATTTTGAATGCATTTCGAACGAACACGAAACCATTTCCGTTCAATACAATTAGATTCAATACGTTTTATTGAAATTATATTGTGTAGTTTGCCATGGAATTAAGCAGTACGGTATATATTATGTTGGGACTGCATTCGTCGAGCATTAGAACGTTATGAGGTGGCGAATGGTTTAATTGACATGTTAAATGCATTTAAATTTAATATCGAACTGTTTCAAAACATCAATTAATTAATTAATTTTTTCGGGAATGAGACAGGACAGAGTGATAATTTGTTACGAGCAAAGCATTAAGGCTGCTTACACAGTTGTTGTTATTTATGCATAAAGTTCTTTGAATAAATAATAAATGTTACTAGTAGACCTTGTTGATGTATAAGTGTAGATAATTTATCATACGTAAAAGGTTAGATAATTTAACTTTAGCACATTACAAACCCTATATAACGTAACATAATGTTAAACTGCTCAGTTTATCTTTAATAATGCACCGCCAACGAGCACATTAGAAATTTATTTACTGGCAAGACACCGGTCTACGAACGCTCTACGTAATTTCGTAGCACGCTACGAAAGTGCTACGATACATCTACGTCGTTGATCGCTACCCACACGACGGTTTAGCTACGAAATAATTGAATGAATTGGAACAACTTGTGAGACAAAATGAACATATAAAACTTTTAGCACTATACCTTGATAAAAATACGAAGGGAAGGAAAACAATGATAAAGCGATCAGACAATAAACAAATACATAAAGGAGCTAACACAGAATTCCGATGAATTCTCAATAAAGTTGACAAAAAAAGCATATACTGTGGATGTTCGTGTAAGAAAGATCTGGGGGATCACAAGACAGACTCGGTGGCACGTGTTAACGGTTCATTTATGGCTCGAGTCATAGGCGGTAGCGGGGATGATTCCTAATGACTAACGAATCATCTTCGCGAGGTTTGTCAATTTCGACTGTTGGTAAATGATGATACGCATTGTTACGCAGCAGTTACATTTTATGAATCAGTTGCATAATGTAGGTACTCAAATTTTTTCTGCATTGTACAATATGTATTCCAAACGGAGCGATTTATAGCTGAACTCATACGTTTTTTAGTTGACAAAAGATTTTATTAGGTTCAAGTTTTTATTTGGACTACATTATCCTGGCCTCAAAAGACCGCTATCTATATTTTTAATATTTTTTTTTACTAATTGTCTGATAACTGATTTGACGACTATTAGACAAGTATGGAAGAAAAATGTATGTTTCGCTGAACCCGAAAAAAATGTGATAAGGGAAAGAAAATTATAATTTTAATAATTAAATATTATTCTAAATTGATTTCGACTGGTTTTTCGGATAACCCACTACCTGCTCATCCCTTACAACCGTCAAAGTTTTAAGAGTGTCATTTTATTAAGTCTTCGCGCAGATCGAGATCGGATCTTGAGCTGACATGTGTCGCCGACGTGTTGGGGATTCCTCTCACGACTGCCTCTAACGTCCCTCTTTTAAAGAACAATGCTTTGGAGGGTACTCCCCGTTCTTATCTGAGGTGTTTTGAGTATGAGTGGTTAATTATTTTGTTTTTTTTTTTGTGTTTAGGGAAACAGCGATTGTAAAGATTTTTATGAATAAACATCACTCTTGTTTTCTTGTGTTTAGGGGATTTCGGAAACGAGGTATTTTATCGTTTATTAGCAGCTTTTATGACGATCACGACGTGCAATTAATAAAAAAACTGCATCATGATAAAATCCTATCACAGTGTTGTGTTGTGAAAGAAAAAAAAAAAAAACCACCTCAATAAAAAACTCTAACAAAAGAGACGACCTTTAAAATTTTATTTAAAAAAATCAATGTTCACGTGAGGCGTTTATAGCCACTCACATGCATCCAGCAGATTGAGGGTTAAGATTCGCTCGTTTGTATTCAGCGCGCGCCTTCGAACGCGAGGTAACCCGCCCGTGTCGGCCGGTAAAAGTTTCCATCGCGGACGGGTCCTAAATACCGGGAGATTCTATTAGCGTATCGATGTTTTATGGCCGAATGAGGGTTCTCTGATATTCGATGGCGACGTAAAATTATAATTTATGGGTGAAAACGTTTTTTTTTATTTTAATAAAAAATTGTCCTTTTGTCGGGTGTGTGATATTGGGAATTTTGGGTATGGGTTATTTATCGTTCTGTCTTTAAGTTTTAGTTATTCGTTTTTTTATTTATTGGTGTATAAGATGCTGCAAATTTTTTGTAAATATAGCAGTAGAATCCATTTTAAGTTCCATCTTGTTTTATCCGGGGCGTGTAACAGAACCGTAAACCCAAAAGAAAACACATCAACAAAAGCGATAACAACCAAAACAACATCTAAACTCACCATTTTAAATTTAGAGAAAACGCTCACGAAATCCACGAAAATTATGTGAAAGAAATCATTACACTTTCATACATATAGCACATACAGTACACCACCCAAGTTTGTTTTCAACATGGCAAATAAAAAGAACTTTTTACATCAAAACTTTATTTCGCGTTCCCCCGCGCTGATTCGTACGTGAGACCGACTATATTTTGCGCTGATTACTGTGTCTTGGAAGTACGTATGAACTTTTTGCCTCGAACTGTATTTTTTTCTCTTTCGTCTTGAGAGAAGTCGGTTGCATTTCTGTTTGGTTGCGTCATTTTAAAAAGCGGTTTACGATTTTTGTTCGTCTATTCTTGTTGACGTTTGGATGTTTACGTTGAGCTTGAATGTTTGGTGTTGTGTTTTCATTTTAATGACTTGTTTAAATAAGATAGAATTTACAAGCTTCTTAGACCGTGGTAGGTCTAATAATAGCACAGATGCATATTAAGCATGGCACAAAGCGCATACCTAGCAGCGGAATGGTATTAAGTTTGTACTTAGTGGTGACACTCCTACCACTTTACTATAACCACACTGCTATTGCTTTTATTATAATCTGCTAACGTACTTAATTATATCCAAGCGTTTACAAAAGACATACACGTCGAGACACATACTCGTAACAATAGAAAATCCATCCGTACTACCGATAAACAAAACAATCCGATCCCGATCCTCATTGAGTGCGCTAAACTAAGTTTTTCTCTCCGTTTGCACTATTATGCATCCAGTATAATGAGGTACAAAGACCCGATACCGGCGTCTAATACGTTCGACTTGTTATGACTGGGCGAGACACGATCGTCAAGTGTTTGCTTAAGAACGTTGAGTTTTTTCTAATGAAATGTTGATGATGTTTTTTCTAAAGGATTTCTTCATGGTGTTTGTTTGGTTGTAGCAGAAATAAATTATGATTGAGATGTGGTGTTGGCGAAGAATGCGCCGCATATCTTGGACTGCCCAGAGAACGAAAAAATCTATCCTCGAACCAAATCTATGTATAAGAGATAGATTTTCCACGATCTGTTAATAAAGGATTCTTGGTTACTTTAGTCATTGCCAGTCGGGACCCAGATAACCTTGAAAAGTTGGTAGACCTCGTGGCCGGTCATCTAACCACGGTGTTAAGACCACGTAACCGCCCTCACTGGACTCTCTGTTACGACGACCCTGAGAGAAGCGGAGAACATCATACATAAAGACACGAAGGCCTTTCAGGGACACGACCTTCAGTAATGAAGTACGCGACTAAGAAGAGAAGACAGAAGAGAAATTATGATTGAAATCTTAAGATAGTTAATTGATTCAGGCGGGACTTTGCGGAAATCCATTATAAAATACAATAGAAACTTACTCTGCATCCAGCGCTCAGCGTGACAATACGTTGTGTTCGGGTTCGCGACAAGTCAATCGTCATCCTGAGGATGCGTCTTTGAGAGGTGAAACACGTGTCGATTTCTTACAGGGTTTTTCATGACTCTTTAGGAATAGTTCAGCGGAAAAGGGTACATAATATTTCTACATCTATTGTATTTTAAGAATGATTGAGTAAATCAGTTGTGTAATGTAAATCTATCCTTCAGCTAAGAAAGAAACACAGCAAAAGAAAATTTTACTCGAATGGCAAATTAATATAATATTAATTCTGATTTAAGTGATACAAATAGAAGTCAAAAACTTAAAGGCTAGCTGATGAAACATAAATTAATTTCGACGCCACAAAAAGCGTTTTATCTAACAATTTAATTAGTCGCATTCGAAGACCCACCGCCATATTGAGGCGATATTAAAAGTTGTTGGCAATAGCCATACTAATGAGTATACAGAGAAGACATTTTAGTACTTTTAAGTTCCGTTACCGTTTAATTGGGTAAAAGGGCTATCGCATACCAACTTTTTAAAGTTGTAAGGTTTTACGACTTCAAAAATGAGTCTTTGATATAACAGACCGATTTTTCCTATCCGTATCGGCTGCGATAAAGCCATATAAAGTTGATTACAAAGAGACACTAAAAAATGCCTACAACTTCAATTTTGAACTTCAGTGCACAATAATTAGCTTAATTAGCCCAATTAATTATGTACCATCAAAATAACTGCCCGCCAATCCACCTTTGTGTCCCCTAATCAGAATTTTGATCCCGTATAGGCACAGGATATCCCCAATTGGTCTAATCTACAGTTGATGCTACCTATGCACTAACAAAACAAAGTTTTCGGGTTTCGCCCGGCATCAGTGGGCCATTGTGTAAAAGTCGTATTGCTAATGGATTAGCGGTGGCCATCGTGCACAATAGCTGTAGTGCATCTGGATGGAATGACACGCGGAAATTGGACAAAATTGATGTTCTGTGGTCGGTTTCCAGTTTTGCATTGTCCGATATGTCACGCAGGATTGATGGATTTTATATGTTGGTCGTGTGTCTGTGTTTGGTTAGTTTTGATATAGAATTCACACCTACCACAAAACGGTTATACGAGGTGTTAGGGTAAACAACGTTATCCTTGGAACCAGTGGTTTGGTTTCATTTAAAGAACTTAAATATCAATGGAAAAAAACAACTTAAAAAAAAAAGAAACTACATTTTTCCACAAGAATATTTCACCCTATACGCAAGGGCAACGAACTTGCGTCTCAACATGGTGGGCGGCGGTTGGTTTGCGCGAGACGTTACCTGACCGGCCGCCAGCGCGCGACCCGCGACCTCTTCTTCAGTCAGCTGATTCGCTAGCGAGAGAGCGCACGTAATGAAAACCCGTGTCGCGCGGTCGCGTAGCGCCGCCCGCTCGTTTCTCGTGCGTAAATAATAATTGTAGTTATGTGATTATGTCTTACACTAAATAACAGTGCTCTTTACGCTATCGTGGGTGGTAAGAGTGATAGTTTAGGGCAGAATTGTTGTCTGATTAAAGTGTGCTAAATCGTGAAACTATCTTGGCGGCCACAAAAAGAATGCGTAGCTTTTTATGGCGGCCAGTTCACCGTGCCGGCCCACGCTCAGGGTCGTGGCAACCAGCAGCTGCCATTTGATCTTCAAGAACGAAACGAAAATCGAATTTACATGTAGACTCGTCATAACACCTAAGGTTCCTACTTAGGTTAACGTTTTAATTAATTTATTTGATTTCTGTTATACTTAGGATTTATATTGTAATTGTTTTAATTTTTAATTTTATAATTTAGTGTAAAATTTCGATACAATGTAAAAATTGTTACTGAAATAAATAAATGAAAAAATGAAATAGGTATTTTTGTCTGTCCTCAGCCAGGAAAAGAAGGGTAAGTTGCATCACAGGGTCTGGTTATGTGTAATTCTGTATTTATTCATGTGTTGTATAAGTAGAAGACGGGCGGCGACCGTCAATACGTCTCTCGGGCGCGCGTATCCATGAGTTTGCGGACGGTGTCGGATATTCACTTTTTAAAATCTTTTAATGAAAATAAGGTTTTTTTTTGTTGTGAAAGGGTCATTTATTTTTTTATTTAAGTCAACTACTTATGGTTTGAGTGACAACGGTGGTGTTTACCCTTGCATAATTTATTAGCGGTATGTGGCAGTATTATTGGTAATTTGTTCAATATTCTGTTAATAATAATTATGAAATTCTGTAAATAAATGTTACAGTCTAAGAAAAACCCGAAAT
Organism: Lithophane socia; assembly: GCA_947522985.1. NCBI lineage: Eukaryota > Metazoa > Arthropoda > Insecta > Lepidoptera > Noctuidae > Lithophane > Lithophane socia. The sequence goes on from OX383252.1 coordinate 17,427,073, forward strand.
GAGGTCTGATTGTCCTTAATACAGGCTACTAAGTAACCTAGCTAGGACATCAGATCGTAAATTGTATTGTTACCTACTCATCTCAGATGTTAACTATTCCTAAGTTGTCATTCTACTTTGTAACAGACTGTACCACTTTTTTATGAAATAAATTATATTAAATTAAATTAAAAGTTAGGATTATTGGTTAACGTGACTCCAAGTTTTGTCCAGTGGCTTCAAGAAACATCAATAAAATATTTTGTAGGAAGAGTTATTAATTATATTATTGGCGACCACTTTAGGGATGAAATCGAAATCGTAGTATTCTAGCGATATTTCAACTTCTACGAGTGCTTCATTAAATTAATTATTCAAGTAGGAAACTCGGACAATTTGCTTTAGTGAAAATTGTGACCGAATTTATTCAGTCTTTTCCGCCAATTATTCTCGAAATAATTATTCTCGGTACCTTCAAAGTAGCGCTTCCAGCATATTCGGTGACATCCATGTAATCATTATACACGTATCCTACATCATTAGTGAAAGCACTTCGTGTATGTATTGTCGTGTCGACCGATACGGCTTAATAGCTTGCGTTTTATTTTCGCCTTTTAATGAGCACTTTTTAACAAAAAGCTTTAAAATAGGTAATGTTTTATGTTTGGCCTTTATTAGTGATGATAGCTGGTTTAAATATGAGGCGGACCGCAGTTCCGTGTTTCATTCGTAATTTAAAAACGGTAATGATTGTTATTCGCTGATTGAGTATGGTTGACGTGCTGTGGTTAGGCTGAATATGGACCACTGCGTTATTTCAGTGGTGTTACAGGAGATGAGTCGTAAATTAGGTTGTGGTGGTTCGAGTGCAGTTGTATTGTGTTGAGCTACTAATATTTTGCTGTCTGTGTCGAAGTCACAATTAACAAAGAATCGTAATTATAATCATACCTAATCATAAATCTTTATTTATCTCAACATCATATTACAGGCACGGTTAATAAGATGCACAAAAATAGAGAAAGGTTTCTAAGGTAGGAGGATCCTGCGTTACAGATCACTCGTAGGATGATGGATAGTAAGTGCAGTTTTAATTACATTTATTTTTATGTGCAAAATTGCGTTCGTTAAACTACATAGTTGTATCGTATTTATAATTCAACAAAGTACCACCTTGCAGTTGTCTTTAGGTATATCTACGTATACCTACTAAGAGACATGCTCTGGTAACATATTGTGGTCCAAATAAAGCAGGAAGTAACATGTCAAGTTGAAATAACTTAGAAACGAAGACGAACGGATTCCCTTCGGAACGAAAGTTAAAATTACATTAATTGAATTTCAGTGTTCCTGCGATGCTGTTTCATTACGCAGTGATTTATGACAGCTGTCTTAACTTTACTAATTAACTCGATTCATATTTTAGTTTTTCACAATACAAATTAATATTTTTGAGATTCTTATGTGGCTGTTCGGCAGTTAGTTTTAGCTCAGAAGATGGGGAGTTAAAGTTATTATAATTATTTATTTTTAGATGTCTACTAGCAATTTATGAAAAAGTTACACGTAAACGTAATGCTTTCTAGCTTTTGTCAACCATACTAATTTCTTGGGACAAAACAAAGAAAAAACTAAATTCAAAAGTACTTCAAATGTAAAAGATTTTCTGTTGATTCGACCTTTTCAGTCAGCCATGTTTGACAAACATGAAAATTGCTACTGAAACAGATTTTTTTTAAACTATTCTCTTAGACGAAGTCATAACTTAGTGTAAACACTGACTGACACTTTGAGTACCTCAGACATTTTCATTTTTTCGACATTTTCTACGTTTTTAATAAAAATATTCTCTCGACTCGAATGTTATTATAAAATACATCAACGTTTAATTTGTTTCCTCGGAGCCCGGAGGTCGAAACTTAAGTTGATACTTAGCTATTGTAAGGCCAAGTCACATTGTGGAATGTTGCCATTGAAATAACTAACTCTAGGTAAAGATAACGACCTAGGTATAAAAGAAACTTTTCTGAAAAAACAATTGTTTTATTTAAGAGTCTCATTAGTTTATACACGGAAGGCCATTTATGAAATTGTTAATTAAAAACGTGGGCTCAGATATCCATAAGCACTGTTAAAGGAATACTTACAGTATGATTCGCAGAACACTGTTCACTGCTAATAATATGCCCTATATATTATATATAAATATTCACTTGGTTAAAACACACATTGTTATTTCTAAAGCTCCGCATACATTTTATGTTACCTAAAGTTTCACTTCCTAATAAGAAAGCAACGCATACAGAAATACGTTACAAACGCAAAAGAGATAATGTGTAGGCAGCCAAAATTTGTCTTATATACACGTCACAATTAGTTGACGAACAAAAGTCTCTGAGAAGTTGCGCGGCTGTGCCAGCCTCTTAATTGGCAAAAGTTTCTTGTCGACGAAAAACTGAGGGAGAGCGCCTCTGAATGAACGGATGAACGAGTGAACGATCACAGGAGCGGGAGACGCCGAGAGGTGTAATTAGTCAAAAATTCCCGCGAGGTATCCGTGCTAGCTGCCACTGTAGGAATAGTAGTTAATGTGTTTCGTTGCCAAGGAAATTGCGTTTCTTCGAAATTACTGCCAGTGTCAGACCAAATTACTGGCACGAGGCAAGCGAAGTAGGTAAGTCAGTATGAACATTCGGGAAAATTAGGCCGATGATGAAATAATACCACAAAGTCCGTATGTAGGCACACACTACACATACTGAAAATTTGACAAGGGAAAAAAGCAATTGAGAATGTGTAAAGAATGTAGGGGGCTCGGGTACCTATATAAATTCACCTGATCAAACACAACGAGCCCGCAGGAAGTAGATCCAAGACTGTTTACTATTTATTGGCAAGTCTTTGAAGAGGGCCGTTATAATCAAAGTTCAAAGTGACTATTACAGTTAATCGTTAGAACCCATAATGGAAAAAAAATTCAGGTCAACACACCAGTAAATTATGAAGTACTCCACGTTGACAGTCAAAGAAGAAGTTTGTACATCACATCGTAATATGTAGCACAAAAACAAATATTAGTACATTCCCTCATGGTTACGATCAAAAAGTTAATGAGTTTTTTTATAGCTACACAAGTATAAAAACTCGCGAACATTATGACGAGAAGTCGTCACGTAATAAAAGCGGAACAGTACAAAATATGCTCAGAAAAATGAGCGTCACAGCGGGACAGAAAGACGTACAGTTGCTCTCATTAGCCTCTAATTACGGGGGTCCGAACCGAGCGCCGCCGACCGCCGGCGGAAATTCAAATTTAAATTTCGTACGTTCTACTCTTGCAAATTGCGATTTTTCACCAATAAAAAAAGGCAATACCGAATCGAAATTTTAAACGGTTATTGTTTCCTTTTTATGTTAATGACTCGTATTGAAATTTTGTAACGGATGTTCGGAAATCGGCATCGGTCGTTTAACTCCGGTAACGGTCGGGTAAGATTGAGCTCCCAACGTTTTTATTGTTGTTACTCGCTTTGTTCGCGTAACGCCTTTTTCGAGAACACTTCCCTATAATTTAGTGAAGGCTCCTTTCGAAGAGATAGTATAATATAAATTTTCTCATCAACTCGCAGGCTCTTTTAATAAAAATATAATAATCTCCGGAACACTTCATTAAGGCGCTCAAAGAGGCTCGGAGGCGATTATCAGTTCCGATAGCGTTTAGCATGGCAGCACCATATTATATTAAAATAGAATTTTACTGGCAAAGTCATCTTTGACCGCGAGCGGTGGTCGAGTGATAATTATGAAAAGTGGGAAGGAGGGCCCTTCCTACTTTTCATAATTATCACTCCCCCTTGTCATCGCACCGGTTGAAATCGCGTATCTTTAATTTCACCCGTCGCGTCAGCCCCGAAAATTCCTAGCATTCGTAAGAATTAAAGCCGGCGATAAAGGGAGCGCTGTTACTTCTTATTAGCGATGACACTAATAACCGTTCTCGCTGTCCTCGCGTGACAGTTTTATACTACACAAATTAGAAAGCAAAAACGTTCGAGTGGTTTTCTAAGGCAATCCGTATACAAGAGGGGGCGGGATTGCGCGAGGACGAATTTGGATAAAGCGGGCTAGTCGTGAGCCGTTTGGATGGAGTTAGGCGTCGAGCATAGACGCTTACCGGTGCATGAGCGGGCTGGCTCGGCGGGCTCTGCGGGCTGGGCGGGCTCGGGAACATTAAAACGTTCCGCGCGCTCGCCCGCCCCGCCATGCGTGATGCGAAGCACCGGACCATCATTTTAAAACTGAGTTTTGTTTATAAACGTCACGCTGTCTCTTCTTTTTTATTCTGTACGGCTTTTGTTTTTATTTGGGCGCCTGTGTCGCCCACTGCCCGCGTGTCGTTTACGTATATCAGATGTGCCGTTAAAAATAATGGCGTGAAATGTAATGGATGTAAAATTTCAGCGTTATGGTGGTATTGGGGTGTTCATTGCGTATTACATATTAAACTGACACGTGTTTACGACACGCAATTATTATTAACTTTCAATTATTGTCAGTTCGATTGTTTGACAGTCGTTTCGCGATTGTGTCGGACTGTTGAAGGTTTATTTGTAGGTTTATAAAATGGTTGTGAATATGCTGAAAATTTCATATAATAATGTGAAGTTAATTTCATTGCAATGTTATTAATGATAATGGATATATGTATTCTTGTCAACATTATTGACAGTAATGACGAGTAATGAGAGATGAATGGATCCTATGATTGTGAAGCTTCAAAATGCTTTACGAAATGCAATAATTTTTACACTAAATGGTACTGTCGCGTTCTGCAACTGGCGCATGGATGGACGATCGTGAAAATGGGGGCCAAGGCGAAGCCGAGGCGATACGTGAGTCCATCAATGGTTGCGGCTTGTATAGGACTTTTCTCAAACAATGCAAAAAAAAACTCCAATTTTTAATTAATTTACTCAGTTTGAATATTTGCATATTCAAACTGAGTGTTGGGCATAAATCGAACAGATTACGTGTGACTCCGGATTTTTAATTTGTCTGTCTGTGGTGTCTTGTTTATACCTTTTAAGTCGTAGTTGGGTTTTAGTTTTTATTACTTGATTTTTTTTTAAATTCTTTTGGGGTTATAATATATTTTTTTTTTAAATGTGCTCATTAAGCCCTTTCATTTCACATGGTACAATTAAACCATATTTTTAGAGGGCGCAATTTTTAATTGAATGTGACTTCACATAGCTTATAACCAGCGGACAATCACGACGCTTCTAACGATACCTCATTTGTCAAATTGTGATAAGTGGTTTGGAAGATAGGAGGGAACAGATGAACATACATACATACATACATACCGGTCAAAATCATAACCCTCCTTTTTTCTTCACCGTAGTCGGGTAAAAAAACCAGTATCGGACGGACTACGATAATTTTACACGAACAAATATGTTCATTTGTTTCTTTTTTACTTAAAACAGTTCTATTAGCAAGCCAAATTAAAATATTTTTTTTGATAAGTTACCTCGCTGGTTGCCATGTGTTGAAGTAAAAAGTTCGTTCCATTTTTAAATAACACGACAGATATGAGTATTCATAATTTTTTTGGCCGCGCTAAAGACAGATATGGATTTTGATAGTAAAATTACCGACCGCATCGTCACTTGTTTTTGACCAGTACAGCAATTTCGATTTATCTCTAAGAAGGTTGTCAAAACAATGATCAAATTTTCATGCAATTTACCTATCTTTTGAAAGAAGAAAGAAAGAAAAATTGTTTATTCTGCACAAATAAAATGTAACAAAACAAAACAAAAAAAAAAAAAAAAATATACAAAAGTAGCCAAAAGCCTCGTATTTAACCAATACAAATAAACCTTTTCGCGAATTATATAGGTGAAAATCAAAGAAAAAATGTCAAATAACAAATGAAAGTCAAATGGTTACCCCGATTCCGATTTGTAAGCCGGTAAAGGTAAGTAGAAAATAGAGCGATTTCCTTCAATTGTTATTGTACTACATTGACAATAACTTATCCTGTAGGGATCAGGGGATAAGCAGATAAGAAGCTTTGTGTACCGCATTGTTGTTCGTACTTTGTAGGTACATGTCGCGGCTGTGATCGGAGGAAAATGGTTACAGTACCTGACGACAGACATATCGAAGTTACGGGTATCAAACATTTTTACTTATACCGTTTCATTAATTTGTTTGGTGATGTTTTAGCCTAGTAAAGCGTAGCTTAACCTGATAGATCGTCCCTGCTGCGGCTGATTACTTAGCCACGAGCTATTTCAAGCTATCAAAAAAATGTTTAAAGGTCCTATTTTTTTCACATCCAGCAATTTACCTATTGTAATTCAAGGTATGTTCGTTACTCTAATGAAATTCCTATGTTCTCCAAAGATCATACACTCATATCATCCACCAATAAATATGCTCAGAACTCCTCATTTAGTAAAATGAGTGTCCGTATAGTGAATTCCGGGCATGATTTCAGAAGCGGCCCCCGGGAGCGAATTAGTGAACCAACGTGACCGAACTGAAGATTTTTTGTCGTGATGAAATATTATGCTCCGTTCGGTTCTAGCGCTGAAATTTTTGCGAGTGATTAGATTGATGCATTTACTTAGATAATCAGCCTATAATGTTCCAACTGCTGGGACACAGTAAGTGCGTAATCCACCACGCGGGCCCACTGCGGGTTAGTAGATGTCACATATCTTCGAATTTTTGGTTCTAAGGCATACCGGTTTCCTCACGATGTTTTCCTTCACCGTTTTGAAAGCAGTGGTGATTAAATTATTAACACAAAGTAAAGCGCCTGTCAGGGTTGAACCTACGACCTACAACTCGTAAGTCGTGGCCGTTACCACTGGGCCACCACTGCTCTGCACTGGGCCACCGCTGCTCTCATGCTACTCTCTGATGCATTTGTTTTCATTGAAAGTAATTCGAAATTACCTTCGTTATAAATCAGAAAAGGGTAGGCTAATCTCTGCATTACCCTAAGATGGGATTATAGAACACTAGCTGCGCCCCGCGGTTTCTCCCGCGTAAGTCTCGATCCCGTGGGAATATCGGGAAAAAGTATCCTATGTGTTAATCCAGGTTATAAACTATCTGTTTGCCAAATTTAATCCAAATCCATGCAGTAGTTTTTACGTGAAAGAGTAACAAACATCCAGCCATCCATACTTACAAACTTTCGCGTTTATAATATTAGTAAGGATAAGGATAATAACATGCCCGAGTCATTAAGCATCATCATTAATTAAAATAGTGTATTATAAACAACATACAATTTAACCTGACCTGCTACCCTAATTGCGTAATACACGATCAATCACAATCCTAATCGTTTTGAAACAGATTGCTAATCCATTGCTGATAGCTAATCCATTGCTTCATAAATTTGAAAAAAAGTTCTGCTCAACAACGCAATGAATGTTATTGAACTGCCAAAATGAAACAGTCTTAATCGTTTACGAAAATGTGTTACGCAAAATTAGATAGCTGGTGCAAATTGTACGCATGTAACCCTTCCAGGCGCATACAATCTTTCCAGTGAAAATGTAACGATGTAAACGAGGCACGATGCTAGCCTCGTGTAACCCCGGCTTTATTTACTTTCAAGAGGCTTGTTTTTACAATGGCCCAAGTTGAATGTTATCGACTTTTTGACTTTTAACGACAATTTTATACAACAATATGATAATTAAGGAAGCTTTGTTGCTTTTAAATGTTCTGTGACGAGATATTGTAGAGGTAATGTCGAGTTTCAAATTATAAAGGACCTTTTTTCTGTTTGTCTTGTACCGATGTTGAGTTTAGATGATGTCTTAATATACTGGTTCGAGGGGTTAGGGTGAATTTATTTAGTGATTGTCATAATGTTTTTTAATGAGTTGATGTGGATGTATAATTGATTTAGCCTTTTATGGATTCGAATGATGCTATATCGAAGTATGTCGACAGTTAGCATTACTACCGTAATGGGACACACATAACATAGTAGGCGGAATATGAAGAACTATTTGTGTATGTGCTATAAAATCTGTAAAATACCGTATGTCAGGCAAATAAATGAATCTATCTAAACATAACATCACGCCTGTATTTCCCGAAGGGTTGGGCAGAGCTGTACCAATACCCCACATTTCACCAGATAAATTTGAGTCCCATATGATTGGGGGCGAGCCTATTGCCATCAACCGGGCACATGTCCAGACTCCGGGTTGCTACTGAGAAATTCCAGATGTAAAAAAAAACCCGATAATACTTTGTCCGACCCGGGAATCGAACCCAGGATCTCATGCTCAGCAGTAGCGCTTGGGGCCACTAGACCAACGAGTCAGACGGCGTAATAGTACGGCGGATAACTTTTAACGTTAGAATTTTCTTTGATAATTTCCAGTGATACATGAAACTGTGTGTTATAGTTTAACTTCATAATCTAGAGTTTGTTAAGGGTCGGTACACAAATATGCGTCATAGTAATGATGCAGCGACGATGACGCATCGAGTCCGGGGAGACGCGTCACTCGAGCTCAGTTTGTAACAGATCATTAGTTAGTACTGCATAGTCACTTATAATATTAGGTCGAGAATATGTTATTATGTTTATTTAGTACAGTTAGAAAGGGTTAGACATTAGACCGAACTGAACTGAATTCAAATTGAGCAATTTAAACAATTCTTCAGGTATGACAGTTTAAGTTATAAAATTGATTATTTAAGAAATTATATAAGTACTAGAAAATTGGAAACCACTTGGGCAAAAGATACTTTATGTACCTACTTCTTCATCGTTAAAATTATCTTAGTTAATTTAGATTAATCAACAACAGTTCCGATCGTTTTATTAGTAAGCTACACTTTTAAAATACATATAACAGCTTGCAGCTAGTAGATGCAGATAGATATAACAGCTTGCAGCTAGCAGATGCAGATAGATATAACAGCTTGCAGCTAGCAGATGGAAGGAGTGGAGGGAGGCCTTTGCCCAGGAGTGGGACAGCGTAGGCTAGGAAAAAAAAAATAAAAAAAATAACAGCTTATTGAGCCTGCACCCTAATTACGTAATACACGATCAATCAGAGTCGGAATCGGTTCGAAACAAATGTCTAATCCATTGCTTCATAAGCTCGTAAGTTACGTTGTTGATCAGATTTTTTTTCGAACTTATTATGAAGCAATGGATTAGACATTTAATTCAAACCTATTCCAATTCTCACCGATCGTGCATTACGCAATAGGGTGCTGATCTACAGAAACCCATCACTCAACCACTATAACCTAAAGTGCCCAAAGATATCTCTAACTTGAAAGTCTCTACTCTCCAACTTGAAAGAGATACCCTCAAAGCTACAGACGACCGTCCGTCAAAGGTCATTAGTTATCATCCGTTATTAATTACGGCTGCACACGTCATGAGCGGTACAGCGGTATCAAATGGACCTGTGACAGAGCGGTATAGCGGTACCGAATGGACCTGTGACGGAGCGGTATAGTGGTATCGGATAGACCTATGACAGAGCGGTATTTTAAGTTATGACTCTATTAATGTGAGGAATGGTGTAAGGCATATATTCGTAGGCTACTATATATATATATATAGTAGGCTACTATATATATATATATAGTAGGCTACTATATATATATATATAGTAGGCTACTATATATATATATATAGTAGCCTACAACGTCTCAGGTTTGAAGCTATCTATGAGCTGAAATAAACAGAGCAATATAACTCCAGCCCTATTTCGAGATTTTAAGGGCGGGTAGTAAGCAAAATTGCCTGTCTTCAATTTGATTTTTCATGAAATTGATAAGACTTAGGTGTAAAATAAAAATAGGATGAGTAACTACATGATATTTCCAAACTTTTTGTGGAACAGAAACACAAAATATTAAAATTTTCTCGATAAAAAAATATCACGAAGTTACCTCTAATTTTCACGTATTTTCGATTTGTACTTAAAATGCTAATGCCTATTATGATAAAAATTAGATGATTATATGTATTAAAACAAGGCAAAAAAAATTGTGTAGGCTTTTTTTTTTATTCCTTTTATTTTTGGTTTTATTACGAATCAAAGCTTGTAGGACTTACGACGTTCTTAGTTCGTGGAAGAAGCCATCTTCCGTCGCACATTACGGGAACTTCAAGCATATTTTTGTTTCACAAATCAGTCGGCGTCGCTCTGTTGAGACGAGAGGACTACGCTCAAATTTTTAGCTGCGCTGAGATATTATTTATTTTCGTAAATAATATTTTCGTAATTTATCACATTCCAAAAAAGAAACTGAGACATAGAAAACATGAAAAAAACACTAAAACCACTTCCAAAACGAATATTACAAGTGTTATTGATTGATAAATAAATAAATTACGAGTCTAAATAAACATATAAAATTCAATGTTGATATTTGAAAACTCAAGATGACATACATTTTATTTGACAGATTTTTGACTGGTATAGTAGCACGGAGTATAGAAAGAAGTAGGTAAAACTAGCGCCATTGCTCTGTATTGCGGTGAATTTTCTTGCGGAGAAAATTTACAACATAGCCAACGAGCCCATTCCACGTTCATTTGAAAGTTCGCACTGGAGATTAAATCTTATTGCGATATACTCAGGATCCAAATTCGTTTACTCCCACTTTTTTTGACAAACTTCTTGTAAGGTGACCCTTAGACGAACAATTGGAGCGATTGACCGCCCCTAAATAAAACTTGTTTAGAATAATACCTTTATTCTTCGGTTATTGGTATAACGAACGAACTCGAACAGATTCCGTATGACTCCGGATTTTTAATTTGTCTGTCCGTGATGTCTTGTTTATATGTCTTTAGTTGACTTTTTGTCGTAGTTGGGTTTTAGTTTTTACCTGACTACGGCGAAGCAAAAAGGAGGGTTATAATTTTGACCGGTTTCTATGTATTTATCTATGTTTGTTCCCACATATTATCTTCTAAAAGACTCATCACAATTTGACAAATGAGGTATTGTTGGAAGCTTCTTGATCGTCCGCTGGTCATAGGCTATATGAAGACACATTAAATTGAAAATGGCGCCCTCTAGGTGACATATCATGAACAACAAAAAATATTTTTTAATCATACCATGTTGGGTAAAAAATGAAAGGTTTTAATTAGCACATTTCAAAAATATATATTATAACCCCAAAAAAAACCGCGACAATCAAGACGTATATTGCCATATGTTTATGTTAACGCGTGGGATGATAACTGCCGCTTCACGCGCCGCCGCACCGTAAACAGAAAAAACGTCAGACGCGCCGCGTGACGCCACACTGCACGCGACGCGCCACGCCCCGCGTCTCCGTAAATGAGGCCTAAAGTTATAATGCAACTTGGCATGTTTTCAAAGCTACAATTTCAACAGTTAAAAAGAGGGACCATACTAAACTTTCTACTAAGGGACTAGTTATAACAAGCGCCCGAGACGCGCATTTTGTACGCTGCGTTTCGGGCGCTCAATAAAATTGTATGAATTCCTATGTAACGAATTATATCAAGCGCTGCAGTCTAAGCGAGCGCCCATGGCGCCGTTAGGCCTGCACATGTCGCAACTTGCCACTCTCAACTTGCATCTCCGTTGTGCGATTTACAAATAAGACTGGGAGAAGGTATGCCGCGGGCATTGCTGCTACGTGCGCCGCCGTGATGAAACGCCGCGTGTGACGCGGCTATGCCATTCGCGGGCTCCGCCGCAAAAAACGCTCCATTTCAAACAAACGCGTGTAAAATCGCGTTTCCGTAAACGCACTCATACAACGCCATATGTTTGAATTCAGTGCGAGCCGCGCCGCCCAAAGCCACGCGCGACTCCTCGCGTCTCCGTAAATGAAGCCTAACCGTGCCCTTGACGCTTGGACGCGAGTTCCTTTTTCACTATTTTTCCTTGTCATTTTCTCCGCATTAGTAATAAACTTAAAAGAAACACGGTTCAAAAGTTACAACAAAATGTGGAAATCTTGTTGCGTTTGACGAGTCCAAAACGCGCCGGGCGCGCGCCCAAAACACAGCGCCGGTACTGAGCGCGTACCTCGGGCCTTTGTTATAATTAGTCCCTTTGGTACTTTGGCACCCATTTACATAGATGAATAGATGTCAATTCTTTTAGTGGTGAAGCCGACAATCCTACATTGATTTCTTTTGTACAGAACTCGGCCTCTTTTTCACATATTTCAAATGTTTTCGAAGGGGATTGTTCGCGTTTGGCGCAGGAAAGGTTTTCATGACACATGCCATATTCGTTGCACAATACAGTGCAAAATTCATTATACGAATATTATTTTTTACTTGGGTATCACTTTGCACGATCCTCCAAAGAGAGAAATCCACGATATAGCATTATATTTATTACTTGGTAACACAGTTTTCCACAAAGACGTCATTAGGTACAAATTGTACAAGGTCCTAAATAAAATTTGGTAACATTTAAATTTGAACTTTTTCACGTCAACATTGAGTTTCTAGTTCCAAAACATGAACATGATCCATAGTTCTGAATTCAAGCTTAGCGTATCGTATAAGCAAAATAAACTACAGAAGATTGAAATTCGAATTCTATAAACGCCAGACGAAAAGTTTCTGCTGGCGGGAAGGCATTGTGTTTTGTTTTCGTCGTGTTTAATGAGAGGGGTAGGTAAGGGTTGCGCGGGTGAAATATGATTTTTTGCTGTCAAACTACTCCCCCTTAATTAGCTCATCATCTGTCATAGCCTTTTCCCAACTATTTTGAGGTCGGCTTCCAGTCTAACGAGATCACCCTCATATTGGGTGACCTTTTGTATGCCATAAATCAGTTCACAGTATATTTTTCGTATTGAAAAATCCATTTTTATTAAAACCAACTGCATCGATGTGAATACTCCATTGCCTGTCACCGCCATATTAATTAGTGTTGTGCGTGTCCTTGTACCGGTCAGCACATCACTAGTAACGGAACGGTATTTTATTTAACACCGCTTCATGAGTCAATTATATCGAAATCGAGATGATCGAGTGATTGGAAATGTTTTTTTTTTACTTTTAACTGACTATTTTGTAGGACACACATGTTAGTGGATTTTAAACATAACATCATAATGAAATAACGTTTCCCGTCTAGCTTTTCGAAACGCACTGGATATGTAGAGGTAACATAATAATATATTTTACTGACCTCTCTACTATGTAGGTATCGATAGTGGACAACATCCAAACATACAACTCCTAACTAAGAAATTATTATAAATACAATAGTAACTACATCTACAATATGTAAAAAACCCTGTCCGATCCGAAAGGAGATAATATTATTGAAAATATATAAAAATAAGGGAAAAACACTGAAATCGCGAAAAAACAATCAGCTGTTTCCTACATTTTGACGAGCTATGCGAACATAAATGTAGGGAACAACTGATTTTTTTTTGTGGAAGTTGTTCATAATGATGAGTACAATGACCCCTTAAGAGATTGTGTATGAAAAGATACACCTTATATAAATAAATAGTTACATGAATGAAATACGTAAATAAATAAAGAACACTCGAATAAACACACATGAAAGTGCGTAAAAACAAACAACAGCTATTGCACGTTTATCAATAGGCCACACGCGTCCCCAACAATAGGCCGGCTACACAAAAAGGCTATAGTTAATCACTGGCCATGGGAAACAATACCATAGGACGTGGGGTTAATAATAGCCGACCCAATTAATATCATCCCTCTCACTGCATTCTTCGACCTGAATAGTAATTATTATTTTATAGATGACGTGTTTAAGGTGAAGGTAACGTTGTCTACAGACCGTTTAATTTTTGGATTTACTAGCTGAGCGATAATACGTAGTCTCTCAATTGATTATTGTGGGACTAAGGTGAGGGTAAACGCCGTGACGCGCTCGCTAGAGTGGGGCGGTACGTGGACAGAGTCGTGTTAAGAGAAGTGGCTGAGCGACGAGTCAGTCTTGTGAGGGTAACGAACCAATGCAGACCACCACTTCTCCTATGCGAAACTGTCGGTTTGCAAAGTAGAAAGTAATGCGTGAACATTATTAAACTTTTCCACATCTTTATAATTATGTCTCAACAATGTAGTTAGTAACCCTAGGGAAGTAGCGAGGTAGCCCCATCACAAGTATCCTTATAACTTACCGGGGCTGCCTCAATCAATTCTGTGCTGTAGAACAATTGTATGAGAAACAATATTTTTTTTTTTTTTTTTTTTTTTTTTTTTTTTATTATTAGTATTGTACCTACTGTGATAATTATTCTGAAAGTGAAATACTAACTGATTTGCTGTATCATCGTGTTTTATTGTAAATCTGCACTATGGAGTCCGTACCACCGAATTGAGATGATGACGGCACTATCGCTCAGCCATCGCTGACGCCGTCAAATATATTATTATAATAGTAAGTTCTTTTTAAGGAAAGAACACTACATATTTACGAAAATTGGGTATTTTAGGTCGACCACGTCGGTGGTCGCGGTGGTCTGGCCTAGTGTAGTACGAAGTTTCAATAGCATAACAGACCATCTTATACTGATTTTGTTACCACTGACGAACATATACTCCGGGGATGTGAAAAACAGGGTGATTTCAGGCAAGGAGGCCTAGTGTTTGAGGTGAGAGGATCTCAACCCAAAATCTTCATTGCTGGACCCAAGAACACAATAACCGTTGGCTTCAGCGAGGAAGATTTTAGATTAAGACCCCTTTGTATGAGAACAGCTCCGTGGTGAAAACCATTAGTTAGCCAGCAGAGTTGGTAGCGAGACTAACCATCGAGGATGCGCCGGACTAAAATCTACTAAAAGAATACTACATAGAGACTCAGACTAATAAATTCTTCATACCCTGAAAAGCAATCTTCCACGTTTAATCTTATTTCTTGATTAGCTGAAACGGAAGACCCACAAAGAGTACAATTTAAAGTTAGAGATACGAACACCGTAATACACAGTGGAGCATCGTTGACTGCTAACCTGAACTGAGCTCAAAGGCAGGTTATTATTTCAAAACTTTAGTTCACCTTTATACAATGTTTATATTTTAATAATGCAGCTATTTTCTTTAAGCCGTGTGCTTTGGACGTGGAACTAAACGCTGCACGTGGTCAACAATTAGATTAAAATAATATTGTTAGGTACCTACTAAGAATGTAATGTGTTAAATTTTTTATTTTAATATTTAAAAGGACTCATTCTATTTTACAAAGAGAGCAGTTAGTGGAAGCCCAGTGGTAATGGCCGCGACTTACGAATTATTATAGGTCGTAAGTTCAAACCCTGACAGACACTTTACTTTGTGTAAATAATTTCATCACCACTGCTCTCAAAACGGAGAAGAAACCGGTGAAAGGTGAAGAACATCGTAAGGAAACCGGAACGTCCTAGAAACAAAACTTCGAGGACAAGTGACATCTACCAACCCGCACTGGAGCCGCGTGGTGGAATACAGCTCGTTCCTTCTCACAGAGAGGAGGCCTGAGTCCCAGCAGTGGGAACAGTATAGGCTGATTATGCTTATGCTATTTTAAATGACAAGATTAAGTCATGGTGTTCAATGAGTTTAGTAGAAATCCTGTTTTAGTAATTAATGTTCGGATCCAAGCTTCTTATTTTTATTACTATCGCTCTGCTTCTTAATTTATCAATATGGTTGAAGTTACTCTTTAAAATTTGCTTTTCTGAATATATCTTATACCGTACCACAAACATTAATTATGAAAGTGAACTGAAAGATAATAAGGTCCCCACTAGCATGTTCATTGTTCCATTTCGTCACGGAGAGGACCAGCCATCGTGTTCCATTTCGTTACGGAAAGTACCAAGCATAGTGTTCCATTTCGTTACGGAAAGTACCAAGCATAGTGTTCCATTTCGTTAAGAAGAGGGACAGCGGACAAACCATCAATGTTTACGTGACCCTGCTTTATTAAAATTCTTGGCCCCAATCTCGTGCTTCCGATTTTTCTTGATTCGACACAGCTATGGGGGAACTTAATTAATTTCCACTACGGTTCACTGGGGTCGTTCATTCAATATTCTTAGTCAAACAAGTGTATTGAATTTACTTTTTGAGGGTATATTTCCTAACCTCCGTTTATGATTCTCCGTTTCGGTCAGGGATTTTTGATTTTATTTGGACGTCTTATTTGCCATCTGGTTGTGTTTGGGTTTTGGTTGTAATAAGGATCGAATGAAGATTTTATTAGTTAGGTTGGGTATATTTGGAAATATACGAAAGAGAAGACAAATAAAAGTATTCAAGCGACATTGGGTATAATAGAGTAGTAATAAAATCAAAAGGGTTTTCAATAAAGGGATTTTAACAAGAATCGAAATTCATCTGTTTTATATTTGGCTATCTGTTCCAATATTTAGGTTAATCGGTTATCAATATCACATTATGGACAGATAAGCAGTACGAAATTTTATTTCCAGAGGATATTCTAAAATATAAAATATATAAATTAACAAAAAAAAATAAAAATTATAAACTTGTATCCTCAAATCATCAAAATAAATTACTGCTTAGATGAATTTTCTATTTCACCATAATATTATTTGAAATCAAAGTCCGAAATATCATGAAGTCGATTATGACGTTTAACCCTCCCACTGCAACGGTCACCTAGCCTTGCCCTTATTACACTAACGTCCATTAACGAAACGTAAAACACGTGTTTCCCTGTAAACCATTACTAAATGGCTTTCAATAATTAAGCGTGACACTCAGTTGGAACTCGCAAATTGTTCGTGCACGACACGTCATGATTTCGTCTCGTCGTCGAGTTAATGAGCAGAAATGCGAGGCGTATGATGCTGTAGGGTTGGGATTTACCGCAAGCATTAAAGTTATGTAGGAGTTTTTTTTGGATGTTCACGAGAATATTTCTACATTACTTACGTTAGTAAAACAAATTATTTAAAAAACAAGAAACCCGCCTGCAAAAACGCATAACTTTTAAAAGAGAAAAACAAGCATTATAATCTGTAGAATTTTGGTATCACAGGCGGGGAACAAACAAAAGTTACACCATATTTCAGGTTATTGGTTTGTTCCCCGCCTGTGATACCAAAATTCTACAGATTATAATGCTTGTTTTTCTCTTTTAAAAGTTATACGTTTTTGCAGGCGGGTTTCTTGTTTTTTAAATAATTTGTTTTATTTCAAGCTTTCTAGTTTTATTAATTTATATATTTGGAATTAACTCATTACTAGCTTTTATTTGATACCAATAATGTATTTTTTTTAAAAAAACCTTCCCTTCCCTTTTTTTTTGATTGCAGATGAAATTTAAAAAAATCTATAGCCTATGTCACTCCCACAATTAAGACGAACCTAACGACACCTTGTATGTTAAAATCCGTCAAGCCGTTTAGGCTGCAGAGCGTGCCAAAGAAATAGACATACATACATACAAACATACATACATACATACATACTCTCGAAAAACATTACCCTCCTTCTGGGGCAGTCGGGTAAAAAAGGATTTTTGTTTGTATTGTCATTGAATACCTACAAACCATTCTGAAATGAATTTTCAATAAATTAGATTAACGTTCCGAGACAATTACAGCATAATTATACATTTAATTCGTTTTTCTGATGATTCACTGATTTCATCAGCTCCTTCCAAAGTGTCATTGTGAGAAGAAGTAGAGACGTTTACGAGTATAACTAGAAAGGCACTTAAAAAAATAAGGTATTTTTAATTGTGGTTTACATTTTGGGTCAACCCTACACAGGTGCGTAATACGGCAGTAAACTGAGAGGTGATCAAGTGAACGAGGCGCGCCGAGACGGATCGCCGACGGCAACGCGACGTTTTTAAACGTTCGTTCGCGACTCCGTACGAATATCGCGAGTTAATGTGCTTTGTTTACAACTAGTTATGAAATTAGTTTATGGATGAGATCTGAAATAGTGCATTTTTAATTAATGATAAGCTGGTTTTCTGATCAAATTGAATTGTTTTGCAATTTGAAGTAGTCACAACTAAAGTCGATGGCAAGCAATTATGACAATCGGAATAATAATAATACCAGCCTATTACTATCCCACTGCTAGGCAAAGGCCTCTTCTCATACTGAGAAGGCACGAGCACGGGTTGGCGATTTCAGCCTTAATATTAACTATATTAGGTTCAGGTTTCCTCACGATGTTTTTCCTTCATCGACGCCAGTAATTTCCAAGATAAACTTGGAAAGTACATATGAATTAAAAATATCGTATTGGCACTTAGGCCATCAGTACAGTCGGATTCTCGGCCACCGTAGGCGCGGGCTTGCGGACGCTGAGCAATGGGTAGCTCACCGTCCGATAAGTACTAGGCCCGGATCGACGGCGCGTTGTGTTCGACGCGCGCCTCAAAGAGATATCAGTACAACTAACGGGCACCGCTAGGGCCGATGCCGGCCGGGGCTGCAGGAATGTCCGAAAGGGATACCGTGGCCTCTGGCAACACACAGGCAACTGATGGAACACGGGGGGGTTTTAGTCAGTAAGAGTCGGACACGCCCTACGGCTCCGCCCAGAGCGTGAGAAGTTATTTGATAATTTCCCACTCAAAAAAAGAAAAAAAAAACATTTTTTTTATTTCAAGCTTTTTAGTTTTATATATATTTGGAATTAACTCATTACTAGCTTTTAATTGATACCATTTTATTGTAATTTATTTTTTAACCTTTTTTAAATTAAATTTGCTTTAATTTGCAGATTAAATATATAAAAAAAATATGGCCTATGTCACTCCCACAATTAACGACACCTAAAAATGTATGTTAAAATCCATCAAGCCTTTTAGGCTACAGCGTGCCAAAGAAATAGACATATATACATACAAACATACATACATACCCTCCTTCTGGGGTACTCGGGTAATAAAAAAAGGGCCATCAGTACAATCGGAACAAGTATTACTATAATACAATGACACGGAAGTATAGGCTCAGCCTGAACCACTTCTTGTTAGATTACAAGTTAACCCCTGAATGCTCGGAGCCAGGATAATGATAGTGACGCCGATATAGTAATAGTTTGGAGTTTCTTAGTTGTACGATTTTCAATCGTGCCGGCAGGCGATGAGTTAAGTTAGTCCACACAGTTACTCAATTGTGAACTAAGTTCAAAATTGTTACTGTATTTGATATCGGCAGATATTGAGGAGCGAAGTTTCTGTGTGTTCTGTATTAAAAGACAATGACAAACATGACAAGTTTGTTTAAGTGGATTACTTTATTTTCTATGCACACATATATCAGGTGACTGGTAATTAGTGACCGATACTTAAACACGTGACTTTACTCATCATTATGAACTACTCTTTTACTATTGGACCAAAAAAGAAATGGCGAAAAAAAAAATCAGTTGTTCCCTACATTTTGACGAGCTATGCGAACATGGAGGGAACAGCTGATTTTTTTCGCGATTACGGTGGTCCTACAGAGAAAGCTGTTCAGTTTAATGCTCCGTACCGCGCCCACAGTTTTCTTTATTTAAAAAAAATATATTAACACGCTGTATAAGACACAAGTTTTTTTTAATCAAATGACGCTGCTACGAAAATAAATATACGGAATGAATACTTATACAATCCTCCTTCTTTAAACGTCTTCACAATATTCATTTTTCCTAGCCCGATTATTTAAATCGTCACCTATTTAAAACAATGCATCTCAATTTGACTCTAACAACCTCCATACAAACGTAAATTTTTAGTTAAATGTAACGTTGTTTAATAAAGACGCTCATTAAACTTAAAGGGGAGCATCTTCGGGTGTAATAAATAAAATACATGGTTAGCGTCACGACGCCGTGTGACGTCACAAGGGCGTCTCAGTGTGGAAGGTACGTGTATGAAGTTATTGCAAGTTTGCTGGTAAATTGTACGTTGTGCGTTTTATGAGCTTGAAATATGATAGTAAAGGGAATTTGAAAGCGTGAAATGATATTTTCTAGGCGCCAAATATGATTTTAACTTAATAATAACTGTGAAATTGCAAAGGGTGCCTATAGCGCTGGAAAGCGGCGTAGGGTAGTAAAAAAAATGAGAAACAAGATTAACCTAATCTTGATTCCGAAAATCTTGCAAAAAGCAAATATAATAAAATTGACTTATTAATTTCACGCTACTATGAAACGACAATAAAATTATGAAAACATCATCAATAAATAATAATAATTCAATAACACCAATATATCGGTATTTTGCGTTCATCAATTCAAATAGGCGGTGACTTGGCTTACACCCTGACGTTTATTCGTGTCACTGTGACGCAGCAGAATCGGGCGCGCTCGGGCGTTCTCGGCCGTTTACGCCGAACACGCGCTGACGTGAATTAATCGGCAGACGTTTTTCGCGTGAAAGAGGCTTAAGGACCCGGCAGTCGCGTTGTTTTGTGTTTTAAAGAGGGTACGATTAATGTGAATCATTTCTTTTGACGCTCTCATTGTTGGCGTTTCTTTTTAAATGAAGTGTATAATTGTCTTAGAGCGCACTTAAGACATTGGAGAGGCAATTGGATGTTGATTGAGGATGTACGTGAAGTGTATTCGCCTTTGAGAACAAAGACGCTGTACTTTATAACGAAATAAGGAAAGCATTTGCTTTTTGTTTGCAGCTGATAAAGTTTACTTTTTGGAACAATCGAATTCAATGAAAAGGTTTTAATTTTGGAAGTGAAATTCAAAGCAAAGTTTAGTGACGCTCTTACTATTAGTTACCTGCTAGTATGTCAGAACCATCGATCACTAATAAAGAACTAGATACACAATCAGCGTCAAAAAATGTCCTCACCGAATGACCGCCCACTTGAACATTTGGGTGGTCTTTTCATCTAGTAGCATTCGAACGCTCCGACGGTAAACATGCCTCAGTGCTCGTTTAAAAACTGCAAAAATCACACGTCTAGGACGCTAAAAAAGGATGGAGTTTCATATTTTTGGTAAGTATTAATATTATCTTTATATAATTGTTAACACTGTATTGTAAATACTGATATTTTGTCAAGAAATCATCGTAAAAACTTTATTTTAAATTAAGTCGTAACAAATAGCAGGCGATATAATGCAGCTAAATTGTAAAGACTCTTACTAAACGTATTAATCATACTAGCGCATGCCCACTTAAATTGTTTGGGTTATCCACGTTGACTCTGTTCAATTTGTTGGAGACGCTATATATAATAATTCTTTTTTTTTTATGCTAGATTTGATTTTCGATTTTATTTACCCGACTGCGCGACGCAAGGAAGGGTAATGTGTTTATCAGCCTATGTATGAATAATTGACCTAAAATAACTGCCACCAACTGCATCAGACTACTTGAAAAGTGACTTGTTTGGAACTTGTTAGTTGATTTTTATGAGTCGGGTTTTTTGATATTGTATTTTTTTTTTGTGGTTTTTTAGTAGGTTACTGTATTTTTTTTATTTTTTAAGTAATTTAGATTCATTAATAAGTAAATGTGGTGACATTTATTTATTTCACCACCATTTATTTATTTTTCCACTTCACGAAATGATATTTTCTGAATGTGAAGATCTGATTTGTTACAAAAAATACCAAAATCGCTAATTGTATGCCTTTAATATTTAAGGCGTTCCCTCAATTCCTCATAGATTCCATCATCAGAACAAGGATTAGATGTAAAAAGGACCAACTTGGGAACAAACCTAATGTAATACCGTTTGAATCATCTCAATCGGTCGATCCGTTTTCGAGTTATCGGTGGTGTGCAAACATAAAAAAAAACCTATATATTTATAAATACGCGACGCATTGAGTAACCTCCTCCTTTTTTTGAAGTATGTTAAAAATACCATACATAATAATTTACAGTACAAACAAAAAATATTGTTCTGGTTCGTCTCCATTCGTTCCTTGTCCTAGCGGCGAGCCTCGGTTGTAAAATTTATTACTTTTTTTTGGCACTTAGTAATTGTTACTTTAAAGCATGCGTATAAGGTTGAAGTTGTTTTGATGTATCTTGAGCAGTGAGTACCGGTCGTAAAATTTTATTGCTTTTTGTAATAGCTTTGTGAATACGACTTTAAACGTTGTAGGTAAGGTTGAAATTACATTAATGTATATTTATTTTAACTAAACACAATTGGCGACATTTTTAAGAGAAATTTTGTATGAGATTGTGTATCTAGTTCTTTATTAGTGATCGATGGTCAGAACCTATGGAGCCGAAACGTGGACACTCACGGTACGGTTGGTCCATAAATTCAAGGTCGCTCAGCGAGCTATGGAACGTGCTATGCTTGGAGTATCTCTGAGAGATAGAATCCGGAATGAGGTAATCCGGCAGAGAACCAAAGTTGTCGACATAGCTCACAGAATAAGCAAGCTTAAGTGAACCGATGACCGCTGGGGTAGACGTGTTCTTGAGTGGAGACCGCGAATCGGAAAACGTAAGGTAGGACGCCCTCAGGCTAGGTGGAGCGACGATCTTCGCAGGGTGGCTGGTAGCAACTGGATGAGAGCTGCCGAGAATCGAGCTGAATAGCGTGCAATTGGAGAGGCCTATGTCCAGCAGTGGACTGCTATAGGCTGATGATGATGATGATGATGATGATGTCAGAACACTAGTTTATAAGTTATCATTCACCACCCTAATTGGGTAAAACATTTTCAATCACAATCCGAAAGTTTTGAAGGGTAGTTTATCCATTACTTCACAGGTTTGAAAAATTCGTCTGCTCAACAACGTAAATATCGCAATGAACGTGGGTGAACTGTCATAATGAAACCCATTGCAATCAATTGTCATTGTCAGATAACTCTACCAGAGTAATCAACTGGTAATTACGCTGTTAGAGTTATCTGACTCGACAAACCTTTTACACACAGAGTCATTTAGAGGACATGCTCAAGACTTTAAAAATAAATCTCGTATGTTTTTTCTCAAGTCCAAGGTCTGAAAGGCTATTCTATTCTCGTCCCACCTCATTCCCCTGCCTCGCCCCTGTAGGTCTATTACGGCCGCACTAGCTTACAGCGTCATTATTACCACGTTATTGCTAGTAATGACTGATAATAAATCGCTTTGCCTATCCACTGGGACACAAGGTTTAATGAAATCGTTGTTCGATGTATAAAATGTTTGTTTACACGTGTCGGGCTTTTGTTTATTTAGGTTTTAGTGTATTTTTTTATTTTGTTTTACTTGGTTTGTTATTTATTTTCAACTTTTTCAAATTGTTATGACGATAAATTACAATTTTATTTTTGGGGCGATTAGCATTTCTTCTGTCTAGCAATTTATGTTCAAATGATGATATCATTTACTAGATTGCTCCTTTTATTCATTAAACGAAATCGGTTGGGCAATTAAGCAGGTAATTTAGATTTGAAATATTTTCCTGTTATATTCAAAGCGAAATCTCTAATAAATTCGACTTGAACCTGTATAATGTATAAAAAGTCTCAAAAGTAATGGAGTTTTTGAAAGTCAAATACTCCATTACTTTTGAAACTTTTCATCTCTTGTAGTGTAAAGACTACTTTGTGTAATTAATTCTGAAAACTACGCTTAATTTGTACGGTGCAATTAGTTCCAGGCGGCTATATCATTGTCCGGTTCATTCGCTTTGGCCTATTGTTCCAACGAAGGCTTTTTCTATTAAGTGCCTAATTAAGCCATTTATCATAGACTGAATGAAGGACGAGGTCTATTGTGGGTCGAATTGTGTTTTTTTCCATTTGCTGGCAGCTTTCCGTCAGCTGTAAGTTTAAGAGTATGATAATGTTCTCTGGAGTCATACAATAATTAAATCTTGAGAAAAGGGAAAAAAAACCGTATAATGAAAATCTTTTCTACGATTTTCTCGTCCAATCTCGGTCAGCAACTTGACCGCAAAGTATCAAACCAACAAAGTATTCCGAATCCCCGTAGCCTTTCACTAATTTTATCATTCAATTTCGTTTCCTCACAATAAGCATAATTAAATACGTATTTCATATCTAAAGATCTGGGGGCACAAAGCACAGAAATTCTTTTTTTCCACATAGTTGAGCATCTCCTGCCTCGGGCCAAATGTTTCAAGATACAAGCGTAGCTCAGATACCCATAGTAAATACAGACAGGGGAATGATATAGGACCAAGGACAATTTAATAGTTTCTTTCCAACTTTTATACCTATTTAATTAATATGTCCTACGATTTTTCGGAAGAGCGTCTTAAGTAATATTACTCGTATTTTCTAACGTTAAAGAAAAGTGATTGCGAAAACTAGTAACTGAAATATTGATTGATAGTCAATATTATCGCCGTTTTCTTAGAGCTAATGGAAAGGAAGATTTACCTAAGCGTAGCTTCAGAATGGACCTAAGATGAGATGCTTATGAAGATAGATAGGCGGCCATATTTTAAGGCCTGTGTCAGTGAATCGCTAGCTTACTTTGATCAGGGATGGATAAAAATATGGTCAAAGAATATTGGTTTGTAGAAAAACATGGCTTAATGTACATACACTAAAATGTATAGGTACACACATATACGTGTAAGTGTAAACATTTTTATTTATACATCAGAAAAGGGTAAAATTTTGTAATAATTCACCTCCCAAACACAATAATAGCATCAACAAAGCAGAACAGCGTTTCCATCACAAAATTATATTAACAGAAACCATGACCCATTTCTCATAACGAAGGTCCGCCGCAGAAAGACGTCAAAGCGCTCATTAGTTGCAGGACGCAATTCCGTCGCTGTCACGTGACACGGCCGCAACACGTGCCCGTCACGCCGCGTAACGTTTGCGCTGCGGCCACCGACCGCAGATCGACCGCACCGAAATAACATGCGGTGCGCCGTGCTCGGCCGCCCCGCATCTACTGAACCTTTTTCAAAAAGTGAGAACACGAGTCAAGTGATTTAAAAAAAAACAAAACATTTTTTTTTTGAAATACGAACGATAGTTTTGAATTTATAATTTATTTTTTACTTTGACATCAAACTTTTTTCTTAATTCATAAGATGGCTAGACGTAAAGATTTTACGCGTGAAGTTTTGATAGTAAATCTGTAGACTTTTTATAGATTCTGGAAATTGGCAATAAATATTTATGATTAAAGTGATAATAAATATTTACGACTGATGAATAGATTTATGTGATCTGCAGTGTTACTTTATTAAATAAATAAAAAAACTGTCCTGTATCTATTCAATGGCAAGGAAATATTTTTCCGATCTGATATCGACACAAGAATATAATATTTTGGCTGCTTATTTCGGGTCGCAAATAATAGGAAGCGATTGAGGGAAATGTTTTATTATGAGATCCATGGACGATGGATGTGTACTGCCATGGTCAGCAAATTTGCATAAGATTTGAGGTCACATGTGGCTCTGTTTAAATCATAAAAGGAAGATGGATAATAATGCTATTTGGCTCTTTGACTATGCGAGATGTACTTTTGTTTAATGTTTCAGTCACAGAAATAGTTTAATTTACTTCCCCTAGCTTTAAGAAAAGTCTTTTCACCATCCGTTTTCTTTCGCAGTACCAACAAATTTTCAAACATTACGGACTAATAAAAACTAAGTCGGTGTCCGCATTCGCAACACTTAGGCTGTCATTTTATAGTAGGGTTGTCGAAAATCACGACTTGCTGCCTCTGACTTCGGCCTTCTGAAATATGGACTCGTAAAGTATGGGAGATAAGGTGTCGGCAGTAAATACCGCGATCCGTTGCGTCATGGACCCGTGTCCAATGATATTTCAATTCTGTTAGTCGCTTTTTGGCTTTCTGGATTTGCATGACGTGGAGTTTTTGTGAGCGTGTAGCGATAGGGTTGAGTGGGTTCCGAGAATATGCGTCAGATCTCATTGAACTATTTCGATGAAGTCATATCATTGTAATGATGACAAGATTTCTATTTCTATTGATAAAAAAAAAAAAAGTAATAACCTAAAACCCAACTACGACTAAAAAGGTATAAATTGGAGTCACACGTGTTAGGGCATAAATCGAACAGTTTACGTGTGACTCCGGATTTTTAATTTGTCTGTCGGTGGTGTCTTGTTTATACCTTTTTAGTCGTAGTTGGGTTTTAGTTTTTATTACTTTAATTTTTTTTAAATTATTTTGGGTATATAATATATATATATATTTGAAATGTGCTCATTAAGCCCTTTCATTTGATACCTAACATGGTACGACGAAACGACATTTTTTTTAGTTCCTGACTTTATGTCCTCTAGGACATAAAGTCAGGAACTAAAAAAAATGTCGTTTAGAGAGGGCGCCATTTTTTATTTAATGTGACGTCATATAGCCTATATATATACCAGCGGACGATCAAGACGCTTCCAACGATACCTCATTTGTCAAATTGTGATGAGTGGTTTAGAAGATAGGAGGGAACAGATGAACATCGCTACATACTTACATAGATACATACATACATACATACCGGTCAAAATCATAACCCTCCTTTTTTTTCGCCGTAGTCGGGTAATAAAATTAACTTATTGGTATTTTTTGCAAGGGAAAATAGTGAATTGTATGAAAACTCTTAAGTAATTAAAAAGTTTCACAACAAAACCAGTACCATATACCTATTGTTAAATGGACAAATTTACGATATTTTCATAAATTACGCACCCTTACGCAAAAATTCTCAACAAAACTATCTCAATGTCTATCCAAGCGACATTTTCCATATACATATTTTCCACGCGGAATATTTTGAAACGCTCATATTTCACTTTGGATATGAACTAGATGAGTCTGGTGAGCCACTACAGTGTTTCGCACTAAGCGAAGGCCTCTTTGGCGTGATAAAAAATAGCCGTGCGTCCACTAACGCTGTACTGTGCTCCTACGCATATTTTATATCATATAGCCATTAGGGATGAAGGGCCTTTTTGGTAGTTTTCAAGGTGGCGTTCATTTATTCAATTTTCGGGTCATGTGAGACTCGTCGATTAAATAGACTAAACATTTTAATTAAATCAACATTATAATTTTTGGTGTAACTTTGTGTAGGTACCTATACTGAACGTAGAAGCCAATACCTATTTACGTTTAAAATAAAGAATCGTGGTTCCTATAAACGTAAGTAAAGTAACTTTAGGCAAATTGATCTAGCGGAGTAAGCTAAGCGGAAGAACGAATAAAAGATAAGGTCAACTTTATCGACAAAAACTTTCAAATGCAGAGAAATTTTAAATTCTCCAATTTGATTGAAGTTACTTTTTGTAATTAAAAAATTATGCAGTCGTCTTCAGCTACGTAAAAACACACACTTCACTTATATTAAGATAACTAATTATAATGTAATCACGACAGTAAATAATTATTTACCTACTGTAATTTACTTCTTGTTCAAAATAATCAACGGATGTGTTCCGAACTCTTAATTCTAGTTTCTTTCGTAACCTAGGCAAGTACCGAAACATTGGATTTGTTCCTAACTGGGCAATAGGATTATTGGTGAGGAGGCAATTTTATTAGCCGAGGTTCGGCATTACCAGATTATGTTGTATTCCTTGTTAATAACGAATTCGTTCGATGGCGAAGAAGGATTACCTTACCGCTTTGATAATAAAAATCTTACAAAGTAAGCCCCAAGCGGCTTAAATTGCAAATGTTTTTATAAGTAGTTAAGTTTGTTTTTGTAACGAAGAGATTGATCGGTGTATAAAGGAGACGTTGGATCGAGAAGTGGAGGCTTGGTTGGTAGGCTCGGTCGTGATCTAAGAGTTTATTGAGAGTGGTTTTTGAATAGCTGGTATTATTGATGATGAACCTAGCTAGATTAAATAAATGATATAATATATTTATAGATGACGAACAGAATAAAAACAGACGTTACGCTAATAGTTTTTATTGTTATTTAATCATGCAGACGTATAACTGAACGTTCTTGACGTCAAATAGTTATTTACTAAACCATTTTGTTTTTACTTTTCTTTTTTCAGGTCAGTCGCTGTTTCCTTAAATGCACTTACCCTAGCTTCCATTAGTTAATCAACTAACCAAACTTGCTTTCCCCACCAATTTATAAACAACAAAACATCGATTTACATACACCAGACTAACCAAACAATTCTTTCGATATACGTAGGAAAATATGTGTTTGCTACCGACGAGAATATCTTCCCTTTATACATGCGTATTGATCTCTGGGTGGCAGTAGTCGGGTTATTCGACTCATATACGATCGTAATGCGGTCGTTTGCAATGACGAGAATGGCTTGCTTTTTCTTACGGACCTCGCTTTTATTATGTTTTTACAGTATAGGCGCAAATTTTTCGCGAAATGCTCTGGCGACCTCTATAAGCCGCGCAATATTAAGGAAATTGTTCGAAGGATCTACATTTGAATAGTTACATTTTGTTTCGTTATAGACATCTAACGTTGGGGATAAAATCAAACGGGTTTTCTAATGTTTGGGATGCTTGTTTAGTTGGGTGTCATTGTAGTTTTTGTTGGGATGTAAATTGTTGTATTACTATCATAACTGGTACCTACTTAATTTGTTTTGTTTTTTGTTGCGTTGGCAAACAGGCGGACGGACCGCGTGGATGGAGAGTGGTTGCCTAATTCAAAACTTTTTTGTCCTCGAAGTTAAAATGCCTCATGTGCCTTTTTGCAACAACAACAACTCCTTAAACATAGCAAAACTACTTGGCAGCAAAAATACAGATATTAGGTATGTAACATTGGAACAAATTAACAACTACTTAGTTTTTAGCTAGTAAAACCGTGTAAAACTTGCCGCCGCGGTTGTCACAATAACGGACCAGTCGAAAATTACATTAGAGCTCCTCGCAACTTTAGTGTTACGTGAGTTGCGAGTTGTGAGCGGATAATTTTGGAATTTAATAAAAATTAGTGTCATAAAGCATTACAAGGAAGTATTTCATAGAACTTTATGCATATAAATAAAATAATAAAAGTTATAAAATTAAAACCCAACTATGGCAACAAAAATCAACTAAAAAGATATAAAGTTGACTTTTTTTGTCGTAGTTGGGTTTTAGTTTTATAACTTTTATTTTAAAACTAAAAAAAGAATGGGGTTACAATACATATTTTTCAAATGTGCTAATTAAGTACTTTCATTGGATACCCACCACATTAAAATTATAATGTTTTAACTTTTAAGTTCATGATTAGGTATGTCCTCTAGAGAATATGGCGCATATTCAATTTAATGTGAGATCACATAGCCTACAACCAGCGGACAATCAAGACGCTTCCAACGATACCTCATTTGTCAAATTTTGGTTCATCCAGTTCCAGTAATAAAATGTTAAAAAAAAGTGTGGTCAGGCATGCAGTGTATTAGGGCCAATGTGTACAATTTTATCCCACGACACTGTAATCACTTACCTCTGAGAACGCCAGCAGAAAAAAACAAAACATTTTTTTTTTCTCTTTGAATTAAAAGAAGACAGTCGCAAGTATGAACGCTTTAACCGTTACATTTTCTGAAAGTTTACAAGCCGCGTAAAAGAACTTCGTTACAATATCTGTAAGGGTTCCAGGTAGGTATTTATTTTATAGATTTTTTGGAGTAAGATTAACTTGGTTTTTTAATTGCCTACTTCCGAAACTGATCGTAATTTAAGCTATTAAAGTTTCTTGAGGAGGTAAATGTGTACCCACTTAAATGGTTTTGGTAATTTGAAAATCGTTTTCTATTAACTTTATATTGTATTTCATGTGACGATGGCTGTATTATAATTATGTATTTAATTATAAACATGATAATATACTACAAATTGTTTGAAATATTGTTACTTTCTAACAATATTTCAAACAATTTAGAGAATGATGTTAAAAATAACAAGTGACTGCGCGCCATTTTTCATTTCATATTCACGAAGAGCTCTTATGTTACTCATTTTGTATTCCTACATGATATAATGTAAAAGACCTCTATTCTGTGAAGCTTGCATGTTTTTAAAACGGCATGCCTTTCTACATACTCGCCTAACTTGAAACTTTCAAGCAGATTGTTGATAGCAATTTTGAGTAATGTATGATGCTATCTAGATTTTTTTCTCTTTCTGATGTTTATGTTAATAAACATTTACGTTTACTTACCTAAAATTCAACTTATTTATATACTCGTAATTAAAAACTATTCAAGCAGCAAATAAATTGTAATATTGTAAAGTTGTTAATTTATTTTTTTGGGCTTTAAAGTTGTTACTGCTTATGATAGGCATAAAATAGGAAGGAAAACTCGCAACCGGCGTGCGTGTATGACCAGATGTATGAACGTAAATGAGGTAAAAGGATCGTACCAGTGGCCTTCTGTTGTTTCTGCGTGAGTTTATGTACGAGTATGTGTATGTATGTGCTTATGCCTAGTGGGTGGGTGATGGTGGTGATGAGATAATGATCCTGCAGTTCGATAACATAAGAACAAGATTTTAGTCGTCCTTTATTGACGACACGGATTCGTAAATGGTTGCAGCCCACATCTTTGCAAAGTTTCCCAAAGTTGCCAGAGGCAACATCACAGACAAAAATCTCACCACTTTCACACTTCACATTTCAGCTCACTTTAACGTCCAAAATAAAAATCCCGGTATACCTCCAGTGTATCTAAGTGTGAAGTAAATTGGTGATATTTTACGAGTCAGTCATTACCGGGACTGTAAAGAGTCGGGATGTTCCCGGGTTTACGACGGAATTCCCGTGACCCGGCGACCTTATTACGGCAAGGCCAAACGATAGAGAGTAACGAGATCGTCCGAAGTTATGACGAATATCCGATTCAGTTCAGAGGTGGCTGACCGAATGTATTGGAGGATTGAGAAGAATAAGGAGTTTGGTGGTCTCATTATCAATGGATTTTTTTTCTTGTCAGGCAAGACAGACAGATTTTTTTGTTTTCAGTCATAATTGAGACATGTTTTTTTTAAATTACTTATTTCGTCGCACGCGAGATGCACTAAACAGGATTAACAATAAAAGCATGCATCTAAAATATACAGCCCTCGCGGAAAATGCTATCATTTCAGCTTTGCTGGGGGCTGAATACTGATCATTATAAATTTTTATATTTTTTCTTTGAAGTTGATACGAGTCGAAATTTGAATCGTGAATTATATGATACTTTTAAACATTTGCCGATAACAGTAAACCACTCTGACTTGCTTCAAGAAATCAGAAGAACCGTAAAAAATTATGCCACACGAAAACTGCTTACCGCTACAAAAATTTAACACAACCATCTTCAAAAGTAACATAAAATCGCCCACTAAAAATTCTCTAGCGTCCCAATACGCGATCGTAAGCGGTCGCTAACGTTATTCGACATCGACTATCGATAATAGCTTCACGTAATACGGCCCCCGACACCGCCTGACGTGAGCGGAGAAGATAACGCCACCAATTGCAAATTAAAATGACATTTATTGACCGTTAGTAGATTTTGTTGCTTCGCCTAGAATGATGAGATTCCGCATTTAACTGGTGAACACGAAAATTGAGTTTTTTGTTCGCGAAATTAGATTTTTAGTTGCGTTCCTGTTGCGCAAACGCTTTATGTCACTTAAGGGACGGGAAATTTCATAAACGAGGCAAAGAGAGCGCGGCCTTATTAGGCACAGATTGTTTCTTTGGTGCGGTGGATGAGGAATGAGAGTTAAAAAGTTGAGGCAGTTAATATTAAGTTTTGTTTTCTTTGATACAGATGAGCCTGTTTCGTACTTCGAGTGTCCTTAATTCGGCAACTCGGTGCTTTGCTCTGAATCTTTCATTTGGTTGTCATGTTTTTCTTAGTTTATTTTTACAGGGAATATTTCGAAATGAGCTTGAAATGGGTAGAGGTACTGATCTGAAACTGTAGTATGTACTCTATGCAACTGTAGAGTGCCGAAGGAAGGATAATAATATATATATATATCTTTTTAAAGGTAACGTTGTGTTTTAGAAACAAAATAATAAAAAATGATTTTAAAATGGAAAGAAAGAATGAACGAAGTGGGTTACGGACATAGGTAAAGAGCGTATGTTTATTCATTTTTCAAACACTACATCATGCTTAAAACCATTTTTTTGCCTTTAGTATCATAATATAACGTCATAGTAAGCGAGCGAGAATTTCCCCTGCCGTACTCCACTTAATTACTGTATACAAAAACGAAGGCTAGTAATTAAGCCTCGTAATTAGCCAAGGATGTAGGCTCTTTATAGTCTTTACAGACAGACAACCTGTATCTACATAATTATGTATTGGTATTTATTACGTACTAGGACTTGTAAAAAGTCCCCAGACTAATTTTACCAACTGAGTTTGACATAAGATTGCTAATTTCGTCTAAGTACTACACTGTGTTTTGTTATTTGTTCAGATTTAGATCTCGAAAGGAGATCAATATTTATGGATTACAAGCCGTGTGTACGATGAGATTTCCCATTAGGCACACGGAAATTATACCACGTATTTTACCCCCTTGGAGGACGACTCTACAAGAACGCTGAACGCGTCGTTATTTGCCAAAAGCTTGAATTTGAATTTTCATATCCCTAATTTAAGACATACTAGGTTTCCCAAACAACTTTCATCCCCTATATAACCCCTTTTAGGATCATTTATGATGCATAAAGTTGCCTACTTAATAAAGTAGCCTTCCCCAGGATGGATGTATCTCCTTACCAAATTTTATCGAAATCCGTTCAGTGTTTTAGGCGTGAAAAAGTAACAGACAGACAGAGTTACTTACGAATTTATAAGATTATTATTATATATTACAGTATAGTATGGATTATGTATTTGGGATAGACATTAATTCCAATGAACACTAATAAGCAAGATTTAAGTACATCGTTAATATAAATTATTAACAAAACATTGGCTTGTTTCCCTAGAAGCAGCGCAGCGCCTCTGTGATGTGTCTTACAATACTGGCCACGTCCTAGTACGAGTTT
The DNA here is from genome assembly GCA_947522985.1 of Lithophane socia. Classification (NCBI taxonomy): domain Eukaryota; kingdom Metazoa; phylum Arthropoda; class Insecta; order Lepidoptera; family Noctuidae; genus Lithophane; species Lithophane socia. The sequence continues at coordinate 17,460,004 of OX383252.1, forward strand.
CACATTTTTGTTTAGGTATTTATTTTAATGTTATGTTAAAGAACCTTTTTGCTTTGTGGTTGAAATAATGTTTTAGATATTCTGTGTTAATTAGGTTTTTTTTTAATTTAGGGTCCAAAAGTTAAATAAGTACCGGGAAAAGGCATGAGTTTGTTCATGTATGTGTACCTAAGCATTATAAGTACAACAAAAAATCTAATAGGTACAAATGTAAAGGTTTTCATTTGAAAGAGATAAATAGGTAAGCCCTAGGGCAGGCCGAGGGTTATGAAAAAACATAACTGGCGAAATGTGGGTGTACTATATGCCTAATATAAATGTGTATATAATATAAATATAAACCCAGAGGTGTATATAAGCCTTTGTGGAATACAGGCGTGATGTTATGTGTTATTACATTTTCACTGTTTATTTTCCAATAAGCTTTAGGTAATATTCATAACAAGATCATGCCCAAATTATACTTCTAAATATACGGAAGTGAGAACAAGAAGAGAGGTGTAATAAATAACATTTTTATCGCTCTCCGCTACGTAATGGTATCTTGATTCATTAATAGAATAGCATTATTATAGCTTCACATATGTATGCGCTACCTTTATGTGGATTCATTACGAATATTATCAAGCATTTATGCTTCGAAGGCCGGGCAGAGACGCTGTTTTAAAACCAGATTGCAACTGCATTTAGATAAGTTATGGATTTAGTTATTGCGGAATTAAAACTAAATATTTTTACATAACATAATACTGTATTTCTGATCGAATCCTAACTAATATTATAAATGTGAAAGTGAGTTTTTTTGTTACGCTTTCATGCTAAAACGGCTGAACTGATTCGGATGAAATTTGGAACATGAGTAGACCATGACCTGGGAAAGGACATGAGTTACTTTTCATCCTGGATAGCAGATTAAGTCGCGGGCAATAGCGCCAACAGCTAGTATAATTATTGTTACAAAGATAAAGAGAAAAAATTCGATTTTTTGTTTGTTTGTTTGTTACGCATTCATACTCAATACTCAATACTTTATTGCATTCCACATGTAGGTATTCTTAGGTGGTAAACTTATAATTAGATCATATGGACCCTGTCGGGCACAGCAAAATAAGTGAGTTTGGAGAGAGGAAGCATTTTTTGTTAATTATATAACATTACTTATCAAACTAATTATAATAAAGATGTAGATGTCTTTTGAGATAAGATTAATCGCTTTAATACAAAATATAAACAGGTGAGGTGAGGTGAGGTGAGGTCATACCAAAACGGCTGAACGGATTTGAATGGCAGATTGTTAGATCATGACCTGGGTTAGGACATAGGATACTTTTTTCCCAATATTGCCACGGGATCGATACTAAGTGGGTGAACCGCGGGGCGAGGCTAGTAGTAGAGTTATAAAGACGAAAAATATAGGTTAGGTTAGATAGAAGGATACAGCAAGCACATAGAAAATAAGTATTTTTTAGTTAGAAAGTAAACTAAGTCCCCTCTTCATTAGAAAAATTACAGGCACTTAAAGTTAAAACCTGCCGATCGTTGACTATTCCATTACTCTCAACCTAAACTCAGTAATCTCCAAAGATTGAGGTCGAAACACCACTTAATTTATAACGGCAAAACATTAACGATAATGTTCGGACGATGCTCGTAAAAAATTACTTTATCGCTTCGCTGAGGCGTTCGTTATTAACTCGAATTAACAATTTGCAGCGCTATTGCGTACATCTGTACGCTGTAGTTAATAACTTTATCGTTCAATAATAACGTTCTTTGGGAGTAAAAAGCCTTAATGTGTATATAAAGACAGCGCTGTTTAGGTGACTAACAAACCGCTGCGTAGTATGCAAGTTTACTGTTGAAACTCAATTAAAATTTGGCAATTTTGTTGGTCGGGACGAAATTAAATCGTAGTAACATCGAGCCGGTCTGTCGCCCGTCCCAATATGATGTATAACGGGGCGTAGGCGGTCGACTAATACTACGATTTCAATGTTGACGATAAATAATTTGGTTTATATTGCTTTTGGGTTTGTTGATTCGGGGGATTCGATTTTCGTGTAGCTGCTTTAAAGTGTTTACGTAATGACTTATATACTTATATAAGGATTTTATGCATTTGCATATGCAAATGCATATAACTCTCTAATTACGGCGTTAATGCATATTTTCCGCTCCACCCAGAGCGGGAGAAGTCACTGGGTGATTCCTCACCCTCAAAAAAAAAAAAGGTCATACCAAGAAATGGAATGGTGGTCCAGAAATGGAGCCATATTTAAAATTTAGTCCAATGACGTCAGTTGACGTAGAGCGATCGTTTTCAGCGTACAAATTAATAACTCGGTGACAAATGTCACTTTGCGCTCGATTTGGAAAAATACTTTATTGTCTATTGTCACAAAAACTGAATCATTTTAGGAATATTTCACTGTTTTTGTACCGTGTTTATAAAAATAAAAATGTGTTTTTATTGTGCATATTTCGGCCTTTGTGAAAAGTTTTAGTGCATATTTCGGCGTTTTTTAATGCATATATGTGCATGCATATTTTGGCACTTTGTTAGTGCATATTATCCGATGTCTAGTAATGACATAAGTTCACAATACTTTAACTTACACGCTACGTTCAAATATCCAAAAATAAACCAATCATTCCTGTTTATGTGGAGGCAAACGAAAACATGTAACCATCTTACCTCACAACGAACTACACAACAACATACTATTTAATTCAATCCAAAACAAATAATAAATGAGACAAAGAAAAAAAGGTAGAAGTAATACATCAAAAAGATAGACCACTAACAAGGACATGTAAAGTTTTCCGCGTCCCCTACTTAGCAGTTCCACAGGGCTATTTATATGGGTGGTTCACTAAACCTTGGAAGGACGGTAGGCAGCACGTAAATAATTCATTGACTACCCGCATTTGTTATGACGATAGTGAGTGCGTATGGCTGCCTACGAGAAGCAGACTTAATAACAGTTAGGTATTTTAAGCGGGTTCGGTGTTTTCTGATATTTGAATAACTGTTTTTTGTATTGAGGATCGATATTGAAAAATATAAAATTTGAATGTAACAACTTTTTTAATTACCAATAATTTTCCGTTTGAATCAGAATAGAAGTTAAATAAAATAAAATGAGTTGTAAAGTGGTTCCGAATTTAACTTTAACCTTTTGAAAATTTTATTACTGTGGTCCAAATTGAAATCATTGAGTGTTAATTGAAATAAAACGAGTTATACTATTTGCTAAGCTAACGCTATAAGTAATAACAAAAATTGTGCTGTCTTCTCCCTCTCAATACGACTGCAAATGGCTTGTCTACACAATTGAGATGTGTTTAAACGTTCGATTTTCAAACTTGTTCAAACTATAATATTCCTAATGACCCTGTCCCTACGGCTGAAAATGAGTTGTCTACCTGATGAGAATGACTGACCTTTACTCGCACCGTCGGGCCCGCGAAGTATGGAACACTCTTCTATTGTGCCGAACGGCGTGAAGAGTTGCCGGACATCCTCCTCAGTCTGCTGTTTGCTGAGCATGCCCACGAACAGCTTCCGATCTGTGACGAGAAACATACGGTTAGAGCCTTGAGATTGTACCGCTAAGTGGCGCTCCGTTGCTAGTATATTTGTCGAAGTAATGCTGATCGTGTTCGAGTTTTGAGTGTTGAAAGTCGATTGCATTTTGTTTACACAAAACAATTTTATTTTTGTTTTACAGTTCATATCAAACAATCATTCAGCGTTGTCGAAAACACTCTACGCAGTACAATTTACGATAACACAGTCAAAACTGACGTGATTGAATGATTCAAACATTTTTACTAAGCCGGGTTCTCGCAGCGCTACGGCGTAGGCGCGCTGCTACGCTGGGCCTACACTTTGCTACAACCCTCGACACTCCAACAATTGATTCGGATCAGACTTAGCAACTTTGTTTGTGGAAGTCGTAACTAGCAACAGAACGCAGTCAAACAAAGAGGCACACCACAGTAAGCCTAGCGGTGGTGCGTGGAGCGGCGGGCTTAAACTGGACTTCGGTGCCAATGGACCAGGTTCTCAAGTAGCGACCGGGCGAGTGCAGTCGGCCTCAGACAGGGCGCTGAAGCGCGTTACATTCGGATAATGGCGCGCGTACACAACGCCACATTTAGTGGCACCGCAGTCGCGCGACAGTTTCCCGCTAGCACCACGGTACCTATTAATTTTGTATGGAAAAACAGCTTATTAATTTTGGTTAATACTTTGTTTTGCACATTTCATGTTAGAATAAGTTGTTTTTCGTTCTGATAACAATGCATTTAAAATCAATGAGTATGGGACGTAAATGCGCATACTTTGATTGCAACCCACAGAGACAAAAAAAACCTTTAGTAACTATTTAAACTCATAATTGAGTATTACAATATTATTGTTTTAGAAATGTTTCATTTGAACATGCTTGTCATGAATGTATGTGCATTTACGTGGCTGATTGTAGCGCCGTGTGCGCGCGCACTAAGTTGCTACTGTTGTCAATGTTAAGTCAAGGAAGAGACAGCCTAGAGAGAGTTTACAATTTTGAGGTGCATCGAGAAATTTATAGAGATAATTACTAAAAGAAATGTTCTTTATATATTATATATCTTATATTAATAACTATAAAAATTATTTTCGTATCTGACACAATTTAGTACTAATAGTTTCAAATTAAAACCCAAATTTAATTAATCAAAAATTGAAGTTGATAAAATCACAACTTATTATGAATATAATGAGACACAAAATTATGATAAAACTGAATCTGATTAAAGGACACAAGTAAAACTCGAGACATGTGTGATTAAAATTCAAGGGCATCATTTTGTGAAATCATCTGTAATTGCTCTTAGATGACTTACACATCACTTACTTTTGATGTTATTTAAAAAATATGTTATGTAAAATTAATTTCTGGATGCACATAGTAAAGGTTTTCCGCGTTTTCTTCCAAATCAGCGCCCTATCACAGGGTGACGAGTGAGCCGCCACTACACGCGCCCGCTCCCATCACCTGCATCACCATGTGACGTTATCACACTTCACCATACCCTATCACATGTGATGGAACAACAACAGCTCTATGATAACACATAACACACAGTTTTAGTTAATGAAATACAACGAACAAAATTCAAATTCAGGTCAACACAAAAATTAGCACATTACACTAAAACGTTGCAATGGTGAATCGACGAGGGTCCCGTAGATTATTAGGGGTCACACATCGATTAGGGCCTACGGAACCCTCTGTGGTTTTGTTACTTTAAGACTTCTGTGTGAGCATAGAAGTTCGCGTCACCCAATTATTTTCTTCTTTTTTTAAACGAGCGGCATCAATTTTGGGCGTCAAAAGGCTCTTTACAGAAATCGGTGTTCAATATAGTAGAACTTTTTAATACAAATTAATGACATAATAACATAAATCCACACTAATTACGCATCGAAATGAATACGAAAACAGAAAAAATAAAATAGTTTTTACAGCACGACGATAACTAATGGTGCAGAGTGAGGGTTTGCGTTCCACGTCTAATCTTTTAGTTAACAGTCGAGTTTGCCTTGACAAGAAACCAATTTAATAACCGAGCGCAAAAAGTTTTTACTACAATCATTTACATAAAAAAATAACATTCCATTTTTGAAAAGTTGCTGATCAGAAACATGAATGAACAGAATAGAGTCGGCAAGGCGTACTCGGCAAGGTTGGACGTGGACATTCGCTCACTGCGCGCGCTATTTGACAGACAGTGACAACAGTACAGCCTAGGGCACGCACAACAAACGCTACCTGTGTCCGCCTATGCGCGTCGTCTCCCCTCGCCCCCTGGAACACAAGAACATGCTACACACGCTTACTCCACCGCTCCACATTGTAACTCATTGTATTTGTGAGGAATACGAGTAACCAACAAAATAAAGTTGTCAACATCGGTATTCCTGTCGTACTAATCGAAAAGGATATACTGTCTAATGTATTTCACAGCTTACAGATGAACTGGGCTTATGTAGGTACAGATTAATAATACCTAATTAAATAAGGTCTTAATAATTATTATATTTTAAAGGGTGACCATTGCAGTACCTACGTCTTAGAAGCTCAAGGTTGTACCGCTTGCAAGCTTAAACGTAAAACGTATTCTGTTTATTTTTTAGTATCTAAAAGAATTATCATAAACAAAATGTCCACCAAATAAATATTTTTTACAATTTCTAAAATTAATGGAGACTGTTCAATCAACTATATATTGTATCGGTCTGACATTAGCTAATGGTGCTTATGATACAATAAAGAAGTATTACTGAAAATAATTGTCTTTTAAAATCGATCAAAAGATAAGAGTAAAACTGCGTGACGTCTCCAAATATTATATTTTAGCAAAACAACCTGAAATATGACACACAATGATATTTAAAAAAACAATCACGCGTGCTGTTTCATGCGAAACAAGCAGATAAGACAGTAACTACAAAACAGCAAATAAAATACATCAAGCTGGTACCATAAGAGTGTCATGTTTGTAGAAAAGTTGTTCTGCTACCTGTTATACAAAATCCTCAGTATCTGCTGAGCCCTTTCCCAACTATGTTGGTGTCGGATCCCAGTCTAACCGGATGCAGTTGAATAACAGTATTTTACATGGAGCAAATGCCTTTCTGTCCTTCACGACCTGGTTTACTGGGTATCACGATAACTCTTGGTGAGACTGGTGGTCACGGTCAGACTTTCGGGCTTCTGACTACACTGACAACTAGTCGACCTGTATTACAAAATTGCGTATCAAAATATTTTTTAAACCACCAAAACATTATATTTTCCTTTCATTTCCCTATTAGAATAGAAATTAATTAAACTAAATTCACTTTTATAAAACGTTTCGGAAACTCATTTTATTTCGAACCGAATCCAACACTTTAAACATTATTGAGCTCTTTTTTCTTTTTCTAGTTAAAATTGCTTTTTGAGACAAAATTAAATGCTAACATTCTTTAACGGTGGCTGATATTTGCTGGACGGAAAACAATCAATCTGCCTAGGCTTTTCCCAACTATGACTGCCTATCTAACCTCCACAACCCAATACGATAACCCTTGGTAAGACTGGTTGTCAGAGTTTCGACTGACCCGTAACGACTGTCAAAGATCCAGGAATGACAGCCGGGACCAACGGCCTAACGTGCTTTCCGAGGCACAGAGTAGTCTCGGTATGTAAATATGGTCACCCATCCACAGACCAGCTTAACCTGATGGATCGACCCGTGCGGCTGTTGTTTGTTGTGTTGCTGGAAGGAAAACGAGGAGTTTGTTTAAGTAATTTACATAGGTACACCTCTGCTTAACCCTGCGGGGAATACAAGCGTGATGTTATGATATGTTATATAGCATCAGTCACGGGAAAAAAAAAACGAGCGAACCTTACAGTAGTCGCATATGATGTAACATCTGACATCTTGGCTGACAGTACCAACCTCTCGGAAAATGGGGTGATACCATCTGACGGCCAACTCTAGACCGCGCACGCTCATTGGTCAAATCAAATAGCGTGCGCTTCTCCCGATTCTTGTTACACACTTCCGTCCCTTTTCACGAAATCACTCCCACAGATTGCATGAAAGCGAGAGGAAAGATGCTACTCATCAATAATTACTACACTATGTACATAGTGGCTAGTTTTATTTTCTATAAGAAGAGGCTATTGCCCTGCAGTTGGTCAGTAAGAGTATTATTCTGCACTTTATGAACGCATACGCCCTTAAACCCAATTACCACACTGCCGTGTAACAACGACAAAACAACAATTAGCCATCTTTAGCCTAACAAACAGGTACAAAACTAAAAGGCAAAGACTCACGGAGTTCGCAAACAATGCACAGTTACACGTACAGTCGCGGCCGTCTGTCCCTAAACATTGTTCGGAATATTAGTGCCGGTGGGGAACGGTCATTAAATTCAGATTTATAAGCGCCCAGCCGGATATCTCTCCCGTGCGACGCTGCTAATGACCACGTAAATTGAGATAATTTCACAGTGGACTTGATAATAAGGCTGCGGACATACGCACTAGGTGAGGTATGTGGCGGAGGGAAGATTAGGAAGGTTTTTGTATGAGGTGCATGGCTTTTTTTGGAGCGAAATGTTTAGAATTTTTTTATTTCATTTCTAATCCATTTGCCGGTGAGTGATTGAATTATTAACAGCAAGTTTTTAGATAAATGTAGGTAGGAAAATCTACTCTAAGATTTTGTAAAATTACCTGATCACATTATTATCTGATTTGTATGTTGAGTTTTTTTGTTGTTGTGCCCAGCTCATAAAGCTTATATTATCTTATGTTGCACCTGCCATGTCTGTCTCTGCATCACCCTAAGGTTGAATGGTAGAAAATGCCTCAGGCATTAAGTCCGCCTTTGTACAGTAGTTTTTACTTGTGCATAAAGTTTTAATAAATAAATAAATAAAGGTCGTATTCTTGACGGTAGCAAGCAGCGGAGCGGCAGCGACAGCGGCGCGTTCAAATGCATTGTTTAAAATAACCTCGTATACATACCACGTTTATACCCTAAGACTTAAGAGACTAAAATGACCCTCGAAATAAATCTCTCAAACATAATCCCCGAATTAATTTGGAAACATATTCATATGTCTCTAAGGATTAAGTTAGCCGAGATTCTTAAACACAGGTCAAAAGTATTAGATATTCGGTCCCTACCTGCTCCTCGAATAAATTATTACAAAAGGGTTTAGATGGAATTTAGTTTTCAATAGGTTTTTATTAAAATTATGAACAAAAATTCAATAAAATTAGACAAAATGTGGGTTAAAATAAAACCCTTGAATAATTTTTACTTTTTACAATCTTCGCACAGGAATCAATTAGCGTAACTAGTTTTTTGTGTAAAATATGAAACAAATAATAATTTAGATTTACTGAAATTAATAGAACAGGCTACAAGGAAATTAAGACAGGAATATTAATAGGATGGCATGTAGGGACAGAGCCAAAAGGAGGTTAAAACGTTGTCCTTCCGAACGCAACTTGAATGCGTTCAAGGTGCTGCGTAATCGCTGCAGTCGTATGTGTAGAGATGCAAAGAGACGCTACTTCCATAATTCTCTCGACAACCATAACTCTTCAGAAGTCTGGAAGTTTCTAAAAACTGTCGGCATTGGTAAGTCTCCAGTTGCTGCCAGTACTGACACTGACGTGTGTGCTCTTAACAAACATTTCTCACATCCCCCTGTTACGTTGGATGCACACGTCAAATCAGCAACTCTAAATAAACTTTCTTGTTTTCCAGTGCCGCAGTGTCCTTCTTTCGAGCTAAGTCCTGTAAGTGAAAGTGAGGTCAAAAAATCTATTTCTGCTATCTCCTCCTCTGCAGTTGGTAATGATAACCTTTGCTCAAGAATGATTTCTCCTATCCTCCCTACATTACTTCCCATACTGACCCACATTTTTAATTTCTCCTTGTTTTCTTGTACTGTTCCTGAGGCCTGGAAACAAGCCCATATCATCCCCTTACCCAAAACTCCTAACCCGGTCTCACCGACCGATTATCGACCCATTTCCATCCTCCCTTATCTCTCGAAAGTTCTTGAACACATTGTTCATTACCAACTTTCTGCCTTTCTCTCTTCAAATGACCTTCTTAGTCCTTTTCAATCAGGTTTTCGACCTGGCCATAGCACAGTGACGGCTCTTTTAAAGGTTACTGATGATATCCGCTGGGCTATGGACCACAAATCTCTCACCTTACTCGTACTTCTGGACTTTAGCAGTGCCTTTAATTCTGTCGATTTCGACATCCTTCTAGGGATCCTGAAATCTATCAATTTCTCTTCTTCTACTATTAGTTGGTTCGACTCCTATCTTAAAGGCCGCTCGCAGCGGGTTCGTCTCGCTGAGTCTTCTTCTGACTGGTGCTCTCTTACCGCGGGTGTGCCTCAGGGTGGCGTTCTCTCTCCTCTTCTCTTTTCTATTTTCATTAACTCTGTCACCAGAGTAATCTCTTCTCACTTCCATCTCTATGCCGACGATTTGCAACTTTATAATAATTTCCTAAGGCAGGATGCGGAAGCCGCCGTGTCTGCCATGAACAGAGACCTGGATTCTATTAGCGAGTGGTCGCGGTCCTTTGGACTGCAAATCAACCCTAAGAAATCCCAGGCCATAATTATCGGCGGCAAGTATATGCGGACTAGGCTCGATGTTGCCTCGCTGTCTCCGCTCTGTTTGAATGGAGTTCAGATAAAATACGCCACTACGGTTAAAAACCTGGGGGTGACCATGGACTCTTACTTATCGTGGACTGCCCATGTCGCTCAAGTCAGTCGCAAAGTGCACTACACGTTTCATTCGTTGAAATGCCTTCAGAGCTTCTTGCCCCTGAACACCAAAATCTCTCTTGCTCAAACTCTCATACAGCCCATCATAGACTACGCTGATTCCTGTTATTTGGATGCCACAGAGGAGCTTTTAAATAAACTGGAGCGTTTGCAAAATATCTGTATTCGTTTTGTTTTTAATCTTAAAAAGTATGATCACGTTTCTAACTTTCGCAAAATGCTCAAGTGGCTCCCTATTCGACTTCGCAGGAACTCTCGGATATTGTGTTTGCTTTTTAACGTCCTTCACAGCCCTAAAACCCCATCCTATTTGCGGGAACGCTTTTCCTACGCCCGTCCTTTTGATGCACCTTGCAGGTCGCATCTTAGACACCTCCTTAAATCCCCTCCCCACTCGACTGACTTTTACTCCTACTCCTTCACTGTGCACGCGGTTCGGTTGTGGAATTCACTTCCGCCTGACATTAGGGACTGCCAAACTGTTGCAGTATTTAAAAGAAGAGTGAAAGAACACTACCTATCCATTTCGTCATAGTTGCATAGTTATTTTAAATTATATTGTAATTGTATATTTTTAAGTGATATTTATTTTAGAAGTATGTATGTAAGTACATTCTCATAATGTATGTTTATATTGAATTTTTGAATTGTTTTTGATTTTTGTATTCTGTTTCTCTTCTACTCTTACACACGTTGTCTACATCTCTTTTATCTACTTTCCTATCGCAGGTATGCTGGAAGAGATTTCTTTAGAAATAAGCATTGCCTTTGTACGAATTTTTCTGTTCCTTTCTTCTTTTCTGTATTTATATGTGTGTGCATAAATGGTTAAATAAATAAATAGGATAGGCTACTCGCCAGAAATACAGTGTAGAGAAAAATAAAAAATAGCATTTCCAAAAATTTCGCCTATAAATAGGCATGCGAAACATTTACCTTTGTGCTCTGTGCTTTCACCTGTGACTTCATAAAATATAAAGAAAATTTTCAACAGATCAATGGATAGTAGCTACTTTGTAACCATAATACGTTTCAACCATAAAATCCGTTGTAATATCCATCATTCCGCCTAATTGGTGCACATCGGTTTCAAGTACCAACGTAATCCCAATTGACTTTGCGAAACATTTCAAGTCCTTGTATCAGCAATAATAACGTTCGGCTTTCATTTAAATCACCTGAACTACCTACGTCACGTCCATAAGTATGTATGCACTTTTTGAAAACGATTTTCACGTGAAATAACGATTGCAACTTTGAGATAAGACTATTAATTTGTTGGCAGAGAAAAAAAGGAGGAGGTTTACTTCGACTTCATTTTTAATTTATTAGTTTAAGTACGACAACACTATGTTCTTCGCATCATATTTTAATTAATAGGTACTTTAACACTTTGGCAGACAGTAAACGCACATAGACGTAATAACAATAAAACTTCAATTGTCACTGTCCGCAAAAGTGTTAAGAAGTAATCGCTTTTGAATTTTGTTCAGTGTGTACATATTGCCCCTGACTGTACGTACTGGTTTGGTACTTTAGCAGACAGAGAATTCTGTAAATCTATTGCGAGTAGCCTTTGCAAGGTTTGGGGCCAACTTCCTAGCATTATTGTAAGCCTGCATGTGTATTAGGAGCTAGGCAATTCATGAAATAAGTATTTTTGTTACAATGCTATTTTTAACCTCTAGGTCGTCGTGTTACCGTAGCCATGTCGTAACCGTCCCATTGCCGTGCCGTTGCCGTGTCAGTGCCGTTACGGCGATCCGGCAGCCGGAAACCTCTTCATTAAGCACTAATGCTGCACTGAAGCTGAGGCCCTTAACGCCGTGATAAATAAACTAATTATACGCTCAATGGCCTCCAATTCGTACTGGGATTTAATTGGTTATTATATACCTACCTATTAATGTGGGTTTGTTATGTAAGGCGGTTATGCTGCTCTGACTTTGTGGTATTTGTAAGTGTTAACATTATAGAAATGTTATGTTTGATCTAAGTTTCTATCCCTTTAATTTAGGTACATAATTATATCGCTTATTATGTTATTGTGGTTTTGAGCTTTTGAGTTTATGTTGTAAATGCGGTCAGGATCTTTGTTCATGAATATGAAATACTTTTCCTCAATCTTAACTAACAAATAGTTGTTCGTTAAGATTGAGGAAACCTATTTGCGGAAGTTAACTTTGTTTATACATCATGTAAAAATCTTATTACACAATTCATCATTAAATGTTTTGAAATGTTTTTTCTCTTCTTGTTCTCACACACTATTGTCTACATTTCTTTCTCCTTTCGCAGGTCTGCTGGAAGAAATTTCTTAAGAAATAAGCAGTACCTTTGTACTCATATTTTAATTATGTCGTATCTTTTTTGTATTTTACTGTGTGTACATAAATAATAAAATAAATAAATAAGGGTTTATTGTTTATCTACAACTACACAATTATTGTTTTCAAAACATGATGCATTTGATGAAAAAGCATGAAATCGTTATAACACAGCAAATTGGCGCAATGTTTCAATTTGATAAACAATTTTCCTTTGCTGTACCATTTATGCAAACTTGGAAGTGAGTAAAACAACCATCTTAAGACAAAATATTTCGCGAAATTGTCACAAGGTCACTAAAATTAAGGTCAAGAAGAGACGCGGTTTATTGATAAATGTTTGAAGTCTTGACACTCAATCAATAACTTTGGATCTAAACATTCCTGAAATTACAAAAGTCTGTGAATCTAAAGACTTTGGGACTATTGGACGTCCCTGAAATACCTTCTATAATTAATTATAAATGGATAATTTTTGAAGCGATAAATTCTTTAGGCGCGTTGAGCGATTTTTGGGTAGAGGAAAATCTTATTTATGACTTCGCGTCACCGACTTGCAAATGTTCACATATTTGTTGCTTTATGGGTGATCACCGTTACTTCATAGTTTAAAATTTACCTTGGGTCCGCAGTCCCCATGACTGGCAATTTTTTTAAATTTAATATTGAAGACAATTCATAATATTATAAATTAATTAATTCGTTTGACAGTTTTCGTAAAATAATCCACAAATTATGAATTGCTTTTATGTCAAATTAGAAGAAGGCTAATGACAGCTGGGAGTTCAAGAAATGAATTGCTTTTAGAGGAATTGCTAATGTAATTCAAGCAAGCAAGCAATTCCACACATCCCATAGTTAAGGCATTACAACTAGGACGTTCTAAGTAAGCAGGAAGCAGTTATGTTGGATACAAGAACATAATAATCTGCTGAACACATGATTATTCGGTTCCCATTCCATACCATTCCTTTTCTTCCTACAACTTTTCCCAAACTGCACAAATCTAATTTTGTAACTACCTGCCTCGCACCTTTTCTGCGTAATGCCTCGTCCCCAATCAATCATAACAACATATTGTTTGCTTGCAAGGGATAACGTTTCCGTTCTAACGTCGATTTATGAAGGGTAGCGATATTATTGATAGGTTTCATGCAACATTAGCGGGTTGATTGGTAGCGGCTCCTGTTTTATTTTTAGAGGCATGGAAATTGATCGGGGATGCATAGAATGATGAGGTGTTTTGAAATGGCAATTCGTAGTCAGCCTAAATTATTCTACATCTTTAATGTTCTGAAATTACTTGACCATATTTGTTTTTGTGCCCATGATAGTCTGCAATGAGTTTGCCTGCATGCCCTTGATCCATTGCAGAAAGATAGCTTTTAAATCTTTTATTATTTTTAATCTATAAATTTCTCAAAGCTACTAAATTAAAACTTTCAGGTGACGGTCCAAACCACTCAGTTTTTACGGCCATCATAAATTTGATGTGCCATCAAATATTTTATCCACCAAACCTATTGGACGTCTACAAAAAAACTTAATTTTATAATGTGTCTGTATTCTGTATGGATCGGCCTCAACATGTAATACAGCAATTAAAAAAACCCTCACTTTCAGTTTCACATTAATTCGTTTCTAAATTGGCTGTAGGTGGCTTAAAGCCGTTGAAGCGAAAATTTCAATGTTCAGTTGATTCCATTAATTAGGCATGCTGTGCTCTCCCATCGAGCCAAGTTGAATAGCCAATTACATTGATAATTGGAGGTCGCGCAGGTGTCTTCACGACAAAGACAGAGCTGGTGTGGTGCGAGTGAGAAGATGGTCGAGGGAGAGAAGATGTATTAGTTAGAAAGGACCTAGTGACGTTAAGTTCTGGCACCAGGTATAATCGATCGAGATAAGTCTCTATCTTACTACTAAATATGAAGGATACTTGTTTATGTTCACCTGCCAAACATAAAGTCGTTTTGGGCCTATTAAAGGTTGATTATGGAGGATGATAGAGTTTAAAATTGTAGTTCTAATTTCTTGAATAGCAAACTTCTCACAACTACCTGCATAGATAGATAAGTAAGGAGTTCTTTCAGAAAATAATTATTGTGGTTAAAGAGATTTTCTTTTCATTCCTAACTAATGCTAATCCTAACTAATATTTTAAAATGAAAAACGTCTGAACGGATTTGAATGAAATTTTTCACATTGGTAGACCATGACCTGGAGAAGGACATTATGATATCTTTCATCCCGATATTCCCACGGGACCGAGACTTATGCGGGTTAAACCGCGGGGCGCAACTAGTCATTTATAAATCTTAAAAGCTTTCAGAAATAATATTTAGAAATAATAAATTCTTAAATAAGGAGCAGTAACCAAAGTAGCAAAGTAAAGGAGTTCAAAATGAAAATAAACAAAAGAAACTCGCTACAACCTTACAACTTAACACACCAATTTTAGTGACAAATTCCCGGAGTTTGATTCTATTTAGTTTATGTGAAAGTTATATAGCCTGTTTATTGCGAGAGGGCGCCACTGGAGTGCAGTTACTACGTGCTAAAACACTACACTTGAGACTATCTGGGTTAGCACAGTCACTGGCATGACAGCTATGAGTTAGTCCATCTTACGAGTTTTGAAAACTTGGGAAGTGTTTGAACTTTTGACTGTCTAGAATATTATCTATTAAGTAACATTATGCATACTTTGTTAAAACATTGTCGATCAATGTGTTTGACGTAAATACTTTTAGGACATTCTTTGGAACAGGTTAAATAGTTAATAATTATTAATTAAAATAAGTTCGAAATTTAATTATAATTGACTTTTAAAGGTTAGTTCCTTATAACCCATAAAACACTGATTAATTAAAAAAAAAACAAGTATACCTTGAAGAGTGGAACTCAATGAAACATATAGTACTAGCTGCTCTACGGGTAAGATTCCGTTATCTTGCCCTGTCTCTCACTCAGTCACTTTCCTAAGCATCTTGATGAAAAGAAACAGTTATATAATAAAAACTAAAAACCACAATATAAATACAGCGAATCGCAGCATTAATCGGAACAGACTGGGTGGCTAGCAGACAGGTGCGCGCCAGGCGTGTCACCGGCAGACATGTTGGACGCAGTTGTAGCCTTATGACGTGGATAATACTATCGGGGGCAGGAGACATTGGTACAGATTAGAGAGAGAAAAGAGATTAGTGAGGGTTTCTGTAATACGTGGAACAGTTAAGTAGGTGCAGACAATGCTGTGATGCAACAGGTCATAGACGATTAATAATTTATACTAATCTATACTATCTAGACACGCGGCCGCGTGTAAAGCCAAGTTCAAGAAAAGAACTGGCGACGCAGCAGCCGTGTGTTTATATTACACGAACCATTTGGAGCTACTTTTCACCCCTCAATAACTCAAAATCTATTTAACATACACACATGAAACTTGGTTTATTTATTAATACCCCGTAGATTAATTAACTAGAACCCCAAATTTCATTAATACAGCTCAAACGGTTGTTGAGATATTAACGTCTAAAAATCGTCATTTTTATCACTGACTGACATACCTACCTATATATCAAAAACGTAACCCACTTCCAGATGACCAAGAAATTTGAAATTTGGCGTCCAGCTTGGTAATTGTGTGTATACAAAGGATTTTTTTTTTTTTTTTTATAAAAAGAAAACAGATTTTTTTAAGATTTAAAAAAAAATCAAGTTATCGATTTTTAACACCTAGCGCCTTTCGAAATTATAATAGCAAAAATAGTTTTCTTTTGTAAGAGAATTGGTTCCATTATGAAAGGTCGCTTTTATCGTTTTGTATATAGGTACCATCTTATTTTATATAACTTAGGCAACCAATAATTAATAATAATTGTTAATCATTGGCTGTTTAAGTTTTCCGCGAGGCGGGCAACAGGAGTGCGGCGCGTCCGGGGTCACGGGGATTTAAGGGTTTGGAAATATAGTCATAGTCCGTATCTTGAGGTGACATTTAGGCTTCCTGTACATGATGTCGAAGCGGCACCAGAGCTGGACCACAAGACGAAAAAAATCGCGGCGCGGCGCCGCCCGCACCGGTGAGATTCAGGTGCATATCGCCCTTGCGCTATGTGGGCGATATTCATTCGTATATATGTTACCGGTAATCCGTATAATTCAGGTATTCTATACAATACCTAGGCAATGTATAGAATACATTTTCCGCAGTAGCTAGAAGCCCATAATTAAAAAAATATATATATAAATTCGTACTTATACCGATATGTTACGTATGTTTTTGAGTGTGTCAAAGCGGATAGTGAGGTCGAAATGAAAATGCAAAATAGTGGCTGCGAAAATTAATTAATTAAAGCATACGTGGGGAAGGAACCAACAGGATCCATGTGAACTTTGTAACTATCATTTTAAGAGTTTGTGCACACATGAGATATGCAATAACGATTTGAATTCAATTGAATTGAACTTATAACAATGTTTGCTATTTAAAAATATAACTTCATTGAATAGTCGAATTATTTACACAAAGCACTTAGGATGAATTCAAGCTGAAAATTTTACTTGGCTAGTGTGTCATACAAGTTCTCTTATATTTGGCTAATCAACTTATCTTCTTTATCTTTGATAATGTCTATGTCTATAGTTTCGCGCTGCAAAAGAACTAAAACAAACAGGGTAACTTTGTTATTCTGGTGTGCGTGACAGCTACATCTTATACTCGCGCCACACTCGCTCTTACACGAATTCGCAGTTTTGACCGTCTATTTAGGCATATTTATATCTTTACCGTTTCTTTATTGTAAGGCCAACATATCTTACTCCTCTAAAATGTTGGCTTGCTGATAAAAACTAGCCAAGTAAATTTTTCTGCTTGAATTCATCCTAAGAAGTGTTTTGTGTAAATAATTCGACTATTCAATGAAGTTATATTTTTAAATAGCAAACATTGTTATAACAGATAAAACAAGAAATTTTGTTTTAAATTTATTTTAGAATGTTGTATATTCTTTATAAATTTCAGGATTATCTATAGAACTTGGCACCCATTTAGATCTCAATTCTTTTGTCGGCGAAGCCGATAACCACACTTTGAATTTGGCTCCCGTTTCATATTTATGTTTTTGATTGGATATAATATACAGTATGTAAGGGAAAACACCGTTTTCACTCAAAACATGGGTAGTTGACTTAAATTTTAAAATAAATGACCCAGTAACAACAAAACAAAAACCATATTTTCATTAATAGTACATTGTGATACGAGTGTAATAATCAATGCACACGCGTTTCATACGACGTTTTTCAACACACTTGCGACGAAAAAAACAGACTTGTTGTAAAAACTTATGCTAAAATAACGTAAATAAAGAGATTATAGATTTATAAAGTTTAACAGACCTTTGTTGCCAGGTACTGACTATCCGGAGTTTCTTTTAAAAACTTCTGTGTCGGTTGGTGACAATAATTTAAATTTTGTACCACACAACGAAAACGATGTAAATATTTATGGAAAATGGCGCGCTAGTTTTGTTTTTCCATAGGTGTAAATAAAGGCACTTATAAAACCGTTAGACAGCCTATACAAAAAAATGAGATTTGAAAAGAAAAAAAAAATTTACTATATCTAAACGTACAAGGGCTTGATCCAGAAAGCGGTACTCCTGGACACGGCGCGTATTGTTAGGAGATTCCTCTCTGAGGAGCCCTGACCACCGGTAGCTTGGAACCTGTTCCCGATACCGGTGGGCTCCTATTTTTTATATTTCTAAATGTTTTTATTTTTTTATTTTATAAAAATATGTTTGTTTCTCTTTAAAAGTTCTAAAAAAAGTCCGTGACAGCATTATGTCTATCTTTTAAGATTGACTCCAATTTATTCGAAATTAATGCATTATGCGAAGGAGTGCTTGAAAAAAGTGGCATCTAAGTTTGTAATTGCTGATATTCTTAAAATGGTGGAAATAAGCCAAACGAAAATAAAGTCTCAGGAGTGAAGAAACCAACGACGTTTAAACGTCAAAATGTATAGTTAAACAGTCACTAATCATAACTTAAGTTTAAGCAACGTTTATAAATAAACCCCTAAGACTTGATTTAAAGCCAATTGTGGTGTAGTGGCCATCATGTAACTACTATAGAACCACCAATTTTCATACACCTAAAATCACGACCAAACAGGCCCAGCAAAAACTAAACCATAATTAACATTATCCTATATAATAAACCGCATTACCGTCCCATCTCCTGCCTGAAGTAAGCGTCGCCGGAGTGTGGCTAGAAAGTGGCTCGAGCCACTAATCTGATAAGCGGTGACGAAAATCGCTTTATAATAACAACAAAAAGGTGGCTCATTAGAGATTTTAAGTTAACACGGTTCGTGTTAAGTTTCGTATTTATGTGGCGTATTTTAGTTACCTACTATGTAATATTTGATATTATGCAAGCTGGAGTTAGTACATTTTTATAAGTTAGTTTATAGAAATTATGCATAATTGTCGTTATAAGTTAGTTTATGATGATAAACTATGACTTGTCTTGTCATGATGAGGGATCTCTCATGAAGTCGATAATTAATGGAATGCGTGTAATTAGCCTAGTCTAGGTTCAACAGTTCTAAAAAGCCACTTTAGAGAATAATTACTATCACTATAAAGGAGAATGACCAGAATTGTAGGGCACCCTGTACCATGCGATAAGTCCGCCTGTCACAACCAAATCTAGTGTATTTAGAGGAGAATTCAATGCTCTTCTTATATTGTTAACTATTTTTTACATGGATTCCCGCAATTCGTATTTATTAACCATTTATCTACTTCATATTTTGAGGTTAAGTTCGAGAAAGTGACAGGTTCGAAATGGTGAAGTTGATGACAAATGAAGCGGTACCTAATATTGGTTGCTTTTTATTCTTGATTTGGCGCTTGTTTCCTGATGGATGATTATACAATACATCACTGGTAGTCAATAATAATTCTTGGTGTCAGGTTTCATATAATTATAATGATAATGGATATCAATAATCATGTAGGTAGGTACTCATAGTATGTGCAGCTGGTAGTCTGAATAAGTAATCAATTTAGTACTGTGTTTACTGATTCCTAATATCTTGAAATCTTAACATAACAGCAGGCTGTTTTCCCAGAAGAGTTAGGCAGAGTTGTATTTACTATATAGTACACCCACTTCTCGAACTTCACATGTTAGTAAATAATAATAAGGTGATAATGTTGTTAGTACCTAATAAGGCACTTATATCAAAAATGAAAAACGCAGTTAAGATATATTCATATTTACATAACGTATATGACCTCGACCGCTACCAGAAAAGAAATATACAAATAAAACAATATGTAGGACAATTGGGTGGCACTCGGGAACGCCTTGCAACTGTTGCAACACGTAGCATGGACTGTCCACATCCAAAGCACACATCACTCCACATTGTGACCAAGTGTTAGTTCAGGTATCAGTTCGGAATCTCAGGGAGTTTTTCTTGTATCAATGCGAAACATTTGTAACATTATGAATAGGAACTACCAGGATTGATCTGAAAGCATAAAAACTGTTTTTTAATCCTTAAATTGAATAAATAGTCCCGGAAGTAGGTAGGTACTTTAGAAGCTAATTAGAATATACATGCTTCTACTAGGTGAGGTATAACTTACAGGCGTCGCGTCGGTACAATCTATGATGTTAAAACACGATCATATCCACGGATATATTTTCTATGTAATATATTCTAAATTGTTCTAACAATACTAGTGAACGGTTTAGGATACATCGGCGACGCTGATTTGCTGGCCGATGTCTTACTCTAGTTGAGGGCGTCGCTAAGGATTATTACACAAAGACTACGTTATGAAAACGCACCTGAACCCCCGTTTTTGTTAATAAGTATTATAAATTATTATTCAAATAGTTCAGATGAAACCAATATTGAAAGTAACGTCATCCATGACGGCGCCACAGAATAATTATTGCAATACGTCACAGTACAAATGACATTTTACTTTTTTGAATAGGTCCTCTTTTCATTAAATGAATGTATTTGCAATGTATTCCAAAAACATAATAATAAATTATTACGATGTAACGCGTGACCTAAAGATGTTTTTTGATACACATAAAAATATATTGTATCCTAATATAAAATGGTAAATTGGTACAATTATCTTCTTCATTTTTTAATGTTCGTTGACAGGTAGGTACCTATATTTTTAACATAGTGGCAACATTCGGAAATGAAATGCAATGTCAGTGACATAAGCGCAAAATACGTACCACAAAAGTAAAAAAAGACTTTTATTTTTGGTCTCCGAAAGCCGGGAATCGTTTTAATAACAAAATCGTATATCTGATTTAAAAAATAGGAGTAATTTTATGAACTACATTTGGTTGTGACACTCTAACTCCTTTGTTGGTACGACAATATGGCATTCTCCTTTATATATGTATGTATATGATAAAAAATTCTGAACGCGATAAACTCATAAACGACTGAAGGGATTTTAATACGGTTTTCACCAATGGACGGAGTGATTCATGAGGAAAGTAAAGGTATATAATTCATTATAGTTTTGTGTACATTGGCTTTAATATGACGATTATTGTTGAAGATATTGGAAAAATCATGCTTTTCTGGCGTGCGCCGCGTAAACTAATAGACAAGAAAGAAAGAATAACGTTTATTTGGACACAGTTCGTGAAACACAAAATACAAATAACAAAATAAAAAGTGAAAAATAATGTTACATGAAAACAATGTTTTCGGAACACACAACATTGTTCACCTGGATGACATAGGGTACTAATGCCGTACGTTCCAGTGGGATATTTTCCGACATCCACGCGGGTGAAGCCGCGGCCAAAAGCTGACTTAACCTCCTATGTTTCCCATAAACTTAATTAGATACACAGACCACAGCACATTTGAAACCGAATCAATAATTTCTAAACCATAATTTCCAACCACATTTATTACCGTAACCACAGGTAACCAGCTACAGTAAAATGTACCATTTTGCGTCAAATTAATTGCACTGGCTCAATTTGGCTCGACTAGATCAAACCGGTGCAAACCGTCAGAAACCGGTGCAAACGGTGCGGAAACCACCAATTTTGACTAATAAAATTAACCACCGTCCACCGTATGTCTGTTTCCAATATTTGATGGCCGCCTTGTTAATAAATTGCGTCGATAGCCTTTGCGTCATTTACCATTATTACCATTTGGCTATTCCCGGATCGACAGTTGGAAAGTGCGGTTTCGAATATTTGCAACGGCAGGAGTAGCGGATGCCTAATTGTCTTTGTAATGGTTAGTGAAGATGGTTTACTATAATTATGACAAACGTACTCAAGCAAATTGTATATTTATGTATGAAGCAAAAAATATTTTAAAAGCACCATTTACAAGCACAGGATGCTCGCTGTAGTTCGCTCTAAAAATAGGACTAATTATGTCTTTGAGGAGTCCCATTTTTGGCCGAAACGTTCTGAATCACTGGTCTCTTTCACTTCACTGAATTGAGTAATATCCTTTGAAGAACTATTAGTACAAGTATAAGACAGTGATCTATTGTTCCAGGGATGGACAAACGTTACGTTTTATCCTCTATTTCGTATAATAAAAGGCTGAACCACTGACTCATTAGTTCAAGATGTTCCCAACTATTGGGCCGGAACTTGAAAGTTAACAAGAATGTCGACCAAAGCCGGGGAGCGTGGCTAGAGTATGATGTACTTAGACAAAGCTCGATTTTGCCATTAAACCGAAGGTTTCAGGAAATCCCTTAATATGTCACTTGGAAGTTCTGAACTTGAAGACAATGTAGTTTCTTTTATGTTTGAAGCGATGCCATGCAACATACAGCACTTGATTATTTCCACGGAAAAGAAGTCTTCGATTTTTTCACTTTTCACATATTAATTGATTTGAAAAACAGCTGCTTGCAGATGCAGATAGTTGATGGACTACTCATGGCTATCTTCTAAACTATTCAATAAGATATCCATATGAAATAATTACTAGGAAATTACACCACAAACCACGAACCACCCATTAACTTATCACCATAAGCCACTCCTAGCCACCCCACTTAACACGCGCTCGGTGTAAATCAGTTTAAACCGATATTTTCTGGCGATGGTGATTAACTGTCATCGTTCCATTTTGTCGAAGCAATTTTCATTAAGCTATCATTAGGCAGGAAAGTTTTGGAGTGTAGCTCTTATAACCCATTGGACCGCTGTCCTTGTTGATTAATTTAGGAGACCCTCGTGCGGGAAGAGTTATGAAATGGAGGATAAACGATTGAATATTTTTTGGACAGAGATGCGTGTCAGTCTAATGGTGTGAACTAATTAGCGTATTTGCAATAATGCCCTGAGCGACCGCCCTAAGTTGCATTTCATTGCAACTTAGGGCGGTCGCTCAGGGCGACTTTTTGCAGCGATTCAGAAGCGCGTTTCGTTAATGCGCGTCTGCATCGCTAACTTGGCCGTTTGTCGCATTTGCAACGCGCTAGAGAAGCGTTTCAGTAGCGATACAATCGCATAGTATCTATTCAGACCGCCCTCAAAGCACTACTGCATTATTAGGGTTACACTGGTCATAAATAATCGCAATGACATGAATCCTTGATATCCGACAGCATTTGACACTTTTTAATTACATGACTATAGACCTGTGTTTCTGTTTATAAAGATGCTGTTAGCATCAAATTTTATGTTATTGACCACTCCGAAAGTCTTCGTGTCACAGTCATGACGTGCCAGCAGCTGCCGACTATTTCTGTTTTGTACTCGTGATATTAGATCTATTGTGTCAACTCCTATTTTTGAGGATAGTTCATCACTACTTGTTTTAAGTCACTTCCAGTCCCCACAACTTAAGAAGCCCACAGTGGGTGCTCCGACGAACCGTAGTCGGTAGCTGTAGGTAGCCAACTGACCGGGCGTCCCTGGTAAGAACGACCGTCCGTCAATGTTGCGCAGTTTGTGAACGCTTAATTAATAGTTTCTTTAGATACAACCCAAATAGGAACGATTTAAATGAACTTGTGGTGTGTCGTTGGAAACGAGAATGGGCGCCTGCTTATGGGATTCTGCCCTGAAGCCCAATAACAATAAGATATATACCAATAGAAAGAGCTTTTCAAGGGCAACCTTTCCTACTAACACGACTTTTGCCAATTGTTACTCAGTTCGGAGTAAATGACCTAAATAGGTGTGAATACCTGGGCATCGAAGTCAAGGAATTTTCTTGGCCCAATAGCCATAAGATATACATCAATGGCTTTAGCTTTTTGAGGGGAACTTTTGCTACTAACATGACTATTACTAATTGTTAGTCAGTTCGGAGTTAATGGCATTAATAGGTTACTACTTCGGTACCAAAGTTAAGGAATTTTCTTGGCCCAATAGCCATAAGAAATATACCAATGGAAAGAACTTTCCAATGAGAACCTTTGCTATTAACACGACTTTGGCCAATTGTTAGTCAGTTTGGAGTTAATGGCCTAAATAAATAGTACTACTGGGGCACTGAAGTTACGGAATTTTCTTGACCCAATAGCCATAAGATAAACACCAATGGAAAGAGCTTTTTGAGGAGAACCTTTATTACTAAGATGACTGTTGTCAATTTTTAATAATTTCGGAGTTAATGACCTAAATAGGTTACTACTTCGATACCGAAGTTAAGGAATTTTCTTGGCCCAAAAGCCATAAGATATACACAAATGGAAAGAGCTTTCCATGCAGAACCTTTGCTACTAACACGACTTTTGCTAATTGTCGGTCAGTTTGGAGTTAATGACCTAAATAAGTATTACTACTGAGACACTAAAGTTAAGGAATTTTCTTGACCCAATAGCCATAAGATATACACCAATGGAAAGAGCTTTTTGAGGAGAACCTTTACTACTAACACGACTTTTGCTAATTGTTAGTAAGTTCGGAGTTAATGACCTAAATAGGTAATAACTTGCGCACCGAAGTTAAGGAATTCTTGGCGTCCAAGAGCCATAAATTATATACCACAGAAAAGAGCTTTTTAGGGATAACCTTTGCTACAAACACGACTTTTGCCTATTATTTGTCAGTTCAGAGTTAATGACCTAAATAAGTGATGAATTTCAATAGTGCTTAATTACTCACATTTAAAGCTCTGTAGCTCCTTTTGTACTAACAATCGAGAGAAACGTCATATCCCGAAATATTTACTTTGAAGAGATCTTTCCATTGGCATATATGATAACTCTATTGGAGGATGCGCCAGGCTTAACGAAAGCTTAACGATCTGTACGGCCGATTGACTCTTAAAAACATTGTTCCCAAAACGGCATCTAGGAGGCCAACGTTTTAAAATGTCCGTTTATAGGTTTGCAAGATCATGTTTGCAAGGCTCAAAGTTAATAAAAGTTATTTCATTGTCTAAATACCTGAATTTCACTAATGCTTAATTACTCACATTTAGAGCTCTATGGCTCCTTTCGTACTAACAATCGAGAGAAGCCTCCTATCACAAAATATTACCCTTGAAGAGATCTTTCCATTGGCATATATCTCAACTCTATTGGGGTACGCGTCAGGCTTAACGATCTGTCCGGTTGACCGACTCTTAAAAACATTGTTCCTAAAAGCGCTTCTATATTGGAGACTAATGTTTTAAAATGTTCGCTTACAGGCTTCAAAGATGATGTTTGCAGGGCACTGAATCATTAAAAGTTATTTAATTGACGAAATACCAGAATTCCAATAATATTTAATCACTCATATTTAAAGCTCCGTAGCTCCTTTCGTACTAACGATCGAGAGAAGTCTTCATAACAAGAAATATTCTTCTTGATGAGATCTTTCCATTGGTATATATCTTAACGCTATTGGGCTCCAGGGTAGAAACGCCCAATCTCCTTTGTGAGTGTGTTGATGGGCTTTGGAGCATGGGTAATTGGTAGGTACCTACATGTTTTTTAGGGTTTCGTAGTCAACAAGGAACTCTTCTAGTTTCGCCATACCTGTGTGTCTGTCCGCGGCTTAGCTCAGAGCCTCTTAGTTCAAAATGTAATTTGAATATAAATCACGCCGACAAAGTGCTAAAATAAAATCATTTTTTTTGTGTACTTCCCTTACTCGTAGTGGTGATGTTTCTTATTTTTCTCGTCAATACCTTAGTGTGGGTCTGTCGTTGGGGTGAGTTTGTAGAAACCATTTTTGGATTCAGGGATCCGTTTGCGAAATATTAAACTTTAAAGTGCTAATCAAGTGTGTGTAGACACACACCTGCCAGCTAATTGGTTGGTTTTGGGTATGTGTATATACAGGGCGTCCCACGGATATGCCACATGGAGGGAAAGTACCTTGAATATCGTAGATGGAACATTTTACTGACAGAAGACATTATTTGAATTTAAAAAACAATTTAAACTGCATTCATAGATATTTAAATAATTACATGGTTGAGCCTGGAATCGAACCCGTGGTTGAAACCCATGGTTTGAGTGACAACGGTGTTTACCTTGACACCCTGTATAATGTTAAGTTTGTTCATCCCAACTACGAAACCCTTCATTGTGCGTGGTTCGACACGCACTTGGCCGGTTTTTATTTATAAACAAATTTGGAACTTAGGGCTCATTCATAGTGAAGCCAGGTAAATTAAAATTATTCGTATGAAAACGAAACTTTTGTTTTTATGAAACTATTTCTAAACGGCCGATTATAAAGAATTTTAGTAAATGTTTAGAATTTATTTTGAAAGATGAGTTGCGTAACTTGAAATGTTTTTTCTTGCGTTTTACTGCTGTTGAGTTTTGACATTGAATGACTTTTACGGTTTAAATCAAGCAATTCGCAATTCTTGAATGGCTCAAATATGTGTACTTAATAGTTTTTTTTATTTTTATGGATTGAATGTTATCCGTTATGTCCATTCCTGTCTCAAGTAATCAAAAATCTATGTAGTTAGGAGATAAAATTTTCTAGAGATTATAATATTATTTGCATTATACATATACAATTATACATTAGTTCTCGACGTTTTCTTTAATTTCAAGGTTGGGTTCTACCTTGTAATTATGTTGTATTTATCTTGTAATATTTCATGAGGTTGTATGAATAGGGTGATCATTACTAAAGCTCTTTCATTAACTTGCAAACATTATTATTATATTATTAATAAATAAGTGAGTGTCATAATTGATATTGATACAAATTATCTAATAGAAAATTAAAGGAGGTTACATACCTAACTCTATTTGAAATAAGATTAAACATTTAAATAAGCCTTTTTTACAATCTGTTCAATCGATTTTGACTTCTATTGCGTTGGTGGCATGACAATTAATGGCAGCTGCAGTAGATGGTTGGTATTGTGTAACGTTTTTTGCTTTTAATGCCATCCTTATGCCTACGGTATAGAAGTCAAAATCGGTTGAACGGATTGTCTTATTTCAAATGGAATATAGGTGCATAATGTACGTACGAGTACTTTCATCAAGGTTAACACTATGTTTGACAAACAAAATACGCTTCCATCTTAATAACGGTCTTAAAACATTCACATCAAAGTACTATCTCTTCTTTTGGTTTTCAATAAAAAGAGTTAAATAGTTTAGATAACATTACAGTGACTTACAAAATTGCAACGATCCACGATTTCAGTTTCTCCCCGAAGTCATTCCTACAATAATTCGCTCTCTTTTTTGTCTTAATACAAAATCAACGACAAACACTAACAATTAAAATTTAATAACAAATCCGACACGACGAACATAATGGCGGTGTTGCCGCAAGCAGCCGCCGATAATGACCGGACCAGGCTCGAACCCCGACTAATACGACCATTGATTGTTTAACGGCGCGATTGTATCTCTATCTTCTGTTCTTAGCTTTATAATTGCTCAATTTGTGATTGCGGCTAGTTCATTTGTCGGTGGGATTAGGTTTTGGATACTGTATGTGGGGATGTGTATTTGTTTTGAGGGTTTTAAATTGGAACAAATTTCAGAGATCACCAACCTTTCAAACTGAGCAAGCCTCTGTGGGCCTAGCCAGAACGCGCAGAGTAAACGTAACATGAACTCAAAGATTTTATATAAAATACTCATTTCCCATACTAGTTAGTATAATATTATTATTGTATGCGAAACGAGTAAGGTAATATGCATGGGTGATATTAATTTGTGCTCTTTGCAAAAGTTTAAACAAATATACTTATAAGACAGTTGTTTTCGATTAAAAAATCGTTCGAATTTACGTTAAGTTTACGTCCCGCGAAATACTAAATTTACTGTTTCAGAAACCAGAGGCAAATAAAATAATAATAATGTAAAGAAACTATTCAATTGCCCAAATCGATAAATAAGGAGTGGGGTATGATTTGATCTTAATCTCAGGAGTATTTCATTGAAGCAGTCACCTCCTTCTGCGAAGCAGTAATGCTCGCGAAGGAGGAGGCGGAACGCGTGAGGGAGAGGCAAAGTTTGCGCCCTCACGCCCCTAACCGCCGCCGCCGCTGGAGACGCCCTGGGCGTCGGGAATCCCAGGCGGATTCCCGGCCACCATAGGCGCGGGCTTGCGGACGGCGAGCAATGGGTAGCTCGCCGTCCGATCAGGACCAGGCCCGGGTCGATGGCGCGTCGTGTTCCACGCGCGCCTCAAAGAGATGTCAGCACAATTGGCGAGGTCGGCTAGGACCGATGCCTGCCAGGGTTGCGGGTTAGTCCGAAAGGGATACCGGGACCTTGGCAACAGGCAACTGAAGGAACACGGGTGGGTTTTAGTCAGTAAAAGTCTGACACGCCCTTCCACTCCACCCAGAGCGGGAGAAGTCATTGGATGATTTCCCACGCTCAAAAAAAAAAAAAAGGAGTATTTCATTATACTCTAAAAACTTGACTACGAAAATAGTTAAAAATACATACAGGGGTTCGTATGTATTTTTAATTATTTAAACAACATAAATGGGGATTACCTTCCACCACACACCACATTACTTCAACAAATCATTCAACAGTTTCAAATGCATCAAATCTTTCAAAGTTATTTATAGTTCACATTCCAGCCACTTAGCGTCCAACTTTGATAAAGGTCATATAAGACGATCTATTATTAAGGAGCGTCGGCCATATCGACCTCCCTTTGAATTAGTGGTAATAGTGCCGACAGAGGAGGAGAGGTTATCTGTAATGGTTTAATTACACCGTGTTACATGGTTGACCTCGTGGGAATGTCTTTATTTCGGATTTTTAGGGTGCTGGTGTAATTGGGTTAAGATTTAGCAAGTAAGGAAATATAAAACGTGGTAAAGGAAGTGTTTTCATTAAACTTTATATGATTGTCTTGAGATTTAATCTAATCGGATACCTATTATCTAATCTTAACTATATAATATAATTATAATATATTGTAATTTAATCATGATATAATAAAATATAATAATATTATAAAGAGAAAATATTAGTTTTTTGCTGTTTGTTTGTAATGGACCGATTTAAAAAATTCTTATACCTAAAAAGCGTGTAATACGGGCTATTTTATTTTTTGAAAATTGCAATATTTTAACCCAAGCCAAGGTATCAAAAAATGTCCTAATAAAAGTAATTATTTGGCGACGCCGCGAAAACTTGATGATACTTAAAATTAAAATCTACTACATGTTTATTAGTACCTACTCATCGACGTACCTTACTCGAGAGCCACTCAATCTATTGGTGAAAAAAGCATGAACATCGGTGCAGTAGTTTTTGAGTTTATCGCGAACAGAACGAGAGACGGACGTGGCGGAGGACTTATTCTATTTAGTTCCGATGCAGTCGTACCTTCTGAAGTTCGTTGGTATGCAAAATATTTTAACATTAATTACTTACTCGTATGAGTAGGGACTTTTTTTAACCTAGACACCGTTTTAAGGTATACCCCTAAACCTAAACCTTTTTTTGTTAAAATTAATAACCAAAATTAATGGCACATTATAAATACCAACAATACTGTAGAAATTCCCGCGTAGCCTAAAATTCCTTTGCAAATTGAATTATTTATCAAACGAGCAGATATTAAACGATTTTATTAGTCTATAAAGTTGGGAATTATTATTTTAATGTTAATAGCGTCAATAAATCCCGTTTGTAATGGGCGTGGACGTCACAATGTTGTGAACAAGCGAACACTTCTCAACACATTATATTGTATGTTAAGGCTGAGATTGACGACGGATGACGAATGTTTGGAAGTGGCAAATAAAATCAAGGAAATTATTTATAATGAAAATGTGTCATATTCAAACGAAGACAATTTATCGACTGGAATTAAACTTAAGACTAAGACTGGGTGCCTGCTGGGATTTTTAGAAACATACTTAGATACCTACTACACTGCTACAAGGATCTTTTGGTAAGCGCCGTTGGTAAACATTTATCTTGTGCAATGGGGAAGGTAGGTAAATGGCGTGGCCATAGCAAGGTCCCAACGGCCATAAATTTGACATATCGTTCATTGATACCGTTTTTGGTTTTATTGGTGGTACAGTCACGAGCAAAAATATGTATACACTCAGCAAAAGTCAATAACGATTTTCTCGTGCAATAACGATTGCAACTTTGAGATGATACCTATTTCATAATAATATGGGTTCCAAAATACTATGTTCCATATAACATAAAGTTACAATCAATACAGTAAGAGAAAATCACTTCTAAAAGTTGCTAAGTGTATACATATTGGTGCTCGTGAACGTACATGGTTTAATTCCACAATTTAGTTTTTTTTTTTTGTGTCAGATTTAATAAAAACCTTATTTATTGCTTATTTCCTCGCATATTTCTTCCTCGCTCTTTCATCACTTTTTCAAAATGTTTCCGGCATAACCTCGGAATCTGTTTAATTAAAATTTTTATCCTTTTTATTTCTTTTTAAATACATATTTGTTACATTTTTAAATATTGTTTATAAAAAACATGAAAACAAAACATTTAAAAATATAAAAAATAGTAGCCCATCGGCATCAGGATCAGGGTCCAAGCTGCCGGTGGTCAGGCCTCTAGAGAAAGAAACCTCCTCACTATGCGTGCCGTGTCCAGGAGTACTGCTTTCTGAATCAAGCCCTTGACCCAGCCGTGCAATGAGAGCCTCCTGAGATGTTGGTCGAGGCTCTTCGCTATTAGGCCATTGACCGTAACGATTATCGGTACAATGATTGCAGAGTCCACGTCCCACATGTCGACAACCTCGTGTGCTAAATCAAGATACTTGATTTTTTTATCTTTCTCAGCTTTCACGAGATTCTCGTCATGAGGGACAGAGATATCAACAATCATTGCACGGCGCTCTCGTCGATCTATCACCACAATATCAGGCTTATTGGCTACAATAGTCCTGTCTGTGATGATAGATCGATCCCAGTACAATGTGGCGTCACCATTTTCGAGAACTGGGTCGGGCACATACCTGTAGTATGGTACTTCATACTCCACAAGGTTGTATTGCAAGGCAACTTGCTGGTGGATAATCCTAGCTACTAGATTGTGTCTGTGCAAGTACTCGCCATTAGCAAGACGAGAACAACCGGAAACAATATGTCGGATCGATTCACCGGGACAGTGGCATGCCCGACAGATGTCAACCGTACCGTCTTTGACAATGTATTTCCGGTAATTATTCGTCATGATGACTTCGTCCATAATCGCACAGACAAAACCTTCGGTTTCCCCGAAGAGGTCACCGAAACGTAGCCAGGATACAGAAGCCAGAAAGTCTACTTCAGGCCCATGGAGGGCCCGGAAAAAGCGTCCGTGTAGCTCTTTGCCTTGCCATACTTCCTTACGATCGTTAGTATCAAGTACTGTAGGTTTGCGCCAGTTCTCTTTCGCCAAGGAGAGCGGAGTAAGGCCCTTGTCGACTGCAACCACATCTCGGTGCATCTCCACGTCAGTTTGAAAAAAATATTCCCTGAGACTGCAAATCTCGCGGTTGTGGAGGGTTTTGGCATTTAAGAAACCTCGACCCCCACACTTCCGCGGGATGTACAGTCTCATCACTGATGACCGTGGGTGATGCATCCGATTTGCCGTCAGCAGTGTACGGACCTTCCTATCCAGGGCGTCAAGTTCCGTCTGAGTCCATTTGAGTATGCCGAAAGAATACATCAAAACCGGCATGACCCAGCCGTTGAAGGCTCGCACCTTGTTTCCGCCTGATAAAAGACTATTTAACACTTTATTCAGGCGGCCAAAGAAGCGCTCCCTCAACGATTGTTTCATGTCGGTAACATTGATGCCTAATGCTTCCGACATACCCAAATACTTGTAGGTTTCGGTTGAGGAGAGGGATCTAAGGTGTATGGAATCCAAGAGTTGGGTTCCCACGGATTCCATAATCTCCCCTCGCTTTACATGCATGACTGCACATTTGTCTACACCAAATTCCATCCTGATGGCGCTACTGAATGTTTCTGTTACCTTCAGTAGCTCCATCAGTCGCAAATTGTTGGGGGCGAAGAGTTTTAGGTCATCCATGTAAAGGAGGTGAGATATCACCTGACCAGCTCTTCTCAACCGATAGCCTAGACCTGAATCCTCCAGCAGTGTGCTTAGAGGATTCAAGGCTAAGCAAAACCAAAGCGGACTCAAACTATCGCCCTGAAATATTCCCCGCTCAATCCTGATCGGTTCATCGATCCCCCGTTTCTGTCGACATCCTGGATAGAGAAGGGCTGTTCTCCATTGCCCCATACATGCCATCAAGAAGGTGCGTACAGTTGCGTCTATCTTGTACAACTCCAGCACCCTAATGAGCCATGTATGTGGCACCGAATCATAGGCCTTCTTATAATCTATCCAACATGTCGACAAATCCTTCCGGGATCTACGAACCTGTTGGCTTATGGCCATGTCTATAATGAGCAGCTCCTTAGTACCGCGGGACCCATTCTTACATCCATTCTGAGACATAGACATAATTGAGTTGCTATAAATATGTTGTGCAATTTTTGCTCTAAGAATGGATGTAAGAACTTTATAGACCGTCGGTAAACATGTAATTGGTCTATAGTTTTTAGGTTCCGCTGTACTACCCGATTTATGGAGCAGGTGGGTAACTCCTGTCGTAAAGAACAGTGGTAGCGACCCAGTCTCTAGAGATGTCTGGAATTGCGAAGCTAAGCAGGCGTGTGATCTTTGTAGCCATTTAATCCAGAAATTGTGCAGTCCGTCCGGTCCTGGGGATTTCCAGTTAGGCAACGGACGGACCGCACGGGCCACATCCAGAGGACTGATAGTAATGGCCTCCATGTCTGGTATTGAATCACACGCCCGCTCAACAACACGCATCCAATCACCTTCAGTGTGACTGACGGGCACCGACCAGATGCTTCGCCAAAAAGCACTCATGGTCTCATTATCCGGCGGATGCGCGTCAGTCACACCTTGGGTGGGGATGGGCCGCCCCCATGCTCTGTATACCCACCTTTCATCGCTCACTCTTCGCCTATACCGACGGATACGGTTCGCCCATGCATAAACTTTCTGCTTCAGGAAGTCGATGCGCTCTGTGACACAGGACACATATTCTCGAGGACTAATACTAGTTCCCGAGAACGCCCGCCTCACAAAGCGCATCACCCTTGGGCGTGTGTTGCCCTCCCTGAAGCAGATGAGCTTCCCGATGAGTACCCTGGCCTCATTAATACGACGCTCAATCCTGCACTGCCATGCTGGTGCGGCAGGTTTCGGTCGTACAGCTCGGTCAGTGTTTGGAAATTTGACACGAGCAATACGACATGCCGCAACAGCCGTGCAATACAAGATTGAGTGTGTATCGCAAAGGTCTGCGCTGCCTTCAATAAAATTTGGTAACAGTGCATCCAGGGCACACACCAGTGCCCTGTTTCTTTTATTCATGGGCAAACGTGGTAGCCGTGGCCTAAGGTCAGGTGATGTGAACCGGTACACACGGATCGCATCCTCCAGTGCGCTCCTTAATTCCACATTGCATAGGTTATCTGCAGATATAGCCCCAGCATCCTCCTCCTCATCATGTTGGTTAATAATTAAAATAATTATTAGTATTTTGGACAATGGTAGACTCCAATTTCCGAGAATTTATGAACAATGAATGAAAAAAAAAAACAACGGCTTCCAAGGTGTCTTTGGTTTTCAATTTTCGTTTTTTTGCCACCTATTTCCGAAATTATTTTTCACTTTTGTTAGTGTTTTTTTAGTTTTTTCTTTTTCACTTTTTAGTTGCACACACCCCACACAAATTAAAATACCACTAGCTGCTATGTAAATAACAGTGACGGAGTAACTTAAAACATCGCCCACATATATTAAGTGGGAAAAATACGTAATACTGAAGCTAACTCAAAAACTTCGCAAGCAAAGTTAATAAAATTTATATGAGACTACCTCTGAAGCATAACCTACCAAACAAAAAAAGAATCATCAAAATCAATTCATAATTGGCGGAGTAATCGCGTATCAAAAATACAGGAAAAAAAAACATTCAGACGAATTGAGTCGGTTAAAAATAAATAAAAATAATCTCACGCCTTGCATTATTAGTTTGTTTTAGCAACTAGCTACAACAACGCTATATTGGTAGTTGCTTTCCCCATTGTTTTGTGAAATGAAGGTATTGAAAAAACAAGATGGCGGCGTTAATTCCGATATTGGCCACGCGCCAAAAGAAACTTTTAGCGCTATACATATTTTTCAAAATGGTTTTTTTAACGTGTCTTGTATTGAAAATTCATCGTAAAATAAATGCGATGCCATCAAAATGGCTGCTATCCATTACTCGGGCCGTTCCATGCATAGATTATGAATTTAATAGTTATTACGTCATGTAATAATGCTTTATTCGAGCTTCGGGCTTAGATGGCCTGCCTCCATATGAGACGCATCAGGTTATGTAATAAAGTAAGGCTTTCAAAGGAAGGTTCTAATATTGGAAGGACGTATCCAATAGGTAAAATTTAAAATTGTCCGTGCAAGAATAACTTCATTCTACAAAAATTGGTCCTTCACGCCAAGCAAAATTGCAAAAAAAAACATAAAACCCATTCCTTAGAAACTCCTTCGTCGAACTGCTACAGAGAAAGACGTACACAATGATGGAAACTTGCAAGAAGTGTTTCCTTCTTAAACTCTATGCCGTTAGTTGCACGAATAACTCAGGAATTAGAGGCAAGAGCATTCGTACTACGTTTACCGATGCGAGACCTAAGAGTCAAATAATCGAATGATCGAATACACTACTTGAAATGAAACAGTATTTTCCATTTGATTAACAGTCCCAAATTGTTATGAACCTATGCGGAGTGGACTGTTATTAATAAAGCAATAATGAAACCATGAAAATTAATACTAATTGAGTGATTATTGAAGTAAGAAAGAGTAAACCATGTCTATTGAAACGAAAATATCAAATTTTGTTAATTAATTATTGGTATACCAACGAGAATATTGAAATAATTGAACTGCAAAAATATTCATATTCGAAATTCTTTTGCAAGGTCCGATTTTCCAGTTCATGTTTAAAACAACAATTAAGTACACAATTAAGAGATACTTTGCCTTTTTATTGGGCTTAAAAACGGTCATTTTAATACCGATACTTTCAAAATAAATAGAACAAACAGCTACTCCGTATCCAAAGACGAAAGAACGAAAATACATAATTTAATCCAAAAAGAAATAGCCTGATATCCAAATGTAAGCAACATTCCTATAGGCCACATCTCTATTAGTGCTGACAGCTTGCACGTTTCGTGAGACATTACCATCAGAGGGAGATTCCCACTTATAATTTATTAACAGGTCATAAGTGCTAAAATGTGTACATTCATAAGTCCAGAGGCACGTGCTGGCTCCTCGGATAAATAATTCAACGTATCTAGGTGCTCATATCTACAGACATTCGATGCTATGCCTTTCACTTTTCTTCTTTTTTTTCTGTATGAGGAAAAATTATTGAGGAAACTCTTTGGTAGCCTCGGGCTCTGTATTGATGAATTTTTGAGAAGTTGGTTGTTAAACGGCTTCTTTTTTGTTTTGGGCAAATTAGACATAGTGTTGTGGGTTGAAACGTTGAAAGCAAGTTAAATTTTAATAAATCTTTTTATTGCTGAAAGTTGAAGGAAGAAAATAGAATTAAGGTGAATGAAATTTAATAACGCTTACGTAAATCCATTTAACGAGGATGGGGCTAAACCTTGAATTAAACTAACATGATTACCTATCGTTTATACATAATGCAGCGGTGACACACGCACACGAACCACTCTAATAAAAGTTTCAGGCTTTCGTCCCAAAAACGTTGAACTAAAAAGCATTAAGAACCCTACCAAATTGAATTGGTACGGAACCTTTCCTTGCTAAGCTATTTATGAGTGGATAACAAGCGGTCGGGTTGGCAGGCTGGCCCCTCCCGGACAAAATTATAATTGGGATATAATATGCGGAATATGGGCCCCAGAGGATTTTGGACACGAAGGCTATATATTTTTCCGGGTCAATCATTTTGTCCTACCAAAGGCCGTACATGTATAAATACGATGCGAGCAAATCTGGTAAACGTAAATATAGTTCGTCTGGTTAAAAGTAAGATTGGCAATCATCATCATCATCTAAGGCTTTACAGCCGTGGGTGGGCCTTAGCCTAGCAAGATTGGCAATAATGTGATTTAATAAGTAGAACCAGACTTTGAAAATAGAGACGAGCGTTTGAGAAACATGCTTTAAGGCGAAGTGGGACTGACGGGAGCCGACGGGGGTGGTATGTCCCCGCCCGCGCGCAACTAAGTGTTTATATAGAAAAATAAGGCCATAATCTCTTAAAGTATTTAATAGTGAACACGTAGACAAAATTTTATTACAATTGCTTTGATAACAATCTTATGGAATAGGTTTTTCTGTTTAAAAAGCAGATTTTAAGGAAACTTTGCGGTTTTTTTGTATCGAGGAAAGTTTTGTCAATCGTGTTTCGGGCCTCATACTTCACTAAAGACACTCTTCAATTTTCGTAATCATAAAAAAAAAATACGCAAATACGTTGTTTTTGTGATAGAAAAATTGATTTTGCGTGAAGTCGAAACGCATCAAAACATCTGCTTTGGAACCACTTCACCTTAAGTTAAACATGAATATACTGTAAACAAAGTAAAAGTTAAAGTCCAACTACCTTAAAGTTAGAAATACAATCAATCCCTGATAGGCCGTATTTGCAATCTGAAAGGATGACAAAAGGGAAGCGAATCCTCGGCCGTCCCCAGAGGCAGTCTCAAGATGCATTTGAAAACAACACATTCGGAAAGTTTCTGTTGCAAACTTTTATATTTCAAGTTCGGCAGTCGCTCAGTTCCGACAGGGTTATTTTGTCGATGGCCACCTCCAAAGTTTGCCGCAAAAGCGTCAACATTTGGTGTCACTTTTCCTTCGGAAGTTACTTTAAAATATTTACGACTCGAACTTGGGCGGTACAAGAAAAATTCGCCGAGTCGTATGGCGAATTTATAGTTTGTCGATGGAGTGCGGAAGTTTCGCATTAGAGTATAATCTATCTTTGCTCTTTTATTTTGGTCTTTGTGGATTTATTTGTTTAAAAGTGCGGTGATGTAAGATTTCGGGAAGTTCCGTCGCTTGTTTTGTTTTATGGAGATCCGATACTGTGATGCCGAGTTTGTTATAAACTTGTGAAATCTTAGAACAGTTTACTACATATATTTCGAACTCTCCTGACTCTCAATACCTACCTGACTTCTTTTCCATTTTAAAATTATGCCATATTGAAATATTTGCTGGTATATATAAATACTGGTATTCAGCTGCATCCGGTTAGACTGAAAGCCGACCCCAACATAGTTGGGAAAAGGCTAGGCAGATTGATTGAAATATTTGTGTGTACTGCAATTTTATGTACCATCCACAAGCAGCCAGACAACAATGGCTAATTAGAAAATAGCATGATCAGGATATCACCTAGGTCCAAGTTAAGAGAGACTGGTTGTCATCTGGACGTAGGACTATCCGCCTACTTTCTATCAGCTAAAAAAACTTTATCTTTTCCTAGAAACATTATGTAAGATTTTGCTCTAAAAGACCAATTAAAACCCATAAATTTTTATAAAAGAATTTATACACGAAGCTAAAAATTGGCATCAGATGACAAAACAAAATATATGAACCATAAAAAAAGAATGATCTACCTCGATGACATAATGATCTTCTCCCACAGGTGCAAGAGGTATATTAATGAAAATCACAAGGAAAACCAATCGCTATTAAAACCGTTGGAATCTCATTACTTCCGGCGGTGCGCAGTCGATTTATCTACGTCATGGCGACAGTCACTCCGGCTGACAGTCAACACGGCTCGTAGATAATAAAACACGCCACGAACATCACTATCTATCACGTTGTTATTTATGAAACTCCTTTAAAATATGGCTGAGGTGAGATAATAGAATTTTTAAGTAGGTAAATAGGTAATGGACTACCAATAAGTAATGAACTAGAAACATGGAAAGAAAGCTGGCTTTGCTTAGGTTATGTGATACAGAGATTGATATAGATGTCGGTGCTACAAAGAAATGAGCTCAAATTGAAAAGGTTTAATTATATTACTGAGATTTCAAGGCTGATAATACTCTTATTCATATAAAAAAAAAGGAATGACACAACATTATATCATTGAAGACATTTGAACGATAAAAGATTTTAACAGAAAACGTATATTTTATTAGAAATAAACGTCACTTAGAAAATGTAGAGACAAGACGTATGACCCTCAAAGGCAAAAAGACATTAGCGAAGATAGATCTACGACACCTGAATATTTATTTAGACCTCAGCGAAAAAGGCGCAATATTCGTATATATCAATTTCATAGATTATCATAAGGCTTCATAAACTAAAAAAAGGTAATAAAAACGCAGGCATAACCGCATAATTCAAGTCCTTCCCACCTTGCTATCATTTACATTATAAGACTTTAAGGGGCTATA
Organism: Lithophane socia; assembly: GCA_947522985.1. Classification (NCBI taxonomy): domain Eukaryota; kingdom Metazoa; phylum Arthropoda; class Insecta; order Lepidoptera; family Noctuidae; genus Lithophane; species Lithophane socia. The sequence continues at coordinate 17,498,717 of OX383252.1, forward strand.
AATTTTTTACTTAAAACGCGCCTTCGTAATAATGCTGAGATTCATAAAGTGGCATTTAACGACAGCGAACACGCGAACAGACAAATAGTTGTCGTTATAATACACTTTGTTATGAGCACACTTCATATTTAATTCAAGAGCACTTCGTCGATAAGTTTTAATAAAGTAGGGGTGAAGTAACATCGTTTTCGTGGGGAATTATCAATGTTAATGAATGTGGTGTTTAATAATTAATGATGACGTCATTAACGTTTTGGAACACGTTTAGCTGTGTTTGATTTTTGATATTTTTTGTTGACAAATAACTTGTTTTTAGCAGTAAGGTAGTAATTTAGTCGGCAATAGACACTAGTAGTTTTACTATTTAAATATAATTTAGTGGATTTCAATACAACTGTTTATTATTGATGACTCGAGTACCAATTTCTGGTAAGAGTAAAACGAAAACCTTCAATAAAAATAACACAGCCAACCTTTTTTACAAATTAATCAACTCGAAACAAAATGGACAAGCAGCAAGTTCACCGAAAAAAAAATTAAATTCAGATCAAAACCCGTCTAACCTAACAAATATTCCCGAAGTGGAATTAAATCAAATCATTCACAAAATGATTGATCACTACACACAATTTTGTGTGTGCCCACTTCAGAGGCTCGCTTCAAAGTGAATTTTGATTGATTACGTGGTACATTTTTAATGGGAACTTCAAAAAACGGAAACCTAAGTACCTACGACCCTTGCTCAAGTTTAAATTCATGATTTAGTGAACATGTGGCAATCACAGGTTCAATGGTCGGCCAAGTGTAAGGCCACTTAATTAAATATAGATACCGTCATCCCGTAATAAAACTCCTACATCAACAGAAATAGTTAAGTTTTCTGAGTTATTTGGAACTCAAAAAAGTTAATCGTAACTATTCAAACTCACATGTCTTAAAATTGAACATAAGCTATTTAATAAAACAAATTCAGACACCCCAGCACCATAAAACCTAATTCCGAACAAATTAGGCCAATAAAAATAATCCAATATCCTGAATCTGCACAGAATTTTAAACAAGAAAAATCTGCGACCGCTTTCCCAGGATATATTCAAATTCAAATTCAAATCTTTATTGCATATCTCATGTGTGTACAAGATCTTAAAATGATAATTACAAAGTTCACATGGACCCTGTCGGGCACAACAATTTATCATAGCTAAGGAAAGTAGCATGCTTTAAAAAAAAAAAAGTAAATAGAAATTAATTGTACGTCAATTTAAAAATATTTAGTTTTCATTAAAAATAAATCAGTTTAAATAAATAACATCAAATATTGATTACCTACGTCATTACAAATTATATCAATAACATTCAATTAATTAGAAGTAAATAAATAACAAAATTCAATTCATAATAAAAATAATAATAACAATGTCAAAGAGCAAACTTATATTAAAAATTCAAATCCAATAATAAAATCAAATAAAGGCAAAAAGTCAAATTATCATAATTAAAATAAATGTCTAAAAATTTAAAATTATAATGTAAAAAGTTAATGTTGAAGGTAAGGTAATAATGTCATCCCATGTCGATGTCATCATTAAAAAAATCATTCAATGTATAATAACATTTATCGACCAATAGTTTTCTGAGACGTATATTAAATATTTTATCATTTTGTTCCATTTTTATTTCGTTAGGTATTTTGTTATATATTTTAATTGATGTTACATGAGGACTTGTGCTGTGTAATTTTAGCCTTGATTGTGGTATTACGAGCATGTTTTCAAATCGTGAACGCGGTGCATACCGGCGAGGTTGGTCTGCAATTTTAAGGTAGGAATTTGGATGTTGTCTCACGAATTTACAGATTTCTAGAATATATATTGATGTCAAAGTTAAAATGTCTAGTTTCTTAAAATACGGTCTACAACTTACGTCATTGTCAATATAAACCATTATCCTAATACATTTTTTTTGTAGAATAAACAAGTCATTGCTATCTACACTATTTCCCCAAAGAATTATACCATACTTAAGCCATGCGTATGCGTATGCATAGTAAGTGGATAGGGCAGTTTTTAAATCTGTAGTTTTTTTGAGCTCACGTAATGCATAAATGAAACTACATAGTTTTGATTTAATTTTCTGTATATGTGCTTTCCAAGTCATGTGTATATCTAAATCTAGACCTAACAATGTAAAAGTATCTACGCATTCTAATTGTATACCGTCAAACGTAAAATTTATAGTCATGGGGTTTTTTTGGTACGGCCTGAATTGCATGATTTTAGTTTTCGAGAAGTTCATTTCTAGATTGTGGTCTTTCATCCAATTTTGTATATTTAACATTATATTATTTAAATTCTCATGTAAGTGTTCAGAATCATAACAGGAAGTTAATAATGAAATATCATCGGCAAACAGAACGCACGACTCCGTCATAATTTTTGGGAGGTCGTTGATGTAAATTAGGAATAACAAACATCCGACAACACTTCCTTGCGGAATCGAATTATTAGTGAAAAGCTTATTTGACCGTATCAGGCTGAATTCCCCTGTTTCATGATCCCAATTTTCAATTTCTACAAATTGTTCTCGGTTTTGTAGGTAGGATACGAACCACTTGTGAGTTATTCCTCTGACGCCGATACCGTGTAGTTTGTCTAGTAATATTTTATACAGCACCTTATCGTAGGCCTTGGTCATGTCGAGTAAGATTCCGATAGCGTATTTTTTATTATTTATAATGTCAAGTACTTGTTGAGTAAATTTATATGTTGCTAAAATCGTGGATCTTTTTTTTCGAAAACCGTTTTGGCATTCGTCGAAAACGTTAAATTTTTCGCAAAAGTTGTAAACGCGATTACACATCGCTTTTTCAAAGATTTTTGATGATGTCGGTAATAGTGCAATAGGGCGGTAATTATTCGGACTTCGAGTTTTTCTTGTGGATGGGTTTAATTATTGTTTTTTTTAACGCGTCTGGGAATATCCCTTCAGAAAATGACTGATAGATTAGTAGATAGAAGGGTAAAGTCAGTTCCTCAGCACACGTTTTTATTAATATAGGGGGTAATTCATCTAATCCGTGACTAAATTTGCCTTTAAGGTTCTTTATAAATTTTTTTATTTCTTGCGGTGTAGGTGGATGTAAAAACATTGTGTTCTCCGTTGGTCGGAGCACGGGCCGGCCGCGCGGCTCTGAGTCCCCACTCTCTAGTTTCTAACTCATTCAAAATCATTGAATGAGTTAGAAACTAGTTTTGGGTCGGACGTAAGTATACAAAATCATACATATACAAAATCACTTGGCGCCAATCCGGCACAAACTATTATCATTAAGACTGTACAGAGTTGAATTTAAATAACTATTTAACGGGGCAATAATGGCGAGGGCACGTACGTGCACCAGATGTTAATTGCTTGCAGCATTTAATAGGCACGCTCAGTTGAATACGGCTCTGGCGCCAGCACGGTTAGGTCACGACCACACTGACGTAATGGCTGCGATTTTACGACTAAACGTCTAGTCGTCATTGATTTTGTGACTTTGCATAAGAGTATCGTTGAAACAGTTTATTTTAGGAGATTAGGTCAGTGTGTATGGTGTGGCATGGATTGTTCCATTGTGATATTTTGTTCTAACTTATACGTGAAAGAAAATACAACCCAGTTGCTTGGTTCTCAGATTCTCTTTTATGTAATTTTTTATAGTAAGTACCTACAACTACAGGCACTTACAACATTTTTAGATTCACTAACATTGCACTTGCAAAATTACACAAAGCCAAAGTGACCAAAAGAGAGTCAAGATTGCCAGAAAAAAATACTATACTTCGATGCCTATTCAATTAATTTAAAATATCTTTGTCTGAAATCTGTTTGCATTATCTTACAATTCTCTGAAATGGAACTCAAAGAAATTCTAAGAATCCTTAATCCATGTTACTTATAGAGTAGCAGCGAGCCACTTAGTGTAACAACCACTCAGTATTCTGCTCAGCCGGTGAGCTAAAATTGCTTGAAAATAGCGAAATTGCAAAATCTGCAAATATTATATCCAAAGAATTTTATAGGTAGAAGAGAAATCGTATTCAAAAGACGCACGGTTACAGTCTTCCAATCGGTGCTAACCTTAATTTTAAGGCCTTCTCAACTGCACCAGCTTTCCGAATCGAAACCGCACTGATTCCATACCGTGTCCGTCTTCATCTGTCTCTTTCTGTCTCACTACATGTATAAATCTCTATCTAGCTTACTCTCGGTGCATTCATTTGAAATATATTTCGGTTTGTTTGCAATGTGCGAGTGTCGGTTTTACAAAGATTCGAGTCTCAAATTAATCATGTTTCGCTTTGTGTGATGTTAAACGAATATGAGATAAAGTTTTTGGAGTGTAAAACGAAATGTTGAATGAAAAAGATGATTTTCGCAGAAAGTTGAAGGGGAACTTTACAATTTCTACGACTTTGCAATCTGATAGTGAAGTCTGGGATCTTGTTCGGAGTATTTTACCTCGAAACGAAGTGAACGAGTGATAAGAGCAAAAATATTATCTTTTCTGTACATATTGAAATATACACCACGGATGGCTATTTATAGATTTGGATAAAACGAGGGGAGCTCTTTAAGATGTTTCAATGTCTTACGATGTTAATTCACATAAATATTTTATGTTTGTAATAATAAAATAAACTTGCTCAGAAATCTTAAACCGTTTGGAGTTGAAAATCAAAATAGATAGAAATATTACAGACACAATAAGCAAGAATATTACTCGTAACAGAAACAAACTCACTCTTTGAAAACACGTTTCACCCCAAAAATATTTAACCATTTCAGCAGTTCATAGGATTGTGTCGCGTGCGCCATATTAACAACATAATTCTAATGAGTGGCGACATCAATTAGTTATATTTGTTGACAGCAATTCCCGTACTGCTCACGTTAACATCACAGAATGAGAAGGAACAGAAGGCCGGCTCTACACAACGAGCAAAAACACACGCTTCACGTTTGCGACAGTTTGAGATCTCTGTAGGTACCAATTGATGCTATTAAATATCATATTTATACTAAGTATTGACGCCATTTTCATTTAAACAAATATCATCTTTATACTTTACATTAGTGTAAATTAAGTTAATTTAATAAAATATAAGTAAAAATCTTTTAAAAAACAAGCTTGTAATGAACAAAAAAATACTAAATAAAACTTACGTAAACATAGAACTTTAATATTTTGTTAAAAGCTTGAGGCGTAAAATGTCCTCCTTACACTAAACTTGAAGGTAAGCCTCAAGGTTATATTTTATTTTCTAGTTTTTAGCATTAGGACTTCTTTAAATATCTGTTCTATCACAAATCCAACGAATTAGGTTTTCCCATGGCCACCTTCCGGCTCCATCATCAGACCCTGAACACCACCTAGTGTCAAAGTACTTGTTAATACATGACCAATGAGTCCAAACACGATGGTGCTATCTTGTTTGATTGAGGAGTTCCCATGGCCACCTTCCGGCTCCATCATCAGACCCTGAACACCACCTAGTGTCAAAGTACTTGTCAATACATGACCAATGAGTCCAAACACGATTGTTCTGTCTTGTTTGATTAAAGAGCTCCCATGGCCACCTTCCGGCTTCATCATCAGACCTTGAACACCACCTAGTGTCAAAGCACTTGTCAATATAAACCAACGACTCCAACCACGATGGTGCTATCTTGTTTGATTAAGGAGTTCCCATGGCCACCTCCTGGCTCCATCATCAGACCCCGAACACCACCTAGTGTCAAAGCACTTGTTATTACAAATGACCAAATGAGTCCAAACACGATGGTGCTATCTTGTTTAATTGAGGTTTTCCCATGGCTACCTTCCGGCTCCATCATCAGACCAGCCACATGGTATCTTTTTTTTAAAATTTCTCGGTAGTTGTATAAGTATGCCAAGTTAGAGCACCATCAGATGCCGCCAGGAAGTGCTTGAAAAATGGATGACAATTGGAGTAACTAGAAACACATATGGCCACCTTCCGGCTCCATCATCAGACCTTGAAAACCACCCAGTGTCAAAGTACTTGTTAATACGTAACCAATGAGTCCAATCACGATGGTGCTATCTTGTTTGATTGAGGAGTTCCTATGCCCAACTTCCGGTTCCATCATCAGACCAGCTCCATGGTACCATTTTTTCAAAACGTCTCGGTAGTTGTATAAGTATGCCAAGTTACAGCACAATTAGATGCCAGGAAGTGCTTGAAAAATTGATGACAATTGGAGTAACTAGAAACACATATGGCCAACTTCCGGCTCCATCATCAGACCTTGAACACCACCCAGTGTCAAAGTACTTGTTAATACGTAACCATGAGTCCAAACACGATGGTGCTACCTTGTTTAATTGAGGAGTTCCTATGCCCAACTTCCGGCTCCATCATCAGACCACCTCCATGGTATCATTTTTTCAAAATGTCTCGGTAGTTGTATAAGTATGCCAAGTTTCAGCTCAATCGGATGCCAGGAAGTGCTTGAAAAATTGATGACAAAAGGAGTAACCGGAAACACATACGAACAGAGCAAGCTAATATAAAGGTTGTAATAATGACTAGTACTATTAAAAACGTCATAAAAATGTTTGAAGTTGTAGTGTAAATTGAACTTTATGACTTTACTTCATCTACCTAGCCTTTTGCCAACCAAGTTGGGGTCAGCTTCCAGTCTAACCGGATGCAGCTGAATAGCATTTTAAATGGAGCGACTGCCTATCTGACCTCCACAACCCAGTAACTGGGTAATACGATACCCCTTGCTAAGACTGGTTGTCAGACTTTCGGGCTTCTGACAACCCGTAACGACTGTCAGTTCCACAAATGACAGCCGGGATCAACGGCTTAACGTGCTTTCCGAGGCACGGAGGAGTCTCGGTATGTAAAGATGGTCACCCATCCACGGACCACCCCGGCAAGCGTAGCTTAACCTGATGGATCGACCCATGCGGCTGTTATTACTTAGCCACGAGCCCTCTTTACTTATTTTTCCAAAAACACATTTGTTTACATGTTTGGTAACTAAATTACGATCGCAAGATATGTGTACGGACGCCTGTTTTGGCTCGTAGTGTGGAGTCGGCCTTCTGTATCTACCTATTTTGTATTAATACGATGTTAGGTAAATTAAATTTCGTAGATACGAATCGGAAAATGTTACGTGATGTTTACCTAATTGTTTTTACTTTTACTTTAGTGGATTATGTCATTTAGTGGTATGAAACGTGTTAGCTGTGTTAATTTATTAGTAAAGGTGTTGGTGTGGACATTAGAGTGGGAAGTTGTTCTTGGAGAAGTTGACGGGAACAGGGTGATGATAAATATATGCGTGTAAGTAAAGGGAAACATGACTTGGTGAATATGTAGGTATATGGGATCAGGGGGCTTAAAACAGCCACTTTGGGAGAATCATAATAGGAAAATATTATGAATCATCGTAAAATGTCACAAACTGACAATTCATAGTATGATCTGCGTGCGATTCATATTACGAAATAATTCATCTGTTTGACAGTTTTCTATGGAGATTCGTAAAATGTTACACACACTATGAATTGCTTTTGTGTCAAATTTGAGGTATTGCTAATGTCGTCAGACAAACGAATTACTTACATTACATTACTTAGTAAAGATTGCAGTAATCTATATACAACAGCCGAGTCTAATATTGGACGCCAAAAACTAAGATATTCATGAAAGTAACACGCAATCACTATAAAAAATAAATTAACATAAGTATTCATGAAAATCAAAAATAATCACAAACTTCACATGCACGGATACCATTTCTCCAAGTAAGTCTTTCTCGAAATAAGGTCTGATCCCAAACCCATAAAATTAGACACATCTGGGTTCTGTTAACAAATGGGGATGACCTAAAGTACTAGCATCCGAAAGACCTAGTCTTTTCTTACTATTATTGTGTGTAATAGTAGAGAGTAATGTATGGTACTAGAAAGGAACTGTTTGTAACCAAAATGGTACCTTTCTGAAAATGCTTCATTTGACAAATAACAGTGGAATAGTACTGTTTTACGGGAAAACCGCTCGGTTCGCAAACAGTCTCCGATACTCTTCTGAACTGAAAGATACGAACAGTTTACAAGTCTCATGTTTTATTAAGACCTTTTACACAAGCAAATGTTTCCAAAAAAAAGTAATGATTCCCCACGCTTACTTGTTTGATGAAAACATAGATTAAGTTAACCAACACTCAGCTGCTCACTCTGCCAAGCTCATCCTAATCAACTCATCAACATTCCTACTCCCTTAGTTTCTGTCACACACCCATTAACAAGTAATTAGTCCCCACACAAGCAGTTAACACATAATTATAAACACATAACAGTTTCGGATATGTCCGCATACATCACTATCTTCGTATATAATCCGAATCGATATCATTCGAGTTGGAATCACTCAACCCATCGCTAACTCATTCCGTGTTTAAGTTTCGATAATTTCCTGGGGGATTATAGTGTATTTGAAGATGGCTACCGACTGTGAATTATTAACTGAACCCAACCTCTTCGTGTCATTTAGATATAAGGATTGAATTACTAGAGATGGCATTTCGTATCTTAGTCACTTGTGGGTTTTGGCGGATGTGTGGTGTCACTCTCCACCAGTGGTGGCGAATGGAAATAATTTAGAAAGTTGTGACTCTGTCCCCCAGTGGTGGACAGTGATACAAATTTTACAAATTATTCTCCTTGTCCACCAGTGGTGGCCAGCCAAGTGTGGACATCGGGAATAATAGGACGCATGTAATCATAATTTAAGAAGCTGTTATAAATGTTCGTGAAAACGATTTTGAATTTTTTTTTGGGTCTAGCTTACTCTTTTCTAAAAAATATGCATACCTCTTCTATTTTTAGATATAAAAAATAGTGTGGTATCATTATGAATGCATTTTATTACTTCTCTAATAAATTAATTCTATTTTTCATTGCTTACCTATGTAGAATAATGAAACATAGATTCAACATAATCAATTTAAGTGCTTTCCCCACTTTACATTCACAAACAGAAATAAACATGGCGACTAATGCCCCTAAACTTCGTTCTGAAAAATCCGGAACGCTAAAAAAGGAAAAAATTGTAATTCGGCGTATTTCGTAAAGGAGCTGTCAATTTGGGCCCTAATTGTTCCGGGAAAAGGTGAGAGCATTACATCATCCATACATTTTTGAAGCCGACGACCTCCCGTCATCGGTGTAGCTGCCATTCATTTTGACGTCCCAAATAATAATTTCATGACGTAATACGGCCCCTTGAAATGTTAAGCGATTTGAGTTTTGAATTTATTCCGAAATTGGTTTTGGTGGTTTTCGATACATGGATTTCGGAAGGAACGAAAAATTTCTGAATGTGTCGCTTTTGTAAAATGACATGACCAAAGACAGACTGAGATTAATATTTGCTTTGAAAAAATATCTAGAAGAAGTAACCTTAAATGTAGATCAAACCATTCAGATCACAAAATCATAATTACGAATACCTAGTCTTAAAACAATTTCTATTTCTTTTCACTAATGAAAAATAAGAAAAAATATAAATTTAAGCTTTCAGTTTTTGTCGTTACACCAAAAATCTGACCACGGAGAGGAAAACACAATTATTTTTTAAAGCTGTTTCCACAGCAGATTATAACGGCCAGTCTTCATTAAAAGGCAAACAATGCCATTTAAAACAGAAAGCGGATTACTGACCTCGATAATGGCGAAGTCGCGATCAAAAAGCTTTACTTCATAAATTATTAGTTCGTATTTCATGAAGTTAATTGCTTGAAACGGATCCCGTCACGGCGCCGGCGACGGATTGGAGACGGATCGGAGTATCGCACGGTGCTTTACTTCAATGTGCTAGGATACAAATTTTCAAACCTAGTAAGTAATTAATCTTAGGCCCGCTTCCACGTTCATGGGTTATCCTAATATAACTCGGAGTTAACAGCTAATTTAGGGTTAATAAAATAATTGATATTGCGCCACCAAGAGTTAGAGGTAAACCTAGGGTTAAATTTCTAAATATTTAACTCACCTATGTCGAGTTAAGTCGCTTTACTCTGGGTTAATAATAATTTCAAAATCAAATCAAATCAAATTTCTTTCTAAAATAAAGGTATTATGAGGTACCTACCGCTGATAAATTATTTTGTAAGGTATGTTATATTGTTCCACGTTATAGTAAGTGAAAATTCGGTACTATACCAACAGGCAATAATTATATTCATGAACATGAAATACATGACTATACACGAACATGAAAAAATTATTTAAAAAAAATAAACATATTTCCTTAACTGATATTCTCATTAATCAATAAACTAAATCTCCATGGAAACCACATACAATAAGATTAAAATTAAAATGAATAATTATAGTAGAATACAAACACAAGAAAGTATTAATGTAGAGTAAAAGAGATGGATACACAATTTTCGTTCATTGATCGATCATTGATTTTTGGTCGGATTACATATCCGGCACAGACATTGCAATTAGTCTGAATTGCAATGTTCCCAACTCAAGAAACACAAATGTCAGGTTAACTAACCCGCCTGCCAGGGTTGCGGGAAAGTCCGAAAGGGATACCGGGACCTTGGCAACAGGCAACTGAAGGAACACGAGTGGGTTTTAGTCAGTAAAAGTCTGACACGCCCTTCCGCTCCGCCCAGACCAGGACAAGTCATTGGATGATTTCCCACAATAAAAAAAAAAGGTTAAATAACCCTTTTTAGAGGTGGAACGCGTAATATGACTTAAAATGTTAATACTTAACTCTGAGTTTACAAACTCTACATTTATTTAATTAATCCGACTAAACGTGCAAGTGGGCCTTAGCCCTGTATTATCTTACAATTATTTTAAGGTGCAGTTAAGGTTTTAGTAATGTAAGTATTTAGATTTTATTTCATGTCAGTCATATCGCACTCAGTCTTTATTGAGTTTTATTTAATCTAGAAGGAATAGAAAATTAAAATTCAACTTATTTTTTTTTATATTTCCCTGTGTTTTAGCTTGCAATCAGCAGCGTCGCCATGAGATGCAAAGACACACCGGCCACCCTTAACATAATGGCTGTAATTTTTGTTTCAAAATACAGGGATGGCATAATAAACAATTTACTAAAACCCATGAGAATTAATGTGAAGAATAATTTAAAGTTAAGCAGAACCTGAACGATAACGAATGGTTGTAATTGTAACTAACTTTTCTAATAGGCTCATGTACCTGCCTTATAATGAGTATGTGGAGATCGTAACACATTTACATTGTAAATAACACTTTTCTTAATACATCTTTCATTAATAAAATGCATATTTTGATAAAAGATTACATTAAAAGAATACATAGCAAAACTACATTACAGATTAAAATATAAAAATAAATGAGAATAATATCTACCTCCTCTATTTTCGCTGTCCGCCGGTTTCACCTGTATTGCCCGGTTCATCTGGAATAAAAAAAGAATAAATTAATACCTAGTCTCTCTATTATACATTGTAACAGCGAATAAATTTTCACGGTTCCCCCTTAAGATATGACATTCGGATAACTCTTGACCTTAAAAGGTGCCATAAAGAATATGAATTAAAAAAATATATATTTATATTAATCCGCATTTCGCGGGTATTTTGATAACATCGAAATTAATTATGTGGAAGAGCAATTTTGTTAATTTCCTGATAAAATTGGAATGAAGAATAAGACTAGTGGGTTAATATCGTAGACTCGACAATAAACATAAAACATGTTCGTTTTAATTGTAAATGTTATTATAGTGATTAAGGTTACATTTTAATTATATTCAGACTAGAAACCGACTCCAACTTAGTGGAGAAAAGGCAGATGATGTTTCAGATACAAAATATGTTTTTTTCCTGATACGTATATTATAATAAATACAATAATACAAACAGACTCGTGAAATAATAAATAGTATACCAAAATATGAACATAATCCGTCAGTCAATCATCAACTAAGCACACAGCATTAGAAACAGCCCACAATAGTCGTAGTTAGTGATAATTTCATCACCATTACCGCTTCTGCATTGTGTTTTATTCCAATAAATGTTAATTCTGCGTTAATGTATTCTAAAATAAACGGCCGTGTCGACGGGCTCGCATAATTAACCGGATACTGAATGCAAGCTTACGGCTACCAGCCTACTCTTAATTGCATCGGATTAAATGTAGACGGGAATTTGATGCATTTTACCTTTTTCGCTTTTCTTCATAATCTAGCTAATTATATTTTAATTAATATTGTAAAAGGACTGTGTTTTATTTATTTAAAAGCTTTTATCCGCGGCTTTACCTGCGCGGTTCTCGCAAAATATCCAATGAGAACGCACTACTGGGTTAACAAGTTAACGTACTACTGGGTTAACGTACTCCTGTGTTAAACCAGGTTATCAATTATTTGTGTATTTCATCCAAATCCGGTCAGCCGTTTTTGCATTAATCCAAAACATACATCCAGAAAAACAGAGAAAAGAACAAAAATATTGCACGATATTCACACAGTTGTTGTTGTTAAAGGAAACTGTAAGATGGACTAAAGGCTCGTGCACACTGGCGCGATATCGCACCAGTACGAGCATCTATATTGTTTCTTCGCGAACTAAAAATATATATATTTTTTTAAATTTGGTAAAAATTCGTCCAGAAACGATACGAACAGAACGAATGTCATAATGCGATTTTCAATTATATGTCAAATACCGAAATCCCACAATCCGCGATTTTGTCGACGTACACCGACGAGCCCAGACGACGGAATGTGTACGTGCAGGGAATCGCAGACATCGGAAGTTCCTTGGTGCGCGGTGCGTGGCGGTCTGTGGTCGTCTGCCGTCCGTGTCCGTTTGCAATATTGCCGATCGTCGGATTCCACCAAAATATTTAATTATAACTGACATTCAAAATTCTTTACACACCAGCGGAAAACTACAAACAGATACCAATCTTTTTCACATAAGCTTCTGTAGCGTACACTGCAGGACACGCGAATTCGCCCATCGAATATTCGGCGCTTGTATTCAGCGTTATTTGTAAGGCGCAAAGCATTGCAATGCAGTGTAGCGGCAGGGTAGGACTGCTGACAGTTTTGTTTTATATCTTCAGGCTTCATATAGAAGGCTGTAGACTCAGACTTACTAGAATGTTAATAATGAACTGCAATTATAACACTGAATTTAAGTTGTAACCGGTTTTAGGTGTAAAAAAGGCATTTGGAAAGCTTCCAAATCCTTTTTTTTTTTTTTTTTTACAACCAAAACTAAATATTTGGTGTTACGATATTATTTATTGCATTTCAGAATCAATGTTTGAGACAACTAGTTAGCCATATTTCATATTTCCATACAGTAATATTGCCAAATTAATCAAAACAGCGAAATATTTGACATCTATTTGCGACGTTGGTCACTTTCATAATAAACGCTCTTAATGCAACATTTCATGAACTGGTCGAACACTTCTTTAAATGATCAATTCTAAAATTACGCAATTAGGGTGCTGGCCACCCTGCCAGGGTTGCGGGTTAGTCCGAAAGGGATACCGGGACCTTGGCAACAGGCAACTGAAGGAACACGGGTGGGTTTTAGTCAGTAGAAGTCTGACACGCCCTTCCGCTCCACCCAGAGCGGGAGAAGTCATTGGATGATTTCCCACCCAAAAAAAAAAAAAAAAAAAAAAAAAAGGGTGCTGGCCACGACAAAATATGTATATAGATAAGAAACACAAGATTTAATTGCTTGCTCGTAAATTGCAAGAACTACTACTTCCTACTCTCCTCCCACAACTATGATCTATTTTTAAGACGAAAAAATAATATTTTTTCACGATTCTCTGTCTATTAATTACAATACAAAGCCCAGTCATCCGCCAACACTCTATTCTCGCCATTTATTTACATTTCCATTCGGGGAACTGTTTTTACGGCCACTTACATTTATAACACTTGGGGGGTCGCGCTCTGAATCTATAAGGCGAGCGGAGGATCACTTGACATAATACGTATTACTTCTCCCTTTGTGACTCCGTTTTGAGTTTAAAGAGATTCATTATTATCTTATGAGGATTCTGCTGAATTAAGATGTATTTTGATTCATAATTCTGGAAAAAAATGGGGTGTAGCAGTGTCGTACGTTACGAGTAATATTTTCTTTGAGACGAACTCTTTGATCCTGATTTCAATTTGCTGCTGTGCATGGCGGGTTTTATTGTTAGCTCTGTCTTTCATGCTCACTATACCACAAGAATGAAAGAGATAGGGCGCTTAGTTACACAGATAATCGCAAAAAAATTAAAAGAAGAGCAGCAGTCAACTATGTTTTGACAGCTGCCATAGTACGACGAACATCAGTGGGAGGGCTATGGAAGCTTTAACACTCAAAAAAAAAACAGCTGTTCCGTACATTTTGACGAGTTATGCGAACATAAATGTACGGAACAGCTGTTTTTTTTTTCGCGATTTCATATTAGTTCCCATGGTAAAAATTGTTCATAATGATGAGTACAATGACTCCTCAAGAGGTTATTGGTGTTTTACCAATAACCCTATAAACTGTCAATAAACGCGCTCCCGATGTTTTTCCTACACTGTAAACCGTGGTCGTGGACCTTTGGTATGTATATACATACCATATAAACCACGTACTTATACCATAAAAGATGCTAAAACCTCGTGCCCAAAACGTGTAAAAATTGAAAGCTAGGAATTTCGTTCGGAACTCTAGGGATGTTGTGCGCGCGCCGCTCTATTGGACCCTATGTGTTAAGGACGTATTCACATCAAAAATGCACTGATTTATGTTTTTGTCCTCGGCTGAGCATGAACATAGATCTCTTTAATGAATAATCAAAATCAAGGTTAGCGGAGAGAAGGTAAGTCTATAGCAATTTGTTGTTAAACAACGCGAGGATGATGTTGTATCATCATTCTTTAACATAAGGCGCTTTTCACACTCGTAAGAAGATATATAATATGATTATATTATGGTGATCTATTTGGACACTGTTTATCATTTAGATTTTCATCAAAGTAGGTATCTAAGGGTAATAAATAATTATATCTTCAGGTGTAAAAGGTACACACCGAGACTCTTCCGTGCATCGGAAAGCACGTTAAGCCGTTGGACCCGGATGTCATTTGTAGATCTTTGACAGTCGTTACGGGTCGTCAGAAGCCCGAAAGTCTGACAACCAGTCTTACCAAGAGGTATCGTGTTACCCAGTAACTGGGTTGTGGAGGTCAGATAGGCAGTCGCTCCATGTAAAATACCTACTGGTATTCAGCTGCATCCGGTTAGACTGGAAGCCGACCCCAACATTGTTGGGAAAAGGCTAGGCAGATGATGATGAGGTGTAAAACATAAGGAGTCTAGCTTACCCTCAGTATATACAGATTGGTGTCTTGAAAACATTTTACTTGTTCGCAATTTTTATTCAGTCGCAGGCGCCAATCATTAGCTCATGACGAGGTTAGTTTGGAAGTCACCATTGCATTACCAATCATGTCTGGAGGCAAGAGACAACGACGTCTGAATTGTATGATCATCTGTCTAATAACAGTCTGAGCTTCATAGGAACCAGTTTTAAATATTATGGACACGGACACACCTCCGAAAAGGGATGGGACGGGTTATTTTTAGCTGCCGACCAGACCTCATACATTTTTAATTCTTGCTCTCACTTATGTAAAATTTCACGACCCTCTTTTATATTACTGACCTACTCCCAGTTACGGAACCAATAACTAGCCAGAACCATAACTAGCTCTGGACTATTACTAAGTTACGATCATTCCAACATGCATCGTAGAAAACGAATTACCCAAGTAGAGTACTCAAAAAGATTTTAAATTTCAAATGTAGTGTATGTAAAACTATTCTAATGGCCTTTAGGTATTATTAAAGTGAACGTTTATACTGTGAATTAGCAAGTGGAACGATGTGGGAAAGAGACGAAATTATATGCGCTATGCAGTGGGCGGGGCTTTGTGCTCAACGCCTCTATAACTTTAGGTATGGACTGTCACGAGCCTTATTTTTTAATTTAATTGGGTTAAGTTTTTTTTTTGTTTTGTTTGCTTTGAGAGTTGGAAGTAGGTTAACATTTTGTGGAGGGAAATGGTTTTAATTTAGGACGATGTGGCTTTTTATTCTTGCTGATTTTTATGAGTATACTATCTTAACTTTATATTGTATATTTTATTTTTATATACTTAATGCTATAAATGCGAAAGTGAGTTTATTTGTTTGTTTGTTTGTTACGCTTTCACGCTAAAACGGCTGAACGGACTTGGATGAAATTTGGCAAACTCAAACTCAAAGCATTTATTTCAAATAAACCAATTACAGGCACTTTTGAATTTTCAAAGGGTCGGTCAGTCAGAAAATATGGAGCTAGTTGCCCATTCCAAAGCGTAGTAGGTTCCTATGGAGAAGAACGGGCAAGAAACTCCACGGACACTCTTTACAGGCACAGGAATATACCATGACAGGATTCTTTTTATTCCCACGGTATCGAAACTTACGCGGGTGAAACCGCGGGGCGCAGCTAGTAAATCATATTTCTACAATTAAGTAAACAATAAACTAACTGAATGATTCTGCGAATGATGTGACATAATTCACCGACATGCTTATTTATAACAAAAAATAATCTTGCACATCACCATTATCAATAAAAAAAAAACACTAAACAACATACTGGCTCTAAACTTTACGATGTCCATTGTCTGTCCCTCGATCAGGCACTATAATTTAGGGTGCTCTACAGTAATAACTCTATGGATAACATCTATATATCCAAACACAATGGAAGACGTAATAGCCTTCAAAGTTTATCGTGCCTTAAAAGTGTGGTCGTCATTAGGTCGAACGGTGTTCACTGATGATGTCAGCATGCATTCATGGGACAATGGTGTGTTAGTTTGATATATTTTAGCAGTGATATAAAACAAATATCCCAGCTAAAAACTTTTTTAGCTCGGGGGCTCGTGGCTGTATAATACCAGCCCCACGGGTCAATTGCCGCGTTGCTTCCATTTTATTGATCGCCAAGAAACTCAGATCGTGTAAATGGGACTTTAAAAATGGAATAGAATACTCTTTACTATGAACATTATAAAAATCCTATCCTAACTAACGTTTAATGTATTAATGCTTTTGGTTGTGTTAATAAAATGAACTTTTAACTCTCTCAAGATTCAATATACAAAACAGTAATTAGTATAAATGCATCAATTTATATGAATATCTACTTCATTAGAATTACTCTAATAACTTCTATGTTTCTGATCTCAATAAATAGTCCTAAATTGAGCCCTAGTTCGGCCACCTTTAGGCTCAAAATCATTCATAGGCTTTATTTGAAATGTTTGCCAAAGTAGAATAAAATTATTAAAGACAAAAAATCTCTAGATCACCCAATTCCCATTCAAATCCGTAGCATGAAGGTCCAAAATCCACATATATCTAAAACCCAACTATTTGTCCATCGTAGCGTGACCGCTCCCAGTTATGTATAGACAGGTCGTCACACGACAAGCACAATTAGCCCTAGTCACCAGTGTGTAGATGCCTATCTGTCCACGAATAATTTGCCACTGGTACAATAGGGCGATAATTTGAAGCTTTAGTTCGTTTTGTTATTACAAAATGTTAAGTTGCAACGGCTTATATTTAAAACTATTTTTTTTTTAAGTTAGTTATACTTGTAGCTGCAAATAGGTGCAGGTGACTTCCTTACGTAGTTATCATTTTAGTAAATCCACCAAGCATAAAAGACTCAAGCCTTCGTCTCATGGTGGTAGGTAGAAGCTACAGAACGCCACCTGCTATTTATTTATTTCTCTCTACACAAAGGTTTACATAATTATAAACATAGAGACAAAAAATATAGCAAGATGACAAAAATGATGCTATGATATGATCCTAACATACTCCTTCTACTTCGTTTACCATCATACATCTGGTCATAAAAGACCTTTTGACATTTTAAAGAGACCCGTAAAATAATTATCGCAAGCAAACACTGCAACGGCAATAAATCAGAAACTAAATAAACAGTTCGCGTCACGAAAAATGATTAAATTAAACAAACATCAGTGACGTTCAATAATAACTTATCAACGAAATCCAACCGGTACAGAAAATACAACTCGATTTCTCAAATAAAACTGTTCGGCACAAAATCGTTCTCAGGAAAACATTTCATTGTCAGTGAATGTCGGCTTGAATAAATTCAGTGGTCACGTGGGTAACTGTCAATGACCACTGACATATTGTCATGATGACACCTTGTCGCTTAGCAACAGGGCGACAACAAACGCAAATGAATCGAGAGATTATTTTCGACCATCTAATGGATGCGACCATTAAGTGACGATAAAAGAAAAGCCGTGTTTTATTCATGATGTCTCGTTAATAAAAGTAGGTAATAATGTTTTTGGGGCATTTGAATTATTTTGGATCAAATATTGACTAGTGATTACTTAAATATTGTGTTGGTAGTGGCAGACGGTAGTAAAAATAATAATAATATGAATTCACTTATTGACAAAGTTAATTATGCCTTATTAAATATTTGTTTGGTTTTTCAACAGGCAGACAGAACAAATATCGTAAAAATATTTAAATGAGTAGAGTACAATATATTTTGTTTGGTTTTCCCACAGGCAAGGCAACTACAAAACAAATAATTATTTAAAAACAGAACTTAAATATTAACAAGTAAAATTATTATAACCAAATTACCCCTCATTTAATTACCTACTCAGTTTTCTTTAATAATGAGATGCGAACAGATTCCCAGCATACTTTATGTTTTTCTTAAACATCATTATAATTTAGAGGGGCTTGTGGCTAAGTAATAACAGCCGCATGGGTTGTTCGATCAGGTTAAACTATGTTTGCCGCGGTTGGTCCGTGGATGGGTGACCATCTTTACACAACTCTTTATACCTGTGCCTCGGAAAGCACGTTAGGCCGTTGGTCCCGGCTGTCATTTGTAGATCTTTGACAGTTGTTACGGGTCGTCAGAAGCCCAAAAGTCTGACAACCAGTCTTACCAAGGAGTATCGTGTTACTCAGTAGTTATTGAATAAGTGAAAAATAACTTTAATTTCAGAAGTCGTTTTGAATTTTCGTTTTTTACCACCGACTTTAAAAAACTGCAAAGTTATTTTTCACTTTGTAGTGATTTTTTTGGAAGTCGGTTGTTTTTTTTTGTAAAAAGTTTTAATTTTTTTTGTTTTTAGTTGTGGTACCTACCCCACACAAGTTCGGAGACCATTGACAGGAACTTAAAACATCATCCATATAGAACAAGTGGGAAAAATACGTATTCATGACGGTAACCCAAAAAGTACCTGAACAAAGTTACTAAAAGGATATTGACCAAGCGACTAAGGAACCTCGTATCGGTATGAAACATGCTGTGACCTAAAGATTTATGATTTAAATTAAAGCATGATTTTAGGGCTTTCAAATGTAATTTACCATTTTATCATAATTCTCCGCATTACACGGTAATTAGGTCTCAAAAATCTTGGCTCAGCATCAAATCTCTTAGAGACTTTTTGTCACAATGTATGGTGGTAAATTCAAAATACTAATTAGTCAAAATGACGTTTGAGCATTGTCAATGCTCGTCAATTCCGATAGCTTTATTAAAGGTTTATTTACAGGCTTTTTTTATTAACCGACAGGTTTATTTAAAGACTTAGAGGTAGGTAAGTAAACACTCGAGAAATCACATGTAACAGAACATCGAACATGGAGAGTTGAGACTAAACGTAACTGGGGGAAAATGGACCACCGCGAAAGCTTCCTCTACCAAATTAAAAAAGAATTTTCGAAATCGGTCCACAATAATTGACGAAAATATCGATGATTATACACAAAGTCAAACATAGCACTTCCTCCTTTTTGGAAGTCGTTTAAATATCAAACTCCTGTAGATGCGGTTACCACTGAGAAAATTCCAAAAGGGTTTTATTAGCTTTGTGGTGGTACACAGTAAAACCGATCGTAAATTAACATACAGTTATCCAATCTGAGAACTTAAACAGAATTTGTTAATTAAATAGGTAATTTAATAAAATATCTGGTTCGGGTCGACGTAGGTACTTCGTTTCAGAGGCCTCGCCAAAGGCACAGTCTACAGAGTTAGCTATTTACATTTTCGTGTAATCTTTTTTGGTGTATGATTGTGAAATTAAAAACCTGTAATAAAATTTCTCGTGAATGTTTGCTGATTAAAATTAACCTTTGTTACTGACCGCTACAGTTAAATGTAGAGAATACTATCTGTGCTCTTCTCATCTCCCAGCTCACTCACTTTATTGTACCCTTGAGGCTTTGTTAATATACTTCAAGTTGTCTGCTTCTACGAATTTAGCAAATCAGTAATTTTCATCCTAATCTCAGTCTCAATCTGTCAAAAAACCCGTAATTTTCCTAGATTTTTGACGTTATTGACATTGTTTGTCGCTGATATCAGATTGCGACTTGAACGATTTTAAGGAGGTACGAGAATTGGCCTTCAGTATAACTTTACTTGCATGATGTCAGAGCATTACATTCATAATTAAAATTATTTAAAAGCTGACAAACTTTGTGGCACCTTTACTCAATTCGGTGTGGATCCCAGCGATGAAAGTACCAAATAGTCCTCAACCGAGTCGTAAAAGCACAACTTAGAGATTACACTGATAGGATAATGTACCAGAGTCCTTCTATGCGTTGTGAATAGCTGACTGGAGTCGACCTATCCATCTACTTAGCAACCTAGTTGATTATAATACCTATAAGTTGAGATAAGAGATGATTATAGCAATTTCAAAAATGGTATTCTAACGTGTCCGCACTGTACACGTACCTTCACAGCCAAGATAGCCACATTAGCTACGAGTCATGCTCGTCAATAACAGAAATAGTCACTGAAACTGAGATAGGAATATGTATAGCAATTTCGTTTGTATTTAGACAGAGGAGTTATGTAATACGGGCTGGTATCCATAGGTAATACGGGCTGGTATCCAAAACTCCACGTCAAAGCGCGTATTTTGCGTACGGAATATCAGTACCCATATTACACCGGTTATTTTTAACACCGCACGTCACACGCTGTGATCAAAACCAGGACCCTATGTTCAATGGTCGTCGTACCTAATCATGTAATTTTTGTAATATAACTCGTAAAAGAACATTCCTAAACTTTTTGCAGCCTATCTCTAGTAACCTAGAGACATTGCTAAATGACACAATTCAATGACTACTGGACAAATCGTTAACCCGAAACTTGGGCAAAAAATGAAGCTTGCCCGACATAACGGAGTGAGGTAATGGGGCGTAGAAAGGATATATCTATATCTTTTATCTGCAAGTTTTGGGAGGCTACTGCTCGGGCCCCTGATAAAACTTTTTATGTTCTGCTTATGTGATATCGTACAGTTTGGAATCCATAACGCGTTGTTGGTCGTAAGGCAGTATGAGAATATACGGAGTGGAGTTGGAGTTAAGTAAAGTTATGGCCTGCGAAGATGCTGCTGTGTTTTTGTTTTGGATCACTGTTCTTGTTGGTCCAAAGTTTATTATTGGTTTATTGATGTTAACTGTGGTTTTAAGAGAAGCTGCTTTTTAAGACGTTTTGAGCAATCGTTTTCACTGATACGGAATGTTAAAAGTAGTACCGGTTAATTTTAAGACCCCTTCAGTAGGTAGTTGCTTTCACTGCTAATACCATACGGTGAAAATCGAAATGTCCAAGACGTAAATAATTCTGAATCTATCAAGATTTCTCCTACCAACTACATAATGACATTTGAGGAAAATCTCGCGGACATCATCATACTAGCACTATCTGTAAATTAAACTGCTTATTAACATAGTCTGTGACATAGTGAAACTAACAAAATATCTTCCTTCTCTATACACTTTAACTAAAATCAAAACACAATCGCCAACACAATCTATTCAAAATCCCGCGCGCAAATGAATATAATTCACACAAACATACGGAGATGAAAGTTACATTCGAGACGCATTTTCCTCAAAGCACCTCGTCCCACTACATTTGTTCCACAATACAAAATTAAGGACACGGTCAACACATGAAGCCGTGCTGATAGAGCCTCCCAGCTGCACGCATGAACTGAATATTAATTCAGTCAGCATGCAAGGACAGTGTAAAATTGCATTAATTTGTCCCTGTTTACATCGCGGAGTACATCGTACACATATCACGTCTCATATTTCTTTTTAGTGTATAGCACTGATTAAATTCGAAAAGCAACTGCGTTTTATAATTGATGTTGTGTTGTTTACCCGACTACGGCGAAGCAAAAAGGAGGGTTATGATTTTGACCGGTATATATGTATGTATATGTTCATCTGTCCCTCATAACTTCTAAACTGCTCATCATAATTTGACAAATGAGGTATCGTTGGAAGCGGCTTGGTCGTCCGCTTATTAAAATCCGGAGACACATGTAATCTGCACGATTTATGCCCCCTAACACGTGTGACTCCGGATTTTTAATTTGTCTGTCTGTGATGTCTTGACCTTGTTTAGACCTTTTTAGTTGACTTTTTGTCGTCGTTGGGTTTTAGTTTTATAACTCTTATTTTTTTGAGTTGGGTGTATTGCTACTGTTTAAAAATACCGAATGAAAACTTTTTAATTAGATTTTTTTAAAGTTTTGCCCAAGAAGTTCTCTATAATAGGTAGATAGTCAAAGGCGTTTTTAACAAGGTTTAAAAAAATCTGTTATTACATCGAAATAACAACAGAAATGTTTGCTTTTTACAAACAAGAGGTATTGAAGAACTTATTTAATTAATAGGTGGTGTTCCTTGTACCTAATAAAATATTTATCGCTTCCCTCCCTCGGTCAATTAAGATACCGAGGAGCGAGGAACAGTCTCACATTGTAATTTTCACAAATATCATGAGTAACTGCTTATTAAAATAAACGGGTGGGAATTAAACACTACTTGGTCATTTTTAATAAAAGAAAAACATTTTACATCACTTTTCGTAAACGAATGCGAGAACTGTATTTTTTTTAAGTTAGTTTGTTCCACTAATGTGATCAATTGCCGCTGATTATGAAAAAAATAAAAACAATTAAAAATATTTCATTCAAATTTCAAATTCTACTTCAATTCTTTTAAGTTAAGTAAGTCTGTGTTAAGTAAGTCTAAGTAAGTCTGTCAAACCATGACAACAAAGATAATGATCATTTACTCAGTTTCTTAATAACGTTATTAAAACTTTTTTTTTTTATATGCATCGTATTATGCCCTCTATTTAAATCTTTTTGCAATAAAAGTAAAGTAGCCTATCAGGTCCCTAATGACGAATCGTCTTAAACGTTATCACTTCGATCTTTGAAGTAATAAAGATGAGAACACTGATAAGACGAGAGGCAATTGTTTTAACTCCAACTTGCACAAGTTTATTGATTTAGCAGATTAATTCGGAAAATATGCCGTTTAGAATTTGGTATCAGCCATTTTATTAATGAAATCAATCTCGTTTAAAAGGATTATGATTTAAAAAATAATTTATGGACAAAAAAAAATCAACGATTTTATGTCACCACTTTTATTAAAACTAGACGCTACTAGGTTAGAGCACTTTTGATAAATCCAATTGTATTAAAATTGGCGCGACAGTTGTATTTAAAAACGAATTTTCAAAAATAAAATTCACACACTTATTCAACATTTATATTTTTCTCTTTTCAGTTAAATAAATTGGAGTTAGTATAATTTGTTTTTTCAGTTAGTTTACAATATAGACACGGCGTAAACATTACTTAAACAAAACAAACAACAAGCACATGACTTGTGTTTTAGCCGCACAAAATAAGTTAAAAACTCGACTTTCAAACAGCCACAAAATAATGCCGGAATACTAACCTGTAAAGAAAATTAAAAAATAAATGAAAACAAACAGAACCAAACAAAAAATGTTACTTTATTAAATATTGTTATAATGCAAATTAGATGTTTACTCACAATAACAGGCGGCGGATATTCAACTTTCGCCGAACGAAATATATCTACGAGGTGAACCATATGGACAGATGAAATTGTCACAGTTGTAAATTAAACTTGGTAAAGGTAATTGATGGGAGGGAGTGGATGGACGCGTGGTCGCGGCTTTCGTACGTCACTTGTAACGCGGAGCGGCACGTCTGTTTCGTACGGAGTTCAGAAGAAGACTGAAACACGGGCGGGCGAAGGCATACGCACGCGGGGAGGTACGCACTCACGCAGGCTTGACAGCCAATCGCGTGCGTGCGCCGCGCGCACCCCCGCGCTCTCGTCCCCGCCCCGCGCCCGCCCGTCACCTCACAATCGATGCCCTATATTGCATTAATTATTTAGGAAACACGCAATAAGATAACGCTAGGTGGCAGATAAGAGATCTTCGCGTTGCTTTAAATAAATCATCGTGTCTTCGTCCGTATCGGCCGGTTCGACCGGCGAGTGTGTACGATGCCTTCCGTGTGTACTGATAACGCATTATTTACGTTGTCAGTCCGCTGGACCCTTTGTTTTTATCTCGCTGTTATTTATAGTTCCTGAAGAAATATAATAAGACGTAAACTTGATTCATTCTTGAGGAATTTTATTTATATTATTATGTATGATTCAACCCGTGTCCTACCGTCGAGTAATGCAGGTTTTGTTTGCGTAGCGTTCAACTTGGGAACGGAAACAAACGAAATATATATTTTTCGGAAGGTTGTCAACTTGTCGTTTGGCAATATTAATATATACGGGGATAACGGGGTCCTCACTTTGGCTTCGGTTTTATTTTATGTTATGCTAAGGTTTTGTCCGAAATTAACGGTAAAAATAATATGAAACAAAATGCAATATAAAACGAAGCGGGAAAATATTTCTGAGATAAAATATTGTTTCGAATTTGTAAAATAATAGTGATAATTTTGACTCTCAATCTGTAACGTCGCTGAATATTTACTCGGTAAAACAATTTAATAATTTACGTAAACTACGAAACATTTTACCTAGGTTGTAAGATCGCCATACAAGTTATTATTTCAGCAACCAGTTACATATTTTCTGTTCATTTCACGATATAAACAAAAAGGTTTAAAATAAAACAATTTTCCAAAAGGCACACAAATATTATTATCATTTTTATAAGAAATTTCAAACAAAAAAAAAACAATAAGAACAGCAAAAATGCAGGTAGCATTTCGTGCTGATTTGCGAAGAGGAAAACAGTCATAAAGAGTGTCAGTTATGATCTTGCAAGGAGGAATGAACAGTAAATAGGTTACTCTGTTCCTCTTTATAACAGTAGCAACGAGAATATACAAGGCAATATTAAAAGTAGGTAAAGTTAAATAGTACTTTCAGACTAAAAGGAAAAAAAGGAATGTAAATTAAATGCGAAGTTAATTTTATACAGCTTTCGTCACTTATCTTTATAAATTGTGAGTTGTGTTGTGACTACTTGTGACCCACTATAAAGCCGTCGACGTCAGTTTTCTCTCTCTACTCTCATAATAATTTGTAGTTCAGATTAATAACCGAAGTAATTTTACCAACATTCTGAAGAACAAGAACATAAAAAACTAACTTGCATACCGAATTTTGTTCAACAGTGTGTCTAGATTTGCTGTTGAAACAAA
Source organism: Lithophane socia (assembly GCA_947522985.1). Taxonomy (NCBI): domain Eukaryota; kingdom Metazoa; phylum Arthropoda; class Insecta; order Lepidoptera; family Noctuidae; genus Lithophane; species Lithophane socia. The sequence continues at coordinate 17,524,447 of OX383252.1, forward strand.
TGAACCGCTATAAACTGTAAACACAAAGTGACACCATAACTTAAAACCCGCCACCACAGTATAATCCGAGACACATGTTTCAAAGACAGAACATTTCTCCAGACATGTCTTGAGATCATCAATCATTCTGGATGCAGATCGCAGCTCATTGCGATGCGGGAAGCGTCTAACAGGTGGCCACAGCTGGTGGGCAGTCGGACCTGAATGCCTGATGGTGCCTATGAAGATGTTTGGAGATACTGTAATTCTATTTCTGTGGTATTAGCATAGTAGGTACATGGACTCTCGGTGTTTGAACAAGGGGAGGCTGTACCCGTAGATAGCCATATATTTGTGATACGATACATAAATGTCTGTTGTGATTTCTAATTTAGTTTTTTCACGGTTTAGATATAGTCTAGGAAACTATTATGTACAGTCATGGAAATTGATTGGTTATTCAATTGACTACAAACATCTGATTTTACGTGGCAATTGGTGTCGATGATGTCAACAATTCTACCATTGGTGTATGTGAAATGGAAAAGCAAGTGTGTATAAAAAAAAAATGAAATGTTAGTAATTAGACATTAAGGTACTACTCAACCTCAAATTTTATCTTGCTTGCACCATACTACTCGCGGCCTGATTGAGAGCGAGACGGAGTGGGGTGGCTGGCAGTTCCAAGCCTCGAATAGTTTAGGTAATTGCTTTTTACGGTGAAAAACAAGACCTGCTTTATAGTTAGTTCAGTTATTATGCAACGTTTCATGATTTAATTTGAAGTATTTTGTTAATACAAGCGGTTTATAGTTCTGTTTAGAGGTAACTTTGGATTTTTTTTCTATATAGAAATTTTTATGTTATTGCGTTTTCGTCAGACATGGGACCTCGCATCTATCCTCAACTTTAACATATATATTTATTTCAAAATTAATACTGCTGTAATTTCGGCATAACGGATGATCATGCTAAGCAATTTGAGGTACGATAGGCCCTTAATATAAATCTTTGATTGATTTCGTAGAACTCAATGTAGATGAGATTGTTGGGTTAGTACGGGCATACCAATTTAAATTATCCATACGTTCCATCACAACTGTAATTCTTTGACAGTTGGATGAAATGGTTAGATCCGTCCGTAAAAAGCACGTTAAATTGAAGTAATGTGTCAATTTGATAAACAATTGATTTCTTTGATAATATATTAAGTATTGATTTACAGCAACACACTATGTTTTGCAGTGTTATAACCTAATACGACTGAGAAAGAACGGCAGTCTGAATGATACGGAAAAATTAATAGTCAATTTGTTTAACGATCAATTTCCCTGATGGTTTGTGATTTCTACGGTTGGTTTTTATTTTGAGCCATGCCATCTCTGTATGAGAAAAGGCCTTTGCCCGGCAGTGTGACAGTTAAAAGCTGGTCTTATTATTATTTTTTTATATGAGTTTACATATCTCGGGACCATGGGGTCCCGGTCTTTTGGAAGGCGTACGAGGGGCCGAAGCAAACTCACAGAGGCCCGTTAGACGTTTTTAATGGAATGAGGCACCTATTACTATATATTTATGAATACATCGTTTAGACTTAAGATATTTTCATTGTTTGTAAGTTTTATATTATGAAGGAACTAACAGCTTTCCTTACTTACTTAAAATCCTTAATTATTCATTCTTTTGTCACAAAATTATTAAATACCTGCAATAAACAATCTAACACTAAAATATTATATTTGTATTTTTTGTAAGTTAATTTATGATACCTTTGACTTACAGATAAGGAAAATACTGTGGGGAAAACTAGTGTTAACGGAGTCAATTTACCAACACGCAGTGAGCTTGCGTGGGGGTGATGAATGTTTTGAACAGATATAAGCATACTGAAAAGGTTACCTAGGTTCTCTGTATACAAAGTATTTTTTTTTTATATCCCATTACTCTTGGATATTAATGAGACCATGTCAAAGAATCAACTGGCATATTATAAATCATTGTTGAATTTGTTTTTTATTAGATATCGTAACATTATAGTTGACACGTTGTATATACAGGTTGTTTATTGTGATATATGTTAGATCTCGAAGAATGATGGTCCATGTTAAATAGGATCTTAAGACTAGGATGCGCTTATTAGTGAACACTATACCTAGATTCTGTATTCAATATGTATTGTAATGGTTCTATAATGAATGACATTATATTCTGTAGGAGAAACCTAGTGGTTTCTTCTGCAGAATAAAAGTGCTCGTAAATACTATGTTGATCGGGTTTTAAAAATGGTTTTCCTATTTTGTCTCTCCTAGTCAGTTGCGCTGTTGTGATCAATGCATTTGAAACTCTCATTGGGTCCACTGCACGAACAATACACTTCACACTAACCTGTGATTACTCGGGCTTATCACAACAAAAAGTAAATACCGTCTTTCCCTATTATATGAATCTGAAACCCCATTCCCACACGCGATAAGCAGCCAACACTACAGAATTATGTTTATAAATTTTAATAAAACACATCCCCTCATAAAGAAAGAAGGCCTGCTAGAGTAATGGCCCGCATTACTCAGCGACGAGGTTTATACAGAAACACGGCACACTCCCTCTTTAATATCGGTAAGGAAAAAACGTAACTCAGTGGATCTAATTTAAGGTACGTTTAATTGACCCTTAGATCCTTGAGACGGACGTTTATAATGTAGGTATTATGTAAGGGATCCTAGTGGGGGATTGTAGGACGTTGATTGGGGAATAAAAGAAAAGTAAGGGAAGGGCTATCAGAAGGTTATTCGGAGTCGTAAAGTGGGGTACGTTTGAGTTATTGGTAGTTATCTAATTGACTGAGCACTTTGCTATTAGATTTTATTGTTGTTGGGGATAAGTTTATTGTCGTACAAAATCGGCCTTACCTACGTCTACATAATCATTATATTTTTTATGAAAGCCGTGTAGAAAGATGGACTGCTAAAATGCTGGCTAATATTGACAAAGATTCTAGATGTTTCTAAAAATAAATAAAACAGATTAAGATTACTATCACTCACCAAAAAAGATGGCGTATCTTCATAAAATTCTTTCTTTATAAATGAACATTCGTAACATAAACTTCTACACCTTTATATTTACAAATAAACATTTAAATATTTCTTTGATCGCGTTGGCCTATCTGCTGGCCATTAAAACTTTTCTGTCAGTCTAGGGTAACTTTTAACAAGCTCTGATGATCGACGGTATAGATCTTTTTTCTGTTATCTTTCTATTGTCAAGTTTGGAGCCTTGATGTGGGCCAATCAGATGGAGACGTGCTTTTTTCTTTGTAAAATTAAAATAAGATTATTTTGTTCATGCTTCACTTGTTATGTTCGTAAATGTTTAATCTGGAAAGTAAAGTTAATAAGGTAGTCATCTTGAGTGGTCTAAATTAGAGATGCCGCGAATAGTTGTTATAGCGAATAGTCGAATACCGATTAATCGCCATTCCCTATGGCGAATAGTCGAATACTCGGCATTATTACTCGACATAAAAAAAGGAATATAAAACATTGTTTATACTCAAATAATGATTGTATACTTGTACTGTCTGTCTCTTGAACTTATCAACCATTACAGTAATTTAAAAAAAATCTAAGAAAAAAAGAGAAAAGAAAACAATGAAGTTAAAGAAATAAACCCATGTGAATGGTGAGCAACCAATATAAATCTATTTCCCATTAAGTAAGCTTGCTTAACTATACTTAGTCACACCAGCAAGCTCTGTTTATTCAGAGAGACTATTTTAGGCAGGTTTGATTTATGAAACTAGTACTAAGAGTCTCTGAGCTAAACTGTGGACAGACGGACAGACAGACAGCCGGACATGGTGAAACTATATAAATATAACTATAAGGGTTCCTTGTTGACTACGAAACCCTAAAAAACCCCTTGGATCTTGCCCCTAATTGACTAAGTATCTACTCGCCCCCTTGAATATTAAATATACCGCATATCGCCCCCGATTATCAGTACGTTAAAAGTACTTTCAGCAGTCTAAGTTTATAAATATTATACATTAAATATTTTTTCTTAAAACTTCAATCAAAACCTAACAAAAAGTACTAGACTTGCATTAATTCAAGATAGTATTACAATCATTAGTATTATCCACTATCCCACTAATAAGATTTGGATGAGGCACACAAATGGTTTATATCTAACAAAAAGTACACATTTAGTTACACTTGGAGATAAGTACTAAACTAATTAGCAAATATCGCAAAAGGGATGCGTTTTCCACATTATAATACGAACTTAGAAAGAGAAAGCATTATTATATACGACTCTGTCAACGAGTTACATATTTTAACAAACTTTTTGTTAATTGAACCTATGAAAAAGGCTCCTTTTGTTATAAAAGGTAAGCCAGGTATCAAATCACAAGTCTCACGAGTTGGTGAGATTAAAGATAGTTATTTCAAAGGAATTGCCGCATGGTGCGAATCGATACACCAAAATAACTTTTTAAATGTCAATTTTCTGGGGCGAATCACTACACCAAAATAATAAAAAACGGGTTGAGTGGAACATTTTAAGCGAAAGTGGCAAGATCCAAGGGGCGAGCGGAGCCCAAACCTGCCCCTTTTGGACTTTAAATATTAAATTTTTAATTAAAAAGCCTAACTAATCTAAATTCCATGACTGACTTTTTATATTAGTGATAAATTGATAATAATACTGTGTTTTGTTTTTAAAGGTTAATAAAAGTTTAATTATTTTAAAGTCTATGGTTTTTCTGTTCATTAATAGTTTATTTTTATTTCGACAACTATTCGTCGAATGTCGAATAATAGACACTATTATTCGGTATTCGACGAATAACAAAAAAAATGTCGAGTAATGCCGAATACCGAATAATAGCGAGTATTCGCGGCATCTCTAATCTAAATGATGAAAAGAACGATTGGTATGTTTTTTTTTTTTAACTTTGATTTACAATTTTAAACTATTTATAGAAACTCATACCTACATAGATATTTTTAATATCTTCATTATTTAAAGCAGGTTCACAATATGTGATAGAAATCAATAATTTTAGGTATGTTTAGTAACCGTAGAATAAAATATTAGAGTCATCGTCATTTTAAACTCAGTCGATTGAAAAAGCAGTAACAGTCGTTTTGACCTGACGAGTCCTCTAGACAGGAATTAATTTGTCCTGGAGAGGCTCACATTTAACGAAAACGGTCCAGTGGTTTCAACATAAAGAGGAACCATACATACCTACACATACCTACGTACCTCAACATAATTGAGTGGAGCTACACGATTACTGACAATTGCTTGCACTGACTAGACAGGTCTACACAAAATGGTCTTTTGAGGAAGTAACCACAACGCCAATTCTCGTACTTAGAAAACGTTCACATTCAAGTCGCAATCTGTCTAACTGGTCAAAAATGTTGGTAAATTGATTGTATTTTTGACAGATTGGGAACGAGATGCGAATGCGAACGTTCTTAAAAATTACGGGAATTGCGTCTGATCGTTCCTCAAAACACCATTACAGACACTTTACAAGGTTCTCACATACGTAATCTGTCTGGACTTTAAAAGAGACTGTGACCTCTGAGTTTGTTTCTGTCTTTCTTCTCAGAGTAGTCAGATAGGAAACACCGAACTCTAGTTTTAAATCCATTTATTGTTGACGTACAACATAACATCACGCCGTGTTTCCTCGAAGGGTTAGGCAGAGGTGTATCTATAGTACACCCACATTTCGCCAGTTATGTTTTTAAGTCTGATATAATAGAGGGAAAGCCTATTACCATCGACCGGGCACAAATCCAGACTCCGGGCTGCTACTGAGAAATTCCCAGTGGATAAACCCAATACCACTTTGTCCGACCTTGGAAACGAACCCATGACCTCATGCTCAGCAGTAGTGCTTGCAACCGCTAGACCAACGAGACAGGCAGACGTGTAAAGGCTCTTACATACTGGGGCGATTCGTCGGCGGCGCGCCACCGCATTGTTCGCCGTAAAGTTTTCTCAGAAATTGTTTTGTTAAAATTCGCGTCGCGCTGCTAATCGCGCCAGTATGTAAGAGCCTTAAAAGTGTTTGTACTGAACCTACTTACAGAAATAAAATCATTTGTCATCTTATATTGACATAGTTGTAAGTCTTACTAACCATTTTTGAGTCATGATACTTGAATAAAGATAATTCTATTTGTTAATTTTATACTGTTTGCTTATCAGAGCATTTAACCAATAAAAAAAAACTTGTTCATTCGGTGTTAATAACTCTCACGTGACTAATATCATTACAGTATGTTATTACTTAGGTGCTTATTGAAGTGTAAACTTGAGAACACTAATTGATTAATTAAGTTACACTATCGGAATGGAGAAATCACAAAGTTAATGGTATACTTCATCATCACGTAACATAACTAGTACCTAATAACTAACTCCTTAATAGGTTGGAATTAGTCGCTTTTTATGTAAACCAAAAGCGTGAAGTGTTTAGTAGGGTGTGAATTAAGCAGAGATTTCGTTTTTGTAAAGTAAAGCCAGAGAAAATAATTTTTAAGCAAATTGACTAGCAACTTAAATAAAATTGTCGTTAAGAGGGATGCGATAAGGTAGCCCACGAAATTTAAATTTTATTTTGCACTTAGCTGGTCAGTGTCAGGTTGTATGTTGAATAAAATATGATTCGTGACCGTAACAAATATGCCTTTAAGGCTCTTACATACAGGCGCGATTCACCGCGCGACGCGAATTTTAACAAAACAATTTCTGAGAAAACTTCGCGGCGAACAATGCGGCGGGCGGCGTTGCGTCGCGCGACGAGTCGCCCCAGTATCTGAGAGCCTTTATATAATTATAATCATTAGAATCAGCAGTCAGTCAATCAGCATCAGTAATGTTTCGTTGTGTTAGGCTACAGTTCTAAGACAGAGAGGCAGACATAAAACGAGGCAGATCTACCAACATCACAGAGATGTAGAGGAACTAGCTCTCCATAAAGATAGGTAGCTAATGAGTAGATGCTGCTCTGAAGGCAGCGACTCTCAAGATAATGAAACGTGAAATGCAGATCTTTCTGCTTTTTACCGACTTCAAAAAAGGAGGAGGTACTACGTTCGGATGATTGTTTTTTTTTTTTATGTATTTTCACCGATTACTCCACCGTTTGTGAACTGATTTTAAAAATTATTCATTCTTCGAAAGTGTATACTCCCGAGATGTTCCCATATAAATTTTATTAAGTTTGCTTGCGTAGTTTTTGAGTTAGCTTCAATATTACGTATTTTTCCCACAGTCTATGTAGACGATATAATTATTAGACTCCTTCACTGTTATTTACATAGCAGGTAGTAACTTGTGTTTAATTTCGGAAGTCGGTGGCAAAAAACGAAAATTAAAAAGCAAAGACACCGACTTCCGAAATTAAAGTTATTTTTCACTTTTTATATAGTGTTTTTTTTGAGTCGGTTGTCAATTTCCTTCAGTATAAAATGACATATATAATGTCCTGTAGTTACGTTATTGGATGGTTCTAAATACCTTAAGCCTTGTTTTAATTTACCTTGTTTTAATAATTATTAATTAAGGAACAAAACAAATTATAAACAAAAACATCACAAAACCTCAATAGGTTTGGCCGGTTGTTGAAACACTATTAGGCAATAATATGACTAACTATCATTATTTATGGTTAACACATTTTATAAAACAACATTGTGACGTAGATATAGTAAAATAAAAAAGTACAAAACGACGCCGGCGCGGATCACATACTACAATTAACTATGAATTTACCAATCGTGCTAATAATTCTACTTAATTTTAGCAATCTCTTTATGACTTCATTTTCAAGAGTGAGCTCACTCGTTCTTGTTAACAGTATTATAAAAATGATATAGGAAAACGATAACATAACTCAGTGTTGACACGATTTTTCCGTTGGCAAGCGTCCTGGTAATTATATTTTATAGTTGGTCTCTGGGCCATTCTGTAGCTCTTTATTGCTTTACGGTGGGCCGTTAAAATGTTTAATGTATCTACCTGTTTTCAGGAAGTTAACTTTGAAAGTACTGCGAGCTTTGTTGTGCTTATCGATGAGTACCTAGGCAAAAGGACACTGGAGAAGTCATTATTCAAAGAAGACATTTATGTATTAGATACGTTTTTGAATACTTAAAAGTACTTTATAAGAAATACCTAGTACTACAATTATCTAGTATACTAACTAAAAATAAAGAGATATATTATGAAACCAGGCAGTTTGATTCAACTCGATGAGTACCTATCATTATGCATATTGTGCTGGTAGAATTATGGTGTTCATCATCATGCTCTATGTAATTATTAATGAACCAGGTGTGTCTTATATTTAAGGTTGGCAAAATTCATTATTCTAAATAACAATTCATTTCATCGACGACGTGCAAAAGTATAGATTTTATTAATAGTTATTTATTGCCATATCTTGACTGTGCAACGTTTCAATTCTTACGTTTCCATTAAAATGGTACTTTTTATTACCATTATTATCAGCCGCAAGCCAAATCTATCAAAAATATTATCAGTGACACCTAATAACAAGAACCTCTTTTATCAAACGTTCTATTACTAAAAAGACGTCTTTATTCAACGCAAACGAGATGATGAATGGCGTAGTTCTCTTGCCTAGCTACTAAATAAGCCGAGTGCTAATGAGATTGAATCTGTTTTAATTTTATTCGCCCCGTGAAGGAGTCTGAATTTCTGAATGATTATCAGTAAGCTTGGAACTTTCTCTGTGACTGACTGGGGCTGTATTTATTGATAAGTAGGCGTTTGAAATTAATATTGTTGATAATTTTGAGTAAACAACCTAGTTCTTGACAGATAACATGGAATAGTAATTTTTATCGAGCTAAAAAATTAAACTACCTTCTGGAAGAGGTCAATGATATTATTATTAGGCACCTACCTACATACAGATTAAAATTTCTGTTATATTCACTCACCAGCAAAGTGCTTATGTAAGGTATAAATACTTATGTTACTTTAAATGGGTATGTTGAACAAAAAGCCTTCAAACCAATTATAATTAACAATTACGTTAACACTGTAAACAGAATCAAAATCAACTTCACAAGCGTTAAAATATAACTGAATCATCACTTACAACGTAACCAAAACTCAAGACAAGATACTGTCGCCATATTTTATAACTGAAAAAGCAATTTCACATTGAAGTCGGTACTGTGCACACATGCTGAATGAGCGTTATATTAAAATAAAGATAAATTAATATGTCCACGAAACTGAGTCCCGCTCGCGAGTGTGTCGACGCCTTTATATGCCGCACAACTTTCGTGATTTCATTAAAACTATTTAATTGACGAAATGGGCCGCATTGTAGTATTTTAGTGACGAAACGGGTTGGAACTCGTAAATCCGTATTTGTGCTTACAAATCCGTATTCGTATGTTACTGAGGATAGAATTGTTGTGTTCATTCACGGTTTTTGTAATTATCATGATGTGAGTGAATGATTATGTACGAAGATCATTTTTTCATGGATCATTATAACCGTCTTGGGAGAAATCCTTAGAAGGTACCTCCCAATTATTTTAGTATTCAATCATTTTATAGAATTTGTCAATAAGCAACACTCTTGCAGATGAATGGAAATTGCATTATGTTCATAACAGCAAACAAAAAAATGCGGCGACCGATGAATTTTCCATACAAACGTAATACCTAAATCATTTGCAATTTTAGCACATGCTCACCATATTATGTTGATATTCGGATTTATAAAGTATTTGTCTAGGTTCCTACATCTTTTTTTTCGTTGTTTAAGCGAATTGAATTTCGCATATTTTTACAGCGTAAATGACATGTTTTCATATTGGTTTTTCTGTATTATAAACAACAATATTGTCAAGTTAAAAATTATCGCAAAAATAAATGAAAACACCTGAAGTTTTCATTCATCATTTTAGGTATTACGGAACATATTCAAATTTATCACAAATTTTCAATAGCTAGTAGTGCTATCGCGTCAAGCAAATATTATGTCAATGCCAATGTGTGCGTGGTCGTACAGTTCACGATAGCTGTGTGTAACGCTCCGACAGGCACACTAGCGCAACATTTGTAGCACTCGATTTGTAGTTGCAACCGATGCTCCGCCGGCCCCTTAAGTTAATTACTACGTTAACTTATTAAGTGACTAAATAACTAGAAAGAGTTGTGAACTAATTACCAAGTATTCTTTCGATTCTGTATACTTTAATTTTAAATGACTTCGGGGACATTTCGGGCGGGGAAAAATGAGCATGGTGCCCGTTTTTCCATGGGTAATTGTATTAAGTTTATCTTTTGTCTGCAGAAAGAATTAAAGAATTACAACTTGCCACTATCAAAAGAAGACAGAACGTTATAAATAGAGCTCGGTGGATATGGAAACAGCTTTAAGGCTCTATAAATATCATATCAACACAAAAACGAACCACTTAGAGTTCACCTTATAAGAAGAATCTGGAAGAAGTTCAGACACAGAAACCAGCTTATGAGGAGAAAGGAAGCGAGAAAAAAACTAAAAAATAAAAACGTCGTACCTACAAAAAAAAAAACAACCGTCTTCCAAAAAAAACACAAAAAAAGTGAAAATGAAAACGTGAAAGTGAGTTTTTATTTTTCACACAAATTCGAATACCACTACCTGCTATGTAAATAACAGTGACGGAGTCACATAGAACATCGTCTAAATAGACTAAGTGGAAAAAATACGTAATATTGAAGCTAATGCAAAAAGTACGCAAGCAAAGTAGGGTAGCATTTATATGGGTGGTCCCATATAAAAGAGATCATTAATTTTGGGCTAAATTATGAAAGTGCCGGCCAAATAAAAAAAATGATATAGGTATTCCGTTAGAACATGTTATTCTCTTCACTTTTCACTATTGGGCCAAACCTGTAGGACAATTCCCTGCGCTGTTATACGATTTTGATAATATACTGTTTTCAGAACATTTTGTAGCTAAAATAATAAAAAGTAATCTAAACTTTTCGAGGCTTGAGAGCCGCTAGCGTCCCAGTCCATAGTAGTATGGTGCGAGCGAGATAAAATCTGAGGTAGGGTACAGCCTTATGGTCGTAAACCAGAAATAAAACAGACGTGAGCATATGTATGGAGAAAAGACCACCCGCATTTCTTCTTAAGAGGCCCGCAATGCCCTGGTTTTGCCCTATTGAGAAAATCAGCTATGTAACCACACTCGAACGATACTTTAAAGAACTATACACGGTCACGTTAGGGACCATATTTATGGTTCAATAGTATCTATGAATTGAGACTTGACTTATTGCGGTCCCGATCCGGGTTTTAGGTACAAACTCGTCATCGCGAGTACCTATGTTAAGCCTTGTTAGGTCGTAGTTATAACGTTTAAAAAGGTCCCAAGAGTAAGTGTTTTTATTTCAGTTCTATATAATTTAATTGTGACGCTTTTTTCTCAAATTTCACTCAACTCACCAGCTATCAACCGTAAAAATTTAACTATGTACCTTAGCAGAGTAGTTTTTTATTGAAATAGTTACATTTTATGCTCGCTAGTAAGAGCTGGGAAAGATGTATTTTTTATATTTCTCATACTTATTTTGGTGGCTCAAAATGGGGCCGCGACGCTTTTATTTCACATTCACTTTATACCCTTCTCCATTGTTTGTATCATGTCCCTTGTGTGTGTTTTGGTGAACCCTAGGAGGTGAAAATGTTTATTCGAGAAAGGTTTAACAAATCTACGCAGGTGCAGAACCGCAGATGCAGAGCTATATCCTCTACTAATATATACAATAATGTGACCAATTTTCTCCCACAATCAGTATAACTAATTTAATAAATATACTAATGTTTTATACATAATAGTAAAAAAACAGAGTATGAATTGACCAACTCAAAAATATCGAAAAAAATATCAGGAGTTTCATACAAAAATACAATATTTACTCGATGAAAATGTATGAAACAGATGCATTTTTTCTGTTATTTTGTAGATGGTTCCATAGTGAATGTTATAAACGTATCATGAGTACTTTCACCTACTGAAAGTTTAACAGTTACAAATTATTACATCACCGTTTATACTAAGATTAGCTTAGCTTACACATCAACTCAAACTCAAAGCATTTATTTCAATTAAACCATTTGAAGGCACTTTTGAATTGTCAAGGAGTCGGTCAGTCAGAAATATGAAGCTAGTTGCCCATTCCAAAGCGTAGTAGGTACCTTATGGAGAAGAACGGGCAAGAAACTCCACGGACACTCTTTTAAATCAAAATATTGTTACAATATATGGGTTACATCATTCATGTAGAAATTATACATGTGAGAACAATGTAGAAAGCACGTTAAAAGCGTCCGCAATTATAACATACAAACAATTCAAAAATTAAAATAAGCCATGGCAGCTAAGAGATGACCAGTCACAACTGACGGCGCCCGTTCACGAACATGACGCATGGATCAGCACCATTCAGCTCAACCATTTTGAAGGGACCTAAATGATCCAACACACGCGCCACCATCGCATCGCACATCATCTGTATAGCCATTTCAAGTTGAAATGGCTATACTATATATATACATATATAATGGCATTTAATTGGCAGCCATTCGTAGCATAGTTGAAATTTTCAACTATGCTACGAATGGCTGCCAATTAAATGAATGCTGAATTATTTAAACAACTGCCATCTCACCTTAAGACAAATACAGGTTAGTACCCAAAGGCGGACTGGTAGAAAATGCCTATGGCATTAAGTCCGCTTTTGTACATATCTGTACGTGAAATAATAATTGTATTCTAAGATTTCACTGGCAAAATCAGATTTCAAGCTAGACACAAAGCTAATAATTTCGACAAAGGTTTATGTCCAATTATGTACAGCAACAGAATCCTGAAAGCAACCTGGCTCTGGCTCATTTAATTCTCTACACCGAAAACACATCGCATTTCTAGTTCCTGTTCATGCACTATTTTAATAGCTGCCTAGAACATCTAAATCTTACTCTAGTTCACGTTCACTAAGCCCTCTTTCTCTCCTGATTCACACCACAATACCTCATTCATACCTGTGCTAATTGGATTAGAAGTGAGTTTTGCAGATCAAATCCATAGCGCAAGATAGTTGGTAAAGAGCGCTTAAACCAATCATTCGACTGCGCTTGTCATTAGCCGTTGTAGTGTAAGGAAGGTCTAAGGAGGTTGATTTATGTTATACATGGCTTATATTTTAGGATTGGAGACTGCAGGAAGATATGGGGAAATGTTTTGATGATAGTCTAAAGAGAGTTAAAGCAATATATCGAACAGCAAGAGATATACCATTCTCCGTCACTATCATAGTAATAATTTCTACTACGGATGGTGATCTTGCAAGATTTGACAGACCAATGAAAAAAGAATATCTACACTTGCGAGTAATGCATCAGGGTTTGTCACCTTCGAAATATATATCTTCGAAATCAGCTGTAAATACACTTTACAGCTGTAGGGTTTACAGCAGTAGGAGCTAAAAAACTGTATTGAGTCTCTCTGATTATCTTTATCAATAATATAAAAAAAATATTTGACAGTTTTTATTATTGTTTTCGTTTGTGATTGTATTAAATGAAGGTACCGATGACAAAACTTTGTCCCACAATTCGCTAAACAGCAGAACAGATCGTTATCTCCTCACCTAAGGTACTTATAATCAAGCAGCCACATCTATCGTCTAATCATCGCGCTCGCTCCTACATAGTCACAAGCAGAGCCGCTAATCAAGTTCGACTCTACACTACGCTCATACGGTCGGATTAATTTCGGTTTACCGGGCGTCTGAGCAGTTGCCATGGTAACGCGTCAATGCGATTTATGTAATTTTACCTGTACGTGGTTAATAGTGTTTGTTGAAGATTGGGATTTGTTGTTTGTTGTTGTAGTAGTTATGGATATTCTTGAGAAACTAGAAGGTGTTATTGATGATTTTTGATTGAAATGGCGGTGTCGAAGAATAATGTGAGACCAGTGATCTTGAACAGTCACGTGTTATCACTATTTACAAAATGAAATGAAGAAAAAAAAACTTCATTCTTTGAACGAATTTGAATTTTTAGTATTTGCATCAAATTTAAACAGATCAAATATACTATCTTGATAACACTTTTTAATAAGACCACGTCGGAATTTCATATAAAAGGCACAGTTTCCCACATTTTCTGTACCTATCGAAATTATTCTCAGAAAAACCAGAATAATACGAGGTAGGTACCTAGTACAATAATCGGGATCAATAATTTCCAGAAGAGTACAATAAAAGTCAATCAGTACATCACATAACAAATTGGGTAGGTAAAATAAATGATATAATTATAAAATGTCTAACATTTAAAAGGTACAACAGTTGATTTTCGAACTAATGAACGTTATACCCAATACCATATGCAGATATATCCAATAGTTACCTATTAATGCAATCATCAACTGTTGGTTTATCTCGCGTTCATTATGTATATCTCATGAGCGTGTGCACTGTGCAATGTATTGTAAGTAATATTATTATCTAAGATATAAATAAGTCTTGATAGACAAGCAAAACTGTAAATTAGTTGAAAAAAATAGCGTCCAACTATTGGCCGCTAAATACACTAGAAAAGCACAATGACATGTCGCGAGTGTAAGACGTAGCAGTCACGCACACCAGCATAACAAAGTTGGCTTAGTTGTTTTAGTTCTTTTGCAGCGAGACACTCGTATGTAGACATAAATAATCAAAGATGAGACGCACCCATAAAAATGATCAATCATTTCCCACAATTTTCCAAAGGAAAATGCTGTAGGTGCCAGACGTTCTTTAAAATGCAGTAAGTGAAGGGAAGCCAAAGAAAATTAGCTCAATAGTACTCTAAAATGTACGAGTCTTATGCTACGCCGGACGTTTGGTCTTCCAGAATGTTTTTCTTCGCTCAAATTGTCGAGAAAAGTCTCCATTTAGGTAAATGGGAGTCATTGGGAGACTTGTGTGTAGCGGATGTTATGAACTGAAATTGCTTGTGCATCAAGTAACTTCAATAAAGTTATTTTGGAGGTGAAACCTCTAAGGAAAGATTTTATGATTGGACGAGAATTGAGAGTGTTTCAAGGACGCGTCACGTTTTGGCACACACGTTTTCTCTCACACTAAATCTCTTTTATTTTTAAGTTCTATTACGTGTACGGTGCTGCACGCGCAATTTTTTTCACAAGATTTGTTATTGTGTTCGTCCATCCGTACAATAAAGTCCCAATTTGTTAGTAATATTTCGCCATCGATGACTCAAAAGGCAAACAAGTCAAACTAAATTCCCCAATATAATGAAAAAACACCTTAATCTTTCTCCCATTCTTGTTTAGAAATTCTTTCCTTCGCAATACCTTGATTGACAGCCAAACCCGGCCATTATGAGAAAGTGCCCTTTCGTAAATCAAGCTGTTGCAAGATTGCTTTCAACTAATTATAGGTAGCTCACACAGGTAAGAATTGTCGCGCGACTGCGATTCTACGATTCCTTCTTGAATCGCGGCGCGTCGCGCTTTTATGTCGCACCCAATTTCATAAAAAACGTGCGAACTGCCACTCACGAAATGTCGCGCCTGTGTGTCCTAACCAAAAGCGATCGTCGCATGAGTATGCCATCTCGCGACGGTCATTTATATAAAATATGACTTTTAAGCGTGACTTTATTTATCGCGCGAGTATGCCATATCCATAAAAAAGAACGCGACTATAGCTTTTAGTTAGCACGCGGCCTTAAAGCTCAAATTCTACTGAAAATCATTTGAAGTCTTGTCAAAGTGAACTATGATTGATATTGACGGCAAAAGGTTTCGTTGCAATTGAATGGCTTCAGTTTTTAATGATTACATTTGAGCTCCTTTGAAACGGTCAGCTTCAAAGACATTATTTAAGTTCAATGCATTTTGATGAAAACTAGAGAACTACAAGGGTATTAGTGAGAAATCCTGATTGGTTGAATTCTTACGTGTTTTTGCAATCAGATTGTACAGTCACGGACTTTAATTGATGAGCCACCTTCAAACTTTTCAATGTTGCAGTTTCATACATTCACGAGATTAGACGATTAAACACGAACTCAAATCGCACCCTGGTAAACAAGATGACAAATAAATTACTTTTAATCGGAAATAGTCTTATCCATAGAGGTTGACTAATAAGTTCTCAATGATAAAAATAAATACAATGTTGCATTAAGTTTATCCAATCTATTTGATACCGACCTCCTTTGAATCATAGCTCATTATCTCGATAATTCTGAAAACTTAATTGAAAACAGTGACAGTTGAAATATCGATGTCAGAGACGTTACTTTCGAACTTGTCGAAATGACTATTAATATTTCTCCTTACGCTAACGTTACTATCGCAACAGTAACCTAGCAACGATTGTTTATCGTTGCTAGGTTACTGTTGCTAGACTTGCAATTGGTTGACTTTGGGTAGTCACTCTGCTGTCAAGTTTGTAGTTCTGGCTCTCAGGTTAGCCAACCGGTAAAGATATGAAATATAATTTTCTTCTTCTAATACGAAGACATATGACTTTGCGTGTCGGGAACCGAATAAACCCGATTTGCATTACACGGCTAAAATACGAACAGTGCCAGGTGGCTCATCAATTAAAGTCCGTGACTGTACGTTGATTATAATATCATTCGGGACCGTAACAATTATGGCTGTCTACAGAAATAAAATCATTATAATCAGAAAAACAAATTCTAAAGTTAGAATTGGCCTCAAATGTCATGATTTCATGAAATAAACATTCAGTATGAACTTAGAGAGTACCTAGTATTGATGATTTTTATGATTATAATTCCATAAATAAATATTTGATACGACCGTGAATAATATTTAGATCAACATACAACATGAACCTGTAATTTTCAAAAACGTAAGAAAATTCGAATTTCGTGGGCTACTCTGACGCTTTCAACTTAAGGGTCAAAATTTATCTCTTTTAAACTATATAAATTCAGAGGCACTGAACTTTCAAATGAATATAAATAATAATGTAAAATAAGACTCTATTAGGCACTCTATGGTTTAGGAAAAAGATTGATATTAATATTGAAACGACCATATATGTATTAATAAAAAAAACATCAAACCTTACACCTCCTTGCCAAAAATAACGCCTACCAGCGAAAAAATCATAGCACTACCTCATCATACAAGGTCATTTCATCCGGAATCAATAACTTAAGCTCCGAGATAATCCGTAATACAAGCGAATAAGGTCTATAATCGGCATTAATGGTGCTAGTCCTGTCGGAAGTCCGCCGTGTCACGCCGGACCGGACCTGTCCACTCGAAAATGAAACCAATTAAGACAGTGGTCCAAGTTTGGTGTGTCAGCGGTTGTTAGAAAGACTAAGATTTTTGGTCGACCTTTGGTCTGTCTAACATTTATGTCTTCCACTGGGCATTATGGGCCTCTAGCTTCAGTTTTGTCTTAATAATTGGGTAAGATAATTTTACAAGTAGTCGTATTGGCAAGTCTTCTGAAGCCTGCCTGTTTATTATTATTAATATTTAATACTTTAAGCACAAAAATGTACAGAGGCGGACTTAATGCCATAGGCATTGGTGGCTGGTTGGCTGTTTCTGTTTGTGTTCAAGAAAGTGTTGTCGCGGTTGGTCACAGTTCTAACCTATTTCACCTAGTTCAAAACGACGAATCTTATAATCAGCCGCAAAAAAAAAATCACCATTGTTTAATTATATAGTCATTTCATTAATTTTAAAGCTAAGCACTTTTATCGTGGAAACCATTATTTTTATAGTTCATTCAATTAATTTTAAAGCTAAACATTTTAAAGTGTGAAACATTATTTTTAAGTGCGTTTACAGGGTGTAAGGGTAAACACTCTTGTCATTCAAACCATGGGTAGTTGACTTAAATATAAAAATAAATGACCGAAAACAACAAAAAAAAAACGTTGTTTTCATTCAAAGATTTTAAAAAGTTTCTATCCGACACCGTGCTCGCTAACAAAACAGCTGACTAACTGAGGGAGGGGTCGCGCTCGCGGCCGGTCAGGTCACGTCCAGCACCCCCGCCCGTGTTGAGACGCAAGTTCGTTGCCCTAGCGCATAGGGCAACGAACTTGCGTCTCTTGTGGTAAAATGTAGATTTAAAACAAAGAAAAAAAATGTTGTAATTTTCCATTGATTTTACGTTCTATAAATGAAACCAAACTACTGGTTGCAAGGATAACGGTGTTTACCCTAACAGCCTGTATATTCATTCCCCAATTGTAACCAATGAAAGGATATTGACCTATTTGGACCAAATGCTGCCCAGCCATGGGAATGCTTCCAAATGGTTCCTTGCATCAATTTATACATACAAAAATAAAAAAAATAAAAATCGGTCCCAGGGTTAAAAAGTTATTGCCTTTATACGGAGCCGGCAGGTATCCATAGGAACTCCTCAACCAAACAACACAGCACCATCGAGTTTGGACTCGTTGAATATGCATGACAAGTGCTTTACACTAGGCTGTGTCCAGGGTCTGATGATGGAGCCGGAAGGTGGCTATAGGAACTCCTCAACCAAACAAGATAGCACAATCGTGTTTGAACTCGTTGGTTTTGTCTTGATAAGTACCTAATATACCCCAAGGTTGCATCGAGGGTCTGGTGATGGAGCCGGAAGGTACCGATAGGAACTCCTCAACCAAACAAGACAGCACCGTCGTGTTTGGACTCGTTGAATATGCATTGACAAGTGCGTTATACTATGCAGTGTCCAGGGTTTGATGATGGAGCCGGAAGGTGGCCATAGGAACTCCGCAACCAAACAAGATAGCACCATCGTGTTTGGACTCGTTGGCTTTGTCTTGCCAAGTTCTTACTATAGTCCAAGGTAGTATCCAGAGTCTGGTGATGGAGCCGGAAAGTACCCATAGGAACTCCTCAACCAAACAAGACAGCACCATCGTGTTTGGACTCGTTGAATACGCTTTGACAAGTGCTTTACACTACAATGTAAATGATATGCATAAAAATGGAATAAGAATGTGTTGTTTAACATAATTACTGTCATTATTTTTAATTAAATGCGCCATCGGTTAGTTGGTATTTATCAATGAAAAATACTCGACAAAAACTAGTTTTTCTCAAAACTCCGCGGATAGATTTTATTGAGCTTTGGTGTACAGACTAGTACAAGCCCAAGGATCATAATGCACTATGTGTCCATTCTGGGCAGCACTTGGCACAGCTCCCATATATGGATGGTCAGTAAAAAATATTTAACATGTAAATGATATGCATACAAATGAAATAATAATGTGTTTTTTTAAATAATTACTGTCATTATTTTTAATTAAATGTGCCATCGGTTAGTTGGTATTCATCAATAAAAAATACTCCACAAAAAATAGTTTTTCTCAAAACTCCGCGTATTGATTTTATAGAGCTTTGGTGTACAGACTAGTACAAGCCCAAGGATCATAATGCACTATGTGTCCATTCTGGGCAGCACTTGGCCCAGCTCCCATATATGGATGGTCAGTAAAAAATATTTAACATGTAAATGATATGCATACAAATGAAATAATAATGTGTTGTTTAACATAATTACTGTCATTATTTTTAATTAAATGCGCCATCGGTTCGTTGGTATTCATCAATAAAAATACTCCACAAAAAATAGTTTTTCTCAAAACTCCGCGGATAGATTTTATTGAGCTTTGGTGTACAGACTAGTACAAGCCCAAGGAACATAATGCACTATGTGTCCATTCTGGGCAGCACTTGGCCCAGCTCCCATATATGGATGGTCAGTAAAAAATATTTAACATGTAAATGATATGCACACAAATGAAATAATAATGTGTGTTTTAACATAATTACTGTCATTATTTAATCAAATGCGCCACCGGTTGGTTGGTATTCATCAATAAAAAATGCTCAGCAAAAATTCGTTTTTCTCGAAACTCCTCGGATAGATTTTATTGAGCTTTGGTATACAGACTAGTATAAGCCCAAGCAACATAATGTACTATGTGTCCATTCTGGGCAGCACTTGGTCCAACTCCCATATATGGATGGTCAATGTCCTTTGCGCAGCAAGGCATTGGTAATTTTTTTTTTTTTTTTTTTTTTTTTTTGTTTTAAAACGTTGCCCCACACTAAGAATTTCTTCCTGTATCGTGGGTGCGTTTACAAACATAGAAACTCACATACACTAACACCCAGACCCGGAACAACTACTTGCAGATCATACAAATATTTGTTCCGTGCGGGGATCGAACCCGCGACACGTTGCGCAGCAGTCCATCGCTGAGCCACTGCGCCAACCGTGTCGTCAAATCTTAGAATACCAGTTGATCAATATAGCTGCTTCAAGTACTAATTCCACCTGCATGTAATTACTAAAATGACTACCTTAATTTTGAGCTTATTAGTTTTACAAAACGCTTTAAGTTTGTATCTAAGAGAACACTCTTTACTACTTACTTAAACTTGTCGACGTCAGCCGTCGATTCCAGTATTGACCTCTTAGAAATTACACTTTGGGAATTGGAAACATTTTAGGCAATAACAAAAATTAAATCGTTACACTTACTGTTTCTATTTCGTAGTTTCAATGATATAAACTTAGCTAACTGACAATCATTGTAGACGTAGGTATACGTTAAGTAATTTAAAAATGACCTAATAATAGGAATCAAAATTCGACGTAAAGTCTTTTCGTACCTATTCCACGTAGTATTGGAAAGATTTGCTGTTGTAAGGTCGAGATTTCCTTGAAGTAAGATTGGGTATACATAAGCTATTGTAACTTAACTGCAACCTGGATATTTTGCGAAGACGTAAAAACCGTGCGAAGCAAGACACGGCTCGCTAGTTTTTAATAAAAGGTATACAACAGATGACGATAATGGCTTGATTTCTTTATTTTAAGTTAGTTTAATGTATTATAATATACAGGATGTAAGGGTAAACACTCTTGTCATTCAAACCATGGGTAGTTGACTTAAATATAAAAATAAATGACCGAACACAACAAAAAAAAAAACGTTATTTTCATTAAGCATCGTGGTTGGGACAGTAAAATAAAATGATTAGTTGTGGTTACTTATATCTAAATTATTTATCTACTAACATAGTTTATAAGCTCTTATTATTACTAACCATGATGGATCATGTTATCTGACAAACAAATAAATAAATAAAATAAAAATTAAAAGATTTTAAAAGTTTCTATCTGACACCGTGCTTGCTAGCGAAACAGCTGACTGACTAAGGGAGGGATCGCGCTCGCTGCCAGTCAGGTCATATCCCGTACCCCCCGCCCGTGTTGAGACGCAAGTTCGTTGCCCTAGCGCATAGGGCAACGACCTTGCGTCTCTTGTGGTAAAATATAGATCTAAAAAAAAGTTGTAATTTTCCATTGATTTTACGTTCTATAAATGAAACCAAACCACTGGTTGCAAGGATAACGGTGTTTACCCTAACACCCTGTATATGAGTATTCCAAAAGAAATTCTGTAAGTCATGGTGAAAATAGCGTCATAACTCGTTGCCTAGTTTAGAAGAACGAAGACTTTTTATTTTTAATATGTATAGATAGATGACAAGAACTCGTATATTCTTTTATAAGTTACATACTTTGCATTGCTTTTTGTCCTTCAAATCCTTAAAGATTAACTTACGACCTCTTCGGATTACTCAAAAGTTACGACCAACCTTAAGTTGAATCAAACATTTAAGACAAGTCTCTGAACAATCATTCTTTTCTTACATTCTAAGCTAAGAACTTCAGCAAAAATGAATAGTAATTCATTTGTTTTAATCAAGTCCCCTCCAAAGAGTCCACGTAAAGTTTTTTTTATTGTCAGTTAGAGGCACAATAAAACTTGAATTCAATTAACCTTTCTTCTAAAACACAGGACAAGCAGAATGCCAATAAAATGGGAAGATACGAGCAATTCGTTTAGACTCAGTGCCCGAGAAAGGACGATAGTGTCTAAGCAATAAAGTTCATTGTTATTATGTGAATTTCTGAGATTTTTTCGAGGTTTATGCCTGGCCTCAGGATGTATGGAACTATAAAAGGATTTTTGTCGGGATGAGCCATACGTCATACGTCTAAATATTGTACGCCGTAAGTGCCAGTTTATTTTTAGGGTTCCGTACTCAAAGGGTAAAACGGGACCCTATTACTAAGACTCTGCTGTCCATCTGTCTGTCTGTCCGTCTGTCACCAGGCTGTATCTCATGAACCGTGATAGTTAGACAGAGAGACTGAAATTTTCACAGATGATGTATTTCTGTTGCCGCTATAACTAAAAATACTAAAAAACAGAATGAAATAAATATTTAAGGGGGCTCACATACAATAAACGTGATTTTTTGCCGTTTTTATAGAAAATGGTACGGAACCCTTCGTGCGCAAGTCTGACTCGCACTAGGCCGGTTTTTGCTTGGTTTTTTTGATTCTCGGCATACTCGGGTAATAAACGGGACCTAAGTCCCGTTTATTACCCTACTACGGCGAAGCAAAAAGGAGGTTTATTCTTGGTAGCCCGATTGGCATTTATCCCTTCAACTGACGGCTGTCAAAAAAGTCTAGAAAATTGACTGCTTTTCGGCTTATTTTTGCATCATGGCGCCAATCAGACTCAGGCAACGCTCAGTAATTATTGTAAGAAAGTCAAAGTTGCCTAGTTTGAGAGTCATTTTGCAAGTTTATTTGATCAAAGACGTATTACAAACGCTGAAATGGTTCCAACAGATTAAATATAACCACTTTTTAACAAAACCGCAAAGCGGTCGACCACTAGAGACGTCACTCACAATTCTAATAAGAAAAACTAAAACTCTATGGTTCATCCTTATTGATTCACAATGATTGATTTTAATAAAAACTTTATTAAATTAGCTAGGTATAAATTAAAAGCAGTTTTATTTGTATGATTAATTTAAGTGGTTAAATATAAGAATATAAATTTGCAAAATTTGCGAATTTACGCCATTTTGCCGCCATTTTCTTTGTAGTAATTTCTTTGTGCCATGCTTTTATTTTGCTTCTGTGCAATGTTGGTAGCATGGCGTGTTTTATTGTTAGCTCTGTCTTTCGTGCCCACTATACCACAAGAATGAAAGAGAAAGGGCGCATAGTTTCATAGATAATTGCAAAAAAGTTGAACTGCCGCCCGTGCTACAAAAAGCATCAGTTAACTGCGTTTTGTTATTTGTCGTAGCACGTCAAACAACAGGGGAAGGGTTTATACCACAAATAATCTGCTCAGTAAAGCCAACTAAAAACATAAAAACATTTCAGTTTATCACAATCATTAGTACCAAAACATATTCCAACATGCTCTTCCAATAAAGAAAAAAGAAAGTAAAAGAGACCTGTTCACAAAAGCCGAAACTCCAAATGGACAGTCCCCAACAAAGTCTATGAAAAAACATTCTTGATTCTCTTTTTATGTCTACGGTACAGTTTTTTAAAACATAGCGTTTTGCTCAGGTATAAAGCATTATGTTTTTCATTGCAAACAGACTTAACAAGATAATAAATGCAGAATTTTTTATGATTTGATGATGTGTATGGGGAACTCGCTGACTACCGCGACTTAGTTATCTGAAAAGGTTTTTTTTTATAAGATTTTTTTTATGATTTTTGCTTTGCGGCATAACATTATTATAAAATATTTCGCAAACTAGGAACAAATTGCTGGTTTTTAAATTGTTTCATCGCGTTCTAGGAAAACATCAGGACGGCATCCAGAATCTACACCACAAAACATTGCATATTCGAAAAACCGATGATACGGGGAACTATGAATTCGTATAACGTAGGTACATACACTGAAATATTCGGCAGTATTGGTGCATTCACTCTCCATTCGAATAGGGGTTTTCATTTACATCTGAAAACACAGTCAGCGATGTAAAAACGAATCCCAATAAACCGTACGGTAGCATGCGGTGTAGCCAAAGTTATTTCAGTTATTTTTCTGTTTGTATTATTTTGTAAATTAATACTTTGTTTTGGATTTCTTCTTTGGCCATATTTTCTGATATTCGATCTGAAATTGTGTTTTTATTTGACTGTTAATATTGTCGATAATTACAAGTATTTTTATTAAGCTATCAACGCTCTATAAATTATCATAACAAAGAATGTTGATATTTTAGTAACTACGCTTACTCTGAACTTTCAATTTTCGTTTTGAATTTAAAACTAACCAAAACATCTCAGATTGTAATATCGGTGTACAACAAAAAATATAGTCGGGAGTTTCTGACTGACATGCGAAATATTGGCTCTCTGTTGCTTTCCAAATATCAACAAACTTGCTATTTGTTTATGAGTTTCGGTTCATGTTAAATATTACTTTTTCATTTGACAAACGCTGAGCTGTTTGTCCGTAAAACTGAAAGCGTTTGTCAGGTTTGGTTATTTTATATTTGTATGTTTATTTTACGTCAAATTGACAATCCGCATCGCTGACCAAACATGATTTTACCAACTCACATTTCAAATAGATAATATTGTAAAACTTTTAACTTTTAAGTCAAAGTCAAATAATTTATTTCAAATAGAGATATGGCACTTTTGAACGTCAAACAAAGAAATAGAATTGATTCTAGTTGCCCCTTCCAAAAGGTAGTTTTCTTATGGAGAAGAATGGGCAAGAAACTCCACCGTTACTCTTTTAAAAATGTTTTACAATATTTTGTATACATTAATTATATAATTATATGTGAAGAGGATGCACTTACAATAAGATTACTGTACCACAAAAGGTAAAAAGAATTATAAATGGAGCAATAATTAATAAATTAATTACCAGATACATGGTGCTCACATATTTACAAAGATTGTAAAAGTATACGATATTAAAATAGTCCTAACATTGACAAGTAGTACTAATAAGTCAGTGCGTGAGTTTAAGTAATGACAGAGTGTAAAAGTCTATGACATACAAATAATAAATAAAAAACTAAATTAGCTCAGTTTGATTTTGTCCAGAAAAAACAGTTAAATAAATAACAAACAGTTTAATAAGCATCACCTTTGTACGTTTTTTTCTGTTCTTTTCTTCTTGTCTGTTTATTATGTGTGTACATAAATAGTTAAATAAATAAATTAAATTTGTTCAATACTGAGCTTTTGGCTAGTTTGTATTAGTATGTTGCCCCGTTGGTCTCGTGGCCGCAAGCGCAGCTGCTATATTCGTATATTTATTATGTACGTTTTATTTGTTAATAAACAACTTTCCTTTCTTTTTTTCAATGGACGTTATCTTTTGTGAATCCTCTGGTACGAGAATTTACTGAACTATGAACAATGCAGAAAGTTTAAATCATCTAGGGCATAATATGAACGAATGTAATATTATGATAAGTCTATGAACTTAAAACGGTAAGCAACTTTTAAAGATGACTAACAATATAGCATGGATGTAGATGTTACAGCCACAAGATGGACCCATAGAATAACGACATGGTCGGGCGCCCACCGGAATGCTGGGTAGATGAAATCAACAAAACATGGGCAAAAACTGGATATTCGAAGCCAAACACAGGCCCAGGCCTCATCCAGTTTTATCCAGGCTTCCCTAACCTGGAGAAAACCGGAAGAGGCCTGCACAAGAAAAGGGCCACACACACCCTTTTAAAAAAAAAGTGTACATTATTTTTAAAAGCAGTTTTTCAATCTATTTTTATTATTGTGGTTTTAGTAATCCACTTATATAATTTCTGCAATGCTACATTAACCAAATTCCATTGAACCGAACTTAAATTAAATTATAAAATAAACATCAGTATCCAAGCTGCCAGTA
The DNA here is from genome assembly GCA_947522985.1 of Lithophane socia. Classification (NCBI taxonomy): domain Eukaryota; kingdom Metazoa; phylum Arthropoda; class Insecta; order Lepidoptera; family Noctuidae; genus Lithophane; species Lithophane socia. The sequence continues at coordinate 17,550,317 of OX383252.1, forward strand.
TCAATTAGTGAATTATGCAAATTGAATAGTCCATCGGTATAATTATATAATCTGATTCACTTAGGCGAGCCTCCTCGTGCCACGTAACACATGTTGAATCGTAAACCTGTTGTCAAATCGTAAACGTACTACTTGGGGGATCTGAAATATAAATGATTTAGAGACAGTAGCGAAAATATTTAGTGCAAAAAAGCTTTAAGCTGGTGTTTCGTTTACGTTTGTTTAGAATGAAAGAAAGAAAAGAAAGAAAATACGTTTATTTGCGGTAAACATGACGCAAAAAAAGAAAATAAACACAAAGAAAAAATAAGAAAAGGATATTTAGATAATTAAAGTTATGAAACTGAAACCCAACTACGGCAAAGAAGTCAACTAAAAACTTCTTTGCCGTAGTTGGGTTTTAGTTTTATAACTTTTATTTTTATGAATTTTTTTTTTGGGGTATAATAAATATATACCTATTTTTGAAATTTTCTACTTATTTTTATTTTATTTGATACCTAACATGGCATCATTATATATATTTTTTAAGTTCTTGACTTTATGTCCTCTAGAGTGCGCCATATTCAATTTAATGTCACATAGGCTATACCATGCGGACGATCAAGACGCTTCCAACGATACCTCATTTGTCAAATTATGATGAGCGGTTTAGAAGTTATGAGGCAATACATGAACATACATACATACCGGTCAAAATCATAACCCTCCTTTATGCTTCGCCGTAGTTCGGATAAAAAAAAAGTAGCATAAATATCAGTCTTTATGTCACGAACTATTAGACATCAGTTTACAGTTTTATCATCATCAAGCTATCCATAGTTAGACCCACATCAGAGTTTCTGAAAAATAGTACCTACCTACATTATCTATTGAAAAAAAATTGAAAGTTGGAAATACTACACCAAATTTAAGCCTCGTACAGACTAGCGCGATATCGCGGGTGCGACAAGTGTTGCGCTACCTGTCACGCCAGTTTGCACGGGCCTTTACAGTTTTAAGAAGCCTGAGGCAATTCTAAGGCGGGGTAAGCAGGCAAAAAAAATGCATCTAAATAAAATTTTAAAGATTCCAGTCCAGAGTGAATAATATAATTTGTCAGATCAAGAATATCATTGCTAATTAGCCTATTGTGCAAATGCCATGGTTGACCGGCACATCATTTGGTTCGCATAGGCTGGTCCCATTCACGCGACGCACCCAACTCGTTCAAATCTTTAGCGTACCACCAGCGCAGCGTGCGGTCTAGGTTGTGGTCTTAGAGATAGCGAGTGTACTGACAATGCGACGCCGTTGAGGCCTGTTTTAACTATATTTTTTACATTCTTATGGCTTGCATAAGGCAAAAGAAAGGCAGTATGTCCAGTAGGGACTGCGGTGAATATAATGATATTTGGCTACGTGACAGCTTGTAATGAATGTATTCATTGGATTTAAACTATACATCACAATCAATACCGATTGGGTAATAATTTTGTTATAGTTTATAGATTGATAATATATAGTTTTAATATGCATTTGCAATTTCGCATACAAAATGTTACGTTTAAATTAACCATTCACTTGGATGTATCGTTCCGAGTTCGTACTTGAAAACAGATTGATTTTTTATGACTAAATATTGCCACTACACTATTCATTGGAATTTTAAGCCAATCACACTTCTAATTCCTACCCTAACAACGCCAATACTTCCCCTATCAGGGCAATCCACATCGCATCGCCTATTCCACGGCCTGAGCCTAAGACCGTGCAACATTGTTTCCACACCGTGACTGCAGAGAGCCGATGAGGATTAAGTTCTGTACAGCTATTGTGTTTCAGTTTCAGTACGCAGTGGGGGCGATGTATGTTGCGTGAAATTCTTCTGTCCCAGTATAAGAGCGAAGTACTCGTAATATGATTCGTCATCATCCGATCGTTGGTGGGTGTTTGGAGAGAGTTATTTGGATTATGATCTATTTTATTTAATACGTTGTTTTTTTATATTTCTTCACAATTTGAACTTTGCGTAGGTGATAGAAATATTACATTTGTGGAGGTTATATTCCCACGGATTTTTAGACGATTTATTTTACACCTCGCCTGAGAGCGATACTTTGTATTTTCCAGGAATCAAATTTTCATCAAAAACTGATCAGAGTTTATGTGAAAAACTGTGTACTGGTTTCAGCAATTGGAAAATAACAAAATAACCCTCATTAAGACTAATTTCCAAAATTTTCATTTTTGTCAAAACCATGTTCAAAAATTGCAACCAAATGGAGTTTTTGTGGAACATGCACTATTAGTGCCCGCAGTGGTCAAGGGATCAAAATTTTCCAAGTAAGCGATGGTTCAGAACTTTAAACTACGCTACTCCTGCTAATGGACCTGAGCGCATCTATCCTCCGACCTATACACGGCACTCAACCATGGGCGTGAAAAATTACGCTCTATTGCCTCATGGTTCTACCTTAAGCCCTTGAAACCTTGCCTATGAGTAAACAGTAGATAGAGGCGGCTTAAATATTGTTCGACAATGTATAGCAGCATCTTGCTTTGTTCGTTTTTGGTGAAGCTCTGATTTCCAACACACTTTCCAAAAACACAAAGAATAATGGCCACATTTCCAACACCACCATTTATTGGTGTCGACGTAGCCGTATACGCTCGTTTGACCTAGTAAAGCAACGACTAGACACCAAGATATCCGGACACATTACAACAAGCCAAAGATCGTCATTTCATGATCGTCATAATTGAGAGAGATTCATATTTATAAGTATTGTTCTAATCTGCCTAACCTTTTCCCAACTATGTTGGGGTCGGCTTCCAGTCTAACCGGATGCAGCTGAATACCAGTATTTTACATGGAGCGACTGCCTATCTGACTTCCAAAATCCAGTAACTGGGTAATACGATACCCCTTGGTAAGACTGTTTGTCAAACTTTCGGGCTTCTGACGACCCGTAACGACTTTCAAAGATCCACAAATGACGGCCGGGACCAACGGCTTAAAGTGCATTCCGAGGCACGGAGGAGTCTCGGTATGTAAAGATGGTCACCTATCCACGGACTGACCCCAGCAAGCGTAGCTTAACCTGATTGATCGACCCGTGCGGCTGTTATTACGTAGCCACGAGCTCCTCCCTATCCTTAAAGGACACATGCCTCAAAAAAGGACCGACATCAAACAATGAACCAGTCCATGCAAATCCAGCAATTTCTTGAGACACTTCACGCAAAAGCAATGTTTCTAAAATGATGGTCGCAGTGTATGGCGGGCGCGGCAGGCAATCAATTAACGACACACCCTGGTTACACTATATGTTTACAGTGCTCCCTCATTACTTACTGGACGATACTGCTCCTTCCCTATTTATGCCAAGGTTTCTTATTGACACGATGGTAAAAATAGCTTCGAGGTATGAGCGGTTTTGAAGACAAGTTTTGATTTTAAGTGGTTAAGGTTATCATAGGGAGCTTGTGCTGTGTCAATTATTGATGTTCCGTTCAGTAATAATTCCATAAGAGGCCTAAACAGAGCTCAGTGAAGGAATAAACAAAACATTTTAATCTGAACTTACACCGTACAAGCTCACACTACAACTCACAAAAGTTAATATAAGCACAACACATCTTAAAGCAAATTGCCTACAAGTAAAAAGCACATAGAGTAGTGCATTACACCGAGCAACGAGCAACGCGGCGGTTGCAATGAATAAATTCCAAAGATTAAGACATTAATTTCATTATTTCATACGCTGGCTTCCGACGCGGGTATGAATTTCTCTACCCCATCTATGGAAATTATTCTGCTGAAATAGGAAGAAGGGTTTGAAGTGTTAGCACTAATACTGGATATTATATTTTTTCGGATTTACCTGCATAATAGTTATTTGAGAGATATTGAAGGATTTTATGAGTTTTTCACACGTTAGCGAATTCGACTCAAATCAGGTACTAAGCGAATTCAAAATGAAATGTTACTTTTTCAATGGTTTATAAAATTTTGAAGTTATTCTAAGACACCGTAGGTTTAAACTTGGATTTCTCAGTTCAAAACTCAAACTCAAAGCATTTATTTCAATTAAACCATTTACAGGCACTTTCGAATTGTCAAGGAGTCGGTCAGTCAGAAATATGAAGCTAGTTGCCCATTCCAAAGCGTAGTAGGTACCTATGGAGAAGAACGGGCAAGAAACTCTACGGACACTCTTTTAAATCAAAATATTGTTACATATTGTTTACATCAGTTATGTTGAAATTAAATTATTCAAAAGGACTAAATCAACAACAAAAACTCTTCAAAAAGACAACATGGAAAAATTACCGAAAGTTATAATTCTTTCACTAACCAATCTCACCGCAGTCAAGTTGGTTCACCCACTTTCTGTTCGCCCTTAGCACTCGTTCCCCTCTTTAATTACAAACCAGAATGCAAATAAGTTGCTTATATAATAAAAAAATAACTCCCCAGAATTTTAAATACACAATTCCTTACTTTTCATCAAAGTAACAAAAAACTGTATTGCTCTAAGTTGAAAGGCATTTGTTATCTAAGTTCCGTGATTAAGAGTTTTCTTGGGGCCGCTGGCAAATGAAGCCGAAAAAAATGTTATCTTGCCCAACCTAACTTGCTAACGTAATTGTTTGAATAATTAGTACCTCATTCGTACAATTAGAAAGTTTTTTTTCCTCTGGCACAACTTTTAATGAATAAATTTTGTAAATCTGCCTCTTGTCATATTTTTTTAGTATGAAATTATTATGAAGTTATTTTATAAAAGGGGCCTTTATGACCTTTTCTCAAAATTTTCGGCAACACGTGGCGGAAATAAACTTATAAATAGAAACAACACGAAATCTACATTTATGGTTCAGAAATTCGAAGTCTAAAATTAATTTTTCTGTAAAACTCATGATTTAGGAGTTAGAATTTAAAAATACATAAGTATAAAGGATGTACACCATAATACATTAGCCTGGTCCACAAAGCGTGGTTATCTCAAAATATTTCACCATTTGCATTGACACAATTGAATGGAATATCAAAATGGCCGGTGGAGGGTATTGCGCATAATGGCCGGTTATACCGGAGCTTAGGCAGGAAATAAAAACTTGCAGAAGTTCCAATTGTACGCCTGATGGTGATAGAAACTATTGAGGGAAAGAAGCCCTTAAGGTCCCATCCGGTCGAACTTTTCCATAAGAGATTTATTTTGGAACAAATCTAACTTAGAGATAATATCTCTAAGTTAGATTATTATTATTAGTACATATTATGTAGTATTGGTCCTAATGATTATCATTCTGTAGACTGTCAATACATATTTATTTTCTCAAACATGCTTGGAAATTCGAGCATTATTTTGACAACCTCCTTCGAGATAAATTGAAATTGCTGTACTGGTCAAAAACAAATGACGATGCGGCCGATAATGTTACAATGAAAATCCATATCAAAAAATATATTTGAAAAAGCACAAGTAAAAGAAAAAATACGAGGCATTTTCTACCAGTTAAGTTCTGCATCTCCCTAGAGATGCAGAGAGGAAACATGGCATGTGCAACATAAGGGATATACGACATAAATGTGATACGCTTGCGAGTCATATTTGTATCAAGATACAACCTAACACTGATCTGTAAAATGCAAAAAACGTGAGAAAATTTGAATTTCGCGGGCTATCACTGCGGTTCCTCCTTTTACTTATTTGTGCTATTGGTTTAAACTTTAAACCAGTTTATTAAGCTTACCCAGACAAGACCACGTTTTCGTTAAAAATTCTGTATTCATCTGTTGAGTGGTGTAGATCTACGAGCAGGGATCTGTTAGAGGGGCACTCGAAAGATCCGAGCGTCATGCAAATCTTCTTAGAACTTAGTGTTCTGTAAGTTTCTGAGCTGTGGTGCATGTGTGCTTAATATTTAGTAAACGTCATTATTAAGTAGTGTTTGTTTGATGGTTGTATTTAGTGGGGCTTGCAGGCGTGTTGGTTTGGACGTTGTGGGGGTATCCGAATGTACATTTGGATTGGCATAGTGAATTGGGACTGCAATGGCTTAAGATAGATGAAATGTAGAGAGAATACAATCTTCCTCATGCCAAAGAGTGCGACGGCAATATAAATTAAGTCATTGCAATAAATCAACAAATACTTAAAGATCTCCAAGTAAATTAAAACTCATTAACAACACCCGAAAACACCAAATTAAAACAACAAAACAGAATTTAATTAAAATTTCGAACCGACTCACAGAATCAACAGAACTAAAAAACACGAAAAACTTACCTATACACACAGACATCAGAATTCTTGGGCACTTTTGGCCATGTTTAAGTCAATAAATTCATCTTATTTAATCAGGCGAAAGCACTTCCAATAAAATAGGCGGAAATTTTACAAGTATCCTAATAAAACTTGGTACGGAGTTAGAGAGCCAGCGAAGTTGGTCGGAACGAGCCGAAATATTCAACAAATTCAATACCTAAGCACACAATAGACACGGTTGTTACATCGCAATTTCGGTTTTGGTCACTTTAGAAAAATTAAAGTGGTTTAAGTGTTCTCTGAGCGGAGAGTAAGTTTCATTGAAAAATGAACCTTTTACGCCAATTACTGAAATTAAATTCTTAAAAAACTACATCGCAATGTCGATGTAATACGAGTTCATTCAGATACAATGGGTGTTTTTAATGCATGACCATTTTCGCTATTATTTTATATTAAAAGCTTCCTTTAGCCCTGGCATATGCAGACAGGGGCTTAACCAATTCATGGGATTGCCGTCGGATGCTTTTAATACATTACCATGATTGTATAATTCCCAAAGTCCAAATCCTAGTTACTATACTGATCAATTAAGGGATGTAGGTATTTAATATAGTACTTTAATTTTGATGAAAACAGCTATAACATTGTTTATCAGCACTTTAAAATAATACATCTATAACTTAATATTATCACTATAAAAATAATGGTTTGTTGGTCATAGTGAACTGTGTCGAAACCTAACTCCAAAACTAGTTAGTTTCTGATTGATCTAATTCGACTTTTCGCGAAAACCCTAGGGATATTGCGAAACCCCGGATAATTAGAAAATGGTGCAAAAAAATCTGCGAACAACTTGGAAGTAGCGCTCGCCGGCCGCTGCCGCGGCACCTCTCACTTCGCTCGCTCGGCCCCGCACGGTTGGTCAAAGTTCTAACCTAAACTAACCTATTTCAGTTCAAAATGACGAATCATACAATCTGCCGCAAAAATGGTTTTCACCATTGTCTAATTATATAGTAATTCAATTAATTTTAAAGCTAAGCATATATCTATACTGGGAACCATTATTTTTATAGTTCATTCATTTAATTTTAAAGCTAAACGTTTTAAAGTGTAAAACATTATTTTTAAAGTGCGTTTATATATTCCCCATCTTTATATCAGGGCTGTGCAAACTGACCGGTGGTTTAAGCCAATTTAGACGGCCCGAGGTGATGATATAATGTGACAAATCAGCTTCCAATCCCCTTGATGTGTACTGAATACAGCGTATACCTCTTAAGACAACAGTCCTGCGTATATGGTATTTGCAATAATGCACCTGTGATCCTTTACGGGTTATCGGATTTACAGGCAATATCGAGCTTGAAATTACATTTAGCATAGAGGTGGAAGGTCAAAAGCTGATTAAACAGTGCCGTACTGTGACTGGGATACTGACTAGGTTTGATTATTTATGTATAATATTGCTATTACTAGCTAGCTTATGTATTTGTTCATGTGTCATTATTTTCTTTAGTTTTTGTTAGGAATTTTACATGATATACCTTCCCCTCCGTTTTCTTTAAGACTCTGTACGTGAAAGCTATTGCAGAAGTATTTTAATATAACCTGCTTTTTATTCACCGGCTGTAAAACCGAATGGATAGTTGAAGAAAATGGGTTATATGATGGTTATACGTGCCTGTTACCCGACGTCTGCAGTTATCATGCAAATTCACATCTTTTAATCTAATCTAACATTCTGCTATTACAATTGAAGCGTTGAGAGTGGTCTTCTTGGCTTATTCCGAAAGCTTGCTCGCCGTACCTATACTTTGAGCATTCCGAAAATAAACCATCTCTCTTCAGCTATCAAATTCGGTGTTTACCCGTCATGTATTAGGGTAGGTTCACACGTATCGAGAAACACTCGATGCTGTATCGCGCGGCGACGTGTTTGCTAAGCCCTCGTGCACACTCGCGCGAGGCGTGCGCGCGACACGTCTCTCCATGCCGTAAAATATCGCACAATACACGTTCACGATGCGACATTTTCACACTTTTATGTATTCCGATTCATGTATAATTTAATGTCGTCTGAATATAAATAAGTTGATTACATGATGAAATTATTTTGACGTTGTTCGAGTTTTCGTTTTCGGGGATTATTGATGGAATTTTAGATTTCTAGGTATCTACGGTGGCGGTATTTGATCAAAATTCATACATACACTAGCACATGGAATCGTGTTTATATTTATCTACACTTCTTCTTTAAACAAAATATAAAATGAATTAGGTAACCTGACTGTAAATATAACATTATTAAACAAGAAACAATAGTAATAAAACAGCAAAGAATTAATAACTCACTTCTATAATCCGCCGTTTACAGATGATATTTTCCACTCAGTTTTCAAACATTAATCATCGCTTGTATCACAAAGCCCTTAAAAAAGGGATGACATAGACCTATCTGACGTCGGCCTATTGTAACCATTGTCACGCTGTCACCTCGAAGGTGCGGAGACATAATTTATTTTACGGTAAATAAATTATCATAATCTCTTGTTGATATTAGGTAAACTGGTGTAAAGGCTTGAGCTAGTATGATAATAATAAAAATTATAAGAAATGTATTGTTACTTAAATTTTATAATTATTTCAGCGTGACAGTTAGGTAATAACTTTATTAAAACGTGACTGTTTAATTATTTTAAAAGAGAGACAATCATAGAAAAACGTTACGAATTATATCAAAAAAGATTCTTAAATTTAAAAAAATTCTAAAAGCGCCCTAAGCCAATATTGTAATTTTGAATTAATATCCAATTAATACACGACCAAAATAAAATTATGTAACGAAACATTCAACAGCAGCGAGATTAAAACAAACTTTCAAAGTCAACAAATTGGAAAGTATCAAATGCAAAATAAAAATATATTTGGTGTAATATTCTCATGACTCGTAAACAAGTTTGCGGCGCAGTCGACCGAAAATAATCCAGTCTAATTACTGAAAGACTGTACTCATAGCCAAGTTTGCTAATAAAGTGGATGGTTAAGTTTCGTACAGACAGGCTCAACGTTTGAGAATAAAGCTGGGGCTACACTATAGTATAGCACGTCGAACTTGGTTCAAAGACAGAGTGACACGAGAAAAAAAATTACAGATTTTTTGCGTAAATTCTTTGTTTCATCTCACTGTAGATTTAATATTAAGTTTAATTTGAATGTCAATATTTAGAAAAATAAATAAATATACTAAGAAAACACAGTTGTATTAAAGAATCTTTTACGATTTATTTAGCCCAAAGGAACATTAAATTGTATAAACCTAAATGTATGCGAATGCAATAGAAAACGTTTACTTCTTACGAAACCAATTTTCCAATAAAAGTTCACTGAAACTTGTTCAATTGAATTTATTTCTTCAAGTTTATCTGAATAAGATCTGCTAGCAATTTTAGTAATTAAATAAATTAGGTCTGTATTCGTTTGGAAATTAAGTCTTTGTAGGCAGACTGTAATTTTGTCTAGACGTTCCGCTGAAATAGTAGGTTAAGTGCATTGTCGCGTTTGCCCTGAATTGAATAGGTCAGAATGAGTCAGTATTAGTGGGTGCCTAATGTTGCTAATTGGATGGTTGATTCAGGTATATTTGCCTTTTGACAGGGCTGTGGGAAAGTCCGAAAGGGATACAGGGGCTCTTGGCAACAGGCAACTGAATGTACACGGGTGGGTTTTAGTCAGTAAAAGTCTGACACGCCCTCCAAATCATTTGATGATTTCACATTCTCAAAAAAAAAAAGGTATATTTGCTTTGTAGTGTTAAATTGCGGTCAGTTAACTTTATATGTGAATCCTAGGTAAGTTTCACTTAACATTCTTTATTGCGATATTGTTTAATGTAGATAGAATTTTATACGGCCTAGCTTTCGAATTGTGGATGAGGCTCTGTTAAATTTAAAATAAGCATCTTAAAAAACACATTTACCCTCATTTAAAATAAAATCACAAACATAATATTATAAAATTCCAAAATCAATATAAACGTTAAACAATGTTATATCACGGTTCAATTCTCTGCTTCCGTAATTTGGAACAATTCCCCTTCAGTGTACACATGCCCCACGAACGTAAAGATCGAAGTAAAACTTTGGAAATTGATCCAAAGTGTGCTGAGAGTTCGGTTCGTCGCTACCGAGTACATATCTACTTATAATGATATCGTATAGAGTTTTATAGAGCCTTGAATGCTGACAGGAGGTGGGGAATTGTAGATAATGTTAGATGACAGCGATCCGCATAACTTTATTTTGTTGGTATATTTTTATAGGATAAAAATAACCCTTTTTTATAGGGTAGGTATAAATAATAATAAGGTAGACTTAGGGAAATTGTTTTTGTCGCCAGACTATCAAGCATAACCTATTATTACTCTGTTTATAAAAGTTTACTAGTTTCAAATTATGTCAGTCTAATGCTAGTTCTCGTATATCGTGATAGGTCAGAGAACATTGACATAAGCGTGCGTTTCACCTTTAAAATCTTATCTAAAATTGATTTCAAAATCTTCAACTCTATTTCAAATTTTTTTCTTCATTTTGAATTGAACTCACAGAAAATACACGTTTACTAACAATGTCAGTTCGAAGCATGTTCCAGTTCCACGATTTGTTTATTTTTATCGAAAAATTCGAAACAACTGTATACGAACGACGAAAATTCAGAAACATCATTAAAAATTGCACAGAATCTTTCGTGAAACAAAATAATTTCGTGAAAATTCGGAATGATTCGTAAAAACTCGGATTTCATTGGAACAGTACAGGTAGTCGCAAAAGTGTTACATAGTGAATGGTTATAATTGAAAACGTCATGCGCACTGTGCCGCCCTGCGGAGCGGGTCGGATTAGGGTCCGCTGTCAAAACACCATCCTACCAAGCGGGCTGGTGCAAATTGTAATGGCTGGCGAGTTGTTAAAAGTTCTTAAATTGAAATTGGGTGTAAAAATTGTTTATTTTTTGTAGTTGTTTAATAGTAAGTTGTTAGTGACGGGCTGGCAGGAGTAAAAATACTTTACATTGATTTATTTCCGATACTCGTTCCAAAGAACGTTTATTTGTATTCAAGCAAGCGTTTCTAACTCTGATTTTGGGAAATAAATGTCTGAAACCATATTTAGGACTCTTTTCGTGTTAATATTAGATAAACTTTAATAAGTGTAGCCGTGCTACAGGCTGCATTTTAGAAAAAAAAACTTTATTTGTTGTTCTCAAATCGCCAGTACGTAGTGGCCAATTAGACACTATGACGTGATGAAAGTCTTTGTGTTGCAAAAGGACCGTGAGAGACTAGAAGGCCAATATTCCCATAATTAAAAACGTTAAAAATCTAGTCGCAATCACAGCTCAGCGTTAAATGTCAATCTGTCAATGTCAAAAACTTGTCAAAGAAATAGGTAAATTGGAGGTAGGTATTTTTGACAGATTGAGACTGAGTTTAGAGTCCGAATGGTCTAAAAAATACGGGGAATTGCTCCTCTGACCAAAATTGTCGTTTAAAGGTCTTAAGAAAATCGCGCCCGCTTTCGTCTACCTGTTTGACCAAGACATAAATAGGAAATTATTAGGCCGAGCTTGCCTTTTGCAACCTTTGGCGGCTCTAGCTGATCGCAAACTTTTTTTTAAATCATATACGTCGTTTGCATAAAGCAACTCTACTGATTGAGCTATAATGACATTGTCAGGGCCAACCATTCGACCTAAGTATTTTATTGCCAAAATAATTTTTGAAACGATATTTTGATATTAATTTTATTGAAGGGTAGTTGATGGCTAATGACGCACAAAGGTTCTATATTGTCTGTAAAGAGTTAATATAAACTGTTAGATCTTCGGACGGCAATGAGTTTTCTCTCATTTATGAAAAAGGAAAACATGGAACATCTATCGAAAGTCGTCAGTTTTTTATCCGAAGATGCATTAGGTATCTGATTTTAAAATATAAACAGCAAAAAAAAAAAAACGTGATTTTTTTTCAAAATAAACCATTAGGTGACATTCGATTCTAATAAATTAAATTGCACTTGAAAGCGTAATATTTCGCAAACGGGTCTGTGAATCCAAAAATGGTTCTCACACACTTGCACGACCTTTCCAACGACACCCCTCACCATCTGTGGTCACCACCACAGATGTCGGCGCGAAGTGATTAACAAATGTACACCCATGCTAAATTACAGCGTTCTAGTATTAAGAGTCTCTGAGCTAAGCTGCGGACAGACAGACGGACATGGCGAAACTAGAAGGGTTCCTTGTTGACTACGAAAAAAAAAACATGTAGGTTTACCCATGCACCAATCCACCAATTACCCATGCTTGCAAAGAAATAATGATTTGATTAAGAGGTAAATGGACACATTTATCAACCATTAGGAGACATTCAACCGAAGTTTAACCCAAGAGAACAAGGTCATTGTAGCACTCAAACCCGTTTTAAATTCAGAACCGAACATTCAATTTTAATACCTTGTGAAAAACAATCGCTTTTATAATAAGAGTAATAAAGCGATCGAGACGCTCGCGATAGTGAGAAAACAATTTCTTTATTATTTCCCGTACTTCGGGAGGCTCTTTAACAAGCAATAATTGTTTCTCTCTTTATGAGGGGAGTTCTCTGTAATGATTTAGTATCGTTTTCCAGCATTCGCGGCACGATTCGTCTGACTGTAGGGTTTTTATATTAGTGACTAACTGCGCCCCGCGCTTTCACCCGCGTAAGTCTCGATCCCGTGGGAATATCGGGATAAAAAGTATCCTGTGTTAATCCAGGTTATAAACGATAGTTTAACAAGTACTTTGTCTTGTTTTCTGTTTTAAAAACTACTGAATGGATTTGGATGAAAGAGTAACAAACATCCATCCATCCATCCATCCATCCATACTTACAAATGTTCGCGTTTATAATAATATTAGTAGATATCGTTTAATTCAATGTGTTTTTATTCATGAAGTAATGGGTTTGTTTTACAAGTTTATTGGGTGCGAGAAATATCTTTGAAAGTTAGCTAATTATTTAGAAAACAGTCTCAAAGCTTTTTGATCTGAAAATCTTGATAAAACCATCTATGATTTTACAAACCCCGACACCTCATTTAAGTCAACTTAGTATACTTCGTATTCATAAAGGGATGCATACCTGAAACAAAACAAAACATTTTGTTAATGAAGTCACAGGAATTCCGCAACAGCAACATCAAAGGTGAATTAAACCAACGTAAACAACGAACCCGGATGCAAATTAAAAATTGTACTGCTAAAAAAGCCATGAATGAACTGTTCTTTAATTGAACAGTGGTGTGACTCGCACCGTTGAACAACACTGTGCAAGTGTGCACGTGAACGTACGTGTAAACTAGTTGTTGCGGACAGTGGGTGCGAGGTCACACTCGTTTGCACCCGCGGCGGCCGCAACGCATCGGACGCGTTGGTACGGAACACGCACTCGTTAATGAAAGTCATTTTGTGACGCGGAAAAGGTGGGTGCTAATGATTTGGAAATTAATGGGGATTAGCTGGATTTTGCCGAACGATTTAGTTGAAAGCTTGATGCACTCCTTTAAAATCAATTGTGAAATTAAAACTTTCTTTGTTTACAAGAAAAGTCGAACCAACTTTTATAGTTTGCCTATTATCATTTCTCTCTAATAAACTAAGCTGTCGAAATATTTAAGATTATTTATCAAGCTCTTGAGAACTAGATAATTTTCCGTTTCACTCTATTACTGCAATCTTAGACAACAATCCCACTACACCAGCATAGTTTAGCACCTAACTTTTTGGAAACAAAGTTATCTCCGACAGTTAGCCAATCAAACGGCAGCATCCGGATCGTTTCGGCACCGACAGATTTAATTGGGCTATCCTCTTTGTTGAACTTAACCGAGTCAATCAACATTACCGATAGTCGAGCGTTAGTTTATCCTATTCAATATTTGAGTAAAACTCAGGCCATAGATACGAGTATGTTTGAAACTAATGCATAATTTCGCTCTCATAACTGGGATGTAGGTCAGTCTATATACAGTGTATTGTAGCAGGAAATAGTAATTAGAACTCATTATTTAAAGGGCACTCGCTCGCTGGATGCATGTGAGCAGTACGTGGAGGCAAGTAATATGAATCTAGTAGGTGTAAACTGTAATCGGACCTAGTTTCACACATCTTTGTGAAATCCCGCCTTGAAATTGGCTATGTGAAATGAATTTCTAATATTGTAAAGTTCACACAAACTTAACAACCTTCCAGAATTCTCAAATTAATTTTTGTGAAGCTCCACCCAACATACCACTCAAACACATTGACACATCCATCTCATATCAAACGAATACACAAACCTGTGGCACGTAATTAAGCTCCGAAGTCGGCATTCCGGTCCACTTTCATCCTGTTCACTGGACCCAAATAGTTGTCCCCCGACCACACGGAGCCACGATATTGCTGATCAAAAAAGGGTTGAAAAGGGCACAGAACGCACTTTACGCATCGGTTAATTGGCACAAGCATTTAGCTTGCGAAAGTCGAAACAGGAAAATTGGATTTGTGTGTCCATACCGGGCCTCTTTGACGCAGACTGATTCACAATTTAACATTACAGCGACAAAGTAACTAGATTACGCGCCAATTTTATACTATCTTCCGTTAAGCATGTGGAGGCGTGTGAATTTTCGGCATTCCTTTCGGCTGGAATCGATAGTATTAGTGAGTGGTCGTGATGGAAGTGCTACAGTTTTTAATGGAAGCCTAGATAGGGTTTATTAATTGATTGATGATTACATTCGTTTTGTAGAATAGTCAAGAGAGTTATCACTCATATTGACAGATGGAAAACGGTTCATGTTAGTGAATCAAAAGCATTCAGTACGATATTATTAAAGTTAAGTGTTATCGCAAAAATGGACACAACTAAAACCTATGAATATAAACTTAAAGTACCTACTAAGTCAAACGTCATGAGAAAACATAATTATTATAATAAGCGTTCATTTTCTGACGGCCAAAATAACACAACAACTCAAACTCTTCACTTCTCAATATTATAATATAAATATAAAACTCAATCAATATAATCAATATAAAAGTCAATTTAATTAATGTAATACTGAGAAGACACTGAGATATCAGTATCTCAGTGTCTTCTCAGTATTACATTAATTATTTGACTGAACAAACTAGTCGAGCAAAGCGTGCACTAAAGAAAAAAAAAAACAAGTATTCGTCAAACAGATTGGGGAGCCGTTAATGAAATCATTTTGTTCTCAAGTAAAACAAAATGGGAAACAATGATTAAATGTTACTGCGCGGTAGGCACTTAATTAAATCGTGGCTTTTATTACATTTTAAGTGGCATTTTATTTACAATAAAATCAGTTTTCGGCTCCGCTGGATTGCCATGTAAATACGGTTTACTCGTGCATCTATAATTTACGCGTTGGCCGGGCAAAAGAAAATCAAAGAGGGTTGTTTCATTAAAATTGTAAAGGTCAATTTAAGAATAATAAATAGGCCGAGGTACTTATTTAAAGCTGGTTTTCGATTGTAATTAATACTTTGTTTGACATTATGTGTTTGAGGGTTTAAATTAACGCTAAGTTAATTAGTAACAGATTTAATGCAGTATATCCATTACAAAGGATGCGAAAGGATATAAAAATAAACGTCATTTACCCGACTGCCAAGGAAGGCCACGAAGACCGGAAGGGTGGTTAGGTTTCCACTAGCTCAAAAGGGATGTTGCAACCTCATCCATGCATGTCAGTGTCGTAATGAAAACCAGACTGGCGACTATATTGAATCGTCTAACAACGCCTCGTACTTTGGCTCCCAGAGGATTTTTTTCCGATAATGTCTGGCGCTTTCACTTGGTTGAGAATCTTGATATCTCTTTGTAGATGAAAATGCAAGCAGAACCAGAAGGAGATAGCTGGATGACTGACCTTAGATGACAATAGTCTGGTACAAGTGGAAGAAGAGGAGAGAGCTCTTACCCTGCAGTGGAACGCCCCTCATCTGCCTAGCCTTTACTCAACTATATTGCAGTCGTCTTCCAGTCTAACCGGATGCAGCTGAATATCAGCTTTTTACATGGAGCAACTATCTGACCAGACCTAGACAATCCAGTAACTGGAAAACACTATACTCTTTGGTAAAACCAATTGTCTGACTTTCGGGCTTTTGTGGGACACTATAGGCTAAATAATCACAATGATAAGATCTAAGTACCTACATGTAGTTAATATCAAAGTACTTACTAATTTATTTATCCCACAAATAGAAACAGGTCCATTTCAAAGGTCCATTATCAAATAACATCAGTAATTACCAATGATGTTTGCTCTTGGGAATGTAATCGTCAATTTAAAGTTAACGGAGACTAACTGTTGGATAGTGCTGCCCTCTGGGGGCGACAAATGTCATGCCCGAATCATTTAATAGATGAATGAAGCCCTTGGATGTTATGTTCGTTAATGTCTACGATTAGCGTAGTCTTGGATGTTTTGAAAGCGATTTTATGGGTTTAGTTTCGTTTTAGTGTACAATTATATTTTGTGGAATTAAAATCTATAATGTGTGAGAGTAGGTACTGATAACGAGCAATAAAAGAACCTCGGGGTTACTTAAAATAATTAAATTGACTTTATATTTTTTCAAAATAAATTATTAGAGGACTGTTTGGCCGGTTTACTATCGGGTTTTATCTGTCATTCATAATACCAAGTTAACATTGGTCAAAACCCTTCTATCATTGGCTTTTTACAAGAAATAGACAAGAGTAACGAACAACAAATATCCAAATCAACTAAACTACAACGAACTAAGCAACCGTCCATCAGTTTATTGTTTTCGTTAGTATAACGAGTTAGACAAATCAAATTGGAAATAAAAAGGTGTCGCCCTGTCATCGGCGAACAACTTGCTAACAACGTGACGGCAAATAACAAAGCGTTGACGAGGGGTAGAGGGGCTGACGAGGGGGAGAAAGAGGGGGTAGACAACAAAAAGTGTACCTGGCATTTTGTTTTATCGAGAACAATTAGAGGAAAATATGGTTGGGAGTTGGGAAGCGGTGTAGAGTCTTCAAAAAAATATACCACCATGACCTAGACCCGAAAACTCTTACTGCATACTAAACCCACGACATAACATAGCTGCGTTCAAAAAACATGCACTTTAGTGGTTAAAAAAAAGTGTTTTTTTTTTTTAACCGCACGGTTTGGTTAAGCTACGCTTACTCGCCTCATGTTCCGAGCCGCCATTAAGTTTGAATCGACGTATACCCAGCAACTGGGTTGTGGGTGGAGGTCAGTCCATGTAAAATACTAGTATTCAGCTGCATCCGGTTAGGCTGGAAGCCGACCCCAGTTGGGAAGAGGCTAGGCAGATGATGAATAAAAAAAACAGTAAAAAGGCAGGCGTAGAACTTTAAAACATTTTCACAAGAAAACATACTATTAGGCAACGCTAAAAATTAATACCAACTTAATTTTTTGTTTATTATCATAGTTAAAGTTACCTATGGTAAAGTAACGTGTTATTTCCATCTGATTTGACAGAAAATGCCAGCCGCATTAGAAATGTATAGTGCTCTTTTATAATTCCACCTCATTCACTTTGAATATCGTTGAATGGACGCCCACACGCAACAAAGTACCTAAGTTTATCAAACGACCTTCAAATAACCTTTGAACGTTAATATCACCTCTGTCGCGATAACTGACTCCAAACATTATCCTCAAATGACTATAAAACTTCAACTTTTAATATATCGAGCACCAAACAAGCGTCTTGGGATTACCCGCAGTTGTTGAGGGGGGCTTAACGCATATCTTTGAAAGAAACGGGCGCGTGATGTTTGCGCCCTCCCCATACAGGCTGAGCTTAGTTGAAAGTTGGCTAAATCCTCCGTACGTGACATAATTAAGATCGAGCCTCACAGGCATACCGGCTTTTATACCCCTACACCGCTTCAAGCGACCCCGTAAAGAACTTCACAGCGGAAGCTAATTTATTACGACCCGCTGAATGGCTGCCCGAAGCGCTTTTGTTGCTTGTAAGATATTGTTTTAAAATGAGCTGCGATGTAATCGAAATGCGCTGTATCTATTGAGGGATATATTTTAGGCTCGTTTAGTTAAGTAGAGACGTAAACAGTGTCTGTTTTTGTTACTTACTTACAATCTTCATACGCATATTTACTGTTTATTGATGAAGTAACACTAGATAGAACCCTAACTGATTTAAATATTACAAAAGATACGACTTAGCTGCATTGAATATTATAATGATGATTATTAGCTTAATAACTTGTATTCTTCATTTTCTCTCAAATGAATAACTTTTTTTTTACTAGCTTATGCTGTTCCATCCCAGGGCAAAGGCCTTACTCCACTCCTTCCTTATTTCGTGATCACGCGCGTCCTCTTCCTAGATAGGTTCCGTCAAAATTGGAAATGAATAACTACTAACTGGAAATTCTCAGTACTCAACTCAACGACTCTGTATTTCCCTTTTTGAGCTCATCCTTTTTCTCTACCGGGTAGATACAACAAATTTTAATAAAATCTAAGACACCTCACTGTTTATACTTTTTATACCCCACAAATAACGCAGGCTACAGGAAAATAGTGCAAAACAAATATCTAATCAGAAGAAAGCTTTGCACCACAGAATATTACATACAGGGTGTTGGCACTGCGCTGTAAATTGTTTCAAGCACTACAAAGTGGAAATTATTTCTATTTAGACGAGTATTTGTGGAGCTAAAAGGTTGCTGGGTTCCTGTTTTCTTTAGATTTTATTTAAATTGCTAGCACTTTTCTGTTATGATTATGTGAAAGGATGAGTAAGAGGTGCATCTAGGAAATAATATACCGGGCGGGTTTTGTAGAGTGTAGTTTTACAAAAACTGCCATGTATTTTTTTTACAAGAACTACCATTCATTCTGTGTGTGATTTTCTACATCGTAATGAAAATGTACCATCAAAATTATACTAAAAAATATTTTTCCCAGCCATTACAATATAACAGTCACCGTGTAACAAAATTACAAGCATCGTGGCCAGTGATAAACCATTTGACTCCTACATGGAAAATAGCTCAAAAGCTCCTCGCCTCCTTAAATGAAGGAGAATATCCAATTAGTCTCCCTCGTGATCTAGAAACAAACCTGTATACTCGCATAAAGTTGTTAACTCCAGCCAGATTTGGTTTATTGGTTTACAGATTCGGACCAGTCCATGTAATGGGTTCTAGTGTCCAGTACGTAATGGACAGCCTAACAGCCTCCGACAGCTGCTGTCTATCACTATTTATTCGTTTGGTAGATTAAAACCAGCCCGTGCTTAATAGTTTTATGCTGTATTGAAAATTGACATGGGGCTTTTAACTGAATATGGGAATATGTGGTGACACTAACAATATTATTGCGTATGGTATTGGTATGATTGATAGGTAATGGACGTGGTGATTAGAAATACTATTGACAATAACAAAAAATAGCCGACACTAAATAATGAAAAATAAGTTCGGAAGTCGGTGTCTTTGATTTTCAATTTTCGTTTTATTTTATTTTCCAATTTTTGTTGTGGTACCTACCTCACACAAATGCGAATACCACTACCTGCTATGTAAATAACAGTGCCGGGAACTGAAAACATCATCAATAAAGGCTAAGTGGGAATAATACGAATTATTGAAGCTACCTAAAATTTATATGGACCACCTCTGAAGCATGACCTATCAACCAAAAAAAGAATGATGAAAATCAATTCTTATTAGGCGGAGTAATCTCGTAACAAACACAAAAAATAAATAACATACAGTCGAATTGAGAACCTACTCTTTATAGAAGTCGGTTTAAAAAAAAGAGTGAAAAATAGCCATAGTACTTCTATGGCTATGTTTCGTTGTAATGTTGGGAGATTTACTATTTTAAGAGTATATGAGTCTGAAAGCAAAAACGCTACTTAGGTGAAGAAAAAGACTTGTACACATTGAGGAAAGCCAAGCTAACAAGCTTCTTTTAAACTAAAATAAGTTACTTATAGTTTATAGAAATAACTAACTTCTTCTCGCGAAATCGCTCGCGTGAAACCTTTTTTTTGTGCGTTTAACCTTTGCAGACCTGATAGATAGTAGGCTGACAAAGATTTTTTCGGATTACCCGTATGGCAGCGCATAAAGTACGAAAAAACAAACATTTATTTATATTTAATAAGATAATATACCATCTTCGTACCCGAAAATCAAACCGCACTTATTTGAATTTTAACAAAGAAATATAAACGTTTTCTAAAGAAGGATCGACCGATAAAACAATCACTTATCCATGCCTGCACCAGGAATACATAATGCAGAGTACCTTATCCCACACAATTCACTAACAAACAAAGGAGCGAACATTTAGAAAGTATTTCAGATCCTAAGAGTATCGTTTTAAGGCACCTTCAAAAAAATCATTAGGGAAGGTTTCTCATGGCACTCCTGTTGGTTTGAATAAAATATAGGGGTGGAATAAAGCGAGCCTTTTTATCTATTAAACGCATTTGCTGTTACAAATCTTCGCTCTCTCCGGCGGCGAGCGTGCATAAGTGCGTGTGCGCTTGGTGACGAGCGGAGCGAAGGCGGGAGCGAATCTTGTAGCGGATTTAGAATTGCAAGATTTGTATTATACTCGTACATATTTAGATAAGAATTATTTGAATTACCTATAATAGTAATTATAGGTGCCAAAATAGGAAAGCTATTCTGGCAATGATTGATCGAGACAAGCTGAATAAAAAAAATATGTTTTTTGGCAAAATTGGTAGTAGGCAGTTAAACCTAGAGGGAGTAAAATAAAAGAAGCGAAATATACAAGCAATAAAGAAAACGAAATGTAGCAAAAGATACACAAAACATGCCTGAATTTATTTCAACGATTTTAATGTAGGTACCTAATGTTTGGATCATGACTGAAAAACATGTATATTTTAAATAAATAAGTGACTGATATGCAGCTTCGACTTAATAATGCAACATTTTCACGCCAAGTTTACAATGTCTTAACACATTAACCAAGAAAAATCTTCCACCACTTGTTCTCAACCGCTCTTCCCACTATAACCTCTCTCACCCACAAACTCCGCTACCTACCCCACTGCAAACACAACTTAGAGGAAATGGCTGCCCCGTCTCTACCGGCTTGCATTTACGACATTACCCCACAAGCTTTATTTTGCACTCCTACTTCCAACTGTGTTGGACTCACAATAGCTGTCACTGGTCATGATTGTTACCCAGACTTTGTTCAGGCTGACATTGGAAAAGATTTTACGTCACTTTAAACGTCTGGTTATAGCATACAAAGATCTTGGAGTGAGAGTGTGCTGTATTTCGTCCAAATTAGTGAGCATGAGAGAATAATTTTAGCTCAAATTATTCTTACATGTTGTTAAACGTTTCTTGCTTGCAAGAAAATTAATGATGATTCAACCAGTTTTAGGGAGAGAAACCATTTATGATGACCAAGGAAACGTTCAGGTGCTTGAGAAAAGATGACGAACCTAGATGTTTTTAAGGACATAAATTTAAGTATGTCGGAGACAGGGGGCCAATTAGAGCTTGCAGTTGATTATTGATTTTTAGGTTATATTTGACAATTTAGTTTCAATGTAACTACTCCTCATATTATCATATTCTTATGACTTATAATTATGATTAAGTTACTGCTATCTTTTTGTATGCACGTGTTTCTGTGACAAATAAACCTATTTTTCTTTCTTTTCTTTATTTGAACTTTACAAAATTTACACAACGAAACTTTGTCCGTAGGATGTCGCTCATGCGTTTCGTTGTCAATTGACATTCCGTACTCATGAGCCTTCCGATAAGTATGTATGTACCAAAGCATGAGATGGTCATAGAAAAATGCATGTATTTATTATGGACATGACCGTCAAACGGGTAAAATGCCTAAAGGTTACAAGAAATATGAATATGCTGATGAGACCATGCCTGTATTCATTGTTATTGTAAAGCTGTCGCCACTTGAATCTTTGCATGCGACACGAAAAAAGCCACAACTCTTCAAGATTTCTGTTTCCCTGCTCATATTACTGGGAACTTCGTAGGCGTTTCGTTTAAGTGTGTCGCTTTCCGGTGCCGGTTCCGTGCCTTGTGAGGATGATGCAGAATTATAGATGCTAGATGAGGTATCAGTGTGGTTTACAAGGAAAGAGTACTTGTAGAGTGTACAAAAGATCAATTTGCTTTAAGACGTTGTAGATCGCTGCGGAGTGAACATCCAGTTTTCAGCATAGGATTGATAAATAGAACTGGAATTGTGAATTATAAGAATTTATTTAGATGTCCTTATTCAAATGTAAAAATGTTACAGATACAATATGTATAAAATGTATAGTGCTAAAATAACTAAGCAAGTCTGATAATAATATCCTATCCTGTACAAATTTCAATTAAATCAATATTGTGTTTCACTTCCAGTCCACCCTCAAGTCCACGTAACAGGTAAAAAGATTCATTTTTTTGACAAACGCTGCGAGAACGAGAAGCTTAGAGGATACAATTTGCGCAGAAGCAAGGCGCCTTCAACTTGTGCGCATTTGTGATGCAACTCACTGAAGAAATGTAAACAGAAGACCTATTTCACATGAGATAGTATGTCATTGGTATTTTAGTGTTTAAGAAGTGCATTCGGTACTCGTGTCGATCATTCGTAGCTATCGAGAATCGGTAAACAGTTTAAAAATATCAATTGAACTGCAAGTTGTTTTCTCAATCATTAAATTATGTCTACCAGCATATCAGCTTATAATTTTACCACTGCTGGGACACAGGCCTCCTCTCTATGAGAGGGAGTGGGCCGTAATCCACCACGCGGGCCCAGTGCAGTTTGGTAGATCACATGTCTTCGAATTAGTTGTTCTAGGCCGGACATGCCGGTTTCCTCACGATGTTTTCCTTCACCGTTTTGAAAGCAGTGATGATGAAATCATTTACACAAAGTAAAGCGCCTGTCTGGGCTCGAACCTACGACCTACAATTCGTAAGTCGCGGCCATTACCGGGGCCACCACAGCTGTAACTTATAACCTTCACTTAATTATTGAACTTGGACATTGTTGGAAACTCTCAAACAATCCCAACAATTTGTTATTATTATACCTGAACTTAATAGCAAGCTTTTTTTAGGTCGACTATTGCTAAAGCCCCTACAATCTGCAACGACAATAGCGCAACTGTACCATACCTAGGTGTCTGTGGTTTTGCATATAATCCTGTATCTACTTCTAAATAAATATACTCCTTACCACACACTAGAGGTGAGCCTTCTGTCCCACATTACATAGTGCGGTAACTCGGATACGTGGTTCATTATGTACTGATTTCAGAGCGTTTAGTGTTTGCGCCACGGATCTCAGCGACGTTATTTCTTTGAGCTTTGAGATGGAATTATAAATGTGTTTGTTACTACTTTGTCGTCTCTAAGAGCGTGGTGACTTGGAGTGGTTTTAGTTTGAGATAAATATCTGGATTATCTTTGACACTGTACTGAGGAGAAAAATAAATGTTTTTCGAATTATTACTGGTATCTATTTGTATACGGATTAAAGGCTCTTACATACTGGCGTGATTCGTCGCGCGACGCGAATTTAAAAAAAAACAAGTGCGAGTCGGAGTCGCACACGAAGGCACCCGAAGGTACGGAACCCTAAAAAAAGCAGGCAAACAAGGCTGTTTGATACTTATTTAATTACGTCGTATACATTTTCTTTGAAAGGTAATAAGAATTCTCACAACGGTATGAATCCAATTAATTAATACCATTCCATAAGCTTTAAAGAAACTGAACTGAAGAAATGCAAAGAGAACTGGAACGAGGCCGAGAAAGACTAGCTGGCTCCTTTGCCTCATCACATCAAATTTAAAAAAAGTTGATAAAAAAAAACTGTCTTCTGTAAACGCGAATCAAAAGTGGCAATCGTAAGTACACGGAGAGATGAATTAAACTCACTATAGTCTGCGGTCTGCATTTTAATTAATTAAGAGAGGGGCTTCGGAAGCGGGGCACGGAGGGTGTAGGGCTGCCTACCTTTGAAGGAATCTTACGATATTTGTGTTTTTTTTTTAGACTAATAGTTTTGTAGGCATATGTACCTTTGGTCGTGTCAGATTTTTCTGTAAGCACAATATGCTGGATCCATAAAATTCGTTTTATTAAGCTGAGCAATTCATAATCCAAACATGAACATGTTTAATGTAGAAAATTGAGCAAGATTTTATAAATGCGTGAAGTTGTTTTAAACCACTCAAAATGTGTATTGTACTGATTAAATCATAGTAAGATAACTCAATGTAATTATTTGTAGCGGTTCTTTACATCCTAAAGGTGTGTCCAAACATTCCGCGACAAGAGCGCGGCAGCATTCTCACTTATTATGAATAATCTATTATTTTTAATATCGTGCCGTGTGAAATCGCACACGGCAATAGAATCTACATGCAACAAAATCTTTCTAATTATTACTACTAAAATTGAAAATAATAGAATTTTCATAAGTGATTATGTTGCCGTGTGATGGCGCTCTAGTGCGGACTAAACCGACGAATTTTTGCGCGGCAGTACCTACTACGCGACATATCTGAGACACGCCGCGCACTTCAAATGAAATGAAAGCGATTGCGTGTTTTTTGCTAGAAATGTTTGTGAGCGGCAGGTAGACAGAAGCGTTCGCGTGCGGCAGTCGTCCAAACACGCCGTGCGCGGCAGCCACCCAAGACTGCCTCTCAATGTTTGGATAAACGGATTTACACGGTACATACAATAAATTATTATTTTGGTGAACCATAAAGTATTATACTAATTATCTACATGACTGTGATATCGAAATTATTAACGCCGTTAGCACACCTCCGCTGCGAAACCGGCGGTGGTGTGCTGCCGGCGTGGGAAGTGCAGTTTTTTAAAACCATTCGACAGTCTGTAGTCGTTTCTTTATTTACTTTACTAGTCGGTAACCCTACTACATTAGAGCAACAGTCAGTGTTTACGCACGGAGACACCTCGTGACTTTCCGCCGACATTCGTTTTCTGTCGCCGAGCTTACCGAGAGCCTCACTCCATTAAGAAAATTAATGTTTTGACTTACCCATCGACCATCTTGCGGTAAAAATGTATAGTGAAACAATTACCTATGTTGTATTAATATACTGTAGGTAGGTACCTAAGCTACTTATTGTGTTGCTCTATCGATTGAATGGCTCGTAATAATAAAGGAAAGTACTTATCTGATGGATTATAAGGTTCGACTTAGTATGTAGGTTGATAGTATTGTTCATTAGAGGCACGTGTATGGTAGGTTGCATGGATGACGTCAATGATGTATAGAGGTCGTCAAACTTGACGTTAACGTGACTTGACATATGATACACCACAATTTAAAAATAATAACCTAGCCGTGACACAAATGGTATGAGTGTAACTACATAGTTATATAAATAGTTTATGAAACAACATCGGGTTAAAACAATATTCATGAAGTGATACTAGATTTGAACACTGAATAACCCTTCAGAAACCGAGGTTCAAAAATCATAATAAATACGAACTATTAGTGTGTTCGTCGAGTCTTTGAGCTCCTTAAGTTCTGAGTTGAGCTCCACTATTACTGACAAATGCTTGCACTGACTGGTCCACTCAAATCTGTGTGGTTCTTTCCTCAAAAGACCATTTCAGACTCTAATCTACATTGTCCTCATATGGCCTGACCAAGATTGTGTCTGGACTTTAAAGGAGACGGTGACCTCTGAGTTTGTTTCGGCCTTTCTTCTCAGAGTAGTCAGATAGGAAACCGACCTCATCTACCTTATTTTTTACAACTTTTTAGTATGACGTGTAAAAGTGATTCCAATATCCTATTTACAGAATAAACAATTTCATTTCATTTCAGTAGAACGATGCAGTTCCGAATGGTCTTGAATCTCGATTTAAAACTAGATTTTACTTGATATTATCATGAAATCTGTCATACTATTATTTAAAGCGAGATCGACTATAAGGCACATGATACAAGCAGTCGCTTACAGACAATTATTATGTCACATTGTATTGTTACTTTTTGTTTAATAAACTATATTACCGACGACAATTGTTCAAAAACCGCGACATAATTTACTGACACAACATTTTTACACATTGCCAACACTAGTGTCTGCCACGCGGCTTCACGCGACAGCAGCCGGTATTCGCTCCCGGATTCATTTCCTTTCAGTGATGGATGGCTCTGTATCTTCAATGAGATTTATAATGGTGTGTCACATTCCTGCGCGTGATGTGAGTCCGAATACAGATTGATGCAAAATTCTAGCTGTTGAGGGTTGAACTACAAAGTTATGTAAAAGGATTAGTTTTGCGATGCGACGTATAGTTGGTTTTTAGAGTCATGTTTGGTAACATAAAGGAAATGTCCTTTTCTATTTATTAAAGTTATAATTATTAAAATAACGAATTATACCATTACTACAATACAATACATTACTGTCGCAGCCTGCAAGCGGCGCATTGACCAACGAACATGAAAATGTATGCCGAGGCGAAGCCGAGGCACACTTACGTGTGTCCATCAATGCCTGGTTGTGGCCAAGCCTTGTATAGTATTTTTCTCAATTAATGCGCGGAAATTCGAATTGAGTAAATTAATTTTAAATTCCAGAATCAATGACGGTCAACAATAGTTTTTCCCGCGCCAATATGTTAATTTGTTTCTTCTTTACTTTAAACAGTTCTATTTGCAAGCTAAATAGTTTTAATAAAATCTTTGATAAATTACCTCCTTGGTTGCCATTGTGTTGAAGTAAAAAGTTAGTTTCAATTTTATACACGACAGATATGAGTTTTCATAGTAATTTATTTGGTCGCTAAACATGACAGGTTTATGAATTTTCATAGTAACATTGCCGGCCGCATCGTCACCATGTTTTTGGCCAGTACAGTAATTTCGATTTATTTCGAAGAAGGTTGTCAAAATAATGCTCGAATTTCCATGCATGTTTGAGAAAAAACTATTTTAGGGAGTTAGAAAGAAAAAAAAAGAATAACGTTTGTAAACTGGACACAGTTCGTGAAACACAAAATATAAATAACAAAATAAAAAAGTAAATAATGTTTTTTCTGTTATGCTCTATAATGCAGATAGAGCATGAAAAAGACGTTTTATCCACCCTGCTTCTGAGTAACTAGATCTTGATCGAAACTTATATTATACTTTTCAATAAATTCCTTTATCAGTTCTTTATACGATATAATTGTACGTAATTTACATGTTCTATATTAAAGAGTTGCATTCGATCTCCCTCGACTTATCTATCAACGACTATTTTTTTTTTAATACAGTAGTTATTTTCAATGCAAACATAATACGTCCAAACACAGATTAATTTGAAATTCTCGTACTAAAGTGAGTGAGTTTCAGAAGTTTCTAAAAGGATTAGTTTGTGGTAGTATGTTGTTATTTATGCACAAGTGTGATGTTTATACCTGCCGTAGGCGTCACGGAAAACACGTGGTGCTTTACCCCATTGAATATTTGAAACTGATTTGGTACAGAGTGGACCTTACTGAAATATTGGTAGGTTCTGTTTCCGTTTACTAATTAATGATTATCGTGGGCTATATTGTCTCATTTGATCCATTGAGAGTTTCGGACAGCTGACATCAGTTAAATATAGCACAAGAGAAATACGATTTGGCTGCTCAGTAATTTTCTAGTCTGCCAAATATACGACTCAAAAATATTTGATCAGATATTTTTTTGCTCCGTATTTTACCACTTACCTTTCCTTACTATCTATTATTTTATTTTCTTTATCCATCCAAAATAAAACCCAATCACAAACTTTATCCATAACTGACGGGTCTCACAAACGGGACATAATTACAAAACTTTCAGAAAAAAACTAGACTATTCCGTAAGAGACCGACCGATCTATCATAATGGAATTGAACCCCACGAAAAAAGCATTTATGGTCGAAACGAGACTTCAGTGGGGGGAAAAATTTCTTAAAAGATTGCTTATAAGGTCTGGTTTACATTAAGGGGGAGTAGTTTGACAGCAAAAAATCATATTTCACCCGCGCAACCCTTACCTACCCCTCTCATTAAACACGACGAAAACAAAACACAATGCCTTCCCGCCAGCAGAAACTTTTCGTCTGGCGTTTATAGAATTCGAATTTCAATCTTCTGTAGTTTATTTTGCTTATACGATACGCTAAGCTTGAATTCAGAACTATAGATCATGTTCATGTTTTGGAACTAGAAACTCAATGTTGACGTGAAAAAGTTCAAATTTAAATGTTACCAAATTTTATTTAGGACCTTGTAAAATTTGTACCTAATGACGTCTTTGTGGAAAACTGTGTTACCAAGTAATAAATATAATGCTATATCGTGGATTTCTCTCTTTGGAGGATCGTGCAAAATGATACCCAAGTAAAAAATAATATTCGTATAATGAATTTTGCACTGTATTGTGCTACGAATATGGCATGTGTCATGAAAACCTTTGAAACATGTGAAAAAGAGGCCGAGTTCTGTACAAAAGAAATAAATGTAGGATTGTCGGCTTCACCACTAAAAGAATTGACATCTATTCATCTATGTAAATGGGTGCCAAAGTACCAAAGGGACTAATTATAACAAGGGCCCGGGGTACGCGCTCAGTACCGGCGCTGTGTTTTGGGCGCGCGCCCGGCGCGTTTTGGACTCGTCAAATGCAACAAGATTTCCACATTTTGTTGTAACTTTTGAACCGTGTTTCTTTTAAGTTTATTACTAATGCGGAGAAAATGACAAGGAAAAATAGTGAAAAAGGAACTCGCGTCCAAGCGTCAAGGGCACGGTTAGGCTTCATTTACGGAGACGCGAGGAGTCGCGCGTGGCTTTGGGCGGCGCGGCTCGCACTGAATTCAAACATATGGCGTTGTATGAGTGCGTTTACGGAAACGCGATTTTACACGCGTTTGTTTGAAATGGAGCGTTTTTTGCGGCGGAGCCCGCGAATGGCATAGCCGCGTCACACGCGGCATTTCATCACGGCGGCGCACGTAGCAGCAATGCCCGCGGCATACCTACTCCCAGTCTTATTTGTAAATCGTACAACGGAGATGCAAGTTGAGAGTGGCAAGTTGCGACATGTGCAGGCCTAACGGCGCCATGGGCGCTCGCTTAGACTGCAGCGCTTGATATAATTAGTTACATAGGAATTCATACAATTTTATTGAGCGCCCGAAACGCAGCGTACAAAATGCGCGTCTCGGGCGCTTGTTATAACTAGTCCCTTAGTAGAAAGTTTAGCATGGTCCCTCTTTGTAACTGTTGAAATTGTAGCTTTGAAAACATGCCAAGTTGCATTATAACTTTAGGCCTCATTTACGGAGACGCGGGGCGTGGCGCGTCGCGTGCAGTGTGGCGTCACGCGGCGCGTCTGACGTTTTTTCTGTTTACGGTGCGGCGGCGCGTGAAGCGGTAGTTATCATCCCACGCGTTAACATAAACATATGGCAATATACGTCTTGATTGTCGCGGTTTTTTTTGGGGTTATAATATATATTTTTCAAATGTGCTAATTAAAACCTTTCATTTGATACCCAACATGGTTTGATTAAAAAATAT
This sequence comes from Lithophane socia, assembly GCA_947522985.1. Classification (NCBI taxonomy): domain Eukaryota; kingdom Metazoa; phylum Arthropoda; class Insecta; order Lepidoptera; family Noctuidae; genus Lithophane; species Lithophane socia. Next base: position 17,580,297 of record OX383252.1, read on the forward strand.
TTTTTGTTGTTCATGATATGTCACCCAGAGAGCGCCATTTTCAATTTAATGTGTCTTCATATAGCCTATGACCAGCGGACGATCAAGAAGCTTCCAACGATACCTCATTTGTCAAATTGTGATGAGTCTTTTAGAAGATAATATGTGGGAATAGACATAGATAAAAACCCTCCTTTTTGCTTCGCCGTAGTCAGGTAAAAACTAAAACCCAACTACGACAAAAAGTCAACTAAAGAGATATAAACAAGACATCACGGACAGACAAATTAAAAATCCGGAGTCATACGGAATCTGTTCGACTTCGTTCGTTATACCAATAACCGAAGAATAAAGGTATTATTCTAAACAAGTTTTATTTATTATTATTATCTTTATTTCAATCAACTTTGGATCATACAATTAAAAATTAAAATAATAATAATTAATAATAATAATTTATTATTTAGGGGCGGTCAGTCGCTCCAATTGTTCGTCTAAGGGTCACCTTACAAGAAGTTTGTCAAAAAAAGTGGGAGTAAACGAATTTGGATCCTGAGTATATCGTAATAAGATTTAATCTCCAGTGCGAACTTTCAAATGAACGTGGAATGGGCTCGTTGGCTATGTTGTAAATTTTCTCCGCAAGAATACAGAGCAATGGCGCTAGTTTTACCTACTTCTTTCTATACTCCGTGCTACTATACTCGTACCAGTCAAAAATCTGTCAAATAATATGTATGTCATCTTGAGTTTTCAAATATCAACATTGAATTTTATATGTTTATTTAGACTCGGTATTTATTTATTTATCAATCAATAACACTTGTAATATTCGTTTTGGAAGTGGTTTTAGTGTTTTTTTCATGTTTTCTATGTCTCAGTTTCTTTTGTGGAATGTGATAAATTACGAAAATATTATTTACGAAAATAAATAATATCTCAGCGCAGCTAAAAATTTGAGCGTAGTCCTCTCGTCTCAACAGAGCGACGCCGACTGATTTGTGAAACAAAAATATGCTTGAAGTTCCCGTAATGTGCGACGGAAGATGGCTTCTTCCACGAACTAAGAACGTCGTAAGTCCTACAAGCTTTGATTCGTAATAAAACCAAAAATAAAAGGAATAAAAAAAAAAGCCTACACAATTTTTTTTGCCTTGTTTTAATACATATAATCATCTAATTTTTATCATAATAGGCATTAGCATTTTAAGTACAAATCGAAAATACGTGAAAATTAGAGGTAACTTCGTGATATTTTTTTATCGAGAAAATTTTAATATTTTGTGTTTCTGTTCCACAAAAAGTTTGGAAATATCATGTAGTTACTCATACTATTTTTATTTTACACCTAAGTCTTATCAATTTCATGAAAAATCAAATTGAAGACAGGCAATTTTGCTTACTACCCGCCCTTAAGAGAGTATGTGCAGGTTAACCTATAATCATAGTTTATAGTTACGACACCTAGTCAAAGATTAGTAAAACCCATCTTTAATTCAATTTATTTTTCTTGCAATCCACTATGTACACATACCGGTGGTAAGAATGAATAAAAAAAAAACAATTCAAGACCCCGTCCTGCCGGGCACAGCAAAAATTTAAATAAGTAGGAGAGAGAAAGCTTATTACTAACTATGAAAATTATTTCCTATCTGTTTTTTTACAACAGTTTTATTTATTTTGTTTAGTATCACACATTTAATTTTATTATTCTCTGAATATTTAGGTCAGTTTTTTTAGGGTTCCGTACCCAAATGGAAAAACGAGAACCTATTACTAAGACTCCGCTGTCTGTCTGTCTGTCCGTCTGTCACCAGGCTGTATCTCATGAACTGTGACAGATACACGTTTGAAATTTTCACAGATGATGTATTTATTTATGTCGCCGCTATAACAACAAATAGTAAAATACAGAATAAAATAAATATTTAAGGGGGCTCCCATACTACAAACGTGATTTTTTTGCCGTTTTTATAGATAATGGTACGAAACCCATCGTGCGCGAGTCCGACTTGCACTTGGCCGATTTTTATTTATTAAATTATATTTATTATTATTGCATGTTTCGTCTCGCTTATTCGGCCCATAACTGCTGTTTAGTTTGTTTGAAAAAATCACTATTTTAATTTCGATATTTTAGTTGATATTTTCAAAATACTCTGATGCATTAGTATTACTCTTGTTTTCATTTATTGTAATTTTCTCGTCTCCACATTGTATACGTATGTAAAATACTTTCAGTAAGAACGATATTCTCGTTTTAAAATTTTATTAGGTACATGGAATAAGGCAAATTGCCAATCACAAGAGTTTAGGTCTATTATTTGCTCTAGTAAAACCAACTCGGCTAGTAAACAAACTACCATGGCATGACTCTCGCTACACAGGAAGTTAAACTTCCTTGGTAACTGTAACGAACTCAATTAGAACAAAAATATTAGGAGCAGGAAGAGAAACTTCCTTAAATACCATTATAGGGAAATTGGAAATGTATATGGCAAAGAGCCTCGACAGTAATCTGATTGAAATGTCGATACATCGCTGTTTTAATGACGGCAACTAAACAAGGTAAACCTATAGCTATATTTCTGTAACCGTTATGATTTATTTTTATTTTACGGAAAAGAGTACTATGCAGCTAATTTGAAAGTAAATTACACACAAAAACTCATATAGAGAAAGAAGAAAGAAAGAAAGAAAAATTGATTATTTTGCACACACAACAAAAGAAGACAAAATAAAAATAATACAAATTAGCCAAAAGCCTCGTATTCACCAATAGAAAAATTGTCACTATTGTTCCTTGAAGTTTGTTCATTGGTTGATGTCAAGGCCAGGGACCAAAAACAATATTACAGTTGCGACATCGACATTGGCAGATGACACACGTTTCTAAATTCAACGTTTTAACCAATGAATATTTACAGTTACAAATGCATTCTTCATATTTGATTAAAAAAATATACTTTACCGCAATGGTGTATTTAAAAGCTAATTTAAAAGTAAATTACTCTCATTTTTGTTACAAAAAAGACTCTTCTAAATTCAACGTTTTAACCTATGAATATTTACAATAATGCATTCGAAACCTTTCCACTGTCCTAATGTACCTGAGGCCTAAGCCGGCACGCCACCATTACTTATGCATTAACCCTGGCTAGGCCAGTAAGCGCTCTCTTAGGCCCGGAGGAGCGTTCACATGATTTTATTCTACCACTCGTCTTCTATGAAACTCGTTCGTACCACGAGAACAACTTTTGACAATCAATCTGTTACGTGAGACCTATTGTAATTGGTTTCTTCGCGTGTTTTCTGTTCATTTTTGGAAAGTTGTACCTATAGTGAGAAAGAGATGTGTTTGTTGTGAACGTAAATAAACAAGGAGGTCACAACAATACGGCAATAAATTAAACTGCATATATCTAATGCTGATTAGACGCCTGGGTTGTGGAGGTTAGATAGCTCCATGTAAAATTCTGGTATTTAGCTGAATTCGGTTAAACTGGAAGCCGACCCCAACATAGTTGGGAAAAGACTAGGCAGATTGATTGATATCTAATGCCGATTCCAGTCTGCAAACGAAAAATCAATCAAATATATCCAATAGTTTAGTCACTACAGCTAAATAGAATGGCAAAACCCATAGTCGGCTCAATATTTACTACGAAATCACATTTGCCAATTCAAACTAAAAATATAGTTTCAGCTAGCGATGTCAAATCCAATCCAGTTCTATTCGATCCAAACAAAAAAAAACAGAACTCAAACCAGGCAATTACCTAACCGCTCCATCTCAAAGAACATCCATCTAAAAATTACAAAAACAGAAGAGCAAAGTAAAATTATAACAAATCAAAAACAAACTGTATCTCCTTGTGCTTGAAAAGATGATTTCCTGTATGTCAAAGAAATCTGCGAGCTAGTTTCCGCCCTGGATTGGATATCGACTGCATCTGAAATGAAACGCTCTTCAGCGTATATTTTAAAGGTAAACCTGTTTTATTATGTCACATGTTGTCGGCGAACGATACGAAATGTATTTTTAAAGATATCGTCTGTGGATTCCTGTGTTTTGCTATTAATATGGTCTTTTAGCTTTGTAAGTGGCACGTTTAGCTGTGAATGCAAAAATAAAAAGAAATATTATCTTGAGTGGCGGACATCTGAATGTTTTCTTCCGGCGGAACAAATTGAAAAGCTGGTTTTTACAAGAAGGTAGGGAGAGGTAGACCGGGCACTGCATTACTCAGAGACCCGATCATTACAGTCGACCCAGCCGGTATACGGTAGACAATGTAATTCTTGCTAAGAAACTGAGTTATTATGATTTATATGGTAGATAGGTATATTTTATGTTATGTGAGGTCAGTATTTGGTGAACGGTTTAAATATTTTTCAAGTTATCGTACTTCAAAGGAGAGTTCTCAGGTAGTTATATTAATACACTGTACCGCCAATTTACAAAAAAAATACGAATAGATAGAATAGGTATTTTCCATCTTTTTTCGTGTGGTTAGCAAATAACCTCGTGTCAGAATTTAAAGCCGCCCATGGCCCTCTGAATTGGCTTCACATACCGTCGAGAAATATCTCTCAGCATGTCTTCACGATGTTTTCCTTCACCGTTTGAAGCAAGTGGTAATATACAATACAGACATGAATCCGAAAAGTCAGAGGTGCGTGTCTTAGGTTCGAACTCGCGACCTATGACATCGTGAGGAAACCGTCTGCCTGAGAGATATTCCTCGACGGCATGTGAAGTCAAGTCGGAGGCCCATGGGCGGCTTTAAACTCTGACACAAGGTTAGTCGCTAACCCCACGAAATAGGTATTTATTTACAAAAAAAACAAAGGGACTTCAAAATTCAATTATTGGAAACAAAGCAACACTGCCCATTTTACCCCTTACTCGAATAGAAACCTACATACATGAAAACTGAAACAATCGAAATCCGTGCAAAACATGCAACTGCAAAATAAAACCCTCAGATATCAATAGAGACATATTTCAAACGGCAGGAAACATAATATATAAGTACTTCCCGGGCGAGCCTTCGAATAAGAGGGAAAAAACTAGTGCCTTCCGGCCTCTGATTGTGTTACTGTGAGTCTGTGAACGTAAGGACGTTTGTGACTGTTGGATTCAGGTTACTGTGGAGTTGTTGGTATTTAAATGAGATTCTGACGATTCAGATCTTCTGACGTTTTATAAGTGTATTTCGTAAGTCTATGTGAAATAAAATATATTGATTTTGATTTTGAACGTAATATTTTGATGATAATTGGAATTTGTGTGTGATGATCTTTCTGTGAAGAGTGATAACTGTAGCTGTCTCAGAGTCCAATCAATTTAATCAAACAGGTTAGAGATACCGAGAGTAACGAGAACTCAGTTTTGTATGTAAGATTCACGATCTGAATCGAATCGATCGAATCTTTATCCTTACTAAACCTACCATTAATTCATTCTAATGTTAATAGGGTAAATACCCTATTAGTCCTCAAGGCTGGCCGCTTGACAGAAACTGCCGCAGAAGTGGCGAAATGAGGCTTAGGCTGTTCTTGTAGGACGCGTCGAGCTACGGTTTCAGCATCAAGCATTATTAAGCGTGCCTATAGTTCTTCAGCCATGTTAGCAGCCTTTTGTAAAGTAGGTTGTTTAAATGTGAGACTACTCTTTAAGGGGAATGCGCTCAGGTAGCCCGCGAAATTAAAATTTTCTGTCGTTTCTTGCAATTTGCAGGTCAGGTTGTATGTTGATTAAAATATGATTCGTACCATACCAAAATACAGAATTATAATCATTAAAATGAGCAATACAACTCCTTTAGTTAACATAATCCTTAAATGTCATGATTTCATGAAATAGTCATTGAATAGGATTACATGAACTTAGAGAGTTGTATTGATGATTTTTATGATTATAATTCTATAAATAAATATTTGATACAGCCGCGAATCATATCCAAATTGCAAAAAACGTAAGATTTATAGAGAAACGTAAGATTTACCCTGTCGCTTTCGCCTTAACATTAATTTACTACGAATACGCCAGTTTTTGGTCTTAACTCATATGTGTATCGGTATAAGATAACATCAAGCCTGTTTTCAGCGAAGGGTTAGGCAGAGGGTATACATGTCCACATTAATGTCCATTTATGTTTACCGATATATTATGTCTAGATTAAAAATTTAAATATAAACACTATTTTCCTTTCCATCTACATTCACGCATCATTACACCTTAGCATATTATGAAAATCAAAACATCAGCACAGTGACAAGAATCATTTTCACTGTTGACTGGCTCCCTCAGAGGGGCATTAGCCCTCAGACAGCCGGTCATTTGCACCGCCCTGCCCTGCGGAGGATTGCATATCACTGTCGCTTGGCTTATTACACCAATTATGGCCCGCTCCTGTTATAATGTTTCTGAAGGATTGGCATTAGTCTTTGGACTTTGAAATTGTAGTAGGATGAAGGTAGAATGATGGGATAGGGTATTGCAGTCGTCTGATTTGATTTTGGATAATGTCTACGTTTTGCGTTTGGTGGTCGATGGTAGCTAAACCTGAGGGCGACTATTTATTTGTTACCAAAAAAATTAATTTCAATCAATCAATCAATTTATTTCATAATAAAGAGGTATAAAAAAATTCTACAATTTATTTATAAATTAATGTTTTGTAATAAAACTTGTTCCAACGAAAACCAGCAAACTAGAAAATCAAGAAGCGCCACTTGGAAACTTGTATCATTGTTGCTCGCACAAGTTCGCGAAACATTTTGCAGCTAACTTAATTAGGAGTTAAAAACTTGTTTTAATTTTTTCTTGATAGTACTTGAAAATTGTATTGAAAAACTACTTTTTATGTGTCTTTTTGTATGTTTACGCTTTTTTTCGGACGATAACTCGTTTGAAAATCATAAATATGCTTTGAAAATTATTTCTTTAGCTCAAAAGCGGCTTTCACGTTACCTATCTCCTAAAGTGCAATTTATTCTCATAACAAAACTCTCCCTTTTTTTGAAGTCGGTAACTTTCTTCTATTCCACAAACAAGTGTAAACAGTCATATTACTCGCGTCTGCTACACAGTTCGTCCCAAAAAAGTAGGTAGCAAATGATAAAAAAAAATTGTCCGTCGCATTTATACGACATCGCATATCAACTTCATTTTTATTTGACGCATATATCCGCCAGCGGCCTTTGTGGGGTTAACAAATTCACCTTTTGCCGTACCTTTTCGTATAGACGTAAATGGGTGCACACTCCCTACTCTTACTTTATAGTTTAAAGATAGTGTTTTAAGATAGTGTAATAAAGGGATGAAGCGTAGTTTTGTACGCAGAAAAAGTGGGCCAGTTTTGCTGACGGTACTTTCGTGTGGAGTTAATGTAATTAATTTGGTTAAAAACTTGGGTAGTAATGTTAACATCGGTCACTGTCGTAATTGTCAGGTGGACTGTTCACAGTAAGATCGAACAGAAAATGTTAACATGCTTGCATTATTTTGTTATTGAAATGAATATTTATTAACCTTCCTTTAAGTTGCTATTGTTATCTGATGTTTTTTATTGGATGTATTGTATTTGTATTTTTGTTTAATTTTAATTTTATTGGGATTCTACAGAAACGTAGGTACCTCTTGTGGTACCTACGTCTCTGTGTGTGTAGGTACATATTCATGTCATTGAATACACAATTTTGTTTCATGTGCATGTGCAACTCTATTCTATTTTTTGTTATGGCAAGCAAAGCCGATGTCGACCATTCTGCTAATGTCTAAAGTGAGTTGGAAAAGCAAGTGTGTATCGAGAGAAATGTGCAACTCTAAAAACTAGCAACAATAAAATTATCTACAAAACTATATATTTATTTTGTTACCTGCATAACTGTGTGCAGAAACCGTGAGCTTATGTATATAAATAACTGTGTATCATCAAAATAAATCCATGTCCAAATAAACACTTCTTATTCAAGTCTAAATAATGTCGACATTATGAGTGTATAAACATGTGTCGCACCTCTGTACAGTGGTGCGTTTGGTTAGACATCCCCCAGTGGCACATTCGTGCAATTATATGGGGACATGACCCCTGGACCGTGTACAGCAAATACACGAAAAATAAAATAGGAGGAATAATTACTGGATAATTAAACTATTTGTTGTAGTTGTTGAAAGTAAACAAGTGCTGTATTGTGTTGCATTTTCTCCTCACGGCTCAGTTCATTACGTTTTACTATATTTTAAATGTATTTACGTCACTGAAGCCAAAAAAACTTTCCAATAAACAAAAAATACACTACAAAACAACAAAAAAACCTCGCCACTTCATTATTCTGCCTCAAATCGTAGGTGTAACCGCGTGAAATTTTATCATGAATGCCATGTCGGTCGGTCCGAGCGATCCGTGCCTCACATGGTTACAGAAAGATTTAATTGTTGCGAACGGACGTGACGGCCGAGCGATACGTGGCCATCGGAAAAACTCGCTCGATTCCCTTTAGCTTGCCGGTCAGTCTGCTGTATTGTTTATAAGTAAGTTTTATTGATTTTTTCTATTTGATTTTAAAGTTGTAAGTTAGTTTGGGAATGTATTTTCGGGATGTAGGAATCATTCCAAGTGGTAGTTTATTTTTATTCGTATAATAACAATTGAGTTAGGATATCATTAAATTTTCCGTTTCCAGAAATTAGATACCTACCAGTACCGCATAAGTTAGTTGACTGATGAATGTTTTATGATAAACTTAGAGGTTATGTATAGATTAAAACCTTATAAACTTATAAAACATAATTTAATAATTAATTTTTACAATGATCGTGGTCTACAGGACATTGAAAGTATCAATTTTAAATATACCTACCACACGTTGTAACAAAAGTAAAAAATAAAAGTGTATGCTCACACTTAACCTCATTTTTTTGTGGTAGGTATATTTGAAAGTATCAATTTTAAATATACCTACCACACGTTATAACAAAAGTAAAAAATAAAAGTGTATGCTCACACTTAACCTCATTTTTTTGTTATTTATTTCCAAGAAATTAACTAAGTGTTGACCCCCTGAGAGTGTCTGAGGGCGAGAAGAAAAAACGTATGTCTTCATAAATTTGATTTAAGGGCAGAAATATAACGTGGGTCTTGAGTAATTCTTTATCTTGGGCTTCAGATACACGAAACAGAGTGAATTCGTACTACACTACTATTTATCTACATTACGGTATTACTTTTTTATAGTGTTTGTATTTTCATGTCTTTATTCTTTGTCGGTGTTAGAAAAACATCACAATGTTCTTCGGTCATTTTGTTGTAAGTTAGGCTTTGGGTATAATGTGCAAGTTCGTGATCTATACTGATATTATAAAGAGGTAATATGTATGAGTTTTGTATGTAGGGGAGATTCCGAAAATAGAACTACTGATTCCGAAAATTCTTTCAATAATCGAAAGCTAAATTTTTGCTAAGTGTCATAGGATATGCATATCTTATGTTAAAACAAGAAATTTCACGTGTACGAAGTCGCAAGAAGAAGCTATCCTAACTATCCTAATCCTAACTAATCTTAATCCTAACTTAATATTAAAATGCGAAAGTGAGTTTATTTGTTTGTTATGCTTTCAAGCTAAAACGGCTGAACGGATTTGGATGAAACATGCCACAGGGGTAGACCATGACCTGGAATAGGACATATAGGATACTTTGTATCCCGATATTCCCACGGGATTGAGACTTACGAGGGTGAAACTGTGGGGTGCAGCTCACTAGTGGATAATAAATTGATTGCTTATTAAAATACAAATAACTCTTGCCATTTCAATAAAATTGCTCTGCAAACACTAGAACGTCGAATTAGCACTGTGCAGAGATACACAACAGATTGAGAATTATGGTTTCTAGTAACAACCTCGTAGGTGACTAATCCATCAATTTTGGAAGACGGTGTTTTTATAAATTCAATTTTTAATGGAAGAACCGTTCCAATAAGAGATAAATATATGGAATGCACAGTTGGAAAATAAATGAAATTATTTATTTTCAAGAATTGTAGTACATTACAGAGGGTCGGGGTTTTGAACAGTTTCTAAAACAATTCGCTAAAACTAGCATGCAAAACTACATTAATTAAAACTAAAATTGGACCATACATCATTGTTGTAACTGTATCACTAACATAGTTTTAAGTTTATTTTATATTTACTAACACTATGAGTCTCATTGTTACTCTGAATAAAGAATTTATTTATTTATAGTTATTAGGTATATTAAGAATAAGAATGTCAATCATTTGTCAAATTATAATAGTAAAATGTCAGTAATCATTATATAATAGTAACATTTCAGTAATCTTTTGAGTTTAGGTACTTATTCACAGAATAGAATGATTTTTCTATAAGCCATTTGAATAACACTGTTTTTGTCAGTCTGTGTTGCTCTTCGTAGAACCGTTTCTTAGCTGTATAATCTTGGCGCGTCGTGTTCCACGCGGGCCTCAAAGAGATGTCAACACAATTGGCGGGGTCCGCTAGGACCGATGCCTGTCAGGGTTGCGGGAAAGTCCGAAACGGATACCGGGACCTTGGCAACAGGCAACTGAAGGAACACGGGTGGGTTTTAGTCAATAAAAGTCTGACACGCCCTTCCGCTCCGCCCAGAGAGGGAAGGCATTGGATGATTACAAACCGTAAAAAAAAAAAAACTGTATTTTCTAACACCAAAAGGCGACGAACCCGGCAAAGAAATCGCGGCGAGCAAATTGCCACAGAACTAATTACAACCAAATAAATCTAAATTTTTTCACCACCGCGGCCACAAAGCCTTGTAACGCAATATAAACTAAAATAAAAGCCGTTTAGGGACGTGCGAAATGCTCCAAGTAGTGCTCAAACGAATTTACGAGTGCTCGCGTCTTACTTTGTCCGGTATAATTAAACCTACCCAAGTACATTAATATCAATTATGGTAATCCGGCCAGAGTGGATCCAACTGCCGACCTTATTCGGGCATCCAGGATCTTAGTTTGTGGTACAAGATTTCAATATAGCGATTTGATTATGTGGGCTTCGATTGATTTCATTTTGGGCTGTCTTGTTGTAAAATTTTATTCTTTATAATATAGTTAAGTGTTAAACTCGCAGACGTTGGCTTTGAGTTTGTCCCTAATCATTGGTTTATCCTGATAGAAAATCAGAAAAAGAATGTCTCCGGTTTTTTCAAATTATTATAAGTATTTTACGTAACAACAATCTTCGATTTTTGCAATGTCAAATTCTTTTAAAACCAAACCAACTGTTAGGATGCGTGTTTTTATCGTCACCAGTTTTTTAAAACATGAAAAACTGCACCCTTTTTGCGTAATACACGATCAATCACAATCTACATCGTTTTGAAACAGATTGCTAATCCATTGCTTCATATTTTATGTTCGAAAAAAAATCTGTAAATAACGCAATGACTTGTTGAACTGTCGAAATAATCCGGTTAGTCTTAATCGTTTACGAAAATGAGTTACGCAATTAGATAGTTGGCTACGATTAAAAACACACATCATAACAGTTTTTAAATAACATTATTAAATATCAATAAAGTTACGTTTATTTTCAACTATAAATGCTAAATACGTAATATACACATTATGCGGACAAACTAACTTCGGAAAAACTAACCACGGACCTCAAAGCAGGTGGAAGCCAGAGATCCGCCTCTCTCCAAGTAAACGTGCTCCATATGAGAAGCCTAAAAACTTACACGAACTTACAAGAACTTGCTACATGTTGGAAATTGTTAAATACAATATTGTGCTTTAATGAATATTATAATTATTGCTTGCAATAACCGATATATAAGGGACTACAACGTAACTATTATGTAATTTTGCAGTCTACTCCTTTGTGGCATGATTATAGGCGCACCTAAATGCTCCTAAATGTGTCAATAATAACGGGTGTAAAAAGACGCTTAACGAAGCCGAAAGTCACTTGTTATTCCCGTCATTGTGATTATTTTTTTGTTCTGGACCATACCTGGGAAACTTCTGGTTACGGAGATTTTGAAAATCAAAGTTCCAACTTTTTCACACGTTTTTTAAAGAAAGCAAGTTTAAAATGTTGTAACTTAATTTTAAATACCCCCACAAACCCTGAACCATTGCATGCACCCATAAACACAATATTTTGTGTGCCTTACGCTGCCACCAAAAATAAAAGTCGTTTCCCAGCAACTATTTTTGTGTAATGTTACTTAATGTGATGTACAGTATGCGTAGTTGAAGGCTATGTGATGGGTCTTTTTACAACCTGTATATCAAAAATAATGTATATTATTTGGTATACATTATATTTATCTACTTCTTTGCCACACAACACACTGCTTAATGCAAACAAATTTTGTAATTGTTGATCAATATCAAACGAAATGCAAAAAGAACATGTAGGTACCAAAGTCACAAAATTAATAATTAATTTCAAATGCAATTAACAAACACAATTAGAATTGACTACATCAAAGCTTCTAATTAATAATCTTTCAATTATGTATGCTTCATTAGTGCTAAAACTAATTGCCTTCAAGCCCCGTACAAACAGCTACCTACCATTTAAACCTGTATAAAGGTAGAATTGTTTTCAAAGTTCTCATCCGAAGAAACGTTACCTTCAGGGCTTTAGCAATGCCTTTTATGTAGCAATCACAGGCGTTCGACAAAGTTTACGTTCCTTTTGAATACGTACAATTACGGCCAATAACTCGTTGTGTAATTGATTTTGAGTAGTGCTGTTAAAGTATCGATTTGGTGCTAGTATTTATTTAGGAGTTTATCGTTACTTTTTGGTCAAACAAAGTCAAAGTCAAAGTCAAATAAGTCAAGAAGTTTAGATGACAATAACCTTTCAAAGTTAATTAAGTGAAGAAGATATTACCAAACCAACAATACGTATGTGCGTACGTAATTTACTTGAATTTTGTGAATGGTTTTGTGTCAATTAGACTAAATAAAAACAACCAAATGTATTGTCAATTTTCCATACACTATACACTATTTTATGAAGAGAAAAAGTTTAATTTAGCTAAAGAACGAATGATACTTAACTTGAGGTTTGTGAATATAATATGAGCTCTTTAACCGCTGTTTTTATTTTCATTATACATTCATCATAGAAATATTTATAAGACAAACAGAAAGTCAGCTTTATAACTACCAAACAAATTCCAACAGTATTAAAATGTTATTTTTCTCTTAAAACGACTGAAAAGTAAATAATGTAGCATTGAAAAACGAATTTCATTCTCAAAACACAATTTATTATAAGGTATAACTTCCGTGCTTTATCTACCTACATTTTGAGCAATTTGGGTAGCAAAATAATCATAATTAAAAAAACTGTAAAAAAATAATTTATCGAATCGATTTCACAATGTCAACTGGGCATCTCTACTCATAGTCACTTCGCGGGAATAGGCGTTAGTATTACAGTACCTACGCATTTTACGTAAAGACTTTTATGAAGGCAATGAAACGCCGCAAGATTTTAGAGTTATGGTTCATCTTCTGCTGCGTCCCGAAGCATTTGGCAAGGTACAGTCAGCAGTTCTTCAATGAAGATGATAATTTTAGGGCAGCCCTCGTTTTGTGGCATACTCTTCCTTTTATAGAGGTGCGTCGCGGAAATCAGTGTTTTGCAGTACGGTGATTTTAATAAGTTGTTACTGGAAAGTCGTATTTTGTTTAAGAGAATAATTTTTAGACGATTTGTTATAATTTTGGGGAAAATCTTAGTTTAAAGTTGACATAATAATTTATCATTTATTTTTGCGATGCCTCTATACATCAAAAAAATAAAATAAAGAAAAAGGAAGAATAAAAAAAAGAAGAAGATAAATACTTGTTCTCTACATTATTTCAGGTTAAAATAAAACTATCCACCTTTACCATTAAAATCATATTCAAAAACTACAACTGGGTCAAAAAAGCAGTTACAAAACTCCGCGTCACGTCATTCTTGAAGTACTCGTAAAGTTGTTCCAAGCAATAGAATAAGTTACAAAATTCAAGATTGTTTCAAACCAGGCAGTTTGAAATCACTACTCCACTTATTCAAGAAAAGTACATCAGAATCTCAAACTACAATCGTAAGTAGTGAAAAGTTACTTCGGGTACTTTAAAGTACCATTACATAATCCGTTGTCAAAGTAAGCTTTACAACTTGTGCAGTGCATAGGCAGTTGAGAGATCACGGATTTATTTAGTTAAATCAGGATGAAAGTTTATTTTTCTAAGTTTACGATTCAGTGATCAGAATGATGCCTTATTTTTGTACTTTTGACTCTCAGATTTTGCTGTTTTTAATTTATCTTTGAGTTTTACTGTTGAGCATGAGGTCCTAGGTTCGATTCCCGGGTCGGGCATAGTGTCACTGGTCTTTTTCATCTAGAATTTCTCAGTAGCAGCCCGGAGTCTGGATTTTTTCCCGATTGATGGCAATCGAGCCTATTGCCCCCAATCACATGGGACTTAAATATAACTGCAAAATGTGGGTGTACTTTAAGTACACCTCTGCCGAATCCTTCGGGAAATACAGGCGTGATGTTATGTTAATGTTAATTTATTGTTAGTTAATTGGGTAGACATTGACTCAACGATGTCAGTTCTCGTGGACACTGCTTTATATCTAGACACGCGTCCGCGTGTCAAGCCAAGTTCAAGAAAAGAACTGGCGATGCAGCAGCCGTGTTACACGAACCATTTGGAGCTACTTTTCACCCCTCAATAACTCAAAATCTATTTAACATACACACATGAAACTTGGTTTATTTATTAATACCGGGTGTACCCCATTATAGCGAAGTTCGTTACAGCGAAATACGTTACAACGAAAGTACGTTACAGCGAAAAACGCTACAACGAAAGTGCGTTATAGATTAACTAGAACCCCAAATTTCATTAATACAGCTTAAACGGTTGTTGAGATATCAACGTCTAAAAATCGTCATTTTTATCACTGACTGACATACCTACCTGTAGATCAAAAACCTAACCCACTTCCAGATGACCTAGAAAGTTGAAATTTGGTGTCCAGCTTGGTAATTGTGTGTATACAAAGGAAAAAATCAGAAAACAGATTTTTTTGAAGATTTAAAAAAAAAAGAATTTTTAACACATAGCGCCTCTCGAAATTATAATAGCAAAAATGTTTTCCTTTGTAGGTGAATTGGTTCCAATATGAAAGGTCGCTTTTATCGTTTTGTATATAGGTACCAGATTATTTTATATAACTTAGACAACCAATAATTAATAATAATTGTTAATCATTGGCTGTTTAAGTTTTCCGCGAGGCGGGCAACAGGAGTGCGGCGCGTCCGGGGTCATGGGGATAAGGGTTTGGAAATATAGTCTTAGTCCGTATCTTGAGCTGACATTTAGGCTTCCTGTACATGATGTCGGCGCCGCAGCAGAGCCGGACCACAAGCCGAAAAAAATAGCGGCTTGGCGCCGCCCGCGCCGATGAGATTCCGGTGCATATCGCCCTTGCGACATGTGGGCGATATTCATTCATATATTTATGTTACCGGTAATCTGTATAATTGAGGTATTCTATACAATACCTAGGCCGAGAAGCCCATAAATAAAAAAAGCATATAAAAAATTCGTACTTATACCGATACGTTACGTATGTTTTTGAGTGTGTCAAAGCGGATAGTGAGTGAACTACAACGCCGGACTCAGCGATCTGACATCACTGCGGATAAGTGTAACTAATTAAGTTACGAAAGAAATACATTCTAACACAATCTTGCTACTTCATCATCTGCCTAACCTTTTCCCAACTATGTTAGGGTCGGCTTCCAGTCTAACCGGATGCAGCTGAATACCAGTATTTTACAAGGAGCGACTGCCTGTCGGACTTCCACTACCCAGTAACTGGGTAATACGATACCCCTTGGCAAGACTGGTTGTCAGACTTTCGGGCTTCTGACGACCCGTAAAGACTGTCAAAGATCCACAAATGACAGCCTGGACCAACGGCTTAACGTGCTTTCCGAGGCACGGAGGAGTCTCGACATGTAAAGATGGTCATCCATCCACGGACCAACCCCGGCAAGCGTAGCTTAACCTGATGGATTGACCCGTGCGGCTGGTATTTTTAAATAGCAAACACAAACAGAACAGAAAATACAAGAAATTTTGTTTCAAATTTATTTTAGAATGTTGTATGTTCTTTATAAATTTCAGGATTATCTATAGAACTGGGCACCCATTTAGAACTGGGCACCCGTTTCTCAATTCTTTTGTCGGCGAAGTCGATAACCACACTTTGAAATTTGGCTCCCATTTCATATTTATGTTTTTGATTGGATTGCTTTTAACAACACGACGCGCACTCGGGCCCCATGACCCGAGCGTTTCGACCCCAAACGGCTCAAAACTGTAGTTGCCCACAAGGTTACAGTATTTGCGCCGCTTGAGGGTCTCAGCAGCCGCAGCAGCGGCGCCAGCACAGCCCGCCGTGCTAGGAACATGGGATGGCGCAAGGGTGTCGACACACGTTGCGTCCCACACCAGAGGCCTACCCACCTTCCAAGGCGTCATGCCATCTGGTCTTTTCCCATCGTCACGTACCAAGCCGTTTGCATTATGTATGATAAGATGTACTTACGTTCAGTGAGATTTCTTCTCACACCTTGGCAGGGAAGGGAAGGCACTTATTAACAATAATAGAGTATCATTACACATTGTTCAAAAAAGTTAAAATATTACCACTCCCAGCATTGTATATTTTTGAAATCTGTATTTTTGTGTACCAAAATAAACGTGAATTTGTTCTGCATAATGATATTGTATCCAGACCTAGCCGCAAAGTTCACATGTTCCATGTACCTAGACGAAATAATAAACTATTTTCTAATAATGAATTTTATATGGCGACCAAAGTTTATAATACCAGACTGTTTTAAAACTCTAAACTTTAGGACATTTAAAGGTAAATTATTCAATTATCTTCTAAGTAAATGCTACTATTCGACTTATGATTTTATGAATGAAAAGTTGACATAAATATTAACAAATATTTGACTAATTTGCAATTTAAATGTTATCCTAATCTATTTAATTCAATTTCAATTCAATGTGTGATCTATAAAACTAACCAAAACCCTGAAAATGTATTTATACGCCGGAAACAGCAGAATATTGTGTACTTTAAAAACTATGTTACATCTCTATGTAACAATATTCTCACAAATAAATGTACTATTACTATTACTATGACAATGATGTATGACGAAGGGATGAAGATATGCCGTTTATGAGGGATAGGTTAGTAACATAGTTCAACCAGTGGGTCGTTATTGATGCTCGAAGTGACCTCCATAGTAAAGTTAGTTTAGACTATGAGTAGTTCATAAGCATGAACTACTCGTTTGAACGTTTTTAATATCTTATTGCTTAAGTTGCAGTACCTATTGAACATTGTGTTTCAAAAATGTATCTCAAATTGATATCGCTTTTAAAAAACTTTTCAAACGGATCCAATAGCCTACAGCACATAATTACGTCAAACTTCTGAACGAAACAGCATTTTTATTAACCCTAAAATGTTTACGTGGAAAATTATTTTACGCCGAGGTGTGTTTAAAAAAATATAGCAAAAACGCCGCCTGGGGATGGATAGCCGGAAGTAAAAAGGTCGTCACTGTAAAGCTACGGATGTCGACTAATAAAGGAAGCGGGAATCAGACTGTGTTGCACAAAAAGAACGGTTTTATTATTATGTCGCTAATGTTGGAGTTATATTACATTTTTTTTCACCGTAATACGCAAGGTTATTGTTTTTGTCGTGTGACGATGTCATTTTTATTATGACATGAAAGTGCTGTTTTATGGTTGTACATGTTTTTGTGAAAGCAGTGCTGTTTTGGTTTTACGGAAGCTTTGTTCAATTTAATTGGTACCTACCTTATCTGCCTATTAAAACTAATGATAAGATTACGATGGATGTAGTACATGTTGTTTATAACCTTATTTTCCTTTCATATTACCATGTAACATCCGCCGTAATCAACCGTTTATAACAGTACAGTCCACTATCAAAACTTCCGACCTTTTTTTTTTTGTTTGTGGTTTGGAAATCATCCAATGACTTCTCCCGCTCTGGGCGGAGCGGAAGGGCGTGTCAAAATTTTACTGACTAAAACCCACCCGTGTTCCTTCAGTTGCCTGTTGCCAAGGTCCCGGTATCCCTTTCGGACTAACCCGCAACCCTGGCAGGAAAAACAGATCTTCCGACCTAGAACATAGTTCCCAGAATATCTGATCAACGTTACCTATCAAAATAATTATGAACATTGACGTCATCCTTCACCAAAATATGTGTCATTAACTCCACTAAACTCAACTCCCGTGATGCTGCGGATTTCTGCTCGGGAATTTACGAATTTCAGTCCTCTCTGAAAATTTGCTTAGCGGGGCTTATAATAGAATCATGGGCGATCTTACAGCGTCCAGACAAAATTGTTTTGACTTGGCTGGCTTGTATCTGGGTGGATTCTGCGGAAAATTATATTTGGAGGGTTTTAGTTTTCTTGGTACCTACGAGTATGTCTAGTTTTGCTGTCTGTTTATGCATTTAGCTACTGTTATGGAAAAATTGTGGCTAGTTTGTTTAACTCAAATTTCATCAATCGACTACAGCCCATACCCTCTCGAAAAGAGGAGACCTGTGTCCCGAAAAGAGGAGACCTGTGACCAGCAGTGGACAAATTATAGCCTGATTATGCTTGTCCTTGTAGTATAATTATAAACGACTACGTTCACAGGCACACAGGCTCACAGGTTGGAAAATTCACGTCTTAAACCATTTACCACTCAATTTCAAATCCCAACAGCAATATCAGTCATCCTTCCACAATATTCTAAAAATAATACACAACCAATATACCTAAAATTTCTCCACTTAATGCATTCTTCGAAGCTTATACTCCATAGGTATTGTAACAATATTCTGAATTAGAGTGTCCGTGGAGTTTCTTGCCCGTTCTTCTCCATAGGAACATACTACGCTTTGGAATGGGCAACTAGCTTCATATTTTCTGACTGACCGACCCTTTGACCATTCAAAAGTGCCTGTAATTGGTTTATTTGAAATAAATGCTTTGAGTTTGAGTTAGGTTTAGGTAGTTAAAAAAAGGTAAACAAATCGTAAAAAGGTTTTTTATAGTTGACACTTTCTTGTTTAAAAATACGTTAAGTATAACAAAATAAAATGTATTTTCGATCACAAGTTATAGTATGTTAAACTTCATCATTTATTCTTAAACTACTCTTCGTAGATGTATTATTATGCTTGAGCACAATATTTTGGTTAGATTTATTATAATTATATAATATTTTGTAATCTGTCTATTGTAAAGAGCCCAAAAAGACAGGTTTCCCAAACCTTTTACAAAATACAACGAATTAGTTATCTTTGCTAAATTGAAGAGTACAACTGTGACGTAGTTTGGCAACTCTAGTGGTAGGTATGACGTTTAGTCAGTTAACCAGACGCCTTTGTTGACAGTGCTAAAAGAAATAACTGAAAATGTTTAAATTAGACAAAATAATTGATGATACCACTGAACGTTTTATTATTAATGTGACAGATAGTTCATCAGATTCAGATTCAAAATAGAGCCTATGAATATGCGATTCTTTATAATATGATTTTAACATTTGAAATAAAAGGTTTCTATGAGTCACGTGGTTTTTTTTGTTTACCCTTTTTTAACTACCTAAACTTATGGAGTATAGGTAGTAGCAGTACACTAAACCGATAAAGTTAAAACGCTTGAGTGAGCGAAGAAAATTGATTCCGCACGGGACCCCCGCAATCCGGTCGGATATATTGTGTTAAATCACATGTACTGAGGTGCTGTCGGATGTAAATAAAACGGGCATACTGGATTTTTAAGTACACAATAAGTACCTTTGCAATACTGTCTTATTGACTGTTGAAGATGTATCGATTTAGAATTGTATTGGATTTATTGTTTACTGTTGCAGTTGGAGGGTTAAGAAATATATTTTATATATTTTTATTGTAAGTAAATGTTTATGGGTATGTAATGGAGTTTTTAGAAGGGCAGATCTTCCTTTCTAGAACGACAGTATAATAAAGTAACAGTATTGTGTCTCAGTAGTGACCTTGAAATAACCTACGGCCGCTCGGTACATAAACCTTCCGCGTCCGTGCGAACTGCCGCGCACTCGAGATTGTTGCGTACTGATATACACTGAGATTTCGAAGCGCGTCGTTTCGGCTGTTTTCTATGAAGACATAATACTGTTAATTATTTATACTGTGCTAAAAAACCAAGGGTTTTTAGCTGGTTGTAACGAAAATCTATCACAATTGATTCGTGGGTGTCTGAAAGCTCTTTTCTGAAAAGTAGTTATTAATAGAATTTAGTACTAGGTACTATTAAATTCTATTAATAACTACTTTTCAGACGCGTCTGCACGCGTGTTGTGTACTAAAAGTTATTTCTTATCTATTTCCAATGATACAATAAATATAAAAATGTCTGACTGAATCACAGTAATGTGTTTTCAATTTGAATTGAGTTTTTCAGAAAAAAGTCTTTAGGAATATTTTTTACATTTGCCACGATTTCATATATACAATAATAAATATGTATGCGCGTAACAAATTTAATCAAGTGATCGTGAATACTATAAAACTCATGAATCTGTTTTATTTGAATTTATTGACGATTTCATGTATGATTGTGAACGTAAAATACACGATTTATCTCATTGAACGAAGCTTAAAATGTACAATTATGTGGAAAATATAGTATATTTTATTTTATTAAGTCTGTGATAATCCTTTTGAATGACAAATAATCTGCAATAACTAGGCACACTGTTCAGAAAGGAGTACAATGCAGACTTCATTAAAATTAAGCCCTCGACTTCATGGAGCTACGAAAGAATATACAAAATCAGTTATACAAAGTATATACAAAGTTAGTTTAGAATAGAATAAAGAATATATTTATACTAGAATAGAATATATTTATTCAGTATAAAACGTGTACGTGTACGTTATATCTATACTATAACTAATATTATAATAATATAATCTAACTATCTAACTAATATTATAAACGCGAAAGTTTGTAAGTGTGGATGGATGGATGAATGTTTGTTACTCTTTCACGTAAAAACTACTAAATGGATTTGGATGAAATTTGGCACACAGATAGTTTATAACCTGGATTAACACATTGGACACTTTTTATCCCGATATTCCCACGGGATCGAGACTTCGGGGCGCAGCTAGTTATTAATATTACAAAAGAAGCAATTGTATGTGTTGTTGCCCTTTATGAACTCCTCGAACAAGGCTTTCGCGTTGCTCACGTCGTAAGGTTTTGGTTTGTCTGAAGCAGGACCCGCGCTCGCCATTGCTACCACTGCAAGATTGTATGTAGGTGATAGTCTTCGATTCCGAAAATGCTGTTACTAATGGGAAGCCACAGTATGGCTGAGTGTCATCATAGGATATATTTTACGTTAAAATAATAAATTTTGGGCAGGCAAAAGCTAGTTTTTAATAACCGAACAAAGCCTTATTGTACACTGTAGTGCAAGTAAACTATACAACGGAGCGTATCATCTGGCATATCGGGCGCTGCGAAGATGCAATTGTTCCGGCTGGCGTGCCCACTAACTAGGTTGGCCTTCATTACTACATGCCATGTTAACGTGCACCTATGTGTATCACATGTGACGTGTGTTTATTGACGTCGCGTTTCAGTGTAATTATTATGCCGGCTGTTTTATTGCTATCGAGTGTAATGTACAATTAAGTGGGAATGTATGCCCATTTAATTGTTTATACTTAAACGTGTGCATGAATACGATGCGTTTATTAAATTCTGATGTTAAATTATTTTGATTTTGTATTAAAACGTTATGATGTGTGTTTATGTGGATGAGCTTAATTGTGTTTCATTAGTGTTCGGCGACACGACGCCGCGCCGTAAACGCGCTGACCCCGCGCCCCCACCGCACCGCTAGTATTGTTTAAACTGTTTTTTATTCCATCGCCGGCTGGTGCAAAAGTGCACGAGCTTTATAATACTCTAATTAATCAATCGGAGCGGGCGCGGCGTCGGAGCGGCTGCGGTGCAGGGGCGGCGCGGCGGCGTCCGTCGTCGTGTCACCGAGCACTTTCTTTTAACCTGTTTTCAAAATATTTTTAAAAGTGTTATTATTTACTGACATTCAGATTAAATGATTATTGCTAATGTAAGGTTAGAATAAGGAAGTGCCTTCGCCGCCAGCTCCGGTTGGTGAATTGGCTGCCGGGGCTGACTTTGGCTGTCAATTTGGCGTAGGGAGTAGATAGGCGGGGTAGGCATAATTAAAAAAACATGTTACAGTAATAAAGTACTACCCGGAACCGAACTAGTAAGATTAGGTACCGAACTATTATTTTTAATCCCAAAAAGGTTAGGTTAGAACTGTGACCCCTACGCACTAGCCGAGCGAGCGAAGCGAGCGGTGCCGCAGCGTTCCAAAATTGACTAGAAAATGCAGAAAAACATATTTTAGTTAGGGTTAGTTAGTTGGGGTTCTGTCTGAATACTGGAAGGGTTTCTATAAAGGTGCGGCGTCGCCGGTGTCCATTATGGGAGCCGGCAGCCGATGTTTTTAATCTCGGCTGCCGGCAGTATGCCGCGCGGCAGGTTGCCAGACATAACGAAGACCCGTAAGGATCTCAGCACGGACCAATTATATCTTTTAGAAATGTGTCAAACAATAATTAAAGGCCAGTATCCCGAAAGTTTTCCAAACGTAAGTCTAGCATAGTATGTCATTCCAGGAGGCTTACTATGGCAAACTATAATCTGCGGCTCTACATTTCGACCGAAAACCCATCTGATATACTGAAAATATGTATAAATATGTGGAATTCGTGGTAAAAGTCTAAGCTCGTATACTGTTCCGTATTAAAACTCAGCCGCATTGCATTTATGAAGCCGAACATTTGTTTGATACAATTAAACTAGCACGAGTCCTGCCAGATAGTCTCAAACAGGTGATAGATCCCGTGATACAACGAAATGGGTATTTTGGCCACTATGAAAATATATTACTTGCCATGTTATGGGACGATCGAAAACACATTAGAGAAATTGCCCTTCTCCGAATTTTAAAGATACGTGATCGTACTCCTTTGCGTGAGTTTTAATTGCAACAATTCAGCCTCGTACCAAAATGATTCCTACCGAACTGATTTTAGAAACCGTGGGATACCTAAGAAATTATATCCTTTTTACCCGACTGCCCCAGAAGGAGGGTAATGTTTTTCGAGAGTATGTATGTATGTTTGTATGTATGTCTATTTCTTTGGCACGCTCTGTAGCCTAAACGGCTTGACGGATTTTAACATACGAGGTGTCGTAAGGTTCGTCTTAATTGTGGGAGTGACATAGGCTATAGATTTTTTTAAATTTCATCTGCAATAAAAAAAAAAGGGAGGGGAAGGTTTTTTTTTTAAAAAAAATTACATTATTGGTATCAAATAAATCTAGTAATGAGTTCATTCCAAATATATAAATTAATAAAACTAAAAAGCTTGAAATAAAACAAATTATTTAATAAAACAAATTATTTAAAAAACAAAAAACCCGCCTGCAAAAACGCATAACTTAAAAGAGAAAAACAAGCATTTTATTTTATGTTTGTGACAAACAAAAGTTACACCATATTTCAGGTCATTGGTTTGTTCCCCGCATGTAATACCAAAATTCTACAGAATAAAATGCTTGTTTTTCTCTTTTAAGTTATGCGTTTTTGCAGGCGGGTTTTTTGTTTTTTAAATAATTTGTTTTTTTAACTTTTTTATCTTTTTTTTTGAAAGATGTAATAAAATTAGTTACAGAATCTTATTCAGTAGTCTATGGACCAGTAAAAAGGGAAGGCTGGATCAGGAATCGTGTCTTATGATGCCCTCGTTCAATACAAAAGACAGATTAAAAAATGGAATAAATTTTCTTTTTTTTTCACTTCCATGTTGTAAGAACTAATTAGAATAATTATTATTTATTGTTTATTTTAGTTTCCTCACATCTTGTTAAACAGTAAACTGTATTATTTTAGTAAAAAAATATTCCGTGGAATTTTTATTTTATTTTTCAATAGACCTAGATTTTTCCTTCTTTTTGAAAAATTCAAAGTTCTTGGGGCAGTACTTCCACTAATTTAATTTAGTTGTCCCAATAATAAGTTTTAAACCTGATACCAAGATGCAACTTTCCCGCAATCCGCCAGGCAATCCCTAGGCAGTAATGTCATTGCCGGTTCCCAATGGCTTATTTTTGGGAGCCGGCGCCGCCAGCGGAGGCACTCCCTTAGAAAAAACACTGTATCGATGATTCGTTTAAGTTTTACCCGTAGCGAGGTTTCCTTCAACTGCGTAATATTCAACACAATTTCTTCTTCAGTGGCTTTTATCCTTTCATTCAACCGTGATGGTTTTCCCATAATATTACCTATTGTTCTGATACTGAAAATATTAAAGTTTATGTAATTCTGGAGTATGTCTATGTAAAACAGAAACATACCGATACTGAATTCAAGAAGCAGGAAAAACATACCAGCACTTATTTAAGAAAACAAACAGTAATATCCCATAGTACGCCATCGGATCTCAGGATCACGTTTCGGCACCACGTTTCTGAAACCACGGAACGCGATTAAGTCCACTCCAACACAACGCTATTACAACAAACTATAGAACCAAAGCGAGCCGGCTTCGTCTGCTCTAAACCGGTTAAGACCGGTCTAGACCGGTTCCGTCCGGAAATGTTCTTTACTACTTGTTAATGTAATCGGGCGCCACAAATTCAATCGGCTCTCGTGCGGGGGTTTTATTAATTCGATTTTTATGTCGCGTTAGATTTTAATGATGTTAATGGTGATCGGGGTAATGATAATATCGGGGTAAATCCAGCGAGATTTTATGGTGTTGCCTGTTAAAAAACTGGGAAATATTTTATGCAGCGGTTATTAATTTTACAAAATATTCTTTACGATTAATGGAATATGAAACTATGTATAAATGGGTCAAAATACGCTTATCTATGGAAGTGAAAATTAGATGATAATATTTTCTGATTTCTTAAAACATTCCTAAGCAGCAAGTCTTTAATTTTTGACCACAAGGTCACAAAAAAAGAAACAATTTCAAACGATAATCCCTCCAAAACTACCTCAACGTAACAATTCTACCAACAAAAGCGTCTGTAATTTCGTTCGCTTACACTTTTTCCTCAATGTCCATCAAAAAGGTCAACTCATTAGTCACGTCACTATTTCTTTATTCGACTCCTGATCCTTTTTAACCGAGCGTACATAATTATGTTTTTTGTTTGTTCTTACCTGTACCTACGAGAGCGGATAATACAGGTGTGCCAACTTTCTTTATGAGATTATTATTGGATCGTTTGTTAGCGTTTGAGCTAGTGGTCTATTAAACACTGAATATTTTTTTCTGAATGAATATAGGAATTGTCTAGATTGTGAATCAAAAATGAAGTGTAGAGCCTTCTTACCTTGAACCTTCTTTCAAACATAGAAAATACGAGAGAATTGCACAAGTGGTTATTCAGTACAAAATAATTGTGATACACTCAGTAAGTTTTTGTTGCTTATTTTGCTTTAGAAATTGGTCGCGAAAATGATGCAACAGCATCTGACTAGTACAATTGTTTTTCAAGAAGATTTGAAGGGTCGGTTAAGGAAATCTTTATTATTCTGCCAATTGCTAAAAAGTCAAATTATTATGATTCATTTCTGAAAATCGCCGCTTTATAACGAGACCTCGGAAAACCTTATAAAAGTCCTCTAAATAAGTCTAGTTAAACATTTTTTAATCAACTCTTTTCTCTTTAAATCAACATTCTTTTATAAAGCCGCCCGTTCTCTCTGAAATCCAAAGATTTAAACTTGACAGTATTATTCTGGTAAAATTAAAAGTTAACGCCGTCTGGCGTCCAATGACTTAATGGTATTTCAGTGTTTGCGTTTCGTTTCCGTTTTCACTTTTAATCTGAGCCCAGCCCTCGGATTGAGTCATTTTACACTCACTCAATGGTGGAGTTCATTTCTTTTTGTGTAAAATGAGGCTTTAATAATTTTGAAAGCTCAGATCACAAGGGGGATCCAGGGGAGTTTAATAAGGTATTGTGTTGTTGGATTTGTATTCAATTGCGAGGCAAGTAGGTGATAAGAGAGATACGGGAGGTGGTTCATGTTTCATGTGCGATGGTGGGAAAGATGTCGGTGATGTTGATCGACGTTTTCTATAGGAGTTTTTGAGTTTGTATCTGAGCTTTGAGGGCTTTTGGGAATCCTGTAAAAAACAGTTTATTGGGTTTAAACATATAACGAATAATTAAGAAATAAAACAATAAAAATAAAAGCCCATACACTTTCTTTTGACCCTGCTTAACCTTGTTGCAAATATCCTGATCATATTTTATTTCATTAGCGTAATTCATGTATTCCATGTCCACGTGCAAATAGTGCTCGGAGCAATACCAATTAAGATATTGATTCCTGAAACATGGGGATTAAAATCAATACGCACCGAGTTCCCGTGGCAAAGCAAAGTGTCAATCAAATTAAAAGGGTTACAATTCACGAATGAAAAAAGCAATTTATTTCGTATGCCGAACCATCAAAGCGAACAGAATTAAAAAAGAAAAGACAAAATTTTATCCAGGCGCATTTTTTTCAATTCAATTAGTGTATTACAAGCGATTTTGAACTGTCAAAGGTATATATCTTGTCCGTTTTTTAGGGATCCATAGTCAACAAGGAACCCTTATAGTTTCGCCATGTCCGTCTGTCTGTCTGCCCGCGGCTTAGCTCAGAGATTCTTAGTGCTAAAAAGCTGTAATTTGGTACGGGTATACATATAATTATGCAGACAAAGTGGTAAAATAAAATCGTAAAAAAAATTTTTTGTTGGGTACGTCCCCTACACGTAAATATTGGGGATGTTCTTTTTTCTCGTCAATCCCTTCGTTTGGGGTATTGTTGGAAAGATCGTTCAAAAATTCGTTGGTTGAAAGTTGAATTTAGGGATCCGTTTGCGTAATATTAAGCTTTTTAAAGTACTAATTTTTGTTAGAGTCCCCCCCCTACCAGCGAAATGGTTGGTTTTGGATAATTGAAAAAATTCACGGCAGTAATATATATGTCGGAGCGGCCGAGACGGTTATCGGGCTCACAATCATCGTCAGAAGGGCAATTATTAATTAAATTGTTCATTATGTAACTATCTCTCTATCTAAGTATACTTCGTGGCCAAAGGAAACGCGTATAATAACTCTAACTAGAAAAGTCTAAATTAATTAGAAGGGCGCAACGAGTCCGAGGCTCGCGCTCAGTCTCGTGGTCCGAATGGAACTGACTGCCTGATCGAGGCTCCTCTGATGCTAAACTCTTATCGTCTTAAAACGTTCTCACGGGAATACCAAGCCGACCCCCGGCCAGGTTCGACGTAATAAGGTTTACGTCGTCGCCTTTCTTATCGGAAACAATAATTCATTATTTAATATCAACAAGCTCTGCGCGCTAACAAAGACCACAGTGATCTTGAGAGTTAGCCGAGGTGTGACTAACGCCTTCGTCTCACGCTGATAAGAAACTGGACGAGGAGTGAGTTGACACTATCGTCTCGCGCCACGACATATATAACGAAATTAAAAGAAAAACTATCACAAGTAAATAGGCTCCACAAGATACTGAGTAATAATCGACCAACTTTTTGCAGTTGCAAAAACATGCTCTCCCATACATTCTTTAAGGGAGAACATATTTTTCAACTACAATGTTAAGTTTGTTCTTGGTATAAATTCATTCCAACTACGGAACCCTTCATTGTGCGTGGTCACGCACATGGCCGGTTTTTATTTTAGTTGATTTTATTGATATGGTACGTTTTTATTGTTTTTTAATCTATACGAAGAAAAGTATGATCGTCGCATGTTGGCTGGTACAGGTTGGATTACAATAGTCGAGGATCAAGTGAAGTGACGAGCGATTAGCTTGATAGGAAAAGGCCTGCGTCATCAGAACACTTAAGGCTGATGATGTTGATGATGATGTGTTATGTTTGTTTAGTATTCTTGTAGCTCAGACCAAATAAAAAACCAAGAAAGAGCGCTGCGAACAATACTGTGAAGCATGCCAAAATTAAACCTCCACTCTGCACATACACGCTCACACGCACACATTTACAGCCACTTACATCAAACGATACCTCACTAAGTGCACACAATGTTTACGAAACCGGCCTCACGTCACTATTCACAGCGCTCTGTCTTGGTTTTTATTTGGTGAGAGTCTTGTAGTTCGTGTGAGTTAGTGAACCTAGTTTTTCACTCTATATTTTTTTTAGGAAACAACTTTGTACGACACATCGATGATAGATTCCCTTTCTCCATTAAGTACATCGAAACTCCTAATGTAAAGGAGCCACCAGATACTAACACGGAGGAACGAAGCCAATAGACTTCGTTCCTCCGTGTTGGTATCAGGATCTAAAAATATCTGTCCTACTTGATCTTACTAAGGTCAGGTCTTCTACTCGGCATTTTATTCACTGCTTACCATCTGAAACAAAATGATCCTTTTCAACATATTTTCAAGTTTATTTAAGCAAAACCTACTTCGAAAACTCTTTAAAATTTTCTTTGGCATTGAAGCATAACTATTAATTTTTACATTTTCAACAGCAGCTACTGAAACTATTGGCTCTAATCTGTAAAAAGTAACAGTTTGAAATATTTTGTACTATAGAAGAAGAACTCGAGTCACAAGACAATATAGCGCAGAAAGACTTCATCCATGAATGAAGAAGCTCTTGCAGTAATATTTAAGAATATAACTGAACAAAATAAACCACAGGTTCGTTAAAATTAATTCCAATGGAGCGTCGATCGTTCGTACGATACAACAAGCCCTAAGTACTAAGAGCTTTAATAACTTTGGACGCAACTCTCATCGAAAATTATGAAAATGTAATTGATGTTTCATCGCAATTCAATAGTGATTAATTAATTGATAACTTGATACGCGTGTAATATTTATGGCTTGATTAGGTTCTTGAGTATGTACTATGTAATTATAATTTAGGTGGAGTAAGTGGAATGTTGAGTTGATGAGGCCATTATATTTTTGGCAATATAATGTTAAAATTCATGGTCTTCCTTTTATTTGTGACACTGTTATTTAGCAAAAAATAATCCTTATGATGAAGCCTTTCGATCGGTATGATAAAGCTACACGGTGATTATTTTTCACATGTAACAGGTTCGATTCCCGGTTCAGCCATGTAATTATTTAAATATCTATAAATGCAGTTTAAATTGTTTTTTAAATTCAAATAATGTCTTCTTTCAGTAAAATGTTCCATCTACAATATTCAAGGTACATTCCCCCCATGTGCCAAATCCGTGGGACGCCCTGTATACATATATAATTCTATAAGAAGAAGGTGTAGCAATTACTAGTGATTCTTGGCACAGGTTATTAAGGATATGTAACGAATGTACAAAAATACTTATCGAAGCCGAGAGTCACTTGTATTCCGGTCATTGTGATTAATTTTTGTTCTGGTTACGGAGATATTAAAGGTCAAAAGTTTTTTTTTATCCCGACAACATGTTTCAAATGTTATAATTTAATTTTAATTTACGCCCTGAAATGTACTGTTCCGCGCACCCAAAAGTACAATGTTTTGCGTGGATTCGCACCAAAAGTAAAAGTCGTTTCCAAGCAATATTTTTTGCCTCATGTTACTTAGTTTTACGTAAAGAATGTGTATAACGGCTGTGTGATGTGTCTTTTTACACCGTGTATACTGAAAAATATCTTGAGACAATTGTACCCTAACGATCTGGCGATGTTTGAAGGCATAGACATGGGTGCAGGTACTGCGGTATTTAGGAGTGCTTATAGCTTATGCCAGGCAGTGGGATATTAAGGGTGGGTTTATTTATAAACGTTGCAAACGTCAACAATGTATGGTTAAACAGTCGCTAATAATTTCGCAAACTTTAAGCAAAGTTTATAAATAAACCCCTAAAAGAATATTGTTCAATTTATTTTTATCTTAAATAAAATATATAATCCAACACTAAACAATTTTCTAACTAATATTAAATAAAACTAACTGTACAAATAAACAACTAATATCTAAAATAAGGCGTCGAAAAATTCCTCCGCATCGCTGTCGGCTGGTAGTGTACCCAAGAGACTGGCGGCATTGCCACGTTGAATGGCAAAAGGCTCGTAAAAACAATTGCCGGATTTTAACAACACAGCAACGCATTCTATCCTCAAATGTGCTTACAGCACTCTTTCCCAACCCAACCAACAAAAGTCAAGCATCTTCAATCCGCCTATTTCACACACACTCAAAAAAAATCACAATCATAATAAGAAAGAACACACTTCCCCCATTCAAGTCCAATATATCGGCGTGACGTAAGCCAAATTTGCGGCATATGGCCCGAGTCTCCCCCACATGCACATGGTTTGTTCTCTTTGTTCAAATATAATAACAGAATGACTCGCAACATTCGCGAATAAGATGTGTAGTAGAAATCTCATTCGTAATAGTGCCCTTCGCTCTAGTGTTGTGATTTTATCGATAGAGAAATGAGATAAATTTTATAGTTGAGCTTGGGTTGTTGGAGGCTCTTCCTTTTCTTTATTAGATGTCGGTAAGAGAAAAACATGCGATTTAATTGAGAGGTGATAATCATGTAATACAACACCAATATTGTCATGTTATCGTAATGTAAATTGTGTTAGTAATGTATATAATGAAAACAACAAGTAAAGCCTCTAAAGTAAGGATTTGAAAGACTGCAATTAATAGTGGTTCAAAAATACTAAGCAAGTCAAACGAAAAGAAATACGTTATTTACAATAAAAGAAACTCACCTTCTCAGTTCTCCCTAATAAATTAAAATAACACCCTCAATAAATAAATTCTACTAATTGCGAAATTCGCATTCTTAAAAGGAGCCTAAAAATCGCTTGCAAGTCAGGGGCTCGTACGGACCGACCAATCAAACTTAACGATTCAATTAAAACGAGAGGTAACAGATAGAGGGTAGGCCAATAAAATCCTTATATCTCGGCCAAACGTTAGACATAAATAACGGGAATATTTGTAACTAGCTTTTGAAGCCGGATTCGTTCGCGTGAATTTCTCGATTCGGAAAAATATGATGAATGGTGCAGAATTTGTGGGGTATGTTCTTGTTCTTATTGTTTAGTCTGTGTTTACGGTTGTTTGTTTTAATATTTGCTTCTATTCTATGTCTGTTTAGTTTATTGATATTTAATAGTCATACTTTTACCTTCATTTGATTTAATGAGCTGAATTATTGTTTATAATTTCATCAAATCATTCATATTGGATTAGTATTTTATGTATCCTAGCTATAAGTAGTCTTCATTATATATAAGCATCGCGTGTAGGTATATCCGTATAACTAACTTAAATTTTAATGATTTACCCTACTTCGCTTGTTATTTACAGATACACCGACCTCATCTTCGATATCGAGATTCACCCACAAATTACCCTCACTAAAAATCGGTCTCACTCCTCGGTTGGAAGTGATACATTACAGGCGGATAAAAATATTTTTCTAACGTAAGGACCTGTTGCTCTGATACGAGGCCCTAAGCCTGCCAGCGTGTTTTTGTTGGGCAAACCGCTCAGCTATCTTGCCACGATCAATTTCCTTCAGTTCACTGGTGTATGAGTGGACAATTTTTTGGGGAAATCGAGGAGGGCTCTTGGAACAGTTTTCATGGTGACTTGTGGTTTTGATATTAGCATTAGTATTTGGTATGTGATTGAAGATGATGAAGATATCGGAAGTAAGGTTGAGATGGAAGTTGATGACATACCTGAAACAATACAAAAATAGAGTTACATAAAAATGATAACTGAATGACGACTGTGGAATATAAAAAAAATATACGAAAATGACAGCATTTTCAAGTTTGCTTAGGCCAAATAACATTAGCAGCAAACAAATAACCGAATTAGGTAAACACTTAAAGTACTGAATTGTGAGTCTAGAAGCCATTCAGAAGTCTAGGCCCTTGAGCAATCAAAAGTAAACCCAGACGTTATTCAGAACGAAAACGCTTCGCTCTCAGAGACACGAAACAACGAAATGTACTTACTAAGAGAAAGCGCTTTCAAACCTACCAATTTTAAGGAGCAATTTAAAAGGTATGCCTAGTGGGGCTTTTTAGGTACTATTTTGCCTTATTACATGAAATAAATTAACATCCAGCGCGAAGGTATTTCAATGAGCGAAGTTGTTCTCATACATCACCGGCGAGTCACAACATTGCCCGGAGACTCCGCAAATTGCCGCTTCCACCGTTCCCAACCCGTTTCTGTTGCGATGCACTTCCTCTTTGCATTGGTAGGAATATATGCCTTCTCTTTCACTCTTGCGATGAGACCGTGTGATGGAACGGAATACTTTGATGAGCGTAATAAAGAATAATAATTTGGTTCCGGTGAAATATTGAATTGGATTTGCTTTGCTTCGTGTACTTGCGCGTTTGTTATTTATTAAGCTGTTGTGAGAGACCAGCGAACAGGTATTGATTTAGAACGGAAAGATGTCAAATTGCTTATGTTTGGAACACAATAAGATGTGGATATTGTGATGCGACTATTGTCAAATTCAAATTCTTTATTGCGAACTAAGTGAACAGAATTTTCAGATGTTAACAATAGGTAGGTTCTTAGAACATAGGTGGCTGTTAGGGCATTGCAATTTAAGGGGTCATAAATATATACCTATATTTTTTAAATATACATTTAAACATACAAAATATTGCAGTTATACAGTTTACATTATATTATAATTAATTATCATTATAGTGGATATTGTGACGAGAATCTTTTATAGAATTTAGGATGGCTAGGTGATACCTACCTAAATAGTTTTAAATTAAAAGGGATATACTTAGGTTATTAGATGTTTGTAATCATACTAGAATGCTCCTTGTAAAACAGAGATTTAGTCATCTACGTGATAGATTCCTCTAGAGAGATCCTCTAGAGCAAACAGAAAAATCTGTGTAACACTTTTACATCGCATATTTCTCAAAAATTACCAATTGGTACGTTATTTCCGACAATCGATTTGTGTCAAACGAGTGTGGCAGGTAAAAATCGGTATGCTCGCGTCGCTTGGGGCGAGCCGTGCCGGCGGTAATCCTATCGCGTCGGGTGCCCCGCCATGCCACCGCAAACATTAAAAAAAGGGCGAAAATGACATTTCCAATTTTCTACTGTTGCTTCGGGGCAAATTCATTTTATTTGTAGGCTCGGATTTTGCCCGTCATGCGCGCGCGGATTGGTCCCTGCCACCTAGTTGGCAATATTTCATTCGCATCAAAGGAATTCTCACCCCCAACGCCTACTACTGAGACTTTATTAACGAATGATTCGAACTTCCTCCAAAAAGAAATTTCTTAAGAAAATTAAAGAATTTAACCCGCTTTTTGATAGCACTCCTTTTTTCTAGGCAAAATAAAATATGAGTCGAGTAGGTTTTTTCTTTTGAGATTTTAATATTTCGCTCGGAATGGGAATGTTTCATAGAAAGTTTATTAAGAATTTATCCGGAACGTGGACTCTAAAAATATCTGTAGCCAGTTATTTGATAAAAAATGGTCGGCGTAATTTGATTCGGCTCGTTAATTTTTAATTAGTGAGCAAACTTTTTGTAACTCTCAAAATTTTTTGACGCCTTTGTTGTAAACTATTGCTGAGAAATTTAAATTAAGTGAAACGAAATTAAATGGAGTGTTTACCACTTTTTCTTTTTCTTTAGATAGCGAAACAGTAGAGAAGTTTTTTATTATCTAATAATTTATAACAAATCTTGAATGTAACGCTAAGATAGATTTATATATGTAACGGCTTCGCCCGCGTGGTATGTCGATACAAAGTAGCCTATGTCCTTCCCCGGGATGCCATCTATCTACTTGCTAAATTTTATCGAAATCCGTTCATTGGTTTAGGCGTAAAAAGATAACATACAGACAGACAGACAGAGTTACTTTCGAATTTATAATATTCGTATGGATATTATTATGTACAAGTTCTTCAACCACAAAATATAGCTACCAATAAGGTTTCAACAAGGTTTTATTCTTTAGGTTAAATCTGTTCGCTCGTTATGAATTGAATGAGTAAACAACAGTCTACGTATTTTCGTACATCTTTTGTTTGATATCCACGCGACTGCAATTTTCATAAAGTTCCTTTATAAAAACTGAGCGAGAATTTGAATGAGCTCCAAAGAAAGAATGAGTAATGTTGAATACTGGAAAATGCTTAAGTATCAGCATAAATCATCTGTAACAAAGAAATCGAGTTGCAGGAAAAACTAAGAAGATCGTGTGAAATGGAATGCATAAGGTATTTACGGGTGTACGAAAGATACCGGCATTACTCTTAAATATATTGGTACTAAAAGATCGTGAAAGAGATTTTTATTATGAGAAATGCTTTCCAGAGGAACCCGTCAGTCGTATATAATTTCAAATGACATTCTGATGCGGCGTCATCTAAAATCTATAAACCTATCTTAACATATACAGGGTTATTGGTAAAACACCAACAATCTCTTAAGGAGTCATTGTACTCATCATTATGAACAACTTTTACTATAGAAACAAATATGAAATCGCGAAAAAAAACAGCTGTTCCGTACATTTATGTTCGCATAACTCGTCAAAATGTACGGAACAGCTGTTTTTTTTTCGCGATTTAGTATAAAATTACATAATTATTATAGTGACGTTTTGTTTTGCTTAGCCATGCCAGAGAAAGAAAATATTTTAATGAAAATTATCAGAAGAATTATGTTTGTCACATCTAAACAATCGGCTCACAAACAACATTTACCACCCCCAGAAAATGAATGGCGAAGCTTGTCACACGGATAGATTCATGTAAAATTCATGGCAATGCCGTCTTCGCCCTCCGCGCTGCGCCGTGGTTCTCCGAGCGCGCATTTGCTATAAAATTACTCACAATCTAATCATGTTGACGCCTCGTTGGATTAGTGGCTTCGAAGTCTTTGCTTCCATTCATTGGAAGGAACATACCGAGATTTTCTTGCTGATAAATCTGAAGGGAGGTAGTGGTTGATTGTTGATGCTGTCGGGGTTTTTTGTGAGTTTATTTATGCTAGGTTTACGAGGATATGGAGCAGTGGTGGCCCAGTGGTAACGGCCGCGACTTACGAGTTGTAGGTCGTAGGTTCGAACCCTGACAGGAGCTTTACTTTATGTAAATAATTTCATCACAACTGCTCTCAAAACGGTGAAGGAAAACATCGTGGGGAAACCGGCATGTCCTAGAACCGAAAAAAATCGAAGGCATGTGACATCTACCAACCCGCACTGGGCCCGCGTGGTGTGTTACGGCCCACTCCCTCTCACAGAGAGGAGGCCTGTGTCCCAGCAGTGGGAAAATTATAGGCTGATTACGAGAATACTGTGCGTTATAAAATGTTTCTGGTACAGTAGACGGCAATCAATAAAATTATTACGTAAATGAAGGTAATATACGTAGACGTAGGTAGAAACCGTCGAAAAACATTCTGGACAAGCTAGCTTCAGAGAATTAACAGTTATTTTAATGAACAAAAATACTTACCAAATTAATACTGCTAAGAATCATTTTCCTACTACTTTTATTTCTGATATTCGTAATGAAACGTGATTATTTAAGGTTTGTTTATTAACTGTGTATAAATTAATGTGGATAATTATTTACCCACGTAGGTCACTCACATTCTTTACACTCACCTCTTCTTTGTATTTCTTATTTTACAATACTAACTACTCTATAAATTTTCTATTTGTAGAAATAAGCCTTGATGCAATGATATTATATTTAATATCATTGCCTTGATGAAATGAACCTCCATTAAGTAATTGAACGGTTTCATAAATGTGTGTTTTTCAATGTCTTGATTTATTCACTTGAGAACTCGCATAAATCAATGAATTTCTACTTCACAATTAGCACGTTTACGAAACAAAATCAAAACAGTGTAATAATTCCTTAAACAAAACACGCATGGACAGAAATAAATGAAAATGACTAAAAACAAGACAAACGGACACGTTGTCCGTTTCTCACGTTCGAACATTGTCCTCGATTACAAACATGAACACATTGTGATGAAACCCAACGAACTGCGGCCGCTTATGTTCACCAAGTTTTTAATACTCAACACAGAATAATTCCATTCTCATTTCCATCTCAGTTGTTTACATGAATACGGAGAAAGTATTAAAAACATACTTTGAGTTTACGAAACAAGTCGTGATGGGAGACGGGAACTGAACAGAACTTGCAGAATAGTTGTATGAGATCCTAAAATTAAGTTCGAGTTACTGCAGTACCGAGACTTTAGCTTGTATAAGTACCTCTACTCCATTTTAGGCAGTAATCAGTAAACAATTTTGTGAAAAACCGGCCAAATGCGAGTCGGACTCGCGCACGAAGGGTTCCCTACGATTATCTCTAAAAACGGCAAAAAAATCACGTTTATTGTATGAGAGCCCTTTTAAATATTTATTTTATTCTGGTTTTTTGTTATAGCGGCAACAGATATACATCGTCTGTGAAAATTTCAACTGTCTAGCTATCACGGTTCATGAGATACAGCCTGGTGACAGACGGATAGACAGACAGACAGCGGAGCCTTAGTAATAGGGTCCCGTTTTACCCTTTGGGTACGGAACCCTAAAAAGGAATTTAATGTGAGACAATTTTTTTTTTTATCATGTGTGATTTATTATGATAGTGTGTGTGCAGACTACTAATCGGCTATTCAAGTACCTACTATAAGTTCTGCTACATATACTTAGCTTAGATTAAAATTAATTATGTTAATACCACACGGATCAGTACAATTTAGAAGACTGCTCAGTTTCCAAGAAAAGAACGTAACAATATGTAAAAGATCCAACACAAAAGTTCAACTTCTTTTCATGCGGTACAATTGTCATGCAAAAACATCGTGTTTCAATACGAACGTAATACGATATATTTTATCATTGTGTGTCGTTGGAACTCGCGTCACGTGCTCCAAAATCGCCTTACAGTTCAACTCATATGAAAGCACAAATTAAACTCCGTACCTGTATCAATGAATAAAACCCATGCTTTCTATGGGATCCCTAACGTTTCGAACAATGAAGAGTGTTGGATTATTTTCGAAACCAATTTCGAGATGCGTAGTGAATGAAATTTGTGCCTTTTATGTAGGTTCGGATTCGATATAACATTTTTTTTCATTTCCATACAGTAAAATTCTGTGAACCGATGGACAATAGTCGGATACAAAATTATACGTCGGAATCCAATATAATAATTGTATCTCTAAAACAATACCAGGCTCGGGCAGTGAGATTTTTGATGTACAGTCACGGAGTTTAATTGATGAGCCACCTTCAAACTTTTCAATTGTACAGTTTCATACATTCACGAGATTACACGATTAAACACGAATAAAATATAAGTAAAAATCTTTTTGATCCTTGAGGCTTATATTCAAGTTTAGTGTAAGAAGGACATTTACGCCTCAAGTTTTTAAGAAAATATTAAAGTTCTATGTTTACGTAAGTTTTATTTAGTACTTTTTAGTTCATTAAAAGCTTGTTTTAAAAAAAAAAATTACTTACATTTTTTTTCTACTTTTTAGCATTAGGATTTGTTTAAATATCTGTTCTATCACAAATCCAAAGAATTAAGTTTTCCCATGACCACCTTCCAGCTCCATAATCAGGCCCTGAACACCACCTAGTGTCAAAGCACTTGTGAATATTATGACCAATGAGTCCAAACACGATGGTGCCGTCTTGTTTGATTAAGGAGTTCCCATGGCCACCTTCCGGCTCCATCATCAGACCCTGAACAGCACCTAGTGTCAAAGCACTTGTCAATACATAACCAACGAGTCCAAACACGATGGTGCTATCTTGTTTGATTGAGGAGTTCCCATGGCCACTTGCCGGCTCCATCATCAGACCTTGAACGCCACCTATTGTCAAAACACTTGTTAATACACGACCAATGAGTCCAAACACGACATTGCTGTCTTGTTTGATTGAGGAGTTCCCATAGCCACCTGCCAGCTCCATCATCAGACCCTGAACACCACCTAGTGTCAAAGCACTTGTTAATACACGACCAATGAGTCCAAACACGATATTGCTGTCTTGTTTGATTGAGGAGTTCCCATAGCCACCTGCCGGCTCCATCATCAGACCCTGAACGCCACCTAGTGTCAAAGCACTTGTTAATACATGACCAATGAGTCCAAACACGATATTGCTGTCTTGGTTGATTGAGGAGTTCCCATAGCCACCTTCCGGCTCCATCATCAGACCTTGAACATCACCTATTATCAAAGCACTTGTTAATACATAACCAATGAGTCCAAACACGATGGTGTTATCTTGTTTGATGGAGGAGTTCCTATGCCTGACTTCCGGCTCCATCATCAAACCAGCTCCATGGTATAATTTTTTCAAAATGTCTCGGTAGTTGTATGAGTATGCCAAGTTTCAGCTCAATCGGATGCCAGGAAGTGCATGAAAAATTGA
This sequence comes from Lithophane socia, assembly GCA_947522985.1. Lineage (NCBI taxonomy): Eukaryota > Metazoa > Arthropoda > Insecta > Lepidoptera > Noctuidae > Lithophane > Lithophane socia. The sequence continues at coordinate 17,619,021 of OX383252.1, forward strand.
TGACAAAAGGAGTAACCGGAAACACAATACGAACAGAGCAAGCTAATTTAAAGCTTGTAATAATAAAAACTCAAACCGCACGCTAGTAAACAAGGTGACAAATAAATTACTTATATAATCGAAAATAGTCTTTATTTTATTTAATAGGGACAACAAACAGCAGTATATTAAATATTACACATGATAGGAGTACTAAACTAATAGAATTAACAAATACACTACTCACGACGTTATCCACAGATTACCATATAAAATAATTAGCATAGGTACTGTTAATAATTACCATAATAAGGGCAAACTTAAAGATACTCATTACAAGGTTAAAATTATTCAAATTCAAATTCAAATTAATTTATTGGTGTGATTTTTGGTACATTTTACATGAGATCTTATTAATAAAAATTGGTTCCTCAAAAATCTACCTTAGAGGTGTACACTCTTTCACGTCATTGTCATCATCATCAATTAGTAACATTAAAACAATAATCAACATAATAAAATAAAATAATTACAACGAAACACATCATAACTTAAAACAGAGAAAACAAGCAAACATAAATAATGAATGGAAATAAATATAATTGTCAAAATTAAATAAATATCAATGTCAAATAACTTACTATTTGTCATTAAGGAATTCGTCAATAGAATAATAACATTTTTCCAATAATAAATGTCTTAATTTATTTTGAAATTGAATAATATTTAAGTCCTTAATTCCATTTGGCAATTTATTAAATATTTTTGGTGCCATGCAAAGTATGCTTTTGTCCATCAAGGCGGTCTTTGATGGTCAAACGCATAATTCATGTCTATATACTTGTCTAATGATTTTATAGCGATATTCTGATGCTTTTCTGAATAGATGCATGTTCTTTTTAACAAATAAAGCTGTCTCAAATATGTACAAGCAAGGTAAAGTCATTATTTTTAACGATACAAAATAAGGTTTGCAGCTATCAGTTACTTTTAAACCCGTAATAGCTCTAATGCATCTTTTTTGCGATTTGAACACCATGTCCTTATTGCAGGAGTTACCCCAAAATATGACTCCGTAGCGTAGTATAGAGTCGACATAACCATAGTATGCAGTGACTGCCGCTGCTTGATTGACTACTTTCTTTAGTTTATACAAAGCAAAAGCAAACTTACTAATTTTTTTAATTAAAATTGTAGTCTGTTGTTTCCAATTAAGTTGATTGTCGATTGTTAAGCCTAAAAATTTTGTATTTGCAACTTCTTCAATTTCTTCATTATTAAAGCTTATATTTAGTTCCGAATTAGCTACTCGTTGACGAAAATTCATAATTTTTGTTTTCTTTAAATTTATAATCAAGTTGTTATGTTCTAGCCAGTTAACGGCTTGTTGCAATGCATTGACTATGTCGGCTTCGAAGTCTTTATTATTTTTGTCAAATTTAACAATAATAGTACTGTCATCAGCAAACAATGTCATAGGATAGGGTATGTTCTGGGGAAAGTCATTTATATATATAAGAAATAATAAAGGCCCTAGCACACTGCCTTGGGGCACTCCGTAGGATATTTTTCGTTCTTTAGATATGTATTTAATAACGGTTTTATTTAATTTACAAATTCGACTTATTTCTGTACGTTGTGTTCTATTTTTTAAGTAAGATTTTACCAGTGACAAAATGTTTCCCCTTATCCCATACGCATTTAACTTGCTCAGCAGTATATCATGGTTGACCAAGTCAAATGCCTTGGTCATATCCATATATATTGCTGATATTGGAACTCTCGCATTCATGTTGGCAACAATAACATTAAGAAAGTCATATATTGCCATATTTATTGAATGATCTTTCCTAAATCCTTTTTGTTCATTCACAAGTATATTATGTTTGTTGAGATATCCGTCTATGGACCTGTAGATCCATTTTTCGAATATCTTGGATATTACCGGAATAAGAGCTATTGGCCTGTAATTCTTAATGTCTTTCTCATCGTCTTTTTTAAATAAAGGTTTTATGACAGTGGGTTTAAGTTTATCAGGGTAGGTTCCAGACTCAATGCTTAAATTAATTATGTAGCTGAGAGGATCTGATATTATTTCTGAAACAAACTTTAGAACCTTTGTTGAAATATCGTCGTATCCTACACTATTTTTATTTTTTAAATTTTTTATAATTCTATTTACTTCATCTGGTGTTATAGGGGCTAAAAACATTGACTGTGCAGATAAATTTATTATATTGTCAGTAGTCAGTTGTGTCGATGCAGTAGAAAGTTTTTCTGCTTGGCTTATCAAGTAGTCGTTAAAGGTATTTGCTATGTCTTTGGGTGTAGTGAATGTAACTCCGTCATAATTTATTTCTTTTATATACTCTGGTGGTGAGTTACTTCTATTTTCATTTATTATTTTCCACGTTATTTTCGATCTATTATATGCTGTCTCTATTTTATAATTATTCTTTGCCAATTGTGTCAATTTTATAATTTTCTTAAGTCTGTTTGAATAATTTTTAAGTTTCGTCACATTTATCTTACATGGATTTAATCTATGGTGCCACAACAACTGTCTTTTTATTTGGCTACACCGTCTAATGCCAGGTGTTAACCAATTTGGATTCTTCATTAATTTTATTTTTTTGTACGTAATCGGAAAACATAAATTATAAAATAATTGAAATAGTTCTAAAAAGTTGTTGTATGCTACGTTAGGGTCTTTAGTAAGGTAGACATCAGAAAAAGAAATTGATTTCAAACAGTCTTTGAATTTCATCAAGTTTTCATTACTATAGTCACGCACTTTTATATTCCAGCTTTTGATTAAACATGTCTTTTTTACTGGGAGCTTTAAAGTTTGCGCAGTGTGATCCGACAAATGTAGATCAAGGACACTATGAGTACATTTCCGTGAAATATTATGTGCAAAATTATCAATACACGTATTGCTTTGCAATCTAGTTGGTTGATTAATTTGTAAACATAGATTGTACTTTAATAGGAAACTAGTAAATTCAAGAGATAATTTATCTTGTTTTAAAACATTAATGTTGAAATCTCCACATAGAATTACATTCTTGTTCGAGTCGTAACAGTATTTAGATAATATAATGTTTAATTTTGAGTAGAAGACCTCTAAATTGTTTAACTTTGGTACTCTATATATGCAAATAATGATTATGTTATTATTACTCGGTTTGTTATTAAAATGTATCTCGGAGAGCATAAAATAAAGTGAAAAAATCTAAAAAATCTAATAATATCTGCGTCTTAATACTAGGGACAAATATAAAGGTTCGGAATTGGATAAAATCGGCTATAGTCTATAGTCTTATCCATAGAGGTTGACTAATAAGTTCTCAATTATAAAAATAAATAAAATGTTGCATTAAGTATATCCAATCTATTTGATACTGACCTCCTTTGAATCAGAGCTCATTCACTCGATTATTCTGAAAACTTGACTGAAGACAGTGACAGTTGAAATGTCGATGTCAGAGACGTTAGTTTCGAAGTTGTCGAAATGAATAATATTTCTCTGTACGCTAACGTTACCATCGCTACGCTTAAACAATCGTTGCTAGACCTGCAATTGGTTGACTTTGCGTAGTCACTCTGCTGTCAAGTTAGTAGTTCTGGCTTTCAGGTTACCCAGCCGGTAAAGATAATTATGAAATATAATTTTCTTCTTCTAATACGACGACATTATGACTTTCCGTGTCGGGAACCGAATAAACCCGATTTGCATTACACGGCTAAAATACAAACAGTGCCATATGGCTCATCAATTAAAGTCCGTGACTGTACACGCCATATTTGGGAATATATTGAATTTTGAATATTTGGAAAAGCTGGTGAATTTAACCCTTGTGTAAATATGTATAATTATGTGCGTTCATGGAGCAGTAATACCCTTTGAGTATTGCACTATTATGTGCCTGTGCGAGGCCATGTACAGGTGCTCAAAACTACGTCATTATCTACAGTCGGACCGAGTGAAAATTTATGTAGTTACTGTAATTGAACATTGCTGAAATTTTTTTATGCAATCTTTTTCAAAACTTGGCGATAAATCATTCGAAAGATTAGAATTCCAATTTAACTCTGAAAATCTGGTTGATTATACCATAAAACCGAATCGTAGAAAAACTCAAATTATTTCAGATGACCACACGGCCCAATTTTTTTACTAAGCCCTGGTTTTTGTAAGCATGCAACCCTAAAACAATATTGTTACAATTCCGACGAAGATCCAACGGTTGATTGGATCCGGTAGGGTTGTCTAAATTAACCACCCGCCCGAGGTGTCTTGCACCTCACCAGTTGAGAAATTGGATTTGCATTCACGGAGTTACAATTAGCTGACGGAATACTGGCCACCGAAGACATCCTGATATATAATTCAGATAGTAAAGTGATTGGTTCACAAAATGTTGTTTAGAGGGCTAGTCGGATCAGGCTCGGTTTCCTGAATTATGAGTTTGGAATATCAGATTATTATTTAGGGATTGGAAGTGAAAGGTGCTCGTGAATTGTTTAGAAATGTTGATGTTCATATCTGATTGTGCCTTTAGGGATTGATTAGGGTCTGTCAGAAATTCCAAAATGTTGTCGGATTGAATTACTTTCTACAACTCTTCAGTATTGGGTTTCAATCTTAAACTCAAAAGAATTCAAACCCATTACCGAAAAACGCCAGACTCTTTCAATAGCTCATTAACTCCAAAATCTTCCATGTCGTCCATATTTTTGTCTCTATTCATCATGATACAGGCTTGTAACGTTCCGCTTAACTCCGGGGAGGGGTTAAGCGTAAGTCACACTATCACAATATAAAATAAACATAAAAAGGCTAAAAATTAGATTACGATTAGGTTAGGTGATAGTGATTAAGTTAAGGACGGCTTCGCACGACGCAGGGCACCGGGCACCGTAACGGGACAGGCAGGCAGGTAAGGCGGGCAGGCGGGCAGATAGGCAAGCAGGTTGACTGGATCAAGGAGTAGTGGCACTGGCGTGGCGGAGAGGCAGGTTTCCGGGCCACACGCTGGCAGGTATATTGTTCTGTAGGTTGGAGGAAATACTGGTGCGAGTAGACGTAACTGAGGGGCACAAGGCCGCGTCAGCGTCCTACACTTCGTCGGGTATTAACGATGGCCTTCCCCGTCGTTTAGGCGTCGCGCCGCCTGGCGTATGAGGCCTCTATTGTTCTTATGTGTGTGCGTACACTTCGCCGTGTGTTATTGACGGCCTCGCTCATCGCTTAAGCGTCGCGCCGCCTGGCGTATGAGGCCTCTATTGTTGTTGTCTTATGTGTGTGCGTGTGTTCCGAACGTAGCGTCTCTACGCCACGCGGTTTAGTTCTTTCTAGGTTAGGCTCGTCCCTCAGACCATTGGAACGGAAACAAACTTTAGACACAGTTCAATAAGTATATTTATCACAACAACACACTATTAAGAATAGGCGGCTTAATAGTTTTCTGTACAGATTTTACAAGTTTCTTCCCCAGAACAAGTCCCGTCTAACAGCCAGTTTCTTCATCAAAAGTAACAGCCAAAGTAACAGTCAACTGTTCTTTAGCACTATTGTATTTTCAATCATCGGCGCTGAGGCGAGGGTTGTAAATGCAACAGCGCGGAAGAACAGTAGACTGTTACTTTTGAGGAAGAAACTGGCCGTAAGTCTGCCGTTTTGATAGTCCTCTCGAACATTCTCTTTTTAAAGCATTCAAAGATATCCAAGTTAGTTTTATGAAAGAATGACGGCCAGGACTAATCATAACGGTTTACAGTGGTAAGTCCTTCACCTGTCTTAATAATGGTAGCTAGAGTGTGTTAAACCGACATTATGAGACGTTCATGACATCTGGCCATAGTAGGTCTATGGTATAATTTATGGTTTAGAAAAGTAAATTAGGACAGGTGACACTTGACAGCTTAAGATGAAAATGTCAGAATATAAATATTCTAAGATGTTTTACAAAAGGAAAAATTAATACTACAAAAGTACAAAATAAAGTTTGGAATTCTAAAACAGATAGGTGTAATTAAAAGTATGATTTTTAGATGTAAAAGTGTGAAGATACTCGTGCGATTTAGGTTAGTTAGTTAGGTTAGTTAGGCCGAAAGAGTAAATAGTATGTGGTTTTATATAAGAGAATACCACAGGATATGTAACACTCGGCTGCCGGATGCTCTCTAACATTATACGCTAATTAATTGGTAATCCACATACAAAGCAAATCAATTAAGGCCCAATAATTACAATCTACAGTATTGAAGGCCTTTATGTACACACTGTATATGTTAACGGCGGTATTAGTAACAGGGGTGTTTTACGATGTCTGAATTAGATGTAGTTACATGGATTAGCTGATGTTACGTGAAGTTCTACCTATAGGAGTATAGTAGTTTCTTAATTAATACAATGTATATTCTGTAATATTATATTAAATATTATATTAATTAATATTATTTATAATGTATATATGTATATCGTTTATTTATTTTGGTTCTCATATATTTACATGTTTAAATATTTTTATAAAATCATTAAAAAAAACATTTCAAATATAAAAAATAGGAGCCCACCGGTATCGGAAACAGGGTCGGTTATTATTTTTATTATTATTACTGTAGTATATTTTATTTCATAAATTGCATTTTTCTTACTTTTGACGCCATTCGACACACTTAGATAAATACTCATACAAAGTTTGTCACAGAATCATTCAATTAGTTAATTGTGTACTTAATTGTAGAAATATGATTTACTAGCTGCACCCCGCGGTATCACCCGCTTAAGTACCGATCCCGTAAGAATATCGGAATAAAAGTATTCCATATAGGTCATGGTCTACACCTGTGCCAAATTTCATCCAAATCCGTTCTGCCGTTTTACCGTGAAAGCGTAACAAACAAACTCACTTTCGCATTTATAATAAGTTAGGATTATACTCGTAGTTAGCATGAGTATACTGTTGCTAACTAAAAATTTCTGCAATCTTAAATTTTTCGACTGTCGGACCTCGTTACCAAGTTCCGTTCAGTGCGTTAGAACTAAAACGCTGTAATTTGCACTTCGCTTAAAGGTCAGACGTAATTGCCAATTAATTACAAGTCGTCTTGTCCTATGCGTAGTGTTTCGTAGTTTGTAATAATGAACCAGTCATCCACGTGATAATTGATGTAGTTAGCGCTTGCAGCGCTTAATTACATGTCAGTAGGATTACGTAATTATTGTGTAGATTTTCTCGTACGCACGGTATGTGGGGGCCCGGCGTCGTGGGCACACTAGCTGATTATTAGAAGTTCAGAAGTTGTTTGATCTGATTAGATTAATTGGTTCGGATGTAGTTTAGTTATTTGAGATCTTAGTTATTATTAGCATGACTAAACATGATTTAAATGGAGTTTTGCGTTAGCAAAACTCCTGAAACTATAACTAACGGAGTTATCCTTATTAAGAAGATGCAAATGATGCTTACGTGCTTTTCTTATCAGGAAACTCATCGAAAAGATATCATATCAGAGTCTTATCATCATCATCAATATAACGTTATCCTTCTGTCCAATACAAACATCAGCACCATTTACACATTTCCAGTCACAAAAATCTAGAATGAACTGAAGATTCAGTTCCCTAACTCCAGTTCAGTCGCATTTCTCGAAGCGGGGGCTTGTACAAAATTTATGTACATATACTAAGATACCCCTAAGATACCGTATAAAATTGTAGGTCAAGACACGCAAATAAATACAGAGAGTGGATGTAAGAAGGATTTGTATAATGTTGAGCAAGGGTCAAAAGACAAGCCGAATCGGGTCACAAGCTTTGACTTGAGTAGCCGCGATGAAAGGTTTTACATACATTTAAACTCTGTAAAGTAAATGTCAATTTGTTTGGAGATTTTATGTTTGTTTTGGTGGTTTTAAAATTGTTTGAGGTGCGTTTGAATCTAACGCCAAAGTATATAAAAGTCTATTTGTAAACAAATAATGTATTGTAATGCCAGACTTGTTTGTAATAATTTCATAACAATGTAAACATGTGAAAAACCTGTCTGAAAACCTAACCAATAATACTTATAATTTCTCTGTTTTCGTTTTCTACAAACATTCGAATATTATAGTTTTCTTCACACAATAATGATTTGATGTGTGTCTACGACCAATCTGCCCAGACTTTTCCCATCTATGTTGGGGTCGGCTTCCAGTCTAACCGAATGTAGCTGAATACCAGTATTTTACATGTATCGACTGCCTATCTGATCTCCACAACCCAGAACTGGGTAATACGATACCCCTTGGTAAAACTGGTTTTGTCAGCGTTTGGGGCTTCTGACGACCCGTAACGACTGTCACAGATCCTCGAATGACAGCCGGGACCAACTGCTTAACGTGCTTTCCGAGGTACGGAGGAGTCTCGATATGTAAAGATGGTCACCCATCTACGAACCAACCCCGGCAAGCGTAGCTTAACCTGATGGATCAACCCGTACGGCTGTTATTACTTAGCCACGAGCTCCTCACGACTGACTATGTGTGACTACGACCAACTCAAATATACGGTTGCAAAAAATAAATAATAATGAAGTAAATGACAAAAAGGCTTCGTAAAGACGAAAAAGTGAATGGCAGTAGACGATGTTGGGAACAAAAACACGCTAATGTAAGGCATATTATCATAAATAATAAAAAAAGTACAGTCGAGTATCATAAAGTGATGTTATAGAAGTAATGGGGGGAAAAACGCCCCCGGGGGCGTAGGGTGCGTACTCGCGGAGATTCTGTTGGCAGAATTTTATCTAGATGTACCGAGTTTACAATCTTGATAATGTCGAGATACAACGTACTAACAATGTAAATATTTATGTAGGTTTCTTTTTGTGTGGAGGATCTGTGTATTAAAGAAACTGTTTAGTTTTTTTTTTGAACAATGAGGAAATCATTTACCTACTTATAATCATTTATAAAAGAATTGTTTGTCAATCTTTTATATAAAAAATTTACTTGTTCCTATAATATCCAACGTTCTTTTTCAGAATAGTAACAAGAAATTACCTTAGAACTTATAGTTATAGTTAGTGTTTTAAAAAAGTTTTCACCCATTGCCATTTGATGATAAGCCATGATGTGGTCTAAATAGAAAATTTTAATGAAGTTAATTGTTGTATTCTCAATAAAAGTCTTGACAATATTTTAAAGCGTATCCAGAAATTTTAAGTCCCTCAGCCGTATCCATCTCTCAAGGGCCGTAAGTAAATTCAATCTGTAGGCCGCACTCCCAAATCACCTGAACACTCCACAGCGCGTATTAGGCTCGCATATAAATCTAATTTGGGTATATTTTCTTACATTTCAAAAGTTTCCACGTTGGAAATGAAAAGAAGATGGAGTGCGTCAGCGCCTTGTCATCGCGAAAAGTTGGGAGTATCATGTGAAACAAATGGGTTTGCTTTGGTTTATGTTGTCTAAAGATTTATTCCTGTGACGTATTGGTTGTTCTTTTTTGGAATAATCTACATTTTTTTTTTGAATAAGTTTTATCATTCAAATAATGCAATGGGTCGTAGTGACCTATTGCATTATTTGAATGATCCTACTATTAATGAAATAAAGCTATAGGTCACTAAGATAATTTTTTCTTTACTTTATTTAACAAGTTTATGTAAATAGGTTTAATTTGTTTTTATCAGTTGTTACGGGTCGTCAGAAGCCCGAAAGTCGATCTTACTAAGGTGTGGAGGTCAGATAGGCAGTCGCTCCATGTAAAATAGGTACTGGTATTCAGCTGTATCCGGTCAGACAGGAAACCGACCCCAACATAGTTGGGGCAAGGCTAGGCAGATGATGGTGAAGTAATTAAGTATAATAATTATACTTAATTACGACTTTGTGTCTATATTGCTATCCTGACTACGTATTGACTGATTTAGCCTGTATTGGTTTACCTATTGATATAATTACTAATCATCTCCAATTATCATAACAACTAATCACTGGTGCGTAATATGATGCGACTCGTGAGACCAAGAACGGCGCAAACGCAATTAATATAATTAGCCCTGCGAGAAACCTAAAACCTTGTCAATACATAGACATAATTGTTTTGGTAGGTATAGTGTTTTAACTCCATTTGTATATTAGATCCAACAAATTGTAATACCTCATTTACTTACCATTACACTATCTGTATCCGAAATTGACCACAAGCTTGTGTTCATTTATCTATACATTAGCAATTAGAGTGGGTGTGCTATAGGTACCTACACCTCTGCCGAACTCTCCGGGCATGATGTTTTGTATAGAACCAAACTAAATTATAAAAATCATAATCAAATCATATCGACATCATACATATCATCAAAACATCATATTGATCATATTAACGTTACACGTGCCAACTCGTGAAAAGAATTCTAAATTCCTTTCGAGAAACAGAGACAACATTTACATTTTTTGTCTTTCTTTTTTAATTTGATCAAAATAGAACTCCCTAAATATTTTTATTTTTAGCCTTTTTGCTGGTTACCGTTTGCTCAATCAATATCACAAAAAAAAAAAATTAATCTATAAAATCATAATCAAAAGTCATTTTGTAAAACTAGGCTGCTGATTGCACTTTGCGACCATCAAAATTATGGACATATGGCAGTCCCCCAAAAAGTCCGGCCTTCACCACACATAGGTAAATGAAGCAAAAGGAGTATGTTAGGATCGTAAAAATCGTATGAGTTTAATCATATCACAGTTATCTGTCAAATAATTAAACTATTTTGCCTCCAATAGGACCCATCCTAAAACTGAAACAAAATCGCCAAAAACGCCATTAACCATCGATTTTTGCCGGAAGCTTGGCATCGTAATGTGCTGCTCATATGTAGCTACAATACATCTTGCTTTGTCCCATTCAATGTGTAGACGACGAAACGAGGCTGGCATACTGATGTGTTACTTTTAAAATTTATTGCTGCAACCCCTTACTTGAGGTTGTGGTGATGTCGATAGAAAATTTGTACTTAGAGAATGTCATCGTGGTTAAGTAGTAGTAATATCAGCCGCACAGGTCGATCCATCTGGTTAAACTACGCTTGTCCGAGTGGTCCGTGGGTAGGTGACCATCTTTACATACCGAGACTCATCTGTGCCTCGGAAAGCACATTAAGCTGTTGGTCAGAAGCCGGAAAGTCTGACAACCAGTTTTTCCAGTGTTACCTACTGGGTTTTGGAGGTCAGATAGGCAGTCGATCAATGTAAACTACTGGTATTCAGCTACATCCGGTTAGACTGGAAGCCGATCCCAACATAGTTGGGAAAAGGCTAGGGAGATTGATTTAATAGAATGTCTTAGGATTCATTGGCATTGCATCACAGTACAAGGATTTGATTTTAATTGTATGTGCTCTATAAAGTTTATTGTTGGAACAGTGGTCTAATTCAATTCAAGTTTTAATAATAATAATAAAAAACTTTGATTAATTATTTTGTTGTAAATAGCTGATCTTTCAAATGCCAAACTCAAGTAAAAGACATTTTAGATTTAAAAATCGAAAATTCACAATAGAACTTGGCCATTTTTCATCGACTATCGACAAAGATATCGCATCAATACAAACACTATCCGACGTCGACGGTGAATAAGAAGTAATGAGTTTTCTTTTACATCGCACCTGACTGCTGGCCTCGCAGACGCCTCGCAGACTTCGCTAAATAGGATTAAAACCTTTTTTATTTCTACTACGAGTATTGTTGTACTTCTATTCACTGTTATGTAGCTTTGAACTCAAATTATTTTATTTATTTGTATCCTATTTTTAGTTGATGTACATTTTTAAATAAATTATGTTATCTTTTTATTTAACTAATTACGACAAATCTTAAATATAATTTATACAATAACAATATATGTATAACAAATAACATTATATATGACGTAAAAGTATGTAAAAGAAGAAATAAAGGAAGCGTGCCCAAAAGGCTGGCAGCGTCGCCACATAGGTAATAAATTATTAAATAAAATTCTCGAAATATTTTATGAAATTAATTTTTAATTTTTATTTCGTGGGCCGAAATATGAGCATCTTATACAGTAAGCAGCCAATTTGAAATAAGTACTTACATAAAGCCTTTTTCTTTTTTAAGGAGCCTTCCAATCACATTTCTTTTTCTATTTTTTTAATCTAAAGGTATAAATTAATCTAGGTAAAAAGTGTATTCGTAGTAAAGAGATAAAAACCAAAACTTCCATAGACCTGATCCAACAGCTATAAAATGAGCTAAACACAATCTTTATGTACAGACGATGTGTCACTGGAGTTGCAGTCGCAAGCTGGTTCAATACTCCCATACGTTACCTACTAAGTGTTGATAATTTTAAAATTCTCGGAGTTATCCCGACGCGACCATCGTCGTCGCGTGTGCCGTCCTACTATAGGGTGTGAACAACGAGATACTAGCGATTTAGAAACGGGTAATCCTATTATTAGCAGTGTCTAAGATGTAACTGATTTTAGTTACGGATTAAGATATGAAGCTTTGAGGAGGAAAAATTTGAGGCTAGGGATGTCATATTGCTTGGAGTAAAAGAGCACACGGAATACTAATAAAAAAGGAGTTAAAAAGAAACAATGTGTTTGTTAAAAATGCATTTACTTATTTAAAACTAAATAATTATTCCACGAAACAACAAATTAAACACAAAGAAACAAAATGAATCTGAATTCCCACAATCCCCTCTACAATGAAACTTTATTGAGGGGTTAATCCAAAGCCATATCGTTTGTAACTTGCACTTGCCAGTCGCACAGTGTCGCAGCCACGCCGCGGCGACACCGCACCGACAACATGCCATTTGTAAACTATTTGTATGCGGGCGAGTGTGCCGCCCTCACTTTTCTTACTTCCCAGTGACGAGCGACCGGCAACGCTACTATCTTAGCGCGCTTTCCAACTACAACAACTCACAAATTTAGTGCGAACTTCTCCAACACGGTGTCTTCATACGGTTCCGAAGTACGAACACGGTGTCCCTAAACTTGGATGTTGGAAAACCTTAGTTTATTCAGTCACTTTGGTATTTATGTGCTGATCGAATATCGCGTGCATGCTCTCTGAATTAAATTTTGTTCGTGCGATGTTCTCGCTTGTGCGCTTGATACGTTGATTGAAAGGTACTCGTATTTACGTACGTGAGCGTTGCTTTGAAATGATCTATTTGTCTGCTGATCCTGAATTTTCAGTTGGAATTGATTTGTTGGGAATTCTATGCAGATAAATTATATTACTAGTATTGCTTGCTGAATTGGGATTTATATTTGAATTTCTAGAATCAATTCCGAGTTTAACGTTGTGTGCGTCATGGACTTAATCCATGCAAAAATTTTTTAGTAATGTGAAATACAGGCGCCAATAGCTTACTGGAAGTAGAAGCCTGTATTTATTACATTGTCTGAAATAATAACTATTTCCAACCCAACAAGTAGTAGTAGTATAAGTAACTTCTTGTTAAATGTCTAACGAAAAATGAAAATTTTAACATTGGTTTGATCATTGACTATTTGCATGTACAAATTATACAGCACATTATATATCGCAGTAACGCTAAACTCTTCTAAGAAATTGGCAACGGTCCGTCATGCGATGAAGAATATAAACACACAGTAATACAAAACCGTTGCAACGTTCGATGCATTTTTATAGCTCAAGCAATGAACTGGTGCGGGTGGGACGAAAACGACAATAGTGCACTTAACTTGCTCATAAACGGTATATCATTTCCTACCAAACAATGTTATTTATTACGCAGTATTGTATTGCTGAACATCATCTGATTTGAATAGATACGCTCGAAGCTTTAAGAAGATTTGCACTTTATGTATTCAATCTTCCAATGAAATTAGTCATGCTGCAGATATTGGGGAAATTGTACTATAGTAAGTGTACAATGTCGAAATAAAATATGACTAGTTTGTATTTTGATAGTGCACGAATGCTTTAATATATTCTCCTTTTACTGATGCAGCACATAAACTCAGGTTTGAAGATGTAAATGTAAAGAGCAACAAAACTGAGATAGTAAGAGACCAACGTAGACAACTTATTTTATTGTTGTTATAAGATCACAGAACAAAAATATTTTCAGTAGGTATGTTCTTTCCTATTCTTGTAAGTTTTGAATAATTTCAACAAATTCATTGAAACTATTTTAACCGGGTCACAGCGAGCAAACAGCGGATCTTCCAGTTTCTACATTATCATATATTTTATTGATACAAATAAAATTTTACTATCCTGTTTGTCATGTTACTAGTGTTTGTGATACGCAGTTTTTCATACTTTAACGAGTGTATCCGAGATGGCTTGGCATCAAACCTGTAGGATCTGTTCCAAACAATGATTAATGGCACTTCTCACTTCCTGCACTTTAATATAAACTGTGCCTTTACTTTCTTCCGTATCTTTGGCAATATTCGCGCCGTATTCTTAATTTGTGATCAACGTTATTTACAACAAAATCTAAATATCCAAGTAGCTTTTCATTCTAAGCTTTTATTGTAGTATCATTATCTTCTTTTACAGTTTTAGATTCTAGCTTTCAGCTGCCATTGGATCTCTGGTTTCGCATACATACATGGCTTCAAATTCTGCAAATGCACTTTTAGGGGCGCATTTTTACCGTTTCAATACATTAAAGACCGTACTATAAAATCAAACTGTACTGGAGGTTTGAACTTGGATGATAATAAAATGGGTAAAGAGATTATATAAAGAGAAATCGTCACTAACGAGAACTATTATTGTAGGCAATAAGAAAGATAATGGTGTGCTCTCATGATTGTAATGTCATTGTTACTATCTAAATGAAAATATTAATCATATTCTTGCAAAACATGTCTTTCTTTAATATCCTTCTATTCAACACAAATATCTGTGTGTATCATAAAAAGTGGCAGGGCACGTTGCTCGTAGAACACATGGCCGTTGGGGCCGAAAGGTTCTGGAGTGGCGATCGCGTACCGGCAGACGTAGCGTTGGAAGGCTCTCCACAAGGTGGATCGATGACCTGGCAAAGGCCGCAGGAATCCGCTGGGTGCGAGATGCAGAACTGGTCGAAGTGGCGGTGCTTGGGGGCGGCCTATGTATGTATGTGTGTAGTAGTGGACGTCTTTCGGCTTAAATGATGATCAAAGAAAGGCCTTTCCTTCATCTACGCTAATGTACACAATTAGATGATTTGATTTAAAAAAAATCTGCCTTTACCCAACTACTATGTTGGGGACGGCTTCTAGTCTAATCGGCTGGACGTGAATATCAGTATTTTACATAGAGTGACTGCCTATCTGACCTCCACAGCCCAGTTACTGGGTAACACGATACCCCTTGGTAAGACTGGCTGTCAGACATTTGGGCTTCAGACTGACTACCCGTAACGACTGTCAAAGATCTACGAATGACAGCCGGGACCAACGGCATATCTTTCCGACTGTCGAAAAGTCTTTTAAGATATATAACAATTAAAATTCTATTGTGTCTCGTTAATGACACTTAAACTATTAACATGCTTTTCGGGCGCGAAGGGGTCATCCACTACCACACTACAACAAAGTGTAGATACTGCTTATTTTTGAATCAACCCTTGCGGCTGTGATTATTTAGCTAAGAGCCCTCTATATTATGTTAATTAATTATATTGCTAATATAATAAATAATACGTAATCAATTTATACAACCACCACAATATCGAAATCCTACCTAGCAAATCATACTGAAATACTTTAAACATGATTATAGAATTTAATATCGAATGAAAGCTCATTTCAATTATGTGCAATTATTATGGAATTCGAATTATTATTAATGTCAGGGTTCAAATTTGTAAAATACAAAGTTTAACTATTATTATTATTTAAACTATTTATATAGAAGAGGCATTCATGGAATTTAAACGTGAAACTGGGACTGCCATTAGTATTGTATGGTATTTACATGTGTGTTATATTATGGGTAGTAAAGGGATTATAGGAACTTTGTTTGATATTTGTTTTTTTTCAAAAAAGGGTTATCAATTGGACTTTAGTATTATTGGGGGGATGGGCGAAACATGGTAGGTAATAGAAGGGCACTTTTATTCGTGACTTTGGCATCATTAACTTTTGTGTGTATTCTTATTAGATAAAGTTTATTGATTGACAAAACATGTAGGTATACTTATTTTGTCCAGTTTTCGAGTACCTTTTATTGTACCTACTCCATCAAATGATATTACTAAATGAAACGGTTCTGCCGAGTCTTGTTTTTAATTACCGCATGCAACAAATGTTTTCATTTTTACTTTTGTTAGCATCAATCTCACATGCGAATACAAAATACCCTCCGCTGTACTAAATAAATGCACACTAAAATTCATAGATCCAAAGGACATGTTAGGTTTTTGTATGGAGGCTGGGCTTTTATTCGAAGCTGCTATGAACAGAGAAGAAATTATATTTTTATGAAAGCTCATAAACTAAGGAGACTTTGCAAATATTTTTTATTTTTTTTAATAGCACCCTTCCTTATTTATTTAATTTTTAAATAATTACAATTTAAAAATATAAATTGCAACCCACAGTAATTATTGATTTTGGCAACACTGTTCTGTTGGATATCATTACTGTCATTGTGAAATGTGAACGTCAATCAAATGTCAAATGTAATTCAATGCGTTTGCAAACAACGGAACGTACACCAGTGACTTGAATTTGTTTTCGTTATTTTTGTTCAAGTTTCTTGTTTAATGACGTAATAGCGAGGTGCGGGTGTCGAGAGGTTTAAGTAAACGGAAAAATAGTGATTTTGACAATGATACAAGTGAAATGACATCTGACAAGTGTGACAACCTTACTGACACAGGTATTGTTTTCATAGATTCCATTAGGAGGCAAAGTAGTCTATGCCATACATCCAAATCAATGAGATAATTCGTTGGTTTTATTTTAGTATTGTTTTAAAATATTTTACATAACATTACGGTGTATAATTTGCTTAAAAAAATAATATAATAAGTTTTTTCCATGTTTCAGTGTACAAAAATAATATTACGATATAAAAAATATCTGGATATAAAATATTTAATAATTAAATAACGGTGCTTTTAATTTTTTTTTTGTTCTTGTTAATGCATTCTGGATAATTTTCCCTATCAGATAAACCGCATATTATAGTTGTTCAAAAACAAAATTATTTGAAGCCCATTTCATCACATCTCCTTTTTAAGTAAAATAAAATGTAGCGATGTTATAATTCGATTTTAACACAGCTTCAGGGCTCTCGATAATAATATGTCATGATGTTATGTGGCCTGAATTGTAGGTTAATATGGGATTTAGTGGTTAAACCCGTTAATTCCCTTAATTAGGCCAACAGTTTTCAAATACCTAATAGCTTTGTCGTTACGGTAATTATCATGATGATTAGTTTAATCAAATTACATCATTTAACACGTCCTATGTTTGTTGCAGGTATCTATCTACTTATAGACATTGGATCTGAAGTGGTTTTAGAGGAATTAACACTTTTTTATCAAGTTTTTTACGATGAAAAATCATCATCCATCAATCAGGTTTTCACAATCACATAGATCAAGTATTTTAATTGACAACAGAGGTGGACAAAACAATGTAAGGTGTTGAAACTCTTAGAACTTCTGCGTCAACCGAAAGTGTTAACATTTCAATAGCAACAGGTTTATCCAGAAAATGGACCAAACCATCATGTGAGTAAAGAAAAAATATGGAATACTGAATATTTAAGGTGAATAATTCTCCAAAAGTTTATGGATTGTTTATTCATCACGCTCTTCGCTCAAAACTTAGCCCACGGCCGATCATAAGTGATTGACGATATGTAGGATTGTAGAATATTTGTCGAGCGCAACTTATCGTGATACAAAACGGTTGAAATATATTTTAATAGTCGGATAAACTTTCAAATTGTTGTGAGCGCTCGCACATATCATGATTTTTGGTTCTCATGTTTTATTTACGTATAGTGTTTTATTGATTTGGGTGCACGAGTGGGATAATAACAATGTATCAGCTGGTTATCTTGACGCCTGTGTGGAGTTGTGTTGAGTAGGTTAGTTTTTAGATACGTGTAGCGTATTGGACGATGATGATTTCATCGAATTGCGTTCGTTTATTTATAAGTTCTGTGTTACTGCCCCCGATAGAAAAAAAAACGCATCTAACAAAAAGTAAAATTTGAAAATAATGCCCACTAGGCTTGGCTTTAACTTGTTTTAATAAATAATATGAATTTATTAATTATTATAATAAAAATAATGAAAAAACCGTTTCAACTTAGCATAAAAAATGAAGAAAAATATTACATACTTAATTGAATAGACGTAAATAGCCATTTACGTCTATTCAATCAAGTATTACTAAATTACTAATTTTTTTAATTTCGAAAGGGATACCGGGACTTTAGCAACAGGCAACTGAAGGAACACGGGTGGGTTTTAGTCAGTAAAAGTCTGACACGCCCTTCCGCTCCGCCCAGAGCGGGAGAAGTAAAATGACGATTTCCCACACTTAAAAAAAAAAAAAAGGGGTTACCATGTCTAGGCTGGAGGTCAAACAGCTACCCAAAGTCCTCACTACGATTTTATTAGGTACTAACCTTCCACCAACTCCATAGAAATTCTTTCTGCTCAACTGCTTTTTACGACTCGCAATAAAATTAAATATAAGTAGAACTTCCAGTGGTACAATTTAAAAAAATCCTTTGGAAGATAAGTTTTTCTTATAAATCGTATCTATTAGATAATCTAGATTCGCTCTTAAACTGTGTACTTAGAGAGGTACTTTCACGAATAAAAGGCTATTTTTCTTTAGTGTAATTATTGGTGTCATATTAATTTATAGTACCTGGGCGACCGAGCTCTGTTCGGGGGGAAAAGAGAGAGAAAATTTGAGACGTAGTTAGATCGATTTTTCGCCCCCGAAAACGGCTCTATAATATTAGTTAGGATTAGGATATTGCTCATTTCATAGTATAGGAGTATACATTTTATATTATGATATACACTTGTCAGCTCTTTCAGCTGACTCTTAATAGTTTTTTTCAAACATGCTTGGCAATTCGAGCATTATTTTGACAACCTTCGAGATAAATCGAAATTGCTGAACTGGTCAAAAACAAGTGTCGATGCGGCCGGCAAAGTTACTATGAAAACTCATATCTGTCGTGTTATTTAAAAATGGAACGAACTTTTTACTTCAACACATGGCTACGGAGGAGGAGACTTATCAAAGATTTAATTTTTCTCAAACATGCTTAGAAATTCGAGCATTATTTTGACAACCTTCTTCGAGATGAATAGAAAATTGCTATATTAGACAAAAACAAGTGACGATGCGGCTGGCAACCGAGGAGGTACTCGTATAATATACTTATCAAAGATTTTATTTAAATTTCGATTTGGCTTGCAAATAGATCTGTTTACAGTAAAGAAGAAACAAACGAACAAAGAGGCGCGTGATAAATTATCGTCATTGATTCTGGAATTTATAATTAATTTACTCAGTTTGAATTTCCGCGTATTATTTGAGAAAAAATCTATACAAGACGACCTCAACCAGGCATTGATGGACTCACGTATGTGTGCGATCGTCCATCCATGCGCCAGCTGCAGGCCGCGACAGTAATGTACTATTTCTGGCTTCTGAATTTGTAATAGCGTTTATCTCACAATCTTATAATTTCTCGGAAAGTTTGCATGGTAGAACCAAACAGGGTACGATCTCTACAATATTGTGTAAGGAATATTCTATACATCAGTCAGGGTTCCGTCTGAACTCAAACAATACATATTTCCAGAAATTTCCTGGCAGAGAGACCTCCAGAGCTAATAATTGAATAGTACTTAGCAATCGGGGTCTATTTATTTATCTTCACAGATTAAATTCTTAAACTATTCTTAAACTACTTAAACATAAAAGTTGACAGGTATTTTGACAAAATTTTATAATATAATAGTGCAGTTGATTCCAGGGGACGTAGAGTGAAGTGCACTTGCAGTAACTTGCGCAAATGTTTGCCTAGTGATAGGGCGGTGCGGTCTCGGATGAGAGACAGGACATGTCCTTCTTTAAAGTGAAGATTAGTCTTGTTTTTTACCCGACTACGGCGAAGAAAAAAGGAGGGTTATGATTTTGACCGGTATGTATGTATGTATGTATGTATGTATGTATGTATGTATGTATGTATGTTCATCTGTTCCCTCCTATCTTCCAAACCACTTATCACAATTTGACAAATGAGGTATCGTTAGAAGCGTCGTGATTGTCCGCTGGTTATAGGCTATGTGACGTCACATTAAATTAAAAATGGCGCCCTCTAGAGGACATAAAGTGAGGAACTTAAAAAAAAAATATGGTTTAATCGTACCATGTTGGGTATCAAATGAAAGGGCTTAATGAGCACATTTCAAAAATATATATATTATAACCCCAAAACAATTAAAAAAAAAATCAAGTAATAAAAACTAAAACCCAACTACGACTTAAAAGGTATAAACAAGGCACCACAGACAGACAAATTAAAAATCCGGAGTCACACGTAATCTGTTCGATTTATGCCCTAACACGTGTGACTCCGGATTTTTAATTTGTCTGTCTGTGGTGCCTTGTTTATACCTTTTAAGTCGTAGTTGGGTTTTAGTTTTTATTACTTGATTTTTTTTTATTACACATTATGAAAAGCTGCGATAAATGAAAAGGAAACTGCGAAATTGATCGGGCCAAAGCTGCGAAGAAGTACGAGATGGTCCTTTTTAACCGACTTCAAAAAAAGAGGAGGTTATAATTATGTTCAACTGTATGTATTATTTTTTGTATTTTATAAAATTTTGTATTTTTTTTAAATTTGTATTTTTTAAATTGTGTGTATTATTTTTTAAATATAATTTTTATTGGTATTTTCATCAATTGTGGACTGATTATGAAAATTTGGTAGAGGAACCTTTGCTTGGGTGAGTTACCATAACTAAAATGGGAACAATAAAAAACATTTTTATGAGATCCACTCCAAGATTCCTTCTGCACAGATCAGTACCACAATTTATCGAACTCATGGAGGCTACAGCACATCAAATGCTTAGAAAGTTGGAGCGCTCCGTGGTCTTACGGTAATCAAACTGAGCGACAAGAGTATACAGTGGCTGTGTCGGTTTCTGAGGCTTGGCTGTATGTGTGCTAGTTTGTTTTGTAGAGAAAGCTATAATAAACACTGCCGTGTTGGACGAGTATAGCAAAAGTGATTGAAATTTTGAATGATAAATTATATTTATTTCTGTTACTTGGTTAAAAAAGAACACTTTTACACGTTAAAAATAAATTATGTTTTATAGCTAGATGAGGTCGGTGTTTTCTATCCGAATATTCTGAGAAGAAAGACCGAAAGGATTACTCTGAATCTTGGTCAAACCTTATGAGGAACATGCACATTACTGTCTGAGATGCTCTTAGAAATAACCACTCACAAACGACTAGAACTAAGGTTTATTTTGTTCAATTTATTTATTTATTTATTTATTTAAACTTTTCGCACTAAAAAAGGTACAAAGGCGGACTTAATGCCTGAGGCTTTCATTTTCAATTTGTGCTGAATAAATTTGTCGGGCAAATACACATGCCTATAACTTGCATTTGATAACTTGCACTTCCTGAATGCAATTCACTTGCAGAAATCCCTGAAGGAAAACCCAGTAAGGGTTTTCCATCCGGAATTTCTCAGTATCACCACGGAGGATCACGGTGTCCGGTGGATGGCAATAGGCTCACCCTATTACATGGACTTAAACATAACTGGCGAAATGTGGGTTTACTAAAGGTACACCTCTGCCTAATCCTTCGGGGATTACAGGCGTGATGGTAAGATATAACCTGCAAAAAAGTATGCAAGTATCTTGCATGCCAGTGTGTGGTAAGAACTTGATTGCTGAATGTCTACAGTATGCAAGCTACTTGCTTACTTTTGTGCAAGTTTGAGGTATGTATTACGTGCTTAATACGGTTAATTCCCATTAATCGATAAGTTTGACCGACACATGAATTTTATCATACGCTGAGACTGACCTGTGAAATTTAAAAAAGAAACGTAAAGAAAGAAAGAAAAATTGTTTATTCTGCACAAACTAAACGCGCATTACAAAAAAAAAAGCCATCGTTATTACTTTTGATACGAATCGGGATGGTATATTCCTTATAGAAATCTATAAAGCTCTTCAAAAGAATACAAAAACATTGCAATATTCCACACCAAACATTCCACCTGACCAAAAAACAAAAAAGAAAGAAAACTAAACATTATTCGATATATTTTCCATTCGAAATCACAAACTAAATTCACAGGTTTTGCATACAGTGAATATCTCGAATGGAGCGGCCGTTTATTGAACCGGCGTACCGATGAATCGACGCTAAATTAATAATCATATTACTTTTTCAGTGGAATGCAAATATTTGATGATTGCGCTGCGGCGAGTGCTGAATGTCGATACTGAGAGACGAGGAGGCTGAACACTGGATGTATTTCATTGTAGTGAGTACACATGAGGTGTGATTGAGCGTGGTTCTGATTGGGTGTTATTTATCTTTGAAATCTGTTATGTGATCCAATGGGGGTTCTTCCTTTTCATTCATCGTCGAGTTTTTCGTTTACCTCTTTCTACTACAAAGTTTTATGTAATTACGAAAACTGGTATTATTTTGCCACCGGAACTGTGCCGAACCATGTTGACCCGAACATGTGTGTAGCGTCCAGGAGGACTGCTAACAATATTTTGTCGTATATTACCTACTTTGTTGTATATTACCTACTTTAAATGGTAAACAATAAAAAATATACCTAAATATAAGCTTCATGAAAATAATGTCCTTTCTCCTTCTTTTCGTGTGGTTAATTACTAACCTGGTGTCAGAATTTTAAAGCCGCCCATGGACCTCTGACTTGGTTTCAGATGCTGCATGACATCGAGAAATATCTCTCAGGCATGTCCTTTTACGGAACATGAATCAACAATAGTGTTCGTTTGATTGATTTGACCCGTGTTATCGTTTTCAATTTTTTATTTTATACCTGTAACATCCAGCAACATTTTTTCAGTTTATATTCCAACTTCTTTGTTGAGCTGTATTTGTGTACTATTGTGAAACATTCGGGATCGGTTTCTCTCGCGTTTTTTTAAAAGTTGTCAAGTGCTAGAGGAATCGTTATTGTATTTTTCCTGAATTTCTGAACACTCATGTTTTGATTTTTAGATTATTTTATAAAAATACAAATGAAATGCTGTTCGTTAGTAAGCACATCACTTGAGAACGGCTGGACCAATATGGCTATTTTTAGGGTTCCGTACCCAAAGGGTAAAACGGGACTCTATTACTAAGACTCCGCTGTCTGTCTATCCGTCTGTCACCAGGCTGTATCTCATGAACCGTAATATGATAGTTAACGTATGATAGTTAGACAGTTAAAATTTTCACAGATGATGTATTTCTGTTGCCGCTATAACAACAAATACTAAAAAACTGTAGAAATCAGGTCAGCAAGTATATACTCGTAATATGTATTATAACTTTGTAACCTATCGTTTATATTGTTTACGTGGAACTAAAAATATTTTATGTTTTTTTTTCAACATTTCTACAACCACAAAAGGAGTAAACCATAATTCAAGTCCACATCTCAAAGTCGGTTAAAAAGCCCGTGGAACTGAGGTGTTGGGCCGTGTGGATTGCACTAAATTATTCCTCCGGGCTCGCGGCGAGTTAATGAATTTATAATCAAATTACAGCAGTACTACGGCCCGTGAGAAATTCCACGGATAAATCTTTATAGCTTTATCGTTTTATTTGTTTCGTGGTGACCGTGGATTGGGTTCTGTGGGTTTTCTGTGAAGGTCAATTCAGTGCGCGCCATCTTGGAACCCTCAAATTTTAATTTTAAGGTGTCCCTTTTTGCCATGTGCTGAAGAAACGACTAGGTAGTCCTTTCTAAAAGTTAAAAGTACTGGTACTTTTCATCTATGTATAAGAATATAAATAGTGTTCTTCTTGTCTCTTATGTTCGTCTAAACGTTTTTGGTATAAGATCGCTTTTAGCGATATAAAACCGCCGTGCCTGTAGCTATATAATTAGGTATGTAGGTAATCTTAACAACTTTAAAAAAATATATAAGCCGTAGTCGTCGCGTATTCCGCAGAGCCTAAAGACTAAAGTCTACAATCAGTGCGTCCTGCCTGTCATGACCTACGGAGCCGAAACGTGGACACTCACGGCTGGTCCATAAATTCAAGGTCGTTCAGCGAGCTATGGAAATAGCACGTTCTCTTGGAATATCTCTGAGAGATAGAATCCGGAATGAGGTAATCCGGCAGAGAACCAAAGTTGTTGACATAGCTCACAGAATAAGCAAGCTGAAGTGGCAATGGGCCGGTCATATTACCCGTAGAACAGATGACCGTTGGGGTAGACGTATTCTTGAGTGGAGACCGCGAATCGGCAAACGTAAGGTAGAACGCCCTCAGACTAGGTGGAGCGACGATCTTCGCAGGGTGGCTGGTAGCAACTGGATGAGAGTTGCCGAGAATCGAGCTGAATGGCGTGCAATTGGAGAGCCCTATGTCCAGCAGTGGACTGCTATAGGCTGATGATGATGATGACGAGTCTTTAGGTAGTAGATCATACCTACTACCTACGGACAGAATACTAGTGTCGTTTGGATTGGTCCTTCAGGTTCCGTTTCCTCCGAATTGATACTTATCATAACTGCGTGCTAGTTTCCATTTCTACGCATAACACACCTAACTATCCTAAATAATTCCACCACACAATACCACCAAACAGAACCTACTTAATCTTGAACTGGAAGTGGCCAAGACGTATAAACGGCACATTATTTATTATCTACCATGCGAGCACCGAGTGAGCCCTTTCGTGAAAATATTAAGTAAATAAACGGAGTGAGCGCTCGGAGGTTATGGCCAAGAGAAAGGCGATAACTATGTGTATCGCCGCTTTTATTGTTGATAGTGTGGAGGTATAATGTTAATATGGATGGAATGAGTCTGGTATTAGGTTTTTTTTATTTGGTAAGAACTTTTTGTTGATTTACTGGATTGCGTGGTTTGAAATGCGAAATTTTTCTCCACCATTTTTTAGACGATTTATTATCGATTGGAAAAGAAGAAATAGGGTTTAAAGTAACCAAAGTATCTAGTCATTGACTCAAAATTATAACCCACAAAACTTTTAGTTACGTGGGCGCTTACTTAGTTGGCGGACTTTATAGAAAAAAAATAGAGGTGTCGGTGAACTTCGCATTTTGATAACTCTGAGCATAGTTTTTCCTAATATTACCATATTATGGACTAAAGTAAAAAGTAAGTACATTATTATACTAAGCTAGTAGGTAAGCACAACCCTTCAAACGCCAACCGAGAGGCCACAACAAAGCACACTTCTAGCTAAAACAAACCTTGTCAGATTGAAATGTTTCGACAAACACTAAACCTGTAATGAGACTGTTCGCTCAAGATATTGCTAAGCATTTTGTTTCAATCATCTTTAAATGGATTTCGACAGATCCAGAAATAAAGTATCCTTGTTCTTGAGTGGGCGGTAAATCGATTTTGTTTTTGAAAATATTGTTTGAATGGTTTGTTTCTGGCCAAATAAAGCTGACTTTATTAGTAATCTTGAATATAATTATGTCCACGCTGAGTTCATTATAGGTTAGAAAGGAGAGTAATGTCAGTGTCTGTGATAGCCGGCAGGTACTTTTATAAAACCCTCTGCAATGGTGATTATTAATATTATTTGCAGTTTCTTCATGTATTCCACGTTAATGCATATTTTCGTACATCTAAGGCCCTTTTCAGATGAAGCGAAACTTACTTCAAAAAACCTCCAACAATGCCTAGTACCTATGTATATGAGATCACCAATAATTATTCCCCTTTTACGTCTTACATTGAACTATATTCTATCACTACTCCCAAAAACGTCACATCCTTTATATAAACTTGGGACAACCCCAAAAAATAAATCCAAAATTATAATTAATTTCTCAAACTTTATTGCTCACAGTAAGCCAGTAAGCCGAAAATATTGAAAAAGAGGAGAAGCGATCACCTTTTTACGACATCGTAAGCGGGACCATTATAGGGGTCACTTGATATGGGATTTCAATGTGAAACTCGTCATTGCACGGGTAATATTTTCGGCCGAAACGCTAAAATAAAAATGGTTGTAAAACTCTATGTACAAAATCATGACGTGAAAGGTTATAAAAGGGTGACCTGTATGCCGCATAGTTATATTTAATCAAACTTTGGTCAGGAGTTAAACATTTTTGATCGGGATATGAAATGTTGGCCGATGACAAACGAATGTTCGCGTTTGTAGGGAACGCGGAGTATTGTGTGGAATGACGTGGTCGCTGGTCGCATACCTTACGTAGGTATGTTCGTGTATATTTGCGGGGCATAATCCGGTATGTAGGTGATGCATTTGATTTCGACCTCTCTGTTCATTTACAATACTAAAATCACATCATACTTGATAGCTACGCAATGTTCTATGTAAAATTACTTCAAGTTTGCTAACCAAATAAAAGTTTCTTTATACAACATTCTAACATAACACCCGACAGTGACGAATAACTGCAAATTTAAACTACAAGTAATACCAAGACGAAGTTTTGAATTGGAAGTTTGAACCACATACAAGTTATAATTAGTAGTTGATAATTACAGATTTCAGCGCTCCTACAAAGTCGAGGAAAACGTAGAAACTGGGTTGGTAACACTGATGTGATGTAATGTCATTTTTATTTAGTAACTAGCTTACGCCTGCGGCATCGTCCGCATGGTATGTCGATAAAAAGTAGCCTATGTCCTGCCCCGGGATGCCATCTATCTCCTTGCCAAATTTTATCGAAATTCGTTCAGCGGTTCAGGCGTGAAAAGGTAACATACAGACAGGCATACAGACAGATAGACAGACAGAGTTACTTTCGAATTTATAATATTAGTATGGATGTGCGTTTATTTTGTGCAGAATAAACAATTTTTCTTTCTTTTCTTTTTTCTATGTGCTCTTTATTATTTTGGTTTTATGCGTGTAAAGCATGATGGACAAACATGGGTATAGGCAACTATTAGGGATTACTTGATGAAACAGGCAGGAGCTCCATTTTCGGAATAAGCCCACGTACGCACGGACGTAAAAATATCGCGGCAGGATTTTAACACGCACTGGATTTTCAACTCTCCTTGTTAAGCCGAGGGTTGAGACTCCAACAGAGTGAGACAACTTTTGGCGCTAAGCAGAGTGTTGAAAACACAGTGAGCAAAAAAAATCTCCGTGTGAAAAAATCGCCCGTGTGTACCTTTTTTTTTTTTTTGTTGCCGTGGTGGAAAATCCTCATGGATGTCCTCCGCCCTGGGGCGGGCGGAGGGGTCTGTCAAGCTCTTACTGACTAAAAACCACCTCGGAGTTATTTTCCCACACTTGCACCGGGGATCATGGGAACTAGATCGATCAGTTAAAAATCTACTACCAGAATGTCCGAGGTATCAGATCTAAACTGAATGACATTTACCAAGCAGTCGCCTGCTGTTCATATGACGTCATTGTATTTACTGAAACGTGGTTGTTGAGTGGTATCTTTGACTCAGAGATCACGGATGGGCGATATACCATTTATAGGCGAGACCGGACCATTAATATTTTTAATAACAAAACCGACGGTGGTGGCGTTCTTATAGCTATTTCAAAAGAAATTGAATCACAAAGATTGGTCAGTTTTGAAAGTTTATGCGAGGATCTCTGGGTCAAGTTAGCACTTGTAGTGGGTGGAAAACCGAAATACATTTATCTTTGTACTGTATATCTTCCCTCGCCAATACAGCCCAGATTGTTGGAGCACT
The DNA here is from genome assembly GCA_947522985.1 of Lithophane socia. Lineage (NCBI taxonomy): Eukaryota > Metazoa > Arthropoda > Insecta > Lepidoptera > Noctuidae > Lithophane > Lithophane socia. The sequence continues at coordinate 17,646,968 of OX383252.1, forward strand.
TTGTTGAAAATACAAACAATGTATTGGAGCATGTTGATGACTGTTTAATATTTGGTGACTTCAATATGAAATCTATAAACTGGCTCGGAGCCGATGGCAATGTGATAAGGGTGCCTCAGAGGACCTGTTCCAGTCTGGAGCAGATTCTTTGGGACTTCATATTGCTTAACAATTTGAGTCAGTATAACTATTTGTGCAATCATAATAATAGAATACTTGATTTAGTGTTAACGAATTTAGAAAATGTAACTGTTAGTATACCCAATGATGTTATAGCTAAGATAGATGCACACCATCCCCCTGTTGTGTGTGAGCTCTTGTTTGCCCATATTACAAAACCGCCGAAAAATGTTCCAAGGACATAATTAAATTATTTAAAGGCGGATTATGTGGCAATTAATGCAGCACTAGGGCAGGTTGATTGGACGGAGGAATTAGAGTCTTCCGAAACTGTTGACCAGATGGTAGACAAGTTCTACAATATATTGTATGAGTTAATACGAAAATACGTGCCACAAGTTGCAATTGGAGTGAGCAAGTATCCATACTGGTTCTCTAAGGAGCTGATTAAAAGATTAAATGAAAAGAATCGCTTGCGACTAAGAATAAAGAAGTACAAAAATCCGCTCGACATTATTGCTCTGGAGTCACTCAGAAAAAGATGCAACCGTATGGCTACTTCTTGCTATAGTTCATACATTGCTGACATTGAGGCTAAAATAGCATCGAATCCTAAGTATTTCTGGAGTTATTTAAAGATAAAGAGAGGTGGGGCCAGTAGCTATCCTAATTCTATGACCGATGGTGTGAGCAGTTCTGAGAACATAAATGAAATTTGTAATTATTTTGCAACTCATTTTTCTAAAGTGTATCGTACTGACCAAAGTGATGTGCCTGTGAACTCGAATGGCTGTCTGAGCAATAATATTTTAAGCCAAATAACAATATCAGAGGAACGGGTTCTCAGTGAATTGAAAAAAATAGACGTTAACAAGGGCGCTGGCCCTGATAATGTTCCTCCTTTGTTTTTACATAAGTTATCGGATGGTCTGTCGTTGCCGTTAACTATAATATTTAGTAAATCTTTGCTTCATGGTGTATTCCCAAGCATATGGAAGGATACTAGGATCGTGCCCATTTTTAAGAGCGGTGATAAGTCTGATGTGACCAATTATAGGCCCATAGCTATTCTCTCTGTACTGGCAAAAGTTTTTGAAGCACTTATATGTCCTATATTGTACAGACATATGTCGCAGTTGATAATAGACAGCCAATATGGGTTTATAAAGGGTAAATCGACGACAAATCTGGTGACTTATGCTGATAGTGTAATTGAAGCGGTTGATGCTCGTATACAGGTTGATGCAGTCTACACCGACTTCAGCAAGGCATTTGACACAGTCGATCACAGTTTACTAGTTGGAAAGCTAAAGTCACATGGTGTGTCAGATCCCTTGCTGAGTTGGTTTGAGTCATACCTATCGGAACGGACTCTTAGGGTTGTGGTGAATGGCGGCAATTCCGATTCATACATAGCCACTTCGGGAATTCCCCAGGGATCTCATTTGGGACCACCTTTATTCATTCTCTTCATCAACGATATACACAAGTGCTTTCTAAGTTCTAAAATATATCTATTCGCTGACGATCTTAAAGCCATAAAAGAGATAAGATCGGCTGATGATTCGGTTCAGTTTCAGTGCGATTTGGATAGACTGAGTAAGTGGTGTGAGTGCAATAGAATGTCTTTAAATGTGGGGAAATGTAAGCACATTAAATTTACTAAAAAAATAAATGTTGTACCCACAGTCTATACTGTTAATGGTCAACAGCTGGAAGAAGTGGAATCTATACGAGACTTGGGCGTTCAATTTGACAAAAAGCTAAAATTTGTCGAGCATATTGACAAAATTGCCCTAAAAGCATCTAAACTACTTGGTTTCGTCATGAGAGAGTGCAAAAACTTCAAGAAATTCAATACAAAGATAATTATGTACAACTCGCTAGTCAGGAGTTACTAGAGTATTGTAGTGCTGTCTGGTCCCCGAAATATGATGTGCACATCAAGTGTATCGAACGATTGCAAAAAAGGTTCCTATGGCATCTCACTTATCACTGTAGCTTGGGCAAAAAACTCAAATCGTACCAGGACAGATTGAAGTATTTTGGGATTGTCTCATTGGAGAAACGTAGAGATATGTTTGATCTAATCTTCCTTAAAAAACTAGTAACTGGCTCTTTCAACTGTCCTGAGTTGCTTAGTAAGGTATCCTTCCATGTACCACGAAGTCTACCAAGAAGTAAAAATAGGAGGCTGTTTTGCATGCCAAAAAGCAAAACCAATCTAAGGCAGCATTGCTCACTTTCGAGAATGTATGCTGTATACCAAACACACGATGAAGACATTGATTTATTTCTTACATCTGTGCCTACCATGAAAAGATTCTTTAAATGTGAGCGTTCGTAAATATTTGCCGTGATCAGTGTAACTGTCATTGTATGTCATTTAAAACTTGTGTATTATTCTAAGTTGTAATTTTTCACAATCTTTTGTTGTAATGTTTCACTACATATATATCCTTTTTTTTCTTTGTTTTGCACTGTGTCCATAGCAGTGTATGCGTACAGTATAGTGCATGTAGTGCTCTTCTTTAAGGAATTAATTCTGAAGTGTTTTTTTTTTGTAAATGTTATAGTGTACTCATTGTTGAAGAGCCAAAAAAAAAAAAAAAAAAAACTAGTGCGCCTTCCACGATCCTCGGCTAGTGCCGGCCCGCCTCTGCTACCTATTCCGCTTGACTATTCTTCAAGAGTCATAAAAACCCTGTAAGATAAATCGACACGTGTTTCACCTCTCAACGAGGCATCTTCAGGATGACGATTGACCAATTGCAAACCAGAACGCGACGTGTTACCACACCGAGCGCTGGACGCAGAGCGTCTCTCTGCGTCCAGCGCTCGGTGTGGTAACACGTCGCGTAGTTACTAAATTGTAATTGAGATGATATTTTTTTTTTTTTTGTTTTTTTTATTACTTCTTTAAAATATACGATTTATTATTATGGTCCTCCCCCTTTTTACATACTTGTACATAATTATTAGTATTGTATTGTAGTGTTAGATGTAAAATAATGTGTAAATTGAATCATAATAATAAATCGTATATTTTAAAGAAGTAGAAAACTATTATTTGTATTTACAGGTATCTGAATACTGATTGATATTATTTCCTTATCAATTGTCTTCTTGAATGATTGTACTCATAACAAGGAAAAGGTAAGCTGACCTAAAAAACCTAATGGAAACTCCAACATTTTCCTAAAATGGATGGGTAAAGAATTTCATGTAGGTACATAAAAAACCTTTTATTTTAAATTTCCCAAAAAGTACGGATTGAAAAATGTTTTTCCCTTCAAAATTTAACAAGCTGGTAGTTTAAAAAAAAAGGAGGGAGTATCAAAACCGAACATCTAACAAAAAACCGTTAACGTAAAAGTGTGTGCCCCATAAAATACTGTTCGTCGAATAGGGTTGTTACAAGCTTGTTATAAACAAAATATATATTTTATACTTAACTTCCGAATTGTTTCTAAAGATATTTTCCCAATTAACCTAGTACATATTTTTTTAATGAACTTTTTAGAGTTTCTGATGCTCTATTTCAAATGCAAGAAAGAAACGTTCGAATTAGAAATGTCATTATCTATGTAAAGTGGTTGATGATTCCACAAAATAAGTACCTAACTAATTAAAAAATATGAATAAAATAGAATCAGTAAGCATCAGATGATTCAATTAAGTAGAATCAGCATTGCCATTCAACGTGACAATGCTGCGATGCCTTTTGGGCACTTTTCGTGTTGTTGCGATGCGAACGAATTTTTTGAATCCTTTGATTCCTTGCCCTTTTTACCGACTTCAAAAAAGGAGGAGGTACTACGTTCGGATGATTGTTTTGTTTTTTTTTTTTTTTTTTTTTTATGTATGTTCACCGATTACTCCGCCGTTTGTGAACCGATTTTAAAAATTATTTTTTAGTTCGAAAGGGTATACTCCCGAGATGGTCCCATATAAATTTTATTAAGTTTGCTTGCGTAGTTCTTGCGCTAGCTTCAATATTACGTATTTTTCCCACAGTCTATGTAGACGATATCATTATTAGACTCCTTCACTGTTATTTACATAGCAGGTAGTAACTTGTATGGGGTAGGTACCACCACTAAAAAGTGAAAAATAAAAACTTTTTCCAAAAAAAACAACCGACTTCAAAAAAAAACACTAAAAAAGTGAAAAATAACTTTAATTTCGGAAGTCGGTGGCAAAAAACGAAAATTAAAAAGCAAAGACACCGACTTCCGAAATTAAAGTTATTTTTCACTTTTTTAGTGTTTTTTTTTGAAGTCGGTTGTTTTTTTTGGAAAAAGTTTTTAAATACTACGTGTACATAATAATTATTATTATTTGAAGACTGTTATCTTACAAATTATCTTTTGTCTAAAAATGAAATACACGTAACATAATTACCTCCTTAGGCTTTTCTTAGAACAAGAATTCCCGGTACCAAAAACACAGTTAAAATCCGTAACTACAGCGTAGCAACCCTGTAAAGATCACACCCGCGAGCGATACGCAACGGCGCGTGATCTCGCATGAAACGAACGGATTTCAGACCGCCTGAAACGTTCCAATCCTAACGCAAACGTTTGCGCAAGTTTTGCACTCAAAAGAATATGCTATATTGGTGTTTGAACGCGATATAGCGTTTTTCCAGTGTTAATACCTTCAGGTTACGTTATTGTTGTTTTGGGATAGATTTTATTGGTTTGCATGGATATTGAGAATCAATAACAACTGTACGAATTAAGTTGCTATCGGTATAACTTTCTATTTCAACTTACAAAAAATCTGTACAATGTTTATATTTGGATAGTTTGATATCACCAGTTGATGTCAACAACGCCTCGACTGGCTGTTCACAATGGTGTGCTGGTGCCTACGCTTATGTATGGAACAGATTTTTGGGTGTGGCAAAAGATGCATGAAAGTAGAATAAATGCTGTGTTTTTTGCGAAGCATGTGTGGTGTGACTATAAATGATAGGCTTATGAATGATGTGATAAGGCAATGGTGTTGCTTATGCTGGGGCTACACTTCGCGTTATTGCGAACTTTTCTTCGTGCGCTCTCTGTTGCTCAGCGAGACATCGAGGGGTGTGCGAGAAAGAGCGCACGAAGAAAAGTTCGCGATAACGCGAAGTGTAGCCCCAGAATTACAAGGAGATGTATTGACAAAAATTTAAAAGAGTATGCTTAGAGTATGGGATGGGACGGGTCATGTCAGCCATGTATAGCGACCGCTGGGCAAAAGTCTCCACACTGTTGGTGCCTGAGGATGGACGGCGCCTCCGAGGTCAGCCCTCTCAACTAGATGCATACCGCAAGGGTTGGATCAAGCTGGTCCTGGAAAAAGAAGCTTCTAGAGAGTTGGGGGAGGCCTTTGCTCAGGAGTGGGACAGTGTAGATAACATTTAAAAAAATGCTTAGATAGAGGAGGAGACGCCTTAGGAGGACATAATATAGTGACCTTATTGGTGATGTTCTTCAGAAAGGTCAGGTGCGTAGTACTCGCAACTGGCACGCGGCGTGTGTGTGTGACTAGATGTACTCGTATGAACGTAAACGAGGCAAGAAGAGTATGTAAGTATAGTAGCAGGTGGCGTTCTGTAGTTTCTGCCTACCCCCATGGGAAGAAGGCGTGAGTTTATATATGGATTTATGTTTAATATCAATCATATTAAACTCTCTAAATATTATACTTTTATTAGACATTAGAAGCTTTTGCCCCCAGAAACTGTGGACCAAATGAATATCAACATACAACATTCATATTTTTATGCAGAATTATGTAATCATATCGATAAATTAAAAATATATTTCTCGGTGGTCCAGGATCCAGAATGAGAAATGTGTTATTCAAATGCATGATATAATTAACCATCACAAGTTTAGTCCCAAAATATATGAAATGAAATGAAATTGTATATTCTGTAAATAGGAATCGCTTTTACACGTGATATAAAAAAATAGTAAAATTAAGCTGGATGAGGTCGGAGTTTCCTATCTGACTCTCTGAGAAGTATATAATACTTAAGCTCAACACTACCTAAGTTACTGAATACAAAACATAATAATTATCGGAAACTACAGCCGAAATGGTACGGGAACGGAAATAGAATTTACTTTGATACATCAAAGCTGTATCGAACAACGTTCGGTTGGTTCGAGAATTTGTAAATGTAACGTATCATATGGAATTCTGAGCGATGTACTTCTAACAGCTATGTATTAATTTGAAGTGGTTTAGAAATCGATTTTGGATACGTACGGGCAAAGTTTGCCCTCCAAATTATACAGAAGGCAATGTTGCACATTAGAATGATTTATTAAACATCATAACGTAAACGTATACCTTCAGTCTGTTCCAAAAGTATTTGATGAAAGTCTAAACAAACCCTGTTCACTTTAAATTCTTACGCAATCACTCACTAAAGAGAATTAGTAACACACTCAACTGAATTTAGAAGGTTTTAACTGTATAACTTTTTCCGCTGTATATCTTGTACCGCTTTTTCTAACAATTACCTACCTATTGTTTGAATAACATTATTGTAATTGAAATATGATCGACACTATTGAGGTTCTAAAATTAACCACAATTTTCAAATGAAAAACATCTTAAGGTAATTTAAAATTAGAATTTCGAGTTTTAGTATTCAATTCAAATCAAAGCACTCAATTTGTAACGGGCAATACAAATTGGTATCCACAGGTATGTTTTCTTATCCATTTGTTTACATTTTTATTCGATACTTCCGGAACAGACCATACTACTGCTGAACATACTCTCTTAACTATTGTATTGTCACCTCGCCTTGGTAAACGCAGTTTATAATACTTAAGCACTATATCCATGTTATGCTATATATATGTTTATATACGCGTTAAGCAAATAGAAGCGATGTCACGCGGATACGAATTTTGACGAGACACGGACATTTATCGTTTTTTCGTCTATTGCATGTTAAAATAATGGCGCAAGCACACATTGCGCACAGAGGTGACAGGGCTGGCAATTATGCCTCGTTCGGTAGCCTAGTTTTTGTTGGAAGCCATGGAAATTGGTTTCTATTCCAAATATATTCATTTAAGCAGTAATTTTAGTTACGGTTTCCTAGAAGAGCGGTGGACGGGATATAACGGTCGCAGCGACGGCCGTCATAAATATGATGGCACTGGGGTTTGAACCCTCTCTAGGAAAGCACACCAACATACTTTCATAAATAACAATTCAGTGAAGTTATTCACCAGTAAATTGCAGACGCTATGTGGCGTCCACCACAGACTTAAGAAACCCTAGCTTTAGAACCAAATAAGGTAACGTTACGTTAGTTTACTGGAGACTTGCAGTACTATTTAATTTTAATAAGAATTCACGTTATTAGGTTCACTCAGGTAAATAACTTGATAAGCATGCAAATTCATCCTTCACCACTTTGCCGTTCTTTAGCAATTTCATTGAACTGTCAAAGAATGACAGTTGTGATATAATTATCAATTTAAGTTTGCAGTAAATCTTAACAATTCGTTTCTAATAATAATATCTAAAACTATTAGGGACTATAAAATAAAAAGGTTAGTTGGAAGTTAAAGGGCGTCCCGTCAGTGACGTCATTAATCATAAGAACTATGAATTCGGCACACGTCTCGGTAACAACCCCCCGTCCAGGTGAGTGTTTAACTTTGTAGTTGTCTGTTCTTCTATATTATTTTATGATTTATTATAGCTCTTATGCCTTTTTTTGGTCTGAGAATGGGTTTGGAAAATATATAGAGATGATTTTGAGGCCTATGAAGGTTTTTAAAATAGTTGGGACTTACTACGAGGATAACAATAGCTTCTCAATTCTCAATTCTTTATTGCAATCCATAATGTCGTTAAAACAGTTGGTAGTCTTAAAGTTAGAGCTTGCTAGCTTGAGAGGCTCATTCAATTAATGTTGATGTTGTAAACAAATCTATACATTATTAAAAATATTAATTAAAGTCGCTTTTAGTATCTGTCTGTATGTCCGCGTTGTTCTTCAAAACTTCGCAACAGAAATCGATGCGGTTTTCAACATGATTTATTTTTAGAGATTTATTCTGGAAGGTATAAAAAAGTAATATTAAATTCTTAAAATAAAGAAATCTCAATGTTTTGTCAAATCATGAAAACCGTATGAAGCATAGGGCGAGTCGCTAGTATGCTTATAAGTACCTACATTCTTACATTTACATCTGGAACCAAGAAATAAACTAGATTCTATCAGATTTTTTAGAACCGACATTCAAATAGGCTCTACCCAATATATACCCAATCGCCATCCACAATACAACTCCCACGGCTAGTTACATATACATCTATACATACCTATATAAATTAAAGTCGCTTTTCGTGTTTGTCTGTATGTCCTCGTTATTCTTCTACACCACGCAACAGTTTTTGTTGAGTTTCACCATCGTTTAGAGAATTTATTCCGGAAGGTAATTTATGTGTTTAATATTTTAATATTAGGTTAAGGACAAAACACCAATTTCATAGGTGGGGTACCTATGAAATTGGTGTTTTTTATGAGGAATTTTATAGAAGTTGATTAATTTTTATAACAACCATGAACACTACTGTTTAAAACTTTTATGCAATAATGTTTAAAAACTAAGATAACGTATTCTAAGTTAAAAAAAATACTGGTCATTTGGTCATTTCTGTTAACAAAATGAGGAGTCATTTTTAAGGTATTTTTTATGTTAAAAAAACTATAAGTAATAAGGTTTTTTTATTATTGGTAGTTGTCTATGATAGTAATTATTCGATATAATACCAAGCAATTGATGAATATTGTAAATCGTAGAAGTGACGACGTTCTCTATTAGTGAGAAAAAAACAACAATTTCATAGGTGGGGGACCCAATACAAAATTACATATAACTAAGAAATCTTGATGATTTGTCAAGTCGTGGAAACCGTGCGAAGCAGGAACGGGTTGATAGTATAGCTATAAATAAATTGATATATATGTTAAAAGCGACACGTAACATCGAGTGTTGACATAGGGCCTATTGCGTCGATATTAGGTCGACCGTCCGCCTGCAACCGATATTAAATGTGTACATTTGAGCGTGCCTTAGGTAAACGTAAACAATTCTATACGTGGATGCTATACCTACTCAATATCTCCGATATAATTATCCTAATCCGTAGGTATTTCCATGTTGGATATTCATGTGTCCGTGACATCAAAGGGTTAATTCGAATGAGTTTTACGTTTCAATGTGTTTGATTGCAATGAATTTTCATTGGGTAGTCCAACGATTACTGTTTTGTTTCTAGCTGTTTTCGTCTGGTATGCTATGGTAGTGTTCTCTTCAAATGTAATTTGAACATACTCTTTCGATTCAGGAAGTAGGAATTGTAATAGTCAGCTAGTTAATTGATTCAGGCGTGACTTTGCGGAAGTCCATTATAAAATACAATTAACGTAGATATATTTAGTAACCTATACCCATGGGCGTACCCAGTTTCTGGCCTAGGCCAGGCCTAGTGTGCGATCGTCGCGGGCGATTTTTTTTTTGCCAGTGTCTACGGCGCGGTTTATTTAAAAGTTAGGGCATAGGGCCTCGTTTACACTTCGATTAGTAAGTAGGCGAGTTCATACATGTTCTGCGAGATTTCACCCCCTGGGTACGCCCTTGCCTATACCGCTTAACTATTCTTAAAGAGTCATAAAAAAACCTGTAAGAAATCAACGCGTGTTTCACCTCTCAACGAGGCATCCTCAGGATGACGGTTGATCAATTGCAAACCAGAACACGACGTGTTGCCACACCGAGCGCTACACGCTACTCGGCTTGGATCGTTATCTAGTGCCTTATCGCACTGATAACGAAGAACGAAGAAAAGTCTTACTTTTTACAGGTAGGTACCGCACCTAAATCCTTAACTAAATATAATATTATAAATACGAAAGTAGCTCTGTCTATCTGTCTGTCTGTCGAGCTTTCACGCCAAAACTATTGAACAGATTTAAATGAAATTTGGAACTTTTTATCGACATAACACGCGGGTGAAGCCGCGGGCGGAAGCTAGTTATTTATATTTTTCAAATTAAATCATGTATTACTTTGCAAACATTAGTTATTATTTATTTATTTTATAACTAATGTTTGCAAGTTCTCATTGGTTTACCATCACATGCGCATGTATAATGTATAACAACGATTAGACAAAAAGGAATTAGCAAAAAATATAACTGTAAATTTTAAAGATAGGGCCATCCAGGAAGATGCGTCCCACTCCGCTCCGCTCCGAACAAAAGTACACCTTACTGTACAGTATTCGCGGAGTGGGGCGCGTCTTCATGGATGGCACTCTCTATATTTTTAATGTTATTTTGTTTTATTCACATATTTTTTTCCATTAGGTACGTATCAACAAGCTATCTCTCAAGGAATATTAAAAAGGTCACAGTCCCCACTCCCTTTCATCATTAATACAACATTATATTCAGGAGTAAAATCAAAATACCATGTCTCGAACATAACATTGTTTTAACTAATATGATTTCGCATAAACCTCTTTACCTTATTACGGGTCCTCTACAAACAATCTAATGGGCTTTACGTCAGCTAACATCTCAAAGTGAACTGTGCCTTTTAGTTGCGCAGGAGACCTCGGCTTATTACGAGTGAATACCACCTAGTTTATATTGGGCATAGAAACTGTTTATAGCCGATTTTATAAAGACCGAGTAATCATTGCATATAAATAGGAACTAACTTTAATTCTAGCTGTAATATAGACCTGCCTGATCTAGGTTTGTGATAACCTGTGTTTCAGGCCATCAATTCACATCAAAAATTTAAAAAGAACATAACAATTTTATTAGACGCTAAATTAAAAAGAAGACATAATATTTTCAATGACTTAAAGAGTAACTATTTTGGTATATTATTTTAAAACTAGATTAAGTAAGTTATAGGTATTATGTTTAAATAAATTAACTAATAATATTAAAGTAAATAAACTATTATTAATTACTACTATTTGTATATACAATTAAATTAGGTGATCTTATCCGGTTTTAGACAAGCTTAGAATGTACAAGAAGCTAAAATATTACGTGGTTGCTAATGATTATTAAATAAATAAACTACATGGTTACGTACTTGTACAACCCACTATTTTCCTTATAAACAGACATAGCTGCACATCAGTTTTGTGCTAGAGCTTCAATAAGGTATATGAGCTTTAATAACGCGCTGTGAGGAGCATATTATTCGCGTCTGAGAAGCAAGTGAACAACCCTATCATGTATGCAATATTACGCCCTTAGAGCCAAACACAATAAAGCGATATTTACTCATTTAAAGTAAACAAAAACCGATCGTCCAATCAAAAAGTTGCTGGCCTTAAGACTACATGTTCAAAATAACACTGAGGACTAGAGCTGCGTAAATAACGATGTTAATCTGTTGTACAACACTCCTTATCGATAGAGACCGCGATTTTAAGCATCAATATACATTGATAATTGACGGATCCTCTATTAATATTGACTAACCACGAGTAGGGGACGCTTCGTCTTACAAAACGTCGGTTAGCATTCATGTTAACGTGGAACTTTGTATAATTTTCCACCCTGTTCAATTAACCCCGGGCTTAGCGATATAAGGCAAACGAATGTTAACAGTTAAGTTACTTTTGTACTGTTAAATTGTGTGTGATTTAGGCCAGTATCACACAACGCCCGTTTGGTGGCCAACAATAAATTCTCTGTAGATTTTCATTGGGCGACGCTGCGAGGTGTAAATGTTGATGTTTTATTTTGTTTACACCTCCAATACAATTTGCTTGTGTGAATTGGTTTCGTGATAAATCTGTTACCAGGGGCGCGATATACTTTTTGTCTTTGAAGACATACGGTCGTTGGCTAGTTTCGGTCGGTAAATATATTCTTTTTTGTTTCAGAAACTTAAAGACAGTGCTAAAAACTTAAAAGTTCAAAGGGAGTTTGATTCAATTTTCTGGTGAAAATGAGTGATTTTCTGGTATAAAATATAAAAGAAAAAATGAATTTGAAATCACAAAAACAGTTAATTTTCCTCTATCACCCAATATTGAAAAAAATCAACAAGTTAGAGTTTAAAATCTTACTTTAATAGTAGCAAAAAATAATTCTTTTACGAGTTAAACTAAAAATGATACTCCTAGATTATCTATCGATGAAGAGATTGCCCTTTTTTCCCCAAACTTAAGACAGATGATGTTGGCTCGAACGTTTATTTTACAAACAACTTAATCGCTTCCACCCCAATTGAGATTATTGTTAATCGATAGAGATTCTCACTAATAAAGACAAAAAACTGTTTGTTTTAAGAACAGTTTTAAATAAAGTAGACCTTTTTAAAGGTTTATTTGTCTTTTAGGAATAATATTTTTAATGAGTGGAATTAATTAGTTTACTATCCAAAATCGCTTATCGCGTTATATTTTTTATACCAAGTGATATTATTATTATTTATTTCTAATTTTAATTACGTAACCTGGGTTTCAATATTGACTGTAGATTATTATGTATTGATAATAGCTAAAGATTTTAGTACTGTATAATAGTTGTATACCCCCCAATCAAATACCACAAGAACTCCACCAAAAGACATCAACCATTATTATCCTCACAAAAAATGATAATTCTCACCACAGAGAACTCAATAACGAACACCAAACCAGCCTGTTCGTGTAATAAAGTAATACTGCTACAGTTTCCTTTTTCAAATGTCTCTCTAATCCTGGTTGCAGTCGTTAATCGTAGTGTTATGGTCGAAAACAAAGGAGTGTTGGTCCAAGGAGGATGGAGGTTGGAGGGTGGGTAGAAGAGTCGTTGTACCCATTGACCTCAAGATGCTCTGCAGTTGCACAATCGTCGTAGGATTGTGAGGTGGAAGTGACGGCATGAAGCGAGATTTGGCCTCCTCTACCTACCGTCATTTTAGACGGTAATCTATGATTTGAAATAAATAAGTTTAAATGTTTTTGTTCATAAACAAAGAAATGAGCGACTGAAGTAACAGAGACCCGCTATCAAGGTTATCATTCATGTTCTATTTATTTATTTTTTACTCAATAGCTTTCAAATGTCGATATTGCCTAAGGTACTTACCTCCATGTCCATTAGCTCTAAAATATAAAAATTGAAACGATTTTAATAATTTTGTATAGAGTTTTTGTTACTAATCGTAGTAAACATTTTGAAGCTACCTATATATAGAAAATAATTATCAGTGGAAAGCGTAGTCTAAATGACCAGATATTCTATTTTCATGACCAAAACGTGCTTCACAGCAGAAAGGATACGAGCTACGCGCCATCACTTCCTAACTTAGTCCGCAAAACACGCGACAATGTAATACTGTGGGTCGAAATTCGACGGCTCTACTACAGACTACAGAATCCAGACTGCAGTACAGAAAGCTATCCGGCGCGGAAACCTTTGAACTTGAAGCATTTAACTAATCGAATACCTATTTGTCTCGGAAATTTCTAATAAGCGTCCGCAAAGCCCATACTAACTTACGTTTATCGACATCGGGTGGTATTCGCTGAAATATTTATTCGCCTTATCTTAAACAAAGTTTTAAGACGACTGAGAAGACTCAGAAGTTATATTGATGAAGAAAAAATTTTGTTAGAGAGCAGTCTAACAAATATTTTCAGTAACTAGGTATTTGTATATTGCTTGCCATATTATTTTTATCATTGTTATAGGTTGTCCACTCTGAAAAGACGCGGCCCACCACCGCATTTTACGTACACGGCGGGTGCCGCGGCCTGTGAGAGTGGACAAGCTATCCCGGCTGTCATTCGTAAAGCTCAAAACACACACAAGACGGATGCATGTCGGGCGCGGGTCGTATTTGTTTTGTGAATATTTACAAAAACATGTTCTGTTTGGCGAAGGATCTCTGGATTATGAAGATTTTAAGAATCTCCGCGCCTGAACCGCTGCCGTCCCGCGCCCGACCCGCTATCGTCCCGCGCCCGTCCCGCTGCCGTCCCGCACCCGCGCTATGTGTAAACACGATGACAGCGCGGCTCCCGTGAATAAAACGACCCGACCCGCTCTCGACACGCAACCGCCTTGTGTGTGTTAGGAGCTTTAATCTTTGACTGTCGTTACAGTTAGTCAGAAGCCAAAACTTTGACAGCCAGTCTCACCAAGGGGTATCGTGTTACCCAGTAACTGGGTTGTGGAGGTCAGATAGGCTCCATGTAAAATACTGGTATTCAGCTGCATCCGGTTAGACTGGAAGCCGAGCCTATCATAGTTGGGAAAAGGCTAGGAAGATTGATTGATTGATCATTGGTAAGAGGCTAATCATAATATGTAGGTGTACTTTGCAACATTATGTCTTTATTAGCATTGAAAATATTTAAAGTGCCTGAAGAAACATGCACGTTTCATTGGTGTAATAATCCCCGTAAGAAATAAAGATAAGCCTTTGCGTATGACAACAAAGACACCTTTTTTTTTGGATGGGGAGTTATCAAGTATCTTCTCCCACTCTGGGCGGAGCGGCAGGGCGTGTCAGACTCTTACTGACTTTAGTCACACATTTTGTGGGTTTTAACCCACCCTTCCTTCCATTGCCTGTAAGTTGCCAGAGGCTACGGTATCCCTTTCGGACTTTCCTGCGACCCTGTCAGGCATCGGCCTTAGCGTACTCCGTCAGTTTTGCTGACATCTTTTTGAGGCGTGCGTGGAACACAACTAGCCGTCGACCCGGGCCTGGTCCTTATCGGACGGCGAGCTAAACCTCCTCTTTTTAAGTATCTATCATAATTATAACTCATGTTGACAAGTGAGAAGTTACGATTCGTGACAGAAAGTCCCGATCTTTTCATAGTCCCTCCCCCTTCAAGGGTGACTGAAGTTCTCCACATTAAAAGCAAATACAAAACGTGTTAATGTTCCGTAAAAACATAACAGAAATGTTAACGGAAGTTTACATTAAAACAAAAGCATAAAAAATCGTGTCGAACAAAATAACTGTTATATTTTAATTTTCACATTGGGAAAAACAAATAAAGGGAACTATAAAAACACGAAACGGTGTCAACTTCAATTAAAGCTATAAAAAACGGTGTTATAACTAATAACGAATTCGTGCTGAAGGCTTAATGCCGACCCTACGATGTATGGACGCGGATAGTAGAAAAGGTAACAAACAAAAATAAACTCTGTTTTTAAAAGATTATGGTTTATTATTATGTGAAGGTTGGTTGCCGAATGTAATATCTGAAAGAGTACGTTTTGTAATTATTTATCCCGGTATGGGTTCATTTGAAGTGTTTTTATGACCGGTTTTATTGGCTATAACAATTTTAAATAAATAAAACCTTTTGTTTTATTTTCCAGGAAATTAGGGACATATTGACTACTCATGAGTCGTTATAATTTATCAATAATCTTTTAAAGGCAGTATACGCAGGTTCTTTTAATATAAAAAAGTCTTTGACATTGTAAGTAGGTACAATTTTTTTTCATCAATTCGCTAGTAGTAATTATGTCCCTAATGCATGCAGGCATTCATTATTAAAATTAATAACATAGGAAATTATGTTTACATTGAAACGCAATTTACGTGGCTTAATTAAAATTTTCTCGAATAACGATGTTAACGCACAGGCTGTAGTATTATGTATTATACAGGGTGTAAGCTGTATACAAGGTGATAAATTTCGTTTGTCACGTGTTCGCTCGCGGCCTTTCCGCCTTGTTTGTTCCAGTTTGACCGGCAGATTGTCAGATTCACGTGTTTTTTGGAGAAAAAATTATAGCTTTTTTTTTAAGCTATTATTTTTCTGTCTCTAGGCCATAATATGTATTAATTAATTTAAGCTAAAACTATTTATTTTTTTTTACTTTAAAGAGACGTATACTTTTGGTATAGTAGCTATTTAGAAATAAAGAAGTTTTTGTGCCACGTGTGCCAATAAAATCTGAAATGTGTTATAAAACAAAACTTTTTAAGTAGTATATATTAGTTATAACTTCTAAACGTCAGATTTACTTTACAAAACTTCTTCACACTCATACACTGCGAGTCTGCGACTTATGTAACACGAGTATCAAAATTGACGCCCATTACCAATTATTTTATCATCAGTGTGCGATCAATTTAGTCGCTAATCCCTAAACACTCCCTAACCTCAAGTGTGTATGTATATATGTATGTATTGTATATGTAAATGGTACACCACTAACTATCTGCAGTATCGTCTCTCTTTTCTCTCTTAATCCATCCAAAGGTTGTCTTAAAAATCCTTCGTCGTTTTAGGGGTAAGACCGCCTTTGTGTCACCCTATCTAAATAAAGATCTATTCTATTCTAAATCACCGATACCAGCACCAGCAAAAATCCTAATCACCGATAAGATACAAATTAAATCACAGTTCAGTGCGTAACTTAATAACGCCGTCGACGCGGCTTTTTGCGCGCACCGTTTGTGTCCCGCCATCGGCCATTCGGCTACAACCTATTTCCAATTTGCGCCTATCAATCAAGACCAATCTCACTGAGTGGATTACGGCCAAATGAAATTTGCATAGAAACCCGCTGTGCAGTACGTTTGTATCTGATATTTACTGTTACTGTTTGATTCGATACAACGCCCGCTTGTTTATTTAAAAAAAATAAGCGTCATTTTGCGCGTTGGTGTTGAGATCTGTGTTGACTGATGATTAGCTTTTAATCGTTCTTTTCGTAAAATTTCTAGATTTTTCGTTATATTGCTTAACTGCTTACCCAATCTAGTAACTGTTGTTTAAAAGAAAGTAGTTTCATTCGAAATCTAAATTAACAGTAAGTATTTATATCTGGTTTTGGTAGTTTTTACTTAGTGGGTAACATACCATACTAAAAGATACACAATCGTTGACTTGTGCCTTTTATACATTCTTATCCTTGATTTAACTTTACAACCCCAAAGGGTTAGGCAGAAGTGAACCGAACAGAAAGCGAAATGTTGGTGTCTTATAGACACCAACATTTCGCCAGTACTCACTGTTTGATACTAAAACTACATTCATCTATAATTATCAAGCATAAAACTGTTAACTAATACTGACTCACAATTTAAACACAGAAAAATTTTCAAAAGTATTTTGTTAGATTTGAGATTTCATCAAAATTCAACAAAACTCATTAAAGATACACACAAAATACTGAGATAATATTTAGGCAAGATTTAATAATGAAGAGTACCGAACTTTGGGTAGAGTAAGCAAAAACAGTTCTGTTAGTGATATCAAAGATTATTTGTACAGGTTTATGTTAGGCGTTTACGCGCCTCTAAGGAGTTTGATTGAAACTGGCGGTAGGTAAATTAGATATACAGCCTGTATATTTGAATACAAATAAGTTTGGTATGGATCGTTCTGACATGATTACAGAACTAGATATTATGTTTAAATAGGTATGGGTTTTTAAGTAGTTACAGCATCAACTAGTCACTAAATGGCCAAAAGTTACATTGAAGCCGACATCCACTTATCATTCTCGTCATTTTGACCATTTTTTTGTTCTGGACCATACCTGGGAACCTTCTGGTTACGGAGATATTGAAGGTCAAAGTTCCAACTTGTTCAGACTTTTTCTAAAAAAGAGTAGATGACTTTCATGCCATCATGCGCAAACGGTGTGCTTCGATGTTGCGGCGATCCAGGGGTAGCCCTAACAACATTTTAGCTACACTGGCGGGGCGGACAAGGTCGATGGACCATTTATCAGGCTCTGGGCTGGCAGACATGTGCGTGCACATGTTCATGTAGCCAACTAGTTTATAAGTTACATATATCATATCTTTAAGTTATTATGTTGTACTAACATAGGCTAAGTTCATACTAACACTATATGGATCTCTTGGTCTGAAATAAAGATTTGAATTTGAATTTGAATTAAAAAAAACAACTTTTAAATGTTATAACTGTTTTTTAATATAATATACAAATTCTAGGAACTTACATAATTATACTTAGAAAGAAATATGTGTAGTATGTACAGTTAAAATGTTGTAACTTAATTTTAAATACCCCACGAACCCCGAACCGTTATATGCACCCATAAACATAATGCTTACGAAAGTGCATTACGTTGCGCACTGTCGTAAACAGCGATTTTTCGCACCAAAAATAAAAGTCGTTTCACAGCAATTATTTTTGTATAATGTACTTGTATGTGTACTCATTGTTGAAGAGCTTAATATTAAATAAATAAATAAAAAATAAATAAATGTACAGAATGCCTAGTTGACGGCTATGCGATGGGACTTTTTAAACTGTCAATTATAAAACGTCACCTGAATTGTTTTACAAGCTTTATAAGAAGAAAAACAGGGTAGTAACAAGCATCATCATCTGCCTAGCGTTTTCCCAACTATGTTGGGGCTGGCTTCCAGTCTAACCGGATGCAGCTGAATACCAGTATTTTACATGGAGCGACTGCCTAATTTGACAACGCATCATAAATGACAGAGGTAACATACACAAAAATCGAGAACCTATTTCTTTTCGAAGCGGTAAAACAGATTAATAGGCTACAGCAACGACAATAATACAAGAAGTTATAATTAAAGTAACAATAATGACGACGAAGCTGTACGTCGTAGTTGCCAATGAAGCCTCAGCATAATGCCACGTTGTTTAATATAGTTTGTAACCTAATTATTATTCCGTTCGCTAGGTGAAATCGCTTGCTAAAGTTTAAAGCTGACAAGTAAGCAACCTGTGACAACTTAGCCTAAGGTTAAACACTACCTTTCATTGCTATCGTCAACAACCGTTGAATAATGAAAGGTGTATCACAGTTGAAATTGAAATTCCGAATGCAATTGATGATTTGAAGGAAGAGATTAAAGCGTTTGAGCGAAATCTAGCAGCGCTTAAAGCTACCCGTCGCGTGTTTAATCATTAAAGTTCAAGAATACAAGTGTCATTTCACTTTACAACTCCGCTGCCAACCCTCCCGACGCCCAAATACTCAATTATGTTTTTAATTGAGCGGCGCCGTGCATTTGACACGAATATCCGACGGGTTTCGTTTTACCCAGTAATAGCAATTTTAATTGTACAGCGATTTTTACTCAGACGAAGCTGCTGGAAATTCGTTCAAGATTAGGTTTAAAAATGCTCATTTTCATATTTTGACTATTACTTCAATTTGCTCAAATTGGGATGAGATTAGCTTCATCTTGAGTTTACTGAGAACTGGCACATTTGCTTTGCAAGGTAAATGTTTCCGTAATCCAATTAAACTTCAAATTTCACAGTATTTCTTGAAACAAAAAAACTAGTAACAAACAAAACTTTAAAGTCGGGAGTCAAACAAAAACACTAGAATCACGAAGTCATCACATCCCATAAAATTCTAAACAACTCTATGACTTGTACTCTGAACTTAAAAGAAACTCGAACAATAAAAC
The DNA here is from genome assembly GCA_947522985.1 of Lithophane socia. Lineage (NCBI taxonomy): Eukaryota > Metazoa > Arthropoda > Insecta > Lepidoptera > Noctuidae > Lithophane > Lithophane socia. The sequence goes on from OX383252.1 coordinate 17,666,545, forward strand.
CTGCTTGCAGTCCACTAAAGGCCCAGATAACAATAAAAATAAAACGGTGAACATTCTCCGTACATTTCGATTCGGGAATATACAAATCGTTTGTATGGACGTGTCTTGTTACGGCTCGCTGGTTTCGTACACGGCTGACACCTGTTCCTGTCACTATCGAATTGGGGAAGACGTATGGACATGTCCGAACGTAGTGTGCATGCTGAGACAAGATTCTTAGAACTAAATGTATATACCTATAATATGTTTTCATATGGTTAAGAATTTTATTAAATAGTTAGTGTTGGTGCTTATAAATAGTATTATAAATTCCAATTTCAAAAACAAGTAAAATAAGGTAAGGAGATTATTCTGTCAGAATCTTCGCAGTAGCCATTTACATCATTCAAGTTGGAAATATCTTACCAGTAGGTAGATTTTAGAAATAGGTTCTAAAATTCCTAAGTGTCTAATGCGGGCCATAGACGTTCAAGTAAGTTGATTAAACAGGTTGGTTCAAACAGTTTTTATCAAATTAGCATGAATGTGTGTGAGAAAATTTGATTTGAAATAATATGAATTTTCGTATTTATATTTGATCAAACTGTTTGAACCAGTCTGTTTGATCAAAGTACTTGTACGTCTATGGCCCGCATAAGATACACAGAAACCTTTTATTTCATCTAACTTATTCTAGATCAGCTTACTTATACAACTATGAAGGATGATACTTTGCTGATATCTGAACGGTTTTCTTTATTCTTAAATCGGTAATACTAGTAGTAGTAGACACTTATCGAGGGATACAAGAAAATTTCTTATTTTCTTGTATCCCTCGATAAGTGTCTGGAAAGTGTATTTTCTTTGAAAATCGACCTACACTTGCAAAAAGAATAAAATAACAAAATTCTGAAGGGCAAAAAAAGTAATCTTACTATAAAACAAATTAAAGTGACGGGACATCAAAGCAGAAACATTTTTAATCATCACCTGTTTGACAGACTAGTTGACGAAATAGCGATCCTTGATATCATATCAACTTTCCTTTGATAAAAATATTACTCGTTATAACTTTTGCGTACACAAAACTCATGTTGATTCCCCGGAGAGGTATCACATGAACGGACTTGGAATATATGGGAAAGCAATTTCCTACCTTATTATCAACCTTAATTCATTTTGCACCTGAGTTGACATCAAAACTTATAATCAAGAGGTAATTACCGGTATAATTACAACGAAATTTGATAGAAATTTAAAAGTACTCATTTGTACCGTGTTTAATGAAAACGTTTGAAACATTGGAACTCTTATACTGTTAAATTGGACCCACTATGAACAGGAGCTTTGGTAATTTTCATGTCAATAGAGGGAATTGCTACGTTTTCGTTATTGAATTTGGAGTTATCATTAAAGATGTCTCTTTAGATAAAGTAATTTGTAATTTGTGTAAAGTTCATTTCAAATAAATTGATCATTTTGTCATCTTCAACACGACAGGGATTTAAATCTAATTGAACGTTAATATTTATTATTTGGAACTTATTTCTGAGATTTATTTTTATTTGGTCAAAACATAAACCCAGGATGAACTATTCCCAGAAAAGATAACAGCAGCTACAAAATGAATGAATTCCGCTAAAACATTAATCCTGTTATGAAAACAAAATTAATGAAAAAGCAAACAAAGCCGTTGGAAACAAAATGATAAAAACCAATAACAATATAGATGCCACAGAGTGGATTAATATCGAGTGTTGCAGAATATTTTCTGCAGAAGGCTCACGAACATCTGCAGAATGTTTTGTTTCTACATTCACTTGTGAATGGTCGAGACCATCAATTGCAAGGGAGCAGACTTCTTTGTCTGCTGATAAAGAGTGCTCGCGAAGGTCCATTTCGAATGCTTGTCACTCCTTTGTTGTATTCACGGTTTTTAATTTTGAAAAGAATTTCGTTCGTGTATGTGAGAGATGGTGAAGTAAATTCAATGGAAATTTAAGACAATTTGCTTTGATGTATTTAGCTATATTGTTTCCGAAATGAAAGTAATGAACAAATTTTTTTTAAAGTGGTTCGTTTATGAACATGTTTCTAGAATTCTAGACTGTACCTACTTACAACTTTTGCTTCTTAGACTGCTGTGTGATGTTAACTTACCTGTAACAAATAAAAATATACACATTAGTACAACATGGAAACATTCAGAGAAATCATCGAATCATTCAGAAAAAGTACGTATAATTTATCTTGGTCCGAATCTATTACACTTCCTTCTAAAGTAGGCGAACAAAATCTTCATTCAAAAACTTTATCATGTTAGAAAAAAAATATCAAGGCATTACGCAGACGCTCCGCCATCCAACTTTTCACAAATTTCCAAAACTTGTAAGACAAACGTTGCTCCTTTAACATTCGCACAATTACCTGTTACAACTTGGTGAATGCAAATTCCTGCGATATTTATTTTCACCGCCCTTCTGTTGAACTTTCTTATAAATAACTTTATCAGGGTCAATCTATCAAGCTGTCATTTCTACACAGAAATACTTTTCTGTTGCCCTAGCACTTTTATTCAATAACAAATTTTCAATACAAAACAAAGGGAAGTGTTACGAATGGGTCTCCAGTTTACTATTACTCATTTGGACCTGCCAAAAACAAACTGACGCGACCCTGCTTACATGTAACGTACATGTTTAGAACAAAAATGTACAAAGTTACAGTGGAAAGTTTTCAATATAATTTGCTGGCGATATTGGGAGGGGGATTTATGTAAATCCTAGAAACTACTATGTAATATATTTGTAATATCAGCTTTTGGTAACTGAGATAACAATGTTATTTAGAGGGAAAACTTGCTATTAGGTGCTGTTCATTTTTTATTATAAAGTTTTCTGAACTAAGTTTTTCATTCAAAATGAACGCACGAAATGTTCAACTATAGGTTTGAATAGGTTTATTTATATCTAAAGATTATTATAATTATTGCAACTTAGGTTTTGCGATTACTGTTCAAACAGCTTTCATTATAATTACTGCTGATCTTTTTTATTAGTCTGACTATCCGTTAGTGTTAGTATCCATTCTATTATAATTCATCAATTTATTACAAACTCAAGTCGGGATGGCATAAAGTGAAATACTTCACCTACTGTAGAACGCACAAAAATGTTGCGTCATCAGAAAAATCGCATAAACATGTTTAGACTTCGGGTCAGTATGCTAAGTCTGCGATCACGAACGATTTCACGGGATACCTTTAAGGCTATTCGTTCAGGTACGATAAGCCCGCTACAAATTCAAATACTGAAACGATAAAAGCATTTGTGATCTCGATTTTGTTGAGATCTGTAAAATTTCATATTTCTGACTTCGCCGATAAGATTATGGATTTAGTTGATTCAATCAAGAAGCTTGCGAGGGTCTGAACTAACAACTGTTCTTAATCCACTCTATCTGAGTTGGAATACCGCCCAAACGGATTGGATTACCTTTACGTACTTTACCGGACTTTTTCTTCTCAATATTGGATATAAGCTTTCGAGATTCAACACCATTTTGTTTCCTCTGTTTTTTGCAATGTCGTATTACTTTATCTTAGTCACAGTTGTATACGTTATCCTAGGTTTAAATTACACTTTTGTAATTATAAAATCTTTTTTCATAATTACCGAATTTTGCCACCCAACATCGAAAATATCCGTTTCTGCTGCACTGTAAGTAGCAAAGTCCCATGCAATCGACGACAAATTTATAAGATCACGTGTCCCTATCCAATCTAAGAACAAAACGTTTAAAGAGAACAGTTTAGTTGCAGCAACGGATATTGTCAGGAGGCACCAGCACCCTTTATGCCTTTTATATCCTCCCCGTCACAAACATTTAACACTGACTTCCAGACAGTAATATCGAGACTTGGACAGATAAAATCTTGTGAGTTTGAAAGAGTTTCCTTTATTTGCGAGGGCAAATGGACAATTGCATGAGAAGGTATAGGTGCAGGAATGAGGTTCTGTTCAAAAAGTTTTCGATCTAGATTTGTCTGTAATGAAGGTGGCAGAGGCGAATTTTCTTTTGTGAATTTCGTGTAAAGTTTGCTGCACTGAGTTTGATATTTATATTGGAATTTGTAATGAAATTAGATGTGTAATTTAAGTTTATTAAATACCTAGCAAAGGGAGTTCAATTTTTTTTCATCTCAATTAATTTAGTAGTTTTTGATTAGTTTACATAAATCATTATTTTATTATTGTTTTACACCGTGTTGTCCTGCCGAAGGCCCTTGCCGGATAATTTAATATTGAATAAGTTCTTCTTCTTATTACACGAAACACCTCACACCACAAGACATGACACCATCATGATGAAAATCATCGAATCATACATAGTACATACTCTACACATAAATTGGCCACAAAACTACATCCTTATTCACTTTGAAGCTACCAATAGTGCAGTGGCAGGAGAAGACAGCCGTCATTCCGCTGTAATACAGATAATTGCATTTAACTACGGGACACGGGGAAGCGTGGTCTACTTGCATACGTAACTCACTTTGCACTGTTTAAAAGTGCTCGTTCGTAACAGTTCTGTGGTTATTTTAATGATATTATGTTCTTGGATTTCTAGTTAATATTTTATTTTGGAAAATACATTGCAAATGCCAGAAAGATTTAAAAAATATTTGATTTTGAGTTTGATTGTTTTGAGTAAAAAATGGTAGGTTACAAATACAAAAAACAATACTATTTATAGAAAATATAATGTTTTGAAAATAATTTTTGAAATGCTTGTGGCAACACAAGCAAATAAAACACATTTGTAAATATAATAAAAAAATTGATTAAAGATTAGTAAGATTAAATACCGAACCCGTGTTAATGGAGATCTATTGAAATTGTGAAATGGATTTACAAGTTTGTTCTTAGTTCTACGGCATTTTTATCTTGAAAATATACAATCCAGTTAAATTAACTACAAAATAAACGGATAAAAATAAACTGTATTTTAATTGTCAACGCCATCAACATTCCACATCTCGGAGACGGGCAGCAACAATTACATCTCGTTCATTTGAACTACCTCCACAAAAGAAATTACTTCATTCTTTCTAAATTTCAACTCTCCAAGTTGTTCAGGGGCGTCTAACGGGCGGGAGTTATTTATCTTCGCTCTTAGTATAATAGAATTTAATTAAGTTAGGTGCGACATGCTTCACGCGGTAGGAATTTTGCGAACTTGCGCCAACTCGATACTCGGGAGTTCTTGTCGTATGTGGAAACAGCGGTTATATTTATAAATAAATATTGTCATATAGATATGAAATTGAAATTCTGTTTTGATGACCTTCTTTTCATTGGAAAGAGAAAAGCAAAAGAAATAAGTAATCTAAGTTCAAACGCAAAGAGTCTGCTGGGACCACTTACGCATATAGATGAAGCAAAAAAATCCTATTAATTGATCCTCATGACGATGATGGGAAATATAGTCCTGTCTGACTGAGAAAAACACATCTTTTATGTTCGCTCACTTAATATTTGAAGATCACGTTCATCATCATGCCAAGTAGATTGACAATAAGCAAAAAATAAAGCTGAAATGAGTTCAGTCCCAGAATTGCCAGTCAACGAAGTTCTTATTTTGACTCGAAATCGATAAAAGAAATAAATAAAGCAGTAGCCAGTTGGAGAGACATCGCAAAAACAAAGATTTGAACTGGGTGGCCGTTTATTGAACATTTTTGACACAATTTACCTGTTTCTCTGCTACCATTACAAAAGATATATTCGGAGTACATTAGGAAGCCACTGGAAATTACTGGTAATAAAAGGATAAAGAAAGATTTGTGCGTCTGAAGTATTGTTTGTGAATCAAAAGAGAAAAATATGGCTTTCTCATTGGTGGGTTTATCAGAGAGCTGTTCATAAATTAAAACAGAAAGTACAACCGGTTTTAACATTTCTAAAAAGATATCAAGAACTTAAGAAGCCTTACTATTAGTATGAAAATTATGACTTTTTGGATCTTACTCGATGGTACCTTTCTTATCGACTGTCACCATAAAAGATACCACATTAATTTAGCAGTAACTTTGCACTAATACTGCATAATAGAATTTATAGGTCATATTAGTACACTAATATATTGTATCCGTTTATTTGGCTCCGCTTACACCTTTGGGAGTCCGAAGTTGGAATTATATCCGCAACTTTAATACACTATGAGACAGTGAACTAACCCATTTAGAGCTAACAATCGTGTTAGGACCTCGATTAAATGTTGAAGGAACTTCGGTTTTGCTGTAATGTTTTAAATGTCACGGAACAAGATCGACACTATACATGAATGCTCGGATCCCGATCTTTTGAATGAATACCTATTATGTTGTTGATAAAATAAAGGAATAACTGTATCCACCGCACTTATAGATGTTTCCAGAGAGTATTTTAAAAGACAATAGTTCAATATCAAGTCTCAACAGAGTAAAAAGCCATAACATGAAAGCCAGCAGTGCCAACAGTGGACTGCCAGTAGTGCCAGCAGTGGACGTCTTCGGTGTGATGAATAATAATTGTTAAAATATGCCAATACTGTGAGCATACACAAAATAACTCAATATTTATAATTTGTAGTGACGGTAAAATCATATATGCAAATGAAAATTATCCCAGCTTACCATACTAGCTTGAAAGTCGACCAATAATGTTAAAATACTCCATTAAAAATTCCTCACGCCCAAACAAAAAACAAAAAGTATCCTAACGAAATCTCTCCCACTTTAATCACAGCTTGATCGAATTTCCTCTCCGCAAAGTTTCAACAGGAAAGCGGAAACTATTACGCTTTACATGGCTGTTTACATAGGGTACTTTACACTTAGAGGACAGTGTTTACTATGTGCAGCGAGAAATGTATATAGTTCCTGCCTTTTGATAGACTGCTTTTAATTAGAACATAAGGATTTTCTTACAGTCTGATCAGATGGATTGAACAATGGTGTTTGTTGGTTGTCAAGAAAAGTTTTGATGGTGGGAGGGACATGGATACCTATTGTTATGAAATTCTGTAGGTAATAGAAATAATATTGTTTAAGAAGCAATTAATGAATGGTTATATCAAAAGTACCTAATCGTTTGTAATAATTTGTTCTGAGATATTTTTATTCTTGGTCCAGAAAAGACATCATTGGATCAAAAACATTACAATATTCTATAGAAATGGACATCCCTAATATCAAATCACCCAAAATTCATATATCGAAAACGCGCTCTAGCGCTTTCCGGATCACCAGAGACGACCTAATTAACCAATCGCAACCTAATTTACAAAGCATGATTACAAGAGCATTCGTACAATCAAACGAACGAGTGAGTGAGTAATTATCTTCAACACCTTCACATCTGAACTGAAATGCAAGTCAAGCGTTGTATGTGCGACGGCGTAAACACGCGTACGTACTAACCCGATTAGACACCCCCATACACCCCCACACAACTCACACCCCCGACGCACCCCGGACATGAAACCGCGCTAATAAGGAACACTTCACTTGTAATTTCCCATTTGTTTCTATTTACAACTTGTGAAGTGTTGTGCTGGATTATATTTTTTATGGATTATTTACGGTGGGAAAGGGTTGAGATTTTGAATTTGTGTACGAATTTATTTGGGTTAATTTTAAGGTTAAGTGTGCAAGTTTTTAGTGTTTGTTAATTGAGTGCGTTCTACATATATGTGACACGGAAGGACTATATATGAATGTTCTATTGTTATTTTGGTACTTGTTGTTATGAGAGCTAGACAAGGCTTAGTGCCTGATGAAATCATAAATAAAAGCATAAATAAAACACACACTACAAAAAATTAACTCCTCAACCATTTAAACCTCCACACACGATCAAAGACTATAATAAAAAACCATACACTTTTCAAAACGGGTCAAACCGAATACCGTAACACCATAAACAAAGACAGCTATTGAAACACTAAACCGTTTTGGCAGTAAACGGCTGACTTTGAAAGAGGTCTTGACAAAAGTCGATTCTCTCAAAGGCACCATACGGAACCGCGTCACGTACGTCGTCGTACGCCGGTAACGTGGCGCCGATAAATGATTATTACTTTGGTGAACGGGCCGATTTCTAAACCACTGAAACCTTACGAACCTATTCCGTGGACGCGAGTACGGTTCAATTGGAAGGGACGTCGGATTCTGGATGCGGTTTCGACGTAGTTTCAGGGACCATTTATTTGCCTATCACTTAAAATGAATAATCATTTTAACAACTTAGCAAACTAAGTTGTTAAAATGATTATTCATATTTAGCATCGTACAAATAGGTATTCTGCGTTCGCAATTTATTTGCCAAACATGTAAACAAACACGAGTTTTAGGAAAACCAACTGTAATGCCTACACATAAGGTTCAGTTTGCTCTACAACTTCATATTTCTTTATGACTTTTTTCAACTGTACTTGTCAGTCTAAAATCAACTTTATTTATACTCTCATAAAGTTAATTTTTGCTTAAGTTGAAATTACATCAATATTGGAAACAAGGTTTTGGATAGACCTTAACATGTTTGTCAAAACAAACATGTTATTTGTACGATGCTATTAAATTAATTAAAATCAACAAATAAAATATTTTTTTAAGTGATGTCTAAAGTCATGATCGAACGACTTCAATAAACAAGATAGATAGATATTATGAGCATTATTTTCTATTAACTTAATAGTGAATAAACTTACCGATACCTACCTACACTAATTTATTGGTTTTCACTTTAAATAATGAAAAAAAAAAACATAGAATCGATAATATAACGTCCTATGAAAAAAATACTGGGCTATAAAAAGTATTCAGGAAAAAAAGAACTCCAACAAAGCCGTTTCCATTCACAGTATCAACGGCTTGTACAAAATAGACCAATATGAGGGCAAAACAATCGTCACATCCCATACACCTTTATGTAAATAAGGCTCACTTTAAGACCAGCCAGATATTGCACATAATTTACTTTCAACTTTTTGCCTATTTGAGTTTCTGGGCGAAAGTTACAGCAAAGGAAAAATGTGAGCTAATTGAAAGAAAGAGGTGATGACAATGTTTCTTTGAATTGCATTTTGAGATTTAAAAAAAGGAATTTGTATTCAAAACGCTTGCAGTTTTATAAGAAGTGGTTACTATGGAGACATGGAATTTGATGGCTGATGTTTATTGAAACAAGACAATTTAATACTTGTAAGATAAGATAGGATAAGATAAGATAATACCTTATTTGCCAAAATGTAGGTGTACAAAGTAGTATGATGTTATTATAAATGTGGCCCATTTAGATTCTACCATTACGTGGTGTGCAAATATTTAATTTCAAAATACATTAAATCATTAGTAAGTGAAGACTAAAGGGACAGAGCCAATAAATAATATATATATAATAAGTTGTATTGCAAACGTCCGAGTGGTCGCCTTACCTCTACAAATGTGGGTAGTTTGAAAGTGTTTATCTAAAGTCTGAGAGAGAATGGAAATTTAATTAAAGTGTATGATAGTTGCGATACTAATGAATATTGCGTACTTCAAGTATATGTTGAAATGAAAGGAGTAATTAAAGATGTAGTAATATAGATTGTAGGACTAAATGTTAGAAGGGATAGAAAATGATTTAAAACCAAATAAGCTTTAGGTATTTCAAACACATGTGTTTTTAAGAAATTAAGATTACTAAAAGACTTACTTGATGCTGATCATAATGATATTAAACTAGACTATAATTTTACTGTAGTGAAAAATATTAACAAAAAAATTTTAAAACTTTAAACGTAAAACTTCCTAAAACTAATGAAATAAATTACACAGGATGACCTAAAAAATTAAATAGAAGCGCACAACAAATAAAACATCCGCTTATTACAGTGGCAAAGCGTGGCCGTACTCAAGTTTTATCAGCTGTGAATTTCTCTCATAAATATTCGATTGAGCTCCGTGCCCCAGGCTTGGGGCGACCCCCTTTGTAATATTGAGATTCATAATTTGACCCGCAACTAACTTAGCGATCCACTGGATTCCTGAAACACTAATAAGCCATAGACAATATATAAATAGAGTCTAGACTTGGACTAAGCATCATGTTGTTTGAGAAATTTTGAGATGAGTCCACAGTTTTTCGACCTGATAAAAGTACTGCAGAGTAAGAAGCGATTCACAGCGTAAGAAAAGAGTGAGAGAAAATATGATGTGGAGGATAAATATAATCAAAATAAATTTATTCAACTGCAGACAGAAATACTGCCTTGTCATGTAGTTTGATTTTGGTTTTCGACGCGGTGACCGGAAGCCATTATTATACGGAACCCTCGTTATTCCAAACTATGTTCCGGCGACTCCTTTAATTTTTTCCTTTCCACTCACATCGCTCATAATTTTATTTCAGGCTCTGCTTTTAACTTTATTCCTTAGAGTACCTACCTATATTTTCTAGAAACCAATGATTTATTTTCGGCGCTGCCGAGAATCAGGCCATTTTTTACCGTTTGATTGAAAACGTCAAAGGAATCAATCTGTTTTGCGAATTCATAAAATTAGAATGGATTCCAGATTTCTTTTGTTATTCGTCGAACAAAAGAATAATAGCAATTAACTTTTATCCCTTTATGATTCTACATTTTTATCTTTGGATTATTAGACCTATTATTAACTAAGAATAAGTTACTTTGGAAAAAGTTTTTGGGTTTTCTGCACGTGTAAACAAATTTTGAGCATCTTTATTTTAACTGGTGGTACTTCATTGAATTCTACAGTTTTCCATTTAATTGTTTGTTTACTACTATTTAATACTGAAATTTATTTTTAACGAACTTCTAAACGAAGGAGGTTATCAATTCGGATGTTTATATTTTTTGTTAAAAAGTTTTTCCTTTTAATTTCCTGCCGTATACACAAACATATCCATAGACATAATAACTTCATAACTCATCTGTCGTTTTTCTTGAACTCAATAAAAGTCTGTCGTAAAATTGTACAGAGGAATGACGTATTCGTAATGCATGAGCTCCTGTCGCCTCGAGTTCAGTCAGCAACGCTGTCACTCTAATATTTGAAGGCTTTTGAAATTAAATGTTGAAGGATGAGCGAGCATAAAGCAGTTAATTTGTTCAAGAGTAATGAGCAGACTTAAAATGAACAAACAACATAATTTTTATGAGCAGAATTTTTGCTTTGATTTAGTAATGAAAGATAATAGCATCAAAGTAGCAGCTGCATTTTACAAAGCTTCGTAATTAAATTGAGCTTCTAATGAAAGTAGGTATTTGCTTATTAGATTTTAAACTCTATGAATAAGTTATTTTTTGCCTTAACGTTACGGGGCTGGTATTTAGACTCAAATTCTTCCGTCAGAGACTAAATAAATTGAGATTTTGTATTAAATATTTTCATAGCGCAACAAAACTGCGATAAAATATCAAAGGCGAAAATGTACCTTTAACTTTACGTAGTTTGTCCAGTAGTGCTCGCGATGAAATTAAAAAAAAAAAAACTTTTATTTCAGACATACTTGGCCCATAATATTGTTAGTAGAAAGACTTAAGAAACTATGTTAGTACATTTAAAAATTTCAAACAATTAATTTAGGTATTTGCCGCCATCTGGGGCCCCGGGCACACGCCCTTATGCTGGAACCCAGTTATACGTAAACTTTAACAATATATAACGTTCCTAATCTCTATCGTTTTAATTTTTGATTTTGATTTTAATGTGTACCTAAATTATTTTTAAATTGTGTTTTCCATTGATCTTGTGGTCTGCAATGAACATTTTTTTTATTATTTATATTTTCCAAATATCAAAAAGGACATAAGTGCAACCGCTACATTCCTATTAAAATTTTACTCGGCATAACTTCAATGTTTTCCGAAATTGTCTCCCAGACGAACGTAATTGGCGACCTGGCAATCGGCAGAAGTATTTAACAAATAGTTTCGCGAGTCAAAAGCTTGTTGGGTGATGAACTCATACCTGCTTGAAACTGGCTTAGCTTGAGCGATGTGAGCTGAGCGAGCGAAGTTCACCTTGTTCGTTGTAAACGAATTTACGCTGATGGTGAAATGTTTTAGCTCTTTATATGGAGCTTTTTGGATGACTGCAACGTTCTCGACTGTTAATGAAAGAACTTTCATAGTGTCACTATTCAAATGGCAATGTTTAGTTCTCATGTTAGATGTTACTAATTATGTCATTTTTAACAATGTTGTAGTAGTATTGGAAGACAAATTTTAAAACCTTGCAATTTATTCTTTCGTTTTATTTTAAAACCAACCATTCCTCCTGTACATCCTGTACCTAAAAGGTATCGTATTCCATCAAAACCAAATTCACTAAACATAACGTCCACTGTCTACCAAAAAGTCTACGATATCGCATAATCCAAACACACACAATAAAGCATATAACCACAACAGGCATTTGTCAAGCGATAAAAACAAAAAGTAAGCCATCGAGAGTGGCTTGGAAGTACCACCTAGGAGGCGTGACCGGCCAATTTGGCGGAGGAGTCTCGAGGGCCCAAGAGTAATGCCTCTGACGTCCACATAAGCACCATGAAATTTATCGACCTTACGTGCCGGACAACCAAAATAAAAACAAACTCGGCAAGTGTCAAAGTTCGTTTTGGAGCTACCAGCGGTTTTTATATTCAATTACTGCGGGTGCTGGGAAATTTTTGGATGTGTACCGAATTCGTGCATTTGGATAAGTACGCGTATTTACATTTGAGATTTATAGTTGTTGATATTGGTAGGCTGCATAAATTGTAACGTATTTTTTTGGGTGTGATATATGAATTATTTTACAATATTGTAACTCCTATTATGTAGAATCTATTAAACTGGCAGCGAAATAGATTTAAAATTCAAAGGTGTCGACAGTGACTGACCCCCACCATTCGTTTTGAGACAGATGACCATAACCCACAAGCCTTCACAAGAAAGAAAACCATCAAAACAGATCATCTATTTTTTCTAAAGATGACTTTTATGACGTCGGCATCTGATAGATTCGAGTTTTGATGCCGTTTTCAGATCAACAAAGGAATAACTTCTATATCGGTACATAAACTTATTGATTAATGCTTTTGTTTCAACCGATTCTGCAGTTTTGGTAAAACTATCTACAAGTTTATGAGTTTAACCAGTACCTTAGGTTTGATTTATTCTGGCATTAGAATTATTAATAGGATTAGACAATATTCCTGTCAAGAATACTTTGATAGAACAAAAATGATGAAAATAATGAAGGTACGAGTAAATACTACAAATAAACATAATAACTATTTTTAGTCAGATTTCAACTCACAGAAAATTATACCTAATAGTTGCTAATATCGCTATTATAATTCTGGTACCAAATAAGAAAGTAAGAATACGAATATTATAAAATAAAAGGCGTTTGAAATATTCATTCATACATGCAAACTCATAAGCATAATGACTCCCAATTTCCATGTAGACGGTATGAACAGTAATCCGGAATAATTCAAGCAATAAAAGTTCCATTATCACCTTGCTATCGAACCCTAAAAATGTTATATACTCGCCTTCCATCGGCTTATATTTACTACTGTGCATGAAACGTCGCTTTTTATACCAGGGTTGTACAGTAAACGGGGTATTGCTGCGGCTTATGAAAGTTTTCATATCGACTTTTATCGTGACATACAATTTTATATTGCAGACGTTTTACACATCTACTAATAGAGATGGTAGCTATCATATTTTGAGGCTTTATTTATTTTTTCTGGAGGAATGATTTTCTATGTGTTCATAATCAGCCTATAATGTTCCCATTGCTGGGAAACAGGCCCTCGGTGAGAGGGAGTAGGCAATCCACCACGCGGACCCAATACGAGTTGGTAGATGTCACATGTATGATTCGAGGAAATGCCGGTTTCCTCATGATGTTTTCCCTCACCGTTTTGAGAGCAATGGTGATGAAATCATTTACACAAAGTAAAGCGCTTGTCTAGGTTCGAACCTATGACGTACAACTCGTAAGTCACGGCCGTTACCACTGGGCCACCACTGCTCCCTGTTTCTGTGTTACTAATCGTTTTTAGGGCAAAGTTTTGATGAGATAGTGATTGAGATATCCCAATGTTGTTTTAAAGAGGGTCTCACTATTGTCAATATTATCTCAAAATAAAACAACTCATTGCAATTCAAACAACAGAATCTAGTAAAACTGTTAAAGAAAAATGTTGTGAACATTAACATTAAACCATACAATATTAAATATAAAAGCTCCAACCAACACTCACCAACTGATAAACTAATCATAAACAGTGCATAGAGAAAACAGAATTTCTCCAAGCAAGTTGAAATAATATCTATGATGGGAGTAAAATGGCAAAAATTCAAGTTCATGCGGCACGTATTCGACGCGGACCGACCGCCTCTTGCCCGCCCTCGACCACCCGCTAGTGTTGCCAACGAACATATGCTGTGGGATTTAAATGTTTTACGGGATAGAATAGAACATCTTGAACATGGTGTCAGTTTGTGGCTACGATTTTTCCAGGATTGTCAAAGAATTTAAAATGGTGTACACTGCTTTCGAAAAAGTAGAATATTTTGCACAGATGGAAGGAAGAGCAAAAACGAATGATAAATTTAATATCGCAAAACGATTGTCAGTAAAAAAGATAAAATATCATCCTCTCCAAATACAAAATTACAAGTAACAATCTCTAACGACAGCTGAATCATAAAATCACGAAGAAAAAATAATATATCGTATTAATATTTGTTTCTTAAGCCCGGGACGGCCCGGGGTATTCCGGGAACGTGGCATCACTACCGTCCGCCCCGCACTTTTATCGTCGGATAATTGAATTTCCGCACTCCGCTACAAACAGGAAGTTCCGCTGGTTTACGTTCAGCGCTGAATATTGCATCCAACGCTGATGGAGTTATTATTTTCAATATGACGATTAACCCTCTTGGTTTGTAGTTGAGATAATTGAACTATGAACTTTGTTTGTTTTCTATAAGGATAGGTAGCGACAAAATGTGTTAGTATATCATCAAACTAGACATGTACATAGTTATTTGATAATAGCCAGTCCTTGAATCTTAGCAACAGTTTTACTTGTGCACTTACTAATACCAAAATAAAAATAACTAAACTACCAAGCTATTCATAATGGTACTCTCCCTTATTGCTCTTCTTGTGTAAATTCTCAGCAGATGCATCCACTTAAAATATTGATTTCTTGTATACATTCTAGAAAATAAGAATATTTTTGTGATTTCATAGGTATCCAGTGCCATCATTGGAGTCCCGTGCAAATTGCCTTTGAAGCCTCTTTAAATAGTTTTTGAAGGCTTTATTCACCGGGCTCTCTGCTCGCGACTGTCAGTTCCCCCCTCGAGCTTCCTCGGGCCTCCAAAGGCTTCCGCTCTTATTTACACAAGGCGAACCTTCAAAGTCCCAAGTTGTTCGGTACTTTCTGTGAAGCTCGTCTTTTCAATTTCAGAAGCGAGTAACGGAAAAATTGGAGTTTTTTTATAAGAAGTGAACCTACTCATTTCTGTACAGTTTTGTGTACCGTCTCACACAAAAAAACTTATGTGGTGTTTTGCTAAGTCGTTTCGCTTGCTTGTTACATGAATAACACGAAACATATAGATATGTATGAATTTACGAGTAGGTTCTTCACAACGAGAAAAAAACTTTCAGTTACTGAATATATTTTTATAAATGTAATTTATTTATTAAACTTTATGCACAAGTAAAAACTACTGTACAAAGGCGGACTTAATGCCTGAGGCATTTTCTACCAGTCAACCTTAGGGTGGTGCAGAGACAGACATGGCAGGTGCAACATAAGACAATACATGTAACCTGAATAAAAATAAAATCTATATCTATCCAGAAAATTGTTTCATGAAATTATGCAAAATGTAACATTATTATTCGACACACAACAAATAAAATATTCATAAAACGACATCTGAGTGTTGTATTTTTTTCCCTTCAGATTCATTAATTCACATTAGCTGCCAAACTTTCACATAATCCGAAAACTTCGTTTACCTTGTTCCTCAGTAAAACATCACCTACCCCTATTCGTTGCGTTCCACTCCTCCGGGGAGGCTCTTCCAACTATTTGTGAAAAACAGCATATAAAGCTTTGTCAGCGATAGGCGAAGTCGAGTGGTCGTCCTTGACAATACGCTCCTATTCATTTCCGCTAAAACCCACTTTGAGGGTAGTTCAGGTTTGTTAGAACAAACCGACTTTTAAAACGGTGTTCAGCTTTGTTTAAATCTTACAGTTTCTTGGTTCCAATCTTCGCTTTAGGGATGTTCTTTTTATTTCGTAGTGTCGAAGTTCGGTTAGTACTTTTAATCCGGAATAAAGTTTAGGTGCTGTTTTACAACCGTACTTGTGTAGAAGCCACGTAAACAAAGTCGAATTTTATTTCAACGAAAATAACCTACTTTACGATTTGTTTAATCATTCATGAGATGATAATCCTATTATGTATCACCAAAAATGTATTCCACATAATTGAAACCCGACCCATTTCCCACATTAATATAATTACATCATATATATGTAATTAGATTTATATTATTTAGACGACAAAGCTGAGCTGTATCAAAGAGGACCTTTGACTATTCAGTTGTGCCCGGGAATGAGAGGTACAATAATCTGACCGATGTTTGACTGCATTTACCGACGGACCTATCAAAAAGTTCCAGTCGCGGCATTATTCGACTTTGACCAATGTCGCGTGCGAGGCTGGGTGGCCCTCCCCACTGCCCCCATGCCTCCCTCGACGATACGTACAGATGGACAGTAAGTGAACTGAAAACTGTAGCAATACTTCGTTTATCTGGACGACTTGGTACTTTCAAGGCGTGATGTACGGAAGAATGTTTTGTTTGTTCTTGTAAAATGAATAAAGCTTTGTATTTATAATACGTCTAAGAACGTTAATAATTAGATTATAATCTCCATGTCCATCACTTCATAGAGTTGAGCAAAGGAGCATTCTCAGAACAGAACATAACAATAACAGACTACATTTCTGAGAATCTTTAACCTCGTCTTGTTTTAAACGGTTACTGTGAAATATGTCAATGAACACTTATAAAATAACGTTTTGGTTACTGATATTCATATTTCATGATAATTAAATGCCTTATTGTTCTAGAGTGGAATCAAGTTGACATACCGAGTATTTTCCTATCCAGTCCAATGAATGCGACTCCCTGACGGAATTAATCAATTTCACTCATAACTAACGATGTCACATATATTAACTTGTCTGTATTGAAGGAGGAATTAATGTTAGTTACTTGTGTGTAGCTTTATATTTCTCTGTACTGAAGTGTCTGTGAGCTGATCGCTATTGTACCTACTCACATATTACTCATATTATTGCTACATCACTAGCACTATCGTGTAATAGATTTTCGAGTTTTTACATAATTATGTCGTAGGGTGATTTGATAATTCGAATTTTCGTGAAAACCTAGGGATATTGCGAAAACACGGATAATTAAAAAATGGCGAAAAAAAATCTGCGAGCAACTTGGAAGTAGCGCCCGCCGGCCGCTGCCGCGGTTTGTCACAGTTCTAACCTAACCTGTTTCACCCAGTTCAATATTATGACGAATCATACAATCTGCCTGCGACTAGATAATTACCCAACAAACATTTTTTGTCATATAATAATGTCATACAGACGTTATTTCGACATTTATAAAACTTTCTTATACAACTTTTCGTCCTGTAAACGTTTTCGTTGTATAAACGTCATAAAACTGTAAATTTTGTCATATAATTACCTTTTAAACATCTGATTAACGGATAATAATCATCTTTGATAAAAACTTATCAACATCCGCATAATTATAGATCATAGTGGGGTTTACCTAAAATAAAAGTATTATTTAGACTTAACTAAGTTATAAGTCACGCAAACAAATATTCAATTTTTTTAATATAAATTCTTTGAACTAAGTTAGCTAAGCGTTTTTAATTTTATTACTGATCCCTAAATCAACTGTAATGGCGTAAACATTTACAATGAACACGCAGTTTATAGGTCGGGAAGTTATGTAGTTGTCATATAACGCAGTCACTTAATAAAATTATTAATAAAATATGTGAAAACATTAAAATTTTAAAAGCGCATAAAAAATTTGTTCCAAACTTACCTCACATTAATCAGTAAACTTGATTGTACAATGGTTTACAACTGATGAAATGGTTTTATCACCTCAAAAAACAAAGAAAAAATGCAATATTAACTCAGCTGTCAAAAATACTGCCATATTAAATTAACGTGACATAATCTGTTACAATATAATTTCGTTCAATATGAGTTTAGGGGTATGAGGAACAGGGTGTAAAGTTCACTCATCCCCCATAGAAAAGGGAGGATTCTCCTACCAGACGGGTGTTGTGTCTGGCGGGCAACTGCCCAATGATTGATATTGGGTTTTTGTATATATGTTCACTGCACGGTAAACTCTAATTGCGCGATGCAGGATTTATGTGACGTCAGGTCTTCGATGCGTAGTTCACATGTGGCGATGTAGATACCGCCACATCACTCCCCTCCGGAGACCGGAGGTCGATAGTGGGCTAAGTCTTGTATCTTGCGATGCTTGCCAGTGCCAGTTGTGGTTCCAGTGAGTCGGAACCGGGTGCCGCATTGTTCGCGGTGGGTCGGAACTGTTTGCGGTGATTCCCCAGTGGCTCAGGGTGATGAGGTTGAGGTGATTGATGTGATTCCCCAGTGGGTCGGGGTGATGAGGCTGAGGGTGATGACCAGGAATGCGCGATCGCTGCATGCTGGTGGTCAGGATACCCGTTGACGCCTCGGGTGTTGGCTTGGCTGTGTGACTCGCCTCACTGAACGCTTGCGGGAGTGATGATGATGACGTCACGCTGGAGTAGTTGCACGAAGGCTGCGTTAACGTTCATATTCGGGGTCACCAATTTAGGGGTATGAGGAACAGGGTGTAAAGTTCACTCATCCCCCATAGAAAAGGGAGGATTCTCCTACCAGACGGGTGTTGTGTCTGGCGGGCAACTGCCCAATGATTGATATTGGGTTTTTGTATATATGTTCACTGCACGGTAAACTCTAATTGCGCGATGCAGGATTTATGTGACGTCAGGTCTTCGATGCGTAGTTCACATGTGGCGATGTAGATACCGCCACAATGAGCATCATCTTTAAATGACAATAACACAACGATTACATTATATAAAAGTCATATTGTGTGCCATAACTCGACCCGAAGTCGAATACACGCCGCGACAGCTATCATTACATGATATTTAGTCAAATCGCCGACGTGTATATTTCTACTATGCGACTAAGTAGGTATTTATATGACTGTTACACGAAACTCTTAGCAACTTAAGTTGAATAAAATGGGCCCTAATGCCGTCGAGTAAACGTCCTTATGACATTTACACGTAAAGTATAATCGTATATACTAAATAACATTAAGTTGCCACCAAAACGTCTACTCAACGTCGTAAATGTTTGTTAGGTAGACAATGGTGAAAACATTTTGTCCTTCTCCAGGTCATGGTCTACCCATGTGTCAAATTACATCCAAATCCGTTCAGCCGTTTTAGCATGAAAGCGTAAAAACAAACAAATAAACTCACTTTCGCATTAATAATATTAGTTATATATATATAAATAATATAGGATATATATAGGATAAATATATATATATAAATAATATAGGATATATATAGGATAAATATATATATATAAATAATATAAGATATTTATAGGATAAATAATAATTATAGTCGTATCAGCCAATGGCTTAATTGCCAAGAGCCTCGACCAACACCTAAGGAGGCTCTCGTTGGGCAGCTGGATTAAGGGCTTGATTCAGAAAGCTGTACTCCTGGACACGGCTCGCATCGTTAGGAGGTTCCTCTCTCTGGAGCCCTGACCGCCGGTAGCTTGGACCCTGTTCCCGATACCGGTGGGCTACTATTTTTTATATTTTTAAATGTTTTATATAATTTTTTAGTCTAATATTTAAAAATATAATTTATAAGTATTAAAAATGAAATAAAGAGATTATTATAATAAATATTATATAACTTAGGATATCGCATATCACATTATTATAGGTTAGGATAGTAATAGGATAGAAGTAGATAGGATATTGAACTTGGCTCCCATTTTCGCATTTATATTTTTGATGGGATTAGAATTTGCTTTCTTGTAGAAAGCGATATGCAAAGATAAAGGCCCCATTAAATATAAATAAGTACCCTTAATAACCATCATACAAATTAAATTAGCCAACATTTCTTTACAGTCAAACCACGACCTGACGCATCACCAGAATTCCAAAGATGTTCAAAACACATCCATTCAAATGCTCCAATACTAACATGGAAATCTCGCCAAAGTTTCCTGTTTACCAATTAAATTTTCGACTTTCAACCTCTGCACACACCTGAAGGGTTAAAGCCGGGCTGTTTTCCAACTACTAGACACGTCAGTTAATAATTCCCTTTATAGTGAAGTAAGTTGCTTACAAGCTCTGCGGTGTCTAAGTAACTTCGGCACGGCACACATTACGTGGTCTCTTTAAATATTTGCTCGGTGGATTGAAATTATTTTAGCGTAAGGATGAACGGAATTTGTATCAAAATTAGTTTGTTTATTTAGAATCATGTTCATGAATTGATGCTGTATTTGAATTAGTATTGCAAGTATTCGATATGTGGTGTGATTTGAAATTGGAATTTAAAATGGCAAAATGTACTGCGTTCGATATAAAAGATGCATATTTGTATCTGATATCGGTATCTTTAAAATACGGCGTCACATAGTGGTTGATTCTGAGTGCTTATCATGGTTATTAAATTATTTGTATTTGTTGCTACCGTTTTATAAATACCTTCAATATCGCACACAGAAAGTTGGGTCACAGTACTATAAACCTTGTTTTTGTGACTGTTCAAAACGTCACAAACATTTCATTACTTTGACTGATTGATCAACCATCTCTGACAATGCAGATTCGGCAAAACTTTCATCATAATACAAAGACAACAAATCAAAGAGAACTCTAATAAAAACTTCTTACAGAATACAGGACAAATGGAAACATGAGCGAGAGTAATCCACAATTACACAGCGACATCGGTAAGAGATTCAGGATAAAATACATAATCCCCCGCGCGGGAGGGTAAAGCCGGCCGCTCACTGCAACCGTTATAAATATATATAAATGTGGTTTTAAAAGATGGTTGTTTTATGTGTGTTAGTGATGGGGTTTTGTTCAGATGTTAGAATACAGAACTTGTTAGAACAAAACAAATTTTGTTAGAACAAAAGGGGGGTTTAAATAAATTAAATATTATTGATATGTTTTTTTACTGCAGTCAAAATAAGAAATAGTTTTCTGCACTGTTAGGTTTAATGTTTACTTTTTCTAATATTTCCAGATCACAGTGCTCTTTTGTTTGTCAACATAATGTATTGTTGTCAACGTAAGTATGTTGTCATTATTTTTCACTTAAATTTATGTAATTTGTTATCATTTAATTGTATTTTTGTGTGTCTTTTGTATGCACTGAATAAATGTTTTATCTATCTATCTATTATGACGACCATAAATTGCACTTTATTTTTATATTTTGTTATCTGCTGTATATTATGTATATTGTGTGCCTTTTAGCCTGTGCTGAATAAATGTATTTTCTTTTTCTTTCTATTTATGCCTTCAAATAAAAATAATAATTAAAAAAAAAAAAAAAAATATGCCTTGGTTCATATTTTTTTTTAAATTTACAGAACATCACGTACTAAACTGCGCGCAGATAAGTCTGCGCGCGGCTGAAATCAGACCTAATAATATGCCGCGTCTTGTCGTATATGTTAGGTTAAATGAAGTATAGACTTATTCATTTAATTAATATTTATATGAGATTAATAAAATAAATAAAAAATAAAAATATTCAAGTATTCAGTATTAAATTGGTTAAATATTAACATAAAATATTAGAAATAATTATTATTTAATAATTATTATGATTCAATTATTACTAGAGATTAAATATTCCAGTACAGAATTAAGGGCGCCAGTGCCACCAGTCGCGCGCAGACTCTCCTATCTTGCGCGTACTCTAATGTAACATGTGCTACATCTCCTTCTCAAAGCCTACTTACTAAAATATTCTGAATACGACATCTCTAAAGAGTCTTGTTAACAATAAGGACTCCTTTTACAGATAATGTCTGCATTTTTAATGCAGCAGTAAGTGAACATCCGTCGTTATTGGTGCCGAAGGATATCGTGCCGTTTGTCGAAACTTGAGAGAAGACTCGCGGGAATTCGGCCGACTTCGGATTTACTCCTCTCGGGCCTCGCGGACCCTTGAAAGTACTGTCACGGACTCAATTTGTATGGGCTATTGATTTATGATGTACTAGAACTGATGATTTATAATGGATGACTTTATTACTGAGAACAAATACGCTTTAAAACTTTCAGATTATTACTTAGTGCTTCTGCCATGTAGATTTTGATACTCAGTGTAGAAAAGTATTAATTTCGTCTTATTGAGTTATGAAACGAACAATTTCGTAGTTTGTGAGAAATATCTTATTACAGTCTGCAAAGTTTGCTTCTACAGAATTACTTCTGATTACACAGCATGTTCGTTGTTACCAAACTAAACGTAATATTGTAAAGTTTAATGTATTGTTCTGTGCCATATAATTTTATTTACAAAACTATTAAACGCATCGACAGACACGATATCGAAAAGCTATTACAGAGAAAACTTCTTCGCGGAATCGCGCGTCACCGTCCAGGCAACGAGTTGAGCAATAATATAAATTTTTATACCGAACATACAGCTTCCGTACGCGACTGTACGAAGACATTGTTACTGGCGACTCGAAGAACTAAAGATCCACTTCTATTTTCCGATAGGGCGGGCATAGTATCATTCAACTTTTTTATTATCTCCGAACAGGTCAGTGGACGGTACATTCTGTTCTTATCGATTTGTCCAGTCAAATAATACGGGTACATGTATCTGATCGGACGGCCACTTTTACTGTTGTTGCAAAAACAATGTTTGGTCGTAGGTATGCGTTCGTGGAGTGACTTAGTGTATGGGCCTGGGTATTCTATTATTCAAAAGTTTACGGAAGCATAAGTTTTTTATTGTTTTATACAGATTTATCATTCGTAAAGCAACTCTGAGATGAAGAGCATATGCAAGCAAAATATGAGCTGCAGCAACCCCATATAAATTGAGATGATTGAGGTTATGATGATAACCATGAAGATATTGATCACCACCACTAGAAACTGTTGTATCGTAATACAAAATCTTGTCAAAAGTAAACATCGCTGCAACCTGATCATAAAAATCCTACTATCCTTAACTTCACAAACAAACTTAACATACAAACTTTCATTTATAATAATAGTAATATTATAATGTGAAAGTTTGTAGGTACCTATGTTAAGTGTGTAGTTTGTATGTTTGGATGTTTGTGACTCACACGCTAAAACGGCTGCATAGATTTGGATGAAATTTGGCACAAAGATAGTTTAGAATACTTTTTATCCCGGTAGTACGTTCGCGTGGCATAATTTCCAACAGGCATGCGAGCGAGGCCGCTGGCAAAAGCTAATAGATAATCAGAAATCGAAAATAGATACCTCAAAACAGCCTCATAATCCTACAAAACCTAAGCAAACCAAACACCAAATATTCCATTCCTTTCCACACCGGACCCCGAACGTCACATAGTATTTGACACCGAAATCCTCGCGTGGAAATCACTATTTACCCTAACCCCACTGAGCACTAAGCCAATTACGGACCCAGTCTTTGACGTTAGCGAATCAAATTCAATTTGTCAACATTTCGCCACACTTAATCTGAATAATGAATCGGGGTAATCTTAATCCTGCCCATTGGCAAGCTGCCGATCAAAATCCCGTGACATGAAATAGGATTTTTTCTAATGAAAATTGAATTTTAAGTGATGTTGGTACGGTGGGTAATATTTGTCGGCTGTAGGGTAATTTTGTCAGTTTCGTTTGTGCATGTTGTTGCGAAGGTACTATTTTTGAATATCATTCATATGGATAAAGTTTAGCTTACGATATTTACCCGACTACGGCGAAGCAAAAAAGGAGGGTTATGATTTTGACTGGTATGTGTGTTCCACCTGAAATATGGTGTAACTTTTATTTGTCCCACCTGCGATATCAAAATTCTATCAATAATATTGCTTGTTTATCTCTTTTCAGTTAAATACGTGTTTTTGCAGTCGGGTTTTTTGGTTTTTTAAATTATTTTTTTATTAATTGATTTTTTTGCCGTAGTTGGTTTTTAGTTTTTAACTATTATATTTATTTGAAATTCGTTTTCGGAAGAAAAAAGTTAAAATTCACTTTACCAATATTATTTATGTCAAAATTGCAACGATGCACGAGTACTCATAGCCCATAAAAACTTTCGGGGAATGTTCAATAAGTCACACAGAACTTACAGTTTTAAATTACATTCCGAATTTAAGTACTTCTATCAATAACTTTTTCTGAAAATATCAAGGAAAAAAGTAACATTTTGGTAAGAAACTGTTTAGGAATATTTATTGTTTTAAAGTGTCATTTATTTCCTTTGATCGACTCAATTCACAGACCATAAACACAATCAGCAATTTCAGTCCAATATCCACTAATGCAACAAAGCATAGCATTGTCAGTTTACCTTCCATTTTCCATTACAGTTTTAGTTCGTACACTTGTCGTTTGATTGTAGGTACTTGATTAACATTTTGACTGTTTGCTGAATTGCAATTACATCGCGACGAACATCAGTCTTTGATGTGCCACATCGACGTCACGCTTACGGACAACAGAGCACGTCAAAGCAGATTTGAAGTTCCTGTGTATGGATTGACCAAAATGGCGGTTATGTCGGTTTTGCGACGGTTTTGTGAAATCAGATCAAAGGCATTTTTAGTGGCTATTGTGCGAGCGGATTTTGAAGCAAATATGTGAAGGGCTCAAAATTAAATTGCAGTGCATTATGCATAATAATATTGTTTGTTGAAACCGACAATAAAATCGATGCAAAATCAGTTAAACAATTGGACACAGTATACACTCGACACTTCAATTACTATTGCACCTTGGAATCAAACCTCATTAAAGACCGAATCGGACGAGACCTGACGAGGCTTAATGAAACAAATCCAGTAAAAGAGAGACTTACAGAATATCTCGTTCCGTTCAATAACAGCTAATAGTACAAATTCGTTCGACAAGATATCCCAAGAACTTGATGCCTTTGATAAAAAGTGGGAAAGGAACTAGTAGCATGCATCATACTCTGAATCCAATTAAAAAGCTGTTCGGCCATCGCCAGTGGCTACATAGGGGAGTCTTCATGTTCTCTAATTAGAGGGTAGGTCGCGTTTCTGGACGCTCTTTGCTGTTTGGTACGAGTTACGAGAGAGTTTTGATGTAGGTGGTATATATGGTAATTCGATGCATTTGAACGGATTGAGTTAGTTGTAAACTGTCTTGTAGTTCAATTGTGGCACGGGAGTTTGAATATGATTTGTAGCTTAATAAATGGAGTCATTTGAATGTGACGTCCAAAAGTGCCTTGTGTGTGTGCCTATTTGAAATAAATTAGTTGACTTTGACTTTGTTAAGTTTTAACGCAGCTTTCACCTGAAAGAGCAAACCTACTTACTGATTTGTTTAGACATTAATAATGTTTATTGTATTTATATAATTATATGTAGTTAAGAGTAGTTTAAATTATGATGAGGCTGATATGCCACTGTGGATAAAAGCCTCTAATAAAATTTAGGAATAAAAAAGAGATCAATATTGTCACCTTTCTACGATCGAACGAAATTTTGTTGTAGACAAGGAAATTAATAACATTATTGTGACTATCTTCTATACATACATATTATAAATTAAAGTCGCTTTTCGTGATTGTCTGTATGTCCACGTTGTTCTTCTAAACCACGCAGATTTTGATGAGCTTTTCACCATCGTTTAGAAAATTTATTCCGGAGTTTTATGTGTATAATACGATTTTATTAAAGTTATATATATCTAAGTAATCTCGATGTTTTGTCAAGTCGTAAAAACTGAGCTAAGCAGGAGCGCTAGTTATTATTATTAATTTGAATTATTCATTCTTGGTTCTCATGGTATAATAACGATGATTTTCATTAATTTATCCTACATCCATATTATTTGTAAGTTCCAATCTCAAACTCAATTTTATTTTAAATCTTATGCGTCTTCTATAATATAAAAAATACTTGCTTTTACCAAAACTAAGGCTGGCGTAGACTATATCTTCGCACTATAGTATATTCCGCCGCAGCGGCTTCACGTATACCACAGTCTATCCTCCGGCCTGACTGCCCCTACTGCCACAGCAAAAGGATTACCAAAGTAAACAAAAGCTCTATAAAGTTAATCCCAAGGGAGTCCACGGTATATTATTTAACAAATCTACGTGATACTTGTTTGGTTATCTTGAGGTTACTGAGGATGCGTATTAAATTGTCGGAGAGATTCTTGTTATGATATTATGTAGGCACAGTTAATAAAAGGAATAAAGGGAGGAGCTCGTGGCTAAGTAATAACAGCCGCTCGGTTCGATCCATCAGGTTAAGCTACACTTGCCGGGGTTGGTCCGTGGATGGGTGACCATTTTCACATATCGAGACTCCTCCGTGCCTCGGAAAGCACGTTAAGCCGTTGGTCCCGGCTGTAATTTGTGGATCTTTGACAGTCGTTACGAGTCGTCAGAAGCACGAAAGTCTGACAACCAGTCTAACCAAGGGTTATCGTATAACCCAGTTACTGGGTTGTGGAGGTCAGATAGGCAGTCGCTCCATGTAAAATACTGGTATTCAGCTGCATCCGGTTAGACTAGAAGCCGACCCCAACATAGTTGGGAAAAAGGCTGGGCAGATTGAGTAAATAAAAGGAATATTAGTAGGTAATAATATAGTTTTAGGAAAAATATTTTATAAAGCACCACATCCACCACACCACAACACCACACCGCGACAACACACCATTCATATACTTATACACCATAGCACCCCACACATGCACCACAGCGTTCGGTCAGTGGGTCATCTTAGGAGCACGTTCATATACTCTGACACCAGATTAGTCACTAACCACAAGAAAAAGAATTAGAGATATAAAGCGAGAACTATCCATGTTTAAAAATTTCAAATCCGCTGCAAATGTATCTTTAGTTTCAAAATTATCATTTGGGAAGATAAACTAAATAAAGCTATGGATCCACGTTATAACCAGATTTATAATAACATGGAAAAAGTCCTGCCAATAAAACAATTGAATTTGGCTTTATTCACGTGCCTACTCTAGAACAGGAAAATTCTATTCTAATCAGAATCCGCCCGCAAGCAATAATAATCTAATATTACTGAACATGTAAATCTATATCTGCTCTTGTTAATATTATTATTAAGTAACTTAAACATACAACTATTGATCCCTTAGTACAATATACGGACTCGCTGAGCTATAATATTGTTTTCCATCAATTTCGTACATAAAAACGTCACGCTATTAATATTCATGACTACCCACAAGTCATTACTCGCCAATGTTCACGTATTAACGATGCGATTATTTATATGTTATAAATTGATCGATTAGGTGTTGAAATCGATCTTTTAGGGATTAAATTGATGATGTTTCATTGATAGGGGGACTAGTCGGCAAACTGAATGAATACATACATACTTAAACTCACGCCTTCTTTTTCTCATGGAATAAATTACAGACGAGAACATCACCATTAAGGTCACTATATTATGTCCTCAAACTATATTCGAGAAAGGAAAAACTACAAAGGTGTACCCAGTTTTGTAAAACAAGCATTGAGAGTGGTTGCATGTACAGTTACGGACTTTAATTGATGAGCCACCTGGCACTGTTCGTATTTTAGCCGTGTAATGCAAATCGGGTTTATTCGGTTGCCGACACGCAAAGTCATATGTCTTCGTGTTAGAAGAAGAAAATTATATTTCATATCTTTACCGGTTGGCTAACTTGAGAGCCAGAACTACAAACTTGACAGCAGAGTGACTACTCAAAGTCAACCAAATGCAGGTCTAACAATAGTAACCTAGCAACGATTAACAATCGTTGCTAGGTTACTGTTGCGATAGTAACGTTAGCGTACCGAGAAATTCTCTGACATCGATATTTCAACTGTCACTGTCTTCAGTTAAGTTTTCAGAATTATTGAGTTAATGAGCTATGATTCAAAGGAGGTCAGTATCAAATAGATTGGATAAACTTAATGCAATATTGTATTTATTTTTATCACTAAGAACTTATTAGTCAACCTCTATGGATATTTTCGACTAAAAGTAATTTATTTGTCATCTTGTTTACGACCTTGCGATTTGAGTTCGTGTTTAATCGTGTAATCTCGTGAATGTATGAAACTGCAAAATTGAAAAGTTTGAAGGTGGCTCATCAATTAAAGTCCGTGACTGTACCTCAGTGAATTACATGTAACTCGGTTTGTGTACCGTGGACGTTAATGATATTATCAGGCCAAAAACGTTGGGACGGAAATCTATTCTGGACCAAACCACACTCTAATACCGTCCAACCTACTTCACCACTTTCATTAACCACTGTTCCATTTCTAAAAACGTAAATCCTAACTAACACCGTAGCGAACGCAATGAAAATCGTTTTAATTCACTTAAACAACGCTCTGGTTCTTTTCCACGTTTAATTAGATCGGCTATTGGTGGCACCTGGGCCTGGTCTTTGTTCGTGCGATGCTCCCCGCGAATTGTGTCTTCTTCACTTAATGGAGAGCGCAGTTACACCGTACTGTAATTCGCTGTTGCAATAAATTGGAGAGTGTTATTTAAAGCGTGAATGGAATGTAAGTTTTTGTTTGTTGAAGTAATGACTGGAATTTTGTGTTTTGCCAGAAACGTATTTAAATGAAGGTCATGAAGGTTGTATATTTTATTAGAAAGAGATGATTAATAAGGTACATTAGATTGATAAACAGATTGATTTAAAACTAAGTAGCTAAAAATGTAAAAGTTCCCGTAGAAAGATATAGAAGTCATCTGCGTCTATCAGTTTAAATGTAAATCATTCAGACGAACTTTACTTGAATGAATTATTCAGGACAGAATTAGGAATCAATTTCAGAATATTTATTAATGAAATTGACTGCTGTTTTAATTTAATTGCGAATTGAATCCGTTCCATAATTGATTAAAAGTAAAAATAAACATTAAGGTTAGTTTTTGCACAATTATCAGCGATTTGGTTTCATTCGATATCCAACTATTAGAAGCATGATCTCACTATAACCTGTACACATTATAATGTTATACATCAGACCATGACCTCATTTTTTTAATCTCTAACAACCTCATCATCTACGCCATAAAATACTTTTATCATTACCTACCATATAAAATAATCGCCATACTCACACATAACAATAAAGCTTATGTTCCACCTGATATCTACAATCAGTAGCATTACGCTACTGTGTGACATCACACCGTTTTCACGGTTAATGGAAGTGCAGGGGGACTATTGCGGGCCGATGTTCCGCGAAATGCACTCGATGAAAGGAGACTTCTCGAATTACCCAACATAACTCGGTGTTTAGTCGAGCGGGGGACGCTCGGTGTACGGTGTAATTGGCGCCTTAGTGGCAATTTGCTGAAGACAATAGTAACATACTGCATGCTGATATGTTTGTTATAGAATTTATTGTTTGGCCGTGTACCTGCATTAGAAGTGGAATGTAATTATTTAATTTAGTTTGCGTTTTATTTTTTGTTCAGTAAAGTGGTTTTGATTTTGATAGCATGACTCTTTGCAGTAACATTTTGATTAATAAATTATGATAATGTTTATATTTACATGAATTAGAAATACTGAAATAAACAATTGCATCGCCCTCTATACATTTTTATCATGACACTTATTTAAAACAAAGTCGTCCATTTTGTGGACTATCAATATCAATGAAGTCAGTATAAAGAACAAAGACACTTTAAACAAAAATCAGAAACTTAGTTTGATTTCTTTTCAGTCAGATGGGAGTTGGTACGAACGTTTCTAAAAGTTATACGCTTGGCCTTTGGGGTCACAATGACCGTCTGTCACCTCGCATCCGGCCCTCTTTACCTCGCGTCCGTAGGGAGATGAGATTTACAGGTTGCAAGCACAAATCAAAGTAGCAATCATTAGCAGTTTCAACTATTCGTATCGTCTTTGTTTATTATTTTCATGAAAAAAATTGTGAAGTTTCGTTGAAAAAATTGTCTCGGTGACAATAATAATATCCTAGATTTGTATTTTATATGCAATCCTTCCCAGACATACAAAAGGAAATTAATAACACACGTTTTATCAAAACGTCATACCGTCCTGATATTTTGGCCGTCAATTAAAAATACACCTGAACATAATCGACATCGGAGCAAGTCGAGTGGACTAAGCACGTAAACAACTTGATCGCATTAACGATGCCATCAGCCGAAGCCTATTTAAATCTCAAGAGTAAAATGCACCGACTATTGTATGGGACAATGGCACGTACTAATGCTGCGAAACGAATTGAGAACGGGACAAGTTCATTGTGACTCGAACATAAATAAGCATTTGCTTGAAGCCTTACGCTACGGTGTGAGCGACGGCCGGGAGCGTGTGACGTAATTATTCAATTAGTAGATTAGTTCCTTTTTGTACTTACGTGGTGAAGTTGTAATGGATATTGCACATGTTTAGTGTAGGGGTATAAAAAAGTGAAACTTACCTGGAACAAGAAAAATATTTTCATTAAGTTTATTTTTATAAATGAGATGCAGTCGCTTAATGATAACTTAGCTTTATATATATATATGCTTTATTTCGGACTACATATACAAGTACACACAACTACACACACAGTACACAGCTTTACTTAACCTAGCATGATAATAACACTGCGAAGCGAAGCCGGGAAAAAAAAGAATGGTGCTGATATTTCAGAAAAACTTGAATTTGTATGTTACCTATCCTCGCATCCCATCAATAAAATCACAAAATACATTGATAGTGCAGTAATACTTTGCATTATTAGACCTTGATTTTCTAGCAAACGCGAGTATCACTCATGTTGGGATGTTGATAATTCTCAAGGACCTGGACAAAGGGCTTTCATAAAATGCCAAAGAGCACCCAATACGCTTGTTATTTTTCCTTGCACCACCATCACAGGACACAGGAGGGCGTCCCAAGAATTAAGATCGCTGCGCCGGTGATATATTGAAAGTGGTGAATGAGCAATAAATCATAAGTAATTTAACAAACAATACAGTCCGTAATGAGCTGCGGTCGCTCTAGGAAATTGTTTTAGCAGCGTTTCCAGGACTTTAATTGGAATATATTTGTGGAAAAGGTGTTGTGTTTGTCAAGTTTTCGCTGTCTTGGACTTTGATCAATGGGCCTAGCACCAACGCGCGGAGTAAACGTAATGTAAAATCTCTTTTATTTAAAATTGAAAATACTCGTTTCACATAATAATATTTCCTGAAACATGCTTGGAAGTTCGAGCATTATTTTTACAAACCTTCTACGACATAAATCAAAATTGCTGTACTGGTCAAAAACAAGTGACAATGCGGCCTGCAATGTTACTATGAGAATCCATATATGGCGTGTTTAGCTGCCAAATAAATTACTATAAAAACCATATCTGTCTGTTATTTAAAAATCGACCGAACTTTTTACTTCGACACAATCGTGGCAACCAAGGAGGTAACTTATCAAAGATTTCATTTAAATTTCCATTTGGCTTGTAAATAGAGCTATTTAAAGTAAAGAAGAAACAAATGAACGTATCGGCGCGTGAAAAATTGTCGTTGTTCGTCATTGATTCTGGAATTTGTTTTACTCAGTTTAAATCGCTCATTATTTGAGAAAAGTACTATACAAGCCTTGGCCGCAACAGGGTATTCATGGATTAACGTATCCTCGGCCTCGGCATCACGAACGTCCATCAATGCCCCAGTTGCAGGTCGCGACAGTTTCTGTCATTATAATACGAGCTAATTGGGGTTAAACTTAGGACAAAAATATTTTTGTCCTAAGTTGTCTCAATATTGGCACAACTTATAGCCACCATTTTTTCAGTTTTAGTGAGAGACGGAGCTATACAAGGCCGCTAGCACCATCCTTTTTTCGCAGTGGAATAATGATGGCATTAATACTTCATAGTACAGCCCCTGTTTTAGATTTTTACTACCTACCAATTTATAGCACAGTTTTAAACCATCATTATAAATTATTATTGGTTTTTGCTATACTAAGCTACAAGAATTCATTGAGTTCGAAATTAATAATCACAAACAAATTACTTGCAAAATATAACTTTAGTTTCATACTAAGACTAAACTTGTCCAACAATATTTAGGCTAAATGATTCAAGCAGTCTCTTGATCGCAGTAATAGGTATTTTTACAGTATAAATTTGTTTTTCAGATCTTTCATAGAGTTTAGCAAGTAAAATTTATTGAAACATGCAAATTAAATCTTGGGAAGTATGAACTATTTTTCGTGTATGTTGTAGCGTAGCGTAGTACGAAGCTTCAATAGAATATGTCAGTTTTGGCTTTGATACCACTGATATGTGGCTAACTGTACTATACCTGTCCTACTCTTCGTGAAAATTCTGATTCACCTGAGTGTTTGTATTTCAATCAACTTCATCCAGCCGCGCAACACGTTTCAATAACTCATCATTTTCATTGATACCACTTTGTTTTCCACGCAATCGAACAAAAAGCGCAACATTTTTAATAACACTCCACCAATTCAAGCCTAAAATACATTTACACACGCAGAAGCGTAATTCCAATATACCATATGAATTTACAGAGATCTCCCGTGAGCACACAATAAATACATATTTCATGAAGTGGTATTGAATAACAATTGTTGAGGCCCACGCGAAAGCGAGGCCCAGGCCGGGGACCGACGGCCGAGGCCGAGGCCAAACGGAACGCCGTTTGTGACACATATTAAAATGGACTGCCGGCTTTAAGTGTATTAGATTTCTACGCGGCTGTATGTGTCCCTTTTTGTTGTTTTAAATGTTTTTAAATACTGAGTAGTGGCAGCTTTTTGTCTTATTGCAGACAAACTACAGTACTTATTCTTAAACATTGTTCATGTTTACAGCATTGATTATAACGTGACTATCATTTCAACGTGCTATCACACGCTGTAATGATACTGAGCCGAAAAAACACACCAAGAAAAAGAAAATAAAAAGTAACTCAATAACAACCGTTGCCAATAAAAATAATCCTTCAACATAACTCCAAACATTCAATGTTGCATTAACCTTAAGAATCTTTAAATCCAGAAAGATATCAATAAAAATAAATGTTGAAGTCTTCGACTTTCCAAAACGTGAAACAATACCGCGTTTCGGCACAAAAACTTTTTCACTTAAAGAAAAACAGAGGCGTTTTCATAAATAAGCGATGCTCTTCTGTTTTGATGCAAGATGCTCCGTAGGATATTACATGTTTGTTAAACAACTATGGGAGTTATGATGTTTGGGTTTGAAATACTACAAAATAATGAAAAAATGGTAATTTCGCACAGGAGGTACCATAAGCAAGGAATACATTGAGGACACACACATTGCATTGGAATGCAGGTTTCTGATGATGAGAAAACAAATAATGTTTAAAATAAACATTAGAAACAAATAAACAATATTACGTTCATGCTTGTTATGACTTACGGAGCCTGAACGTGGACAGTCACTGTACGGCTAGTCCATAAATTTAAGGTCGCTCAGCGAGCTATGGAACGAGCTATGCTTTTTTTTTTTCAACCGATGACCTTTGCGTTATAGGTACGTGTTCTTGAGTGGGGACCGCAAAATAAACGTAAGGTAGCACGCCGCGTCAGCTTAGGTGGAGCGACGATCATCGCAAGGTAACTGGAAGCAGCTAGATGAGAGTTCCCGAGAATCAAGCTGAATGGCGGGCAATTGGAGAGGCCTATGTCCAGCAGTGGACTGCTGTAGGCTGATGATGATCTTTTATGGGGGAGAACTTTGCCAAGCAGCAGAACAACATATGATAATAATTAAAAAAAACTGATACAATAACGTAGTTCTGAGGGTCTTATTTTCCATAAAAATGTTCTTAAAATTACAAAAATAAATAATTTCTTCAATTTGGTGTGAATTCATGGCTTTGTAAAGAAAACAAGTGACCAATGCAAAAAATACTGAATTACCGAAATATACAAAGAGCCATTAAACAAAACAAATGCCTGTACGATCCCTTCCTACTTTACTTTCCTAACATCCACATAATTTACATCTGCATTCCACCACAGTTCTAGCAATATTTTAGCTCACTAGCACACAATACGCTCTCGCGACCGCAGTGGCCGGTTCTTATAGATATATTTCGATTACCTCTCTATAAAGAGAAGTTATCGGCTGTGTATCATTGCAATAAATTGTCAGTTATTGTAGTCTATGTTTCGGTTTGCCCTTTTTTGTGCTTTTTTTTACAGTGTAAATGTTTATATTGTAAAAGTGTTTACTATTCGCAAACAGTAGAACAAATTGTACCTTAAATCAAGTAAAACTCATTATAAGAAATGTAATTGATATTGGTAGTATTGTTGGCAGGACACAACTTCCAGAAATGAAAACCATGATTGACTAACTAGAGTGCGTGCAAGAAACGTCTGCGCGCAACTGGTGGCGCTTGCTGAATTCTATACTGTAAAAATTTAAATATTAATACGTCTTATCAATCAATCTGCCTACCCTTTTCCCAACTATGTTGGGATCGGCTTTTAGTATAACCCGATGCAGCTGAATACCAGTATTTTACATGGAACGACTGCCTATCTGACCTCCACAACCCACTTACTGAGTAATACGACTCCCTTGGTAACACTGGTTGTCAGATTTTCGGGTTTCTGACGACCCGTAACGATTGTCAAAGATCCACGAATGACAGCCGGGACCAAAAAAAATTAAGATGGTCAGTCATCTACGAACCAACCCCGGCAAGAATAGGTTAAGGTTGATGCGCTAGGGTAGCCCGCGAAATTCAAATTTTCTTACGTTTTTTGCAATTTGCAGGTCAGTATCAAGTTGTATGTTGATCTAAATATTATTAGCGCTCGTAACAAATATGGATTTACAGAATTATAAACATTAGAATCAGCAATACAACTCTCTAAGTGCATGAAAGTGCCAAATGTCATGATTTCATGAAATAGTCATTCAATACACTTTCATGAGCTTAGAGAGTTGTATTGCTGATTTAAATGTTTATAATTCTGTAAATCCATATTTGTTACGAGTTACATGTTGATACTGACCTGCAAATTGCAAAAAACGTAAGAAAATTTGAATTTCGCGGGCCACCCTAGCGCATCCCCCTTAACCTGATGGATCGACCTGTGTGGCTGTTGTTACTTAGCCACGAGCTTCTCTCAACGATACCAAAATTCTTTAATAGTAATGCTTGTGTATCTCTTTTCAGTTATGTGGTTTTGCAGTCGGGTTTTTAGTGTTTTAAAGTATTTTTTTATTTCCTAATCGTGTCCAACGGAGAGGTGTCAGGAACGCATGCTCTCGACGACGACGGCCGGAGATTAGTTAGGTGATCACTGACCAAATAACTGATTATTATAATAGTTTAGTTGTAAGGCTTCTTTTGTAACAAATAAAAATAAAAATTCTTATGAATTAAATGACTCAAGTATCTTGAAACACGTAGTGTTCTAGTAAGTATATCTCACTTCCCCATAAACTGAGATAACTTATCGTCCACTATTACCCAGTCGATATTGCTTATTGTGCTTCGTTTTATTGTCACAGTAAACGGGTTAGGTGTCCGCCATGGTGCACCCGGCTCTCGTTCTCATTAGAAAGAGTTACTCTTGTTTCTTTTGTAAGGTTTTCTTTTTTCTGCTCGGAAAAGATGCTACAACGTACTAGTTTGAAGCTGTCAAAGTTGTACGAAATTATTAAAAAGTTAGTTTGGTTTCAAGACTAAATACAGTTAGATTGCAACACTGTTTGAATTTTGGAGTTGTTTTTTTTTTGTTGTTTAGGGAGATCCATACTTATTTGAGCCAACAAGTCTGCTGGGGTATCCCTAGCTACTAAATATTCTATCGAAATATAAGTTACATACTATGCAAGAGATTGCAAATGGACGAACTTTAGCTGTGAGATTATATTCTAAACCTTGATAAGACGATTCAAATTTCAAATTATCGATTTATAACGATTATTATTATTCGATCCTTAGTTAAAAAGAATAAAAGCTATATTTGCAAAATCTTTCGATCCATCAAATATAGCTCTGTTTCAAAAATAGACTTCAAATCCAATAACTAGTTTTATAATTAGTCTAACTCAAGCTTATTTTTGTATATACCTTCATTTATTCAAACTCAGAAATAAAAACAACAAAATCTAATTATTGAACCATCAGAAACAACGTTATATAAAATTCAATTAAGCCAAAATATAAAAATACGAAAATAAAAACGTGGAATCGATTTAAAATGGCAACACCGCAACTAATCAGGATGCGGGCCGCGTGATTTATTTCGCGTCAAAGTTGAAAATTAATTCACAACACCGCTAGCGGCGGTCGCAGAGTGTGGCGCTTATAGAGGTGGCGAGTTATACATATAGTTGGCGGGTTGTAAAGGTGGTGGAGGTGTGTGGTTATTAGTGCTTGCGGGATAAGGTGTGGGTCTAGGTTATTGGGTATTAAAGGGTAAATTGTGTGGCGAACGCGTAAAGCCC
Organism: Lithophane socia; assembly: GCA_947522985.1. Classification (NCBI taxonomy): domain Eukaryota; kingdom Metazoa; phylum Arthropoda; class Insecta; order Lepidoptera; family Noctuidae; genus Lithophane; species Lithophane socia. The sequence goes on from OX383252.1 coordinate 17,703,485, forward strand.
GAGCCACTATCGGAGAGTTGTTTGCGTGGTATCGTCATAGTGTGTTCTGAAGTATAAATTACAAATTATGAGATTCCGATGAACTGAGAATCTCCTCCTTTTTTTAAGTCGGTTAAAACAAAAAAACTTCTGGTAAAGAACGGCCTGGCTATTAACGGTTCCTAACCGGCTGTTAACTCCATTTATGGTAATGGAAGAGTCTGAATCGAGAGTTGGTAGCACCATTTAGCAAGATTGTTATCAGATAAATTATTTTCAGTTCATGAACATGCACTGAATAACCACTACCTACTGAATGAATGAATGGACAGCCAGACAAACACCACAATTCAAGCAGAAAAAATGACGTTGTCACGCTGTTTATAATCTTTATGACCCATCCCCTAGTTGCTACGACAACCTAAGCTAAGTTCAAGTTATACATAATCAATTTCTATGACACGCCCACCGATTTCATAACCGAACCGTTGCACGCCGGTGACAGAAACTCCGGTCTTAGCAGCGAAGCCAACGAGCGACAGGCGAAACAAAGCGGTAGCCACAAACCGCATTCAGGTAATTCAAATTCAAGAACATTCATTCAATTTAAATTAGATATAATATATTTTGTTAAGAAATTAGATGATGTTGGAAAACACTGGCCTTATTTCGTACTGGGTTTTTCTGTTGTAGCGTCATTTGTCGGTTTCACAAAATTATTGTGATGTGATTTTAATATACTGGTGATTTTAAATCATAGAAGAAAAGAGAGAGGTTGAGTGAAAAGCAGGTTCACCTGGAACATTGAATTAACGTCAATGAATGGAAGTAGTAAGAAAGACAATCAATAAAATCGACAATCAATAAAATCCATAAACGTCTTGATTGAAGGGAGGAAATTCAACCAGCTTATGTTTAGATCAAACAAAATTGTAATTACATTTTAAAAAGTGCACTTTGTGCACATTAAAACATTGGCACCATATAAAGTAATCAGGTGAACTCCTACTACAGTAACCTTATCAAATTTCCGTCATCCTTCAGACATTTTGGGTACAAGTAATACCTATCCAAAGGGAAATATTACACCTACTCCGTAAAATTGTTTACATTTGATAAACAAGTTGAGATGTATTGTCGTCACGTCCTGCGCGTGATGTGACGGCCGACGATTTCAGGACTATATTCTAAGTCCGCGCCTTTTGGACACGAATTTGTATCGTACGTAAATGTATGATGGTGGTCGTACGAATTGAGTGCGCACACTGAATATGTTTTTCTCCGTCAAATAGGTAGCGTTTCGGTGATATCGCATTGAGCGCACGAAAAATCCCAAAAATTGCGGATTGTTTTCGGACGTTGGAAATTACGTACGATCCACTCGCACTCATTCTGTGCGCTTCCTTAGTACTTGGAAGATCGGGATCGTTCGTGTGTGTTCGTACGAGTAAAATTCGTACGACAATGGCGTCCAAAGTACGCCACGCCGCCTAAGGATTTGATGTTGATTTTAATAAAATGTCTACTGGCTAAAAGTCAAATAATTTATTTCATTTGGGCACATAAAAGGCATTTTCGAACATCAAAGTTTACAAAAAAATATAATTGATTCTAGTCGCCCCTTCCAAACGATAGTTTTCGTATGGAGAAGAATGGGCACGAAACTCCACCGTTACTCTTTTGATAATGTTTTACAATATTTTGTATACATCAATAAATTCAGTCAGTGTTAGAATCGGTGCCATTTTCGTGGCTATATTAGTTAAGAAAATTATACTCAATAGTTATGTGTCAAAAGAAGCAACAGAAAGTTGAGGGCAAACACTATGAAAGCTACATTGTTATGATTGTAAATAAAAACTTTTTCCAAAAAAAACAACCGACTTCAAAAAAAAACACTAAAAAAGTGAAAAATAACTTTAATTTCGGAAGTCGGTGTCTTTGCTTTTTAATTTTCGTTTTTTGCCACCGACTTCCGAAATTAAAGTTATTTTTCACTTTTTTAGTGTTTTTTTTTTAAGTCGGTTGTTTTTTTGGAAAAAGTTTTTATTTTTCACTTTTTACTGGTGGTACCTACCCCATACAAGTTACTACCTGCTATGTAAATAACAGTGAAGGAGTCTAATAATGATATCGTCTACATAGACTGTGGGAAAAATACGTAATATTGAAGCTAGCGCAAGAACTACGCAAGCAAACTTAATAAAATTTATATGGGACCATCTCGGGAGTATACCCTTTCGAACTAAAAAATAATTTTTAAAATCGGTTCACAAACGGCGGAGTAATCGGTGAACATACATAAAAAAAAAAAAAAAAAAAAAACAATCTTCCGAACGTAGTACCTCCTCCTTTTTTGAAGTCGGTAAAAATAGGACTAAGCCCTGTAACGCTACAGAAACGAAAATGGTCACACGCTTGGTTACAAAATACATACTTAAATTATAGCCTGTTAAAATCATAACCCTCTCTTGGCTTTGGCATAGTCAGGCAAGAAACGCGTGTTCCTGCCAGGACTGCGGGTTAGTCCAAAAGGGATACCGGGACCTTGGCAACAGGCAACTGAGGGAACACGGGTGGGTTTTAGTCAGTAAAAGTCTGACACGCCCTTCCGCTCCGCCCAGAGCGGGAGAAGGCATAGGACGACTGCGACGCATGCTTTAAGCTTTGAAGCAATTTTCTTAACACATTTTCATAATTGACTTGCGTGTTGTGTTGTATTTAATATCGTGACTCGATAAATTGGAGTAATATGCTGAAATTACTAACTCACTCAAACAAAATGCTGCAACATCACACCTAGGATAAATGAATGAGTAAATAATATCTTTCTTTCAATAAAACTGTTATGTATTCCACCAAAATATATTTCACTAAAAACTTCTCGTCCCTTTTTATATTTGAAGACTAACACAATTTCAATAAAATAAAAACCAATTAACAGAACCGTATCATCAAGATAAACAGTACAGCTACAAAGGCTGATGAATTTTGAAATTCAAATAGTAATAAATAGTATTTCTGACCTGCACGAGGCTCCGTTGACTGACAACTTTTCCATATAAATAACCATGAACTATCCGGCAAAATAAATAACAAGTTAGATTGAAACGAGCCCTCCCAGGCCGTTGTCTGTGTTTTATAAAATATATTATACGTTTATGTTTCCATGTTGAAATGGAAAAATGGAAAAAAGTTTAAATGAAGTTGTCTAATATAATTATATCTGTCTGCTATCAATGTTTTAGTAATTACTGATATTCTTTTTGCATTGTAACTACATACCTACTATTTATAATAAAATTCTGTCGGAATACAGAGGTATTACCGTTTAGTTATATCATTGTCGTTTTTGTTATAATTATATAAGCAGACTAATTATGAAAATAAGTATATATAGAGCAAATTTTTAGGTTGGTACCTCAATATCGATTTAAATGAGGAAGTTTTTACTGAAAACTCGTTTCGTTCTTCGTTTTTCGATTACGAAAGAATCGAGAATCGAATCCAAGTTTCGATCATAAGTGCAATAAGTGTCATAGTAACAAAACTGGTGAACACTGAAACATTTTAGATTCCACAGTGAATTCTTAACGCGATGTATACTACACCAGGACAACTATCTGCCTGCAATCAATTAATCTCCTCTCTTCATTCCCGATGTCAGCTTACACCACAATATTTCCACTACATTTTGTGAATAACAAATCATCTTTTGGCTTTTTAATGTAAAAGCCGTGCAATTGTTCGGGCCATAAATAAAAATTGTTGCGAAAACACCTCAGCAGTTTTAATATTTTAATCCCCGGCGGGAGGGAACATAAATTTTGTTTGACTATTTGATCGCGAACGGTATTGTAGGAAGGCTGTTTCGATTCTGTTAAAGAATTTTCTCTTGTAAAATCTTGTCTCAGATAGGTATTAATTCAATATGTGCCAATCGCAAATCGTTTCGTGTCTATCCTGGTAAGTGTGAAAATCCCTTCACACTTACCAGAATCAAGCATATTAATTTTGATTAATGTTTTTGGTAAAACCGTAGTTGCTTTTTGGCCATTGTTATCTAATACCCGTTTTCATTTATCTCAATTTTGTCATAAAAACCACAGAACTCAATTATAAACCGAAATCTACAAAAAACTATCAAATTCAACTATTTCCAGAGCCGAAACAATTGGAGCTAATGGCAATGAGTTCAACAATGCTTTGTTACTGAATCGCACGAGTCTCCAGCTCTCGTTGTGAAATGCGGTGGTTTTATCCGGGCTGCCGATTCTGCCGCTGCTAATAAATCATGGCACTTTTGTCAGGTGTTACAATTTGTATCGCCCCGTGCTACGCTGTGAGAAGATTTTCATTTTTTTCGCTACCCTGTTCACAAATCATCAGAATTGCCAGTGAGTAATTGTTTTGCGGTATAGGCGGTGAGAGATTTATGTGATTGTGGGATGATCTTTGGATTTTAGTTGTAGGTAAATGTGAAGTTTTCTACTAATAATAGCGATAGTACGATATTATTTGCTTTGCATTAAATAAACCAGAGCAAATATGAATCTACAACCACGTTCATTTCCCATTTCTATTTTACAATAAAATCACATCGCTGAACTGCAAACAAAATTAGACATTAATAAAAAACAAGTATAAGAAACCAGCCAAACAGCATGGAATAACATCACAGAAGGAAATGTTGCTCAAAGAGAGAGACTAACGCATTTATTTGTATAGTGGCACACGACAGCAAATATTTAAAGTTACATAGAAAATGTATATTTGCACCCCTGCAGAGACATTTGTATGCAAACACTGTTAATGTGATCAAGGATACAGTGCTATTAATTGAATTAGATGGCTCTGTATAGTTTTTGAATGACTTCGGAGCTTGTTGCAGTGTTTGTTCACTGTAATGGATGAAACACATTGTACAAGTTTATTCAGGGATAAACAGATAACTGAAGTTCAGTTTGCATTATAGTGATTACACTTTACTCGTAAAATATTTTTAAAGTGAGAGGAATGAGTGTATTTACACCTTCGATAGTGCTCTCATTTAAAAATAACGGGTGTAAAAAGATGCTTAAGGAAGCAGAAAAAACTCTTTAGTTCTTGAGAAGCAGGTTTATAATCTCCGGGGATACTTCCTAGCGGTCATTTTGGCCTTCGGGCTTCTATAATAAATAATCCAATACTAAATGAAAACAAACCCTCTATATTTCCAAACAAACGTACGACGCTTACAGGAAGGCTTTAATATTTGTCAGAGGAAACAGCCTTTATTTACCCTATAGGCGTAGGGTACATCCGGTGGAGGGCAGGCCCGTTGATTCCTACGAGGGTGGCCCCTAATACCGTCCACTTGTAAATATAGCTCGTATTTAATATTGAATTTGGATCTTTTATTATACACAATGTTCAGCTGATGTTGAGTGAGCTCGTGGCTAAGTAATAACAGCCGCACGGGTCAATCGAGGATGGTCCACGGAGGGACCATCTTTACATATCGAGACTCCTCCGTGTCTCGGTAAGCACGTTAAGCCGTTGGTCCCGGCTGTCATTCGTGGATCTTTGACAGCCGTTATGGGTCGTTAGAAACCCGAAAGTCTGACCAGTCTTACCAAGGGGTGTCGTATTAGCCAGTTACTGGTATGTGGAAGTCATAGGCTGTCGCTCCATGTAAAATACTGGTATTCAGCTGCATCCGGTTAGACTGGGAGACGACCACAACATAGTTGGGAAAAGGCTGGGCAGATTGATTTTGTTCAGCTGATGTTGGTCCACTCTTTTTGGGTTTCGTTTTTGGGAAACTTTGACCCTTTTGTACAACCTTCATACATGTTGGAAATTAATCTATATGTGGACATCTACATAGGTAATTGGTGAAATGTGGGTGTACTATATAATTATACTACACTCACATTTCACCTCTGCCTAACCTTTTGGAGATTACAGGCATGATGTAATGTTAGGTATGTATTTAATTATGACGCTTAACGCCAACATGATCCTCTCAACAGTCTCTTCGTAATAGGTATCCAGAATGTCTACAGCAGCAAATATCGAAACAAAAAACAAAGTTATTTGAAAAGTACAACAACGTACGCACCTCCTAAAAACAGAAATATTTGAAACGTCCCTTGTCTAGTCCAATAGCCGTTTTGGCTCAGGAATTCATTATGACGACAGAAATTTGTTTGCGATATGAAATTCCTAAGACTCTTCCGCCATTTTCGAATAATTCACGTCATACAGTTCTATGAACAGTTTTATTTGACTTTTACTATACGGAATATTTTAGGTTGGACAAGGTTTAATATTTTTAACTGACTTCAGAAAAAGGAGGAGATTCTCAATTCGATTGTATTTTAAATAAATTAATTTGACAGTTTTTAGAAAATTTTAACTATTTTAATTTCTCAATTATTGTAAAATTAACTAGAGATTGTTAATATAAACTTGATGCAAAAAGTTGAAGATGACGAGTACCTACTGCGCGGATTACGCATCAGAAGTCGAATTAGCAAGCGAACAGGGGGCCAAGTCTACTAATTTACAAACGTGTCAGTGGTCTCGCAATGATGAGTTTTGGTGATTCAAGATTTTGTGTGGCATATCCGTCAAAAACTGATCATTGTGAGACCACTGGCACGTTTGTAAATTAGTAGACTTGGCCCCCTGATCTATCGCCAATAATCTAGGTAGACAAGAGACAAGCCCATTATTATTAAATACAGGGTGTAAAAAGACCCATCACAGCCGTCAAATACGCATTCTGTACATCACATTAAGTAACATTGCACAAAATAATTGCTTGCAAATGGTTATTTTTGGTGTGACAAATCGCTGTTTACGGTAGTGCGCAACGTAATGATCACAATGACGGGAATAACAAAGTGGCTTTCGGCTTCGTTAAGCGTCTTTTTACACCCGGTATACGACTTGCCTTATAATGTCATAACATAACGACTGCATACTGTGTTATTCTCATCATTCTTTACCCTTCCATCCAAAAAACGTTCAGTGAAATCAAACTCAAATTACCATAAATCTAAATTAATCGGGAAGGCTTCAGCCCAATTGAGCCAGTTCTCCTACCATTTTAAATTCCTGCCTCCAATTGTTGCAAGGTAAATTTAAATATTTTACATTCGAAAAGAGCCATCGAACGTTCTTACAATTTAATGGGCAACGCTTCGCTAAGCAATGTCTGAAATATGTCGATGTTTTTGTATTAAATTTATCGATGGAAAATTGAGTATACAATACATTTTATCGAAGAATCGGATGTTTAAATAAACTATTTTTACAAAATGCAGAGATAACTTGAAATACTGTATTATATCGCATTAAAAAAAAGAAACATTTCCGTATGCCATGGTCATACTGATATCGACCATATTATTCTTGGTTAAAAGGCAATACCACATAATAATTTAAAAAAAAAGAAAGAAAATAAATTTATTTGACCCAAACCTAGAACCAAGACCCAGGTAATCAGAAGCTTCAAACTCAAAACTCAAAACAATTATTTCAAATAAACCAATTACAGGCACTTTTGAATTGTCAAGGGGTCGGTCAGTCAGACAGATGAAGCTAGTTGCTTGCTAACCTTTCCAAGTCTTCATACCTATCCAGTTTAATATTTAGGACTAATTTCAACTCCCCAAAAGGGAATTATTTATGTTTAAATATCTACAAGTTTGCACCCTAGGAAGAAGCCTAGCTCAAAATGTTCTCTCTAACATCGATACTTTTAGACATCCCTACCCCCATTACTTGAACTTCAATTAGATGATATCTGACGTTTATAGTTCTTTATGCATTCAAAGAGTCAGATTATGCTTTCCAAGAGTGAGATAATGCCATTTAAACGTTGGTCCGATCATTATTCCCTTGGTAGAGGTGTAATGAAAATTTTGTAAAGGTTTTACGATCGCCAGGAGTGGTTTAATGAGCCATCTTTGAAGGTGCACCTTTTTTGAAGGAAATAAATTTTGTTATGTGCGTATTAGATGAAGATTGAATGTTATTTTTTCTTAGGCTATAGAAAGCCTAATTACATTAGGCTTTCTTGCATGCAATTTGGGCGTGTGTTGGTTGTTGATGATAATTGGGGCTTTGGCGTGACAAATCTTTTAGCAAAGATCATGCAATATCTTTTAGTTTGATTTTGTTCGTAATTTGAATTATAAATGTTTCTTCAGCGTCTGTTCTTCCATCCTTCACAGATTTGACTATATTTGCTTTAACCGTAAGCAATTCATATGCCTTATCCAAGCGAAACGAAGCTAAGTTCGTTAAGCGTTCCTCTGAGTCTTTTCATACTTCAGTTTTCGTTTTGCTTAGTATGCAGTGTTAATCGAAGAATGAAAGGACGTGGAAGAAAACTTAACGAACTTAGCTTCGTTTCGCTGCGCTCCCAGTGTGGCCGGCGCTTTAAACTTCCTTCATCTGCCACATAAACATCAAAGCCGAAATTTCCTCCACTAAAACTTTTATGCTAATGAATTCGTCAACATTTATCAATCAATCTTAAATCACCGAACGCAGATAGATTGTTGCAAATTGCGCCCTAAGCTAAGGGTATAAGACGCAAAGTCGTCTGCTGAGAATACCTTATAAATTGCAAATACACCATTCCGCAGATCGTAAACATCGTAACTCGTCCGTCACATAAACAATACTATCGGGAGGCTTGTGGCGTGAGAAATAAGAATAGAGCGATTCGTGGAATACCAAGCAAGTTTGAATGATCACGTAGTTTATAATTCTGAATAGTAAGCAACTTCTACAAACATCAAACAATATTAGCAGAATGTCATTTTAATAAAACATACAATTGCAAGGAGTGGAGGGAGGCTTTTGCAAAGGAGTGGAACAGCGTAGGCCAGGAAAAAAAAACATTTATAACAGAAAAAACCCATTATGTTTTATAAAAACCGCATTGAAATCAGACCATTTATATCCGTTTGCGAGCAACAATACCAAATACAGACACACACTCACTACTGCACAGAACTGGGGGCCTAAAACGGCCACATTAGCAATTCCTCTAAAAGCAATTCATTTCCTGAATTCCCAGCTGTCATAAGCAATTCCTCTGATTTGACACAAAAGTAATTCATAATTTGTGGACCATTTTACATCACCATAGGAAACTGTCAGACAGATTAATTATTTCGTAATATGAATTGCACGCAGATTATTTTAAGAATAGTCAGTTTGTGACATTTTAAAAGATTCATAATATTTTTCTAATTATGATTCTGCCAGAGTTGCCATTTTAAGCCCCAAGACAATATTAATTTTGCAAAAAAGAGCTGTCAGAGCCATTTATAATCTATGTCACCGCGAATCTCTCAGGGAACTATTTAAAAAGATTAATATCATGACGGTACCTTGCCAATTCATTTATGAGAATATTATGTCGTATGTAAGAAAAAATCTAAATCTTTTTAATAAAATAAGTGATAGACATAATTTTAATACTAGAAATAAAGATAAAATAGATCAACCATTTTTCAGATTAGCTAAAGTACAAACATCTTTTATGGGGTACTGCGTTAAATGCTATAACAAAATACCTTGTGATATATTGCAATTAAATGAAAGAAAATTTAAAACTCATATAAAAAGTACACTTTGTAAACAAGCTTATTACAAATTAGAGGATTATATCCAAGATAAGAATGCTTGGAAACATGCTGGTCTTGCTCCATAGGACGATTTAGTGTCTGGACAAAATCAAACTGATAGCTAATTTAGTTTTTTTATTTATTATTTGTATGTACTACTTGTAACAATGTTAGGACTATTGTAATATCATATACTTTTACAATCTTTGTAAATATGTGAGCACCATGTATCTGGTAATTAATTTATTCATTATTACTCCATTTATAATTCTTTTTACCTTTTGTGGTACAGTAATCTTATTATAGGTGCATCGTCTTCACATATAATTATATAATTAATGTATACAAAATATTGTAAAACGTTTTTAAAAGAGTAACGGTGGAGTTTCTTGCCCATTCTTCTCCATACGAAAACTACCTTTTGGAAGGGGCAACTAGAATCAATTCTATTTCTTTGTTTGACGTTCAAAAGTGCCATATTATGTGCCTATTTGAAATAAATTATTTGACTTTGACTTTGACTTTGACATAGCTGTCAAAATTATAACAACCCTCTTGATCCGTTTATTAAAATCAAATATTGCAAGTCACAGACCATCTGTCCCAGGCTCCGCTGTTAGCTTATGTCTTACGCCATCCCCACGTGAATCAATCAAGTATCCACTATCCCCTATCATTTACTTATTCAGATTTTATGTGTCTCCAGCACCGGACCGAAACTTTATGTACCATCAGCTGAGCGTTTATAGAACATCCACGGGAATGTGACCCGATTTTGAGACAAAAACGTCGTTTCCTTGGATAAAAACTATGGTAACCTCGCGTCTTCTTTTTGGTGCTTTACGATTTGCATAGCTGTGAATTTCGCAAGTCACTTTCATTGGTTCATTTTTTAATAGTAGTGAACTGAATGTTTTAGTGGGTTAAACTTTTACGTAGTTTGCAAACGTTCTTTAGAATCCTCAAATAGTAGTGCAACGCAAATTGGTTACACACAGTTTATTGATTTACGGGCTTTGCTAAATTAGGTATATAATGTCGAGTTTTGTAACACCTGACAAACTATTGCTGAACTTAGGTTTCAGTTTATCATCGAAGTATTGTACAATTTTAATAAAAAAAATCACGAATATTAACCAGCAACTAAACTCAACCGATATACCATATTGCCCAATTTTCCACAAAAATTCAAAAATATGATGCAATATACAAATCCAATGCCAAAAATGAGCATTGGCGACAAAGGGCACGAGCATGCTCTATAATGATTAGGTGGCGAGTTCGCGACGCATACCGATGAGGGCACGTCACTCGTCATCCGTCATACGTGTTCCGACGATCATCGGGAATCAACGCGTAATGTGTTTGAAGAACATGTAACGAAAGAAACAGCTTCCTATTTTGTTTGACTGAGTTTTTTTGTTGAGAAAATGTTACTGATTAATAAAATTAATAATGTTTTCGTGCCTATTCAAAAACATGAGCAAGCGATAAGGAGAGTTAACTTTTTAAACATAGAAATTAAATAAGATGTGCCGTTATAACAATCATAATTAATTAGAAAATTCCAGCAATTTTCATAAACGCTCGAATATTTTACAGCGTTCGAGAATTCGCGTCGTAAAAACCATGGGACACTTCAGGGGGCGTTTAGTGTTTTATATGCCAAAGGGATTTATGTTATTACCGTCCATATTTCTGCGGACTGAAGCCGCTGAGAGGTCACGAAATCTTGCCGAAAGGTATCGCCGTGTCTGTCGTATATGGGCGTCTCTCTCGCACCCCGGTGTTGCTTTAAAGCGATGAATATGAAAAGTTGTATTCGGATCACGTAGTGGGCGCGGCGTGCGCGGCGCTCATGAACTCTGATGCCAAACCTCGCCAGATATAACGTTAACAATGAAAAAATTCTCTTCCCCCACCAAGGTGGAAGAGTTGTGATGACAAGTCCCAACAAACTTGGTAATCAGTTGTAACAAATTTATGTGTCGTGCGTGAGAGAGTCGAGTTTCGCTTTCTCCTACAAATGTTATTTGTTGAGAGAAGCGGCGGACGTTAATTGTCAGTTGGATGTTCTTGTTTCATCATAATTATGTATTAAAAGTTTTATTGCGACAAATCTTTTGAGATTAAAAAGGATTTAAGTTCAGAGCGCAGCAGGCCTGTTTAAGGGCGATTAGATGCTACTTTTACTTCACCATTTCAATTGTTATTACGACAAATTACATTGTAAACTTTTTACTTAAAACCTTTGAGCCCCGAACATGGTGATATTTGTTTAGTGTCAGATAGAAAGGTATGTTTTGTTATCACGTTAAATTTCTTAATTTTCTTATTTATCTGAACCCACGATAAAAATGTTGTAAAATACTTAACAATCAAGCAATTCCTCTAATTCCGAATGCGCTAACACATTTTAACAGCTGCTAAAAGTTATGCAAATGGGAGGAAGGCATAAAACATTTTTATCGTCGCTAGTTGTAAGAGCAAGTTAAGGGAAATCGAGTAACTTAATAAGACATTTACTGGGCCATTGCTTTGCTGAGCGTAAGTTTTTTGTAGACAACGGTTCAGCAATTTGTCACGTTTCACGTTTTATCACGATTTTTGAACCCAATTTGTGACGAATAAAATCTTTCTTCGTTATTTCTGAAATAAAAACAGTTTCTATTGGAAACACTATTAATTTTACTCTTGTTTTTAAACATTATACCAGCAACTCTATGTTGATATTCCCTAAACTATAAACATTATACGAAACCGTGAAAGCTGTTGGAAAGCGTGAAAATATACATGCACATTATACACACTTTACTCCCACAAAAATATTCAGAAAATATTTTCAAACAATACATTGTTTTCCTTCCGTCCGATAGACAGAAACTACACACAAGTTAAATACTTTAATGCATTCAAGTCGCGAAAAGATTTTAAAACCGGCAAGCGGGTAAACTCATGCAAAACAAAGTTGTGATGCAGAACTCTTTAGAATGCCATTCTGCTTAGTTTTCGTATTTCTTAATACAACCCTAATGCTTTGATTTCGGTGAGGAGAGGTGGCGGGAAAAGGAAAACTAAGGTTTTATAGGTAAACTATATTATAATTATGCTGAGACATCAAGAAATAACAGCGTCATTATTTGATCGAAAAATAGAAAAGTTATTTAGAAAAAAAGTTATTTTTTTCATTACAGGATGTTAGTATTATTATGGCGTTGCACTTAGCGCATTTTAGAAGATATAATGGGGTTACGGAAAGTAAACTGTGCCTTGAAAAAAAATAATGTTTCGGTCCTGCAACTTAAATTCGAAACGTAATAATCTACATCATAATTATGTACACGTTACTCTTAGGTAATTCAGTTAATATATTCACTGTTATAAAGTTCACCTTGCTAGCGAAGTAGATCATAAGTTCCCAAGTCAATCCGCCCACGCTTACAACTCCCACCACAACAAAAGCTGAGCTCGGATGAAAGAAACTGCACCTAAAGCGAATACGTGAAGTCAATTTGCGAATAAACTTTCTCAGTTGGTTTGGCACTGCGATACCAGCTAGACTACTTTACTAGATTTAACATTGTGCTTAATGTGTGTACGTGAACTAAGACAGCTTACCCGCTATCTCTTACAATGCAGTTTTACCGTAAACGATTTTTGGATTTACATTTTGTTGTGTTTAAGCTGTCGGCATGCTCATTTTCTGTTGTGTCATCGTCTTAAGCTAGTGTTTTATGGCGATTGTAACTGTGCAGTCCGTGGTCTATTAAACATCTTATCTTGACGAATTACAATATTAGTTACACAAAATAATATTAGTCAACTAGTTATTATTTACAGAATTCTGTCTCTCGTATTGTATGCGACCAACATCAATATAATAATATGCAACTTTTTACATGAACATAAAAAAAATGTCTTTTAAATATTTTTTGTAATAACACTTGACATTACAAAAGCAAGTAGGAAAGAATAACCTAACGCTCCTTTATAAAATCAACTCCATCATCAAAATCTCGGCTGAAACAAATCCCATATAAAATTGTTTCCCTAACCCAGTTAAGAGCATCACCGCGATACAGTAACGATGATGGATAAGCAAAATTACCCTAAGTCTCAGTTCATTTATGTTGCTTCTTTATATTTAGTTATGAGTATTATATTTTATCTTAGCAGCAACAGATTCTGATGCTTGGTAGATTATGATGATAATTATCATCTATACATAAAATGTTTACTACTTTTTTGTGGTTATAGTATATTATTGAAAGAAAACAAAAGTTATATAATATTATTGTAAATTAATTATGTTTACCGTTGTTCAATACGTAATACAAACGTTATAGGAAAACAAACATAGTTTTACTTGCACATTACAACCTGATAAAAATTAAATTTTAAAAACCCCCGACAAAAACAAAGCGTTTAAAAAGTAAAAAAATAATATGGTATTGGCCCTTTAAGTTTAACATAAAAGTTGTAGGTAATATTTTGATCCAAGCGTCGTCGTGTCGGGGGACGGCTAATGCAAACGCCAACACACACTAGGAATAATGAATGTATGCTGTTGTAGAAAGGATAGCTGCTGTTAACTTCCTATTTTAATTAGCTTAACTTTTATGTTAAACTTAAAAGGCCAATACATATTTTTTTTTTACTTTTTAAACGCTTTGTTTTTGTCGGGGGTTTTTTAAATTTTTAATTTAATTTTTATTTCCAGCTTTTTAATACGATAAACACGCAGCTGAAATCTGCATAGCTGTACGTATTTTTGCCACAGTGAACACAACACACTTGTTACCTACTAATTTACTCTCATTTATCTTTCCTACTCCATCATCAGACCCTGATCACCATCTATCTGTAACCTATGTATTTGTTGAGACCTTTCCAATAAGTCCAAACACGATACCTCTGCTGTAAGTTGGTGAGGGAGTTGGGTATCCTGCAAATTCCAGATGATGCTGCAGCATCAGCTCAAGGTTACTATATTCTTTTCATATCATTGAAATAAGAGAATTCTAAATTTCCAATCGATTAGACCTGTGGAAGATGCTCACATCCATTCATCAACTAGAAAAGAGCTGATAATCTTCAAACGGCTGAACCGTTTTTAAACGGCCGAACGTAAGAACAATCTCGATCAAGTCAACTTTCAAACAAAACCAAAAAAATCAAAATCGGTTCAGCCGTTTGGCAGTTACGATGGCGCAGACAGACACACAGATACACAGATACACACGTTAAACTTATAACACCCCTCTTTTTCCGTCGGGGGTTACAAACCATTGTCTATATCTACTTCAATTCATAATCCTTTATCGCATACTTTGGCAACATTCCCTGCAATTTCATGAAACAAACTCTCAAAATAATCCTAAACCCCGTGAAATCAGTCGCACTGTTGTGACGAACAGACACGTCGCCCGGTAATATAGTCATGAATATTAATGACCGTCACTTTATTTGCTTATTTATTAGCTACCACGCCGATAATAACTCGGCGAGGACGTGATGTGTTTTGTGCATTACAAAGGTTAGTTAAAGGAGAGTGATGTTATTCAGGTTTTTGATGTAAGATTAGAAGGTAAAGTGAAAGTAGACGATGGACTAATTGTATTACGTGTGAAGTACACGTAATTCAGTTATAGTATCATCTAAGGTGAACTTAAAATTAAACCATACTTTTTTCAAATGTTGAGTTCAGTACAATACACTACAGTACACAATACACTACAGTACAATACACTACAATACAATACAGTTCAGTAAATTAGAGAATTAGAGGATTATATCCAAGATAAGAATGCTTGGAAACATGCTGGTCTTGCTCCATAGGACGATTTAGTGTCTGGACAAAATCAAACTGATAGCTAATTTAGTTTTTTATTTATTATTTGTATGTCATAGACTTTTATACTCTGTCATTACTTAAACTCACGCACTGACTTATTAGTACTACTTGTAACAATGTTAGGACTATTGTAATATCGTATACTTTTACAATCTTTGTAAATATGTGAGCACCATGTATCTGGTAATTAATTTATTCGTTATTGCTCCATTTATAATTCTTTTTACCTTTCGTAGTACAGTAATCTTATTTTAGGTGCATCGTCTTCACATATTATTATATAATTAATGTATACAAAATATTGTAAAACATTTTTAAAAGAGTAACGATGGAGTTTCTTGCCCATTCTTCTCCATACGAAAACTACCTTTTGGAAGGGGCAACTAGAATCAATTCTATTTCTTTGTTTGACGTTCAAAAGTGCCATATATGTGCCTATTTGAAATAAATTATTTGACTTTGACTTTGACAATAATTTTTCACATAAAAATGCTCTAAGTAAGTTTTAATGAAATTTGACAAATTTGTTTGACGCAAATTACACCTAAATACATTTCAAAGACGTCAGACTAAAGTAGAAAACAAATACAAAAATAGATACGAAGAAAAGAAAAAACAGCCATACCTAAATAAATCATATTTATCAAATCCCTCAGCTTGAAGATTGCAAAAAAAATGTAGGCACATTTAATAATATGTCACATAAAATCAGATAAAAACAACGTTGAAACTCCATACCAGTGACAAGATTAGTTTCAGTTGTCAAGACAAACATACGAACTCCATAGCCAAGTTTATCTATTTCGGAAAGTTAACGAAAAAATATTATAAAGTATTTTGGAGGGTACGTGAGACCCTCAAGGTGATACAAGGATGTAAAACAACAAGAAAGGACAATATTATGTATTATTTTTTATCTGCTTTAGGTTTTTTTTGTAAAAAGATTAACGACATCTTCCGAATACAGTTTATTCAAAAAGCATGATTGTAATCATAAATTATTTTTTAATCTCAATATTTCTTAAACAAAGTTAGGTGGTAGAAAGTTGGGTCTATTTACTGTAAAATTCATACTAGAAAGTTTTAATTCCTAAAACTATCTCACATGTTTAAAGCCTCTACAGTAGTTCCTAAATTGAAACTATTTCCTTTTAACCAAAGCCTAACTAGTGCCGGTCTGAGTTCATATCCCACTCCCTTTCACGAGAGGATTACAAGGCCTCATTATAAATCACGGACTATTCACCTAACTATATAAAGTTACTATTTGCTAGACTTTGGCCTCTCGGGGCCCCGTCTATCTCCGCAGAATGATTGTCATAGTGTCTGATTTATTACTCTGTTAATCTGGGACCCATTTTATCTGGAAAATAGAGATTGGCGCTGTTTTGTTTTCGAAAGTCATTTCGTTTTACTTGGACTTTACGTTTATTAAATTTGAGAAATAATTATTTTCAAGGCATTTATTTAGTAGGTTGACACGCATTTGTGGAAGTAAAACGCTTCTGTTTTTGGGTTTTACAAGTAAATTGTTGCTGATTTAATAAGATTTGTTTAGCATGGTAATATTTATAAGTAGTTAGTACTCTCACAATTAGTGTCAAATAGACTATAATTTTAAGATGTTTGTTTCGAATTTAAATTAAAAGTTTAGAACACAATTTACAAATATATAGAGTGATATTTCTAAGCATTTTCATACATCAGTGCTGATTTTTCATGATCTCAAAACCAAACTTACTTCCTGCATGTGGGTTTGAGCAATAGAAACAGAGCATCCTGCGTTCCTCAAAGCCTGTTCCATCCCTCCCTTCGTTAGGGAGAAGGCCATAAAAGTAAGTTAAGAATGTTAACATGTTTTAGGTTTCCAGTTGTTTTTAACCTCTGGTGGCCATCAATAAGCAAATTGATTGACTCGATGGTTGGCAAGCACCTGTGTCGTAAAACTTTGATAAAGAGGATTTTAGCATAATTCAGCGAAGTTTTTCATTTTTGCAGCTCGCCTTCTTCGAACTTATTTTGATACAGTGTCTTAGCTTCTAATTTACGATGATATGCTTTTTAGGATATTGAAAAATGGGCATCTTTCTCTCTTTCTTCTTACGTTAGCAACTTTGCTCCCAGCATTCACTGAAGCTTATGCAAACTAAAATTTTAACTAGCTTTCGTTCTGCTATTTTTTATTAAAATATTGACCAAAATTCACATCATAACTTAGTTTTTAACATACCTATATTGTTAATATTTTTATTTTGCGCCAAGCTAAAAATAATGATATTCCATTACGAATTTCATATCCGTGCTAAACCGATCATGACACACTTGCATCTTGAACAAACACAGGAAAATCTAATCCCAAACGATTTCATCAGGTAGAACGCCGAAAACAACAGTCAACAAGGAAGACGCTATCAAACTGAATCGAACAAGTACATCGCACAAACAACGTCGCAGAACTGAAACTAAAATGAAGTCCGCGGAATCAACTTTAAATACAAACCAAAAAACAAACTGGCGGGGATGGCATGGAGGGATCGGGGGGAAAGTTCAAACAGCAAACAACAAACGCAACAGTAAATTACACAGCGATCTAGTTCAAACCGGAACACGCCAGTTATTTGTTCAGATGCAATCTCTTCCCATTCCGAGTATATGATTAAAACAGTGCAGGACACCATTCCTATGGGAAATCATCGGGGCGAACGCATTGCATAATTAGCAGTCGCAAAGGCGGTGGTATAGACTCGCTCGTATTTTAGTGGCGCACACTTCTGTTGGCGCAGGTTCTCCCAGCAGAGCTGGTAATGTCAATAGAAAATGTGTAATGCATGAGGTTATGTTACTTAATTCATTATTTAAATCTCTAAATACAAATCGTCTATTGGGTCTACTTAAATAATATATCTATCACATTCTGTTATAATTTAGTACTTAATCATTTTCCCAACTGGGTTCCAGCATCAGATCAAAACGAGAGAACTCGAATTTCATGCATTCCATATTCATATATTTGCCAGATATTTTTCTCGTATCTACAAGATCAACAATAAAATGTATATTCTCAGTAACAGTTCAAACACAAAACTTTCAATATTTCTAACCTCTAAGTTAATCTATAATACCCTACGATAAGAATGTTATCGAAGACTTTACTATTACCGTTCACCCGGCGGGCTTGCAGATCCTTTTGTGCAAATGTACCGAGTGGACATTCTCCAGAAATAAGTTCACTTGCAAAAGGAAATTGAAATAAAACTTTACATTATTCCTTGTATGCGCAGTCTACTACAATTATAGAAGCGAGTGCCCAACATGAAAATCTCTTTATATTAATTTTTATAATACGAGAGTTTTGTTTTTGAATTCAGTTAGTCGTTCGTGATTTCCCAGTATTGTGTTTGAGAAAAATCCTTTGCTGTAAGCTCGGATATTAGATGCAGTGCTTTATCCTTCCAATTGTGTCATATACAGTGTTTCAGAAAGTAGACCTGTCTATTTATTTATTTTTACGTTCTGTAAATGAGCAATGAGGAATTACGAACATAACAAATAGTAAACAGTAATTCAAACCAGTTTTATAGTGTCAAAGGCACAAAAAAGCTTTTTACAGTCGTCGTTTCTATAAACAACAGGAATAAGACAATACGAGCCGAAATACCTGTCAACAATGCATCATAAAGGCTCTATTATCACAAATATTCTGGGGTTCATCCAGGAATAATAGAAATTGATGAGTCGAGACCACGCCTAGTCGAAGACGATGAAAGGTTACTTAATTATCCCGATGTCAACCACAATGATTAAAAACCTGAAGCTTATCAAAATAACAATGCTATTAGTGGCAGCCGTTTAGCTTGAGACGTAAAGATGTTACGGGAAGAAGTCACGAAGATGTCGTGTCGGTAGTGTATCATTTAAACTAATGCCTCCTATTTGAAGTCTGAGAAGAAACAATTGAACACTCTAAGGTCAAAGTTCTGAAAGTTCTTATAGAATCAGATTATAGTAAGATTATTGTAGGGCTAATTCAAAATGGCCTTTAGAAAAAGAGCCATGCAGATTCTATAGAACCCGATCCCACAGTTGGCACACTTAAATCAGTCATCGAGTAGCCCAACAAAAACATAGCTCAACAGCTTGTAACGTTGTGTGTCAACAAATTTAATGACCAACAAGATACAACAAACATTAAAGTCACAACACGTCGTCCCGCTAATTATAAAAAAAACGCAAACTTATACACGTCATCAAGTCCTATGATTGATGGGCTTCACCGACAATTTTTCCATTCATCATAGTTAATTTTATTCGAGCGTCGTGTGCGATGAATTAGCCTAAGCGTCTAACCTGGCATACTAATGAATACACGTGGTTCGTTAGTCCATTAATGGACTTAATTCGTTAGCTGCATTTTATTCTCTTGTCATGAACGTCGTCGGTTGTAAATGGCGATAGTGATCAGGTGTTATTTTGTGGGTGTGTTGGTTTATACAGAAATGGCTTTTGGGTGTGTAACTTATTGTTAGTACTCGCCTGAGTGATTAGTTTAGTTTGTTTGTTATTTTTATTTGACACTAGCTGTTTCCCCGCGATTTCGTCAGCGATATAGGATGAAACGTAGCCTATGTCCTTTTCCAGGTCATGGTCTATAAGGTGTAAACCTTACGCTTACGGATTTGGAATAATTTTAGCCGTAGCATTCAGCCGTTTTAGAGTGAAAGTGTATCAAACAAATAAACTCACTTTCGCAATTAATAAGGAAATTAATATTAGTAAGGAAGTAAGTATATTACGGATGGTAAGTACTCATGACACGGTGAGTACCTATTCTTTAGAAAGTAAAAAATTTGCATGTTTTAGAAAGTTAAACCAAAATTCAAGTGGCCTATACTACGTAAAGTAAATCAAATAACTGTGATAACTGTACACACTAGCTAGATTATGGGGCAAAACTGTTCTACTACAAATAGAGCACAATAAAGGCAAGAATACCCTGGCTTTAGTTAGTGAATAAAATATCAGGCCTGACCTTTCACAATCTTCACAACACTTTAAAACTATGTAGACAGCCACGTAATTTATTAAAGTTTGCATGTTAACAAAATGTGCTACAAATAGATGCTGCCATGTTCGTCTTCTAGCGTTATTTGTAAGAGTCAATTAAGGGGAGGTGATACGATGGTCGCGTGTGGTGGACTAACAACGTGTCAGTATTTGCGTTATCGCAAATATTTGTAGGTGCTTCGCCTTAAGTGAGGTCTGAAACTGGAGAGACTGGATTGATGTCCTTGGCACTATGGAGTGATAATGCATGAAATGAAATCAAACTCAACATAATTATTGTGGAAAATTCGCAAAAAGCTCAGAAGCTTGAAAAAAAATCGAAAAAAGCTGTTTAACCATTTTTCGAATTTTATTCTTAATTATGGTGAGTTAATTCTAGCTTTGAAAAAACAGACAGTCCTATATTAATATATTAAGATAACTTTTACTGACTTCCATAACTGAATTAATTTCAATAACAAAAACCTTTTAAATGTTTTCTTTGTAAAGGTTACGTAGAATAATAAAAGGGTCACTACAAAGGGTTTTTGTGTAATTGACCTGAGAACATTTTGCGGAAGTTGTAATTATTAGTACATTTACTTTGAGTCTATTATTAAAGTGCCATCACTGAAAACAGTTTATTATTTGGAAAACATTAATAAACATAATGGAATTAATTTCAAGTTTTTACCCGACTGCCCCAGAAGGAGGTTAATGTTTTTCGAGATGCATGTATGTTTGTATGTATGTATATATGTCTATTTCTTTGGCATGCTCTGTAGCCTAAACGGCGTGATGGATTTTAAGATACGAGGTGTCGTTAGGTTCGTCTTAATTGTGGGAGTGACAAAAGCTATATTTTTTTTATATCAAAACAAATCAAATCAATCATCTGAAAACAAAAAAGAAGGGAAGGGAAGGTTTTTTTTAAATAAATTACAATATTGGTATCAAATAAAAGCTAGTAATGAGTTAATTCCAAATATATAAATTAATAAAATTAAAAAGCTTAAAATAAAACAAATTATTTAAAAAACAAAAAACCCGCCTGCAGAAGCTCATATTTCATGTTATTGATACGTTCTCCGCCTGTAATACCAAAATTCTACTGCTTATAATGCTTGTTTTTATTCCACTTCAAGCAAACGCAAATGACCCATCAATCCCTATAATCCATAATCCTTGTTAGGAACTGCTTGCCAAATGATCCAACACATTGCAACGGTGACATACTGTAAACAATTTGCATATTCTCTGAGCGAACAAGACAAGCAAGCAACTTCATTAAATCTGATCAAAGCATGGTCGTCGAGCAAATCTGCTTGTTTAGGGGTGCCAAGACCGTTAGGGTGGAAGGTCCAGTCGTTAAATTCTCGATTGGTATTTAGGGATGTTAAGGTACCCATTAATTGTAGAATTAGTGGTAAAATTGTGACGCATCAGCTTCTATATTGATTATAATCATGTAGGTATGCTTAAAACAATAGATATCTATATTTATAAAAAATGAATCCCTATTTCCCTTGGTCACGCCATCACGCGTGAACGGCTTAACGGATTTGGATGAAATTTGGCACATAGGTAGACCATGAACTAGAGAAGGACATAGAATACCTTTTATCTCGATATTCCCACGGGATCGAGACTTATGCGAGTGAAACCGCGGGCAGCTAGTTTTAGATAATTATCTATCAATACTGGTGTTAAGCTTAAAGGCTTTACACTATTTTATTTTCATTAATTAACTCTCATTTTTATTTACAACCTACTAATAAGATTACGTGTTGATACTGGTAAAAATTTGGAGATATTTTTTGTCAATATTAGTTCATCACAACAGTCGATATGTAACAAAACTATTTCAAAGATAATTTGTATATCAAGCTTCGCCTCCGCTATTTCAAATCTTTTGCATCTACACAAAGCAAAATACGGTACAATTCTCAGTGAGTCTTAGAATCATGGTTCCTCTCTAGCTTCCCTATTGCGAGTGCATACGTCACGAATAAATCAGACAAGGTTTACATAGATGCACTTTAAATCCGGCACTGATCCGGCATTAAACGGCAATTTCTGTACGTGAGAACTCCAGATTATAGTGCCAGAGAGAATTGCATTGGGACGGCTGGTACTAAAATGATTTTGGGATTTTGGTACAAAGTAGCAAAAAAATTATAGAAATAAAGCAAAAATTTTGAGTCTACTTATTTCAATTAGATCATTATTTAGGCATCCCTAAATTACAGAAATATAATTTGCGATAAATGTGCAGCGTAAAATGAGTTTGCTTGTAAAATCAACAAAGAAATTGTGATTTTTGGATTGGTAGAGCTACCGACTCAAAAACCTATTCTTATCCAAATAAGTTCAAACTCACGTTAAAAATAAAGCTAATACGGGTTCCTTGTTGACTACGAAACCCCAAAAAAGTCTATAAAATATATCAACGAAGATAGGGCACTTGAAACCACTCCTCGTTCGATACAGGCCCTTTACAAAACGCAATATCTCAACGAATAACCAGAAGGCTTTGTTGCGCAAAATTACGCGAAATTCACAACACATGTGCACACATCTTTTCAAAAGCTAACCGAGTATCTGACTCGCTTGTAAGAAAGATTCCCTAATGAAGACGGGGTGGGACGTTCAACACCCTTTTGTTTTCAACTAAGCCTGTGTTTTAGAGCTCATTAAATTAAAGGATGAGATTTACACTCGTTAGGGTGGCAACGGTCGCGTTTTTGTCCCACTGAATGTACGCTTAGAGGTTTCTCCCAGAAGTTTTGTTAAAGAAAAAATGTGTGGTAAACATTTTTGCAAATGAAAAATTTTCATGTTTTCATTTTTCTTATTTTGCGCATGTTTATTTTGGGGAATGAATAGAGAATGGACTTACATGAGGTTGTTAATGATGCCCCGAAACAATGTGATAATTATTGATACTGGTAACATTTTTGCTTTTGACTCATTTAAATTTTGAAAGTCAAACTTGGAATAATCCACTTTTAACTACTTAACAATTAAGTTGGTTGTTTATCAGATGAATTAAAAGATACTGCAACACTTAAACATAATTTACTTAAAGTTTGTAACTAATGCTGAAGTAGGTACTTAGGTAGATATATTGGTAGATGTACCTTCATGAATCAGCACCAAAAGACGAAAACTATTTCTTATAATTATTGATTGTTTGTTTGAAAACACTTACATACTGAAGTACAAAATCCACCACGCTCATTGGAATAAATCAAATATTGACTTACCTGTAAACAAAAAAAAAAACATTATTAGAATCGTAAATAAATTGTGGTAGGTTATCCAATAATGAATATTACTAGTGATATTACTGGTGCTCATGCTTCGAAAGAGTACAATTAAATTATGTTAGATTTGTATTTACTCAAATATTAATCTAGCACATAAATCTTCCGGAATAAATTCTCTAAATGATGGTGAAAACCGCGTCAAAATCGCATATGGAGTTTAGAAGAACTTACCAATAAACACGAAAAGCGACTTTGTTTTAAACGAATTATAGATTATAATGATATCGCTGAACAAAAAAACAGGCAGCTCAAATGTTAACCTTCTCCTTTTCAGGAATCGGTTAAAATTTGCTATATTAGATATAAACAGACGTCAGAAATCTTCAAGAACAACGTTGTGCGTCGGTCACCGCTTACACCCTAACAATATATTATTTAGAGAGCCCAGTAATGCTCTTAGCGCGCCCAAGTGCTGTAATAGCACCTCAGACGTCCCAACTTGTAATGCGATTATTTCATATTTTCACACGTATTGTGTCGTGGTCCTGAGGTACGGAAACGTAATAATGCTAGGGGGTACGAAGTATGTAGTGGCTTGTGTAGGTGCGATGGTGAGTATATTAGTATATTTTAAGTTGTTTACTGCACATCTGTTTTGAGTAGCAAATGGTACTTGATGTGAAATATGCAATAATTATTAGCATTCGCTGATAATATTGGTCCTAAATAAATAATAACAAACCGATTCATGAAGGAATTATTTAACCATTTATTAGTGACCAGTCCATTTGTTTACACAAATAAATAATTATTCTTAACCGTCAATAGCATATTATAATAATCGGCCTTTACCTTTATCACCCGAATGTTGAATGTCACTTGCGCGTCATAACACAACATGGTCTATTGTCTGTGTCAGTAAGTTAGATTGTTTCAACCATATTTTAATTTACTAGGAATTGTTGTCAAAAGTGATAAAGGAATTACGAGGTCGACAAAAACATTAAAAATAATTAAAAAGTTTCCCAATAAAATTAATATTTAGATATATTTGTAGCGGACGCTCTACGATATTTCAGATATAGGTACCATCTACATTATACATAGAAAATCTTAGAATCTATGTGGACCATTTTAAAATAACGATTTTACTATTTTAGAATAGCGATAGAAACGAAGCTAGGCTACGACGTAGCAATGCTACGACGTAGCAAGGTTAGCTACGCCGTAGCATATTCGTAGACCATTAATTTGCTAGTTATTCTAGTGCATAGTATATATCACTAAGCATGTTTTTATTTATGTAATATGGCTGTTTTACTGTGCCTAGACGTCTTTAAATGTCAACAAAATGATATGAAAAGATTTAAAATCCATTTGCCGATGTAATATTAACATTAGAATGGCTCCTTATTTTACATTCAAATTCGCGTTATCTTTTTTTTCTAATAAAATGTCATTGCAATTCAGCATCACAATAGGTAACGCGAAAACGTTTTGAAAAAATAGAATTTTCGGAGTAGAAGGATCATCAAACACTAAAATATAATTATAAATTATATTTCTTTATAATTTAAAAACGAAATGAATATAGAAATATCAAGAGAATCTGTTTTATGCTAACAAAGGCATAGTTATTTGGTTTTACACAGAACGCCAACTGTTGGACCATCGTATCTTTTTGATTCTAGGACCACATACAAAAATTACGAACCAAAGATTTCAATTGAGAAAAAAAATCAAGTAATAAAAACTAAAACCCAACTACGACTTAAAAGGTTTAAACAAGACACCACAGACAGACAAATTAAAAATCCGGAGTCACACGTGTTAGGGCATAAATCGAACAGATTACGTGTGACTCCGGATTTTAATTTGTCTGTCTGTGGTGTCTTGTTTAAACCTTTTAAGTTGTAGTTGGGTTTTAGTTTTTATTACTTGATTTTTTTAAAAATTCTTTTGGGGTTATAATATATATATTTTTGAAATGTGCTCATAAAGCCCTTTCATTTGATACCCAACATGGTACGATTAAACCATTTATTTTTTTAAGTTCCCCACTTTATGTCCTCTTGAGGGCGCCATTTTTAATTTAATGTGACTTCACATAGCCTATAACCAGCGGATAGTCACGACGCTTCTAACGATACCTCATTTGTCAAATTGTGATAAGTGGTTTGGAAGATAGGAGGGAGCAGATGAACATACATACATACATACATACATACATACATACATACATACCGGTCAAAATCATAACCCTCCTTTTTTCTTCGCCGTAGTCGGGTGAAAACTAAAACCCAATTATATATTTTTGGAATGTGCTCATTAAGCCCTTTCATTTGATACCCAACATGGTACGACTAAACCATTTTTTTTTTAAGTTCCTCACTTTATGTCCTCTAGAGGGCGCCATTTTTAATTTAATGTGACTTCACATAGCCTATAACCAGCGGACAATCACGACGCTTCTAACGATACCTCATTTGTCAAATTGTGATAATTGGTTTGGAAGATAGGAGGGAACAGATGAACATATGATACATATATACATACATACATACCGGTCAAAATCATAACCCTTCTTTTTTCTTCGCCGTAGTCTTTAATGTGACTTCACATAGCCTATAACCAGCGGACAATCACGACGCTTCTAACGATACCTCATTTGTCAAATTGTGATAAGTGGTTTGGAAGATAGGAGGGAACAGAGATGAACATACATACATACATACCGGTCAAAATCATAACCCTCCTTTTTTCTTCGCCGTAGTCGGGTAAAAATGTCCTTAACGTTACTTTTCAGAATGTATGATTGTTACGCAGGTGAGAAAGCAATCAATAAGAGTAGGTACAATACACGGTCTGACCAACATTTTATCCCCGAACCGTTACATGTGACATCTTGAAAGGACAAACTGGGAAGCGTTCGTTTCTCGACCAAAGCTGTGCTACGTCGTCCTTATTCAATTTACATGCAAATGGGGGGAGATTGGGTGAGGCAGGCAGGGGGGGGTGCGACCGTGCCAATAGTACGCTGATGTATCGCATCAGAACGTGTCCTGTGGAAAGTTGGCGTGTGGTGCAAGTTTCGAAAGTGTTCGGGAGACCTTGGGTTTGGAATTCGGTTTGAGTTTGAAATTGTGTGTGATTGCGATGTTCAGGTTTAGTTACTAGTGGGTTAGCAGGTGTGTTAAATACTAAAGAGGTCACTGAATTCAAAATATGGTGGGATAAAACATATGATTGGCTTGGTAAAACTCAATAGTGTATGACAGTATGTGGTTACACGTTGAAAGCCTAAATGGGCAAGGTTTTTGTCAAAGAGAGACGTCATAATTATCATAATACCATTGAAAATATTCACGAACTTATTCCCAAACCTCTGATTTCCCATAACTTACACGTACATTGTAACGCGTGCGAAATATGACGCTACGGTAAGTGTCTCGATATTGATAGGTCACAACGGACAGGTCAGCGGCTGCGACGGTTTTTAATAATGTCTCAGTTAGCCATCCACCAGATTTATTCTTGCAAGGACAGATTGGGAACGAGGGTTTAAAAAAGCCTTTTTTATGCTTTAACATTTTGTTATTTATAACCTATAAATAATATTATAAAACAAAGTCACTTTTTGTGGCAATGTGTGTGTACCATTACATTTACTTAACTGTTTCAACAACATTTGGAGAATTTATTTCAGAAGGTTTATGTGTACGCCAGGACGAGTCATAATACATTAATATTTAACAAGTATAGCACTGAAATCTCGATGCTGTGACAACATCTCGCCACACCAGTTGATTCCACCTGTGTGAAGCAGGGGCGGATCACTGCTTCGGGAGGTTCCTGTTTCGGATAAGGCGGGAGGAAATGCCCGGGTATCACCACTGTGTGGATCACCCAGAGGACACGGTAGAGGTCTGCCCTGCTTGGGCGGAGCCCCGCCGTGTCCTCTTGGAGGCGATTGGCGGCGGTGACCTCTCGCGTCCGGCTCTGGTCCAGGCCATGGTACGGAGCTAGAGGGCATGGGAAGCAGTCACCTCCTTCCGCGAAGCTGTAATACTTGGGAAGGAGGAGGCGGAACGCGTGAGGGAGAGGCAAAGTTTGCGCCCTCACGCCCCTAACCACCGCCGTTGGAGACGCCCTGGGCGTCGGGAAGGCGGATTCCCGGCCACCATAGGCACGGGCTTGCGGACGGCGAGCAATGGGTAGCTCGCCGTACGATAAGGACCAGGCCCGGGTCGATGGCGCGTCGTGTTCCACGCGCGCCTCAAAGAGATGTCAGCACAATTGGCGGGGGTCCTCTAGGACCGATGCCTGCCAGGGATGCGGGTTAGTCCGAAAGGGATACCGGAACCTTGGCAACAGGCAACTGAAGGAACACGGGTGGATTTTAGTCAGTAAAAGTCTGACACGCCCATCCGCTCCGCCCAGAGCGGGAGAAGTCATTGTATGAGTTCCCACCCTCAAAAAAAAAAAAAAGGGCGGATCACTAGTGCTTTATTAAATACATAGGTACTCATAATTGAAAGTTCTCTCTTAACCTTTTTTTTTTCTCACAACTCTTAAGCCCCTATTTTATTTAAGTTTTTGTCCAATACCACGTTAAAGTAGATAAGCCCTAGCCGAAATACTTGGATAATAAATAACTAGTAAACGGAAAATGAGGAGCTCGTGGTTAAGTAAGAACAGCCACACGGGTCGATCCATCAGGTTAAGCTACACTTGCCGGGGTTGGCCTGTTGTAATTTTTTTTGGTCCCGGCTGTCATTCGTGGTTCTTTGACCGTCATTACGGTTCGTCAGAAGCCCGAATATCTGACAACCAATCTTACCTAGCGGTATCGTATTGCCCAGTTACTGGGTTGTGAAGGTCAGATAAGCAGTAGCTCCATGTAAAATACTGGTATTCAGCTGCATCCGGTAAGACTGGAACCGGATCCGAACATAGTTGGGAAAATGCTAGGTAGATTGACATAGGTAAACGGAATAGCAATCAAACATAACAATATAGATACTCATCAGACAACGGATGTTGTCTTACAACATCTACATTCATATAACCAACCAATTTCATACATTATCGCAGTTCAATCTCGCGCGAATCTCAGCCAGGATATTATTTCCATATACGTAGGTACAGTCAGGAGCATTAATATGTATAGATTTAGCAACTCTTAAGGAGTATTTATGGATCGTAGCAGGTGGCATTCAGTAATTTCTGCCTACACCCAGGGGAAGAAAGTGTGAGTTTATGTGTACCTAAACAAGTTTTAAAAGTGATTTTCTCCTTCTGTATTGGTAGTAAATTTATGTTCTTACGAACATAGTATTTCGAAATCCATACTATTTTGAAGTAGGTCTTATCTCAAAGTTATAATCGTTAAACGTTCCACGAGCAAAATTATCTAATATCGTTTAATGCATTTACTCGTGACTGTACGAGTACATTCAATAACATGGCGGCATCTGTCGTCACTAGAAGTCAAAAGTCACCGTAAGGACAAATTACGGGATAAAACAGTTTGTGGTTGAACGTAAGCTTGTGGTTGACGAAGGATTGCGTGCGGTTGTCATGGAAATGGCAAGTGGTTGACGCGCCATCAAACGGTTGGTTCATGGGGTTGCCGTTTGATTTGTTGTTTTGTGTGGTGACGGAAATTGTATGTAATTGGTGCACTGTGCAACCTACTACTGTATAAGATTTTAAAAGGTTGATGATGTGGTTGGATCAAGGAACAAAACTGACTGTCAAGCACAGCTTGCACTGTAAATGACTAAATACCTACGTTTAGCAAACGATTTGAAAATATCGTTCTGTTTTTGTGAATCGCTGGAAGACGACAAAGACAAAATGAAGTTTTAAACATGTTTAGCGTATAATGTTTTTACTTAGTGATTTATCGTGCAAGTGGGCCCAAACAGTAAACAAACGTCTATTTATCAACTGCATGAAGATTGCTGTAAAACTTATTAGTGAGAAGAAGTGAAGTTGGTCTTCGGAACTAGTCTGGCAGAAAACGCGATCAAATTTTTAAGTCGACTCAATTCGTAACTAGATAAGAATAATCTGATCACAGTTCCAAGTTCTTCAGACACAATTTAAGTACGCAATTCTGGATTAGCCAAAAGCAAATCCAATACGACATATCAGCTTCCAATAAACAGATCTCCATTACGCGTTCTATCCCTTCAGAGCAAACATTGTCCCCGATTTTAATTAGGGACTTCGACCAAGGTCGCATAGGTAAAAGAACAAACAATAGACTCTGTTACGGCACATTTAACGCGCGCAATGTACATTGGTTTAACGGTAAATGTCTTCATTTCGGGCGCAGATGCTGAACGAGACTTGGATATAAAATTTAAGGATTATACCCGCTGCAATGTAATGTTTTGTGTTGATCTGATTGTTTTTCGGATATTTTTTATTCTTTTTATTTTAAAAGACATTATATTCTACTGAAAATGGCATCGTTGTAACTAATGCTTTCAATAACTCGACTTTAACTGAATTGTTGTAAGATCAGATCATATCTTTAAATCAGTCTTTCTTCTAAGGTCAGGTTCCTCCTTCCAACAACTTATTATCAGCTCATTACACTGTTTAGTGTCCCTTACATTTACTTTGTTGTCGTATCACACCTTCATCATAGCTGATTAATTGTTTACTGTATTAACTTCAGCATGATCCCCCATACAAAGGTAACTAGAGACTTCTTCCGAAACTCCAAGCTAATATGACCCAGTTTTCTCAATATTTATAAGAACATAAGGATCAATTCGGTCTGAACACGCAAACAAAGAAAGGTTTTTGCTAATGGTGTGTGAAGTGATTTAATCTAATTTATGTCTGTCTTTGCTCCGTTTGTCTTTATGGCTGTGGCTTTCGTAGAAATAGATACTTTTAAGTTGTTTAAGACCATTCCTAATATTTCAGTTTCGTTGCTCGGTAAATTGAAAGTACGCATAACTTTGGCTTGTTCTGAGGTCGCCAGAAATTATTGCGGTCAACTTTTTTTTACGATTTTTGTTACAAAGTAGTTAGATCATATCTGTAGCTTATAATAATCAACCAAATCAATTTGTTTTTACTAATAAATAAATATAAAAAAATCGTTTTCTTTTCCAAATTCTGAACGAATACTGAACGCTCCATATTTTATTTAAAGCTTAACATTTAAGACTCGGTTTATGAGTCGCAAAATTCCGGTCGGCTATTAGCTGCCGAGCGCTCCGTTATAATTGCGTTTCGCAACAAATTACAAGTTAGAATGAGGTAGAAACACGGGCCAAGTGGTTCGCAAGTCGCTGTACACCATACACGTTAAGTATCTTCACGATTATATTCACATAAAGGGCAAACAGAATTAAGGGGTAGGAATATTTCGGTGACAAAGTGTCGCTTGGTTAAATTGGTCACTGAATAGAGCCTTGCGGTAGACTTGATACTATTAATTATAATTTAGAGGCTGATGAATTATCTGCAAGGATATTTATAATTGATCCACGAAATATATAAAAGCATTTAAAAATAGCAAGTTATCATCAAAAGCCATTCTAAAGCTTTACAAGAAATAACAACAGGGTATCAAATGCGCATCAACACGCCGTTTCACAAAAGAGTTTTCCAAAAATAAATAAAATATTCATAATGTATTCGGTAAATCTGTTGGTTTTTGGTCTCTATCCGTCTTACAACGTCTGGTTGGGCGTCGTGCAGCATAAACTTGTTTGTTTGTTAGATGAAAAATCAACAGGACATACACACGTATACGTAGGATGTAGTGCTATATGAGGTAGTACAGCATAAATCATGTACAGCTACATGTATTTTGTTTAATGAGCATTACCAGCATAAAGCATTGTATTTAGAAAAACGTTTTTAAAAGAATATTTACATTAAAAAGATGAGAGTAGCAAGTTTTTCTTATGTTTTTTTCTTGCTTTACTTTGTTTTATGTTGTGTGAGATGAAAAAGATAA
Source organism: Lithophane socia (assembly GCA_947522985.1). NCBI lineage: Eukaryota > Metazoa > Arthropoda > Insecta > Lepidoptera > Noctuidae > Lithophane > Lithophane socia. The sequence goes on from OX383252.1 coordinate 17,735,252, forward strand.
TTTGCACAACTGTAAAATGTTAATGTAAGGTTTAATGCAAGAAATTATTTTAATAGATGGTTTATTTGGATTTGCGCCCGGTTGAGGCAATAGACTAGCCTCTTGTTACATGGGACTTACACATAACTGGCGAAATGTGGGTGTCCACCTCTGCCTAACCCTTCGGGGAAAACAGGCGTGATGTTATGTAATGTTAGACGGTTTCTTATTTCACATTATTAACCTGTGAATTTGATAAAAATCATAAACATAGCTTTCTATGTAAACGATGACAGTTGTGGAACAAATCCAAACAGATTTCAAATACAACACTCTAAAGCCACTTACTGACCTGTACGTGTACACATGCGTTGTTTACAGATGTCAAGAGAAATCATATTTCAGCAACTCACCACTACACCCGACTACATTTCATACAAATGTCTGTTAATCCGGCACATCAGAATGTATCGTAACCACTCCGGTCCTGCTTATGTACTTCTGAATAGGACATTTATGGAGAATCTATACTAATATTATAAAGCTGAAGAGTTTGTTTGTTTGTTTGAACGCGCTAATCTCAGGAACTACTGGTTAAAATTGAAAAATTATTTTTGTGTTGGATAGTCCATTTATCGAGGAAGGCTATAGGTTATATAACATCACGCTACGACCAATAAAGCTGAGCATAAATTAAATATGTTGGAAAAACGGGAAAAAGGATTCCTTTTTGGGAGCTTCCGTTGCGTGCGCTGCGTAAACGGTTTATGTTACGTAAATACCTATGATGTATGATGGAATTGTTCCTCTTTAAAAGTTCTAAAAAAAAGTCCGCGACAGCATATGTCTATCTTTTAAGATTGACTCACCATACCCTTTTTTATGGTAATCAAATTTATTCGAAATGAATGCATTATTTGCGAAGGAGTTTTATCAAAATAATATTAATTCTTATTCAAATAAATAGTTTTAACATCAAGGATATTTATGTAACAGTAAAATACTTTTTTATTCATTCGAATCGGTCATTTAATTTCGAAGTTATCACGAGTATGAAAATGCAATACGCGAACCGTTCGACGCCGGCGCCGCCCCGCCGCGACTTACGTTCCCTAATCTAGAGAGGAGAGGATGGGCACACGGGTAGATCATGACCTAGAATACGACATAAGTTTTATCCCTATATTCCACGGTATCGAGACCTACGCGGGTAAAACCGCGGGGCACAGCTAGTAGATTATAAAATACTAAGTGTTTGTCACACATTCATTGAAATGAACATGGATCATTTAGTTGATAAACTAAGAAAGGTTCTGTTTTTATTGCTGGCAATTCATTTAGTTATGTAGTGAAATATTACACCAATTTAAACAAATACATATTTTCAAGTTTTGAAACCTATTACAAATCTATTTTATCCAATAAATGACACAATCAATTCAATCATTACATATAACTCGACTGAATATTTGTACCAAAAATTTCATTTTAATTCCGATACTGTTACGGGCCGTATTACGTCCGGTTCATCCGACGCAACCGGTAACATATTACAGGTCAGGCGAGGCCCACTTGATCACTGCCCGCTATATATCACACGGTTCTTAGCGGATACTTAGAGCAAGCGGGTACTTAGTACCTGCGGTTTTGTATTGATTTATTTGAGGAATCTCGGGTTTTTGCTATTAATTTTATAGTAAATTTATTTATGACTTTAATAATGATTTGTTGATAAATAGATTGAGGTCTCTTATGGTTTGCACCTACTGAATCTAAATGTCATTATAAGTATATTAGGTTCAATAATTATAGGCTGTCCCTTAAGTTTTGTTAGGTATTTTATACTTAGCAGGAAGTTTGGAAGAATAGTTTGCATTACTTACCCTATTGAAATCGGGAATTGGTCTTTGTCGAAATAAATAAAATTACTTACCGAAAAATATAGCGAACTTATTTCCTCAGGCGAAAAAATAAAAGATCTAGAGGATTGGTAAGCTTCCTGTCTCTTTACAAAGGTACTACCAGTACCGCATCCTTAATTTAAAAATGCCCAGTTCAATTTAGAGGGCATACTAATTAATTGATCTGGAGATCCGCGGAAATTGCGCCCTTGCCCCGCCCCGCCCCTCGCACCCCCCGCCTGTATCTTTGGCTTTAATTTAGAATTGTTAGCGCAAAGGGAATGCAATTTACGTAAAATAATTGTTTGATTTCGAATATTCGAGCCAACCCTTCCACTGTAATTTGGTTTATGAAAAAGGTTCTTGCGATCAGTTTTGGGAGCAGGGTTGCTAATGTAATGAGATCAACCCTGGACATTTATAACGTACAACGTAATGTTATTAAATTATTCGGCTAGAACCCTCAAAAAGTATTTTAAATATTCTAAAAGGCTGTGGAATTTTAATGATGTAAACATGAAAAATAATTATAATGAGAACAAAAATTATGTCGTAGACAAACAATGTTATTACAACAATCTTACAATTATGTATGACCGTAATTTCGGGTCACTTAATATTTCAAAGCTAGGTCTCTTCGTTCGTTCTAACGATAGACCTAGTGAGTCATACCTATTCAAACCATCGAACATCGTGTCTCTAAGTTACAATATTCTACCCTCTCCACCGAAATGTATACAACTCTAACTATTTACTACACTCGCACATCTATCTGTGGAAGTCGCGTTGCCACTCGCATCAGTCGGAACACCTGAGATGATAATGTATGCAAATTAGCGCTAACTTGGGACTCAGACTACGAACGCTGTATCAAACTTGTTATTTGTGTGTTTTAAGTTGGTACTATGATTTACGTGTGCCGGATTAAGAGTGGAGTGTAGTGCTGGGAAGGATAGCCAGCTTGTTGGGTAATTTGTTGGATTTTGATTCATTAAGAGCTGCTGTACATATAATGTTGAAGGAAAAAAGTTCAAGTTCGTATGTTTTGTGTTGCGTAATGTAAATGATTTTGCATACTTTTTGTATAGAGTCAATTTTTTCCAACTGGACAGACAGCAGCTGTGCCGCTGGGGAGTTTGTTGCGCCGTTTCTTCTTTCCAGTTAAAGCACTAGGAAGCGGTGAAGGATGGGTGTTTTGGGGGACTGTCATACGAGTATGTAATTTTGACGTTCGAAAAGTGCTGATTCTCAGCCTAGTTTGAATAAATAACTTTTAATTTGATTTGATTTGATCAAGCTCTTGTTGTTGTTTTCACAAGACTGAAAGTGACACTTAAAATCGAGTTAGGTACCTAGTTGCTTGTTTAAGAGAGCAATACTAGCTAAACTTTACCACCGCTATTTAATTGTCACAATGATCTCTCTCGTAACTCCTTACTAGAAAATTTGGTAAATGGGTACTTACATACATACGTAATGGGTACGTACATATGTAGCGTAACTTTATACTCGCTATGTTAGACTTTAAACATGCTACTTAAAATAATAAATTAAGAATTGTGAATTTTTAAGTTGGTCAAACACCGCGGCCGACTTACTCCAAGCAGCGCAGCATTCGTTGAGATGTAGGTACCGCACTAGAACCGTGTTTTTATTATGTTCTTTTCAATATTAGAAAGATTTAAGTCAATGCAAAAAAAAATTAAAAAAAAAAAAAAAATTTATTCAGATAACAAGATCCATACAATTCAGATTTACAATTAACATATACGACTAAGACTTATGACGAATAAGACAAATCTTTCGTTAAGTTTTCGAGTTTTAGAATATTCCAAGGCATCCAACAAGTTTCTCAGAAAAAGAAGCTGTCCGAACGTCACGTCTGTGTGTCTCGCGCGTTAGTAAAGCAATGTTACTGTAATTGGTTCTGACTGTAGCAGGTGTTGGGCGTGACTTACGACGTTTTGTGCGGTGAGCAAAACTCACGACTTGTTGTAACGCAATTATGTCGCGGGTAGTTTTATATTATCTTGACGTGTCTGTACTTGTGAGATTTATGATGGAAATTAATTTTACAGAAGTTATTATTGTAATGTTTGTTTTATTTATAATCGAGATTTGTGAAATTGAGTAAGTATTGATTTGGTTAGGCTTAAGTAGCATCATAATAATTTCTAAAACGGATCCAATAATTTGACTAAGGGCTGATTTTATCAAAGTCAGATATCTTTTATCCGTTGAATAAAATTGTCGTCTGACAGTTTTTGTATGGAAAAACACTCAAAAATTTATTTGGATAAGACTGATACTCGGTATAAAAGTTTGGTGAAATTCGCCCTAAGTAACATAACTAATTATACCACACGAAGAAATGCATGATTTCGATTAGTTTTATTCATTTATCATCAGCAGCGCCACGCGGTTTCACCCGCATAAGTCTCGATCTTGTTAATATTGGGATAAAAGGTATCATATATGTCCTTTTCCAGGTCATGGTCTAGCCATGTGACAAATTTCACCCAAATCCGTTCAGCCGTTTTAGCGTGAAAGCGTAAAAATAAATAAATAACTGCACCCATTTTTAGATTAACTAAGCTAAGTAAGGAAATTATTAGAGAATTAAAAATATAGACATGAATTTATTTAATAATTCGTAATTGAATAGAAATAATATCTTTAATTTTGTAATAGCCGAAAATGTAGCGCTTTTCTAAGTTCTGGTTCAAACACGATCATTAGATGAATAAACAGATTATAATCTTACGTCAAAGAAGCACCTTTGAAGAAAAACATGAAGATGAAGGTGCGTTTAGGAGGGAAAATTACTAGGTCGCTCTATAGAGTTTTTTAATTTTTTTTATTGAAATTGTGGGAAAGTAGCAAATTAAGCTTCAAAGATAAAATAAATAAAAGATGTTTGCTTTTTCTCATGTCGACGATTTAGTAAAAGTACTTAGAGACTAAAATATAATGTTGAATATTGGTTATCTTAAAATCTAAAAAATACCTAAACAAAATCTTCTTTATGGGTAAATGTAAGAGAAAAGGAGAAAGAACACCTGTTAGTAATTTATAATAATTATGTAGGTATCCAATAAAAAAATCAATAAACCCAATAATAAAGTATTAGTAGTTATTATTAGTAGTATCTGATAAATATACCAATTATTTCGAAAATGACATGACATAGTAAGAATACTAGAACAGTCTAAACACGACGTAGTTCAAACTGGGCCGTAACAAAAACGGTGTGCAAAGAAAAAAATGTGATAATAATTTCATATAAAGGAGAAACGGACAGAGCTCCGGCGGGATCTCATGGCGGCATGAAGAGTGATATGGTCGCAATCTAATGCTGGCTACGTACGACACAATTGCGGCGATAAGTCCCTTCGTTAAGGAGTCGCTAAAGAGGCGCCACGGCGTCCTCACCTTCCACCTGACGCAGATCCTCACCGGACACGGTTGCTTCGGGAGGTTCCTGTTTCGGATAAGGCGGGAGGAAATGCCCAGGTGTCAACATTGTGTGGATCACCCAGAGAAAACGGTAGCGCATGCGGTGGAGGTCTGCCCAGCTTGGGCGGAGCACCACCGTGTCCTCTTAGAGGCGATCGGCGGCGGTGATCTCTCGCGGTCCTGGTCCAGGCTATGGTACGGAGCGAGAGGGCATGGGAGGCCATCACCTCCTTCTGCGCAGCAGTAATGCTTGCAAAGGAGGAGGCGGAGCGCGTGAGGGAGAGGCAAATTTCGCGCCCTCACACCCCTAGCCACCGCAGGCAGGAGACGCCCTGGGCATCGTGAATCACAGACTGGTTCCCGGCCACCGTAGGCGCGGGCTTCCGGACAGTGAGCAATCGGTAGCTTACCGTCCGATAAGGACCAGGCCCGGGTCGACGGCGCGTTGTGTTCCACGCGCACCTCAAAGAGATGTCAGCACAACAGACGGGGTCCGCTAGGGCCGATGCCTTCCGGGGTCGCGGTAAAGTCCGAAAGGGATACCGTGGCCACTGGCAACATACAGACAACTGAAGGAAGACGAGTGGGTTTTAGACAGTAAGAGTCGGACACGCCCTATAATAATAGCTTAGAAAAAAAAATGAATTGGAAATTATTTTCAATTTTAGTCAAGTTGTTTCCCGTGCGTCCCCGATCAAATGTGTAAAATGTACCAAGAGTAATTTTACAGTTTCAGTGCCAAACACTAAATTGATTGATGTAAAACAAAATTGTACGTGTATATCTTGTGACTCTTACTATTTTCGACTAAAAAGTTACCACGGTTTTTTGTTTTGTTTTAGAACACCAACACAAGTAATTTAATTTGTTTACTTATTTAAATGTCTTATAGTGTTTTTAAATTATTTTGCCGATATAAGCCGATTAGAACCAAATTAATACAAATGAGTCCATGTCACTCATAAAATTAAAGAATTAGGTACCTTACCTACTCTGTTTTTCCTGTAGGTAACCTACCCTTATAACCGACATCTCATATTTACATTCATAAACAACATTGTTTTTTTGTCAAATCCTGCAAATTCTCGGCAATCAAACGTAAACAGGTCTTGTTGCTAAGATTATAAACAAGCATCTTGTTTCAAATACCTTCGACTTAATTAAAATTTGTTTATTTAACCAAAGAAAACAAAACGAATAAAGCCAGTTTAATTTCCAACTTAAATATTTTTGTAACGTGTTTATTATTGGATAGAGAACAAAAACACTTAATTATAGGCACGCCTAGTGTAAAGAATTAGTCGCTAAGAAAGATTTTATAAAATAACATAACACAACATAACATCACACCTATAATCCCCGAAGGAATAGGCAGAGGTGTGACAGTGCCTCCACATTTCGCCAGTTACGTTTAAGCTCTATGTAATAGGGCGAGCCTACTGCCATCAACCGGGCACAAATCTAGACTCCAGCTAAGCTAGCTAAGCTAGATGGAAAAATCTAATTACACTTTGTCCGACACGGGAATCAAACCCAGGTATCCATGCCCAGCAGTAGCGCTTGCGGCCACTTAACTAGACTATAAAATAACTGAGCAAAATATGGAAAAAATACTAGGATTATTTGGGCCTTAAGATTTGGCTATTTTAATTGTCTTTTTAGCGACAAAATACAAATTTTGGTAACCGTTAATGATGGGCGTGACTAAGATAAGGAACCAGTATTTTGCTGATGTAAAGACACCACTACACTTTTCCTTTAATTTAATGGTTTAGTTCAGAAAATGCCTATAGTAGTACAGCTGAACGTACTCTTCATAGATAACACCGTCAGAACCATCACAGTAGACAACGGCGATTATATTAAAAGTACTTTAACAGGCAGCTCATATCTGATCACAAAATCATAATTAAAATCAGTCTAGTCACTAAACAAGGAAACATTAATTACAAAACACACCGTCCCTCTACCAAATCAAAACACACACAACAAAATAATGTACACGACAAAATCACTGACAAAATTAATAACTACCCGCATTCTGCAGATAATTATGACAGGGCACCGGCTGACCACACTATAGCGAATTCTGCCGGCCTGACGGGTATGACGTCAGTGTCAGCAGCCCGTGTCAGCAGCCCGTGTCGAATTTAATGAATGCTTAGCAATAAATAATAGAGTTCGTTAGATGAATTAATCAGATTTCGGACGGTCATTGTGACATTGATTGCTGTGCTACAAGCTTGGTGTTGTGAACGAAAATAGCTTCGCGCCCTGATTTATTTTGTGTTCGAAAATGTTATTTGTGCTTGCAGGAAAAATAATTCTGCTCAAGTTGGAATTATATTTGGAATTACATGAAGATTGTTTTCAGCTCTAGAAGGTTTAGGGATATAAAATGTTGTCTTTCGAAACAAAATAATGACCAGGGGCCTAAATTGGCCACATGAGCAATGCCTCTAAAAACCGGTTCATTTCCTAAATCCCAGCTGTCATTAGCAATTCCTCTAATTTGTCTTTAAAAACTTTCTTCTAATCCTCATTCACTAACTTGGTCAAGTATTTCCAAAAATAGTCCGTAAGATATTCAAATTGTTATTTTTTGGCTGAGATTTGTACGGTACGGAAGCAAACGCAGTTACCTAACAAGACACCGCTATTTTTGCAACTGTTCCTTACAAAAATTTCAGCTTACATAACGTTATTATCCCGAGTAAAGAGCGCTCCGCTTCGAGCGAGGTACAATGCTCGTTTTACTATACTACAGGTTTATACGTAGTGTAAGAAGCCTGCAATGCACTACATCCAACCGTCTGAAGTACGCTTCCCTTGACCGGTCTAACTTAATAATAAAACCTCTTCGGTGGCAGTGAAGTCTCGTTTGTAGAGTTCAGTTTTGATTTCTTTAAAACGCTTTTTGTTTGTTTAGTTGCATAGAAATGCAAATGCAATATTGAAATTAACTTTTATGTTATCGCATTTAACCTCAATTTTTACTCCATTGATTTTTCAACCACACGATCCACTTATTTTTGACATTGTACATTTTCTGACTTGTTTCAATTTGAAAATGTAATAAATAACAAATTTACAAAACGTACCTACACCTAATTTCAGATAGCCTAATGAAATTTTGAATGGATATGCACGAGTCCACCTACCCAGACTTAAACAAAATTGATTTTCAAAAAGGCAGAGCATAGTCCAAAACTACAGAACCCACTCCATTTCGGAGAAAACATTCACCCATTTTTTCCCAACCCTCTAGCTTCGTCTCTGGGAACGGAAAATGTTCGTTCCTACCTTATTTGTCTAAAAACTGACGTGGACTCCAGAGGGGTATCGTAGTAACTTTATTTAGTTTTCTATTCCAATGTGTACCTACATCGTGTAAATGAAAAAGGGACGAAACCGGTGCATTTGTCATTTGCACAGATATTTATTTTTTGTGGTGGATTTATGGCCGTGAATAGGTTATTATTAAAGGGTTTATTTTGTGGTGAGTAAAGACTTCCTTGATGTGTTCCTGGATATGTTGAATAAAGTTATGAATGGTGGTACGAAAACACCAGTAGGTACGTATGTGAATTTATTTAGTTGCCTTTCAAGACGGCGTTAATCTTCATTGATCACTAAACTGTAAAAGTCGTAATTTTCGTTTTCTTAAAAGTTGAAAATGTTTCGATTTATTTTCTTAATCAAGCCAAAACGTGAAATGTCATTTTCTGGCAAAGGGATTCAAATCATTTTGCATTTAAATCATTTACGATTATACTTTAACATAATTACAATATATAGTGTTCTTAATTCATGTTGACAAGCAGTAATAGCCTAGTGGTGTGACCGTCAGACTGCCAAGTCAGGTCTCGAGTTTTGGGCACGCCACAATTGCGGCGATAAGTCCCCTCTTTGAGGAGTGGCTAGAGAGGCGCCACGGCGTCCTCACCTTCCGCCTGACGCAGGTCCTCACCGGACACGGTTGCTTCGGGAGGTTCCTGTTTCGTATAAGGCGGGAGGAAACGCCCGGGTGTCACCACTGTGTGGATCGCCCGGAGGACACGGTGGAGCATACGGTGGAGGTCTGCTCCGCTTGGGCGGAGCCCCGCCGTGTCCTCTTGGAGGCGATTGGCGGCGGTGACCTCTCGCGTCCGGCTCTGGTCCAGGCCATGGTACGGAGCGAGAGGCATGGGAAGCAGTCACCTCCTTCTGCGAAGCAGTAATGCTCGCGAAGGAGGAGGCGGAACGCGTGAGGGAGAGGCAAAGTTTGCGCCCTCACGCCCCTAACCGCCGCCGCCGCTGGAGACGCCCTGGGCGTCGGGAATCCCAGGCGGATTCCCGGCCACCATAGGCGCGGGCTTGCGGACGGCGAGCAATGGGAAGCTCGCCGTCCGATCAGGACCAGGCCCGGGTCGATGACGCGTCGTGTTCCACGCGCGCCTCAAAGAGATGTCAGCACAATTGGCGGGGTCCGCTAGGACCAATGCCTGCCAGGGTTGCGGGTTAGTCCGAAAGGGGTACCGGGACCTTGGCAACAGGCAACTGAAGGAACACGGGTGGGTTTTAGTCAGTAAAAGTCTGACTCGCCCTTCCGCTCCACCCAGAGCGGGAGAAGTCATTGGATGATTTCCCAACCTCAAAAAAAAAAAAAAAAGGTCTCGAGTTCGAACTTCTGACTTTTCGGATTCATGTGCGTATTGGATAGTCAACGAGCTAAGGGTTAGGAGGGATCTTGCACTCGCCTCATATATATTTAAGCTACTGAGAGGGAAGGTGCATAATGCAGTTGTTTTAGGCCAGGTGAGTCTGTGTGTTCCGGACAGGTACGTGAGGCGACGACAGCAGCCACGACTGCTGGTGGAACCGCGTGCTAGGACCAACCTTCTGAAGGAGGCGCCGCTTACGCGTGCACTCCGTACACTCAACCTCATAGCGAGTGAGACAGACCTATTCTCTTGTTCTCTGAGTGAATTCACAAGGAATGCTTTGTTTGTGATTAGTTATAGGTATTAGTTATAAGGAACAATTGTATGGAGTGAAGTATTAATTAAGGCACATTTACCGCATTGGTTAGCTGTAAGGGTAGATGTATGATGATAAATAAATAAATATAAATAAATAAATAAATAATCACATGCTTTAAAAAACGGTGAAGGAAAACATCGTGAGGAAACCGGCATGCCGTAGAGATATTTTCTCGACGGCATGTGAAGCCAAGTCAGAGGCCGTTGAGTGACTTTAAAACTCTGACACCAGTGTACTCACTAACCACACAAAAAGAAGAAGAATTCATAATAGATAATGAAAAGGTTAATAAACTATTAAAGATCATGCCGACGTAACAATATGACACAGTTAACTACGTAAAAAACGCAAAAACACAAGAATTTACTCTCATCCATTTTACCATTGAATATACCAATAATTAAAAGCACATCGGTATCCATTACGCTCCGAGCATGTTTTTGTCAGTTGCCGCTGTATACGGAAAAACTGTCAGTCCATCACATTGTTTGTTACACAACCAGGCTCTGTAACACAGGGTGTTACGGATATATTAATTTTTATAATTCTTGGTTCTTTTTAGGGTTCCGTACCTCAAAAGGAAAAAACGGAACCCTTATAGGATCACTCGTGTGTCTGTCTGTCTGTCCGTCTGTTACAGCCAATTTGATCCAAATCCCATAGACCGATTTAGTTGAAATTTGGTACACATAATGTATTTCTGTGACGGAGGAGCTCGTGGCTAAGTAATAACAGCCGCACGGGTCGATCCATCAGGTTAAGTTACGCTTGCCGGGTATGGTCTGTGGATGGGTGACCATCTTTACATACTGAGACACCTCCGTGCCTCGGAAAGCACGTTAAGCCGTAGGTCCCGGCTGACATTTGTAGATCTTTGACAATCCTTACGGGTCGTCAGAAGCCCGAAAGTTTGACAACCAGTCCTACCAAGGGGTATCGTGTTACCCAGTAACTGGGTTGTGAAGGTCAGATAGGCAGTCGCTCCATGTAAAATACTGGTATTCAGCTGCATCCGGTTAGACTGGAAGCCGACCCCAACATTGTTGGGAAAAGGCTAGGCAGATGATGATGACGAAATTATGTGTAACGAAAATAAATACATTTTGAATACGGGGGTCACTTTTGGGGGCCAAATTACAAAAAAAAAAAGATTTGCAAACTCTACCGTGTTACATATCAAATGAAAGGGCTTGTTGCGAAGATCTCAAATACAATATTTTGATTTAAAATAATGTCCGCTTGCCCATTCTTCTCCAAAGGAACCTCCTACAGTTTGGAATGACCAGCCTTTGACAATTCAAAAGCACCTGTAATTGGTTTATTTGCAATTAATGCTTTGAGCTTTGATTCATAGCTACATTTAACAAGACTACTTGATTATTTGCTCAACAGTTTCAACCGAGTTCCGAACTTATCAACTAAGCTGTTTCCAAATATTGTTGAAAGGTAAACTACCGGAATCAGCCACATAAGTAAAGTCACGGGATCCAGCTAGTTATACAAATATACTCGGTATAATTTAATGCCCGTTTAAACTCAGATCTGTTACGTTGATTAAAATTTCACGTAGAGTTTCTGCGCAACACGTAACGGTTTTTGACGTGTTTCGATTACAATTTTTTAAAGCATTGATTTTTGCCTGAAATTCTCGTACATATTTTCATTTTGATGAAACATGTTATGTTAGGTAGTTTATGTTTTACATTAACTAGACGCAATATACTTTGTTGTATGGTTAACAATAATAGGAAATAAACGTCATATTAAATATACAATATTTATACAATCACCAACAAATTCAGTTACAATAATACGATTCAATCATCTCACGTTGCCACATCAAAATTCCTCCCGATCCCTGTAACATTTATAAAAGTGTATTCGGTGGAAAAACTCAATAACCGTCAAATGTTTCAATAGAAGCTGACGGCGACAACACAAGAAATCTTTCGAACAAAACGGAGCAGATTGTATGGCGGGCCCAGGACGCTGCCTTGCGGGAGCCCGGGCGTTTCTCCTACATCTGTCGCAGTCGACGCGTAATGCACATTTAATCTCCCAACCACTTCAAAATTTGCCAAAATGCTTTATTGCTCTTGAACAAGTTCTCAAGCTGGTTCTCGGTGCTCAAGATAAAACTTTACAGGCATAATGAATCTTAATCGCGCCGCCAATTTCCAAAATTGTTCGAGAGTTTTGTTTTAAAATAAAACTTGAATTTATCTCGTTTGCTCGGAATTAATTTTGCCTTTTGTTGTTGCGTAATCGGTTACCTGTGACGGGTGTTCCCTTATAATTTCGTTTTGTATAAATGTATTAAATTTTTTGATGGACGGATCTTTATTTGTTGGTGAAGTGTCATGCATACCTAACTATATATAATATTATATAATATATTTATGTATTAATATTCTTACTTATATTATAATTGCGAACGTGAGTCGAGATCGAGACTTACGTGGGTGAAATAGCGGGGCTCAGCTATTTTATAAATATAATATAAATGATTTGGCTTTCATTTTAATTTAGTATTACAATTTTGATTTCTAACGTAACTAAGTAAATCAAAGTTAACAATTGAACTTTTGATAAAAATCTACATTTTCGAACAATTATTAAAACAAAATTAGAATATTCTGTTTATCAACCAAAGAATGAAAGTTTTAATTTGCAGATGAATAAGAGAATCATCGTCATAAAATCCAATGTTAGGACAGAACAGAAAAATTAAACAGAAATTCCTCGGGTTATTTGATCCCTAGATTGGGTCCTCTCTCCTCGCCCAGAAACCCGGCTGTCTCAATGGATTAGGGTTAGAAAACTTTTAATCCTTAATATCCTTTCCTAGGAAATGAAGTTTAAACTCCGTACATCTGTTGTGAATGAAATCGGACTTAAATCCTTCGGGGACAGCGTTTTTGTGCCAAAATAGAAAGTTCAGTTTGTGCTTGACAAGCAATTTCTTGTTTTGCTTTGTGGTAATATAGATGTTCGTCCTTTGTGCATATTTTGTTGGGAGAAATTAGTATTGGAAAAAGTTTTGTAATTATTATTATTTTCGCCTTCCGGGGTTGGTCCGTGGATGGGTGACCATCTTACATACCGAGACTCCTCCGTGCCTAGGACGATAAGCCGATGGTCCCGGCTGTCATTCGTGGATCTTTGACAGTCGTTACGGGTCGTCAGAAGCCCGAACGTCTGACAATCAGTCTTACCAAGGGGTATCGTATTACCCAGTTTCAGGGTTGTGGAGGTCAGATAGCCAGTCGCTCCATACAAAATACTGGTATTCAGGTGCATCCAGTTAGACTGGAAGCCGACCCCAACATAGTTGAGAAAAGGCTAGGCAGATTGATTTGATCATAGTATTAACAATTATTATTTTGTTTGCAAATACATCGTTATTATTATTAAATTGTTTACAAGTAATTTCAAAAATAATTTCTTATTTTTTTGCTCACTCTTATAACATGTTTCGGGTTGCCTTTCATCACTAAAGCTTACAAAACAAAGTTTTTTCAACAGCTATGACTTCATCAACAACATTGCCTATTACAATACTCGCGGGCCTTTACTTAGCACTCGCGACATTACTGACAGCAAATGCCATTAATAATGGACTGCATTCCGCACTAAGGGGCGCCGCCGATACAATTAATTATGGAACTATTGGAGTAAACTGAGTGATCAACACCCGTGTCACGTCAGTGTTACCTGAGGTTTAAAGTTATCCCTAAAGGATGATAGTGATATTAAAATTTTCATTACGAAAGTTTCTTTGGAATTGTATTTTGAAGTATGACTTTAACCTTCCAGCGGTCGCGCGCGATCTCCGAGTCCGCAGCGATCTTATTTTAGTAATTTTACACTAACTATGAATAATAAACGGTTGCGTTTCAGTGATATCCTCGGAGGAGTGAGGTGCCCGGGTGTCAACATTGTGTGGATCGCCCGGAGGATACGGTGGAGTCCTGCCCGGCTTGGGCGGAGTCCCGCCGCGTTCTCGTGAAGGCGATCGGCGGCGGTGATCTTTCGCATCCGGCCCTGGACCAGGCGGAGCAGGAGGGCATGGGAAGCCGTCACCTCCTTCTACGTAGCAGTAATGCATGCAAAGGAGGAGGTGGAACGCGTGAGAGAGAGGCAAATTTCGCACCCTCACGCCCCTAGCAGGAGATGCCCTGAGCGTTGGGAATCCCAGGCAGATTCACGGCCCCCATATCGTGGGCTTGCGGACGGTGAGCAATGGGTAGCTCGCCTTCCGGTAAGGGCCAGGCCCGGGTCGACGACGCGTTGTGTTCCACGCGTGCCTCCAAAAGATGTCCGCTTACTTGTATCTTATTACTTAGAACATTATTTTATTTGACGTATAATATGATAATAATAATATTTTATTTATTTGTATGTGGCACTGTTTGTGTTACGAAAACTTGCAATGGCGAGTATCTCGCATGCAAGAGGACGTAGTAACAGAAGGTGAAGACTGTGATGTGTCAGACGAAGAGGATAACCCAATTCAATAACAACTTAGTTTTATATTATTGATATTATTATAAAGATATTTGTCTGTAAGCCTTCCGAAAAGAATAAAATAAATAAATATAAATATTCGGCAGCACACGAAGAGTGTATTCCATCGGGCAGAGAACTTAGTGGCAGTGACAATGATGACGTACCTTTGTCATCTTATTCTGACGGACATATCATGACGGAAACATAAAAATATTATGTAATTTTAGAGTTCCCATAACATGGTACCATTGATGTTAAGATTGATCGATCTGTATGATAATTATACTAAGTCTATTAATGATTAAAACTACAAAATAAAATTTCATTTTGCTTCGTTATTATGTTGATTTTTAACATTTTTTTGTGTCATAATTATGGGGAAAAATTTGAGCTTTCATAGACTGTTTAACTATTCAGTACAAAAACAAATGAATAAAATTTTGTTTTTTATTTATTATTTATACAGATAAAAGACAGTTTTATTATGTGCTATACAATATCAAGAAAATATTCATTCCTATTCTCAAACTAGACCCAAAGTTGGGTAAACACAGACCATGCGCGACTGCTTATGTTCGGCGCAAGGGTGCGACCACTGGAAGGTTAAAAATAACTTTCTTGTACTCCAAGGAGTGATTATGTCAAATAAGTTTGGAAAGTTATACAACGAACAACTTCTGTGACTCAAAAATATTTTTAAGTCCCATAGAAAGTGAATAAACAACAAACATTCAAACAACTACAAGGAATAATAGGGTTCAAGCTGCATTCTTTAAGTTCAAGCAACATTTTTGAGCCGGTCCAATATCAAACTAACTCCCAAACTATATTATAATTATAAAAATAATCACCATAATGAAATCCGTACCCAACTGTTTTGGAACTACCTTCTACTAGAGAGGGATCCCAAAATTGTGCAAGTTTCGGGTCCCGGGTCCGTCAATAAGGCTCTAACAGGGATTAGGGCAGAACTCATCTCATTAGTTTGATTGCACGAATCTGCAGCCGTGTTGCGATCGTGACATAGTTGTGGGCAAAATTGATTTCCTTGCGAAAGCCTTCGGTAAGTCAGTAGTCGCACAAATCAAATTTCGGTTTGGAATCCATTAAGGAACGGTTCGAATGTGTAACGAGATGTAGATAGTTGAATAGTTTTGATCTTAGGAACATTTAAAACCATTTATTCGGAGATTTTGAGAAAGATTATTTAAGTCAAAGCTGAGCAATCGTTTTATTAGGTATTTAATAACAACTAATGGCTCATGCATAAAAAAGATTAACCAACCAATTGACTGCACAAAAAATTGCACAAACAGTCAACTTTCATTAATAGGCAGTTTTCGCAAAAATAACAAAAACGCAAGAATTCAACCGTTCTTTTTAAATAGAATTCAAACCTACTCATAATTTCAACCCGTAATACCATTTATTGCGTTGTTCCCATCCAAAACTCCGAAAGCCGCTTATAAATAAAAACTTTTTGTTACCGACGCGACGAACAATATACTAAACCGTACAATACGTTTAAAAAGTTTTAAAAGTACACAATAACATCCCATCGTCGGTACCGCTTTAAAGCAATAAGTCAGGTAGTATTTCACACCTAACATTTGCGTGCCATAGTACCTCTAAAGTGAGAATAAACAAGCTAACTTTTGCCATTCCACAATGCGAGGATGGGACCAGCTTTTATTCACACTCAAATTAAACTTGCCAGATTACATGGCTGCACCAATGCTGCTTCTGAACTATCCTGTCGAAGAGTTTCGACGAGGAGTCTAGGAAGAAAGGCCGGGAATAATGCATTGCAGTCAGATGGGGTGTGAGTTTTGGTTGATGTTTTAAACATAAGTGTTTGAAAATATGTTTATGAGAAACGTCATGATACGATAAACGCAACAATGAATATAAAATGATTGTTTGTTTATGGGACGTTGGAATGGGTTAGCTTACCAACTTTCACTTCAACAATTAAATACACGTCGCCTACTCAAAAATAAACTTATTTAATACCCATCAAGAGATATAATTACAAATAAAATATGCCAAACTTACACAAAACTCGATAAGTCACATTTCTACCATAATACCACAAAACCGGTTTAGCCTACACCTTTAAGACATGACATTTCTGTATGGAATTTGACATAAAACTGAAATTAAACACTTGTTACCTTATGGCTGCGTTTCCACCAGAGATGTGCGATGGAAATGTGTCGTGCGAGGATGTCTAGCTGTGCTGTGAAAATGTGTGGGGGTTTCCACCAAAGCTGTGCGATGAAAATGTGCCTACGAGAATGTGTAGCGGAGCTGTGAAAATGCGCATTAATGTGTGGTGCGAGGATGGATGGACTGGCTGGTACAGTATGCGCAAACCTCGCAACACATCCTTCTCATCACACATGACTCGCACACCCCTCGTACACATCCCTCGCACACATCCCTCGTACACATCCGTCGCACACATCCCTCGTACATATCCCTCGCACACATCCCTCGCTTGTTTTGTATGCGCAAAAATCTAGCTCCGCTGAGCTGAGCTGCGATTCTATTGGTTCTTTACAAACACATCCCTCGCTACGAATCCTCGCACATCTCTGGTGGAAACGCAGTCTATTACCACAAAACCGTGTTTATCAGTTGTTTCGACTAAACACCTTTTAGACATGACATTAATTCTGTATGGAGTTTGACATAAAACTGACATTAAAGACGCGTTGAATAAGTGTCTAAGTTTTTGTAGTAAAGCCCCTAATGTTCAAAACAACAATAAAGATTTCAGTCATTAAAATCCAGGAACATAATACTCCGCACAGATTTCGTGTTACATTAAACGCGCTACCTCAACAAGTTTTGGTAAATCGATACAATTTGTATTGTACTTTGGAACAGTCCCATTCAGATTTTAATTAATTGTCAGAAACTGCGGACCGTTTGATTGAAACACTTCGAAGAACTTGTTTGACATTGTTTAGACAGGTTTCTGAAACAATCCGTGTCTATTCGGATTACAAGCTTCTTATAAGCATTTTGGATTAATCAGAATACGATTTGTCATAAAAGTTAGAATTGTCTTCTTCTAACGCGGCCTGAACATTAATTCTGTCGGGAGTGTAATCAAATTCGCTAGTAGTGAAGCTCTTTGTTGGTGATATATTGAATTACCTAACGTTTCTTGTGTATCTTCTTTGTTATATTATACTCTATCTGGCGTCTTGCCAAAGGTTGCTTTGCCTGGAGAGACTGATTTTCAGTTCATTAATTTAAGTATTATTTTTGTCCGTGCTTCTGATTTTATTTTGTAGTTTTCTATACATTCAGTACAGCAGTACATTTTTAAAATTACTCTTTGCTTTACTTAACTTATTTTTGACTTAATTGCTTATTTTGAAAAAAAAGACTAGCGGTCACTATAGAATCTACTATTCTTCAATTTACAATGTAAGTTTAACTGTATAACATATCTAGCGAAAGCGCCTTATTATGATAGACATCTGAAAAACCCCGTGTATCAAAAATCTATAAATGTTTTAAAGTGTTCACAACAATTAATATCAAAAGCAATCACAAAAACCCTGCAATCTCCACAGCCAAATAAGTGCCAGTTATTTGGGTAGTAAATTTCAAAGGGATTATAATAGATGTAACAGCACTTTGAAGTTCCAACGCAATGAGAGAGGCGATTTATATGTGTCCGCAAACAGTCTAATTTGCATGTACAAGGCAGACGGATGGCGTAATTTTCTCTGTCTCATATTGTATAAGGAGCTTATTCTGTTCTTATTAGGTGTTAGGTGATCGCTTTGAGGCGCTGCCGTTGTGATGTTGTGTTTGAATGGAGCAGTAACAAACGGTGGTTTGTTATGGTAATAATGTACAAAATTGTAATACTGAGAATACCAGATACTGAATATTACCTTTACTTTGCCTTTGCTCTATTTGTAAGTCATGTTCAGAAACTACTATATGTTGTAGGAAGAAAATTGCCATCTTAACTACCTTTTAAACAGGCTATACTTACAATTCTTAAGTTATTTTAAAGCAGCCAACATTTCTACCAAGTACGCAATTTGGATCCGACCAATTCAATACCGAATAAGCGAAAAGCCAACCAGATAAATTTAATTGAACAAGGATTTATCACTGGTTACCCAAATCGTTACTTATGTAATTATATTCAATGTTTATACAACATAACTATTGAATTTATAAACTATAGTACCAGTTATGTTGATGTTCTAGCTGAATAACTCCATATTAGAGCGTTTAGAGACTGCTAGCGCCACACCGTAGCGTTTTTCGGAACTTAACTTTCTTTTCAGTTCTGACAACGTTGTTGTGGAAAAGTACACGTTAGACGCACATGGCCTTCGGTTTGTAAATAGATAAGAAATAGTTTCCGAAAAATGCAAGAATAGAATAAATGGTGTACATTAATGAAATAACTGGTGCCCTTTAGACTTTTAGATGACGACGTGTTTTCTTTTCTCAATTTTCTCAGAAAATGAAAGACTCTGTTATAACATGATAATCTAACAGAAATAAATACTATTACCGTCAAAAACAAGGTTTTCTATTTTGCCAAACGTCAATCCGATCACGAAAAAATCCTCAGCTACATTTTGACGAAAAAAATATCAAATTATTTTGTCGAGATTTTCATTTCAACATAATGTCATTTAGATACCTGATGTCGCAGGCCTTCATGAACGCACGAGCAAGACGCAGGCACGTTGTCGACTGAGAAGAAGTGAGACAGCCTGGTTAACTTCACGTACAAGTTTTAAAAGTTCAACTGTAATAGCACATTAAAAATTGACTTTAATATTTTTTAAACCATTCTTTTGTCATGGAACTTTGAGCCTTATTGACGTTGATTTTAGTGTAGACGACAATAATATTGTTTTGGATGTGGTACCATGAATGCTGAAAGGTAACTGGCGTCCGGCAGATACGGCAAGCAACAGGCTGTCGTAGGGGCGGAGTCTTAAAAAGACGCGACTGCGCATAGCACCGTGCGTTGCTATGACGACGCCTCTTTCAATGTTTGTGATTGCGCGAACTTCTAGGAGGTTTTTGAAGGAAACTTTCGCCTGTGATTGACGCGTAATTGTGTTCGCCTACTGGCGGAATTTTAAGGCTTTATGACGACGTATGTTTTCGGCTATAATTTGCTATAGTTGTACAATTTGATATTGTTTGAAATAGGATTCTGTTCCTACAATGACGTTTTCTAAAATTATTTATATTTATTGAAAAAAAAAAACAATTTACAAAACTTAACACACATTGCACGCACGCACATTGAAAGCTAACAAAAAAAGTGCAAGTGAATCATTGAATAAAATAAATTATGTTCAAAGTCTTTTTGGTCCCATTTTTCATCACTACTCATTCACTCACCGTCATTAAAACCAAAACCTAAAGCACCTCATTCACCCTAATCCTTTTCCAATCCACTACTTTACTTAAAACATACGATACTTCATTGTATTGTAACTCCTATGTAGTTTTTTACCATGTTTTACCGTTCGAAGCCGGGTCATTGTCACGTAGAAAGACTGCGTTATAGCTTACTGGCCGCCCCGCTAAGAGCATCGCGCTATAAAGTTTTGTTCACTTTGAGTGAGAGCCTGTAGTCTGTAGTGCATTCAACTTTGCAGAAGTTGGTAATGAGTGTGGTTGGTAGGTGAGAGGTTTTTTTTATGTAACGAATATCTTGTAAATAAAAGATTTTTTTTATGATACATAATCTACTAGTAGGTATAGCATTTATTATTTTTAGTCAACAACATAGGTAATTTATTTATCTATTTATTTAAACTTCTCGCAGAAAATGAGGTACAAAGGCGGACTTAATGCCTTAGGCATTCTCTATCCCTGCTAGGGTTGCGGGTTAGTCCGAAAGGGGACCTTGGCAACAGGCAACTGAAGGAACACGGGTGGGTTTTAGTCAGTAAAAGTCTGACACGCTCTTCCGCTCCGCCCAGGGCGGGAGAAGTCATTGGATGATTTCACACCCTCAAAAAAAAAGAAGGCATTCTCTACTAGTCAACCAAGGGTGGTGAAGAAATAAGATGGCAGGTGCTCTAATTGAACGGAGATAACAATAATAAAAAATACATAAAATTCATGTTAATGATAAGACAGCAAGAAACGAGATTTTGATTGCAAAAGATAAAGGAGTTTCAAATTAATCATCTATGTTTATTTCACATATACTTACCACAATTTTTTGTCACAAAAACCCACATATGTAAATAAAAGGGTCTTTCCCACTTTATTCTGCATTTTCTTTACAAAAAAAGAATACTTTAGAATCATCTGTTTAGATCTGACCAGATAAAAAAAAAACCTTTTACTCCTTGAAAAGGAAACAATTAATTAACGTTTGTTTAAATCTGATACCTACCAGCATAGCTTTTAATTAAATACGGTAATCCGCACTCTGGTTACAATACAATAGCGGTCGCTGTAAGCCTGTGTTTTTTAACCGACTGCCCCAGAAGGATCTGCTCGTTAAAGTCAGTGTCGCGTCGTCAAGGAGATGTTTAAGATATAAAGGGAATGGTTTTGTTTAAAATTATATTCATTTTTCAGTTTTGCTTTGCTTTACTTTGAATTGATTCTTAAAGTATACTATTTGGGTATAAAACCGTAAGTATTTTTTTAACTAGTTTATTTTTCAAATTATTTGAATGTTATTTTTTTTTTACTGCTACGGCTTGGTCTTAGCGTGTTGAAAGAAAAGTAAGAACATTTTTTTTAAGTTTGTGTTTGAAATGTATGCAACAGAAGGAAGGATAATGGAAACTCAAGTGATTTAAAAATTACACGATTTTGTGAACAAGCAAATAATTATACAAGACATTATCATCTTCAAGCTTTTATAAAAGCAAGTATGGCGAAGGTATGTAGACGTGATACAAAAACCCGTCATTATTGTGAGTTAAATTCCATAACATGCTTGAATCTTTTATTGTTAAAGTGATATTGCGAGGAATACGCAATGGATTATAAAATTAAATCTTCATGAGTTTTGTGGAAAACGTATTTGCAGCGAATGTACATTGTACAGTCAGTATAAAGTATCATACAAATATTTCATGGAAATTTCATTAAGGCGCTCACAACAGGCAAACGGTAAAAGTTGCCAAATCTGTATAGTTTGTGGTAGCGGAAAAAGTATATTTTAATTTTGAACATATTTCTCAGAACTTGGTTGTTACCAAAACAGGTTTGAAAAAGAATCTTAATACAAATCAACGGTAAATTAACCTTTTACCTTGAGTACCAATCCAAAATATCTGTATTAAATATCAACGTACGTTGGTATTTAATTAACAACAAGAACGTCTTATTTGATTGTAGAACTTGGTTGATTTTAATTTTCGATTATTCAACTCATTTTTGAATAAATCGATAATTGCTTCATATTTTGCAAAAAATTACAAGCGTTATATCAACGCACTACTCTTTCTGTTCTATGCAATTCGACAATTACCGTTTATCTGTTGTCAGCGTCTTAATGAAAATATGCGCAGGAGCTATTTTTATTTTTTTAATGGATGTTGATTTTTTTGTGTAATCTCTTAGTCATAACACAGCCATGCTATAATAATTATTACACTGGGTAGATGGATTGGTAGACAATATCCTAGAAAGGGTGACTACCTAGATGACGACTTATAAAGAAGTATGGATGAAAAAGACATGTTGCGCCGACCACGTGATAGAGCAGAATGATGATGATGACTTGGTAGACAGATTAAAAATAGTTAGCAAACATAAGGACGCCTCTATCAAGCCTTTTGACACAGGTCCTAGTCAGCCTTGATGTCATCAATAGGTAGATACGATCGACTAATGAAAACCTTAACCATACTTAGAACGGCTTATTAATTTTATGCAATAAAATTAAGAAAAATATAATTGGCAAAAATAGTTCCTAGTGTACAATTTTTTTAACTTTATTGAATAAAATTTGCCAAATGCCTAATACGTATTTCTGGAGTTGTCGATTCGCCCACAAATAAATTAACTTTGTATGAATCACCTATAGAAAAGATAAATAATAAGTTAAAAGTGACTATTCGCCCGTTTCGGGCGAGTAAATTCGGGCGAATCGATCATTAAGTCCTTAGAACCTTGTGGTCATATTATACCTTATCGTAAATAGCGACGCTACGTCAAAATAAAATGTGAAGTATAACCTACATCAATAGGCAAGTATAGGTACTTGCCTATTGATGTAGGTTATAATTTAACCAGAAGATTATTATTAAACCAGCCAACGGGTTAGGACCCGTTGGCTGGTTTAATAATAATCTTCAGGGATCCCATGATACAAATAACATCAGATACAGTTCGATTCAAACTTAATGGCGGCTCGGAACATGAGGCGAGTCGCTGCGCAGTAACAATTTCATGTGACAGCGGGGGTGAGGGGTGGGGTACTGCGCAGCTAAAAGCTAACTTCCGAGCCGCCATTAAGCTTGAATCGATCTGTACTAGCCGATTAACCTCTACAACATGCTCTGCAAGTGTACAAGCGACGACAAACTTCTTAATTATTTTGACCAAACTTGTGAATTATTTCAAACTCATACCACAAAGATTGCAATACAAAGTTTAGTACATCAAATGTTTAACTGTTCATTAAGATGTTTATAATAGCACTACGCTGTACATTGGTTGTTTTGTACCGGGTTTTATAGCGGTACTTCTACTGTTGCCGTCAAGGACGTAGGTAAAAACTGTCGCGTAAGTTACGAAGAATGAAGATACAATATTTATTTGTCTTATCGTATGCTCATGAAATTCAAAATAGAGAGCAACTCTCAGGTACCCCATTTAGTGTTTAAGAACCTTCTCGACCCACTCCTGCTTCACACGGTTTTTACGACTTGACAAAACATCAAGATGTCATAGTTAAATATGTCGGAGACGGTCATCAGTACGGTCGCTAAACGAAGCGCTGCACGTGACGCGAGTGGTGGCAACACTGACACGCGGCTAACTTCGTGCTACGACGGAGCCTAGCTGTTGGAGGGGCGCCAGGGCGAGCTCTCTTGCCTGCTGACTGTCCTGGAGAACAGAACCTCCAGTCTAGTCTAGAAACTGTCCTATGTTTCGCTTGGTTTTAAGTTATTGTGATTAATTTTAATTTGAGGTAATAGTGTCAAATTTTAATTTTAATAAAAGCCGTGTATCGCGCCCAGTGTGTTTTCATAGCACGAAACCCATCTTCTGCCCACATGATGCTTTCTGATGATTCTAATGGAATAAATCCTGGCCATCTCCGACAAATTTTACTTGAATATTAACGTAGTATACACAAACCTTCCGGAATAACCTCATCAAAATCTGTTGCGTACTTTACAAGAACAACGCGGACATACAGACAAACACGACGTGTAAAAGTGATTTCAATATCCTATTTTCAGAAAATACAATTTCATTTCAAGACGAAAAGCGACTTTAATTCATAATAATTATGTATAGACTACAAATAAGTGGATTAAAATAACAGGATCGTAGCAAAATTAAAAACAATTAAGCCATCAAGCTAAGCAGCTACATTCGCCATTACTGTTGCATCATTTCAATTTGTAAACAAAAATACAGCAAATACTACGTGACTTTCAGCCATACAAACTATCCAGCTAGTCCCTCAGAGACACATTCTCCTTGATGCCCTCCAGCACGCAACCAAACGAAAAACAAACAAACTCCCTCAGGAACCGTAAGTAAAAAATCTTAAGTATAACTTGTCCTAACTTGTTTTTAAGACGGTGTCATTAAACCGGTAACCCCGGGGTTACTGTCCACGTAAGATTGCAGCAGTACGAAACCTTAAGGAGAACTTTCTTCATTGCCGATAAATTACGGAGTCACTTTTACAGCTCAAGAGAACATACGGCGAAACTTCCACATGTGCTGTCCAAGTTATAACAAGATAGCGTTTGGACGTGTTAAAGAATTTGAATGGGTAAATTCTTTAGGAATTTGTGAAGTTGCTGGAGTGGTGTTAGGGTAAGTATGTTGGAGATATTGAGCGGGAGTTCTTGATATGTTGTAGTTTGGTAGCGTCTTAGTTGCGAAAGTGTGTGTAGATTGAAATGGAATTACTCTTCACTGACTGAGTTACATAACAGGTCCGCCAATAATATCTGAGAGTAGTGAAGTACCTATATACATAGGTAGAGGCAGTAAGTTTTCATATTTTTTCGAATTTACTCAAATATCAAAGCGAGAATCCTTCTGCCTTGAGTTGACAATAGACATAACATATGGCTTAGACATTAGCCATTATTCAACGATCACAATCGTTATTCTCTTGCCCTCAAACCAATTAATTCGGGTTGGGTGCCACATGTCGTCTTCAACATTTCTCTATTAGTCGTCATCTCAGTAGTCAACCCCTTTCTAGCCATATCATCTTTCATACACTCCAATTCCCAGTTCATTCCACATTCATATTAATATCAACACATTATGCACAAAATCATCGCCCAAATAATATCGCGCCCACAAATCGATTTCACCCGCGCGACACGCCGCTACCTCTCACCGCACACACTACCATATAAGCCCCAGTTGCATTAAGTGGATAATCCTTGAGTTCATACTTTCATCTGTTTAATGGATGCAGTGAAACCCATCTATTGCCGTTAGGCGCTTTTTATGCGCACTATTATGGCAGTATTGAGAGGAATTATAAGTGCTCTGTTATGGCAATCGTTTTGAGGATCAGCCTTAGGTCTCATTGTGAAAACTAAAGGAGTAATAAAGGATAGTGGATTCATGTTTGTTGTTTTATTTAGGGATATTATTGAAGAAATATATTGGTAAGAGAAGATTTAATTAATTTTGGTTAGTTTGCATGAGTGTTAAACTATTAAATTGTCTGTCTGAAGGTAGGAGGAAGGTTAAACAACAATCAAACTTTACTTCAAGATAATCTGCCGTATAATTTATTATTAGAAGGATAAAAATTAGACTGAATACAGTGTAGTTTTTTTAAAGGATGATAAATAGAAGTAAAATGCGTTATATCTTGTAACGTTAGTACGGTAAGCTTCGTCTTCAGTTTTATTTATTGCAATAAACTTGCAGTTTATTAAAGCATCGTATCCACATTATACCTCATTACGCTTCAGTTATGAACTCTTTCCTAACTTCATATTATTGTCTGGCGATGTGCCCCGTGTTCATTTATCAACCGAAAGTCTGCGACCGAATCATGGTGAAAGGGTGGGTGAAGTAAAAATTACATTTTTGATGGAATGAAATTCACATAGCATAACGTAAAATCACGCCTGCATGCCCTGAAGGGGTGGGCAGAGGTGTATAATAATTGAGATGTGTTGTAGTATAATAGATGCTTAAAGTGAAACTGTTATACAGGTATCTAAGATTAAAAAAAAATATTTCTTCATGTAGGACAGTTATTTTGGAAATTGTTAATGAATCGATACTCTGGTAGGACTGACAGTCTTATGGACTGTAGGTATTTAATTGTGTATTGCTTCAAATATTTCTTCGGAACACTAAATAATATTAATTCAAGAAGTCTGTTTTATAGCCGCTCCCCTAAGTTATACAATAACATAATTATTCTGATCTATTTGCAAAGATTTGCGAACACTACCGCGTCGGTGTCGGTGGTGTTGCAGCCACAATATAGTTGCCGAAATGCACAGAAAACACATTTACCACAATCCATCATGGCGGATTTGTGGATTCCGTATGTCATGCAAACGCCCGTTGCGTCACTGCTAATGCTGACGGCAGAAGAACCTTGGATACGGAACCCTAAATATTAATCTACATAGTTTTGATTAATGAAAGTTTTTGACTAGCTTTTGGGACCATGTAGTCTTAAGCATAATAATTATCAAAATGTTAAATTTGGATAATTATTAAGAATTAAGAAAGAATTCAACCTACAATCCCTCCCGATCTTTCCCTATTAACCCCACACCATAATAGTATAATTATCTAACGAATAGAAAACTTTGTCTTTGATTTTTTATGTGACTGTTATGTTGAAATCCATACGATACTTCAATGACCTTCACTTTTAGCTGAATAATGACTTCCTAGGATAATTTAATAGGAACCATAGTAAGAAAACATCGCAAGTTACTATGTTAGCTTGAACAAAAATTACAAAATCAAAATACATTGTTTCACATAAACCTACATGGGCACATATGACCAACATGGGCACATAATGAAACGTCAAAAGCTAGGTGCATGGTTCCAATTGGTCGTTCCAAATGGAGCGGAGCCAGCTAGAAACTTCACGGCATTTCATACTACACCTGCAGACTTAAAATTTCATATAACCGGGACTTCAAAGGGTTAAGGTTTAGGTAAGCTGTCGCATGGACGCATTTATCACATGTATCATCTTTTTTTTCACATCTCGCAGATTCTGGCGGATACACGTGCAAGTATGTAAGATACAGGGTCACACAAATCGATAAAAGTTACTAGGAATAGGTAACTGTTATTGATTTACCCCGCAAATATTCATAAAAATATTATCAATACGAAAATAACTCTGTTGAATGTGGCGCCCTCGAGAGGACAAAGCCATGAACTAAAAAAAAAAATGATGCCATGTTGGGTATCATTTGAAAGGGCTTAATAAGCACATTTCATAATTATCATAATATTATAACCCCAAAGAAAAAAAAGTTATTAAACTAAAACCCAACTATGACAAACAAGAAAACTAAAAAGATGAAAACAAGACATCACAGACAGACAAATTATAAATCCGTCGTCACACGTACCTAATCTCGTTAAAGACTTGATAGAAGGAAGGTAAGTCTACATAGTAACATAACATAACATCACGCCTGTATTCCCCGAAGGGTTAGACAGAGGTGTACTTATATAGTACACCCACATTTTGCCAGTACATTTAAACGAAAATACACTACCCTCACTATACAACTACGTACCGTTAGAATTCACAGAATATGCAAGCCACCTTCTTCAGTTCCTTTTGTTAACTCTCAATTTTCGAGCACCGCCATTTTGAAAACGTCTGGCTCCCCGATAGGCAAGACTTAAGAAATACACCTTTTTATTCTTTTACAATGTTTTTGTACGTTTTCACCAGCTTCGAAAACAAACATACAGCCATTGTGGACTCAGTCCACCTCACGTCCAACGCGAACTTACCTGCAAAGAAAAAAAAATATAAGGACGACCTGCTTAATTGTTGTGAAAAAAATACATTGGTTTGTTTTTTCATACGTCTCTTGTTTTTTTGCTGTCGTTTTGTTACCTTGTAATTTACAAATGAGTCGTAAAAGGTTTTCTGATCAAAATTGAATTCTCTTTTATTTAATTTGTCGTGAAAATTTCGATGAAAATGGAAAATACGGGTTTATTACTTGGGTTTATTTTTTTAACAGGAAAAGAACAATGTCTTTGACAATAAGTAATTTATTAAAAAGAAACAAAGAGCATTTTCGGTGATTATTTTCAACTGAGGAAGGAAACACTGCCAAATCAAAAAGTTTTGTCTTTCTCGAATCCATAAGTAAAACTTATTTACTTATTTATATTGTGTTATTACGTAATCTACGCATCCTAATGGTACGCCTACATTGTCACGATAAGGCGAACTACACTTCGCGCGTGACAATGTGGCCCCAGCATCAGAAACACAGAGCGCGTGAATTGTAGTTCGCCTTATCGAGCTCAGTTAGCATAATGCTGGGGCTCATTGTCGCGTTAACGTGAACCAAACTTCGGGAGCTCTCTCGCACACCGCTCGCGACGTCTCGCTGAGCACACGAAGTATAGTTCGCGATAACGCGACCATGTAGGCCTAGCATAAAATATTTTTTTGTGAACCACTTCATCACTAACACAACACAACGATATACGAGGTGCATTCAATAAGTACCTAGCCTCATCGCCAGAGGGCGCTGTAGTTTCAAAAGAGTTTTACCACAGTGTAGCACATTCTTTTTTAATTCTAAAGGAGAATGCCATATTGTCGTACCAACAAAGGAGCTAGAGTGTCACAACCAAATGTAGTTCATAAAATTACTCCTATTTTTTAAATCAGATATACGATTTTGTTATGAAAACTATTCCCGGCTTTCGGACACCAAAAATAAAAGTCTTTTTTTACTTTTGTTGTACGTATTTTCCGCTTATGTCACTGACATTGCACTTCATTTCCGAATGTTGCTACTATGTTAAAAATATAGGTACCTACCTGTCAACGAACATTAAAAAATGAAGAAGATAATTGTACCAATTTGCCATTTTATATTAGGATACAATATATTTTTATGTGTGTCAAAAAACATCTTTAGGTCACGCGTTATAACGTAATAATTTTTTTTTTTTTTGGAATACATTGCAAATGTCATTTGTACTGTGACGTATTGCAATAATTATTCTGTGGCGCCGTCATGGATGACGTTACTT
Organism: Lithophane socia; assembly: GCA_947522985.1. Taxonomy (NCBI): domain Eukaryota; kingdom Metazoa; phylum Arthropoda; class Insecta; order Lepidoptera; family Noctuidae; genus Lithophane; species Lithophane socia. The sequence continues at coordinate 17,764,585 of OX383252.1, forward strand.
TCAATACTGGTTTCATCTGAACTATTTGAATAATAATTTGTAATACTTATTAACAAAAACGGGGGCTCAGGTGCGTTTTCATAACGTAGTCTTTGTGTGATAATCCTTAGCGATGCCCTCAACTAGAGTAAGACATCGGCCAGCAAGTCAGCGTCGCCGACGTATCGTAAACCGTTCACTAGTATTGTTAGAACAATTTAGAATATATTACATAGAAAATATATCCGTGGATATGATCGTGTTTTAACATCATAGATTGTACCGACGCGACGCTTGTAAGTATTACCTCACCTAGTAGAAGCATGTATATTATAGTTAGCTTCTAAAGTACCTACCTACTTCCGGGACTATTTATTCAATTTAAGGATTAAAAAACAGTTTTTATGCTTTCAGATCAATCCTGGTAGTTCTTATTCATAATGTTACAAATGTTTCGCATTGATACAAGAAAAACTCCCTGAGATTCCGAACTGAAACCTGAACTAACACTTGGTTACAATGTGGAGTGATGTGTGCTTTGGATGTGGACAGTCCATGCTACGTGTTGCAACAGTTGTAAGGCGTTCCCGAGTGCCACCCAATTGTTTAATTTGTATATTTCTTTTCTCTGTCCTGGTAGCGGTCGAGGTCATAATATACGCTATGTAAATATGAATATATCATAACTGCGTTTTTCATTTTTGATATAAGTGCCTTATTAGGTACTAACAACATTATCACCTTATTGTTATTTACTAACATGTGAAGTTCGAGAAGTGGGTGTACTATATAGTAAATACAACTCTGCCTAACTCTTCTGGGAAAGCAGGCCTGCTGTTATGTTAAGATTTCAAGATATTAGGAATCAGTAAACACAGTACTAAATTGATTACTTATTCAGACTACCAGCTGCACATACTATGAGTACCTACCTACATGATTATTGATATCCATTATCATTATATATAAAACCTGACACCAAGAATTATTATTGACTATCAGTGATGTATTGTATTGATGTATTAACTCGTTGGAGGTAAGAAGAGGCCTTGATCAGCTCACGGTAGCCTGTAAAACCTTACGAGGTCGAATTGACAGCCCGGAGCTCCACGGCCTTTTCTGCCGACTATTTGTACCCGACAAATACATCGGACACCGTCCGAGCCGCCGGCACAATCTGTTCGCGCAACCACCATCCAAAACTGTCGCTAGAGCTGAATCCCCAGTATGTCGTACTTTGAAGATGCTCAACGCCCTTCTGATTGCCAACCCTGAATGTGATGTGTTTGCGGATGAATGGTATAAAATTATGCGTATTAGTCTGGTGTTCTGTGAGAGAAAGTATGCAAGGAAGTCCACTGTTCCATGTTAGTTTAAATTATACATATCAATGTAATGCAATTCTATGTTAATTAATGTAATTGGTGTTGTGCCGTTTTAATTAACTATAAATAAATAAATAAATTGTATAATCATCCATCAGGAAACAAGCGCCAAATCAAGAATAAAAAGCAACCGATATTAGGTACCGCTTCATTTGTCATCAACTTCACCATTTCGAGCCTGTCACTTTCTCAAACTTAACCTCAAAATATGAAGTAGATAAATAGTTAATAAATACGAATTGCGGGAATCCATGTAAAAAAAAGTTAACAATATAAGAAGAGCATTTAATTCTCCTCTAAATACACTAGGTTTGGTTGTGACAGGCGAACTTTTCGCTTGGTACAGGGTGCCCTACATTCTTGGTCATTCTCCTTTTCATTCCAATCCCTTCATTTGTCTTAATTTGACAACTTATGGAAGCGAACGTGTCGATCGGTTTTACAAAAATGGAAAAAGAGCAATATCGTTCGGTGATTCGATTCCTATTTTTGGAAGGGCAAACGCGCATCGAGATCAAAGAGCGCTTGGATGCTGTGTACGGTGACTCTTCTCCATCGATGGCCACCATCAAGAATTGGTTCAACGAGTTTGCACGTGGCCGTACGTCGGTTTTTGATGAACCACGTCCAGGTGCACCGAAAACAGCTGCTACGGAGGAAAACATTAAAAAAAACCATGATCTCGTATTGGCAGATCGCCGATTGAAGGTTCGGGAGCTAGCTGAGACTGTAGGCATTTCAGAAGGAACAATGCATCATATTCTTCACGAGGAACTCGGCATGAGAAAGGTGTCGGCGCGATGGGTTCCGCGTTTACTCACACCAGAAAACAAGCGCAACCGTGAGACCACATCGGAGACGTGTTTGGCGCTGTTTAAGCGGAATCCAGCGGAGTTTTTGCGTCGTTATGTGACCGTCAATGAAACCTGGATCCACTGGTACACACCAGAGACCAAGGAGCAATCAAAACAATGGATCCAGACCGGGGAACGTGCTCCAAAGAAGGCGAAAACTGTCAAATCGGCCGGAAAAGTTATGGCCACCGTTTTCTGGGATTCACAAGGTGTGATCTACGAGTACATCGATTACCTCGAGAAGAGTAAAACAATTACAGGGCTTTACTATGCCGATTTATTGGGCCGATTCGACGCCGAATTAAAGAAAAAACGACCCCATCTGGCGAAGAAAAAAGTGCTGTTTCACCACGACAACGCACCGGTTCACACGTCTGCCGTTGCCATGGCCAAATTGGTCGAATTACGCTACGAATTGCTGCCCCATCCACCGTATTCTCCAGATTTGGCTCCTTGTGACTTCTTTCTGTTTCCTAATCTGAAAAAATCACTCGCCGGGTATAGATATGGATCGAATGAGGAGGTCATCGCCGCCACGGAGGCCTATTTTGCAGAGTTTGACAAAAACTATTTTTCGGACGGGTTAAAAAAGTTGGAGCATCGCTGGGCTAAGTGTATCGAACTAAAAGGAGACTATGTTGAAAAATAAAGTGCCACTTTTCCAAAATTTTCGTTTACTTTTTGTAGGCTAAGTATTTATTGAATGACCCTCGTAAACACATACCTACCTTTCTCCTATTATCATTTTTACCTATACCTTATGACTAGCCAATTTTTTAATCCCAAAAATCGGTTACCTATTCCGAGAAATAATATACCCGCCACAGAACAGATATCTGTTCTGTGATACCCGCATATCAAACACAAACTTCCCATTGAGTGCCTTCAAAACAGTATTATAATAAGCCAAACAAACAATAATTATTCGTGTAGCTGGGGATTATAATAATTATAATTACAACAGTTGGCAGCACACATTGAATATTTTGTATGAGTCGAGTCATTTATTACGAGCTTATTAGCGCCGCCCGCCGGGAGTGTGCTCAAGATACGTTGTCTAGGGAACCATGGATAATGTGGGGAGGTAGGAACTAGATGTGTCAAGTACTGGTGCGCATTGTAAGCATGTATTTTCAATTTTGTTACAGGCATGGGCATTATATGCCTGTAACAAAATTGAAATTCCATAACAGTGTTATTTGAATACATTATAATAGCCAATTATTGTTAAAAGGGTAACTGTGGAACTTCTTGCCGTCTCTTCTCCATAGAAAACGATCAATTGGAAAAATGCATCTAGCTTCTGAGACGGTTCATAAGTACAAGTACAAGTTTATGTCATAAAACTGGAACTTTTTAGACTAAAATAGTGTAAAACTATTAAAATCGATATCAAATAATATAGTATTTTGTTACGTTAATTGTTTTCTTTTTTACAGTTTAGGTATTGGAGTAAGCGAATGTTTTAAATAAATTAGGTCAACAAACAAACTAACAAATTAATACAGTTTGAACCTTTATCATAATTGTTTCCGTGTAACATTTGATTCAGTTCTGTTTTAAAACGAAGTTACCTAAGGTAAGAAAATAGTAATTATACTTTTACCAACATCATAAATAACAAAATTTTGTTAAACATAAATCCTATATATTATACAATACATGTCATAAAACCTACATAATATATGACCTAATAATAACACTATATTTCATTCTCTATGATGAATGTTAAAGTAATCAATAAACAAACATAATTTGAGACGATGACGATGACTGAAATAAAAATACATAATTAGAAAGTAGGTGATTAATATTTTGACGTAATTAGTTGTTGAGTAGTTAGTAACTCTACGCTGAACTAGGTTATAATTACAATAACATTAGTTACTTCATAATGTCGTCGTCCAACTAAAGAAGATTATGTACTCATAATTATTTTATTACGTTCCATAATGTATGAAACAGGTTACAAAAAGGCTTATAGCTAGGAACAAATTATAGACCCTGTTAGGGCACAGCAAGACGATAAAAATTTAAACTAAATATTTATTATTAAAAATTAAAAAACTGGGTATTCAAATTGAAATTTAACAACACAATATAACCTAATTAGTTCAATATTTGATAATGATGTAGATTATAAATTATTCTAGCATCACTGGGGATGTAGCGACAATTTTCCTAACTTATGCAAATAATTTAATTTAATTACGCCACAGCTCATTCCAGTGAAAACAATCTTGGGTCTAGGTTTTAAATGAATCCGGGCGTCATTGTGAGCGTTTGCATATCGTTGTAATTGTAATTGGTCGCGACGGATGCTCGCCACGCCAACGAATTGGTCGGCTGGTACTGCCTTGTTTATTATTATTAAGGATGTTTTGTTGTGGGTCGGGGTTAGGAGAAGGGAAGATTATATACGTAAAGCTCACTCGCAGAATGAAAATGTTAGTTATTTTTTTAAACATTCCTGCCATGTCCCCGTTTTAGTTTTTCATGATTTTGGTAATTTTTAATGGTTTTTTTTTTTGTATCTAAAAGTAAAGTAACACAGAACGTGAATTTTATTTGAGGTTTACTGTAGGTATGTAATCAGTTTGGTAAAAGAAATCTAAACAGAACATGAAGTATTGTTAACTCATGAAAATAAAAATATGATGTGCTAACTCAGTTCAACATTATTTATAATCTGCCAACTTCTTACGTTCATCTATGTTCACGAGCCTTCACTTTGAAAGATAACCGACTGGCTGCCATCCCGATCTTCAGAGGGAGCGCATTCCAAAGGAATACCGCCTGGACAAAGAAAGAAGAGTGAATAAAACCAGAGCGGTGAGAAGGACATCGTAGAAGACGATTGTTTGTGGAACGAAGGTTTTACTATGGGCAGAGCATAGTACTCGTAGTTATAGAACATGGAAAGTCAGATAAAAAGGAGAAGTGGGTTTGTCGATTATAGAATACAACATAGACAGAACAACATTATTGAAGCAATTATAATTATTATAGGTAACTCACATTATTTTAAAGTTGAGTATACAATTTTAAAAAGCATTTTCGCTACAAAAGCTATTCAATAATGGACCAACCTCTTCCAATATCCGAGGCCATTGGTAAATTATTACTGATTAAAAGTGAATTGCTTTTTCATACCTCATTAAGTGCATCAGCAGGCTTTCACGCTAGTTATATAGAAGAATCAATTAATGTGGAAAATAGGTCACACCACAACCGACCATTAGGTAAAATATTGATTGATGAAGTCAATCAATCTGCCTAGCCTTTTCCCAACTATGTTGGGGTCGGCTTCCAGTCTAGCCAGATGCAACTGAATACTGCTATTTTACATGGAGCGACTGCCTATTTGACCTACACAACCCAGTTACTGGGTAACACGATACGCCTTAGTATGACTAGTTGTCAGAGTTTTAGGCTTCAATGAAAGCCTGACCAACGGCTTAACGTGCTTTCCAAGGCACGAAGGGGTCTCGATATATATTGGATGGTCCCCCATCCACGAACCGACCGCGGTATGAGTAGTATAAAACCATTCGACTAACCCGCGACTGTTGTCATTTAGCCACGAGTCCCTCAATATTGTTCCGGGTATTGCACTTAAATGAATTGCTATCCAGCATTATCTCCACTTTGAAATACTCTAATACTCTACGCTCTCTCAAAATCAAAATCAAAATATTTTATTTCACATAAACCTACATGGGCACTTATGAAACGTCAGAGGTGCACGGTTCCAATCGGTCGTTTCCTATGGAGAAGAGCCGGCAAGAAACTCCACGGTTACTCTTTTAAAAATAATTGGCTGTTACAATATTTTCGAATTACAGTGTTATTAGGTATAGGAGGATAATGTAGGCCTTTCAACAAGTACCAGGTAAGTACTTAACAAAATAGAAAATGCTCAAAACACGACTACAGTCCACTAAGTCTACATCGTTCTCACATTCACAAAATGGAAAATAATCTATATAAAAGATAAATAAGACAATAAAAGACATGACATGATTGCCATTACACCTGTAACAAATCTAAAAAATTATCATGTCCACAAAGAATAAGATAATTAAGTCAAGGTGAACGTAAAAAAAAAAAAAAAAACATGGTAATTTGGGAGAAGTTAATAGACTCTTACATAATTATGCCGTTAATGAGGTACCAGGGAAGCCACTCTCTAATACTTTACATACCGTACAGCAAAATGTATCGGGACAATTTACAAATATTCCAATTTATAATACCTACATTATCAGCAAGTAAATGATTTCTTTCTTTTTTTCTCCCTTCTTCAACATTTTTAATTTTGTTCTCCTACATAATTTTTACGTAGGAGAACAAAACCCTTTTCTACCCGTTTCCAGGAACAGAGCTAATATTTTTCAATGTATTTTTCCATTCTGAATTTCTCAGAACCAGTCCAGAGATTGGATTTGTTCTCAATCTCAATAGATTTGTCCCCCTATTACATGGGACTTAAACACAACTGGCCACTTATGGGTGAAATGTATACCTGTCTAAAAGATATACTAGGTGCTCCTGTGCCTAGCCCTTTGGGAATACAGGCGTGATGTTACGTTATTTGGTAAAGATATTAATACTGACATAAAAAATGCGTTATCAATACTGCAGGTCTTATAATTATTAGGTTGCGTTGTGTTTCTTCAACAGTTAGAAACGTCTTTTTATCTTCCTTGTATAGTGGCGCTAGAGTAAGTTTTCATGGACTGAGTTTATACATATACCTTTGAAACTATTTCCACTATCTCTGTCGGATTAAATAGAAATAGAAATAGAAATAGAAATAAAAATAGAAATAGAAATAGAAATAGAAATAGAAATCATTTATTTGCCAATAATGTAGGTATACAGATAATGATGGTTATTTTGATGAGAGTCCCGATACATTTTGCCTTACGGCATGCAAAATTATTTAATATAATACATTTACTAAACAAACCAAAAATAAACAAGAAAAACACCATTCACTAAGCAACATTACAATCATGAATAAAAATTACAATCATATTGAAAACATTCGGAATGTCAACAAATTAAATTAAAAGAATGTCAGAAGATTCAATTACAAATGTCAACAAATTCAATTTAAAATGATAGTATATCCAGTTACAAATGTCAATAAAGCTAAGGATAGAAATGTCAGTAAATTAACTCACAAAGAAGAAATCACACACCATTAACAGACAGTTTTGTCATTAACAAAATCATTAATTGCGTAGTAACACTTGTCCAGTAGCAGTTTTGTTAACTTTTTTTTAAAGAGTTTGAAGGGTAATTCTTTTAAGTGTAACGGTAGTTTATTATAAATAAGAGGACCCATGGCTAAAATATTTTTTCTAAGTAAAGAAGTTTGGTAACCGCCTGTATAAAGTTGATTTTTATATTGTGATCTTATTGGTCCTGAGCGTTGTCGTTTATCCACTACCGATGTAAACAGGTGCTTGTTCGTTCTAACGAATAGGGCAACTTCTAGTATATACAACGATGGCAATGTCAGTATCCTTAGCGATCTAAAAATAGGTTGGCAGCTTTCTGTAGTTTTAAGACCTGTCATTGATCGAAGGCAACGTTAAAACAAGTATCATTCCTCCTAAGCATATTCATTCTATTCACACATCCACAAAACTTATCTCAAAATCCATTACACCTTCCCAGAAGGTTCCATAAATAATAAGAATATCAATAGAATACATATTTATTATTTTGTTAGTGCCAGATATATTATTATCGTTATTCGTGGTTCAATTCTGTTTGGTACACGTTTTGATGATATATACAAGGAGTTATATTTGATCTATGTTTGTGTGTTTCTACTTAGTTCCTGTGAATTTGGGATCGTGTAAGTCTGGTGAATTTGTGTTGCGACACACGGATGTCTTGTATGAGAAACGTATTCGTAATCTTACAAACTGGGCATGTAAAAGGAATACCATTCAGATTTTTACCACTGAAATTAAATTATATAAAATGCAAGTAAGATAATAGAATCACACCAAAAATTATGATGTCAATTTTACACTTGGCATCCACTGCAAAAATACTCTTCATCCACTGCAAAAATACTCTAAACGATGGAGGCGGCTAAACCATAACTGGTGAAATGTGGGTGTACTAATAGGTAAACCGCTGTCTAACCCTTCGGGGAATAAGGGCGTGATGCAATATTATGTGTAGTTTGATATTAATGATCTAATTTGATAATAGTGATTAGTGGATAAGACAAGGGACACAAATATCGATACGGCATCGGCTGAGCCGATCACGTATGACCACACTTGTCGCATTAAATTCGACGGGGTATAAAGCTTATTCTGACTGGTTCAACCCGATTCCGCGTCGATTTGTGTGTTTAACTCCCTAAAAAGATAACAATAATTCGTCGCGCAATTTTCTTTCCTGTAATCACCATTACTCCATTAGATGCGAAGATCTTTTCTGTAAATTCTACCGTACCTACTTAAAAGTTTGCCACCATTCCTAACTGCATATATGTCAGCCCCGAATAGTAATACCTTGAGCATCGTTAGAGCTCTTTGAGTCGTCACTTATTATGTTAACCATGTATAAAGAACTTCATTAGACTATACTGTGGACCCCTGGGCAGGTATGATTCCGTCAGGAGTCCATTTTTCCTTAATAAATCTATGGGTTGCAAATTATAGTAGGAGTTCAGTATGTGGTATGTGATGACTGGTTTCTTAAGAAGATTATTTGAATTGAAATTGTCAAGGAACATAGTTCGTTCTCTTTTGTATCCACTGCCTCCAGAAAAACCACATCAATATATAGGTAGTTTGACGTACTTAGGGTCAATTAGTGATAGGGTCAGCGCCGAGCAGCAATCCTATATAAGTGGGGGGTCGGGCGATTTGATTCACTCTGCGTCCAGCGCTCGGTGTGGTAACACGTTGCGTTCTGGTTTGCAATTAGTCAATCGTCATCCTGAAGATGCCTCGTTGAGAGGTGAAACACGTGTCGATTTCTTACAGGGTTTTTATGACTCTTGAAGAATAGTCAAGCGGAATAGGTTACTAAATATATCAGCGTCTATTGTATTTTATAATGGATTTCCGCAAAGTCACGCCTGAATCAATTAACTATCTTGTCAAGGAAAGTATTAAAGAGAAAGTATGACGAATATTTCGCATTATTACCAAAATCCAGCCTACGAGTAATAAAATAAAAATAAAAAAATTACATAAAAGACAACCGACTTCCAAAAAAAGAATAGTGTTTTTTTTTTTGAAGTCCGTTGTTTTTATTGTAAAACACTTTTTTCGGTAGCTTTTTTTTATTTTTCACTTACTTTTTTTTACTGTGTTACATTTTCAATACCACTACCTGATGTACATGACAGTGTTATCTCATATTTTTACTTAGATTTATTTTGTTTAATTTTGCTGATTACCTACTGCTATCTTTTTGTATGCACGTGTTTCTGTGACAAATAAACCTATTTTTACCCGACTACGGCGAAGAAAAAAGGAGGGTTATGATTTTGACCGGTATGATGTATGTATGTATGTATGTATGTATGTTCATCTGTTACCTCCTATCTTCCAAACCACTTATCACAATTTGACAAATCAGGTATCGTTAGAAGCGTCGTGATTGTCCGCTGGTTATAGGCTATGTGAAGTCACATTAAATTAAAAATGGCGCCCTCTAGAGGACATAAAGTGAGGTACTTAAAAAATATGGTTTAATCGTACCATGTTGGGTATCAAATGAAAGGGGTTAATGAGCACATTTCAAAAATATATATAAACCCCAAAAGAATTAAAAAAAAGTCAAGTAATAAAAACTAAAACCCAACTACGACTTAAAAGTCGTAGTTGGGTTTTAGTTTTTATTACTTGACTTTTTTTCTTTTAAAACAAGGACACTCGTTGACAATCTTAAGATCGAAGATACAGGAACTACGTAGCCAGAAATTCAGATAAATTACAAAATGCATTGCATTGCCAATAAAATTTAAAGAACACCACGAAATCTACCCCACACAGACCCTCTGAAATTCTCTATACCATCCTAAAATTAACCGAAACGACGTGCACTAAAAATCTAAAACAGCAATGTCTCAACTATTCAGAGGCGGAGACGTATCACCCATTCCGTTCCCGCGTCTTTCAACTGAACTGTTTTATGGTATGAACGTGAGACGAAGGCTAGTACTTAGCCAGTCGTAAATCCAGCCAGACGATATACCTAGTTTATGTACTTAAACTTTGTTATTTATATGTGTATGTATTAACCGGTGTAGTGGCTTTTATAGGAAGGGATGTTTGTGTTTTTATAGCGGTCGAACAACAAAGGGGATTTCAAATGAATTCTCTTAAACGTAAATCTGTTCAAATAGGTACATCATTTTATTGCATTCAAATAGTAAACTATCCTCCTCAATGTCCTCTAAAATTAAGAATATATATAATAATATATCTATATATTTTTTCCTTTATGAAGTATCACAATTGGTGATACATTATTCATATTACAATCTAGCCTATTAGCTAATAAGTAATAAAACATCGGCTTTTTAAGTTCACTTACACTGCACTAACCTTTTTAGGGTTCCGTATCCAACAAGGAACCCTTATAGTTTTGCCATATCCGTCTGTCTTTCTGTCCGCGGCTTAGCTCAGAAACTGTTGGTATTAGAAAGCTGTAATTTGGTATGGGTATACATACGAGTATATAAATCACGCCGACAAAGTGGTAGAATAAAACCGTGAAAAATATATTTTTTAGGGTACCTCCCCTACACGTAAAGTGGGGATGGTTTATTTTTCATGTCAATCCTATGGTGTGGGGTATCATTGGAAAGGTCGTTAAAATAATGGGAGTTTATGGATACCATTTTTGGATTCAGGAATCCGTTTGCGAAATATTCAGCTTTAAAGTGATAATTTTTGTTAGGGTCAAGTGCCCCGCCTCCCTGCCTGCTAAATGGTTGGTTTCGGATATGTGAAAAAATTCAACGTTTCGCTACAATGGCGACATTAATTTAATACACGTATACGTTTTTGCGTATTCGTTTAAAATGAAAATATTTGAATTTCATTAAACGTTATTATTTATTGATTTATTTAAAATTAAAAAAAAAACTGCTGTCCCGTACATTTTGACGAGTTATGCGAACATAAATGTACGGAACAGCTGTATTTTTTTCGCGATTTCATATTTGTTCCCATAGTAAAAGTTGTTCATAATGATGAGTACAATGACTCCTTAAGAGGTTGTTGGTGTTTTACCAATAACCCTGTATAATACAAACTTCATAATTAATCCCAGACAAACTAGTCCTGGAATTTTGATGACTACATTACAGACGGTAATAATATTATAATAGATACAAATTAATGCTTAGGGCAATGAAATACGTAAATATAGACGTAAACCCAATGTAATCAGGTTTCAAGCCACCTATGTGATTAATACCTGAAATTCCTTCATTTGATAAGATGCCACTCAAATACGGATGTTAGTGATAATATTGATCAAGTGTATTTGACAGGGATATCCCTATATAATTATGTCAGTACTGATTAGTGATAGGAATTTGGTCTGGGTATGAATCCGTTTTCGCCAGCCGGCTTGCAGTGCTGTGTTATACCGAAATCCCACGACCTGCGATTTTGCGGACGGACACCGACGAGCCCGGCCGACGGACCGTGGGAAGGTGTACGTGCGGGTTACAGGTAAAAATAATCTAAAATATTTATGTACATTTTTGCAGATAAAAAATAATACTTAAATATTAGATAAGCGAAATTTTAGTAAGTATGATTTTGATTATGTAAATAAAAACCTTTTCCCACAATAAAAACTTAATGATCTCATAAAACACGGCTTCCTCTCTTCTACCCTTTTGCTGTGCCCTACGGGTCCATAATGATCTAAATTATATAGTTACCACCTAAGTACACATTATGGTAAAGCAATAAAGATATTGAGTATTGAGTATTGGGTATCGCAGACATTGGAAGTTCTTCGGTGCGCGGTGCGTGGCGGTCTGTGGTCGTCTGCCGTGCGTGTCCGTCTGGAATATTGCGGATCGTTGGGTTCCACCATTAGAAACCGTGGGGTAAAGAAAGAATAAAAGAAGAAAGTAAGGTCCAGGAAGATATGGCGACTTGCTTTGAGGTTCTAAAAAATATGTGATTCAAAGCATGGCGATTATGTTTTTTTTAAGTTAGCCGACACTGTCCCAGTGCTGGGTAAAGGTCTCCTCCAAATTAATCTCAAAACGGGCAGAAAGACCTCATAGAAGAAGAAATATGCTCAGCTTGCTGTACCCGCTCAATACTTGCTAGCTTCAACCCTTGAATAGAACAAGAGCACCCGTTGCTTTTCTGAAAATTAGTATATTACTTTCCCGTAGGTACTGTAGCTAACCCCAGTCTAAAATTTTACATCCCGACAACTCACTACGACGAACCAAATAAAATCTCCACGAGTTCCAATAATGTTAACAAAAATAAATTGACCTCCCTGCAAATCGTTTTTAAAACTGCCAGATTCTGCCTACCCAGCATGGTTCGCGGTGTGAAACGAAAAAATCGCCGGTAAAGCCGAAAGCCGACGGCTTCGATTTTATTCACCTTTTTGGATGGTTCCGAATCGACTGGAGCAGTTATTATTGTGTTTTGTAGAGGAAAAGTAATAATGCTGATGCGATGACTGGGCGATTTTGTTCGAGTATATTTTTTTACTGTTTTTTTTTTTTATGAGGCGTATTGAATTACACGTTGGAAGTTATGAAAAAGTGTCGCCAGCGGGAAATAAGTAATAATCGTTATGCGTAACGCTTTAGTAGAGAAGAACTGAAACCAGAATGATGTGACTACTAATAGTCACATCATTCTGGCTTTTGTGTAAGTGGCGATTTTATTAATCGACTTCAAAAAAGAATTGCTTGCTTTTTGGGAAATTTGGGATAGGTAACAGAAAAATAAATAAAAACGACTCCAAAAAACCTTATCCTACAGTCCCCTTGAGCTCTAAAATAATCAAGTTTGTAACTCAATAAAAAAATGCGACATATTTTGATACTCACTAATAAATCAAAACTTATAGGGTCCCCGTTGACCTACGGCAACAAGCAAGGTCTCACAGCACAAGTAAAGTAAAAATCCGAAAATCGTTAATTTGTAGTTTTGTCACATATTTTTATTTTTTTTGCGATTTCTAACTTACATTTTCACTTGAAGAAATGACCGTGACATAGATCGATGTATTGGAGAACACTTTTAACTACAATTTTAAGTTTGTACTTGAGATAAATATTCATCAAAACTACGGAGCCCTCCATTGCGCGTGGCCGCAGATGGCCGCGGACACGCACTTTCATGGAACACGCACTTGGCTGGCACTTGGTGGTGGTTGAGAAGCGGAGAACTTTAAATTGAAATATAATCCATGAAATTGGCTTTATTTGGCAGATAATTGTAAATGGCATTAATGTTTGAATATGATTTCGGACAGGTCTATATAACTGTTTGTAAAAAAGTTTTTCTTATGAACGTTCTGACCCGACATTTAATTTGATTTATCTTTATTTCAGACACAAGTATACAGATACTGACAAGAGTGACGCCCTCCGCCCAGAGCGGGAGAAGTTATTTGATGATATCCCACCATCAACAAAAAAAACTGGTACACAGATACAGTCCAAATTTTTTACAAAGCTAGCGTTAGTAGGGTTGTTAGTGTTTAGGTACAGAGTTACCGTATATCTCCTAAATCCATTCAAATAAGTACGTCATGAGAAGTCAAATCAACTAAAAACAGTCCCAAAACTACTTAATATTACCTGCAAAAAAGAACACTCAGTTAATTCAATTTGGGAAATGGACTAAGAACTACAGAGCTCCGGCTAATTAAAGAAGAAAAGAAAGAAAAAGAACGAAGGAAAAATTGATTATTCAGCACAACCAAAACGCGCAATACAAGACATAAAATACATAAATAATAATTCGACTCGATCTATAATCCATACTAACTAATATTATAAATTCGAAAGTAACTCTGTCTGTCTGTCTGTATGTTACCTTTTCACGCCTAAACTACTGAACGGATTTCGATAAAATTTGGCAAGGAGATAGATGGCATCCCGGGGAAGGACATAGGCTACTTTGGCTACGGAAGCTAGTACGACTATAATCGTTCGAGGCCCATGAGGTGGGATCGCGATTTTATGGTTGAAGACCTGGTAAGATAAGGTAGTTAAGGTGAAGTGGTTCCAATAGCAGATGTTTTGATGCGTTTCGACTTCACGCAAAATCAATTTTTCTCTCACAAAAACAACGTATTTGCGTATTTTTTTTTATGATTACGAAAATTGAAGAGTGTCTTTAGTGAAATATGAGGCTCGAAACACGATTGACAAAACTTTCCTCGATACAAAAAACCCGCAAAGTTTCCTTAAAATCTGCTTTTTAAACAGAAAAACCTATTCCATTCGATTGTTATCAAAGCAATTGTAATACAATTTTGTCTACGTGTTCACTATTAAATACTTTAAGGGATTATGGCCTTATTTTTCTATATAATCACAAATAAAATTTTAAAATTAAGTATTTGTAAACTTAGTTGCGCGCGGGCGGGGACATACCATCCCTCTCGGCTCCGTCGAAACAAAACACGTAAGAAAATTTGAATTTCGCGGGCCATCCTAGCGCATCAACCTTAAAGGACATTGATATACTTACTTTTTACCGGACTACAGCAAAGCAAAGATTCAACCTTAATACAAGTCAGTAAAGCAAGTGCGAAAAGTCAAAGGAAAATTGATTTGGTTTTGGTGGATGGTAGAAAGGACGGTTTTGTTTTTCATGCTAATAGACAGGTTGGTAATGCCCGTTAAAAGTTTTGGCAGGAAAACGTTACTGCTTCAGCTCCTTTATGTAAAACAACTTGATTTTTGGGACACGTTACTTGGAAAACGAGATAATATTGGTAATTTGTACTGTTTATGCTTTTGAATTTTTTCCGCAAAACTGCCTCAGTTTGTTGACATCTGAAAATGATAACTTAGGTACTAAACTAACGCAAAAATAGAATTTATTAATTATTATAAGTACCTATCACATATTTTTTAACCGACTTCAAAAAGGAGGAGGTTCTCAATTCGACTGTATGTTTCTTTTTTGTGTATTTGGTACGTGATTTCTCCGCCACGTATGAATTGATTTTGATGATTCTTTTTCTGTTTAGTAGGTCTTATTAACTTTGATTGCGTAATTTTTGAGTTAGCTTCAATAATACGTAAGTTATGTTTTCATTCCTGTCACTATTATTTACATAGCAGGTAGTTAGTGGTATTTGAATTTGTGGGGGGTAGGTACAGTCAAACAAGCTATTTGGTATACAGGCAGATAACATGTCGTTACAAGTTTAAACAATTTTGTGAGTTTTTTCAGTAGTCAAGAATCCTTTTACGCCATACGCTCAAAAAGTTAAGCACACACAATCAACACGAATTTTGGCAGTGTAACGCAAAATGAATATATTTTGCCTGTATACCAAATAGCTTGTTCGACTGTACCACAACTTAAAAGTGAAATAACCGACTTCCAAAAAAAACACAACAAAGTGAAAAATAACTTTATTTCGGAAGTCAGTGGTAAAAGAAAAACTCAAAACCAAAGGCGACTTCTAAAATTAAAGTAATTTTTTGCCATTTCACTATCATAGAAGTAAATTGAACGTGACTCGATTTTTTTGTCTTTCATCAGGTACTAAATCATCATCTCTTCAATATTCTATGGAAAGAAATAATGCTTCTGGAATTTTATTGGCAACAGTATCTTAGTTGTTCTTTCTTGGTTCGGTTTCTTGGTTACTGGACACAAGCCAACGCAAGTATTAAAGCTGTTTATCACCAGAAAAACCACTTCAACATATTTCAAGCTTAACCAAACTTCAACCACGAGAGTTCATTGTAAACTCCAAGGTATAAACATTTTCATAAGCTGCCGGCAGCTGATGCAATATTAAATTTTAAATATCGAACGCTTGTGTCGCCCGACATTCAATTTGCCGCGAAATCTCTGTTCGGAGCCGCTGAACACACGACACTAAAAATAACGGTTTTGATGGCGGCTGCAGGCGGGCGATTCAAAAGATCGTAATGTACTTAATGGGCGTTATACGGTTTTACTATTGTCTTGTGTGGCGGTTATTTGAGATTTAGTTATGAAATACGTGCTTTATATAGTTAGATGAGAATTATAGCGATTGTTTAATAAATTACCTATTATCATTAATTTAGTTATGATTATGACTGAACGATCATGAACGCATTGACGACAATATACTTACATTTTAAATATCGCCTACTTAACGCTGGTTTTTAATTGGTATATCTTAGAATTTAGCTAAATCTTATTCAGCAAAAATCATGTCGGTGTATTCTGAATGTCATTAATTAATGTTGGCAAAATATAAATAAAATGTGCGCTCAAAGCAACAGCTGTTTAGTATATTTATTTTTCTTGTATAAAACCGTAGATATTAAAACCTATTTAGTACATTTTAATACTTTTCTAGTTTCATAATCCTTACATTACTTACGTCAATACAATTTATTATGAATATGACGCACTAGTGTCCTAAGTGTCGATAAAACATCATAACAATATTATGCTTGTGTGCCTCATATACATTATACATACAAGTATAACAAAATTAAATTAGTGATGCCGCACTGTCACTTAAAATATTTTATCAATTAAGTTCCCATGGTTCCAGGTTTCCAGGCATTGATAAATTATATTTTAAAAGATAATTGCGAACGCAGTTTTTAAAGTAGCTTGAAAGCTTTTTAAAAGGCTTCAGTGGGTTATTAAAGCCAGTCTACGTATATTGCCCAAGGTATATTTAAATCTTTTTTTCCAATATTGATGTTATTTCCACTTAAACAAACATCAACTTTATGTAAGTGTAAATAAAGTTGATTTTAGACTGACTAGTACCGTTGAAAACGACATTATAAAATATGAAGTTGTAGCGCAAACTGAAGAACATGAAACATCTTGCGTTTAAAAAACTTACCTGTTTTGTTAGCCATAAGGCCAGTTTCTTAATCAAAAGTAACAGTCTACTGTTCTTCCGCGCTGTTGGATTTACAACCCTCGCCTCAGCGCCGAGGATTGAAAATACAACAGTGCAAAAGAACAGTTGACTGTTACTTTGGCTATTACTTTGATGAAGAAACTGGCCGTAAGTAATTTTCTACGAAACGTTAGTTTTAATTTATCTGTAGAGTTTATTTTTAACAACTAATTAGATCAATCGGTCGATTTGTAGAGAATGCCCTCAATAAGAAATAAAAACAAAGAGCATTTTCTCGTGGCCCACATAAAAGCGAGTATCTACTGATCAAAATGCAAAAGAATTTTCCTGCAATAGAGATATTGTGGAAATACCTCATATTATGTAAAATGTAATAAAATTCTCCATAGCTAATATAATTCTGTTGCGTGGACCGGGCCTAACGGTGGCAACACATACGCTTGTCAATTCGCATGCAATGGGAATATTTATTTGACTAAGGGCTGATTTTATCAAAGTCAGATATCTTTTATCCGTGGAATAAAATTGTCGTCTGACAGTTTTTGTATGGAAAAACTGACAAAAATTCAAAATTTATTTGCAGGATAAGACTTTTTGTTTATTTGGTGAATGTCCTTTGCCCTAAATGAAGCAGAGTGCGTTTCATCAAATAGTTCCCTTGCCGTAATGTTGGCCACTGGTTAATTTTAAAAACGGACCTATTAGGTAGGTATTTATGTAGCGACGTAGGGTATTCGTATGGTCCCACAACAGTGGAGCCAACTTTACGGCATAGGAGCTATTTGATGAAATGCACTGTATGAAGTAGTGAAAAGTTGCCTTCTGAGAAGCAAAAATACGAAGTGTGTATAAAACTGCGAGGTATTTCTTAAACGGGAAGTTTTATTTGAGAAAGTCATTTAACAAATACGAAAATTACACGCCCTCAAAATTGATCCAATATTTACTTACCCGACAATAACATCGATTAATATCTTCACCTTATTTATAAAACACCATCACATTGCCCGAGTGCCCTTACTATTTATGTCAACAAATTAAATAGGGTCGGCGGGCACGTACGCAATAAAGCTCTCTGTGTACACACAGCTCTCGCAATACCCGCTGGCGGCGCCACTGTCAACCAATCGATAAGCGGCCGGTTGCCTAGCAACGATCATGTTGGAAAATAAACAATCAGATTCGGGCCCCGTCTAGAACAAATTTACTTAGTTATTTTATTACTTGTGTCAACATTTTAGATCGATATTATAAGATTATTTACTCATTGGAGTACGGAGCATGCTTTTGTGATTTTTTTTTGGTGAATGAGTGAAAATGCGCGAAAGGGTGTTGTTGCCACCGTGCGTCCCCGATGTTTGCGGGAAAGACTTTCGACGTTCTCTGAAGAAGCCGAGTCCCAACTATCCTCATGGACACAAGTTAAGGAAACCCAGGATTGTCCCTGCGTTCACCATACAAGGTAACATTTTTTTTATTTTTATGTGTATGTTACTATACCGCTTTTGCTTACCCTTGATATACCTTTGGGTGGGTATATTAAACGTTTTTAGGGCAATAGGATTACCTTACCTGCTCCTCAAAGCCCCCAGTACAATATTTTGATACAAAATAACACCAGAGCCACCAGCAACAGTGTGCTAATCAATCACGTATCCTAATCTTTTGCTGAGCCATTCCTTTAATTAAAAAGCCAATAGAATGACCCCTTAGAGATGTGCGAAAATCTATACTTATGGCAGAAGATTGCTAAGATGTATTTTAATCGGCTAGCAACTTAAATAAGGGCTTTATAATTTATGTATAATTATGTTATTATTTTTGTTTTTAAGCATGGGTGTCCCGTATTCAGAAAAGAATATTGTTACTCTTGATATGTTTTATTCCAGAGCAAATGACTTGAAAATATTTTCTTTGTATGTTATCTTGCCACGAAGTCTTCTTGGAGTGGAGCTTTACAGTGGTACCACATGGCTTGCCCTAGCCTACAGCAAAAATAAACGTTCGTAATTACGAAAAAAAAATTAAACCCGTGTTGATTGTCTGCCAGGAGGAAAAAGTACTCTTTACTGAGCAAAACTAACTGGCATATACATATTTCATTCCTAATCCACTTCTTTAAAAGAAAGAAAGAAAGAAAGAAAAATATAAGATATATAATATATCTTAAGAAGTAAGCAAGTGAAATAACCTATATGGAAAATGCATTTTATCATTTTAACGTTTGGAAGCGGGAGATTTTCAGCACATTCTTAATTCTTTAATTTTCAATAAACTAGGATTTTTGTCTCACATAATTTTGTTTCTCTCTTTCCAGCTTTGCAAAAGAACACCAGAGTGCAGCCGCCACCGAAATGTGGCGTGTTCGACCCCCTGCCCACTCGACCGACCATGTTCAGGAAGTGCTATCAACGAGGAGAATTTCCTGTCTGCATCGAGTTCACCACCTTTGGCAAGCGGTTGTCTTGGAAGGTGATTAACTTGATTCCAAATTTTCGAAGAGCGAATTCGACCAAACACATCTGCCTAACGTTTTCCCAACCAAGTTGGGGTCGTCTTCCAGTCTAACCGGATGCAGCTGAATACCAGTATTTTACATGGAGCGACTGCCTATCTGACCTCCACAACCCAGTTACTGGGTAATACGTACGATAATCCTTGGTAAGAACACTGGTTGTCAGACTTTCGGGCTTCTGACGACCCGTAACGACTGTCAAAGATCCACAAATGACAGCTGCCCGGGACCAACGGCTTAACGTGCTTTCCGAGGCACGGAGGAGTTTCGATATATAAAGATGGTCACCCATCCACGGACCAGTCTCGGCAAGCGTAGCTTAACCTGATGGATCGACCCGTGCGGCTGTTATTACTTAGCCACGAGCTCCTCTCGAATTCGACCAAACATTTAACACAAATATTAAGAAAATAAAATGATTTCACTTTCTCATTAACTTATACTTAATGCAAAAAGAGTACACATCTACGTGAGTGAAGCTGCGGGCACAGTTAGTTCTAAATATAAGTTTTATTCCGATAAGAGTTTGGTCGAATCTCCTTTAAAGAAATATAAACTGTTGGAAGTGTACTCTCATTTCGATTCTAATGAAATTCGAAGTATCAACCAACTGTAAATTAATAATGTCAAATATCTTCGAGCACGATTACTTACTTAGTCCAGGCTTGCCGGCTAATTCCGTAGACACCCAAATTCTATGTATACCGCAATGTATGGCCTTCGTCCAAGTGTAATTTACACTTTTAGTCTGTCTGTTTTGACGAAGGTCTTTTGTTTGATGCTCAACGAGCTCGTAGCTCTACGCTACGCTACAGATACGATACGCTACGATAGCTGCTACGGCCTACGAGATTGCTATCCAACTCTGAATAAGTTTTCTCAGATCGCTACGATAGCTGCTACGGCCTACGAGATTGCTATCCAACTCTGAATAAGTTTTCTCAGATCGCTACGATAGCTGCTACGGCCTACGAGATTGCTATCCAACTCTGAATAAGTTTTTTCCTAAGGACTAAACTGTTTGCTTTTGAAATTATAGATAGACAAGTTCAGTGTTCTCTCCGGAAGTGGTAACTAATTCGCCTAGTTACGATTCCTGAGTGTACCGGTACTTACCATAATTGAGCGTTGGTGGTCTCCTACGCAAGTATCGTAGTATCGTATACCCTATTTTTATGACCCAAAAAAAACATGATCAAGGACATTCATTAGTTGTGTAAACTGTTACCTGGTTTTCAACTTTCATAAATTTTAATATCATTAAAATAAGTAAAGAGAGTGCTATGTTTATATATCACTCTCATACCAAAGATATCTCAGATATGAAAAATAATCAAAATAAATATATTTGTTAAGCTTATAGGTACTCAGTTGATCCGTATCTTTTTAACCATATTTTATAAGAACATATTTTTTATCCGATAATAAAATACAATTAGGCACGTTTAACAAGTTTCTTTGAACTAACGTAATAAACTCAGATATAATTTTTTATCTCTATTAAAAAGCATCTTCTTTAAGCCTTTTAGTTCTGATTCTGAGAAAATACTAGTACGCTGGATACGGGATATTTTCCAGTCTCAGGAATTTAATCATTTATATGAGCGAATGGGAAAATGAAGTAAGCCCTAGATTTACTGGATGATAATATATTCAGCTTCGAGGAAAGTGGTCCGGAATATCCATTTATAGAACCCTTTGGAAGTAATAAAATTAAGGCATAAGTTATTATTAGAATCTTATGTCCTTGTTAGTAAATCGCTTTGAGACTTGTTGGGCATCGTAAGTGACAATGTTTGAGTTTTGGCAGCTGCTTTTGAGTTTATGTATCAAATAAAATAACAAAAAGTTCAATACATCATGCAGTGTGAACGCTGTGAACAATACAGTGAAGCATGGCTAAGGGTGAATTTCACCAATGTAAGTGAACGTGATCAGCACATCTTAACCGCGTTCAGCAGCTGTCAGTGTCAATATTCTACAGAAAATAATGATAATGACAGCCCTGAAACGTAGTTTATGTGCTGATCGCGTTCAATTTTCTTAGAAGTCATTTTTTTTTGAAAACTTTGTCTGTCGTAATAAAATTCCAAATACCATAACTGACTTTATAGGTTTTGCCTTGGACTAAAGTTAGAAATTAGAACTGGTTTTGTAATGCGACGAATCAAGCGAAATTATTTTCTACAAAAACCTCAACCAACCTACAGATAATAATAATACTACGTAACCCATCCTATTTATCTAAAACCATAGATTATTTTATTAACCGCCGACGTATATTGACGTGTGTTGTGCAGTGGAGTTTTGGGTCCGTCAGGCGACAGAATTGGGAAGGCCGAAAGCCGAAAGCTGGCGCTGGCGCTGGTGCATACGCACCAGCGCCAGCGCCAGCTGGGAAGCCGATATTCGTGGCCACCCTAAGTTCGAAGGTTCATTGTCATTATATTTCTGCTTTCTGTTCTCTAGGTGCCAATAGAAAAGCTGGACTTCCACCACTACCTGCCAATGTTCTTCGACGGCCTCTCCGAGGCTGCCTACCCATACAACTTCATCGTGGAGAGAGGGATCAACGACCTGATCACCAAGGGATCCTACAAGGTCCTGCCCGTGGTGCCTCAACTTATCATACCGATTAAAAGTAAGTTTGATAATAATCCTACTAATATTATAAACTAGCAGCGCCCCGCGGTTTCACCCGCAGAAGTCCTGATCGAAATATTATAAACACGAAAGTTTGTAAGTATGTATGGATGGCTGTTTGTTACTCTTTCACGCAAAAACTAGAGAACCGATTTGGATGAAATTTGGCAAACAGATAGTTTATAACCTGGATTAACACATAGGATACTTTTTATCCCGATATTCCTACGGTATCGAGACTTACGCGCGTGAACCCGCGGGGCGCAGCTTGTTGTTAAATAATAATAAAGGAGTAACATTTCAAAAGCCGACACATCCATTTTACGTTTTTACAGAAACTGAATAAAACTGATGTAGGCCTGGCAGATTATTCTCATCGATTTTCGAAATTAGTTTTCGGTAGAAATACGAAACGGTTTCATTGGACATAGAACCAAAAAAGAAAAGATCATTAACGGCTTTTATTTTGTCGCTGCTTTCATTATTTAAAACAGCTACAAAAAAACGGCAAATTCTTCGTTATTTGCAAATCGCAACCCAGTCGTATTAAAAGGTGACTATGGATGTAGTATGGGCAAGAGCAACAAAAATAATGTTGCGATCAACATTCCGTATGTGAGCCTTTGTGACCCTAGCAATTTTTCTTGTCATTCAGAGAGGCCTATAACAAAAGGTACGTACCTAATATTAAAATGTTCTCAAAACCATAAAAAAAAAACTGTTAAAATTACAAGATAGTACAAGCAATGTAAAAGTAGTAAGTACTGCCCAGTACCTACACAGCTAGTCTTCCCTACCCGGTAAAGCCTAGGAAATATACTCCACCCAGATAATAACTTATAAGCATTTTCAGCGCCACAGAGCACTCTCGTTTGAGAGTAATTTCCAGTGCGTCTAAACGAAACTCCTTGTGCACGACATTACATTTTTCATACTGCATTTTGTAGTCTGCATTAATGTTTAATATTTGCCTTCTAAGGCTTGTGTGATCAGGTTCACTTTAACGGGTTTAGTTCTTTGAGTAGTCGATTGATGTAAGGATATTAAAATGCACGATATTGCCTTCTAAGTAATGCGGAAAATCTTTATAATAGTACCGTCCATGGCTTCATGTTCTGAGTGATTTAAGATTTTGATCTAACGATGACTATGGGACAATTTGTTAAGAAATGAAAAACACTTATTAGTTTATTAAATCCTATAATATTATATTCTGTTTATTAGCACAAACAAGATACCTACATGTTATGACAAGTTTAGCCTAAATGCATGGCAATCATCTCATTTTGTTTAAATAGGTTTTCATTTTCATTATCTTATTTATCTTTTATAGATATAGATTATTTTCTATCTTGTGAATGTGAGAACGTTGGCGTTGTTGTGAGGCTTAGTGAAGATTTGTTGACATTTTCTATTTTGTTAAGTATCTATCTGGTACTTGTTGAAAGGCCTACACTGTCCTCCAATACCTATTAAGACTGTAATTTGTAAATATTCTAAAAGCCAATTGTTTAAGAGTAACCGTGGAGTTTCGTGCCGGCTCTTCTCCATACAAAACGACCAATCGGCACCGTGCACCTAGGTTCTGACGTTTCATAAGTGCCCATGTAGGTTTATGTGAAATAAAATATTTTGATGTGGAATAAACGTAGACGAACTTAAGAAAAAAAATTGTAGATTTAATATTCCTACTGGTACTATCATACTGTGGATAGTTGTGATAGCCAGTTCGTACCAACGTGTGTCGTTTTCTTAGGTTGATCCCAGATAACATCAATCGCCAAATCACAGTGAAAGCTTGTTGATCAATGTTAATTTTCCTCTTTTTATAAAAATGACGTTAATAAAAAGTTACATTATTATCTCATTTATTCACAGACGCCCTAGCAACAAAACGTCCTGCAGTGATCTGTCATGCACTCAAATGCATCAAAATGCTGGTAATCGGCTGTGAGAGAGTCGGTGAAGCCCTCGTGCCCTATTACCGACAGATATTGCCCACACTCAACTTGTTCAAGGATAAGAACCGTAAGCTGAACCTTTATTTTCGTATACGTTTTATAAAAATAACGGATATTTAATTGGTATATTAAATTGCCATCTCCTGTGGAAAAAATCAAGAGGTTTTTTTTTAAAGAAATTTTCCAGTATGGCAGTAGGTAATTATTGTATTTTGATATAAGTAGACAGTCTATTTCTTCCAACTAGACAAAAAATAAAAACGAATGGAAGCCTCAAAAAACCCAATTAAATTAAAATCCGTAACACGATACAGTGACAACGGCACAGACGAGCCACAATTCAGGCCTTAATAAAGCTCATATATTTGTTAAAACGCAGGGGACTATGGTAATGACTGACAATTTACAAAGCATTAGCTTCAGGTAGGAGGGTGGGACGTAAAAACGACGCGCCACAACTATTCGGTGACGAGTAGTGGCGTCTAGTTTTGTTCACTTGCGACAGTTTGGTCGAAGAAAATAACTACCTATGTTTTTTATAACTTAATCAAATTATAGTGGGCTGTGATGATATTGTTGTTCGTATTATGAACGTAGTTTTAAAATGACGATGGTGTTATTTTCTGAAATGAACAGTTTGGTAAAAAAAATCCTACCACAAAGTAGTATTCATTCTGTTCGCATTTAAAATCAAGAATGAAGTATGTCAAAATCCCTCCCGTCATAACCCAAAACAGTAACAGACACCGAAATATCAAAATAGCAAGTTATACAACAAAAACTGGCGACATGGAACTCGGTAACAATGCGTTGTTGGCACCGCCCGGTGAGAGGGCAAAGCCACCGCGCCAAACGCTTGAAACACCCCAAACGCCCTGAATTTCACAGCCACATGTAATTAATCTACCCCGGATGCCCCGACAAGTCTATTAGGCTGAAAACAATATCTTCGTGGCCCTCCACGTGTCAATTATGAGGTGAAAATGATTGATAACGTCATTGACGCAAATCTGGTGTACTTAATTAAGTTTTGAAATTCGAAGCTTGTGTGAAAAATGAGGGCTTTTGTTTTTTTTTAAACTCATGTGATGTTGCCATTTTGTTGGACAACTAACTGAGTTTTGGTTGAGCTGAAATAGGCATTGTGTCAATTTATGGTTTTTTTTTCTGTCCATCCGAGCTTTTTCGCATTGAAAATCTTGTGTTTCACTTGTATGAATTGAATATAGTCTAAAAGCATAGATCCTTTAACTTTACTTTAAGGAACATACACAGGCTTTCTTCATGAATAAAAAATCTCGTAGTTCAAAGAAAAAGTTGAACTTCCATCATTGGATCACTCCTTTTCCTATAGAAAACAATAAATAGTATTACATCAGCGAACGGAATGTGTTCATTACAGACTACAAACTACAGGAGCTAATAGAAATTACGTCGAACTATTATTAACTATATTGATCGTTCACCTATGTCAATATTTATTCAAATAGGTTTGTATTGCAACCTATTTGAATAAATATTGGCTTTGCTATAGATATTCCCATTATACGGCCAAATAAATAAGATGGTCGGCACCAAAATTATGATACAGCGCATCAACTTCAGTTCATTCTTTATTAAAAAGCGGCCGAGTGCGAGTCGGACTCGCACAGAAAGGGTGCCGTACCATCCTACAATATTTAATTTTTATTTTTAACAGGTTTCTTTTATGGGGCCAGGACCCCCTTTAATTTTTACCTCAAGTTTATTTATTATGTTTTTACCCGACTGCCCCAGAAGGAGTGTAAAGTTTTTCGAGAGTATGTATGTATGTATGTATGTCTATTTCTTTGGCACGCTCTGTAGCCTAAACGGCTTGATGGATTTTAACATTTGAGGTGTCGTTAGATTCGTCTTAATTGTGGGAGTGACATAGGCTATATTTTTTTTATATATTTCATCTGCAAACAAAAAAAAAGGGAGCGGAAGGTTTTTTTTAAAATAAATTACAATATTGGTATCAAATAAAAGCTAGTAGTTAAGTAATTGTAAAAATATAATTTACTAGCTGCGCCCCGCGGTTTCACCCGCGTTAGTCTCGATCCCGTGGGAATATAGGGATAAAAAGTATCCTATGTGTTAATCCAGGTTATAAACTATCTGTTTACCAAATTTCATCCAAATCCATTCAGCCGTTTTTGCGTGATTGAGTAACAAACATCCAAACACACAAACACAAACTTTCACATTTATAACATTAGTAGGATAAAAAAATAAATAAAAAAAAGCTTGAAATAAAACAAAATTATTTAAAAAACAAAAAACTCGCCTGCAAAAACGCATAACTTAAAAGAGAAAAACAAGCATTATAATCTGTAGAATTTTGGTATTACAGGCGGGGAACAAACCAATAACCTGAAATATGGTGTAACTTTTGTTTGTTCCCCGCCTGTAATACCAAAATTCTACAGATTATAATGCTTGTTTTTCTCTTTTAAGTTATGCGTTTTTGCAGGCGGGTTTTTTGTTTTTTAAATATTTTTTTAATGTTTTTATAGCGGCCATAGTAAATTCCTACGGCATTTAAGTCCGCCTCTGTACATCTGTGTGCTTGAAGTATTAAATAAAAAAATAGTAGTACACACTGTCTCAATTTCAAAGGTGTATACTTAGTACCCATTACTGTTCAAAAGATACAGCCCTGTGACAGACGGATGGACGGCTGGACAGCGGAGCCTTAGTAATACGGTCCCGTTGACACCGTTTGGGCCCTAAAAATAGCCCTTGCGTACATTTTATTGATACCCAATATATTGAAAACCAATATTGATTTTTTTCAATACCATTCAAAAGCGTTGAGATTGTGAAAAACCTTTTTTACAAGTTAACAAATACGCAGATTTTTATAAAACGCAAATACGTAGTATATTAAATTCATTTAACGCTTCAATTTCAATACTGAATAGCTGCAAAAAATAAATCCCAACATTTTGCGGTTAAATTCGCTTGTCGGAACTTTTTCCGATATTTTAATTATAACTAGTGAGCTGTCACCGACTTTCCACGCGTTAAATTAATATACCAAAACGTCCTTTCGTTTTTTGAAGTGGTTTTCAAAATAATATATTATATTATTTTGTATGGGTAATTTTAAGATAGTTGCATTTTTCATACTAACAATTTCTTAATTTTATAACGACCAACTTTTATGCACTAATGTTTAAAAACTAAGATAGCGTAACCACTTAGATTAAGCGATTAAGCCAAAAAATGACGTGGTCACATCTGCTATCAAAATTAGTAGTCATTTTTAGGTATTTTTTATGTTTAGAAAACTATAAAGAAATAAGGTTTTTTTTACTATTGGTAGTTTTCTATGATGGTCATTATTCGATATAATACCAAGCAATTGATGAATATTTAAAATAATAGAAGTGACGAAGTTCTCTATTTGTGAGAAAGAAACGCCAATTTCATAGGTACCCAATATATTCCAGATTGATTAAAATTGAGGTCTCTGGTGTGTAGTTTGCACGAAGCTAGATTATAATTAACTTCGCTCGTTGCTCTTTGTTTGCCGAGACACGTATACCATGTAACCAATTTGTACCAACCGTCTTGCGCGATGATGTCGAAGTCAATCAAACCGTTGAACACAAAGCCTGTGTTCGAGATGTTCGGGCTATGAGAGTTGCACAAAGGCAGCACCAATCCGATTCTAAAATGGTCTTCATGGTACATTTTCCATCGAAAGTCCTTCAATACAAGATAGGCACTTTATTAAGGAGAATAGTAAAGCTAGCAAGACTGTTTTTTGTAGTTTTAGAGAACTTTGCTCGGTGTTATTTTGTAGAACTATAATTTCTTGTTGACACTTTCCGATTCTAGAAAATTTTAAGGGCTAAGAAGGCATTTTAATTTAGAAAAAATAGAAGAAGTAATGGGTAGGCCCTCTACACGGTGACAGGCGACCTGGTGAGTGTCGCGGGCGAAATCTGCTGGATGTGAGACGCACAGAACCGATCTTCGTAGCAATGATTGAGGGAGGCCTATCATTAATAGCAATGGACCTCTTTCGGCAGAATGATAGCTGGCAGAAGTTTTCCAATATTTATTAGCTAACTTTTTGTTATTGTTTCCAAGGTAACATCGGTTCCGGCATAGACCACTCATCATCGCGAGGAGAGAATGTCGCAGATCTCATAGAAAGCACTCTTCAACTGCTGGAAAGATACGGAGGGCCGGATGCATTCATCAACATAAAGTACATGATACCAACATACGAATCGGCTGTTCTAAATTAACTTTTAAATCTAGTTTGCACTTATTTGCTTTTCAAATCCAACGTAGTTTAATTATTTTGACTTCAAGCCAGTCGGCTTCCAGTAGAATCGGTTGCTGTGGAATACCAGCACTTTCCATGGAGCGACTGCTTGTCTGACTTCCACCATCCAGTTAATGCCATGTTGAACTTTGTTGGATTAGAACTTTTTTGGAGTTTAAATACTCAATTGGTAATGTACTCATTTTTATGTTGGTATTGGAACTCAATGTATTAATCAGGTAGGTACTTAGATTATTATGTAATTTATATAATGTAGGCTTTTTAAATATTTATTGTGACTTAAAATTCGAGTGCAATTGTAGCTTAAACAAAGTATGTTTGTTAAAAATTTGTACCTTTTGTCTTAAGAAGTAAGATAATTGTTTATGCGTGGTTTAAAGATAAAAGGGCGGTGTACTGGGACCAAATTGAAATACCACGCGTTTTCAGTTAATGTTCAACATATTTCAACTTCAAAATAAACATTTTTCAATTGTGTCGGTGTCTTTAGAAACTTAGAATAAAAGCAATGTCTATTAAAATTAAGTGTTATTCAAATACTCACTATTGTGTTTATTATATTCTATTCAATTGTTAATTTTTGTAATTATATTTATTGCGGTCTTCGCGTCGTGAACCTCAGTTGGTTTTGTTCAAGTTTATATTATGTTGTTGTTACGTAACTTTAAGTTTTGATAAATAAATTCTGCTTAATATTTCTATGTTTATTTTCTCTCTCTTTGAAGGTAGGTCTGATTGATTCATACGTCTTTTGTCTTCCATCGCCTCAATACTCTACTATTGAAAGAAAAATCTGCATCGGATCAGTAGTTCCGAAGATAAGCCCATACATACAAACTCACAAATTTTACTTCTTTATATTATTAGTGTAGAATTAGATAATCACCGGCATAATGCAAATATTAAACAAGTTGTGTATTTACCACAACACAATCCACTCAAATTTTGATTAGCCTTTAGAAGGCCGATAACAATTAAAATTTTATTGTTGTCTCGTTAGTGACAGTTGGAGGTCTATTAGCCCAAAAATGTTTAGTTAGGTAGGTACCAATAATCACACATCGATGAAGTTATACCCTCTGGGAGGTCGCAGTCAATATTTAGATCAGCCAGGCAAAGCAATTTACAATCTGCGAACCAGAATACAGGGTGCTATGTATGCATGCAATTTGCATGCTCTGCTACTGTTTGGGATAAACCGGACACAACGTATGCATGTAAGTGATGTCAGATCATATGCGTATGACTTGATTTGAATTTGATGGGGCGTTTCTGGTAGAAGTCATTAAGGTGTTGAGTTGCTTGAGTAAACTCAAACTCAAAGCATTTATTTCAATTAAACAGGCACTATTGAATTGTCAAAGAGTCAGTCAGTTAATCAGAAAGTTGAAGCTAGTTGCCCATTCCAAAACGTAGATCTCTATGGAGAAGAATGGACAAGAAACTCCAAGGACACTATTTTAATATAGATAGATATGACAAAATCCCGGCTACAATATTGTTGCTTCTGTGAGAACAATGAAAAAAAAAAACAAACACAATTCAAAATTTAACATTAAAAATAAGCCCGGGCGCCGCCGCGCCGTCAGTCTCAACTGACGGCGTTCACGAACATGACACGTGGATCAGCACCATTCAGCTCAACCATTTTGTAGAGGAATACAGTATTATGGAACACAAATTGTAGACAGTCAAAAAGATTCTTGTATACATACATCTGTTTGAGGTTGACTGTACTTATATTACTGTTATTATAATCTCACATAACAAAATTACTTGCAGCATTTTTCACAAGAACATTTAAGATTAAACTAAACGGCATAACTTTCACTTTAATATACTTATAGGCTGGAAATAAATAAATACAAGAAAGAAGGAAAAGAAAAGAAAGAAAAAATTGTTTATTCTGCACAATCAAAACGCACATTACAGCAATAAAAAAAAGATAAAATACACATTCAAATTAGTCAAAAGCCTCGCAAATACACTAGAAAGTAACCGCCCGCCTCACAATATTCGGGTAAGGCCATATGAGATACGTGACGTCAAAGACTTGCAGGACACTATTGGTGCTCTCACTCCACTTGTAGTGCGATATGACCAGAACTGATGCTTTTAACCCTTGCCGTAATTTTGAAAACTCTTTGAGTTTTACAGTATTATGTTGGATATGTGGAGGTTTTATGTCAAATACAAGTTTTTTTTTCTGTCAGGGTGGATAATTTGTGGATCCACATTTGAATGACGAAAATGAAAAATGTAATAATTGTGTAAGAAAAAGTATGTACACACGGCTACACACACATTTCCAGTTTATGCTGATCTCGCATTGTATAGGATTTCCGTACAATGCGAGGTCAGCTTATACTGGTATAGCTTGATGTGTAGCCGTGTGTACAAGGCAGATGTGAGTGGAAACGCCGGGAAGGGACGTCATATACCGAAATCCCTGCTGTACGTGTCCGTCTGCAATATTGCCGATCGTCGGATTCCACCATTAGAAGGACATATAGTGACCTTATTGGTGATGTTCTTCTGAAAGGTCAGGTGCGTGCTTGTATGACCAGATGTATGAACGTAAGCGAAGCAAAAGGAGTATGTCAGGATTGTAGCGGGTGGCGTTCTCTAGTTTCTGCTAAGGAACAAGGCATGAGTTTGTGTATGTATGTTAAACGCAAATTAATATTTCTCTAGATAAGCTTCTAGGTAGGTATTATACAATCAATCTGCCTTAGCTTTTTTCCCAACTACGGTGGGGTTGGCTTCCAGTCTAACCGGATGCACCTGAATACCAGTATTTTACACGGAGCGACTGCCTATCTGACCTCCACAACCCAAGGGTTACACGACACCCCTTGGTAAGACTGGTTGTCAGACTTTCGAGCTTCTGACAACCCGTAACGACTGTCAAATATTCAAGAATGACAGACGGGACCATTAACGGCTAAACGGGATTTCCGAGGTACGAAGGAGTATGTTAAGATGGTCACCCATCCACGGACTGACCGCGGCAAGCGTATCTTAACCTGATCGATCGATACGTGCGGTGGTTATTACTTAGCCACGAGCCCCTTAAAGTGCAGGTATAGTAAAAATAAAAAATTACAAATCATTTGCCACTTTTCCAGCCAGAATTATTCACGGAATCTGGATCTTTGGAAGCGGCGCAATGAAGGATGTCAGTACCTATCGATTTAACGCCCTGGTTTGCAATATTCAGTGGTTCGAGAATTATTTTGGACCGTTCCCATTTGACGACAGTGTTGACGCATCTACTCGTAAAGAAGAAAATAGGGTTCAACATTTTTAATAACCCACAATACATTTAGTTAGGGAAATTAAGCAAATTGACACTCTTCGACAATTTGCCGTGCTAAAGCCATTTCATATAACTGTCAAAGAATTATAGTTGTGATTTGAATACAGGTACAGACTATTAAGTCGTTAGTCAGTTTGCTAAATAATTAAATTCCCTGACCGTGCTTACGTTTTTAGAAAATTTGTCTTTTTTGTGTCATACCTTTCTATGAAGTCATTTTATATACCATTTTACAGATTAGGCTTACCATCCTTCACCCTCCAATAATGGCCGAATCCTATAATTCACGGACCGTATTCAGTTAAAATTAAGACTGTTGTATCTTTACCAATAATGAAGCAAAGACCGCATAGCTTTGTATAGTAGCCTCTGCCTTGTGGAAGTAGCTATCACAGATAAAATTAGCTTACGAATCTATTCATATGCCCAGTTTGGCAATACAAACCTACCATTGGTAAGCAAAACGATTCGTTTTTGTTTATAGGAACCGAGCATAAATCATTGTACCGAACCCTCAGATCCTGAGTGACAACTCCCCATGAACAATCATACCTATAAGAATACGTATATTAATATAAATTGAGCAGGGAGCGACCGTCAGAGTAACTATCAGTTGACTGCAGCCGCGGTCTGGATTCAAGGCGACACCTTTTTAGCCCCTCAACATTTATAACTGCGAGACGAAGATGTGTGGTGACTGGATATGACAGTTACCTGAGATGAAGTATGTGTCGCAGTGCTTGTAGTGAAACTTGGATCAGTGGGCCTCAACCGGCCACATTAGCAACACCTCTGAAAGCAGTTCATTTCCTGAATCCCAGCTGTCATTAGTAATTCCTCTAATATGACATAAAAACCATTTATTATTTGTGGTCCAATTTACGAATTTCCATAGAAAACTGTCAAACAGATGAATTATTTCGTATTATAAATTACACGCAGATCATATTATGAATGGTCAGTTTGTGAAATTTTACGATGATTCATAATATTTTCATATTATGATTCTGCTAAGGTGACCGTATTATCCAGCTAGCCCCGAGTTATCAAGGCTTCTTCCATGTGTTTTTATTTTATCATCATCACTTATTATAGAGACTGTGACAATTTCAGTATTCTTCAATTAATAATAAATCATGAGATCTGAGTTCAGATCTGAGTGAGTCTGAACTCAGATCTTTATTGTGTAATAACTTATTAAGTCACTTGTGTCCTATGTTTGCATTTCATACCAATTCTGTATCAGCAACATGCCGTTACAACGCAGCTTAATGTGTATGAAATCTATACTATCAACGACGTGACGTGTACCTACTTACCTAGGTACTACTTTATTTTTAATCAACTTATAACGTTACAAATCTTTTGACTCATACTTACATTTCCTTGGATGAGTCACATCCAGTATTATCCCGAAGCCTTGTCGCAAGCGTCTTCAGACACGTATAATTTATCTTGGCAGCAATCAAGGGGGTAATTTTCGTGAAGACTGCGCTCCAAAACTATTTCACTAGTTTTCACTGTTTCATTATTGTAAGGGAAATGAGCTTTTTATGTAATTTATGTTCTTTTAGCCGTTGTACTTTTAACCACTAATAATCCTTTATGATCGGCTATCTAATTGCGTAACTTATTTTCATAACCGATTAAGACTAATCTGTTTCATTTTTACAATTCAACAACATTCATTGCGGTATTTACGTTGTTGAGCAGATTTTTTTTCGAGCATAATATGAAGCAATAGATTAGCAATTTGTTTCAAACCGATTCAGTTTATGCTTGATCGTGTAGTACGTAATTAGGGTGGAGATCTTGTTAAATTAGAATCCCTTGTACGGATCCACGAGCTTTAAGTTTAAATTTATTTTATTACTTTCTTTCTTCTTTCTCTAGTTGTTGAAAGGTATTTATATTGTAAACATCTTGGGCGATTAAAAAACTGAATTCCCGAAATTAAACCTCGGCCCATAATTAACTAATAACTTGAGCTAAAAAAATCCTTAAGATGAACTAACTAACTAATGAATCTATATTATATTGGATAGCACATTAACTATAATGTGCTACCCATTTTGTTACATAGATACCTACGCATCATTCACCTTTTCTATAGTGAGTAATTTCCTAAAATAATTTACATTCCAAAAAAAAACCTAATCAACTCTCCAACATAATCTTCCATTCAAAACACTCCGAACACAAAACAGATTGAATACGCAACTAGACAGCCAGACAGAATTATCTTCCCTTTTTTCGTGATCCGATTTCCTGACGTTGCTTCGTTTAATGAGAACATAATGATGAAAAATATGATGCTGCAGTCTTCCTCCTGATATTAATCGGTGCGATTTTTCTGAAGGCGACTTATATCGTAGCGTCCACAGAGCGCGGAGTCGCCGCGCCGGCAGCTTCTAGACACGGCGCTACTAATAAAATTCGTGATGTCGAAAGTGCGTTGAGCGCACATGCACTACAGCTGTCAGCGGGACGTCACCGAGATGACGGCGACGAAATAGCGATACATACATTTGCTATAGCCGCGCGTGTCCACCGCACGTCCGTCACCCGTGCGCCATCATCCAGGCCGTCGAAGTATTGGGTAGTTCGGCGCGACCGCTAAAACTCGGTCCTAAATTGTGACGGGCTGACGGGCAGGCAATACAAAACACGTTTGATCTTGTCCATACTCAGCCGTCGCACCGTGCCGTTGAACGGTTTTTGTCGTGTCTATCACATAATATACTAAACCGCCGAGTTCAGTTGCGGTGAACAAACGTTCGCCGTCAACGGGATGTCACGTTCGGTTCGAATAATTTGTCGGCTGCGATCGACAAACGCCCTACAACTTTCATCACGGATCGCCTTCAAAGCAGTTAGTTTCTATACCTACGTCATTACCGTGTGGTAGTGCGAGTAAATGCTGACACGCTTGGTTAGTATGGAAAATGTTGACAATGCCGCTTCTAGCAGCGGCCGACGTGGCGTCTCCATGCTCTGTGGTAACGTCTTAGTGCTTTTTACTGTCAGAGTTCTTGCTTTAGTTTCTGATTGTATTGTTACGGGAATTGTTATGAATATGAATGTTTTTATGTGGTGTTGTGTGTGCTCGTGCATTGGTTTCGTGAGTTAAACTCTATGCCAGGCTGATTGGTGTCCACTAACACAGTTTTTTTTTTTTAAGTATATTTTGTGAGCAGCGTCGTCCTGATTTTTTTTCGCTGGCCGACTCTGTGTTTTGGGTGGGCCCAAAACACAGAGTCGGCCAGTTAAACTCTGATCACAAATCCGTCTGTGTGGTGAAGATTGCCTCTTAAACTTTTACAGTAGACAGTTGTCATTGGGAGACCAATTGGAAGACCCACCAACCAATCCGAACCATGAAACATTCTGATTTGATTAAAGAGTCAAATCATTAAATACAGACGACAGAAAATTTATAAACTGTTACCAAAAATTCTGCAATTCCGCCATTTCCAATAATAACTATGATTTCACTCACAACCAAATAACAGTTTTATATTTCCAAAAAAATCTGAATGTAACAAAATAAAGCGGAGAATTGGAAACATAACGCGGCAGCGTATTCGTACAAAAATTTTACATTGGAGAGACTTTGATTGCGAACCATCCCAACTAAAATGCAGACAAATATTCCAATACGAATTAGTTCCTAAAAATAAAACAGTATCCGTACCAAACACTGTGCAATCAAATTATTATACTCGGATTTTGATGTTTCATTTCATTCATTGCATGTGTTGTCGAGAAAACAAACATTGTAGTATTTTGTGATTGTTTTTAAACCTCTATCCACCCCATGAGGATCAATACTGAAATTTTACCTACCTTTCACAATCAATCTGCCTAGCCTTTTCCCAACTATGTTGGGGTCGGCTTCCAGTCTATCCAGATGAAGTTGAATACCAGTATTTTACATGAAGCGACTGCCTGTCTGACCTCCACAACCCAGTAACTGGGTAATACGATACTCCTTGGTAAGACAGGTTGTCAGACTTTCGGGCTTCTGACGACCCGTAACGACTGTCAAAGATCCACGAATGACAGCCAGAACCAAGGGCTTAACGTGCTTTCCGAGCCGCGGAGGAGTCTCGGTATGTGAAGATGGTCATCTATCCACGGACCAACCCCGGCAAGCGTGGCTTAACCTCAACCCGTGTGACTGTTATTACTTAGCCACGGACTCCTCCTTTACCTAACTTTTACAATGCTAGATGTGTTATTAGACATTATGAAATCTTAATAGTGAAATACACAAGTTACTTAGAAATGTAACATGCCAAACGAAAGTGAATTAAATAAAATTGGGATTGTTTTTTTAATGAAAGGCCATGGTGTTTCTTCGAACTACCGAAAATGCTTATACAGAATTTCAAAGAATGCTGTCATGGGTCATGGTCCCCGAAACAAACATGCTCATCACATGAGGATATTTTTAGTAAATAAAACTCTTTTGAAGTGCCTATTTTCAATCTATTTCATCCTAATGTCTTTCTTCTTTCATTTAATCGTTACTAACTAACGTTTGAAGAAAAAAACACAACTAGAAACTTATAGTACTTTTTATTGTTTTTCAAAGTATTCACCACGTAGCTTAATACACTTTTCCATTCGCTCCAACCAGTTATTATAACATTTATTCCACTCTAAAGTGGGGGTGTTCAAAATGGCTGACTTGAAAGCGTCGACTGCTTCTTCACCGGACTGGAACCTTTGACCACGAAGACTTTTCTTAATTTTAGAAAATGTAAAGAAATCGTTATGGCTTAGGTCAGGACTGTATGGAGGATGGTCAAGAATTTCTACTTTTTCCTGCTTCAAATACTCAATCGTTTGACGAGCGCTGTGTGAGCTTGCGTTGTCGTGGTGCAGGATGATGCGTCGCTTTGAGTTAGAATGTCGAAGTTCGGCGATGACTTGTGGTAAACAAACTGTGGTATACCACTCTGCGTTAACCGTTCTACGCATCTTCAAGTGCAATAGTCGCAACATGGCCGGTTTTTCCAACGAACGTGGCCACCATCTTCTTTGAAGTGCTTCGAGAACGAACAACTTTAGTCGGCTTTGCACGTCTTGAAAGACCCAGATTGTAGATTGTTGTTTGGAATCAGGATCGTAGGCATAGATCCACGATTCGTCACCACTGATGATATCGTAGACGTGATTTGACTGTCCTCGGTTGAACCTTTGCAGAGTTTTCTTACACCATCTGACGCGGGCCGCCTTGTGATCGTCGGAAAGCAGATGCGGTATCCAACGGCAAACTAGCTTTCCCACACCAAGCGCTTCATGCAAGATCTTCTGAATGGTTGTCCCTGAGATGCCTAATAGAGGCTCTATCTCTCGATACGTCACATGAAGATCTTCGAGAATTAGTTGTCTCACAGCAATGATGTTATCTTCAGTGAAGGCGGATTTTGGGCGTCCTTCGCGAGATTTGTCACTAAAACTAGTATGTCCACGCTGGAATTCTAAATACAAACGTTCGACAGTCCGCAGACGTGAACGTGGGGCTTCATCACTGAACACAGATGTTAGCCCTTCAAAAAACTGAAGCCTTGACCTGAACTTTTCGTACGTAACCTGACAGATTCCAATCGACGCTGTGACTAAACAATAGCATTAATCCTAATACTTTCAACTGCTTTGAAATTCGAAATTTAAACACATTCGAATATAGAACAGTTCCAAATTCAAAATTGCCGGGAAATATGGAAACAACAGAACATAAAAGGCATGCCTCGTAGTAAAAAGAAAAAAAGCGAAATCGTCAGATGTTTACAACCAATTTGGTATTTTTCCATCGAGGTACACGAACAACGTAAACAAAGCAGGTTTTTAATCTCTTTTCTTTTTAGGGTACCATCAGCTTTACTTTCATGTCACACGTGTTAGGGCATAAAAGCACTTACAGACTGGAGCGACTTGTCGCACGACGCGACGCCGCCGCATTTTTCGCCGTGAAGTTTTCTCAGAAATTGTTTTATTAAAATTCGCGTCGCGCGACTTGTCGCGCCAGTATGTAAGAGCCTTAAATCGAACAGATTACGTGTGACTCCGGGTTTTAATTTGTCTGTCTGTGGTGTCTTATTTATACCTTTTTATTCGTAGTTGGGTTTTAGTTTTTATTACTTTAATTTTTGTAGGACAGAGTTTCCATTCTTAGTTTTTATAATTATGAGACAAATCTTTAAAGTAGTAACGAAGCAGTTTATGTGGAAAATTACTTATTTTACACGAACCGTTTTGGTAAACTGGCATAGTTTTGACATCAAATGGAGCTCACCTAGCACCGTGCATCTTCTGACGTCTCTTAAGTGCCTATCTGGTTTATGCGAAACAAAATATTTTGATTTTGAGTTCCTTATCAGCTGATTGAGTAGAAAAGTCGTTTGTTTAAATACTTATTTATTTATTTATAGGAGAACCAACAGCTATAAATAATGGATAACAATTTTATAAGAAACACAGAGCCAATTACAGGTTCTCACGGGTAAAAACTGAAAAAGTAATAGAAATCTTAGGATCACTAACAAGCACGATAGAAAATAATGTAATATATATACATATTATATATATATATATATAAATGTAAGGTACAATAAGCACTAAGCAGTTTAAAAAAAAGTCAGCGTTCAGCCGATTGCGTGCAGAATGGGATTTGGTGGTAAATGGGTCAAATGAGAACTCTTTACAAAGAATATTAAAGTCCTTACTCGCTCGCACCATGTATGAGTTTTGCCTGTAGTTAGAAGAGGAAAATGGAATGGAGATAGGTGGATTAAATCTAACTGATCTCTGAGGGACATTGAAACGCTGTTTATGCAGGAGGTCAGGACAATCAATCTCATTAGATATAATTTTGAGAAGAAAAGTGCAATCCGCTAGTCGACGACGGTTAATAAGTGGCTGTAGGTGAAATTTCTTGCAGAGATTAATGTAATCATCAGAATGGCCATACCATTCTGATGATATACGCAGCCGAAAACATATAAAACGCATAAATAAATGGTTGTTTAAATAGTTTTTATGTAAATACATAAGTTTTACATGTTATTATGTTAACAGAAATAAACATTTTAACCCACCTACCTAATATAGATCCACTCAGTACCTCAGTATCATACGAGGTGTGCTGCAAGTGACGCGTGTCTACCCTTTCTGACAACTCACATGTGTCTGACGTGCCATCACAGTCGAGGCAAATGTGGCTAGTTGTGCTTAAAGAATCTTTATTCACTCAAAAGAAAACTACAAATTTCACTTAGGGCTGATTTCATCAAAGTCAGATATCTTTTATCCGTGGAATAAAATTGTCGTCTGACAGTTTTTGTATGGAAAAACTGTCAAAAATTCAAAATTTATTCGCAGGATAAGACTTATACTCGGTATAAAAGTTCGGTGAAATTCGCCCTTAATGACAAAAGGTAGGAAGGCAGCAAAAGATTAATGCGAAACAAAAATCCATTTTTGTGGGTAAATTAAAAACTTAAACCAGGGCCGCACTTAAATTTTGTCAAAATTAAAAGATTTTAAACGAGTTTTACATGTTTGTAAACTTTTAGAGGTTTTTATTTCTCGTGGTTTGTACTTACGTGTTCTCGCGAGACATACATCATTAGCGCTACGTAGAGGTCTTAGAGTTTACTCAGGTATTGCTAAGTGACCACATAGGTACATCATAGGCAAAGCATATTCACTTTAATTTGTATAATATTTTAGTAAGTTTCTACTACTGCGCCCATAGTGTAAAATAGTCTCATCAATTATTGACAAGATCAGCTATAATAATTATGTGTAGTTCCTATTAAAAATGTCTCGCGAAGTTTTTTCTGGCTGCATTGATATTTTGTCAGCCATATTCGATTTTTATTAGGAGTTTATAAACCATGAACACATTGAACACCATCATGGACACAGTATTCTTAAATATAACCAAGGCAATAAATGAGCAAGCGATTAATTAAGTCATAACTGAATTTCGGCTAAATGATAACTGCCGCACGGGTCGAACGAAAGTTAAGCTACGCTTGCCGCGTTCGGTTAGTGAATGGGTGACCAGCCAATTCATATCGAGACCTCTCCGTGCCTCGGAAAGCACGTTAAGTCGCTGTCATTCGTAGATCATTGACTTATCGTTACGGGTAGTCAGAAGGCCAAAAGCCTGACAAACTGTCTTACCAAGGGTTATTGTGTTACCCAGTAACTGGGTTGTGAAGGTCAGATTGGCAGTCGCTCCATGTAAAATACTGCTATTCGGATGAAGTTAGGCTAGAAGTGGACCCCAACATAATTGGAGAAAGGTTGGCCAATCGATTTGATGTTCAATTGTCTTTATTTAATATGGAACCAAACACTGGTACATTTTAATACAGAACCTTCTCCCACAAATCCATAAGCAATTAAAACAAAGTCGGTACAATAGGTATTAATTTCTGTACGAAACATCAAACAAGCTTCTTCATATTTTTATTATTATGAGAGCCAAGCTTAGCGGCGGGGTCACTAATTGGAGTGCAATGGGAATGCACAATTTATTTGATAATTAATCTTTCGAGCGTGCGCATTGAGAATTTGTTTCTTAGACAGGAGAAGGCGCGGTCACAATTTATTGTTTTCGTTTGTAGCATGGTGAAGGTGATATTGATTATTTTTCGGTTATCTGAGTCGTTTTTGAATAATCCGCTCTATTAAAGCTACATTAACACACCATAGTTTTTAGTACCTATTTCACTTAGTTAGAATTGCTGTTATTTTTAATTTCTTGAAATAATTCTAGATCATTTTGATGGTCATTCGTTTATGGATTTCGTCACAGGTAAGTATTATTAAACAACACACTTGACTTTGCACAAGCAAAACTCCTTTCCAAGCATTACCCGAGCACAAAACCATCCAACTTAAACCTTTTATATCTAAATTCGCATTAGTTAAAAATAAAATAAGTCTAAAACAGTGAGACGTTTTTAACAAGCACGGCAATAAAGGCCGGCTGCAGCTCGCCTCAAATAAATCGTGGGAGAGCCCGTAGGTATCTGCCACTTAAACTGACCGCAATTACAATGTAGTGTTACATTCGACATTGTGAGCACTTTGGAGTAATGAGAATGTTTTAGGAGAATAGCTTTGTGGAGTTATAAAGCTTTGGTAGCTTATTGTATTGAAATACGGTGACTAAAAGGAAACTTTGTTGCGTTTGACGGATCTTTAAAGCCCCGTTCCCACTATGTCGTAGGACCTGTGGTCCTCGACTTTTTCAACCAAAATGAAACGATATATTAATCGTCACGACATAGTGTCAACGCGCCCTTACTGTTTCCAGGATTCATGATTATAAAATATAAATAAAAAAGCCTATCTACTACTTTTAAATTTTTACATAAGTATAAATATGATTATTATAATAATAGTGTGGATCACGCCTCTAAGCACGAGTCGCCTCTTTGGCGTAGGCCTCACCCATTTTCTTCCACTGATTCCTGTCCCCAGCTTTACTCATCCTTCCTGGCCCTCCCGTTTCCCAAAATACGTCGATAGAGCAAAAAAAAACCTAAATTAATGGATACCAAGAGACCAAAGCAGAAGTAGAGGTCGGCCAAGGAAAAGGCGGGAAGAAATATTTTTTGGGAGAAGGGATTCATGATTGAGTTAGTAGGTAGGCTACAAATATCTGCAATGCTATTCTGTAACCATCTCACCGTGAAAATTTAGGTGAAGTGAGCGTGGAGTGAGCTGTCAGTGTCATCCCACCTAATGCTAGGGATCGATTGTCGCGATGCTAAGGCGGTGACAGTTCACTCCACGCTCACGTCACCTAAATATTTACGGTGAGATGGTTACAGAAAGCAATGCTGTTTATCTAATGGATGACTATGGTCACTTCACGTAAACTGAGTTAGTATTATTGCTGCTACACTAATTTATGAACGTACCTATCTACCTACTATTAGTATCAGTCTTCTTTTATTGAAAGGTCCACGAAAAAAAGAAAATCTTCCAAAAAAAGTTACCTTTCTAAACTAACACCAAACATGAGTCAACTTCTTACACTACGGTGTAACTGTCAGTCACTTTTAGACTATTTTACAGCATCGCCTAGACAAATTTTGCAGCGAGATAAGAAAGAAACAGGACAAAAGGGGCATTACTGCGGCTTGTGGCTCTTAATGTGGATTATGGGAGAACGAATGACGGGGTCGAAACCACCCCGCTTAGTTTTACGCCGCGATAATCGAGATTAAACGAATTTCGTGACTCAGGCTACGGTGTGACTGCGATTTTACAGTTTTATGGTGCAGTGCAGGGCTGATTGTTCACTCTGTGTTTTCTTTTAGAGTTTTGGAAATTTTTAAGGTTTTTGAGAAAGGACTCATTCGGGAAGATAACCATATTGCCAGTGTTGTGTTCCGGTCTAAAGAGTGTCTTTGAGATTACAGATACCCACATCATGAATGAGAAAAGCCCCAAGATGTCGCCGTGTCTTATAAAAGTATGTTTTTTTGAGAAGTTCGTAACGATTGGCTATCTTTTAGGCTTTTTTTTCACTCTGCCCCGACATATTACCGATAAATGGACACCCAAAACCAATAGTACTATACAAAAAAAATAGATACACTCTCGTGTTATCAGAAAAAAAAAATATACCACAGTTAAACAGAAAAACCTAAGCAGGTATAGGATTACGTCACGGCAATGTTTTCCACTCGATATGAATAGTGTGGGGATTGGTTCGGCCCGTCGACCCGTCGCGCGTCGGCTCGTCGGCCTCGGCCTGTCTTGAGGCCCGAACCAACAGCGCGGAAACGTAGCCGGGACATGTGTACGGATTCCCATTCAGATGGGAATGGGAATAAACAAAGTGGAAATGAGAGACGCTGTTTATTTAGAGAATATTTTTGTTTTTTGAAATTGTGAGGGAGCTTTTGAGATG
The DNA here is from genome assembly GCA_947522985.1 of Lithophane socia. Classification (NCBI taxonomy): domain Eukaryota; kingdom Metazoa; phylum Arthropoda; class Insecta; order Lepidoptera; family Noctuidae; genus Lithophane; species Lithophane socia. The sequence goes on from OX383252.1 coordinate 17,807,621, forward strand.
TATGTATTTTATCGGTAATTGCGCTCTACTTTATGGTATAAAGTTCAGCTCGTTAAACTGTAAAATTATTTTTAGTGGAAGTAGATACAGAGTGTCAATAGTCGTAACCAAAATTTTTTTTTAGAGTATCTTTTATCTGTATATTATGTAGTCGAAATACTATAAACGTCGTTTGAGCAGTTTTGGATGTAGTTTTATATAATTTCCGAAAATAAACAATACGTATTTTATGCAAGTGAATAAATTAGCACATAACACCACGTAATTAGTGGGTAAGCATGTATATAGGGTGTACTCACAGAATTAGGCACGTAATTCCAGCCACCGAACTAACCAATTCAAACGGCCCACCACCCATCAATAACCACTAACCACATCACTACAGACACATGCACAAACGCACAAACACAGAATTATACCTATCGATGCAATTATTAGAGGATTACAACGACACGTGCACAAAGAGCCGAAACTATTAATATGGACAGGGTTGCAGTATAAAAGATGGGCACAGAAGGTTGGCTCTACACAACATGCGAAAATAGGCGCACACAAACATAATTTATACTATTAAAATAAAATCATTTTAATTCGGACAACTAAGAGATCCATAAATTACTAACGGGTAACAGGTATGGTAACAGGTTTCTCTTAAAACACTACTGTTAGTAACTTAAACTAAAGACGGAAACTAGGGAATAAAGTTTTCTTACAAATTGCCTTAATAAGGCAGAGGAAGTAACTGCCGCCACAGCCTTCAGAATGCTATTGTGACTTATTCTGCTCAAGGGTGAGGCCGTTTTTTTGCGGGTGATGGCCTGAAATCCATCAGTATCTATCAGGATAATGGTGTTTACACTAACACCCTGTATAGTACCTATACAGTTGAGTAGAGGTAGGGAGTCCAAGACCCAGAGGCAGACCCAAAACAAGGTGTAACCAAATGCTAAAGGACATCAAAAAATGTCAGTTATCCGGAGACGATGTCAAGTCATAGCAAGAAAGAGAGAGAGACAGTTGAGTAGAGATCGCAGTACGTACGCGTTCGTATGCGTGCGACAATTTTCGACATTTTCTGCAGTGGACCTTGCAGGTGACAGGAAATCAATAGGCAACTCATAATGATGCGCGCTGCACGTTAATTAAATGAGGACGGTAACTGGTGGACTTACCTTAAGTACAACAGACGTTTTTAATTATCGTTTTCATATATTCGACGTGAAATAAATAAAGGCTTTGTTGTGAAATTCAGTGTTTTGTTCGGGTGAAATTCAATTTTACTGTCGCTACTTCAGCTAAAGTGTAACGTTCAAAAAGGCTTTGTTATGTAAAAAATTGAACATAATTTAATAGGATAGTTCAGTGGTTTCAGTGTTCCCAAATAACATCAAACGACCAATGTAACTAAAACGATAATGTCTTCAAAAACAGCAGTGATACAAAATATTCGTTTTCACGAACACTAGGAAACAAATCAATATACCTAGCCTTTTCCCAGGTATGATGGGGTCGCCCGGTCGGTTTCCAGTCTAACCGGATGCAGCTGAATACCAGTATTTTACATGGAGCGACTGCCTATCTGACCTCCACAACCCAGTAACTGGGTAATACGATAACCCTTGGTAAGACTAGTTGTCAGACTTTCGGGGTTCTGAAGAACCACTTAACGTGCTTTCCGAGTCACGGAGGAGTCTCGGTATGTAAAGATGACCTCACCCATCTACAGACCAACCCCGGCAAGCGTAGCTTAACCTGAAGGATTTACCCGTGCGGCCGTTATTACTTAGCGATGAGCTCCTAGGAACACAAACGAACACTACGAAACATCTAAACATTATATTGCGCTGTTGGATTTTCAACTCTTGGCGCTGAACCGAGTGTTAATAATCCTACAGGGCGCTTTTATTTAGGTGTAACCTAGCGTTCGTGAAAACGGTCAAAAGTCCTTATATCAAATCCCTTTACTCTCTCTCTTACAACAATATCTCAAGTTTCACAACAAAATAAAATGCACAAACGAATGAACTTAAACGTTGAGCAATTACAGAAATGTCAACAAAAGGTTAGAGTTTACAGTTACTAACAATTGAGTTTACAGTATATTTTCCAATCGTTAGCTACTGATATCGAGAACTGATATTTTCTTGTAGAATCGCAGTAACTTTGTGACATCGTTTATTTAAGTAGTTTGCTAGATATTACTAATGGAGTACGGTTTTATATCTAAACAATAAAAAAACTCACACTTTATAAATTACTAATATTCAGGTTTATTTTATTCTATTTCGAAAATGAAAATCATTCCACTTTGTCAATAAGTATGACAAAGTGGAATGAATTTATTTATTATTTAATGTACATTATAATCCTAATCCTAACTTTAAATATTATAAATACGAAAGTGAGTTTGTTTGTTACGCTTTCACGCTTAAACGGCTGAACGGATTTCGATGTTTGGCACATGGGTTGACCGTGACCTGGAATAGGACATAAGATACTTTTTATCCCGATATTCCCACGGGATCGAGGCTTACGCGGGAAAAACTGCAGGGTGCAGCTAGTTGTATTTTAGAAGTCATCTGCCTAGCCTTTTCCCAACTATGTTGGGGTCGGCTTCCAGTCTAACCGGATGCAGCTGAATACCAGTATTTTACATGGAGCGACTGCCTATCTGACCTCCACAACCCAGTAATTACTGGGTAATACGATACCCCTTGGTTAGACTAGTTGTCAGACTTTCGTGCTTCTGACGACTCGTAACGACTGTCAAAGATCCACAAATTACAGCCGGGACCAACGGCTTAACGTGCTTTCCGAGGCACGGAGGAGTCTCGATATGTGAAAATGGTCACCCATCCACGGACCAACCCCGGCAAGTGTAGCTTAACCTGGTGGATCGGCCCGAGCGGCTGTTATTACTTAGCCACGAGCTCCTCCCAATGGAAGGAATTCACAGGGCTACAAATTAGAGAATGGTGCCGATTCTCTTGTCACAAATTCTCTAAACTAAACTAAAAATCACTAAAATTTAGTTTATTCCTGTCAAACGACGATTTCCTATTCTGAAAATAGACTAAAGTGACACAACTTAACTATAATTTAGTTTGACAGCACTAAGATGGCACTGAGTTTTAATTTAGTGAAAATGCTATTCTGAATTTGACGTTTTAACCAAAATTTTTGTTCTATATCTAAAATCCTCTAACTAACTCTGACTATTTTTAATCACGATTAAAAATGTGTGGAATAAGATTAGATGTCATGAACTAAAATTCAAACCAACACCTCGGATTCAGTTGCAAAACGGTCCTGTATCTTTTTTTATTTTCTTTTGCTCATATCTCGAAAACGGTGTGTCCTATCGCAAAAATAATGAAAATTTTGACCCCCTTTGCAACCCGCAAACCCGTAATACTCAACATGTTGGTAATTTTTTTTTTTTGTTTTCTTCCAAAAAGTGAAAAATTCCATATTAAAATACGTCGAGACGGCCACACTGCGCGCCTCTCCGGCTCAAAAAAAATCACGTGGTAGGCAAACAAGTAGGTACCGTAGTGGAGTCGCGATTGTCAAATTCGATTTTAGTTCTGTCAAAATAATTTTTAAATTTAGAGATTTTTTTTGGCAGAATAGCTCTAAGATTCTCATAGTAAAAAGTAAGGAATTTTAGTGATAGTTTAGTTAGTTTAGTTCGGTGTACAAGAGAATCGGCACCAATATTTTGATGTTTAGTTACAACATACTGCGTACCTACCTATATTTTTTATACATAAAATTTCTTTAGACTCTTCATTATTTAAAATTTGATGTGTCCGTCATATTATTTTTACGAAAATCAACTTACAAAGTCACGCCTTAAGCCAAAGTGTAACTAACTATTCTACGTTCAGAGATTCCTAGAAACTCCACTCTCAGCGACTTCCATTCTAGAATGTATAGTAAGGTTGGTAGATAACAAGCCGTCGACTTCCACGTGAATGCACACACTAACTACGTCTAAACGCTTCGCTGTGCCTGCTTACACTATACACATTGACGCACCGTCGTTATAAGTTCCAAGAATATTTGAGTTCTGAGACGTACCTATATGATGCTGTACTACATAAATATTATTATAATATCTGTTGTGTTATTATATAGGTAGAAGTTTTCGTTTATAAAGGAAGAACAATGCAGTCAGTAGCTATTATTACTGTTTTTTGTATAAATACTTTTTATTTTCAACGTACTGTAGCGGCATCTACATCGCCACATGCGAATTTCGCATCAAAGACCCGACGTCACACAAAATCCTGCATCGCGCACTTAGTTTACCGCGCGATTAACATAATTATACACAAGATTCCAACATCAATCGTTGGGCAGTTGCCCGTTAGACACGACACTAGTCTGGTCGGAGGATCCTTCTTTTTCTATACAGGATAAGTGAACTTTACACCCTGTCCCTTGTGCCTCTAAAGTACTTACCTTCTTTGTTGTTAATAAGATGCATGTCTGATTCTTTTTTATTTTTACATATTTTCTATTACAGGCATGAATGTTTTCTTTACAATATCTTGGCAACATTGCTTTTCATCACAAAACGGAAAAGGAGCTTGGTAACTATTTATTTGCTTTTGAAATAAGCACAGATAAACTTTTCTAAAATATATTAAAACTATTTGCATCTTTAAAAACATTCATGAAAATTTTCCTTTAAACCAAGAAAATACGTTCATACAGCCTTGTACATATCACTGTTTTCCGTAACCCTTTCAACTCTTGTCGAAAGATATCATGCCACGAATAATATTAAGCCTTCCAATGGACACTACCATTACTAAGATCTTAAACGCTACCGACAATTAAATAAGACACGGAGATAATTGGTTCCAGATTCCAATTAGTACCGATCGATACACAGACTAATTCTATACACAAATAGTTGCTTGTTATCGGTATTCGCATCTTCGCCATTAAATTATTAGCGTCTGTGACATGGTTGAACTCGTCTGAATATTTTTTATTTGAAAGATTTGAGAGGTTTATTTTGAGAAAACAAACTCGTAGATTAATTATAGAAATATAGTACAAGAATTTTAAAAATACGATTTTATTTACCGTGGAATTAGTAGTAGGCGTTATTAAGTAAACAGCAGTTACTGTGTATCCAAATAAGAGCGAGCCTGAGCGAGTTCTTACAATACTTACAATGACTTCCTAAAAACACTTCACTGCATCACAAAGTCATAAATCTATCGCCAATAAATTCATACCCTGTCTACCTACTAGCTGAAACTGATAACAATTGCTATCTCGTGCAGGTCAGGCCGGAATTAGGTCACCAGGACATTCATAGGACACGGATTACCGGGCTTTCAACATTCATACAATACTGTGACGACGCTTCGAATGCATTACTTAATCGATTCGGAGATGAAGGGATTATGGTGTCCTTGGAGGTATAGTTTCGATTAGTATTTTATATTACTACTACTTTGAAGTGGTGCACGGATCTTTTGGCGCTCGATTTTCTTTTCATGGCGAATTAGTTCTTTTGTAGAACAATACGCCTTAGTTCCGATTTTGGCCACGTGCCAAAGGATCCGTGTACAACAATACTAGTGCTGCTGGTGGGTGGTGCACAGATAGTGGTGTTGCACCTTAGGTGAAAGCAATCCTAGCCATAGTTTATTTGCATATTTATTAGTTATTTATATTATTATTTTTATTTGTATTTTATGTTATCCGATGATGATTCTTTTTACTCTGCCATTGATTCCTCTAGCTCATCCGCTAATGCAAGTTTCAACTCTTTGACTGACACCCTTGGTGACTTTGTTCGTCGAAGCTTTAGTCAACCGAAAGGTCATTTGTTTAATGTCTGCCATATAAATGCCCAAAGTGTTCCAAGTCACTACAGTGATCTGTTAGACACCTTTACCGACGCCAATACCCATGCCGTTCTGGTTTCTGAGAGTTGGCTCAAACCTCAACTTCTCTCCACCACCTACTCTCTCCCAGGTTTCACTCTTATCCGCAATGATAGAATTGGGAAGGGAGGGGGCGGTGTAGCTATCTATCTTCGTAGCGATTTCCCATTCAAAGTCATTGCCACATCTCCCTCACAATACCATGCTTCTGCTGAGTACCTCTTTTTGGAGGTCTCTGTCAAAGGCGTCAAGACCCTTCTTGGTGTTGTCTATTGTCCACCCGCCGTTGACTATTTTTCCACACTTGAATTGGCGCTGGAATCCGTAGGGCCTGAGTATGCACATTGCGTCATCATGGGCGATTTCAACACTGACCTTGCTCACCACAACCCCCGATCCCGTAAACTCCTTCACATCATTGAGTCCGTTAGTCTCCATATACTTTCCCTGCAACCTACCCATTTCAATATCTCAGGCGATGACACTTGGCTGGACTTAATCCTCACATCCACTCCCTCTCTTGTTTTCTCTCATGGTCAGTGTCCCGCTCCTGGATTTTCCCATCATGACCTCATTTTCCTCTCGTATATCCTAAAACCGCCTAAACCTGTCCCGAAAGTTCTGCACATGCGTTGTTTTGCACGCATGGACGTTGAGAAGCTTCGTCAGGATGCGTCAGACCTCAGTTGGGAACACCTGGCAGCGGCGACAGCTGTAGACGAAAAACTGCGCATTTTTGATCGAACGGTCCTTGCTCTCTACGACAAACACGCTCCTGTCAAGAGGATTAAACTACGGCGTCCACCTGCTCCTTGGATGACGACAGGGGTTCGAATGGCGATGAGGCGCAGAGATCGGGCCTTCCGTAAATTTAAAAAGGATCGCAGTGATGAAAATCGGAACTTTTACAAAGCTGCTAGAAATCGGTGTAATCAGATGATACGCAACGCTAAACGCCGCCATATTCTCGAGAACATATCTTCTTCTTCACCTGCTGATATCTGGAAGTTCCTTGGTACTCTCGGTATCGGCAGACCACGTCATGTGGATTTTCCTAATACAATTGGCCTTGATGATATCAACCGTCACTTCACAACCACTTGTCATTTGGATTCCCAAATGTTGTCCCAGACGGTCGATTACATTACTGGTCTAGCCAGTCCAATAATAGAACCATTTCACCTCTCTCCGGTCACCTTGGATGAAATTAAAAAGATCATCCTGTCCATAAAATCCAAGGCTGTGGGCTGTGACGGCATCAGTCGTAGTATGGTCGTGTGGATCCTTGATATCCTTCTCCCTCCGATTACCCACATCATCAATTTTTCTCTTGATTCCGGACAATTCCCATCCTTGTGGCGTAAGGCGTATGTACGCCCACTCCCTAAAATTTCAAATCCTTCCTTACCCAGTCACTTCCGACCCATTTCCATTCTCCCGTTCCTGTCTAAAGTGCTTGAGGCCTGCGTACACAAGCAGTTTGCGGGGTTTGTTCACCGGAACAACCTTGTTAGCTCTTTTCAGTCTGGATTCAGGCCTGGGCACAGTACAGCTTCCGCTCTCCTTAAAGTGACTGGCGACGTTAGAGAAGCCATGGAGGATACCAGGGTTACCGTTTTGGTATTAATTGATTTCTCTAATGCCTTTAACGCCGTTAGCCACGATATTCTCCTTTCTATCCTCTCTCATCTTATGGTTTCGGTCGAGGCTCTGGAATGGTTCTCTTCTTATCTTCGGGGACGTCAGCAGTCGGTTCGCGTTGATGAGAGCTCTTCGAGTTGGCGCGACCTGGATGCCGGTGTTCCACAAGGCGGTATTCTTTCTCCATTGTTATTTTCCATCTTCATTAATTTTATAACTCACTGTCTTCGATGTTCGTATCATCTTTATGCCGATGATCTTCAATTATATACAGCTGGGCGGGTTGAAGGTTTGTCGGACGCTATAGCAGATGTAAACCGAGATTTAGATGCCATCAAAAAGTGGTCTGATAGTTTTGGGGTGTCAGTTAACCCCACAAAGTGTCAGGCCATTGTAATTGGGAGCTCACGCATGATGAGTAGGGTGACGCTTAGCTCTCTTCCTCCTCTAATTTTCAATGGTACCGTCATTCCCATCACCCCTACTGTGAAGGATCTCGGTTTGCATCTGGACTCGACACTAAGCTGGCAACGCCAGGTCTCTAGTGTTAGTCAAAGGGTCAGCGGTACTCTGCGATCCCTGTATCGTCTGAGGAACTTTTTACCCGCTAAGACGAAAGCTATGCTTGTGCAGACTTTAATTTTCCCTGTCATCGACTATGGTGACGTGTGCTACTTTGACTTGAATGCAGTTTTGCTGGATAAGCTTGACCGACTACTCAACAACTGTATCAGGTTCATATTCAACCTTAGGAAATATGACCACGTGTCGAGCTATAGGTCTGAGCTCAAATGGATGTCCATTCGCCAAAGAAGAAGTTTGCGTGCTTTGACCACGCTTTACTCCGTTCTCAACTCTCCTACTCCTCCTTCTTATCTTGTTTCTCACTTCCAATATCTGTGTTCTTCACACACTAAGACCCTGCGTTCTTCTAACAATCTTCTCCTACTCTGTCCTTCTCATACTTCTGACTTTGTTCATTCTTCTTTTCATATTCAGTCCATTCTTCTTTGGAATGCGCTTCCTCTTGATATCAGGACGGCCACCAGTCGTTATGCATTTAAGCGGAAATTGCGGAGTTTTTTCTCAAAATAAATAGAGTAGAGTCATGTCATCACCTCTCATCCTTGAATTTGTATGTTATATATATATATTATAGTATTTATTATAGTAAATATATGTGTAAGTATATGTATCATATGTTTATAGCTTATTTATGTACTGTACTGCTTTATCTATAATGCAATATGATATATTATTATTATTTTTTTCTCTTCGTTCCTCTCAATTAGAGCACCTGCCATCTAATCTCTTCACCACCCTTGGTTGACTGGTAGAGAATGCCTCAGGCATTAAGTCCGCCTTTGTACCTTTTTTAGTGCGAAAAGTTTAAATAAATAAATAAATAAATTATGGATATCGATTTTGAGTAGAGTTTTTTTTTTTTTTTTGGATTACGGTATTCTCCTCTCGTGTCGTAAACTACGTGGGCGTAGTATTATAATGGTCTAGTTTTTATTTTTCATTGTTGCCATCGTGGGCAAAACATAGATGAGCCTGGGACGAGTGTGGGGATTGACACAAGAAAAGCCCCCTTGGCAGCCCTTTTGGCATTATAATGATTGTTTTCTGTTTTTATAGTTCTACCCCTTACTAATAATCGTTGTATAGCGCCTGTATAGTTACACAACGTTTTGTCTTCTTTTTTCAAAAGTCAAATTTTTGAAAGAAGAAGACAAAACGTTGTGTAACTATACAGGCGCTATACAACGATTATTAGTAAGGGGGTTAAGGTATAAAATATTATAAATATTAAGGTAAGATCCGACTTCCGATATTGTAAGTATTATTAGTATTAAGGTATAAAGTATTTTTCTGTTACAATGCCAATAAACGCATTTTTCTTTCTTTCTTTCTTTTCTTTCAAAAGAGAGGCCTATGCTCAGCAGTGGGTGAAGTCGGGCTGTGGATGATGATGATGAAAAAGTGTAACCAGTCAGATAAATTTATAATAATCTCTATTTTGTATACCAATGTATTACACATGTAAATGTAGAAAATACCAAGCAAGGCGGTTACATGGTGGATTGCCCAGGGTACAACGGAGTTTTTTGGCCGTTCTTTTCCATAAGAACCTACTACGCATTGGAATGGGCAATTAGCTTCATATGTCTGACTGATCGACCCCTTGACAATACAAAAGTGTGCCTGTAATTGATTTATTTTAAATAAATGGTTTGAGTTTGAGTACACCGGCAAAATATTTAAGTATCGCGTCGATTTTTTTAATGCAATGCCTTATTTATTGGTAATATTTTGATATTTTAAGCTACGATGTCAGACATATTTTATTCGTAGGAGACGAATTGATGATGATAACGTTCAAATATACAGTCACATAGATACTGGTTTACCAAGGTAACGAAGTGTAAGCCACAGTTTAAGCCTAGCTCGTCATGCATTGACGCGGCCGTCACGTGCCGTCGGCTTTCAGTACAAGCGGGAATTGACGCACTGAAAGTAATCGACTCCCGAACAGTACAGCTTGTAACTATGCTAAAACTGCTGTTTGTTATGAGACTTATAAAAAGTAATTTATGACTGTTGAATTATTATAAGAGTATTTTTTATAGACTATTAGTTTGAAATTAGAATTTCATTTGATGAGTATTTAATCTGATTTTGAATGACAAGTGATTTGAGGACATTGCAGTAGTACTTGGGGAGACGATTGCAGAGAGAGGTGTGTGATAGTTTTGTAATAGGTCTACGTCTATTTGATTGACATAATATTTTCTACGACAGAACTTTGTGTCTGAATGTCATATAGCTCACATTTCAGCCCTTAAAGTAAAAATGGGTAAATACATGAACAAGTGCCAACAAAATGCAAATACCAATATATACAGCATATTTTCAGCGCTACTGACCTTCGGCACATCGCAAACCATTTTTAAACCTCCCGCCACCCGGTGACCTAATTTCACACAGGTGACCTGCATGTATCAACCAATAGCACCCAAGTGCTTGTCAATTGGTTAACTATATTAACCAATGGTGAGTGCTAGGCGTGGCATGGCAGGATGCCAACCATCTCGTTGCATCTTTACGCCTACAGTTCATGCTATAATAAAGAAAAGAAGGCCTACTCTTGCTAACACTAATAAGAACTCACACATGGTAACTCGCAGCGCTATTGGTCAGCCCGAACGGTGTCTAACACTCGCACTGCTCACACAAAGTTACATTCGACACTACGTGTGATTGTGGTGAGCGTGTAGGTATGTATATGTGGATACGTACCTATTATGTTCCGCGATACTTCTGTGGGTTATATTTATCATGCACTTGTTGATATTGCGGAAAATTTTCACTTGCCGTCGGCTGGGCGGTTCTGCCGAATGGTTGGCATTGTCTTATATATTATATCTTTAGGCTACGAATAGAAGTTTCTAACGCCTTATCGAAACGATAAGGAGAAGAATGGCTATTGGTTGAAGCTGGAATAAAACTTGCTTGGTCTGCGCATGGAATGCTACTGGCCGTCGGTCGGTGGAGACTATTAAATTTTTATTGGTGGCAAGGAATTTTTATTTTTCTTCCAGGCATTTTCAAAGACAAATAGATTAAATACTTACCCACTAGTATTGTAGCATTATTTTTAGCATGGTAGTATACTGTCTGTTATTTCACATGTTACCAAGACATAGGTAGGTACATAATTTGATGAATTGAATTATTTGTCAAGCAAATTGACTACCAACTTAAACTGTCCGTATATTCAAATCACACTGACAATCTTTGAAAATCATAAGAAATTATTTAAATATTGACACCAAAATTAATTTCCCTTACTGTACCTACGCCTATAATGTTCCCACTTCTGGGACACAGGCCTCCTCTTGGTGAGAGGGTCTATGAGAAACTCTTTAGCCCTATTATTCCATGCAACTTCCATCCCTATCTCCATCCCCCAGTCTCTGTACATCGTTCTACATAACTTCCCTAAGAGCAATTACCATTATTAATTATTAAGCCTACTCGTCCCTCTAAAGATTTTCGCTTGGCTCATAACGAGGCCTTTTCGCCCTCTTAAGACCCTATTATCGGATTCATATTTAATAAATACTGGGATGCCTTCAGTTTACTGAGTAATTTTTTTTCGCTTTTAGCTTACTTGTGAACTTAGTTGAGATACCTAGGGACTTGTTTGTACTATCTGGGAGTTCGATTTTGCCATTGGTTTTGTAAGTATTTTGCCATTTTCTGTGAAGTTTTTAGAGACTAAACTCTGTAATTACATTCTTAATAATATAATTGAAAGTCAGAGTCACATGAAAAGTACTAGTAAGATTGGAAGCCGACCCCAACATAGAGGGAAAACGTTTTGTACATAATTATGTTTTATAAACCTTTTTTGTACCTTTTTTTTAAACGTGATTTTTTCTAACTTTAGAGTTATAATCTCAAGTGGTCTCGCTAGATATCGGGTTACGAGACCACTCAGAAGTAGTGTGACGGATGCGCACGCAGCCGTGAAGCTAGAGAGGCTAAGTGATGACAGTCAGAATAAATTAATGTGAAGTTAATTACGAGTATTAGTCTTATTACTCTATCGAACTAATTCAAATATTAACAAAAAATATCAACAAACAACTGTCTCGTTAGTCTAGTGGTCGCAAGTGCTACCGGTGCGGTCCTGGGTGCGATTCGGTCGGGCAACGTGTTATTGGGTCTTTCCGTCTGGAATTTCTCAGTAGCTACCCGGAGTCGGATAGGATTTGTGGCCTGTTGATGGCAATAGGCTCGCCCCCTATTATGTGGGACTTAAACATAACTGGTGAAATGCGGGTGTACTATTAGGTACACCTCTGCCTGACCCCGGTGCATGCTATGTTTATTATGTTTATCATCAACAAATTATATTGGGATGAAAGCAAACTTCCTACAATCATCATAATCTGCTTAGCCTTTTCCCAACTATGTTGGGGTCGGTTTCCAGTCTAACCAGATGCAGCTGAATACCATCATTCAAATTTCTCGCGATCATAGGTACATTGTCATACAACACCTTTGTCGTTACACTACACTAGTAAACCGACTTTATTTTACTCCTTCAAACCAAAACACAAATTAATCTTCCTGACGGCGCGTCTAAAGATTTTACGACCCTTAAGTGACGGAGTTGATTTTTGAAAGATTATGACAGCTGTCAACTTGACGTAACCCCGAGTGAGGAGGCGGCCCCCACCAAAAAGGGAAGATCGCGGAGATGGATCGAAACCAGCATTGATTAATGGTGATTTTGGTATTGGTGATCATTGTAACTACCCTTGCAGGACAGTGAGTTGATTGACGTGCGCTCGCGCCTCATGTACACGGTGGGACGTGGTTTACATTATTGTTCATTCCCTAATGTGATGAGAAATTTGGATTATTCCGAATATTATTGTGTTTTCCTAGCCCGCAAACCCATATAAGACCTCTTCTGATAAATACGACGTATTGCTTTTATAACCAATAACAACACAGAAAACAAAAACCAATTCACAACGGAACAGCAAGCCAAACAGAGTCACATTACAAACATTACTACGTTTAATTTCAAAGGTAAGGAGAACCCGATGCCTCTAGAACTCTTGTTCAAGCTAAATTAAAACTCAACTTATAGGAGCTCAAATACTCATCATTTTATGATATCTCCCGAGTGCGTTATTTGATATCGTTTGTCTATTGGCGGAGAAATTTTCTTTAAATGCGATTAAAGTTAAGATGTCTGTGATTTGAAATCTGGAAAAAACTTTGCCGTCTTGCTTTCGATAGAGTACAGATTTGGTTTCAACTGGATGAGATACTGATAAAATACTTTGTAAATCCTAAACCTGATATTTATTTATGACCCGCCTATAAACTTTATCCAGGTAGTTTTTATTCATATGCCAGGAACAGAGTACCAACGAGTAATAATTCATTATAATATCTCATAGAAATGGTGCAGTATTTGAGCACTACGAATACTGACTGACAAAAGACTCTCTAGCTACGAATGGGTCAGCACTATAGCGTTCCAATTAATACAACCCAAAAACCAAACTACCAGACGTATTAAAAACAACGTAAGCACCAATAAAAAGACGATGACATTAAACAATCTTGCTCAGGCGCCAGATGAAGACACATAACGAACGTGGTTTGGCGCTTTGCCTGGATACTATGACACAAGAAGTGCAATCTACCGCGACATTCTTTTACATAAACGTTGCATGGCTGGTGCAAGGCATAGCACGAGCGGTAGCGAGTGCACAAGAGGGTATTAAACCTGGAATACACATGCTATGTACCTAGTATCACAAAATCATGCTAATTTCGAGCAGATGCTACCTGGTAGCATTATCACAATAAATGATGTCGAAAATAGTATGATAGTTATATTTATTATTCTACCCCGGTCACCAGGGAGTGTGGAACCGGCGAGAGATGTCGTGCGGTGTCCCACAGGGATCGGTCCTGGGGCCGCATCTGTGGGACATCGGTTACGACTGGGTGCTGCGCGCCGACCTCCCCAGTGGCGTCAGTGTAGTTTGCTACGCTGACGACACGCTGGTCCTGGCACAGGGGAGGTCGCACCAGGCGGCGGCCGAACTAGCGACACGCGGGGTTGCGACAATCGTCGATAGAATCCGGCAGCTGGGACTCGAGGTCGCCTTGCACAAGTCCGAGGTCATGTGTTTTCATGGCCCTCGGAACGCGCCACCGTCGGGTTCCCAAATTACGGTATGAGGGGTTCACATCGGCGTCGAGTCGACGATGAAGTACCTAGGACTCGTCCTCGACAGCCGGTGGAACTTCGTTGAGCATTTCCGACGTTTGGCTCCCAGGCTGGACCGGGCTGGAGCTGCCTTGGGGCGTCTCCTACCCAATCTGGGGGGCCCAAACGCCTCCTGCCGGAGGCTCTACGCGGGGGTCGTGCGGTCCATGGCCCTTTACGGGGCACCGGTGTGGGCGCGTTCCCTTAGGCTGCGGCCAGCCCGCCGGTTGAACGCGTCCCAAAGGGTCATGGCCATTCGGCTGGCCCGGGGATACCGCACGGTCTCCCGCGAGGCGGCGAGCCTCCTGGCCGGATTACCGCCATGGGATCTGGAGGCGAAGGTCCTCGCGTACATCTGGGAGTGGCGCGAGGAGATGAAGCGCCGGGGCGTAACTCCGCTGCCGCGAGAAATCGCGGCTCAGCGGACAGAGCTCCGGCAGGATCTCATGGCGGCATGGAGAGTGCGATTGTCTTAACCCACTGCTGGGCACGCCACAATTGCGGCGATAAGTCCCCTCTTTGAGGAGTGGCTAGAGAGGCGCCACGGCGTCCTCACCTCCGCCTGACGCAGGTCCTCACCGGACACGGTTGCTTCGGGAGGTTCCTGTTTCGTATAAGGCGGGAGGAAACGCCCGGGTGTCACCACTGTGTGGATCGCCCGGAGGACACGGATCGCTTGGGCGGAGCCCCGCCGTGTCCTCTTGGAGGCGATTGGCGGCGGTGACCTCTCGCGTCCGGCTCTGGTCCAGGCCATGGTACGGAGCGAGAGGGCATGGGAAGCACTCACCTCCTTCTGCGAAGCAGTAATGCTCGCGAAGGAGAAGGCGGAACGCGTGAGGGAGAGGCAAAGTTTGCGCCCTCACGCCCCTAACCGCCGCCGCCGCTGGAGACGCCCTGGGCGTCGGGAATCCCAGGCGGATTCCCGGCCACCATAGGCGCGGGCTTGCGGACGGCGAGCAATGGGTAGCTCGCCGTCCGATCAGGACCAGGCCCGGGTCGATGGCGCGTCGTGTTCCACGCGCGCCTCAAAGAGATGTCAGCACAATTGGCGGGGTCCGCTAGGACCGATGCCTGCCAGGGTTGCGGGTTGGTCCGAAAGGGATACCGGGACCTTGGCAACAGGCAACTGAAGGAACACGGGTGGGTTTTAGTCAGTAAAAGTCTGACACGCCCTTCCGCTCCACCCAGAGCGGGAGAAGTCATTGGATGATTTCCCACCCTCAAAAAAAAAAAAAGTTATATTTATTATACACACGGAGAGCATGCTTGCTAAAAGGTACATGCGTTTAAATGGCTCTTGTTTCAGGCTTTATGGGTTATAAAGCTTCATAAACAGAAAGTAACCGTGCCAGTCTGGTAAATGCGTAAATCCAAGGTTTTATATTAGTTCTTCCTTGTATAACAATATTTTTGTGTCCCAGTCAGTTTTTGTGTGTGTTTTTGAACCCAGTCCAAAATATTGTCCTGGGTAAGTTTAGCACAATCAGCCTATAATGTTCCCACTGCTGGGACACAGGCCTCTTCTCTGTGAGATGGAGTAGGCCGTATTCCACCATCGAAAATCGCCTTTCAGGGTTCGAAGCTTAGGACCTACAACTCTTAAATCACGGCCATCACCACTGGGCCACCACTGCTCTGGGTAAGTTTAAATACCGACAAGTTTTTTAATGGACGGTCTCGCATTTAACAGTTTACTACAATCAAAAGT
This sequence comes from Lithophane socia, assembly GCA_947522985.1. Taxonomy (NCBI): domain Eukaryota; kingdom Metazoa; phylum Arthropoda; class Insecta; order Lepidoptera; family Noctuidae; genus Lithophane; species Lithophane socia. The sequence goes on from OX383252.1 coordinate 17,823,690, forward strand.
AGTAAGTACTTACCTACTCAAAATAATGGTCTCATTTTACATTTTAATGATATAAAACTAGTGATATGTTAAGAACTTGGCGAAGTGCAAAAAAAAATCCTTATACAAACATGCAATCCTAAATCGCTTATAACTTGTACCACACACAGAGATCACATGCAAGCCATTTGTTGGGGAAAAGCTATGGGGGTGCAGTTTTTATTATGAAGCTTGAGTTTCGCCTGCAACGTTCTAACAGATGTTTTTTTCTTATTTAATACCACGCCTCAGTGCATTCGCAATGTAAGGGATGAAAACCACTTAACAAATATTATGCACAGTTCGTTTTAAGATTTGCCTTCACTGAGAATTTGTTAGTAGATCGAAAGAATGACCATTAATCTGGAAGTGAGGTCACTGACTGTATGCTTTCTTTTTTTGATAAAGCTCATAGTAATTAATTGAAATCTTGGGTGACGTCAAGCGGCCTATTTTACATACCTATATGATTACTTTACCATAGTTTAGTTGGATAGCTCATTACATTATGAATTTTATTTCCTTTATTTCATTATTTACAAACAAAACCTATAAAAATAAAAAAAAATAGTAGCCCACCGGTATCGGGAACATTATGATTATTATTATAATCTGAGGGTTGAAGTTGTCTGCCAGGGCTGCGGGGAAGTCCGAAAGGGATACCGTGACCCTTGGCAACAGGCAACTGAAGGAACACGGGTGGGTTGTAGTCAGTAAAAGTCTGACACGCCCTCCCGCTCCGCCCAGAGCGGGAGAAGGCATTATTGATGACTTAATAACCTCAAAAAAAAAAAAAGGTTTGAAGTTGTGTTTGAATTGAGATGACAGAGAAAACTAAAAAAATTTTTTAGAAATTGGAACACTCGGTACTGTAAACAAAACAATGGGACCCCTTTTTTTCGCATAATGTTTTTTTCCCTAATATTCTTTGACATAACGATTTTAGCATATTTTTTTTTGGTCTAATAATTATTTGGCATATTTTTTTTTTGGCATAAGTACTTATCTTTTTGTATAATATTAATATTAACTTATTAGAAAATAACTCTAATACTGTGAGATTATTAAGTCTTTTTAGGTCATTTGATTTGTCAAATGTTTTTGTTGAACCAACCCGAGTGACAGCTTCTTCTGCCACTTGTATAGATAATATTTTTTGTAATTGTGATTACTTACATAAAGAAATTGTAAATAAGTTGCCATCTGATCACAGTGGTCAAACAATAACATTTTGCGCCTACATGCCTTTACAAAAAATTCAAATTAGGTTTAGGCCAATTACATGTAAAAACTTAGAGAATTTAAATACTTCTTTGGCCAGTAAATTATGTGTTCAGAGTATTAATAATGTCTGTGACCCAAATGAGTTCTATGCCGATTTCTTTTCATTAATAAATAAGCAATTTAATGACACTTTTCCACTAAAAACTAAAACGATTTACACAAAGTTCCTATTTAGTGATTGGGCGACTCCAGGTATGCGTAAAAGCAGGGAAAATCTTTTTGAACTTTATGGCCTAAAGCAACATATGAATAATACATCCTTTCATCAGTATGTTAAAAAATAAAAAATATTCTAAAACTTTTAAAAATGTTTGCAAAATAGCTTAAGCTCTTTACATTAGCAATAAAATAAAATCAGCTGATGATAAAATAAAAACTACCTGGCAAATAATAAATAATGAAACAGGTAGGAAAAAACAGCGTAGTACTGAATTCAATTTAGAGACTGAAAATGGCCTCATCAACTCAGATGTAGAAATAGCTCAGGAATTTGAAAACTTTTTTGGTAATATTCCCGTTAAAACTACTGAAGCTTTAAATTCTTCACCCGCGCTTTCTGCTGCCTTACTTAGAAAGAATGTAAAGGCATGCCCTTTGGAGTTTAGGTTTCAGCATACAAACCCCCAGGCAGTTATAAAAGCTTTTAAAGATCTTAAAATTAAATCAACAGAAGATCTATGGGGAATGTCTGTAAAAGTCTGTAGGTCTATCATCGAAACCATTGCGCCTTATTTAGCTTTCTTATTTAACACCAGTGTAGACCAAGGAGTCTTTCCGGATCTCATGAAACACAGTAAAGTAGTTCCTTTGTTCAAATCCGGCGATAGTAAGGAACCCAACAATTATAGGCCTGTGTCAATTCTGCCAGTTCTCAGCAAAGTGTTTGAAAAGTTGATGCTTAATCAAATGTTACGTCACTTTAATAAAAATTCCATCTTTCATGAACAACAGTACGGTTTCACCAAAGGGCGTTGTACCACTGACGCCGGTGTCTCCCTAATAAAGAACATTTTTAACGCCTGGGAAGAAGCACAAGATGCCATTGGAATCTTTTGCGACCTCTCGAAGGCGTTCGATTGCGTCGACCATGAGACACTTCTGCTGAAACTAGAGCACTATGGGATTAGGAATACAGCTCTTGATTTACTAAGATCATATCTGAAAGATAGAAAAGTTAAAGTTCAAGTAAACGGCGTAAACTCATTGGGGTCTGAAATGGCAATGGGCGTTCCTCAAGGTTCGATATTGGGTCCATTCCTCTTTTTAGTTTACATTAATGATTTACCCCAATTACTACTAAACCAACCGAAGATGGTGTTATTTGCAGATGACACTTCATTGATTTTTAAAATAAACCGACGGTCGCAAAATCTTGACGACGTGAATAGCGCTATTCTTCAGGTCCAAGATTGGTTTACGGTAAATAATTTGGTACTAAATAAAAAAAAAACCAAATGCATTCGATTTAAATTACCTAATGTTAGAAGTAGCGAATGTGACATCATATTGAATGGAGAAAAACTGGAATTTATTAATCAAACAGTTTTCCTGGGAATCACGCTAGACGAGAAATTACAATGGGGACCCCATATAACATCTCTTGCGGGGCGGCTAAGCTCGGCCGCTTATGCTGTTAGAAAGATAAGACAGTTAACAGATGTAGAAACCGCTCGTTTGGTCTATTTCAGTTACTTCCACAGCATTATGTCATATGGCATTTTACTGTGGGGTCGGGCGGCTGACATTGAATCCATCTTTGTTTTACAAAAGAGAGCTGTCAGAGCCATTTATAATCTATGTCGCCGCGAATCTCTCAGGGAACTATTTAAAAGGATTAATATTATGACGGTACCTTGCCAATTCATTTATGAGAATATTATGTATGTAAGAAAAAATCTAAATCTTTTTAATAAAATAAGTGATAGACATAATTTTAACACTAGAAATAAAGATAAAATAGATCAACCATTTTTCAGACTAGCTAAAGTACAAACATCTTTTATGGGGTACTGCGTTAAATGCTATAATAAAATACCTAGTGATATATTGCAATTAAATGAAAGAAAATTTAAAACTCATATTAAAAGTACACTTTGTAAACAAGCATATTACAAATTAGAGGATTATATCCAAGATAAGAATGCTTGGAAACATGCTGGTCTTGCTCCATAGGACAAATTCGAGGCTGGACAAAATCAAACTGGTTGCTAATCTACATAGTTGTAAAATTTATTATTTTTATATCATCGATTTTTTTACATTTTATGATAATTAATCTCACACACTGTCCTATTAGTATTACTTGCAAGTTTGTAGAAATATTGTGTTATCGTACGTATACTTTAATGTTTGTAAATATGTGAGCACCATGTACCTATCACATACTTAATTTATTTATTTTTCATTGCTCCATTTTTAATTTTTAATTCTTTTTACCTATTGTAATTGTATTCTCGGTGCATCGTCTTCACATGTAATTATATAATTGATGTACCTATACCAAATATTGTAAAACATTTTTTTTTAAAAGAGTAACGGTGGAGTTTCTTGCCCATTCTTCTCCATACGAAAACTACCTTTTGGAAGGGGCAACTAGAATCAGTTCTATTTCTATGTATTTGACGTTCAAAAGTGCCTTTAATGTGCCTACTTGAAATAAATTATTTGAGTTTGAATTTGAATTATAATTTGTTTTGCCATTATTTTAATTCGCATAATGTTACTAGGCGTAATGACTATTATCATAATAGTGTTAAGGCATAAAAAAATATTGGAATAACGGACACAAAGTTAAGTTGTTTTTACGTAGCTATTACAAAAATAATGTTAGGTGGTTTAGGTTAGAACTGTGACTCACGCACGAGCCGAGCGAGCGAAGCGAGCGGTGCCGCGGCAGCGGCCGGCGAAGTGCCAAAAACGACTAGAAGCTATATAAGGTGTATCTATTTATACACGAAATTTCTCAAGTAGTCGTAGTGTCTAATTTTGTTGGAGACAATTATTATGCGTATTTCTAATGCGTTTAAAAATTATGTTTTAAAGTCATTATGCTTAAAATAATTATGCGTTTGCTGATAGGCGAAAATAATATTATGCGTAAATATTGTTAGGATAAACAAAAGTATGCCATGTTATATTATGTCTTAAAATTTTATGCAAATGGATGGGAACCCAAAACAATAGACAGTTTCAGGGCAGCTAAAATGGCGTCGTCGGTATCATAGGTAAGGTAGCCATCATTCTCCGCACTACCTCTACCAAGTGGTTTATTGATTGATACCCCCAAACAAGGCTTCACGAGCTTCGGAAGATATGCTTGATGGAGCAGGCAATCAAAATAGGTACCTATGTGAACATTGAGATCTCCGGAGATGTTCTCAGATAGGGCTATTGTTTCACTCTATCGGGCCGGCAGACTGCAATATTACAAGCTAGAGCGATTTACCTGTATTCGATCTTGCGTCGCAATTTATTTTGTTAGCCGAATATTCGAAACAAATATAATTGAGTTGTCAATTATTGGAAGACATTTTTGAGAAGGGTGAAAATGCTTTGTTAGAGAATGTAGCTTGCAAAAAAGTACTGTAGTGAGACTAGCTACGGTACCCGTAACACAAAAGTTGATAAGTTGTTTGACTGGTTGAGTTGCAAACTAACGATACGACTAGGTCGTATAACGTTAGTTTGTCATTATTAACGTATCTCAACTTCTATCCTCGAGAGCTCGTGGCTACGTAATAACAGCCGCACGAGTCGATCCATCAGGTTAAGCTACGCTTGCCGGGGATGGTCCGTGGATGGGGACCATCTTTACATATCGAGACTCCTCCGTGCCTCGGAAAGCACGTTAAGCCGTTGGTCCCGGCTGTCATTTGTGGATCTTTGCAGTCGTTACGGGTCGTCAGAAGCCCGAAAATCTGACAACCAGTCTTACCAAGGGGTATCGCATTACACAGTTACTGGGTTGTGGAGGTCAGATAGGCAGTCGCTCCATGTAAAATACTGGTATTCAGCTGCATCCGGTTAGACTGGAAGCCGACCCCAACATGGTTGGGAAAAGGCTAGGCAGATGCTCAACTTCTATCCTCATTTTATTTCACTCACCAAAATACAATTTTATTGGAACGTAAATACTAACTAAATCTTTTTCAGAATTGGGATGGCAAAAATCCGCTCTAACGCTTTTTATTCCTTTCCACAAATCCTCAAACGATAGAATATCCTGACCTATTTGTTCAGAATTACTGTACATCAAATCAACCAACAATTTGTCAATCCGCTGCACACAAATTCAATCAAGCTACACACATTTTTATTTCCACACGATTTCCTTTGTAAGTTGATTTGTGAAATATTCAATCGAGGCGTCTCAAGTGGCTTTATTGTAAAATATTCCGAATAATATGAAGATTATTGGGCACTAGACGGCCCGCGTTTGCGTCTCGCTATATTAAAGATTACCTCTGTATTTATGGTATTGAAGAAGGAAAATCTTTAGTAAACATGTTGATTTTGATGTTTTTGGCTCTGGGTAGATCGCTGGATTTTAAAAGTTGCGTAGTTTGAAGTAAGTAATATTATGTCAAGAGTGGACAATGAACACAAATCTGTCTGCAATATGCAGTGAATATGATTTTCTATGATTATTCATAGTCACGGTCATTGAGAGGCGCATTGTTTTAATAAATCGTGTGATGAACACCTAACACACACTACCAACTTCAATATAATTATCTAATCTATATACTGCGATGACTACATGGTCTTTTGTAACTTGACTCAATTCTTACTGATATTAAAAACTCTTTCATCATAATAAAACAATATTTATTAGACTTGAAAACGCTACAAAATCTGAATTGTTTGGGCACAATATTTCGCTAACAATATTCGTTTTAATTAACTATAGAGTCGAATGTTCGGACAAAAGACAGTCGGATGTCCGCTCCGGGGTGGAGAGAGAAGTTTAGTGTCTACGACTAAGTGACGACAACTATTCTCAGAACAGTTTTGATTTGTGTGAAGTGGATTGTCTGAATATTTTTGGGTTGAGAGGCCAAGTTCATAGAATGTTGTGCTGTGTTTTAGCGGAGAAGACTGATGGACCATTGACTTTCACTGAATGTTTTATCGTAGAACATACTCGCAACTATCAAGCAAAGTAATATGGAATCTTTGTATTCTCTTGGAAAAGATAGGCTTTTGTTTTGTCTGCGGCAACACAATGTACTGTTCCTAATATCATTTAAATGTCATAATCTATGAAAATAATATTCTCAATAAAATAAAAAGCATTAATTATTTTCAAGTAGTTAGAAGTTATTATTAAGAATAACAAAAATGAACAGGCTTTTTGCATCATATTAGATGACTTACCAAAAGAGAGCTTCCAAAAACGTTTCTGTTCCTGTTCTCAAACATCGTACAATATAAACAGCTTTTGGGTTAAATAATTCGGGATCTGGTAGCGGGCGTCAGAGGCATTGACAAAGGTCATTCATATTGTACTTCACGCTTCGCCGGCCCCACTAATTCCGATTATGTCTATTTGTGTTTATAGCCGGCCAGTGTCTATAAGTGAGTGAACCGTGACTATATATACGGTTCTACGCAGTCTTATGTACTGTTTAGTCCGCGTCTGTGTTGTGGCATGATGAAGATGGTTGTAGTATGTTTTAAACTATTCTACATCAGGCCTCTGGCAATTTTTTTTGGCTTATTATAATTATCTCAATAAATGAACTTCGTTAGTTTATAATCTATCGGTATTATTTCCATTAGATTATAAACTGTCGAAACATTGTGAACTGCAACAAACCATTAATTTACAATTTAATGCATTAAATTTCGACGGTTTATAATCTAACGGAAATAATACCGATAGATTATAAATTAAAACGCTTCTCTCAATCTTACCGTGACAAATACCTACACAGTGTGTCACGCGTCTTTTTGACAACCTAACTAATGAAGTCACTCATTCATAATGCTTAGAATTAGATATTTTTTCAGGTTTCTTGCGATTTTTTTTTATACATAGGTCTACATTCTGATTGTGTATAGCTTAGGTTGCTGTACTGACATGGCTATAGATGCGGTCTTGTTAGTATCCGGAATATTGAGGTATAAAGTTCCGATGATTGAAGCTTTTGCCGTACCTATGGGGCTACGGCTACTTTAAAACTCACATATTATATTACCGACTGAATAACGATTTTTTTCAGCCATCCTCGTTTAAAAAAGTACATTTAATTAAAGATGATTGTCAAAAGGGTCCATAATCTTGTTCAGTGCAAAAAATATTCAGTATAAAAAATAGATAATTATGCAGCATGTATATTGCATGAAAACATTAAACACTCGTACCAAAGCCCCCTAATCCCGATAACCAAACCAAGCCATGTCAGCAGCTAATTACCAAAATATTTGACATGAATAAATCAAAGACATATTCATGTCATATTACGTCACACTAATCGTATTACCTGACACTCGTGTGAACACATCGTCTTCTGCAACAGTGTGGGTGTGTGTTGTGTATGTGTGGGTGCGATGACGTTGATGACACGGCATTGTGGTGGCTTAATCATATCAAGGGCTCATTAATTATTCCCATAGGGCGTGCGATGCCGATTCAATGCTGATGAATAGAATGTTGTTATTTATGAGTTTGTGGACCTCAGAGGTGACATTAGCGACTATTGTTTTTGGCGTCTTGGTTTGGTTTGGACGACGTGTTTTGGGGCTGTGGTCTTTGTTCTTTGAAATTAAAATTGGAATCTACACATACACACAGGATTTGCGTTGATTTTGTATGCCATCCGCATTATTCGCATACCATTATACGATATATTACATTACAAATTATTGGAAAACCAAAGTTCCAGACGCAGTAATTAGTAATTATGAATAGTAGCTTATTATACCCTGAAGACGTTTGTAGCAGTAGCAGCGAAAAACTTCAGACTTACCTGTAACAAAGAAACATAATACTTAATGAGAAAAATAGGAGTCAAATTGTTATAACCTATAACAATTTGGTAGTATGTTGGTAAATATTTCTAATCAACTAAAAGGATGTGAAATACCTTGTCTATATAATAATTACACTACTAACTATTTACACACACTAAATTAAATGAAACTATAGAAATAAATTAAATAAAAACAAAAGAACACTAGCCATCGGATGTCGAAATACTAGGCTTTAAGTTAGTAAATTGCATAATTATAGTTCATTATATATAAGACAACACAAGATTTTAATGATGATTGAACCGACTTTCAGAAACACGAGACATGAGTTACTCTAATTACTGCAGTAACTAATTAAAGCAGTTCACAGTAAACAAATCATCGTTCTAATCAGAATATTCACCAGAACATTGAGAAATTATTTTATTAAGTCCGTTCGTGTGTTGCACACCTATCAACCCACACACACGACTCTGTAACGTTAGTCTCAAAGAGATGGTAACCCGAGAGTTCCCAATTAACGAGACTCGTATCAACGTTTCTAACCACAATAATACTTGACTTGTAATTAGCAGCGTCTTATATTACCCTCAAACATAACATAAACTACCTATGATGTACTTGAGAACTATACTGAATATTATGTTGAGATTCTTCGAAAGGATAATGTTGAAAATAATAATATTATTACTCGCCTGTTAAACAGATTTTAAACAGATGCATAAGCATAGAGTGGGATCAAATAAATATGAAATCTTCTACTACATACTAAGTTAAATTAAGCTTTTCTATGTATTGGATGCTTCTACTACTTATGCTCCTACTTGAATTTCTGGCAAAATCAAGAAAATATTCTGATCGGAAATATATAATTCATCATCATCATAATTTCCTACCCTCTATCCAATTTATTTGGGGTCGGCGCAACATGTATTTTTTTCCATACTTCTCTGTTAGTCGAATAAAATTAGGAAATATAATAATTTACTAGTGGCCTAAAACTGTCCTTCACTTGATCACCATGAAGTCTCATGTCTGCTGTCTATTTAATATTTTAACTCCTTTAATTTTTGTAGCCCATCGGCATCAGGATCAGAGTCCAAGTAAGTATTTTAATAACAATAATAATATTGTTATTAAAATGGCCTGATTCAGAAGGCTACTAGGCAGGCTACTAGGCTAGGTACTCCTTGATACGGCTCGCATTGTGAGGAGGTTCCTGTATCTGCAGCCCTAACCACCGGTAGGTTGGACCTTGCTCCCGACACCGGCGAACTTCTATTTTTTATATTTTTTAATGTTTTAATAAAAATATTTAAAAATGTAAATATATAAGAAACTAAATAAATAAACGAAATAATAATATTATTATTTATTTTTTTAGCCCGTTGCTTTTATCTTGACGTAAAAATAAAGCAACTATTTTAGATTTTCTATTCCATAGTCATTCTCGAAAAATGGCCAAAATTGGATGACACAGAAACTCACTTTAATGTTTACCGTATCAGTACAGAACCAAGAATTAGAAACTACAGGAACAAATCTATGAAAAATACCTCGCTACAGGCACAATATAACATAATTTATATTGTGCTATAGGTCTCTAATGAGTAATGAGACTCATACCTTTGTATCCAACCCGTGTTGACGTCAATGATAAAAATATCCCATTGATACGGTCCATTATCGAGGGGATAAAAACATGGCATCACATTGTGAGATCTCCCATGTACGTACATACATAATGTACCTTAAACATCGCTAATGAGCACTTCCAATATCCCCTATCATATTACGTATTGAAATGGAGTTTGTTGCTATTGCTATGAGTTGTTATGGCATGTACACAATGGTCCACGGCAAAATATAATGGTTATAATAAATAGAAAGGTGAAATTCGGGCATTATTTTGACAACCTTCTTCGAGATAAATTGAAATTGCTGTACTGGTCAAAAAGAAGTGACGATGCGGCCGGCAATGTTACTATGAAAATCCATACTGTTTAGCGCCCGAATAAATTACCATGAAAACTCATATTTGTCGTGTTATATAACAACCGACATAAAAAAAAAACACAAAAAAAGTGATAAATAAATTTAATTTCGAAAGTCGGTGGCAAAAAACGAAAATTGAAAAGCAAAGACACCGACTTCCGAAATTAAAGTTATTTTTCAATTTTCTTTGTAAAAAGTTTTTATTTTTCACTTTTTAGTTGTGGTACACGCGCCAAAGGAGATAAGTAACCAGTCACGCACACATAGCATTCGTAGAGTGAGTGTGTTAATGTCTTCTAAATTATAGTATATCATAATTTCGCAATGTAAAATTAACGCTCTTGTGGCGTAACAGTTAAGCATTCAACCTACAGTAACAAACGGTTTGAGTTCAATCCAAGGTTATACTTAAATATTGTTTTTGTAACTTAGAATTTAATATACTAACTGATAAAGTGATATTCTGACCGGTTTGAGAATCTACAAGTTTCTCGCCTACTTAAATTTATTTGCCAGTTTAGAAGCTAACTACCCGCTTTTAAAATATATTCCTACCTTCAATTGTGAACTTAAGTATGAGTCAGTTTGCGTTAGCAACTACACCTACACTCCTTATTTTGCACTTTTACGAAGTTTGTGATTGTGATAAATTGATTAACTGAGACTATGCATCATTTAACAATATTTCAAAAAGCTCAGATTATTGTTTTGCATGAGCAAAACATTTCTGTTAGTGAAATCGCAAGGCGCCTAATCATATCGGTAAGTAAAATTATTATTAAAAATATTGTATTTTATCGGTGACATAATATCACCGTTACCCAGTAATTTCAATGAGATTGTCCGTTATGTCTCATTTAACGAATTGTAGTGATTGATGAGTATTTGAAAATAATAGAAAATTACACAGGAGTATTTATTTATTAACTGCATACCCAGTCACTATATCGATATAATTAATAAATAATTACCATTATCATTTTACACAGTATTATAATAAATGTTTCATCTGTATTTTGTAATGAAATATTCAAAAATATAATGATTATGTTTGTAAATAAATAGGAGATAATAATAACAATTTTGAAATGTTTTTTTGTCTAAATTATTTAAAAATGATAATTGCATATTTTATATGGATAATAATCAAAGGATATTAATTCTAAATATATGCAGCATTCAGCAATTAGTAATAATGCTTAACACTTTTTAGATTTAGATAAAAATATTTTTTTTATGTGAATACAGTGAATAATATGTGTCATAATTATATTATATAAATATTACTTTTTTATTATTATTATAAATGTATAAATAATTTCAATAAAATGTAGAATTTATATATGAATTGTCTTTATATATCTTATATAAAAATATATTCTCTTCATTTTATTTATATTGTGTAGGAATTTTATTTCTTAATTTATGATTTGGGAGGTGTATGTTTAGTTCTAATATTTTCACGTTTTTTTGTAGAGAAAAACTGTTCGACTGTGGGTGCATCGTCACGCTGAGACAGGCTAAATAAACCGTCGTCGCCTGCCTGGACCGACACTATTGGCTTACACAAATGCTTCGCCTCGGCACCGTGAGATTGTTGCCACCCATACATATTCGCTAAGACTATCATAACAGCAGCAGCACACAACGTCACTATGCAAACTGTACGGAACCACCTGCGAGCGGACGGCTTGTCATGTTGCAAACCGACGCGGACATTTTTATTATCCACCGTGCACCGTCAAAATCGCGAATCGAAGGAATATCGGCACTTCGATTGGCAAAACAATGTCGTCATATTTACTGATGAAAAATGTTTCAAATCAGATAAATATGGACGAAAAATACTATAGAGAATAAAAGGAGGCCAATACACGGAAAAAAATATTTAATATTATTAATTACGGATCATCTTGAGAAAGTGTAATATCGAAAATTACCGCCGACTTATCGTAAGATTTATACTGCCTTTAAATTTCAGACATTTTAACGAATTTAAATCTAATATTTTCCTAGAAACTGTGTTGGTAATAATTATAATACTGTTCCCTATACCGGTGGGTTACTATATTTTATATTTTGAAATGTTGTTATTTTTTTACATTAATATTTTAAAATGTAATTTATAATTATGTTACAACTGAACTACTGACACTACTGCCACTGTTACTGTTGTTTGTGTGTTACTGTCTGTTACTATTTCCTGTTTGTTGTTATAACTGAATAGACGAAATCTTAAAACTAGGTATTCTTCAAAACTTTACAGCATATTTAGCCATTATTAAATAAGTCGGCGGTACTGGAGTGTGAGTGATGTTATTGTTACTGGATCAGTTTATATATTTATCTATGTGACATGTTTATTCACTCCGTCCATTGTTTATTATGTAATTGTATAAAAAGATTCAATGGTAATTATGTTCTAAATATATTGTGCATTTATAATAAAACATGTTAACTTGTGATGTTCTTTTATTTTTTAAATTAAGATATATAATAAAAATGGTTTTATTTATTTAAGCTATTTTAAATAAATAAAACCATTTCTTAACAAACAGTATTCCAATTGCTTTAACTTAAAATTTTAAATCTCAAAAAGAATCACACTTTCAGAGAACCGAACACACTCAGTAGTACTCGTAAGTGTTGGTATTATTCGTTGGGCTACGAACGCCTTAGATTTCATTGCGAAATTATGATATACTATCGTGCGCGTGGCTGTCATTGAGCAGTACGTAATGAATCGTCTACACAGCAGCGTTAGTTTTGTAGTGTGCGTGACTGGTTACTTATCTCCTTTGGCGCGTGTACATACCCCACACAAATTTGTATACCTCTACCTGATATGTAAATAACAGTGACGGAGCCAACTAAGCAATAATATCGTCTACTTACGCAAAGTGGGAAAAATACGTAATTAATGAAGCTAACTCAAAAACTACGCAAGTAAAATTAATAAAATTTATAAGGCACCACCTCTGAAGCATGACCTACCAAACCTGAAAAAGAATCATCAAAATCGATTTATAATTGGAGGAGTAATGGCGTAACATACATTAAAAAAAACACGAATTGAGAACCTCGTCCTTTTTGAAGAAGTCGAATAAAAATGGAATGAATTTATAACTTCAACACATGGCAACCAAGGAGGAAAATAACTTTTTTTTTTTTTTTTTTCGATTTGGCTTGCAAATAAAGCTGTTTACAGTAAAGAAGAAACAAATGAAACTATTGGCGCGTGAAAAATTATCTTTGTTCGTCATTGAATCTGGATTTTTTTATTTAATTTACTCAGTTTGAATTTACGCGCTTTATTTGAGAAAAGTATGTAGCAATGTACTATATAGACTCTATGTTTTATTAGGTAACTCTGCTACGGTTTATGATGGAAAAAATATTCAGTATGCCTTCATTTCATTCGTCGACTATTAGTAGCTTTGATGAATAAGAACAATATCGCTTTTAGCGATAAGACCGCCCACTGTGTCACCCTATGTTAAATTTATACATTTTTATCTGTATTTTTTATGGTGTACATAATAAAGAGTATTCTATTCTATTCTAACAATAGGTTGGATATGGTTGCTAGTCATTCCTAATCAAATGATGATTTGAGCTCAATTCGTTTTCCAATCTATACGAAATAACATTGACCTTTGGGAAGACTCCTATATAAAAATATGTCCAAGTTCCCAGCTTTATTTTCAATTAGGTATGTTTCTAGAATAATTCGTATAGTATACAACTGAAGCCCACTCACTCGTTAAGGGGCAACCTACTCCCTGGTATAATCGCCTAACCTTGTTTCTACCTGTTCACACCCATTAGAAGACAACAGAAGGCCTACTTCGAAACATACGTGATATTTTGGCAAAACTTACAATACCCAGTTTTCCATAAGTTAACATTATTAACTATTCTTTTAGTAAAGAATAACCTTGCTAAATTACTTTGTAACAAAAACAGGCTAGATGTTAGTTATTTATTCTTCAAATTAAAAACTGACTTACTTCGACATTACAATTAGGAAAGGGCTGAGAGTTGACCCTTGAGGCACTCCTACATTTTACACTATACTAACGTACCTACCAAAAACTATCATATTGTGCTTTTAAAAAAATTATTATCTCCGAATTATACAAAAAACCTCAAACTCATGACGTGTTTCTTACTGTTTTAGACCTCATCAGTACTTGCATATTAATGCCTATGTGTATCGAACCTTCTGCCCAAAATTTTCTTGATACTGTTTGTGCCTGCTCCTTGAATATCTTGTACAAACATGTCAATACACGCCTATTTATGTGCCCTTGCTACGTAAAGTAGGGCATTTTTGTTAATATTTTCTTATACAAAAAGGCTTGGGTTCGGAGAAATTTCGAGAGATCGTATTGTGTAGGTACCTGTAATAGTGACAAAGGTGAAATTATGTGTGTACTAATTAGGTCTAGCTGTTGCTAAACGCGTAGTAACTTAGCGAAGAAAAACAATATGAAAGATGATCCAGCTGTTAGAAAATTTATTTTGGTTGTTAATGATCTATTAATAACAATTGTTTTACTTCGTCTACATTTTCCTACGCATATTTACAAAGGTTTTTAGTTTTTTCGATGTCTCAGTTTGTTATAAGACTCTAAGGAGTTCACAATTATTTCCTGTTTGTATTTGCTATTGAAAAGAAAATGTATCTACTCAAATAAAAATAGAAAGACACAAAAAATAAACTATAACAATTTTTTATTTCTTAACCTACTAACAACAACTCCATCAAGGTGAAGCAATTCAATAAAAACTAACATTCACCAAAAAAACTAACAAAGAAACTTAAAATCTGGTATTATTTTCATTTGCCACAATGAAATAGAACTGAGTACGGGGTGAAACGACGCATTTGACTTTAACAAATGATATTATAGCAAAAATGCAATGTCTGAAAGTTACACAAATCGCCCAGAGAAAATATAGCGCAGACTCGCTCTAGAACCTTTTTGGTGATAAATTACGTTACTATTTTCTTTAAGTTCGCTTTTAGAAATGGTTTTAAAAACTTTTGGTCAATTCAGATTCTGGGAATTCGTAAGTGCATTAAAGTTAAGTCAATTTCGTCTAGTTCCAGTTCTAGCACAGATCTGTGTAGGTTTTTTAAATCAACTTTAAAAAGAAGGAGTTTTACTACCGGAATTGGTGGACCATAATATCATTCTATGCATTATATTAATCCCTAAAATATCATCACCAAAATGTAATTACTTGCCAAGAAAACTAAACAGCATAATTATCTTCAAAAAACAACATTCATAAAGCACAGAATTTTAACACTTCCGTCACTCTACATATTAGAAATAGCTGTATTTGTGAAAAGTAATCCTCAATGGTTCCCTCTTTTGTCAAACAATTCTAATAGAAACAGACGTGAGAAGTATAGACTTTGGGTGCAGTCACACCCGGCTAAAACAGCACTTCTAGGAAAAAGTGTGGTTTGCATGGCCCCATTAATATACAATAACATTCCGAATGACATTTAGCAATTGAATTTTAATTTGTTTAAGAAAACCCTGAAAAAGCTGCTTACTGATAAGTGCTACTATAATATTGTTGATTTTCTAAATGATAAATTTTGAATTTTATTTTTGACTTAATTTTATTTTATTTTTTTGACATATTTTGTTTGTTTTATTTGTTTTGAGTATTGTATTGACTACATTTTGTACTGACTCTAATTGTTAACTGAATTATTGACTATATTTTGCACAGACTCTAATTTCATATTTGAACCTTACATTAATAATTAATCTATAATTGTCTACCTATTTAATTAATATCATTTATGAACATTTTGTACGCCGAGTGAGGCAAAACATGTTGGTCCGCTAAAATTATGTTTCCACCTATATGTGCATATTTTTGTATCATGTAACACATGTTTGAACAAATAAATTTATCTTTATCTTTATCTTTAACATCAATGACAACCGTAGGAAGGGAGCTAGTTTGGGGGGAGGGGGATTAGAGGGGTAATAGAGTGTCATCTTGGCATAATAAATGGTCACACTCAACCCTAGACTGCAGGTAGAACCGTCTACACTGTTTTTACATTTACCACATCGGATTAGATTACCCCTTTTCAGGCCACCATAATAAGAATGGAACGGTTAAACTTGATTTTGGTCCATTTATTTTGTTGGTTGTTTTCGGATTTTTACGGTGTCTTGAGTGAACAAAGGTATATTAGGCTAAAAATAGCTTGAGTTGTAGAGACTACTATTACATACTATTACGTACTATTTCATTTTAATGATAGTAATGAATTTTGTGTATTTATTTGATTTGTATATTGGGTCTTGGAGCCTTAGTAAATAAATAAATAATCTTAATAGACAAGACATTAATTTAACCAACAATTTGAATCCATAGCCAAAAGCAATCGCAATATCGGCTTAGCGAACCAAAACACAAAATTTTATCATAAACCGAAATAACTCAACCCGACCCTTCCAAAACAAACGCAGGGAGACATCAAAAACATACAACGAAATGTTAAAATCTGTTCGGAATATGCGCGCAGAAGGATAGAGGAAGCCTTGTACAAAGAGGAGGAAATTGCCTATCAAGAGTTGGCAGTAATCAAACCTGCGCCAATTTAAGTTCACTGCGGACGGTATATTCTACTTAATGAGATTTCCAAAAGTTATAATGTGGGAAGTTTACACCGGTCAGTTTTGGTTTTAATGCTTTAGCTTATTTTGACTTTTGAAAGCGATTCTGCTGCAGTCATCTTTTTGTTAATCCTGCGTATTGATTGTCATTTCGCTATTTTGTATGGGTACCTACACTAGAGTGTTTTTTCTTGGTGTTTCTATGAACAGAATAAAGGTTAAGTTAAATATTTCTCATAAAATTCCTATGCAATAATGCGTTAACTTACGTTTAAATTACACAGTAGCAATAAAAGCCAAACTGATTTCAAATACATTATCTATTTTAGTCATTACAAAATCAATAGCAGCTGTTTTGTAAACACTAAAGAAAATCAATTTACTATAAACCTTATTCTGTATCTATAGAGTATAATATTGCCTATCAAAGAATCTGTAGGTACTTTAATCTAACTTTCGTTTGGACGGTATATTCAGCTTAATGAGATATTTTCAGAAAGTGACATAACATGGAATATAAGAGTGGTGGAACGAATGACTGGAAGTGGTCAGTTTGTTTGCATTGTGACTGATTTCATTAAGAGTGAAAAATCAAAAAGGCTGGTACACACGGCTACACATCAAGCTATACAGTTCCAGTATAAGCTGACCTCGCATTGTACGGAAATCCTATACAATGCGCGATCAGCATAAACTGGAAATGTATAGCTTGATGTGTTATGTAGCCGTGTGTACGAAAATTATGTTGATTTCTGATCTTGTTAAAACTCAAAATTCGATATCATTGGTCAGGCAAATAAATGAAATCTTTTAATGCCCAGTTAAAATTCCACATACATCTTTCAATAAATACACACATACAGACCGTAATATACAAACAATACTATACATATCGACAGTGGAAAGGTAAAATGGCTAAAGCGCCAAAACGTGAAATCTAAGGAATGAATTTTAAAGTAAAAAACTTTAAAATTCAAATCAAATCTCAGGAATGAATTTTAAAGTAAAAAACTTTAAAATTCATTCCTGAAATTTCACGTTTTGGCGCTTTAGCCATTTTACCTTTCCACCGTCGATATAAATAAGACATTCACAATTTACACACGATATCTGGGCGTGGACGTGAAGTAGATAAGTCTCGGGCATAAAATGTAAGAATAAAAAAATGACCCCAACCCTAAGGGGATCTACAGTCATAATAGAAGTTCCGTTCCATTTCGCACCTTCAAACAATTCTAAACTTACTACACTCACCATATCAAAACTAGTATTACCTAAACATCTAAGTCTCATCCAGTATCATCCTTTAAAATCTTCGTCTCCTTCAAATATTGACAAACTTTCCTGAAGTGAAGCGGTGATCGTCGCCAACTTTTAAATGTCTCAGATAAATTAAGATTTCGGTTTAGTGTGCCTTATAATACTTCGCCGGTCGATAACCGATTGCTTGTTTAGGATTTATCGTTTTATCTTGATGAGATATTACCTTATTTTTGAGAAAATTATCTAAGAAAGTTTTGGTTTTGAATCTGATGATACGAGTATTATTTTAGACTTTCTTTGCATTGCAAAATTTTGTATAACTTATGTTAAAGACTCGAACATAAATGATTGAAATATGTGATATTCTAAACCTCTTTAACCTGTTTGATGCCTATTTCAAGAATCTTTTATTGGGTTTTTCCATCTGAAAATTATGAGTAGCAACCCGGAGTATGGATTTTTGCCCGGTTATAGGTTGGTTACATACAAAAAATTGGTTGGTTGGGTTGCACCCAACCAACCAATTTTTTGTATGAATTTTATTTTATTAAAAAAAGTGTCCGTGGAGTTTCTTGCCCGTTCTTCTCCATAGGTAACTACTACGCTTTGGAATGGGCAACTAGCTTCATATTTCTGACTGACTGACTCCTTGACAGTTCAAAAGTGCCTGTAAATGGTTTAATTGAAATAAATGCTTTGAGTTTCAGTTTGCATTGGACGTAAACATAACAAGCGAAATGTGGGTGTAAACATTTCAAAAGCATTACGCTTTAAATTAGTAAGAATTGCTTACTAAAGGGTAACTCAATTTGTTCTAAAATCTAAACTCAATTTTTTAGATATTCAACAACTACACATAATAACACACTTATATACAGTTACAACTCGAATAACAACACGCTTCCATAATTCCATAATTTTTGCATGTTCAAAAATATAGCAAAATAGTTTCACCGAATATTACCGGCCCCATAATGGTGAAGAATGCTTTTGTCCCCATGGCTCGGGCCTCGCGATGACATATTGGTTAACCTATAGCTAGATCATGTCTACTTTGTATAGAGTAGTCGGGTTATACTATTGTCTTGTGGTAGGATGGCGAGTCGATTGAAAGCCGATTGAAAATCGGTTTAGTGACTTTTGGTAACGAACCGACATGAAATTGAAATGATAATACTAAATCATTGTCATATTTTCTTGTTTTGTTTTAAAACTTTTCTACTTTTAAAGGTTTAGAATATCCTTTGGAAACTATGTACCTTCTAGTTGTCGCTTTGTCTGCGGATGTCATGGTCTACCCATGTGCCAAATTTCATTCAAATCCGTTCAGCCATTTTAGCGTGAACGCGTAACAATCAAACTCAAATACTCGTATTACTAGCTTCTGCCCGCGGCTTCGCCCGCATGGTATGTCAATAAAAAGTAGCCTATGTCCTTCCCCGGGATGCTATCTATCTCCTTGCCAAATGTTATCGAAACCCGTTCAGTGGTTTAGGCGTGAAAAGGTAACATACAAACAGAGAGACAGACAAACAGAAAGACTTACTACAGAAAGAGTTACTTTCGAATTCATAATATAAGTATGGATAGGGATAATAAAATATTAGTATGGTAACGATAGTTAGGATTACAAATTGGAACTTTATACTTTATATTTTTATCTTTATGTAGTTTTAATAGGTTTACGTATTTATATACATATTTATTCCACAATTTTCGCTATTGCACCTAACACTGTTTGTCTCTACATCACCTAAAGGTTGACTTCGGGAAAATGCCTATTTATATTAATTAAATGCTTATTAATTATTTGACTTTGACTTTGACTTTATGGCATTAAGTCTGCCTCTTTACATGTGTGTGCTTAAAGTATTAAATAAATAAACTTTGTGTACATAAGACAGTATTTCTTTGACATATGTAAGTACATGATTTTCGACGTGTGAAATGTTACACTTTTTTCTAATGTTCCAGCTCAACTACATAATTTTTTGCTTAAGCGAAATTATATTTATTACTATGCAAGTACATACTATCACTATGTTGCACTTAAATAGATATTTCCCTCTCTGTCTCTTTCAAAAATATTAGCTTCTTATTCATCCAAAAGTAAACCCAATTATTTCTTATCGACTTACAATCGAAAACCCTTCGTAGTATCCGGGTCGGAATATTCAAATACTTTGCCATATCCGATAATACCTCTCTCATACAAAATGCATACAATATCATTCTTTACTTCATACACGAATGCTTCCCCAGCGTAATTCATGTAAAACTGGCTGGTTGACTGGTTATATGAATTTTATGCGGCCAAATTTTTGGTTTATTTTAGCCCCTATTTGATATAGATCAGGTTTATTTGAAGTTTCTCCTATGTAATGTCTTCTTAATAGTTCCGATTTTTTTCCGTATTTGGGGAAAATATCGGAAGTCTGAGTCAGTTTCTTAGGTAGTTTTGTACCTATGAACGAATTACCTAATTTCTAATTAAGTGACAACATTGAAACCAATAGTTATGAATTAGATAATGAGCTATTAACCGAAAATCTATAAACAAAATAAAATAACGATACTGCTGAGCATAAGGTCTTGGGTACGAATCCCAGGTCAGCCAGTGTTTTAATTGGTTTTTCCATCAGGAATATGTCAGTAGCAGCCCGGAGTTTGGATTTGTGCCCGGTTCATGGCGATAGGCTCGCCCCCATTACATGGGACTTAAACATAACTGGCGAAATGTGGGTGTGCTATGAGAACACCTCTGCCTAATCCTTTGGGGTTTACAGGCGTGATGTTATGTTACTCTTCTATACTTAGTGAAGGCGAAGGGTTAGCCCTTCGGGGATTACAAGCGACATGTTATGTTATGTTGTAATTATGATTCCTTACTAGGAGTAATAGTAATTTTCACCGCATACAATAAAATTCCAATCAC
Source organism: Lithophane socia (assembly GCA_947522985.1). Lineage (NCBI taxonomy): Eukaryota > Metazoa > Arthropoda > Insecta > Lepidoptera > Noctuidae > Lithophane > Lithophane socia. Next base: position 17,844,816 of record OX383252.1, read on the forward strand.
AACTCACCCAATAGAAAGTTTAGAAAGTTATTTGGAGGTACAAAAACATCCTTAAAATACCCTCTAGCCCAAAGTAATAACGACAAAATAATATTTACAACTCAATTACGAAAAGTTTTGCTCGAAAATTCGGGTGCGTTGTTCATTTAAAATTTTATTAGGGCGCGCTAAACTATATGGGATTACTCAAATGGGTTCTTAATGGATGTTTCTAAATGGCTGCGCCTCTTAGTAAAGCTCTTCGATTTGAGTGTATCCATTGAAGTGCAGGATTTGCTAAATAGAGCTGGCTGTATTCTACGGCTTCTGGGTTTTGCTTTCGAGTAAAATACTCAAAGAAAATCTAGGTTTGAGAACATTTTGTATGGTGTTTTTGTAACGGATTACTCTGTGGTATCTTTTCCATCAAACAATGTTAAATAAGGCCATGTTTACCAGCTAAAAGAGAGGAGCTCGTGGCTAAGTAATAACTGCGCACAGGTCGATGCATCAGGTTAAGGTATGCTTGCCGGGGTTGGTCCGTGGATAAGTGAACATCTCTACATACCGAGACTGCCGCGTGACTCGGAAAGCACGTTATGTCGATGGTCCTGGCTCTCGTTCGTGGATCTTTGACAGTCGTTACGGGTCGTCAGAAGCCCGAAAGTCTGACAACCAGTCTTACCAAGGGGTATCGTATTGCCCAGTTACTGGGTTGTGGAGGTCAGATAGGCAGTCGCTCAATGTAAAATACTGGTATTCAGCTGCATCCGGTTAGACTGGAAGCCGACCTCAACCTAGTTGGGAAAAGGCTAGGCAGATTGAATGAATGTATATAAGCCAAAAGCGATTTATCTGTAAAAAATATACAACTATGGTTTAAGCAATTTAATGAGGTGTTTATTTTTATTATTATTGTTCTCAAAATCAAACCAGCCATAATTAATTCACGAAAACAACGTTCACATTAAATCCATAATTTCCACCTCAGAAAAACAACTGCATCGCTGACCTATTTAATAACCAAAACAATAGACTAACGGCCTAACCTTAGAATAATAACGCACTAACCTACTTAACTCTAACTCATTGAAAGGTTCAAACTTTACAATAAATTAATACTAACTGGTTGAGGCTTCATGGTTCTATAGTTCTATCAAAACAGCATAGTTGCCTTCCGCCTATTATTAAATTTATTCGTTATACGGCCGCGAGCTTCATACAGATTTGAAGTGTGGGGGAGTTACCATAGATACTGGGGGGAGGCTGTTGCCGTTGGTGATCCCAGTTGCCTTGGTTCCCGGCGAGGTACGTGGATGTGGTCCAAGTTGCGAAGGTAAAAGCTGTTTTTTGTTTCCAGGGATTTTATTAAAGAGGCTTAGAAAATGAAATATGGAGAGAAAATATTTTGATGTTTATATTTTGGTAAAAATCATAAAACATTTTCGAGATAAATAATAACCATGAAATGTCCTAAAATATTGGGAGAGGTCTTAGCTAATTGAATTAGAGCAGTAAATTATAACAGCATATGACAATTCAGTAAATAATTCTATATTGATCTAAAAAATCTAGTCAGGTTCAGGCACTGCCTCTAGTACCCCATTGTGCTAAGCCGTTGGTCCTACGCCTGATCTCTCTCCGGTCGTGTCGGATTTCCGTCCCATCGGACTATGAGAGTGAGGGAAGAGAGAGTGCACTTGTGTCTGCGCAAACACTTGTGCACTATAATATCTCCCGCGCCGAAGGCTAGTCTCCGTTGAGATTGGCCGCCGTGGCCGAAAATACGGTCTGGAGGACTATATATATATATATATGCTAAGCTGAAACAGACAAGTAATATTAGAAGTAACTAGGTAGGTATTTAGTAAAACTCTTTGTGGGCCGGTCTTGCGTGGGTAGTGCTACCCACATTCTACCACACAACTTTCATCGATGTACGTTGCAGCTTTGCCGAAAAGTGTACACCAACCCCTTGGTGTTGCAAGTGTGCAGCGGTAGCTAATCACCGTCAAGTGTCTAATACAGTCGAGTTGTTTGTCATCATAAAAATGAAAAAGATTACACTGCTTACATAACTATAGATATACGAATACTAGGTTTTTGGCTTCTTGGTATTCATGTGTGTATTTTATGTCTTTGTTTTCATTTCAGATAATATTCCTAAATTATTATCCTCTGCCTTGTACCAAGCCCCTCGATCTGAAAGTCCTCATTAAGAGTTGAACAACAAATAAACATCGCTATCGCTGTTTATTGGACATTATTTATCGAGATCGCTTTGCCGTGGGATCCTCTTTCGTTTTATAACAGTCCTGCTGAATGATAGCTAGTACCTATGTGTTTTTGTTCGTGTTTAATGTTTTGCTTTTCAAATTAAACGGTGTTGAATTTAGATGGGTATCTGTTTATATGTAAGATAGGATCAAGGTTTTTTGGGGTCTTTTTGCTTATAGGAATAAAATATGTTCTTCCTTTGTTTGTGGTTTTGGTCATCATAAAAGTATTTTTAATATTCCCAAGTTCGACTAAATTGAACAAAAAACGATTTTTCTTAAACATGCTTGGAAATTCGAGCATTATTTTGACAACCTTATTCGAGATAAATTGAAATTGCTGTACTAGTCAAAACAAGAGACGATGCGGCCGGCAATGTACTACAAATTAGATGTTATTATCAAAATGCAAATTGGCGTCTTTCATAAAATTATCTTCAAAGAAATAATAAAAATTGAATTAAAATTGAAATATAAAAATTGAAATTAACAAGTCGAAATTACCCAATGAATACTTACTCGTTGAACTGTTACGAGTCAGGTCCAGAGTTCGAAGCTCGTTGCTTTTTACGAGAACCCACTTCATAATAATAATAATAGATCCCCACCATCGTATCTCTACGTTGAGGTCGTGGTGGGGCTTGCGCGCTCTGAACTCTGGGTCTGTACCGATAGAGTTTTACTTAGGCGAAACACCCCCTGCCATTTTATCCGTGTATATATAAAACATTGATCAGGCAGGGGCCATAATCCTTCCATAATAGTTCTAGGTATCCAGTCCACTATAGTCACCCAAACCCATATATATGGGACACGTTCCTCCTCTCTGTGAGAGGGGACAATATTCCATGAACCGGGCCCAGTACGGATTTACTTATTTTAGTTTTTTATAAGTAATTAAAATGAACCATGATGAACTTATCATCAGCAAGGGAAGAAAAGCAAGATAATGATCTTGCTCTTTTTCCAAAGAGATCATTCAGGCGTCAAACATTTTATACCCAAAAATCATTAAAGTGCCAGTTAGAAAATAAAAATCAAAAGATCATAATATCGTTTGCTTACCTACGGGAAATAATATCTATCAATGGTTTTACTCCTACGAAAGTCTCTCTGATCAAACTCACATACAGAAACATTTAGGATTTAACACTAGGTTTTTAAAAGTCAAACTCAATATGTTTTGTTTCCATGTTCTGCAATAGTCCTACACTAACCGGAGTTGTCCTTGAGGACACTTGCATAGTGCATATAGGGATAATCGTTGGTTGATGCATCATCCCATTTAGCCTCTGCGAGTTGGCTTCGGCACCTCGTACGCCTTCCAAAAGACCGGGACCCCATGGTCCCGAGACATGTAAACATATACCTACAAAATAATAATAGATAAACATGCTTACTCATCTCAGTTTGATGGATTAACATAACATAAGATTTATGTGCAAAACCTAGTCTTTCTTTTTCGTGTGATTAGGTTACTGTCAGAGTTTTTATGCTGCCCATGGGCCTCTGACTTGGCTTCACATGCCGTCGAGAAATATCTCTCAGGCATGCCGGCCGGTTTTCTCACAATGTGAAACCTTCACAGTTTTTGGAGCAAGTGATAATTATACATAAACCAAAACCTAGTGTAAAATATTAATGCTATGTTAATTGTAAAATCCATTTTTTTTTAAATAATCTTTTGATACTGGTGGTTATTTTAATGTAATTGCGTAAATTGAAGTTCAATAACAAAATCAAGTATGTTTAACTGAAATTAATGTAGAAAAAAACTACTTCTGGACAAAACTTGACATAGACAACATCTTAATTTTTTCATGTTAATTAATTATCCAAGAAATTAAAAAAAAAATCGTAAAACTAGAACATCAAAGAGAAGGTGTAATGTCAACTTCTAGAAAATGAGTCTACATACAACTTCACGTTTTTTTTCGTTCCACCAAACCAAATAACAAGGACCATGACGCCATCTAGGTATTTAACAATCAATTTCAAGCAGGAAACCTAACCTATAAATAATTAACCCTCTATCACTTTCATCCCTCGAGCAATTCCATAACAACTCAAAAAGCATAAAATGAAACTTAACGAAACCAGTGTGTTTTAGCCTCAATTTGATACTAAAAGAGGCAAATATAGAAAAATAAAAACTCTATAATTACCAATGTTTTATAAGGATTACTTTCTTGCACTTATTGCTTTGTCAAATTTTCCAATAAGTCTCACCAAGGATTGTTACGTAAAAATATAAAATAACTGTAAAGAGCAAAAACATAAATATCACATCACTATACCTTTATTTTTATTTAAAAAATCCCCAACGCCATCTATGGGCAATACAGCGCACTACCAAGCTTGGGCGGTTCGCGTAGGGCGGGCGGTTCCGTAGTTCCAGAAATATTGATAGATGTCACCACCGTCGGGGTGAAACTTCTAGCTGACTTGTTTCATTCCCGTGGACACCATTTTCGAAGAGATGGCGCCATTATAGAGGATTGAAAAAGGGGGTGTTTTTCAGAATTTCGATTATATTTTAAAGACAAATGATTTTAGTCCATCCAGTCATTATCTTTTTACTTTTTGAATATTTAGCTACAAAAAAACTATTTTACGTTTAGTGAGCCAGTGAGCCTAAAGTTTGTCGAGTAATTTACCTTCATGAAACAGCATATTTTTTTTTAAAGGAATAAGACTCCGTAACTAAACGGTAGAAGAGAAAATTGATAATTACAAGATAGATTTTTTTGCTCAGTTTGTTCTCAGTCCACATCTCACCACATGGCCTCATGAGGAAATAATAATCTTTTTTACCTTAAGAAAACAGAGGGTTAGATCGTACTGCTTCCGACAAAAAACGCACGCTTTCTTCCACGTAATGTCAGATCTTAATATGCCTCTCTTAAATAAAGTTCCTAAGTAAACGCTTTTTCATTATTATCATCTTTCTTATTTCCTTTAGGTATATCTTAAAGACACTTATAAATTACATTTTTAAATATTAGATTTAAAAAATATTAAAAATAGTAGCCCACCGGTATAGCGAACAGGGTCCAAGCTAACGGCGGCGGTCAGGGCTCCAGAGAGAGGAATCTCCTAACAATACGGGCCGTGTCCAGGAGTACCGCTTTCTGAATCAGGCCCTTAACCCAGCTGCCCAACGAGAGATTCCATAGGTGTTGGTCGAGGCTCTTGGCAATTAAGCCATTGGCTGATACAACTGTCGGCACAATGATCGCAGAGTCCACATCCCACCCCACATGTCAACAATCTCGTGAGCCAAGTCAAGATACTTTTATTATTATATTTTTTTTTGTAACAAAGTAATTCAAAATATAGTTTACATGTATTTTTCTTTTTGTCATGTCAGAAAATATGCGTAGGACCTCATTATCAAAGTCCCTAAGGCTTCAAAAGAGGACATTATTTTACCTGCTTTTGAAATACATTCCTGAACGCCATTTTTACTTGAAAAAAAAGCCTTAACGAGTTTCCTTTCTAAGGTTTTCTTTTTCGAGACGTAGATAATATTACAAAGTAAAATCTGAATACATTATACTCGTTAGGACTCATTTTAGCATGATATTTGTATTGTCTTCATAATTTGAATTATGAAAAACATCGTTTTATTTCATAATGGTTTGGAGAAAAGAGACTGCATACAAGAATGCTTGTTATTTTGCGTGTTTCAAAATTCTAAATGCTAACTGAATTATAATGACGATGAAGATTATCAATAACTACGCTTGGAAAGTAGATTCGTAATAGCAGGGTGTTTACTAAAGAAACAAAAGAAAAAAGAAATATTTTTTTTTATACTAAAAAGGTACAGAAACTTGTACTGGTATTGAAAAGGTTACTGCATAATCATTAATATACATTAAAATTTATTTATTTACGAAACGAACCAAAGGCTACCCAACTTCCGCCTGGCCTCTTCCCATCGTCACGTGTCAATGCAAGAGAATGTATGAATTATATTATCTATGTAAAATAAACTAGAACTAGGTCCGCTGCAGTGTCATGTGAGTGTCCACAGTGGCTATGCATTTTGATATGACAAAGAAAGGTCTGCTTGAGCATTTCTTGGTAACTTCTGTAGTTTTCCAGTTAAAAACTAACAGTGTCTCCAAATAAGTTCCAGCAATACAAAATTAATGTCCCGCAAAACACATTTCCGAAAACAAACACATACAAAACACAAGAATAAATTACACTAGGCACGTGCCGCGGGGTTGCTTGCAATTTGTGCAGGTGTCCCGTCTGCGGTGTCAGACACTATCAGAGTCGCGACACGGTTGCCGAGAGCGCTCCCACCGGCATCGGCTACGATTTCACAGCCCACGAACGGTGTCCAACACTATTTTGCGACACTTTAGTGTTGTTTATTTTCCCTCTGTGTTATTGGATTCGAATTTTCGTGTCGTGATGAATGTAAATTTGTACGAGTTTCACGTACTGCGGCTACCTTTGCAAAAATAAAAGGTTTGAATTTTAAAAGGTTGGTGGTGGCGTGGTTGTGAGTATCACATACAGTCGTCATTGATTCAGATTTGCGTTTGTTTTGGGACTGAGTGAAGCAGGTGTGCACGCCCTTGAAACTGTTGCGGGAATCACTCTATCACCACTCCGATTAGTAAATTTTTCTACTTTAGGAGTATGAGGAACAGGGTGTAAAGTTCACTCATCCACCATAGAAAAGGGAGGATCCTCCTACCAGACGGGTGCTGTGTCTGGCGGGCAACTGCCCAACGATTGATATTGGATTCTTGTATATATGTCCACTGCACGGTAAACTTTAATTGCACGATGCAGGATTTATGTGACATCAGGATTTTTGTGTGACGTTAGGTCTTTGATGCGTAGTTCGCATGTAGCGATGTAGATACTGCCACACTACAAAAACCATCAATAAGCATAATTTTTTTGTAACTGACTTCAAAGTCAAACACATTTTTTTTATAAATTCTGATTTCTTAGCTACATCGGATAAGATTACCACATAGCACAAAAATAGAGGCTCGATAAAAACAAAAAAATCGACTTCACGACGCGACACTTTTCACCTCTGCCATAACATAGGTCAAAGCTCGAAAATATCGGAATTCTGATTACGTCCTCCGATTGCATGAGCAAACAACGTACGTTTGATAAAAAAAAATAAAGTAGGAATTCTATGAAGGGTACCGGTTTCTGGGAAAAACTAGGGTTCCTAACAGTTTCTGAGAAACACCAGGGTTCCTGAGATAATGTTTGAATAAAGGCGCCGAATTGATGTCTACACCAGATTACTTTGAAACTAGGATACTTAATGTAAAACCGATTTTCCGGAAGCGTTTTTAAAATGGAAATGCATTTTTGTGGGGATATTCGATTATCGCCGCGTTTTTTATAAGTTTTGGAAGACGGAGGAAGATAATGGGTATTTGAAACGCCGATCTTTTTTATGTGGTTAGATAATATTCGTAAAATTTGGCTGGTCGTGAATAAGATGCTTAGCAGTTTGGTTATACCTAGTTGTAGATATACGTAGGTAGGTATTATTTTATTTCACACCTTCATTCCTAAGAAATCACGTCCAAAATTTATTATTTCACCAGCACTTCCGAAAAACACATCGTATATAATAAAATTCAATCCCTCCTGACAGTAACCCATAAACAGTGCCAAAAAACCTTATGCAAAATAGTGTCGGGTTCCGCACTTATCGCTAGACGTTTTTCGTCCCTGTCCGTTTCGCCCAAATTCCGAGCGTGTTTCGTCGACATAAATCCGCGTCCACATGCGGTGGCCGAGGCATTAGTGCTGTTGTTTCGGCGATTTGTTTTTTCGTGTGTCCACGGCTTAATTTTTCGTTTTCGAACGTTTGATTCTTGAGTAATTAGAGCTAGGGTGATTTGTGGTTACTGCGACTTTCTTTGTGCAATTACTGAGTAATAATTTCTAAGTGGTTTAGTGAGGATCGCATCCGAGCATCGCGCTATTGCTTTTCCAATGTCCAGCATAATATTTTATCAGATTTGCCCTAAAACTGCTTTCTCAGAGATTTTCACAACTTGCAATTCAAATTCTCTTGCACACCAACTTCGCGTGACCTTTAAAAGTCCGTTTGTCTATCTTATCAGGAATCCTCATAAAAGTTCAAGCTTAAAATATCACCCAAACCAACACAGTATATTTACCTACATTATGGATTAGGAAACCCATCGGTTACCTTCCAACACCTCTAGTGTGAACCGATCCAAGACAAAGGGCGAGTCATTGGTAATTAACACTTGGCATTTACATCTATTGTCGTGGCCCTATTTGAACAAAGTTCACATTGACCTGGCTGCCATTTTGAGATTGAATGTTGGTAGTCGGTATAAGGAGGTATGGGTTGATCGTTTTGGTAATGGGACATGTTAGTCATAGTGCATTGTTTCTACCCACCCCTATGTGAGTTCAAGTGTGTTTATGTTGGGAATAGGTGATTTAGGATATTGTAGAGTGACCAAAAAATCTATGAATTTATCAGTGTTTATTAATTTTGCTTCTTTGCTAATATTCTTGAATCTCAGTAAAGCTATTTGGTCAGGCATTAATAGTTGATTTGACGTGCCGTGTGTACAGATTTCAATGGACTATTTAAATAATATGGCGTGTGGAGACACCCGGCAATAAAAGGCTCAAACTTCAAGGCCTAAAAAGTTAGCCAACTTAGGACAGCTCTGACAGGCGATGCAATCTGAATTTAAAAATAAAACCCTGTTATTAGCTTTAATTAAAACTTTTACTTTCGACAATTTAAAACATCAATTATCTCTGTGTCCCAAAAGTCAGTAATCCCGGTGGGCCCGAAATAGGCAGAGAACTTTTTATATTCATATTCTAAAAGAATTTAACCTATTAACGCTCTTAATAACCCATATATCATACATAATTATATTTTACATTGAAAATTTCCCTACGAAATTCCTTGGGGTAATATCGACGCAATATGGGGTGCCATTGTACTCCGAATTCTGTGCGAACGGGGCATTTGAAGGCTCCACTTGAGGGTGCTATCCGAGGCACTGAACCAATTCGCTATCGTCGACCTTGTGATTATAACTTTTTGTTTTAGAATTGTAAATGCGAGTTGGGTGCGAGTTTTTACCCCCTTTAGTCTGTAATACTGATATTTTATTGAACATACAAAGTTTAAGCAAACAGATGGTTGGTTACTTACTGCATATCCGCTGCTACCACAATAATGTTACACAATGTTCATTTTTATTCAATTGTGATATCCCAAAATTTTTCATTATAAAATACATGAAATAAAAACTAACCTATTAAGTATAAGAGCTAGTCTTCAAGACCAAGTTACTCTCTAACGTCTAACCTAATAACAAAATACCAAACTACCGTACGTGAACCACTCGTAGGGAAATGCCAAAAGCCAGTTAGAAAATGCCAAACGCTAGACGCAGGGGCAAACATTTGTTCGTTCCCATACCTCTTTTGTTGCCCATTGTCGAAGGTGGCAAGGCTGACTCGGCAATTTTCTTTATTCAATCAGGGAATACCTCCTTTATACCGACAATGGGAGCTTTTGAATAGTTTTCCTTGCGTAATTCGTGTTTTCTTAGTGATTGAGGTAAAGTTTGCGTTTGTTTGACTGATTTGGGTGGTAACTGATTATAATGTTGTTAGAAGTGGCTTTTTCAATTTATTTTCAACGTGGTGTGCCAATTTTCATGACAACCAGCTTTGTAAGCAGCGTAAGAGAATAAGAGTAATTAGAGTACCGAATTAAACCGATAATTCATAACTATATATAAATATTATATATAAATAGTATTGTCCTTATATAATGCAAGCGTTGGATTTTTTGAAGATTAACACATTACTGTAGCTTATTTTGTAACGAATGCATGTTTTGATTAATTCCTTTTATCAATCCATATATCCTTATTCACAAAAATCGCTGACATAGATAAATCCATTTATTTCACCTAAACCATAGAAACTGCTTCAGACCAATCGATCGAACGTAACACAGTATAACTAAATAGCTTATTTACGCGTCAAAACATAGTTTTATGATCCCTTTTACGACCCGATTTACTTACAAATCGGAACAGTTTATGGTTTATAAAACGGGACGCGTAAAATACTGTTTTAAGAGGGTTCGGGCCTTACTGTGTTTTAAGGGTTTTATTTGAATGCTGATCTGTGAGAAGTATTTATTAAAATTTTAAATAAACAACGTTTTATCAACTTAGTCGACGAAAAAATCTGCGAGTTCTTCCAATATCATTGAAAGATAAGTTGTTGAAATATTTGCTCGAGTCTTTGAATATTGGTGTTAATCTTATTACACGACCTATATATGCATAATCCTAATCAAATAATCAAATTGTCACTAACTGTTACTGTGTGAAGAAACCACAAACATTTAGTGGGCATTACTTTGGTTGGTCATCATGCAATTTTTTCAAGAAAGAAAGAAGAAAAAATATTTTATTTAGGACACGCAGGCATTTAGGCACAGTAAATACCTACAAACAATAAAAAAATGGAACATTGAAAACTAAAAACATCATCGAGAAAAGACCCGTGTGACAAGCTCCTATCTCAGCATAATGCTGCGATATTCTATATATCAGCATAATGCTGCGATATTCTATATCTCAGCATAATGCTGCGATATTATATGGCAACGAGGTTTGTGAAACATTTAACAACTTCTTTTCTACGATTGGCTCCACCTTAGCCAACCTCATTCCTACACAAAAATACCAATACAAAACTGTAACAGTGCCAGATTCTCAAACATATATAAAAGAGAGCTCACAAACTTCACACCATGCCGAGCAAGTGAAGTATCCAAAATAATCAAAAATCTCGATCCGAACTGTGGTGCCGGTATTGACGGTATAACCACCAAAATCGTCAAGTGCGTAAGTGATTTAATCGTGGACAAACTTACTGACTCTATAGACATGCATCTTGCCGGTGGAACTTTTCCAGATCAATTCTTAAAGATAGCCAAAGTTACACCAATCCACAAATCTGGGGTCAAAACGGATCCTAACAACTATAGACCGATTTCAGTTCTTCCGATTATTTCTAAAATATTTGAAAGGGTCATTTATACACGCTTAGATGAACACCTCACCTCAATAAATTTCCTCTTTGAAAGACAATATGGCTTTCGAGCACACTCTAACACCCTTCCCGCTACTACAGATCTAATTACGAAAATACAAAGGAATATTTATCAAAAAAACATGGCGCTAGGCTTATTTATCGATCTTAAAAAGGCTTTTGATACAGTTAGCCATCCCATACTACTACAAAAGCTAAAAGACATAGGCGTGTCAGGTGTAGCGTATGAAATGTTTGAATCATATCTGAATAACAGGCTTCAGGTAGTTAAAATCGGAGAAAACCAAAGTAAACCGCACAATATCACGTTTGGTGTTCCCTAAGGATTACTGCTAGGACCACTGTTTTTCTTAATATATATAAACTCCATCCATAACGTTCCAATACACGGGCATATTTCGCCATATGCGGACGATACTTGCCTTTTTTATTTTGGTGGGTCTATAGCTGACATGATAAACCAAGCCCATCAAAACCTAAACTCATTGTCCGTCTGGTTTCAACATAATCTTCTAACAATCAATGCATCCAAGACCAGCTACGTCATATTTAAAACCAAAAATAAGAAAATAACTTTTGTCGTTAAACTTAGAATCATACTAATTTTACGCTAACAAAATATCTAATCATAATTGGAGATGCCTTATATCCAGCAGTGGACTGCGATAGGCTGATGATGAAGAAAATAATACCTAATGTATTATGTTTTTGGGTTGCCCGGGTTATAAATAATAAGTATTATAACAAATTAGTGGGTCTTATTTTTGTGATACCTATTTAACGTTTTGAATACCTGTTTAGGATTGGTGCAACACGACAACGACTACGATTCGATCGAAATATGGCCTGTACTGTAGTCTCTTCAACGGTGCCAGATCAACTATCGGTATATTGAGGGTGCTGAAATGTCTGTACGAAAACGCCACTATGTCATTCCGACTCTAGAACCACACCTAGAAACCTATCCTTCCACAGCGTGAGACAGGGAGACGTTATCTCTACAAAACTGTTCACTGCTACACTGGAGGATTTCTTAGGCTAGGCTTATACATCAATGGCACGTACATCACTAACCTTCAGTTTGCCGACGACATAGTTGTCAAGGCTGCAGGAAGACCTCAGTACAATGCTCGATGAACTTAGTAGAGCTTCCGAAATAGTGGGTCTTAAAATGAACATGGACAAGACAAAGGTCATGTCAAATGCCCATGTAACACCCACTTTCATGAAGATCAAAGACGCTTCAATCGAAGTTGTGGACGAGTATGTTTACCTAGGACAAACTGTCCAGTTAGGTAAATCCAATGAGGTGGCCTCCCACAAGTTGGACCGATGACGTTGTGAAAGCCGCAGGAATCCGCTGGATACGGGAAGCACATAACTGGTCGAAGTAGCGGTGCTTGGGGGAGGCCTATGTCCAGTGGACGTTTTTCGGCTGCAATGATGAAATGAATGAATGGTCACGTACCAATTTGATCTCAATTAGATGTTTTCATTTATTATTGATACTGTTTTATTGTCTGTCATTTATCCATGTTTTCACCTATCACTAGTGAAACTTTTTAGTATAAAATTAATACGAAGAAGATTTTAATAAACCATTTATTTTTGTAAAATTTTGTTTTATTTTTGACATAATTTTTATGACATTGCATTGATCCAAATTTTGAATGCAAAAGGGACTTATGTGCATTTTTAGCTTCATGAGTAACAGCTATTAAAAAATTTATATCTCTAATCAATTGCGCACGTTAAAACGCATTTAATGATATATTAACATGTTATATTAACAAATAAAAATCAGGAAATATTAAAAAAAAATTGTTATCAGAATTTTGTTTTGGCCGTCGTGTAAAATTTATGCTTTTTCATTTGTGGCCCTTTTGTATTCATTGAGCGATGTACACCTACGGACATAGATTTAACCAACTAGTGAAAAAATTAAAAACAATATTCTAGTTTTTATGAAATTCTTGTTCCTTATTTAGATACTTGATAATTGATTCATGAATGCAATATTATCGTTGAATTGATAACTAGTAATACTGATGTTCTTGATGAATGATTACTTGGATATGATTTATGGTTGCAACCCTATGTATCCGACTAGTTTGATTAATTTCAGATTGAGAGCACACGATGTATATATCATTGCTAAAATCTTCGACAGAGCATGAAGTTACATTACAATTTTCAGACAAAAGAAAAACGCGTTTGTATTTTATATTCACTAGTTATAACATTATTATTAAATAAACTATTTTGTAAATAACTAACTGTAAAGAAAATAAAAATGGAAAAATATACTGGGCACAAAATGCCAAAGGAAAGGTGGAGAGGCAAAAGAGCTTTTATGGAGCAACTTCGGCGTGCTGTGTCGTAGTGAGAGCGTTTACTAGGTATATTTGGGGTACGGAATCAGTGGCAGCGACTGCAGGGTTTAATTACGGGTTGAATGGGTTTTTTAGGGTTAAATTAGACTTTGGGCACGAATTTTCGGGTATTAGCTGGAAGTTTCTAGGGGTAGGAGTTTTTTTAAGTAAATGAAAAAATTCTAGCTAAAAGAAATCGGAAATCCAAATCAAGCTATTGGAAAATCCAAATTGAATGATTTGGTGAAAAGTTCCATTAATTCAATGTGTATTCATGGCACTTTGTGTATTCAATGTGTAAACATTGAATTAATTGAACTTTTGCAGAATGCTTAAGATAATACTGTCGAAAACAAATTCCATTTCAATATTCAAAATTCAAATAACAAGTAATTTCTATTGATTTACTGACTTCTAATGAGGATCATTATCAAGATGAAATCATGCAGTGATGTGAAATGATTGTCATTTTATGCGTGACTGCTGCTTACCTGCATGCGTAGATAGCCCTCGTTATAAATCCCTCTCCCCGTAGAACACCCTCGTGAGGGGACCACAACTACACGACACACAAATGTACTAACATTTAGCATCTTTGTCTATCCTGTTACTAGTTACGGTAATCGGGGTAGAGGGAACTATTCAAGCCTTCCTAAGCGATTACGGTTTTTTCGGATTAGCCATTAATTCACCCAAGGATTTAAAAACCGGCCAAGTGCGACTCGGACTCGCGCACGAAGAGTTCCCTACCATTAGCTATAAAAACGGCAAATAAATCACGTTTTTTGTAAATATTTATTTTATTCTGTTTTTTAGTATCTGTTGTTATAGCGGCAACAGAAATACACCATCTGTGAAAATGTCAATTGTCTAACTATCACGGTTCATGAGATACAGCCTGGTGACAGACAGACGGACAGCGGAGTCTTAGTAATAGGGTCCCGTTTTATCCTTTGGGTACGGAACCCTAAACATATACATATTGAGAAAAAAGTATGTTCTGGTTACCTATAGCACGCATGGCGTTCTGTATCCATCACATTTAAATATAAAAGACTAAGAAAATTACAAGACAAAAACTCCGCGAAAACTGCAACTGCATAAGAAAAACGCGAAAAAAACCGTCCAGAGCAAAACATCGTATTCGACAAACACCGTCTCCTCCAACGATCTCCGCAGATATGCAAAACACAGTCCTTTGTAACATGATCTTATTGTGTTCGCCAACCCCGTCGCCACACTGAATACGGAACGACTAACGTCGATTTAGAAATTTATTAGAATGCCACCAGGTTTTGTCATGCGAAACGCGAGTTGCCGACGTGCACCAAGAAGTTATTGTTGCATTATGGGGTGCATTCTGAGCTACGAGTATTGTGGGCAACTTGGTTGCGAGCTTGATGGATATGAATTTGCTGGTAAGGGTTGAGGTGAGTTTTGATTGTACCTTGTTCGGAAATTTTAGTTGTGTTGTAAGCAGGGCTTGAAATAACGGTATTTTAGGGAACCGGTACCGTTGGCTTTGGTGTGATACTGGTACCAGAGTGTACCTGTACCATTGATATTTGTAATCGTAAGTTAAAGTGAGAGAACAGATAATATAGTAAGTAAAAAGGATAGTTAATAGGCATTAGAGGTTAGGGTTCCTCGTATAAAAACGAGATTTGTGGTATACGGCGGGTACCTGAATTTGGTACCGGTACTTGTTAGGTGGAGCACAGGTACCTGTGTGGAAGCGGTACCTTTCGGAACCGATAACCATCTGGAACCGGTACCCAGGTACCGAAATGGCAAGAACCGTTAAGTATCGGTACAGAACCTGTACTTTTGGTACCGGTTCAAGCTCTGGGTTTAGGTGTCTGGGTTATTTTCAGTAATCTGCGTCGGACATTAAATTAGCTGTTGTGTCATTTAGGTATATTTGCTACACTGATGAAGCTTATTCAGTTGTATTCAACTAGGTAAGAAAATACGTAACGTCCAACGCAGACCAGTGATTGGCATGACAATAGCCATGCATTACAGGACAATCAATCTGCCTAGCCCTTTTTCCGTCTAAGTTGGGGTCGGCTTCCAGTTTAACCGGATGCAGCTGAATACCAGTATTTTACATGGAGCAACTGCCTATCTGACCTCCAAAACCCAGTAACTGGGTAATACGATACCTCTTAGTATGACTGGTTGGTTGGGACTTGGTTTCATGCATTACAGTACAGATTCTCATATATACATGAAAAGAGCTATTTTCAACGAATAATCTATTTAATATTGTACCTACTGAGTATAATAAGATAGAGATTAACAAGTGTTCGGGCTTTTGTTTTTTTTTTTATCTAGGTCTCTTCAAAAACTATAATCTATTCGTCCTCAGTACACAATCAACTCCTGAAGTCTAGTCATCATGTTCTTTGATGACATCATAAGCGACTACGAAGATGGCAAGTAAACATACTTCGGCTTTTATTTAGACGACTCTCTACCTTTCACTTATTTACTACTCAATACCATATAGCCAACGATCACACCCCAAATTTTCTTCCAGACACTACAAAAATGAATGGGTGCTACCCCTAATAACAGGGTAAAGGAACCGCAGACCGGATAGCGATTCCCATGTCAATCCCGCGGACCTCAGCGTGACAATGACAAGTCGAAGATTGCAGCGCTTGCAAATCCCTGGGGCAGAGCACAGAAATTGATCGGAGTAATTTGCTAACGTTCGGACTGCCACGGCGACACGATTCGTCTCGGCTGTGGCTTAAGATGGGAGGGAATTGCGTTGTATGGTGTGTTTATTATGATCGGCAAGTTTTGTGATTTTTGTTGCAAAACAATATTATTTGGGCAAATCTTTGATAACGGGAATGTCGGGGTTTAAGCAAATATACAAAATTATGTATAAGTTCTATTAACCAAGTTCATAAATACATCCTCAGTAGTAATTTTTACTATTTTTTTGTACACCATAATAATATTTCAGACAAGAGAGAAGCTCGTGGCTAAGTAATAACAGCCGCTCGGGTCGATCCATCAGGTTAAGCTACGCTTGCCGGGGTTGGTCCGTGGATGGGTGACCATTTTCACATATCGAGACTCCTCCGTGCCTCGGAAAGCACGTTAAGCCGTTGGTCCCGGCTGTCATTTGTGGATCTTTGGCAGTCGTTACGAGTTGTCAGAAGCACGAAAGTCTGACAACCAGTCTAACCAAAGGGTATCGTATTACCCAGTTACTGTGTTGTGGAGGTCAGATAGGCAGTCGCTCCATGTAAAATAATGGTATTCAGCTGCATCCGGTTAGACTGGAAGCCGACCCCAACATAGTTGGGAAAAGGCTAGGCAGAAGAATAATATTTCAGACAACGGGCCCATATCACTTATTGTATTGGACAGTATTGTCGCTCACTTCTTGAACCATAAATCCCGCCAATTGCGTAATATTCACTAAACGTGCCACACAATAATGTCTACGTTGAAAATCTATAGGTAACCAAAGGAAGAAAAGTGAAGAAGAAAGGTATTTCGGTCATAATGACCGTAAATTACGAAAGCAGTTTTTGGAACACCACTTTGCGACCGTAATTAATACACCAAATGTACCAATGCGACGTTTTCAATATCTAACACGCTTTCAAAGTTAATCTACTGACTGGTTCAGGAAAATATCGCAAAAAAACCTAGACTGGACTGGAGACAGCATTTTGTCACAGGACTTTTTCTCAGGAATGATTTATTTCAACTTTAGCCAGAAACGTTTCAGATTAACTGTTGAAAGTAAATTCGTTCCTGTAATAACCGAACTCTATCCTACCACCATCATAGCAAAAAAATACAAAAACAACGAAAAACCCATTAACAGTTTTAACGAAATTCAAAAACTAAAAAACGCCTACGGCACCAACCTTTATAAAAGCAAGGGGTGTTTTGAAATTTTCTATTAAGCGATGTAGCTATACGATGCTAGGAGAGACTTGAGACTTGAAACGTCAATTTTACGGAAGATTTCGCATAATACAGCCGCTGTGCCGCTTGATACATGCTTGCAGCTTGAGTTCGCTTGCGTCTCAGTGATATTCACGTTATTTATTGTGAGGGCTAAATGTATTGATATTATGCTGAATTGTATGAATTGTAAGCTTTGAGTGAATGCAGCCAGCTTGCATTGCAACCAAGAGTAGATTTTAGGCTTAGTTTAGTTTCAGCCAAAGTAAAAGTGTAAACGAGGTGCAAAAAGTTAAGGATAAGTAGAACTCAAGACTTTTCCAGAGATATCTCATTTTCAAAGATTGACATAGCTCTAAAACAACATAAATATTTCGGTATCGCCATTCAAATAATATCCACAATAAAAAACAGTTAAAAAAAATCCTTCATCCCAGCAGACAGACAAGACAACTCTATCATACAGTTATCGTACTATATTCGTAAAAGTGCTTCCACCCTGGCGTTTAAATGCTAAAAGATTTTATATCTAGCGCGAAAAATTGGAGTAAATTGCCGCCACTGGATAAGATAGGATGTTTTTTTTTTATACTGCCGTATGGCTGTGTAAGGGTGCCTGGGGAATTTTAGAAAAGCATCAAGTTTTTTTGTTTTTTGTTCTGTGCATATATGCAAATTTTTGGGCGGAGGCTCGGACTGGACTTGTGGGGGTTGTGCAGATTATGTTAACCGAAGTCTAAGCTAGACTTTGGTTTGCTACTGGGTAGCCAGAGTTTTATGAATGATTGTGATTGTAAAAAAGTTTATAAATAAGTTATAGAAAGGTTGGCCTCGCTAAGGGAAAAAATACGGATTCCAATATCTAATACTTTACTTAACGTAGGTATAATTTCAGTTCTAAATAATTACAAGTGGTTTGTGACAATTTGAATAAACAAAAACTTATATTAAAACCCTGTTTTTCCTACATGTTTAGCTGAAAATTACACGATCGTATTCAGTAGAAAATATTCAAAATGTCGTCAAATAGTGGTGGTTTGGCACTGCGTCGCCGACTAACCCAATATTACCCCTATCCGTCTTGCGGGACTCTCTGATTGGTCGGAGAGATAGGCATTTTATAGAGTGCCTCTCCAATTCATGTGGCACCTACATTCTTCACGTTGCCTCTAGGAGAGATAGATATTCTATATATTACTTATAGTCTTGATAAAGGAGTGTCTCTTGTTTCATTTGAATGTAGACTGGCCGTGACAAACTGACTTTTAGCAACGTCAAGAATACAAAACATGGGGTAATCAAATTCTATTATTTCTTTCACTCCGCTGTTTATTTAAAGTATCAATGGGCTGATTAAAATATTTCATTTAATCAAAAATATTTGCTTTAAAAATAATGAAAACGTGTTTAGAGATTGGTTAAATAAACAAAGAAATGATAAATAGAGTAGAGCCCGTAAAATAGATCTAAAATTAATTCGTCTTTGTTATAAAATATTTAAAGCACAACCACTTCGAAAGCCTATCATAAAATAACCAATAACCGTTTATCCATAATCACTAACACACACAGACAAAATTACCTAATCCCCACAAGTACAAAAGCAACATGAACGCACCTAGTTATAAGAAAACATAGTGAGCAAGATTAATTAACGTTATAGCCAAGTTATTAGGGCGCCGCCTAGCCGACATTTTATCATAAAAGATATAATCCTGGCTGGTAATCCCTCTCGCCGCTTCAAAGATAGCGATACCATACGATATGTATAAGCTGACAATGATAGTGGTGGCATGGAAGCGTTTTGGGCTTAATGTGATTTTGGGAAACCTACTTAGAAAGCAGCGTCATCTACCTGTTTTGTTGTAGTAAAGAAAGTATATAATACTATTCGCCAGATCTCTATAAAATTCAAGAAGAAATATAAACCAGCCGGTTTAATCTTCTAAGTAATCTTCTAAGTAATCTTCATCAAATTAAATCAGGTGCCCAATTATAAACATTAACTTATATAAAACTAACCAATCCATTATAAAACACAGCTGATTTAGAAATCGGAGAAGCGACGGTTGTTCTCGTGACATTTTACTTGATATTTAATAAATAAATCATAGTTGTTTTCCCATCACTGCATATAAAACGATTACATTGTTCCTCGCCCAACTTCAACAAACTCACTAAGACACGTCTGTCCCAGTCTCAAACAACAGCCACTTCGCACGTTCCTCCGCCCGGCACAGACACATCTAGCAAACAGCATTTAAATCCACGCGGGCCCCTATCAAACGCTCGTTTGCACAAAGTATATACTCCAAGTATATCTGGAATGGTTGCGAACGCCGAACCGAACGGTTTTCGGAACACTTTTTCCCTATTTCCACGGAATAAAAAGGAGTCAAAGAGAACTTCATGACTTTTGTTATACCGTATAGCTATTTTACATCGGAAAACGCGGCGAGGCAAATTTTCTAAAACCTTTTGTTGGCAATCGCCCTTTGTAAGTGTCGTATTGACTGTGTCATGAATGTGTGTGTTTTTGGGGACATTTTGGAATGTTTGGGTGAAGATGGAGTATTTTTTAAAAGTATGATGAAATATCTAAAGCCCGTATTACAAAACCTCACTCAAAACTCGAGCGTTACTTAAAACTCATTTAAAGCATTTTGATTGGTTGAAACTAGTTTTAAGTAATGCTTAAGTCTTAAGTGAGGTTCTGTAATGCGGGCCTAAATGCCAATAAAGTTACAGACTCTTATAACTTTTCAGTGTTGACTCTGGGAGATGGGTGCAATACAATAATGCGTAGGACTCGTTGAAAAGAGGCATTTATGGAAGCTACGAGATATTATAGTCAAAGTAAGTAGAGATTACAGCATAACGGCTGCTGGTTTTGTAGGAGAACCGTCACATACCCATTAAAAAAGTTAATTTTCATTTCAATGTCGTTCAAGCTTTGCTCACCAACCAACGTGTTCTGAATACGGGGCTTCTGATTTTAAAAGAGGGCTTTATATTGCAGTGGAATGTATTAAACTAAGTTGGGTCGCTTATATTTATCTGCCACTTTATAATCGTCAAAGTCAAAGTCAAATAATTTATTTCAAATAGGCACATACAAGGCACTTTTGAACGTCAAAAAAAAAAAGATATAGAAATGATTCTAGTTGACCCTTCCAAAAGGTAGTTTTCGTATGGAGAAGAATGGACAAAAAACACCACCGTTACTCTTTTAAAAATATTTTAAAATATTTTGTATACATCATTTACATATTATATGTAAATACGATGCACCTAGAATAAGATTACTGTACCACAATAGGTAAAAAGAATTAAAAAATGGAGCAATGACAAGTAAATTAATTGATAGATACATGGTGCTCACATATTTACAAACATTGTAAAACTAAACGATATCACAATTATTTCTAACATTTTTACCAGTAATACTAACAAGTCAGTGTGTGAGTCTTATTTTATTAAAAAGATTTAGATTTTTTCTTACATACATAATATTTTCATATATGAATTGGCAAGGTACCGTCATAATATTAATCCTTTTAAATAATTCCCTGAGAGATTCGCGACGACATAGATTATAAATGGCTCTGACAGCTCTCTTTTGTAAAATAAATATGGATTCAATGTCAGCAGCCCGACCCCACAGTAAAATGCCATACGACATAATGCTGTGGAAGTAACTGAAATAGACCAAACGCGCGGTTTCTACATCTGTTAACTGTCTTATCTTTCTAACAGCATAAGCGGCCGAGCTTAGCCGCCCCGCAAGAGATGTTATATGAGGTCCCCATTGTAATTTCTCGTCTAGCGTGATTCCCAGGAAAACTGTTTGATTAATAAATTCCAATTTTTCTCCATTTAATATGATGTCACATTCGCTACTTCTAACATTAAATTAATAAAGGTAATTTAAATCGAATGCATTTGGTTTCTTTTTCATTTAGTACCAAATTATTTACTGAAACCTAAACCAATCTTGGACCTGAAGAATAGAGCTATTCACATCGTCAAGGTTTTGTAACCGCCGGTTTATTTAAAAAATCAATGATGTGTCATCTGCAAATAACACCATCTTCAGTTGATTTAGAAGAAATTGGGGTAAATCATTAATGTAAACTAAAAAGAGGAATGGACCCAATATCGAAACTTGAGGAACGCCCATTGCCATTTCAGACCCCAATGAGTTTACGCCGTTTACTTGAACTTTAACTTTCGTCATACCTACAGTAGTTTCTTAAGGTTCCGTTTAAAAATGAAAAACGGAACCTTTATAAGATTACTGTTATGTCCATCTGTCACAGAAGTTTTTCTCAAAATCTATGCCACATAGCAATTTGAATTTTGCCATGATGATAGGTCTTGATGACCAGTGAAAGTCTATTATTTTCAGAATACAGCAAGTAGTATCTAGAATAAACACACACATAACATCACGTACACCCACAAATATCTACCACTTACTTTTCCTGCTAGAATTGAGCCTGATACTCTGCTATCTACTGCTATCTACTCTGCTATCTACTACTACGATCGGGTCGATCCATCAGGTTAAGATACGCTTGCCAGGGTTGGTCCGTGGATGGGTAACCATCTTTATATACCGAGACTCTCCGTGCCTCGGAAAACACGTTAAGCCGTTGGGCCCGGCAGTCATTTGTGGATCTTTGTCAGTTGTTAGGAGTCGTCAGAAGCCCGAAAGTCTGACAACCAGTCTTACCAAGGGGTATCGTATTACCCAGTTACTGGGTTGTGGAGGTCAGATAGGCAGTCGCTTCATGTAAAATACTGTTATTCAGCTGCATCCGGTTAGACTGGAAGCCGACCCCAGCATAGTTGGGAAAAGGCTAGGCAGGTGATGATGATGACTCTGCTATCTACTTAAGTATACGCAATAATACCTATAGACTGGGAACTTTGAGACGTACTAATCCGTACTTACCGCAATGGTCTCCAATACGAACGATTATTGTGTTCACACGTACACAATAATCGTTCGTATTGAAGACCATTAACGGTTAGAGGTATAGTAATGGGAGCGATAAAATCTTTATTGATGATATTCTTTTTAGAGGGAATAGATAAGAGTCTGGCGGTATAGTGAAGCACTAACTTAATGTAGTATATTTATGCTTAGCTTCTGTTACTATTTGAATCAGTACATTACAATCAGATAATTTAAATCACTAAAAATGCGTCTCGAAATGACTGTTAGAATTACTTAACGGTTGAATTTAATAAAAAATAATGGCCAAAGAATAAATAAATCGATATCAGCAGTTAGTAAATTAAAGCTGCAAACTCTTGTTACACAGCCTTTTGTGATTAAAAGAGTGTAGATTCTCCTATCTTTTACCCCACGAAAAAAAGTAATCTATATAAATAGATGGCGTCATCGTCAGTGACAACTGGGCCCGTGTCAACTCAACCCGAATAATAAAACCAGATATTTTACTCCCAATTACGGTGATTTGTACGGTTGGGCAGAAAGCCGATATTTTAAAATAAGTCATTATATTTAATTTTGTTTTGCAAAGATTTTGGTTTTTTAAACATAATTATCTACAACGGCTATTTCGATTATGATAACTTTATAAGTACTTCGCCTAAGTTCATTAGTTTTTTATTTTGTCTGGATTAAAAAGACAAGCGGTCCTGTGCTATGATAATGACACACGTCGGATCTGATGACAAAAGATAAGTTTTCTATCTCACTCTTGCACATTAAGTTTACAATAGTCTAGTAAAACATAAAAGACAAGTAGCCGATTTCGGCGATTCTGATTTCTGCTTATATAAGTATTTCAATAAATAAAAACAGACTTTAATGCAAAACAGGTTCTAGAATTCAATTTCATTTAAAATAATAATATTTATTACATCCTAACTTATATTATAAATGCGAAAGTGAGTTTGTTTGTTTGTTTGTTATGCTTTAGCGCTAAAACGGCTGAACGGATTTGGATGTTTGGAGAACGGCAGATTTCGTACCGCCAACTTTAGTTGGTGTTTCGCTATAAGACATTCAGCACTTATAAAGGACCTTAAAGTAATTCTTTTTACGTATTTATTATATTTTTAGAACTTTGGAAACGTTTAAAAAAAGGGATTTTAAAAATGATAACAATTAAATAACTAAACGTTAATTTATTGACAACAAAACGCAATGCACATTTTCAAAACTAGCCATGTGTAAAATAAAACCATATAATGGTTGATGAAATGATATTTCAAGAAAATCATCTGTCACTTGTCAATGGCTTCTTTGCTGTTTTATTGAATTGCTGTGTGTGAATCCGTTTATGCATTTTTAAGTCTTTTTGATTACGTTGATACGCTGAGTTGAGCATTTTTCCTCCGTAGCGATTGATATTGTTGGCGTTACTTTGCGAATGGACGCTTAATAAGTGGTATTGTTGTGACAATTGTGAAAGGACGCTCAATTTCATTCTTGTGCATAGTGTGTTGGATTTCGACGAGATGTCGAGTGTACAGTGCATTAATTGCAACCTGAGTTTGTCTCGCATGAGACGGCACGCTCTAGGAGACGAGAGTGAGGGCCTGGTCAACACTATCTGATTGTGGAAATAATATGAATGGTCGGGAAGCAATATTAAGTTATTGCTGTAATTGTATCGTTGGCTTAAGAACTGTGGGGTGCTGCTCGCATGTACTGAGTATCATTTGGTATTTGAGTTATGCTCGCCATGAGGGTATGACGCGACCTGCTCCCTTCTTAGATGAAGTGATTTTGCGAACATTTTGAATGCATTAAAATAAAAGCTTTTTTAAACAAAACTATTGTTTTATTTTACAGAAAACTATACAACATATTATTAAAAAAAGGTTTAGATAGTATGCACCTTATTTACGTAAAATATGAATGCATTTTCGAGGTACCCATGAATAATGATAAGGGATTATTAGTCTATAAAACTCGGTGAGCATCTTGGCTGTTCTTAACGTCGACAGGATCAACCACAGAATAAATTATGAGGAATAAAAGGAATAATAGTGACTAAGTAGGTTTTAGTTTGTAAACAACCACATTTGACAATCAACTGTCATCTTACAATATACCTACTTATCTACCTCAAAATGTAACCTCTCATACATAAAATAAAGTAAAATAACTTTTGAACGCTAACTTCTAAAAATCGGATAATTTATAATCTATTTATTGATGATATTATCTATCGACTAAATATAAAAACAATACAAAACACGAAAATTAACAGCGGTACTAAACTTCCAAGGGGTAAACCATGACCTGGAATAGAGATTTAATCCCGATATTCCCACGGGATCGAGATTTACGTGGGTGAAACGGCGGGGTGCAGCTAGTTTATTTATAAAAATAAACAAATAAAATCTATCAATCTTCAATATTTTAAGAGGTCGATACTTTTCATGCCGACAGTACACATCACTTTTTTTGGCGTTTAGACGACGTAGTATCTGGTATTATTATTCGGGTTGAGTTGACACGGGCCCAGTTGTCACTGACCCCTTTAATTGACTCTGCTCTTATAAAAACAATAAGTACGTATTTATAAAGAAAATCTTCGCGAGATCCTACTGACACCAGCTGTATTGGTATTTTTTTCTTATGCATATTCTTTCAATGTCTATCTATCAGTGCTCCCAAAAGCACAGTTTCAGCTAAAATACAGCTGTCTTGAGTACGAGTACTAAGTAAAGGATTACTTTCTTCGCGAGGCCGGGAGGAGTGACCTTGAGCTTGCCCTTAGACGCAATGCAGGTTCTAAGCGTGGTGAGAAGTAAGTGGGGATATTTTTGAAAGAATTAGGTTTAGTAATCTTGAGTGAGACCTGGTTTTGAGAAGGTTATATTTAATTATAAAAGTCACACGCTTTTTTTCTTCAGAGGTCAAACAGGAGTCAGTTTTTGTGTTTGCCTTGCTTTTGGCAAAGTTATTATGGAACTGAGCTGTTATTTCAATACGAACGTGTTGTTGTTATTCTTTCGTCAGTTCTTTCTTACAATGAATTCAATATTAAGTAGGCATGACAAAATGTTTAAAGGTCTCTTGGTTAGTTGGAACTATCATACGTCTTTTAATTAAATAATAAACGGTACTTCTAGTTTATTACAAAAGTTAACTTTTTTTAAATGTATAACATCTTTCCTCTCGCTTTCCTGCAATTTGTGGGAGTGATTTCGTGAAAAGGGACGGAAGTGTGTAACGGGAAGCCGGGGAAGATTTGACCAATGAGTGCGCGCGGTGCTAGAGTTGGCTGTCAGATGGTACCAATTCATTTTCCGAGGTACTGTCGCTCAAGATGTCAGATGCTACACATCATTTATGCTAGTACTGTAAGCCTAGACAGCTGTCTACGACTGTAAGGCTCACTCGTTTTTTTTTTAATCTATGTCATCCTAATGAACCATTACAATATTTACTTATCTTGTTTCAACGAAGAGTTGTGATACACCCCAAAAAAGTTCTAGATAAATTGATTAGCCGACCTCCTTCTAAATTTACAAGGAATTTTAAACCGTGCGGTCGCAGTAATCAAGTCAAAGGAATCAAATTATAGACTCGGTAGGTACTGTAACTTTGATTACATTGGTCGGACACAAATATGTGGTTATGTTAGAAATAACTTACAGTACTTACAGTAGTTGTGTAATTTTAGTGTCTCACTAATGAGGTTTGGGTCAAAGTCGACCTTGTTACCAAGGTCGACTCCAAGTTCCAATTATCTTCGTTTATTCTGGCTAACGATCTAGTCATGTTTCTGGTTACGACTATGTTGTTATCTACTTCTCGTGTTTGGGTGGTTTCAGGTAACAATACAAAACTACTGTGTTTGGCTGGTTGGAATAACTACCAACGGCCGCCATGGCCCACGCACCATTGTGCGTGTGCACGCACCACGTACCAAGTGCGGAAACTAAACCCCTAACATAGAACATAGTTATATAACATCAGCAACAAAAAAAATCAACAATACAATCAGTGAATATTGTCAATCAAACATGGATACTTAAGACATCGTTTAAAATCTAGGCATATTCAATCTCTATCATAAAGCATTTTAGTTATATAACCTAATGTATGCAAAACATCACTCGTCTGCAAAACTGGCAAGCGCTTAAGCGCTTAATCAAGCAGTTGATGAGGCACTTACTTTAAAATCGATTCTCTTATCTGAAGTAATAAGTTCTCCATCATCAATGCCATAATA
This sequence comes from Lithophane socia, assembly GCA_947522985.1. Lineage (NCBI taxonomy): Eukaryota > Metazoa > Arthropoda > Insecta > Lepidoptera > Noctuidae > Lithophane > Lithophane socia. Next base: position 17,871,744 of record OX383252.1, read on the forward strand.
TGAATAAAGCAGCGGTGGGCAACATTTTTGAGCTGTATTACTTTTTTTAGGTTTTATTGGCTCCTTAAAATTATGTTGTCCCTAATAAATGTTTAAAATATAAGTTCTTACACGAGTAGTAAGACCACGGTTTAAGTGGATTTCTACGGCACGATGTCAAAAATGAGGAGAAGAAATAGTTATTTGCGGAAATCCATTATAAAATACAATAGACGTATATATATTTAGTAACTATACCGCTTAACTATTCCTCAAGAGTCAACAAAAACCCTGTAAGAAAAGACACGTGTATCACCTCTCAACGAGGCATCCTCAGGATGACGATTGACCAATAGAAAGAAAGAAAGAAAATAAATTTATTTGACCCAGGTAAGGCACACAATATTTACACAATTTTTTTTTTTTTAAGTCGCGAATCCGAATACGACGTGTTGCCGACGCCTGACGCGATTCTTACAAGGTTTTTATGACTATATATATCTTGATGAATAGTTAAGCGGAATAGGTTACTAAATAATTATGTGTGAATACATAATTATTTAGTAACCTATTATAACCATACATACGTCTAGTGTATTTTAAGAAAATAAATTTGAAGCAACTTCGTAAAGTAGATGTAGACGTGGTCATCCTACGCGTGCTAGTAGCATGCGTAGGATGACCACGTCTACAACACGCGTCACGACCACGTTTCAACAACGGCGCTCGATCAAATTCGTTCGTACGTTGATGTGTGACGACAAAAAATCCCCGAAAGTCTGACAACTAGTCTTACCAAAGGGTATCGTGTTGGGTGGTCAGATAGGCGGTAGCTTTATGTAAAATACTGGTATTCAGTTGCATCCGGTTAGACTGGAAGCCGACCCCAACATAGTTGGAATAAGGCTAGGCAGATTGATTGATGTGTAATGACACAAATATTTGTCAAAAACCGATAGCCTAAAACGTGAGATTCAGGCGTATAATTATTTTCCAAGGATGGCCAAGTCCATTATTCTTCATAAACAAAAAAAAAGAACTTACTCTATGCAAACCAGCTATTTCTCAGAAGCGATTAACCAGTTTATCGGAACCAGCTGACGAGATAATTTAGTTAATATCGATCGCCTGGGAATTAGTCGACGACAAATTGTTCAATCAGCGGACAGGTAATTGATTTCAAGCACCTAATATCGGACGCTAAGCTTTTGTTAAGGCTACGTAAGTCTAAACTTAGCTTAAAATGTTAGCCTCTAAAATAGGAGGTGGAACGTGGTGACATGTTTTATACAGTGTATTAAGGGGTTTATCTTTTAAAGGTGAACTGAGATTTAGAGGAAACTGGGCGGTGATTTAAATCGCCCAGTTTCTTAGCAATAATATGTAGTACAGGTAGGTAGGTATGCCTTTGTCGCGTCATACTGAAGTCTAACAATAATACCCAGTGCTAAGCGTGATAGTAGGTACTCGGTCGAATATTACAACAAAATTACACTCGGTATGTTGGTTGGATCTTACTTGTATTTGCACATTGCATTTGACATGATGCGTGCAATAGTGTGCAACTAAATTAGGTACCTAATTTAAACGGTTTAGTGATCGTTGAATGTTAAGCATAAACTTTTTACTGTTAACTATTCGGTGAGTCTGTTGTCCAGTGAATGTCATTATGCAATTTCGTGCAACACCTGTGACTATTTAGGTACATTATAATTTTATTATTGTCCTTATTTACGTGTACTCATCATCACAGTGTTTGAGGCCAATTTAGAAGCTAAACAATAACAGAACATCTTTTTTTAATAAACGAAGTTTTAAAAAACCTAATTTAATTTCAATTTTCTTATCCATTTTAGACAAAGTCCACAAAAGCTCTTTTGGTTTTTAATACTTTCATGGATTTCACATTCGCAGAATTATGAATAGAAGTCATATATTACCATGCAGCCACATTTCATTTCCCACCAATTGAGAAGAAAATTGTAGCTGCGAGAGTGAAATTCCAGTTCTTTACTCATCCATTATATTATCGTGACAAAATGTTATTAAATCATGTTTTGTTCAAACACTAAATATGTAGTAATGTAGGTAGGTATATATATAAATAGATAGATATTATATTATACTCTTTAGTGTACGCCATGTAAATTATAGTAAACTAGCTGCGCCCCGCGGTTTCACCCGCATAAGTCTCGATCCCGTGAGATCGGGATAAAAAGTCTCCTATGTTCTTCTCCAGGTCAAGGTCTATCCCTGTGCCAGATTTCATCCAAATGCGTTCAGCCGTTTTAGCGTGAAAGCGCAACAAACAAACTTACTTTTGCATTTATAATTTTAGTTATAAGTATAAGAATTCTTCTCAAAACATTTTTATGGTAAACGTTTGGAACAAGTTACTGCACACCATTTAATTTATTCGATTCGTTAGTCAAATCTTTAGTTAACTTTACGGTAATTTACCAATCCATATCTAATTTGATTTCTTTTTCTTTCTTTATTTCAAACCCAGATAAAAAATAACAACTTTTCTAATCAGTTTATCTACTTCATAAAATTGAAAACTATCGATACATCCTAACCTAGGCCTATCCTAACCTAATCTCCTCTCAAACTGTCGAACTATACCTACTCACAATTGAACGTAACAGTTGGAGGGTCAGTAGTTAAGGTCACCATTTACAACCATTCTAACCTCCTCGACCTACGCAAAGGTGACCTCTTTCACCCCGATAAGATCTCCTAGAACTTTACATCTATTCAAAATATTGACGTAATTTTCGTTCTTCACTTTGATTACGAATTTAAACGCTTGAGCAATTAATTTAATTGGCACTTTGATTTGGGTTCATTTGAATTTACATTGTTCTCATTTGTAGATGAAGAAATGGGGAACTATCTTGAGCTTTGTTAGTTGAACTTGAAATCAGATCAATGTCATGTAGGACATAGAAGGGACACTGTTTTTGTTAATTTAAAAATAAAATGAAAGTCATTACAAAAGTGGAGTAGGTTAACTTGTTACTAAATTCAAATTAGGACTATACTGAAACACAATTTACAATCATAAACCACTCACAGACTAAAAATAAATCCATGCAAGATGGATACATCGCCTCTTGTTCCATATCAATCAGTTTTCTTTATGTTCAGCTGTAAATGTTTAAACTTGCAGACTGATGTGAACTAGCTCGGCTTATGTAACTCACCAGTCAAACGGCAATAAGCCATTTTTCACTTGTACCGAGACTAGATTCGATAGTCTGCTTCTAAGAAACTTGTTTATAGAAGTGTAAGTTCGCTAGTTTAATACGAGACGTAAAAATTCTATATAGGATAAGCTCACACATTTTGGTGTAGATTTTTTTTTATACTGTATTTTTTGGGAAGTATGGATCAGCTGCATCCGGTTAGACTGGCAATGCTCCTTATTTGAAAATATGTTTCGATGCGATTCATTGCTACCATTAGGCCAAAGAGGTTCTATACTTATTTGATATAAAGAAAGTATGTAATACAAATACTTTTTCAAATAAAATCGTCTGTCCGGTCCCTACATAAAACAGGAAACGTCTCAATAAATCAATATTCAGAACTTAATAACGCAAATAAAAACACACTTAAGAAAATAAGATATAGCATATTTGGAGCCATCAATTTTATGGGACCATAAAAAAGCAAATTTGTTTGGACCGTGGAAAATCCTGAAGGTAACTTGGGAACCTTATAAAATCTGAATAATCTACTGGCAGTGGATTTTTGTCGGCGTACTGAACTGGCCTAAGTAAACTCAGGGGATGAAACAATTTGTGCACCCTAATCAAATAAGTGTAAAAGGAAAATTTAAAATTCCCACCCTGAATTTACATAATGGCCGACGCGTTGTAATAACGGCTCAATCTGGAGGCACGGGTATTATTGTACTTTATGAGTGTACAGTCGAGAGCAGTAGTGGCCCGGGGGGAGTAGTGGTAGCCCAGTGAGAGCAGTGGTAGCCCAGTGAGAGCAGTGGTGGCCCGGGGGGAGCAGTGAGAGCAGTGGTGGCCCGGGGGGAGCAGTGGTAGCCCAGTGAGAGCAGTGGTAGCCCAGTGAGAGCAGTGGTGGCTCGGGGGGAGCAGTGGTAGCCCAGTGAGAGCAGTGGTAGCCCAGTGAGAGCAGTGGTGGCCCGGGGAGAGCAGTGTTGGCCCAATGGTAACAGCCGTGAAATACGAGTTGTTCGTCGTTAGTTCGAACACAGACAGGCGCTTTACTTTGTGTATCACTACTGTTCTCAAAACGACGCAGGAAAACATTTTGAGGAAACCGGTTTATTCTAGAACCAAAAATTCGAAGACAAGTGACATCTACGAACCTGCACTGGGCCCGCGTGGTAGATTACGGCCCACTCCCACTCACCGAAAGGAGACCTGTGTCCCAGCATTACGAACATCATAGGCTCATTATGCTTATGGTATGAGCGTACAGTCACTAGAAAAAGTGTAAAGATAGAATACCAACTTCAATTTTAAATGACAGAACTCAAAACTCAGTAGTGCTTTGTGGTTCAATTAGTAAATTTTCATGGATGTATAGTATAATTCCGGGAGATTAGTCGATGTTATCACTTGTGCATGCGACTGTTATTTGAAATGAAATTTCAGGTGAATAATAAGTAGCATTCAGTCATACGAGAGGAGTGGAGTAATAAACTTGTTAATATCACATTACTAGGCGAAGCTTTGTCTGGATGAAGTCACAGTTTTACTGACTTCGTATAGTAAGTTTGAGATTATGTCGTAATACGAGTATGATAAGACATAGTCAAAGATTTTCACAAATATGTTTGAATATTTATTAGCATTTTTACTGAATAGGTAATAAAACTTTAATTTGCTTGTAATGCAGATGCTTAACATCGGTTTTTAGATTTTAAAAACCTACTTAGAAGCGACGTCAAAAAAGACAAAAAGAATCCCCTTCCAACTTTTTATGAGAAATAGGTAATAATAATATTGGCCATTAGACTGATGGCCAATCTAATGGCCAATAGTGAGTGTACTAAAATAAATATCGTGGCTTTACATTTACTACTATTTAGGTATTTACTACTTATCAATAATTAAATAACAAATTCATTGAAACCAATAGCCAGATGTCGTCGCCAAAACATTATCACAAACCCTTCCGCGCCTTCAACTCTTAACAATATAAAAATGTAAATTCTGTTTAACTCGCAAAGTGGCCAATGAACCGTACTTTTTATTTGGTTATAAGTTATTTACGGATGCGTAACATAAATTTGAATGGAAATCAATTCCCGTGGAACACAGCTGACTGGCCAAATGATGAAAATTATAAATCAATATGACGGTAATTCATTCGTGGTCGTGGGTGCCCAATGCGAGCCGTAGTGATGTACGGCGGTCCATATGGTTCGGTCTAATTATTTTGAAATTGGGTGGTTTATTTGAAGATTTTTTAAAGATAGATGTGGGAGATAGTGAATGTCGTTACAAGTCAGAAGCCCGAAATTTTGACAACCTTACCAATGGGTATCGTGTTACCCAGTACTGAGATGTGGATGTCAGATAGCCACTTAGGCAGTCGCTCCATGTAAAATATTGGTATTCAGCTGCATGTGGTTAGACTGAAAGCTGACCACAACATAGTTGGGAAAAAGCTAGGCAGATTGATGATTTGGGAGATAATTAAGTGAATGATGAAATTCTGAATACATAAATAAATGCAACATTATATCTTAAACTGGAGTAAGCATACGATGGTGCAATTACTAGGGACAATGTATGTTGTGATTCATAAAGGAGTAAAAATGGTTATGAGAATCTACCCAGAAAACCTGCATAAAACATCTAAACACAGCTGTAGGTACTACACAATAACTAGGCTTTTCTTCATTTGGTCCTTTCAAACCGTTTTGTCGTAGACTATCATTACTTCCACTAACTCAGTCATTTCAAAATGAACTCTTGATGTAATTACTTTGAAATGGTAAAAAATGGTCTCAGAAATAGTGAGGCGTGAGGTGACCTAAATTTTAGAGGGATCTTAAAAAACTTATCTTTTAAAAAGGAGCCTTGAGAGGCTGCTTTCAAATTCAAGCATCTTGATGAAACTTTAGGTTTTATATTATTCGCAGAAAGATATTTAAAAATGTCAGGTGCGGTTTTCTTAATACATAAATTAAACCAGTTTTAATTTAAACCTAAATTAACTTTTGGTGAAACTTATTTCATATAATTTGCTGAGCAATTTTCAAAGGAACCTAATATTACAAAGAATTTTCATTAGTACTTTCGCTTTAAAACATCAAAAATGTACTAAGACTAATAATAACGGACTACCAACTAAAATAAAACATTTCTCTCCGAAAAAGAAAACTTAAATCCCTGAAACATTCAAGTACATTTTTAAACAACTTTGTACATGTTTCCCCATCTTGGTAAAAGCAAAGAAAATATGCAGAGTACTTTAAAGAGAGAACTTGTTTTATTTCTTTTTTAATTTAGATTTTCCAACCCTTTGCGCATGAAAATTTTATATAAATCCAAAAATATATTATTTTTGTGAACCCTCTTATTTATTTAATAGCACTCTCTTTCGAAAGGGATATAAAGTAGAAGCGTCAGGTAAAATTTACAAATTTATTGTCCCCACAGAATTTTAACCTTACTCAGTCCACGTTGAGTAAGTCGTTAAGGAAAGTTTTGTACTGTGCGAGTTACTTAGATGTGGGTCCCGTAGCTACATTGCCAAATTAAAAGATTTTTCGTTAAGTTTGAATAAGTAAGTGAGTTTCGACTTGAGAATTACTACTTGTCTTGACTGGGGTTAATTTCAAGAGAGAATTGAGGTGAGAAGTTTGTGTGATTCTGAAATCTTTAGGTCTAATTGTTATTCAAGCCTCTAGCCAACTAAGCAAATGTAAGTACTTTTTAAAATGTGCAAAAGCGTAAAATTAACAGCAGTTATAATGACAATATAATCTTTAGTTCTATTGCAAAAATTCCTAGAAACATAGCGGTTGGATAGACGTTAAATGACACTTAGCTTACAATGTTTTTATTTTACTTTATCTCCATTATCAGCAAATCTTACCTCAATTCTCACAATTTCCTCTAGACGATACCCCGTGAGGCCTTCCAATAGTACTTGACAAACACTCGCTGGAGTTATTACCGCTTGCAAAGTTTGCTTCGGTTTTAAGTTTAAATAATTTTGTGGACCACTTTAAGTAAATACACTCCGAGGTACAGAGCCCACCTATATAACTTTGGAAATTACGAGGCCCACAATATTTTTGTTTAAGAGAAACGGGACAAAATATTACATTAGTGGAAGAGAATTTACGCCCCGAGAAACTTGTAGGAAAAGTTTTTTTTTATTGATACTTACTGGGAATGTTTATGATAGTGTTGTTTGATAAAGTGGGGCTTATCATAAGATGGCGCCAGCAGTTACTTACCTGAAAATAAAGAAACATTATGATTAGCATGATTTATTACTTGGATGTAGCGTACTTAGGTACTCAATTTCCTGATTGTAATTCAATTATATAATATTGATACGGTAAAATAACGGGCTATCAGAAGTATATAATCCAATGAGTTTAATTAAAAAAACACTTCTTAGAACCAAGTTACTGAATTAAACATTCAAATAATGATTCAGTTACTTGGTTAGAACTTTTATTATAAAAAATATTAGGTACACTTTAATAGAACAGAATTAAAAAAAGGAGCGTAAATCGAAAAGTCTCTGTTCTTCCAGTATCCAAGAAAATCTTAAACATTCACTTGTCTGAAAACTCAGGTACCTAGCAACCAATAAAAATACAAAAGCAGTAAACTACTGCAACTGCATTAAGAAATAAACTGTACCTACCCATTATTACAGAATACAGTTAATGGTAGGGAACTGTCATGGAGTGTCATTCCACAACCATTAAAAAATAAATAAAAAAACTGTAATGTCGGTTGTAATCGCACTAAATTGCTCAGTACATATTATTTCGTTCTGTCACGCAATTTTTTTCAAGAGTTACAACTTAGTATACTGGAAGTGGTTGTATAAAATGCTGTGGTAGTCTGAAATATTGTTTCAAATGTGCATTATTATGTCTTGTTTACTGTAAAAAAATCTATTTTGAAAAAAAATCCTAACGGGATAACGTCTTTATCCTGCGTAGGTAATCTCTTTTTATATGGTTTGTGTGTTTCTGCCAATCAGTGCCCAGCTTTTTTTACTAACTTAAAAAGAGAGAGCTGAGTGAAAGGATAAAGGGGAAGCAAGAGAACGGGATGAAAATAGGGTAAGAATCGGAGCAATTGGACTTATCTCTCAGCCTATCTCCATGGAAAAGCTAAGTACTCAGAGTATATGAAAGTTTGACGTAATTCAATAAACAACTATAGTAAATTACATACCTAACAATGCCCCAAAATGGCAGATTGTTAGACTGATGCTACCGTCAGACGAACCGCCTATTACACAGTGAAAAACAAATGCAATTTACGTTCAACGTACTAAATTGCCGGGTACCGACGTTATTACAGCTTTAGCCACAATTACGGTGTAATTGAAAACGGAGTGCTCGTTACAGTTCGGTGTGACGGGCGGTGTTAGGCAACTGTGTGGAATAAAATAGGATTTTTTGGAGTTAGATGATGATTCTTTGGTTTATAACTTCGGCTTATTTGAGACAATTGCTTTTAGATATTTAGGTATGAATAATTTATTCGCATTTTTTAATATTGTCATGTGGTTTTCCTCTTAGTATTTAGATATAAGTACTTAGCGGTACTCAGGTTAGCGTAAGATATTGTCAATATCCCAGTCGGGCAATCGATTTTCAAACGCCCAGCCTACGCAGTTCAAAGACTGTTTGTTGATAACAGATGATGATAAGCCTGATTTTGGTTAATAATGAATTAGTTTGGCGCAACTTATGTTTTTTGACCCATATTGATGTTTTAGCTGTCAAGTATCTGAGTTTCGTCACAGTTTAATAAATAACAGTATTACGTCTTCATAGAAAACGTCCGACACGTCGCACTTCGAAATATTTGTGTATGCCAGTACTCAACAGTATGCGCGGCAGTTACGCATGGACGCGGAAGGTTCATCTACCGAGTGGCCATAGGTTTTTATTTCAAGGTCACTGCTGAGACGTACCTAAGTAATACTGTCATTATTGCACTGTGGTTTCGTCCCGGCCAAAGTTACTTCTGTTCATAATTTAGATGTAACAACGTGGTTTATTGTAAAGATCATGCTTCTAATCAAAAACCTCGTATTCCTATAACATGAAGTGTTAAGCATGTAGTGACAAGTTGATTACCTTGCCGCTCCCACCTACGTTAATGACCCAATTTTCCTTTGTTGCATGTCATAATATGAAAATAAGCTGGTGTTGTTCTATGTTTTCGTTCGAAGTCTAGACTGTTTATAACTTTGTTTAGTAAGTAAAGAATGCAGTTCTAAAGCGAATAATTTAAAGTATAAGTTTATATAAAACGACACACAACTTATAAGTAATTTTAAATTAGTCAAATAGTAGAAACGACGATTGTCTACCAAATTATTCATTAAAATAATAATAAGTTTAAAGGCCTTTCTAAATTGTAATAATCAATACCTAGGTTAACAATAAAAATATTTATCTACACCCATGCTATAAATCCTCTATTAAAGTTTCTGAATCAGTTAGGTTATTGCCAACATTAAAACAGCCAGTGTCATAGTAATCATAAATCATCCAAACGGGTGTTATAATGTTGTACTGAATTTCATAATGCAACTCATTTCAAAAAAGAACATTGTCATTCACGAGCGTTTCACTAACAAAGCACCGTAATTTAAAAACAAAACACATTCGAATTCGAAAAATTCGAATTCACGTCGTACCGCGCCATTTTTGTTCGATATTGGTATTGCAAAGAAACTTTTATAGAAGATTCATAACTTGGGTGTAGATAAAGTCTTGTATGCAACTGTAAATAATTAGGGTATTAAAACACGAGTGTGGGTCACATGGGTGTTTACCATACCCCTTATTATACAGGATGTAAGGGTAAACACTCTTGTCATTCAAACCATGGGTAGTTTACTTAAATATAATAATAAATGACCGAACACAACAAAAAAAAAAACGTTATTTTCATTTAAAGATTTTAAAAAGTTTCTATCTGACACCGTACTTGCTACCGAAACAGCTGACTGACTAAGGGAGGGAACGCGCTCGCTGCCGGCCAGGTCACATCCCGTACTCCCCGCCCGTGTCGAGACGAAAGTTCGTTGCCCTAGCGCATAGGGCAACGAACTTGCGTCTCTTGTGGTAAAATTTAGATCTAAAAAAATTTAAAAAAAAGTTGTAATTTTCCATAAATTTTACGTTTTATAAATGAAACCAAACCACTGGTTGCAAGGATAACGGTGTTTACCCTAACACCCTGTATAACAGTTGCATAAATAACTATTATTTTCTAATTTTCTATTATACTTTATTGTCCCACTTGACAAAGTTTACCCATAGCTTTCCACTGTTTCCTGTGCATTACTTTTAAACAACAATATGTTTAAAAAAAATGTTGCCCTAGTTAATAGTTAATATCATCAGTTAATAGGTAAAAGTTAGTGAAAGGGAACGCAGGGCGATGGCTGTGGCGGTGACCTCTCGCGTCCGGCTCTGGTCCAGGCCATGGTACGGAGCGAGAGGGCATGGGAAGCAGTCACCTCCTTCTGCGAAGCAGTAATGCTCGCGAAGGAGGAGGCGGAACGCGTGAGGGAGAGGCAAAGTTTGCGCCCTCACGCCCCTAACCGCCGCCGCCGCTGGAGACGCCCTGGGCGTCGGGAATCCCAGGCGGATTCCCGGCCACCATAGGCGCGGGCTTGCGGACGGCGAGCAATGGGTAGCTCGCCGTCCGATCAGGACCAGGCCCGGGTCGATGACGCGTCGTGTTCCACGCGCGCCTCAAAGAGATGTCAGCACAATTGGCGGGGTCCGCTAGGACCAATGCCTGCCAGGGTTGCGGGTTAGTCCGAAAGGGATACCGGGACCTTGGCAACAGGCAACTGAAGGAACACGGGTGGGTTTTAGTCAGTAAAAGTCTGACACGCCCTTCCGCTCCACCCAGAGCGGGAGAAGTCATTGGATGATTTCCCACCCTCAAAAAAAAAAAAAAAAAAGGGCGATGGCTGTCCGAGGTAATATGCTGATCCGCAGATTTGCACGTTGTACGACACAAGTCAAATTAACCCTTTTAGAGCATACTGCCAGTCTTTTTACACGTGCAGTTTGTAGGCCAGGTATACGCTGAGGGCATACAACGCCCTGCGTGTCCAGTATAACAATGTATTCAGGATGCTGTTGGGTCTACCACGCTTTTTTAGCGCCTCCGGGATGTTCGCCGAGGCCAGGGTTGATGGTTTTCATGCCATTATACGGAAACCGTGCGCTTCTATTCTCGGTAGAGTGCGTGCTAGCTCCCACAGCATCCTGAGTGTATTGTGTGATAGGTGGGACAGCCCCATGCTGGCTCACTGGATACGGCTGCACACGTAGGTGTCAGTCGTTGCAATTTTTGTATGTAGTGTGGTTTTTTTACTAACATTAGATTAAGACCTTTACTAACAACATATGGATCATGTGATCTCAAATAAATAAAAAATAAAAAATTTAAATGCTACTTTACAAAAGACAAATTAAAATCAAAACCTACTCTTAAAAAAAAGTTGTAAGTAATCAAAAATATTAGGGATCCAATTCGTAAATCCGTATGTAACAGTAGGTGGGCGCTCAACTTATGAGCGCTCAACACTGACTCGACACGAGCTGGAAGAGCTGTATTTAGCGAATGTTCATCGCGAGCGCTTCTAGTCTCTGTCATGGCCTGATTCAGAAGCGAACAATGGAATATAATATTTTATTTTAAAGAGATTTGCTTCGAAAAAAAATATTCCTCCACGTTATCTCGCCATATTTATTTGTTAAATGTTTACCCTGATGTTGTCACGTACACGTTTAACTTCTTATTTTTCTTATTTACTTTTACTTATTCGTTTATTTTTTTAGATTAATGAGGCCCCATTCAGCAAAGAAATTGTCTAATAATCTGTATTAATCATCATAAAGCTAAAATAGTTTGTAGTTTGTTTGAACGCGCGAATCTCTGGAACTACCAGTCGGATTTGAACAATTCTTTTTTACATTTGATGACCAAATTTTGAAGAAGGATATAAGATACATAAAGAAAGAAAGAACGCTAAGCGAAAACGAAGTCATAGCGCGGGCAGACGACGCGATGCGACGGGCCGGGTCAGGGGAACAAGAAACTTCACAGGACGAAGTCGCGAGCAGAAGCTAGTCTTATAATATCCCATCAAAAACATAACATAGGTATAAAAAATGTAAGTCTCACAACGCAGTTCTTCTACCGCAAAAAGATGTGAGATTTAATGTAAAACCAAGTCTATTAATTTATTCAGTAGGTACCTATCTATTTGTCATCTTTATTTCTTTAATAAATAGAACTACTTGCCGTGCGCCCAGGTATAAATGAAATGATGGTCGTTGGTAAGCGCATAACTTGAGAACGTCTGGATCGATTTGGCAATGTATTGTTTTAAAATGTTCGTTATAGTCCGGATAAGTTTCTTACGAAAAGAAAAATTTGAAAAGTGAAAATTGGTGCAATTTCTATGGGATTTTTTCATGAATTATTGAACCTAGAACAGGAAAGCGTCCCTCGAGTCACCTACTACAAACTAAAGAAAAAGGAAAATAGTGTATCAATGTAAGTGTGTATTACTTAACGAATTTTATTTCCTAACCAAGTCTTTTCAAAAATTAATTCCACCTTAATGGTCACTCCAAAAATAATTTGCAGTAAATAAAACACATCAGAATTTTCTAAGAAAAAGAGGCTTAACTCTTGGTACTTTAGAAGGACGTGGCATGGCATAATGTAGATTTATCAAGAGCCAAGCACTCGCCACAAATTGGCACCGGCTCAGAATTTTTACAAGCATAGACACTTCGACGCTTCTTATTTTTGAAGTTGTACTAAGGAATAACTAAAACAAAATGATATCTGAATAAAACATTATAAAGATAATGAACATGATGTCAGTCCAAAAGAACAGATGGCGTAGACTTAGTTATAGCTTGCTGACGCCCTCTGGGTACGGAACCCTAAAAATGTTTGGGAGTTAATGAATGCGTTAGTAACAAAAAACTATACATGAAAAATGGCTCCTTGAAAAATTCCAGGTGAATAAATAAGGAAAAACAAAAATACATTCGCTTTCCCTTGAAATCCATTAAATATTTTCCCAATTATATCAATACCGCTACCTCCTATCCCTCAGATCGCCCACTTTAGATACAAAGGAGACGGATGCTGCAGTTCCCCCACAAACTTTCCCTCGAACAAGCGAAGGGTTTAATTGTTTTCCTGCACCACGAGAAGCTGAGAAAACGCGACTAAAACGCGTTTCAAACGTGGAGTGAGCTCGTTCCACTTTCCCCGAGCCCCTTTGTTTAAAGTACTCTAATTTTTAATTGAATGTACAGGTCGGGAATTGCTTAAAAACTACGAACTCTGGGGAGTCGTGAGTGGATTACGTCGGAGGTGTGGTTCGGCTCGAAATGTTAGGTGTGTATTAATATTGTTTTGTGGATGGAGTGAGTAAACTTGAGTGGTATAAGCAGTCGGAATTTCGATTAAAACAAAATAATGACAATACACAAATAAGAACAGAAAAAACAACAACAACAACCACAAACAATAATAGAAATAAAATACCAATAATTGCTCTGTAATTTTTCAATACATAACCCCACTTTAACACGTAAACGAGCATTTATCAAAATTCTTATTAACTGCGCGTTAAAGTATTAAAGACTGTCAAGTCCAGATTTATTTACGATGGGTACTTCTACATGTACAAGTCGCACCCTTTATTTCGCCTTCACCCTTCACTTTAACAGAGCTGCCTCTAGGCTACTAAGACTATAAAATACAATACATCCATTAGTTCAATGTAAGTTAGAGCTATGATTATTAGCCATCATCATCAGACAACAACAGTCACCAGTTTGCTGAAAATTATATTAAAATTTCGCGATTGTGCTTCCTTATCCAACCTATTCCAGGCGTACTTGTACGTATACTTTGTGTTAATTATTTCATCATCACTGCTTTCAAAACGAAGGAAAACATCGTGAGGAAACCGGCTTGTCCTGAACCAAACATTCGAAGACATGTCATGTGAGATCTACCACCCCGGACTGAGCCCGCGTGGTGGATTACGGCCCACTCCCGCTCACAGAGTGGAGGCATGTGTCCCAGCTGTGGGCGTTCCCACTGCTGGGACACATGCCTCCACCCTGTGGAGGTGTGGTGGTGTATAGGCTGATTATGTGTATCCAACCCAATCATTCTACCTGCTAAAAATAGGTAGGCAGAAGCAAAGACAACCTGTCAAGGTGAAGATTCACAGATGGCTCCGCCCTTTTTTTTTTTTTTTTTTTTTTTTTTTTCTTTTTTTTTTTTTAGTGTCAATGTGGTGCTGCTCCACAACCATGGGGCACTTAATATCGTGTCCAGCCCATCATGTTGCCTACATGTTTCAGGAACTTGCCTGCACGTGCCAAACTCGTAGTTAAATTCTGGGCTAATTCTATTTAAATTGCAGAAGAATAATGATATTGTGGCAAGCCAATTCAAAACTGTTAACTTGTAAACCAGCTTGCCCCATAAAGGTTAAAGTGCAATCGATACATGAATCGTATACCGTCACGCTTCTAATAGAGCAAGCAGTGTAATACCCCCGAGCACACGCGAGCATACAAGCCCTAAAGATTGCTTTAATACATTAACAGAATATTTTGTTAGCAGAGTGCACTAAACGTAGGTATTAATTATGCATGAGTTTGTTGAGAGTTTCAAATTGTTTCGTTGTTGAAAACATAATTATCAATTAAAACTGTGTGAGATGTGTTTTTAGTTGAAGATTTTAGATCTTGTGGTTGATGTTAGCATACCGTAAAGTACTTGCTTATTTAATGAAGCTAAAAGTCCATTAAGAAAGAAACGCGTTAATCCAATATGTGAAGCATGTTGAATACATTTTAATAAGTTCATCTGTCTCTCTTAAATAAAAAGTGAAGATGTTTTCTTTTTGGGCGGTCTACACTAAAAATCTTTTGCTCAGATTCTAAGCACACAACCTCCCAAAAACCTCTAAAATAAACACAGCATCAATCTTTCATTAAAGTTTTGGCACCAACTTTTGGGCCCATCGAATTTATTATTAAAAAAATAAATAAAAAATCTCAAGTTATACCACCCCGGGATTCTTGTAAAAAGTGAGTGACTCTTTGAGACAGCGCCATAAATTGTAGGAGGCGACGTATCTTGAAATTGTGTTGGCGAAAGTGACTTTTAACGGGCAACGAACCCTACGAGTATGGCGGTAGCGTTGACGCCCGCTAAGCTCCTTTTTGTTACCAGATTAATGCTCTGGTCCCCTTGTAGATATTTTCAGGACTGCTGCAATATTCAGCTTAATTTGAAGCGCCCTTATTAATTTTTTAATTAATATCTGCAATTTTGTGGCTATTTTAATATTATACTTCAGAATCAAACTGACTCAAGTTGTATTCTAAGCTTTTGTAAATGTCTTTTAAAAGAATGAGGTCACGTTTGAGTTTATAGCAAAGAAAGAGTAGAATTATTTCGATCTTTATTTAGGTGCAGGTCAGACCTAGCACGGAAATTGATGTAAATGTAAACAGTATAAATCCGATATTTATCGAGAAAATAGCGGTAAATCAATGGTAGATGTTCGTAGAAACTACAGTATTTGTAGAATTTATATATTTATATATTACTGTAACATACATTTCAGTAATAGGAATCTATTTTAACTTACGTCTTTTAAACACAAGATTTCATCTATGTTCGTACAGGCCTCGATGAATAAAGTTACTGCTGCCAATCTCCAATTTGCTGAAACCGATATTGATACCCTTATATTTGGGACGAACCTATTATTCTCTCTCGCCATTGCTATGATTAAAGTCTATTACTTATAAATTATTATAATGTTATAATTATCTTCCGTATATTCAAATCAGCTTTTCCTTGCTGTAGAAATTGCCAAGATAAGTAATAAATCGTTTTATTTTTTCATGTTTCTTTGCAAGAAATTCTCCATTACCATAAACTGTATACCTCATCTTCCTTTTCACGTATAACTATAAAACGAGCATTTACGATACACGTATCACTAGTGCTACTCCAAGATCTCTCTCGCTCTGCGTAGTATTTGAAGAACGGTACCTATTGAAATAGCTCTCTACTCCACTCGATTCTGTATCAATACCGCATATAGCCCTCAAGGAAAAGATTGAGCAATACGTCTATCTTTAGAGAATATATTCATAGAGTATAGTCCCCGACGTTTTAGAGAAGTAAAAAGAGATAAAATGGAAAATCTTTCGTGTTCATTAGTGGTAGTTAGTAAATCTTTCGTGGTTTCCAGCACGATGCCTTTCAGTATTACCTACTAGTTTTGAGTTATGTGATTTTTAAGCACTACCTACCCTTAAAACATAATGTTATAATAATACAATACTAACCTAACTAATATGGGTATTTGATTTAATAGGCATAATAGCCCTAGCTTGAAAATGCTAGGCCCTTTCATAACAAGACATGTGAAAATAAAAACCTTGGAACAGAAATGACACAAGATGATCTACAAAATCTAAGTCATGACAATCGTAAATAGGTGTGTATTTACGATTGTCATGTTTTAGATTCCTACTACAAGAACAAAGTAATAAGCGGAACAGATTATAATTAATAAAGTTCAACAATAAATCATGTTTGTAAGAGCGCCGCTGTAATATGAACTCCTCTAACAGTAATTTACTTAGTAAAGATGTAATCTATTTAGGGGTTCATTTATTTCATGTGTTTATCAGAATAATCCTTAATGTTTACAGATATAATACGGGTATCTAGCTGCATTTGGTTAGACTGGAAGCCGACCCCAATATAGTTGGGAAAAGGCTAGGCAGATTGATTGACATAGAATTTTTATAGTCTTACCAAAGGGACACGATAACACGATAGTGTTACTCAGTAACTGCATTGGTTGTGGGGATCAGTTAGGCAGTCGCTCCATGTAAAATACTGGTTATTTAACTGCATCCGGTCGGTCTGCAACTGAAAGTCAACTCCAACATAGTTGGGAAAAAGATAGGCAAATGAGATATAATTTCCATCGTTGATAATAATATAACTGTTTCAGATCAAGTATATACATTATTGAAAAATTATAATTTTACAAACAAAATATACTACTAAACTACTACTACCAAAACTGCTAACAAAATATTTATCCAACGGACCTTAGCAACTTTAAATAAAAACAAAAGACAACAGACATTATAATATAAGACAACATAATACTGACAATGACAAAACTGTAGCAAAAAATATGATATGAAATACTCTAGAAACAGAGGTTTCTGATTTAAGTGGTGATTAAATTGAAATGTCTGGTGGAGGGCCATCGATCAACGTAGACGAAGCCCGCAGTGCTGGAGACACGATGCCGGTCATCAATTTAGCTGTTGCTAATAAAACTACAAAGACGGACAAAAACTATTTTGTACAAATACACGTGATGAATCGGGTACGTGGATTTTGTGATGCTGGATGTGGGCTTTTTAGGATTTCACATCTAATATTTTGAGGTCCATTAAATAGAATAATGTGAAGTACGAACGAATCTTTCTTTCAGTTATGGTCGAACAGGGTTCATATTTTACAAACGAACTTGAGAGTTTCTGCAGAAACAAATATTATGATTGGTATGCATTCAAATGTTAACTATGATATACATCTACAATACTCGTAGTAGAATAAGTATAATACTAGTAGAGTAAGTAATTTTACATTTTTGTTATTTTTTTTAGCTTTAGCAAAACTATTCTCTTACTTAAAATAATGACACTCTTTGAACCATTGAAATTTTCATTTTTGCTATTACTAACTTCAGTTATGAACCTACCTTGTTACTATTTTGGATAAACCTAGTATCATTTATTCCTTTCGAGTCATCATAGTCATCGTCTCCTTCACATCAAACATTTGTTCTATTATATTTAAGAGACGAAAGTTAACACGTACACATCTTCTAGGAGGCAAGTCATCCCAAGTACCGCATCTGTCAACTCTATATCTTTATCATACGACACACAAAGCGTTCTACTCCAGTGTGCCCCGTGCCAACAAATGAAATTTTCGATCGAGACGTATGACTGTGCATTACTCTTTTTGTGTGCCCCAACAACAATGCCGCTCTTGAACAACGAGTATTGTATTGGGAAAAAATTGGAAGGACTAACGGGTGCGTTAGAATGAGCTTCATGGAAAGAGTTATTGATTTGTGCCTCAAGATATTGAATTACTAAAATGACCAAGAAATTAAATAGGTACAATTTAATTAGTCTTATTTTTTTCCAACAAGGTACAATCCTAGGCTGGAGTTCATTCGTAATGTCATTATATAAATAGTGGTCTGTTGTAAAAACAATGAAAACAAATATTCACGACTTTTCACATTTCGCTGCGTTCGCTGTTTCCACGCTGTTATCGAAATTAAAAATGGAAACGCGAAGTAAATATTTTTTCACGTCGCGTCGGTTAAAAATATTAGTGGAAAGGATTGGATCGCAATGATGTTTGCTATTGGTTTTAGAAATATTTGTTGCAATGTTTGTAGAGGAAGCTGTTTAGAAATGACTCTAAAATAATAAAAATATATTTAATGTTCAGAACAAAACGAGAACATCAAATGATAAGATTGATGTGGCAGACAAAGTCACTACATGAGATAAAACTAAAGCTACCTAGTAAATATTTTCCGAGCAAGTTTACAACAAAAACGGACACATTTTACTTATCAACGAAGAATTTCATTAAACTTTCACACAGGGACTTACACTGTACTCGAAGAATTCTAAGATAAGCTTAGTCCTTTAGTTTTTCGTC
The DNA here is from genome assembly GCA_947522985.1 of Lithophane socia. Classification (NCBI taxonomy): domain Eukaryota; kingdom Metazoa; phylum Arthropoda; class Insecta; order Lepidoptera; family Noctuidae; genus Lithophane; species Lithophane socia. The sequence goes on from OX383252.1 coordinate 17,890,787, forward strand.
CTTATTTACTCCTTCTAAAATATTAAGAATACGACTTTCTTACTCGGGTTATTTAAGAAGTTTATTACGAGATTTTTATGCATCTTTTACAATGATTATAGCATCATCTTCATCATTTATCATAGCTGGTGCATTTTCATAGAGTGTCATGTTAATTATATTTATTAATTCTGTTGATAAATTCACCGAGTATAATATGAACATGAACAGACCTTTTTTATTGATTTTCATATTTTTCCCACAAGATATATTATCAAACTAATATTATATGCCAAAAAATGTATGGAAACTTACAACGGTGTCATATTAGCATAGAGATGGAATCCTAGACGGATGAAATTTCACAGACATCGGATTGAGTCGCGAATATTTTCCGACCGAATTGATTTAGGTAGGGTGGTTGCGGCAAATCTAGGCGGAGCTGTGAATGCCGAGGCCTGTCATTTGCAGAGTACGCAGTATTCAAACATTTCTTAGAATTTAGAACATGCGTCACATTAAATTATGTTGACTCTCGAAGATCATGTAAGTGCATTGAATGATTATTTCAATTCATGATATTTGGCACTTATATGAACTTAAGGAGTTGTATTGCTGATTCTAATGATTATAATTCTCTAAATCCATATTTTTACGGCCGCAAATCATTATTTAGATCAACATACAACCTGATACTGACCTGCAAATTGCAAAATTTAGCGCATCCCCCTTAGGGCAGTAGTGTAAATGAACGCCCACAGTCTGATAGATACATTTCATTTTTTTTATAACTGATAGTTCAAACTCGAACTTCGTGTTGTCGTGTCTTATTATAGCTAAACATAAAAGTCATTTTTCATGTAATAAACTAGCCCATTTTACTCTAAAAACCGTCCGCAAGCTGACAGAAAACTGTTTTTATGAGCTTAAAGACAAATAACTTTGTTTTTTTTAACATGCCGTTGGTCTTGTAAATATTTAAATAATATTTGTACTTAATCATGAATAAAAAATTCGGTACGTAGGTAGGTACTCGTAGTTAAACAGAAAAAAGTAAAATATGTTGATGTCGTTCACAGGTTAATTGCTTGTAATGACCTCAGTTGGCGCGCTGCAACCAATGGCCGGCCATTTACAGGTATTGACGTTCTGGAAAATATAACAAATAGTTCTGCTAAATACACAAGCAAAAAAAGATAGGTTTCCCTTTAATTAGTTCAAGAACCTATACAAAGATATTTGAAAAGGTTTTTCTTTAATTCAATGTTTGTAACATCGTTTTATATTTTAGAACCCTTATAATTGGAAGCAAAATCATTCTTCTTGTCTTGTGTTAGAACAAACTAAATAATGCTTGGTAGCGACACAATCTGCCCAGGGTGTGTCGGACGTACTTACCTATTATCGTCAGTTGTGGAGACTCTTAATAATGCAAGATTATTATGGATGGTGTTCCCTCGTTTTAATATTCCAGAAAATCTTCCCACAAAATTTATACCTCAGATATAGTAAAATTATGTACAAAACTGTCTTTTTGAACTTATAAGTCTTCGTAAATTGTATGTTAATTTACTCAGCCAAGACTGTAAGATATTCAGAAGGGACAATGTTGTCTGAATATTCTCGGTCCGTAGCGACATCTTGGACGTACAACTCGCAAACTTGATTATTAAGGGGGGTTAAAGGGGTAAGGGGGGAAAGGGGTTAGATGAAATGCATCGAGTTTTATTATATAGTGGATTAAGTTTTGTACATAAAGCGCTTTGATGCTTTCATAGAGAAGTTTTGATTTTAGTTTAGGAGTCTTGTTTAGCTAGTATTTTAAGAACCCTTAAGGAAACAAGAAAAGGTATTCCTTACAAATTATTTTATTTTTTTGAGGAAATTGGTTCGATATAAGACACGTGATGTAAAAACATACTAAAGGAAGGAAACAAATAATCATTCCACGAGAAGGATTAAAGAATATCTAAAAATGAGAACAGAATAATTGTTAGTTTTCCAATTTGGCAAGGTACTTAAAGCAAAAAAGGGTTTTTTAGAATAGCAACATGAAGCTAAAAATATTTGAAACGTGTCTTCTCTTAATTATGTAACTAACAAAAAAGCGAAAATATTCTCAAACAACTTCACCCTAATATTCTTTGAACAACATACGAGTTAAGGTTTGATGTTACCACGCTAATTAGCATCCAGCTTAAAAACAAAAATACAAACCAAAGAAGAGTAATACATTAATACAAAACACAACTTTATCTGACTCCGCATTTCTGCGACATGAGTTAATGAAAACTTTTACAAAGAGAAAAAACCTTGCGCATTAATATTACGAGGGTTTTTTTAAAGAAAAAAAAGGCCGGTTGACATTTTGTCCACGGCCACCCGGGCACTTCACTAATGAATGCAAATTTCATCAAGCCGTAACACACGCTTCTCATAATAAAAAGTTTAATTTAAAAAATATATAGCGGCTAAAGAACAACGCTATATTATTAAATCAGTGAGTTACGCTTATTAAATATAGGTTTATGAACGTAATATGGGATGGGTATTAGGTATGAAAGAAAAGCGGGATTAATCCCGTCGTCGGAGAAAGCTCCTTATTATTACCGTCAGTATTACGTAAAATTTTGATACAATTTGAATTATTTAATCGCTGTTTTGGTAGAAAATTATGCCGTATATAAAATTCATTGTGTCGTGGTTCCTCAAATATACATAAATATGTTTCTCCCTCCTGAGTTTATAAAACCTTATAGCATAAGAACCAAAGAAATGACAATAATTTCCAATGACGTAACTTTCAATAATTGCGACAAAACTACATTTCCAACTCCTCTGCACTTAAAACCTTACTAAAACGTTCCCCACGAATGTGCCATAACAGCTATTACTCCAAAACGCGAGAAAATATACATTAGCGCGACATAATTCTGAAAGCACCTACACTACTAATTATTTTAAGTAACAATTTGATACAAAACTGGCACTAAGTGCAATAGGACGTAGCGTGAAAGTGGAATGCAGCATGTTGGAGCAGGTGGTGACGTGACAGCAAGTCTGTTAATTAGTACAAGTTTATCTAGCTGAGCTGATGATGGAGTCACGGCTTAGGGGGTGCATACTGGCTGGGAAATTGGGTGACTTCCTATGAAGGACTTAAAAATAAGATCACGTGACTTAATGAGAGATAATAATTTTAGGCTGTGTTGTCCTCGTATAGGGGAAAGGTCTTAGTGTTCCTCTCCTCTACTGCTGTTGATCTTGACGTAATGCAGAATAATTTTGTCTGTAAGTGTTTTCTTCGTTTGGGTCGGACACGAGTCGTTGTAAAATGTTAAATTTGCTTAAAAACACACTTGTCACTGAAATTACAATTAGGATTGTGTTTGTAGATGATCTTTCTGTTACATCCTTTAAATCTTTCTTTACTTCTATAATAAAACAAAACATTCATTTTATTTCCCTACTAACATCACCTTCATCAAATGTAACATTACCAACGATGCTTACAAAGCCATTTCTTTAATAACTTTTTCCCGAAGCAATATCATCCAACAAATATACTCAACATCCATCCCAACACGGTATCACTCGACTTAGCGACACCATCCGAGCTAAACCCTGGCAAGAAGACGAAAGCTGATTCGGATTAAACTTTGAATATGTACGAGAGACTTTAGTTCAGTACATTGTCATGTGTCGTCGTGTTCAGGAACGGTTGGCTATCGGCTGTGTCGACTGATTTTGATTGTTTCTACTATATGTATATTCGATGAGATTTAAACTAACTTGAATATTTTATGGAAATTTTTTGACGGTGGTTTTGTTTCCTTATTTTGTTACTGCCGTGGCAAGAATCTTTTCGGTGTCAATGGTAACTTTTTTGAGATTGATATTTTATTTATTATTTCGTTTATTTATTTTCTTTATTTACATTTTTAAATATTTTTATAAAATCATAAAAAAAAACATTAAAAAAAAAATATATAGATATATAATAATTATTATAATATTTTATTTTGAATGCTTGTCACGAAAATATCTAATTTCATTTGAAGATGCGTTCTTTATAAATACAGCGATAAACACTGACAAAACCAACTGCCACTGATCTTTAATTATAACAAAAATGTTAATCTATATTCCAGCTGCTACATACACCTTTGCTTGTTCTAAGCAATAAGTCAAACTCATAACATTTCCTTCACATTCTAACACAGTGTCATCATATATATCAGTTGGAAAACGTCCGTGTTACCCCGCGGCTACGTGTACCGTCGCAGCCGAATAATGCCTTTTGTAAAACTTTCAACTTGTGTAATACTCGGTATATTAAAGTGTCTCACTTCTGTGTCCTCGGCATCGCAGACAGTTCTGTTTAATATATTATTATGAGTATGTGCGTCAAGTTTGTGAGTCTTTCGGATCTTTATAAGATGGGTTATTGTCTTTCTTGCTTTAATGAGTAAATACTCCATTGGGTTGTACCTGCCAAAGTATTTGAATCTTATTCCATATACAGTCCTGGCTGAAATATTTGTTAAAATTCAATTTTGGATTAGTGCAACAGCGCGTGGAATAGTGACTTGAAAAATTGAACGGTAGGCAGGCGTAAATCAAGAAATAATGAGTCTTATGAATTACCATCAGTGATCAGAAATTCTCGTAAGCAAGAGCAACGTTCCATTTTATACACACAGCTTTGATATATGAAGACCCAGCGCTCAAATTCCACTAAAAACGTGTGGGCGTTTAAAGTAAGAACCGTAAAGAATAACGAGTGTGAAGATTGAAACTCGAAAACAAAATGAAAATTTAAAACGAACACTCTTTTAGCGAGTATTTACTGCCGTTTTACGTCGGTCCAGCAGAGGAAAGAAAATATGGAGTATAGAATACTAGGACCAGCTGCTTATCTTGCACATGCCGAAGTCAATTGAGGCAAATAGGTCAATATGGAGTTTGTGCCGATAGGTGAGCTGTATGTGTGAACTGTTTATGCATTATTGCAACCTTCACACGCAATGTTAGAGTTGTTGTGTTTATTGTTGATTTATTACGTACAAAGGAAATGAATTCTGTCGGTGAAATTGTGACAGAATTATTGAATGCAAAATATATTTGGCAACAACTGACATCGTGTATGTGATCTACGTTAAATTTATTAATATTCATTTTAATGTTTCAATGAAGATTATTTATTAATATGCTCTTCAGCATATCACACGTTTTGAAATAGATCAACAATTTACGGTTTTAGTATACAGACTCTGTAAGGTCAGTGTAAAATACAATTTTGGATTTCTATTGAATTTATTAGTGTACTTGCATTAACATACATACACAAGATGATAACAAGATCATTAATGTGACATGGATTAAAGAAGTTTTTTAATTAAGTTTTTTTAAAGTAGTTTTTTAAGATAAAGTAGTTTTTTAATTTTCTGTAAATTATTAAGTCAAAGTATAAAAGTCACACTACATTTAGGTAATATTATTGACCCAAAATATTTTCTTTTGGCATGTAGAAGGACATAATTTATGTTAACAACTACAACAGAATAAATGTATGAAGTAACCTTACTAATACTGAGAAAACTAGACTAAACCTTTGGCCTATACATAAAATCGTTCTAGGTAGTGTCGATATATTGTCACTCATTTCCTGAAACCTTAAGCAAAGGTTAAGCGGTCGGTTTAAAATAAACGTGTCTAAGAACCACGACTTCTATTTAAGTTCTGTGAACCTCGCTATAAATTCATACACCTCTCCACATTTGGAATTTTGTATATTTTTATAGCACGAAGATATGCATTAGGGTTGTTGAACCCATTTGTTAGGTGATGTCATAATGCCTCTGCACTACAAGTTACTGGTGACCTTGCCTATTGCCTTTTCAGATATTATATACCTACCTACAAAAGTATCTTCGGGTATTCACTTGTCGTCAATAGAGGACATGAGCGTGAAAAATTTGTCATGCGTTTATAGGCGACTGTTCCGTAAGATTAAATGAAAATAAAGAGTTTTGTGGCATGAATCCATATCTTTTGCTGAAGCAAGAAGAAAAATACATGGAAAAATATGTCACAAAAAATATGTGCGTATAAAGACAAAGTTAGCTCAAATACTTAGAAAAATATAATGAAAAGCACGAAAAAAAGTATGAAAATCGTAACAAGAAAGTACATAAACTGAAGTTTTTCAAAGAATTAGCAATGTAATTGATTTCTCTTGGGTAGTTTTGTGACACAATATTGTAGATTACCTTTCAGAACACGTTAACAAAACAATATTTATTGCTTAGATAAATTACATTTTATTATGTTGTTCGAAAAAAGAAAGCTGAAGGTAAAGTCAAGTTTAATTAATATACGAATTTATTAATTATTACTACGAACGCGTTGAATTCCACGCAAATAGTAAAGGTCAACTGGGGTGAATTAGTCACTTTGTTTTACTGCATTACTTGTAGGCCTGCCATTAATTTATTAGAAAACTTTTAACAAACCAAAAACAACCGACTTCCAAAAAACACACTACAAAGTGAAAAATAACTTTAATTTCGGAAGTTGGTGTCTGAGGTTTTGAATTTTTTGCCCCCGACTTCCATCCAGGTCATGGTCTACCCATGTGCCACATGTCATCCAAATCTGTTCGGCCGTTTTAGCTAACGCGTAACAAACAAAAAAACTCACTTTCGCATTTCTAATATTAAATTAGGATACCATTCACATAAGAAATCAACTATTGCAAATACCTTATACCTTTGATTTCTCTTATTCCATCTCCCCTTCACATTATTGTAACATTTGTGGCTGCGAACATCGAAACTGTATCGCAAAGCTGCCACAATAAATAATTCCAACGCATTTTGTGCCCCTCATAATGACTGGCAACTTGGCAAAATTCCTGTGGGGACTATCAGCCATCTTTAAAATTAATTGAAACGTTTTGCCTGTAATCTGTTGTAATAATTATATCGTAAAGGGGCCCCGTCTTGAAAATTAACTCATATAAATAAATAATAAGTTCTTAATGGCTTTGGTAGTTGTTAAATGAGGAAGGTAATGCTGAATAGTAAATGGTTATGATTATAAGGTACGGGATATGGCTGTTGTTCATGTTCGTGTTTGGATTAAATAGGTTGTAAATAATAATAATAACGCCCAATAACCTGATGGCTGAAAGTCTCGATCGATATCTCTCGAGGCTCTCGTTAGGCGGTTGGATCAAGGGCCTGATTCAGGAAGCAGTACTCCTCGAAACGGCTCACATCGTGAGGAGGTTCCTGACTTTGGAACTCTATCCACCGGTAAGTTTCTGAAGTTTTATCAGGTCATAGGTCATAGTACACTACAGAAAATTAAAAAAAAACTGTATTGGTAACTAGTTAAAATCTTGCACCGTAGCTTTTTTATGCAATACATCAGCAACAAGTAAGTTAACAGATTTGTTTTTAATCACTCAAGATGTCTCGTTAGATTTGAACTTTATAGTCACAATAGCACTTTATATTCACATTTAATCCCGCAAAATTAAAAGCTCCTGGTTTCCCATCAAGAAGCAATACCTTATCATCCACATACGCTCACAACGGCTGCAACATTCCAAATCGACAAAGAAAATGCGGGTTATTACATGAAAGCCATTTTCACGGCATTTAGCTGGCAATTCTATTACGTCATTACATATTCACACAGTCATGCTACCATGGAATGTAGGGGTGGTATTACATCAAAGAGAGTATTCGATCAACGAGGCTTGTGTATATTTTTTTTGGTTCATTTACCACGATCCATACGCTCGCTTCGCCTTGTTATTTTGATGGCTCAAAGTGTGGAGATTAGCGGTTTGTAAGAGCCAGCATGATGCTTATACCCTGTACATTCTTGCAAGAAGAATTTTTTACAGTAATTTTATGACATGATTACACAAAACTATTAAGCTTTTAAGCTAAGCCAGTCCGCTATCTACACTTATATTATAAAGAGAAAAGATTTGTATTTTTAATTGTAATTATTAAACTCACAAACTACAGTACCTACTTACCAATTATAAACATTATTTCACAAGTAGAATACTATATTATCACTGAGTAACATAATGCTATAATATATAAATATATCGCGCGGGCAAAGCCGCTGGCGGAAGCTAGTTATTGATAAGACGATTCAGCGACATTATTGATGAATTGAATGTCCAATCTGTACTTAATTAAATAATATCATCTACATAATTATCACTGAGTCAGTAACAAGGAATCACTGTTATTATGTTATACAGCTTCAAAACCATAAATCAGAGACCTTCCTGATGAGTGTAAATATTTGTAATTTGAAAGGAAAGTATAAATAATATAAAAACGGTTTGTTATCATTAAAAATCTATACAATATACCAAACTTGACCCATCATCATAATTTGATGAAACGCCGAGAATCAATCCATCCGCTACAGCCTCCATCTCAAGGCACTTCGCTAATGTTCGGTTTATGTAAATATTATGAGACTTTAACTATTCACTTATTCACTTAGCGTCAGCTCTCTCGGGCTGTCTTTTTGTATCAGAATACCTCCCCTTTTCCTTTCTTCCGAGTTAAAATTGTTTTTTGTCGTGCCATCCAACTTTTCTAAGTCGATTTAAAATGTACTTAAAACGATTAATTTGAATGGAGTTAGGAGTTTCGTGTGACACTGACAGTCGAATTTATTCCGGAGTGGATATTTTTGTTTCTTAATTTTGTTGGAAACGCTGTTTGTCTTTCATATCTTTTTGTTTGTTGCGGAATAATAAAGGTAAGGAATGAGAACAATAAAGAAAGAAAAGAGGGTATGAGTTGAAAGTAACTTTTAACTCGGATGAAGTTTTGTTATTATGTTTTCAACAAAATTTGAATATAATTGTTTGCCATAATCCGACAAAGAAAATAAAAGTTAAATCATAATGAATTGCTTACTGCTTATGAAATGGTTGTTGATATTTACAAAAAAAGTGTATTTGCTTTTCTCCTGTGAGTAAGAGGTAGAACATGCAACTTAAATAAAGAATCTCATACAATATAAACATCATCTTAAACAAAACCAAACTAAATATCATTCGCGAGTAATTTCGCAACTTTATCTTCCTACGCGAACTCCATCATTACTCAAGAAAGCACATAAAGAACATTTGTAAGTGAAACAAAGATTTAAAGTTGAAACAAGAGTATTCTACAATTCAGTTATCAAACAACGCGTTAAGGACACAGCGACCAGACTAGGTAGAACGAATTAAGTTTGACTAAATTCGCGGCCATTAAACCGGCTGGAGCAAAAAGTAAAAGCATTTGAACAAATTAGATTCCATGAAGTGGACCGGTTGTACTAAAATGGTGTTCGAGTTGTTTAAGCTGAGAGCAACATTAATTTAGCTTTACAATAAAAAATCGTTTACACGTTGGGATAAATCGCAGGTAATCTCTTGCCAAATTAAGTTTAATTAACATGCTTTTCTGTATGTTGTATGCATGCTAGAAGTAGAAATAGCAAAAGGTATCTCTTAATGCTTTCATGATGCTACTGCCAAGACATACAGGAAAGATGATTAGCGTACGCAACTTAACGCATATAGTTCCACAATAGGATATATGGTAGGCATTACAATAGTCGCTTCACTCGCTACACCTCCCAGTTTACCACACAAAACCTCAATTTCAACAAAGTCCACTGTAGCGCTTCAAAGCGCTTACTTTCTGCCCTCATTCCGCTAAAATTCAACACACGTTCGTCCACATAGTGTGTCCACCTTGCGACGCCCGCTTTCTTACCCGGATTAACTCGAATTAAGATCGTACGTATCTTTGTTTTTGCCAGACGTTGCAACAGATCTTGTAAGGAGACGCTGCTGGAATTTCAATTGGTGTAAAATCTTGGTGCATCGGAATTAAATGGAATAGGTCGATGCTGTTTTATGTTGAAGTGGTACTGAATAGTTTGTGAGAGATGGATCTAATGAATTGGATCAATAATAGTGACGTTCACTCAATGGAATTGCCACACGATCATTAGTGTTGCTCAGTTAGCACCCATTTGTTTATGATTTTTTCGTAACCGTACAGTCCATGCAGTTCAGTAAAACTTTTAAGAAAAAAACTTTGTACAGAAAAAAATCAAACGACTTCCAAAAACTTCCAAAAATAACTTTAATTTCGAGGGTCGGAGTCTTTGGTTTTCAATTTTCGTTTTTTGCCACCGATTTTTCAGTTTTTAGTTGAATACAAACATCGTCTACATATTATAGTAAGTGGGAAATACGTAATATTGAAGATAACTCAAAAACTACGCAAGCAAAGTTAATAAAATTTATATGGGACCAACTCTGAAGCATGACCTACCAAAAAAAAAAAGACTCATCAAAATCGATTTACCATTTTTATAAACTATCAATACCAGGTAAAGCAGGTCAATACCTTAGAACAGAAACTAATTAACGTCTACAAAGACGGTACTGAATGCTACGAAACTATTTTCTAATACCTACACTCTCATAGCTCCATTGCCTCGACTTTTTAGCCAGACGGAACCTGAAACCGAAGTGGCTCGAACAAAAACCACGTTGAAAAAGAATATTTTTGCAGCCACATATTGAGTCTAAAGATTGCAATAGTGCCTGCAGTGACAGGTAATTTGTTAGAGAAAACTAAGGAAAAAAGTTAATTGTGGTGTTCGTAGACTCCGTCGACTATGAACGGCACAATAACCCTTTTTCTTTTGTTTAACTTTAGATTGCTAGGGATTATCAACGTCTGGTTCTGTTTGAGCTTCAGTCTCATAATCAGCATGTTTGTTGTTGTTGCTTTCTTCTCATATTTTCTTTAATACCTAAGGGTACGTTTCTTAGTAGAGTAACAGCTGCTTGGAATTAATTCCCGTCTAGTCATGTTTGTATCTGGTATCCGTATCGTAATAATATCTCAATCTGCATCATTAATATGTTCATCTTAAATATCCTAATGGGGAAGTAAAAGTAAGATTTGTAGATATAGTCTTTTCAATTAATACCGTCAATCATTTTTCATCCAGCCCGTGCCGGTTATTGGCTGTCATATCAGTTTCCACAATATACAGCTCCGAATAAAACAAAATGTATTTAAAACGATCATTACAGTTGCGACTGACGCGTCCCGCTACATATTTCAGTTAGCTGTCAGCTGCAGGCCGCTTCGCACGAGTTTCATGCGTAGTGTTGCTACATCGGGGCTACTAAATTGAAGCAGAAATATTGTTGGCAAACAGTAGGTTTAGTTCAAAAAAAAAATTAGGACGTGTTCTAGCTTAAAACTGGAAAGTTTTGACATTTCTAGCCAAGAAAATTTCTTCCATCTCTTTATATTTTTTCCATTATCTTCGTCTTCTTTTGAGAAAATTCTATGAAGAAAGAATTTATAATTCTAAAAAGTAAATAACAACCATAACTGACTAGTATTCATAGGCACCATCATCTACAGTCCGGCTTGAAAAACTAAGATGACTGTGACTAAAATTGTAGCTAGATCTATACAAAATAATTAATCTATAGCTTCCAAGTAAATTGTCCCACATAGTAACACTTGAAAATCTTAGTTTATATAGAAGAGATCCTTTTAAGTTAGTTATCCATCAAAGGAGGACAACGTCCAAGTGTGGTCAGGTTCAGAGCGCTTGCCTGACGATCCCTATTCTATTCAATTTATTGGCAATTACTACTCAATACCACCAAGCTTGCTATAGAAAGTTCGAGCTACGCTTCCAAGATCTTGATTTAACTTTATGTATAGTGTAAGTTAACTTGCTAAGTAATCATCGTGTTTACTGGATGTGTATATTTATCAAATATTCTACAGTTCTAGCTTTTCATTAGGATTAACTGTTGGGTTTTAGGATTAACATTAGATTTCTATTTGAAGACAAAAGCCATTTCCATTCAAGATAAATTATTAATGTTTTTTTTTTCGGAGATATTTAATAATTCATTTGATGCGAATGAAACCAGGATCTTAACCAGAAATACCTGTAACACAAGTCGAAAACAACACCCAAAAAAGTAAAAATCCTGAAACTAAATCCCAGTTTTAGTAACGCAGTTGGCAGCACTAGTCGCTTCAATAATTCGCTGGCAAACGTTTTGCGTGATGGTCCAGCACTGTTTATACTGTGATAATGTATTCCCACTGTATTCTGCTGATTATGATGATTATATTGTTGAAATGGTTTGCCGACTCCCTACGTGGTTCACTGAAGTGAATAGAAATGAGATTTGAATGAACTGCTATTCTAGTATTGGGTGAATAACCAAAGATTTTGGGAGAAAATATTGCTATGATGTATTTAGTCCCCATCTTTCGGCTCCATCTGTCATCTGTTCTGCGAGCAATGTGCCCTGCCCACTAGGTAGGTTCTGGAGTGGCGACCGCGTACCGGAAGACGTAGCGATGGAAAGCCCCACACACCGATGACCGATGACCGGTGGACCGATGACCTGGTGAAGGCCTCAGGAATCCGTTAGATGCCAGAAGCACGGAACCGGTCGAAGTGGCGGTGCTTGGGGGCCTATGTCCAGCAGTGACGTCTTTCGGCTGAAATGACGATAATGATGATGTGAATCGAAATAACCTTCAACGTGTTTTGTAAATAAAGTCAAGCGTCAGTTAGTGGTAAGGTAGGTACTTTTAACAGCTTTTTTTTTCAGAAGCGTAACCTAGAAAAATAGATAGGCGATTTGAAAAGATCGTTCTAGAACATATTTTTAAATTTGATTGCCTTTCGATCACTAACAACTACAGATTCATTCAATACAACAGGTAAGTACAGGCAGGTAAAAGAAAAACTACCTCAAAAATCCAAAAAACACTACCAAATAACACTTGTTATAACGAGATCATTACTAAAACTCCGCGCATCCGAAAGCTGAATACATCAGAAAACCTTGAAAAAAAAATTCACTAAAAACAGGGCGGTGCTTTGAGAAATGCGGTTGGTCGGTGGTGAAAAAAAAAAAGAAAATTGCGTTGCAAACACCTGTAGGGATGTGGTGAGGTTCCCACGATATTTTCTTGCGAGCTGCAGACGAGTGCTTGTAACAACCTGTATAGCCGTCTATATGAGTATGTCCTCCGCGTCTGAAGGTGAAGAGTTTACGTAAGATTCGTGTATTTACTTTGGGATTTGGGCGTTTATATAAAGTATTTTTGTGGGGTGTTTATATACCTAATAGATTTTGGGGCTGCTTTTTCACTACGCAATAATCTAGAGTTTTTTAATGTCTAACTAATGTCAAGCTTGGATAGTAATTTCATATTAATAAGAAATAGACTCACACTACTTATCTACAAATTTATCTTTGCTTAAAAGGCACCTTTAAAAAGTTTTTATTCTGACAACTATAACACCACCGCCTAGTTTACATGGGAAAAACTTGGATTTTATGGACTGAAAACTGAATAAGCATGATGATGCTGATTCCTTCTGAAGGGGCCCACCATCGTGGGGGAAAGAGATGGAGCTATACGTCTTCTAGAGCTTCATTTCTTTCCTACACTGAAGTAATAATAAAATAATACTGCTGTAAGCAGTGGTGGTAGGCCCCCTGAAGATGTCTTTGCCTTACAATATTTAATTAACAGTATAGATCTATTGAAAGAAAGAAAGAAAAATTGTTTATTCTGCACAAACTAAACGCACTTCACACACATTTACGAATTAACCAAAAACCTCGTAATCAATATTCAAAACCTATAAAAGTTCGAATTTGTCTATTTGCTGTTCCATAAAGTTAGTTTTTTAATCCCGTAGATTTCACAGGTGCAAATGCCAAAATACAAATTGAAAAAAAAAAGAGCAATAATTTGAAATGTCAAATTAATCTACGGGATTAAAAAACAAACTATAGCTACAAAAAATCCAATGGTCTCTTCACTGAATAGGCCAAATAACTACCACACACTTCCATTTGTTAACACCTCAAGTAATTCAGCACAAATTACCGCCAATCTCAGTTCAAACAGACAAATTGCCCACACAGTTTTAATTCGTCCAATAAATGTCATCATAAATCTGGTCGTCTCAGGCTGAGACGTGTCCACCGCGTGTACGGCAGACGACGATAAATCTGGCGCTCCGTACGCCGCATAAGTGACTGGTGGTTGTCACACTGTTGTGTAACTGTGTGCCTTTGTTGTTGTGTGTTATGATCGTGAGGTGTCTGATTTTTGGTGTGAGATTATTATTTATGATATTTGAACAGTTACAGTGGTTGAAATTGGAGGATATAAAATGAAGGGTGCATAAAGTTGGATAAACCCGTGTGTGGTGATGCTGACAGCCACAATCGTATCGAGAAATAAAACAAATGCAAAGAAAAAAAAAGAAAAATATTTGCGTATAATTTTTCACCAAATGGAAACTACTTAGACTGCTAATAACATTGTTTAATAGTTCGACAATAACACTTTACGATAACGACGAAAACATAACGGAACACAGTTCAAACACAATACGGAGGACTGGTTCGTGATTATCGAAATCTAGCCTCTCAAATGTTGTTGTGCCATGTGGTGCATTCACTTGTAAAAGCTGTCACACCAACATGTAACACTATTATAGATCTCCTAGCGATATGCCCTTGGGCGGGGTAATCGATTGTCGAGCGATGCTCAATATAATATGATGTGACCCTGTAGGCTTGTGGGCTTGTAGATCTTCTCTATTGATTATACCTAAATCATCTTAGAGATTACTCAACATTTAGAAAAAAAAAGAAAATATACCATCTTTTTTATTATGTCAACCAAGTGGAAAGAGGGAAGGGGGGGGGCCTTACCATGCAGTGGGACACTAAGGCTTATAATAAAAAATGTTAAGCAAGCCAGCGGCCTGCGTGGTGATAAATGGTCACCACCGTCAATGGACATCTACAATACCCGAGCCATCGGCGCTGCCATCCTAGAGATAAACTTGAAGTGTCTCATGTGCGTGTTCACACTGGCAACCGGAAAAGCAACGCTGCTTGGCAGCAGAAATAGCTCTGGTTGTAGCACGCCCTCGGACGAGTACGAGTCCTTTACAAAGACCCTTACTACCACAAAAGTACATCTGAATATTCAACAGAACATCCCATAATTACAATGTTACTTATTTAACGATAAATACACGAACATGAGCAGTTTCAAACAAAATATAACAAGATACAGTATCAGCTGGTGTATTAGCAACTTTCTCCTACACGCGGGTAGAGACACGGCCGCAGCAGACGCAATAAATCTTGCGGGCCACGTGCAGCGCGGGGGGGCTACCGTCACGTGAGAAGGAACATGATATTATTATGGGTGCATCATGGTTAAAATTAATTTAATTTGAGCTTGAGAAGGAATTAAGATGGTTCCTCTCGTGGTAAAAAGCTTCAACGAGTTCCATAGGTTACATTTGTACAATACAAAGTTATGGATTGCTAAAATGATAAGATATGAAAAAGAAAATAATATAAATATCCATAAAGTGCTTATTTACCTGTAGAACCAAGGAAAATTCAAGCTGTCACTCTCACACACACTCCGGTTTCTGAACACCTTTTCAATTAAATCTACTGTCAGATGTTGGTCGGCATTATTTCACACAACATCGATCATAAGGAGTGGAGTTTCTTGCCCGTTCTTTTCCATAGGAACCTACTACGCATAAGTTTGAGATAAAACGAACTGAAAAAGACTTTTGAGACTCAAAAACCCATGTTCTTATGAGCTTTCTTATGTCATACAAAAAATGCTGTTGTAAAAGTCCTTTTAGTCTCTCTTTTGTGATTTTTATTGCCTATGGCCAGATTAATATCTTGGCATCAATGGATTCTTCCCATTGCATTTTGATACACATCGGTGTGACACAAGGCCTGTCCGTAGATGGTGGTGTTCGCTGAAGGCGTCTATTGTGACATGACAAACGACTCGATGCGTGCATGGACTCAAGTAGCCTCTCGCCGTGAAATATTGCTGGCTGCTGATTCTGCTTGTGACAGCTGCACTAGGATTTGTGTTACTGTCGTGCATGTTAACAACAGCATGAATTGGATGATTAATTTCCGATTTAATGGTGGTTTAGCCAATTTTACACTAACATGGAATTGTTTGGAGATGTAGACAAGCAATCAATGGCAGTACAGTATTCTTGAAGAGACACTATAAGACTGCAAACAGGCCTTGCTAAAGTCTTTTCTATGCAGTTGATCTGGCCAAGTCTACTAATTTACAAACGTTGCAATGGTTGCACCATTGTGCATTTTTGTCAGATTTGCCATACAAATACAAAATGTGAGTTTTTGATAAAGGTGGGTACCGGAATGGTACCTTTATCAAAAACTCACATTTGGTATTTCGTACTCGTACAATACCGTAGCCGACCGCAAGCGGCAGCAGCAGGCGACGTGTCGCCGCGACATTGCTGGTTTCTAAGTATTTCTATGAAACCGACGCGACGTGTTGCTGGGCTACGGAAGGTATTTCATGGAAATAAGTGATTTGAGGGATTTTCTGGCGAAAAAAGTTATAATATAGAGGCAATTAATGGATATTATAGATGTATTTATGAAGGATGCCCTACAAGAGCTCTCAATTCACATGTAACCAATCACTACAACTTAATGAGGTGTATCCCACATCTCCCATTCTGTCCAGGACACTCGTTCCCTTGTTATTATTTCCCAATTAACATGAAAATTAATCCCAGACTTAATCACAGCCTGTCTATATCCATTTCCTTTGCCGTTCCCAATTTATTTCCTGGCAGTAAACCCAGGAATTCCACTCAAGAAAAGCCTATAAATGTTAGTGGGCACTTAACTAGCATCCTGTCTTAGTAGCAGCAATCTATATTCAGGGTTATGCAGTGTTTCATTAGCATACATAAGCATGTAGGTATGTGTTAGTTTATGTGTGGGAGTGGATGGAGATGTGGTGCATTCGTCGTCCAGAATGGCAAGCTGCTAGGAGTGTTCTGTCTAGAATAATAATTTTGTTAAAGACATAAAGTAATAATTAAAGAAATTAATTATGTCTTTAACTCTTTACGTTGAAAAGCCTCTGCAAATATTTGAAGAGTTTGTTCAAATTCATGGACCACGTCTTGTGAAAGTATAATTGTTTAGGATACGATGGGACTGACATACGCTATTCGTAAAAGCCTATAAACAAATAAAGAGAAAAAAAAATGAACTTATAATAGATGTGCCAGAAAACTGAAAATACTTATATCAGTACATGTTTGTTGATTTTTCCTGGACTTACAAATGCAATTTTTTTCAACTTTCTGTCAAAATCACTAAAATTTTACCTAAACAGGTACAATGCACCAGCCCTACTACCGACTATTACCTTACGTATAACGTGTAAGCGACAGGGTGTGGCCAATTACCTCTCTGACCAACCGGCTGATTGAAATTATAGAATGCTTGATTGATAAGCTGATGAGGTATCAATTGCTTGATTTGGTTAACTACTAGTAGGTACTACAGCTATGATGTCACGCACGTATGTGTTCGGGATAATTGTCATTAATTTGATTGCGGCTTGGAACGTCTTGAGATATTTCATGGTATGAACTATTTGGGAACTATATTTCAGTGTACTTGACGGTCGTTATAATGTCTGTTTGTGGCTTTCTCCATGTCTGATTTAGGTAGGTATATCGTTGTAAACATTTGGGACTTTGACTTAGCAAGGCATACATGTGTGCCCGATGATAACAAAGTTTTAGTCTTGACGGGCAGTTTATGGAAACACCCTCACCACTAGACCCATCTGAACATTACTGGGTTAAGAAAAAGAAGAAAAGTTAAGGAAGAGAAGTGAAATGTATGTCTAAGCGGACGTTAATTATGACTTAACTTTAAGCAACGTTTACATATACGTTTATGTCTCTAAGCGTGTCAGAAGCTGTACAAATTTTTAGCTTACTTGCAATGTGTTAGTTACCAACAGATGTATAACAAACTCTTTCTCAGAAACAAAAACTCAGACAATTGACTAAGACAAATCCAACCAAAAACCATATAAACACGCATTCCGCGGATTTTACTAAAAACACTTCGAATACTTGAAGCCGTCATTGGAAAACAAAAACGACACGCTGATAAAGCAAAAGATGGCTAATGCGAAATCGATGGCAACCCAAATGGGGACGCGAGTGCCCGGGGTCTGACAGGCACGTGACGAGGCCGTGACGGCGACGTGACGAGTATACTTGACAGCTACTTGATGAATGCGCTAGTGCCCGTAAATATGCCAGTTATCAATTACTGTTGGGTGTTGGATGCGAATGAATATGTGGAATTGATGAGTGATGATGATATATTTATGATATTATGTGTTTTACAAAACAAAATGATTGTAGATATTTTCTGTAGAAGACTGGTTTGGTAACAGATGGTCATGGTATTAATTAGATTTGTTTTGGTCAGAAATCACACAAAAGAGAAAGAGAGCAAAAAAAGTTATTTCAGACCCATACTCCTGAGAATTGATGTATCCAATACTTTCTTTACTCTTTTGTGGTATTATTTACTTAATTGGCAATCAAAACCACGCGATTTAAAATCCTACAGCGTTGATACAGAAGTAAACGTGTAATGTGTGTTGGGAATCCAGGAACTAATGTGGATGCTTAGCTAACTCGTCGCCTAAACGAAAAAGCGCACACTTAGGCTAATAGCACCACATTAGAATTCCCTGTGTTTTCCTTGTGCATTTCTGTTTCACACGTAAATCTGCATAACAGGCAAATGAACATAATGGTCGAAAACACGAAATCACTGTTTTGCGACTCCGCAACTCCGTAATCTGTGTAATTTTTATGAAGACATCTGTGTAATTTTTTGGTTTACACGTAGACAGATTAAGATGTTGCTTCAGTGGCGAAAAAAGGGTTGGTGCTATTTCGTGAGAGGGATAGTGCAGACACTATCCCTCTATCACACTGGAACTATGGTGACTATGAACAATTTCTAACTCGAGGTCGAACTAGTATTTTTGATATTTTCGAAAAACTAAATTCTTTGAATTCAGCCTAAAACTGAAAATAAATTCGATCCCGATGAGTAAAACTTACTTTTGCTAGTTAATGTCCAGTACTTTAATAAAAGCATAAGGAACCCTTCCGAAACTGAACCATGAGTCCCAACAATCCACAGCTGTCAGCGTGTAACTGCAAATCAATAGGCGCGTGACAAATGACGCGGCCGCCATGTGTGACGTGACGCGCGTGGGACGCCCGCGTGACGGATACGATACGAGATTACGCAGGGAATGGATTTGTAGTTATGTTGTGATGTTGTTGTTTTAGTGGGGTTACGCGTCTATGGATAATACATAAGAGACTACTACTATGAAAAATCTTCCTATTTGGTAGATCTTTATGTTTTCATTCAGTAAAGGTTTAGGAGTTCTTAGTTTATAATAATTAACATGTCTTGTAGCAGAGCTGATTGGCTTTAACGAGGCGGAGTCGTTATTTGAATGTAGCTACCCTAAAAATTTAAGAAGGTAATAAATGTTGTACCAATTTCAATAGATTATAACCAACAACAACAACAATAACCTATCGAGATTCAAAGTTTAAAACAACGCATGACGTACACAGAACATGGAGCAATAAAGTTGCGGCACCGACTACTCGCAGGTTCTGGCGTGAAATAGACACAAACGCTTCCTGTAGTCAGGGAGTCAGGGTTATATTGTCTTGTTAGTCAACTTTGTGGGGGCTACGTCAGTTCTGGCACACGTTGCCGTTGAGCCTTTAGGGATACGGATTTTGAAGGGTGTTTGATGGCCAAGAGTTTCGACAGACTGACAGTGGTGTTGATTATTTATTTCATGGCCCAGAAATGAGAAAATTGGCGATGTAACAAGGAATGTGTATATAGTTTTATTGCATAATTCCAAGATCATATTCTGATTTTAGTTAGGCAAATTGTAGTAATCCGAAATATTCCGAATATACTTAATATTCAGATTCATAAAATATCAGTGTAAATTACAACGATTACAAAAATCATTAGTCCGCAATCGTTGTGCAGTTTTTTTTTGACAAAACTGTTGTAAAACGTCAAATAAAGGAGCTTTTGATTTTAATATTTTCAAACACAGCCTACGGCCATGTTCAAAAAATCGTAACAAAACAAATGAAATACCGTAGTTTTCGGGGCCCTCTCGTTTGGTTTCCAGTGGGTGAGCAAGCGGCCTTCTATATCATCATCACAAGGTATATTGTTATAGCTCAAACTTTTTTGTTAAGGGCGCACCCAAACACAAATTGCTTAGCATGATCCTCTGTTATGCCGAAAATACTGCAGCATTAATTTTGAAATAAATATTATATGTTAAAGTTGAGGATTGATGCTAGGTTTTATGTGAGGCGAAAATACGATTACATAAAATTTTCTCTATAGAAAAAAAATCCAAAGTTACCTCTGCACAGAATTATAAACCATATTCAAAAAATACTTCAAATTAGATCATGAAACTTTGCATGATAACTGAATTAACTATAAAGAAGGTCTTATGTGTGACTTTTTTTTTAATTACCATTAATATGATTTTTTTTTATAGAGAAAATTTTATGTAATCGTGTTTTCGCCAAACATAGGATCTAGCATCAATCCTCAACTTTAACATTATATTTATTCAAAATTAATGCTGCAGTATTTTCGGCATAACGGAGGATCATGCTAAGCAATTTGAGGTAGAGTACGCCCTTAAGTTTCCCTACTCTCGTTTCACGTGTACTCTCTTCCGTTTGTGTATGTTTTCATAGAGCATAGCATAGTGCTATGCACATTTCAGCACAATTCACAATTGGATAATTTTTTTTTTAATTTTTTTTAAATTGAAAGGCCTACATTGTCCTCCCATGCCTACCAACACTGTAATTTGAAAGTATTGTAAAAGCCAATTATTTTTAAAAGAGTAACCATGGAGTTTCTTGCCGGCTCTTCTCCATAGGAAACTACCAATTGGAATCGTGCACCTAGCTTCTGACGTTTCATAAGTGCCCATGTAGGTTTATGTGAAATAAAATATTTTGATTTTGTTTTTTTTTTATATCTTTGATGAACAGACATTCTAATATTGGTGGGTGCCTCACCTACATTTATTTTTGTAAGTTACTCAATTTTGTAAAGTAATCAGAACATGTTATGTTTAGAAACCTAAAAAAAAAATTACATGTAATTAAAACCTATTGCGAAATAATATGAAATACTTAAGATGTAACCACAAACAAGCCCTAACGATGGAACTTCTCAGTTCATATACTCATAATATATTATACCTTTACAAACTATTGTAACGCAGTTCTAAAGTGACACACAATATACAGATTTTAATTTACTAACATAGTTTTTAAGTCATTGTTGCTAACACTAATGGATTGTGTGTACCTACTTGTATGTGGAGTCTGAAATAAAGAATGTTTTATTATAATAATATTAAAATATCATAAAAAAACCAGCGTATTATTGTCCTACTGCAGACAAGGCTCGTCTGCATCCTCTCATGCAGGGGAGGCACATTGATGAACATCCTTGCTCAAGATTGGTTCGTAATTTCAGACTCATAAATTCTTAAAAATATTGCGCTGTTTATCTACCTAATTGCTGTACAATAAAGGATAATCTATCAACTCGATACATGGTTCGATTTGCGACTACTCTCAATATTCCACTGTCAATAACGCTTATGCCGAAGTCCCTGCAAAACCAGCGGAATTTGGTCAGCTGCTATTTGAAGCTGAGCCGTGAAACAGGTTAACTAGTTGACCTATTATGTATATACAACAATGCTTCGTATTCAAACTAAAGTTTAGTGGATGATTGGGCGATCAAATTGTTGAACTGTTGTATTCAATTGGTCAGATCAGTTTAAATGTTGTAGGAAATTGGTTCATAAATCTCGCAAAGTACCCAAAAAGTGTGTCGCTGTTTCTTCCACTTTGAACAGTGACAAAACAGAAAAAGAGTGATGCCCGTGTTCACTAACACTTGGGTATAAACAAAAATGCACATTTCGATTTTCAACGTTTGGCTCATCGCCAAAGGTTGAAAATCCAATCCACATTAAGGTGTTAACTAGTGTTAGTGAAAATAGGCATAACGCCTTTGTTGTGGTTGCCATCAAACTTACCACACCTCTTCATAAAAGAACAACTGTTAATGTCATAAGAGATTGCCCCACGGGGGTGCGCTATAACGTTCGTATATCTGAGTATGCGAGAAAATTAGTGGTCTAATTACGTTTCTTGTAATCTTCAGATCAACAAATGCTTCACAGAGACAGGAAAGAAATAAAATTTGACCCAGGTTAAGTTACATAGAAAAAAAAACACAAAATATTTTATAATAACAGTATATCAATCTGTCAGCGAAATATTGTGCTCATTCTAATTATTTATAAAGAAAAATTCTATTTTTTCTTTGCCCGTTTATTAACCTTGAGTGAGGTTTCACGTTCAACATCATCATACTTTTGTAACAGTGTATGTGTACACTACACATAAAGCTCAAATATTGGATATGAACGGAGCGATTAAAATCGTTCGTCTGTGCTCGGCTTTATGTAGCATCAGAAAGCTCTGTTGTTTAGTTACACAACAAATCTGTGTTGAATCTAAAATCAATACGGATTTGGATTCGGAAAAACTTGCTTTGATGAACGCCTTGAAAAATATCTGAAAAATCGGAGCTTTCAACCACGACTAAAGGTTTTAGCGCTTTTAGAATCGGTATTCTACCCACTTAAGACTCTCATCATCATCATTTCAGGCGAAAGACGTTCACTGCTGGACATAGGCGTTCCCCAACCGCCACTTAAGCCAGTTTTATGCTTCCCGCATCAAGCGGATTCCTGCGCCTTCATCAGGTCATCGGTTCACCTTGTGGGGATGCCTTCCAACGCTACGTCTTCCTGTACGCGGTCGCCACTCCAGAACCTTTCAGCCCCATCGGCCATCTGTTCGGCGAGCAATGTGCCCTGGCCATTGCCACTTAAGTTTGGCAATTCTTCGGGCTATGTCGGCAACCTCGGTTCTCCTGCGGATCTTTTCATTTCTGATTCGATCACGTAGGGAAACTCCAAGCATAGTCCTCTCCATTGCCATTGCATTGGGGTGACTTTTAGCCTTTCAATAAGGCCCATTGTGAGCGACCATGATTCATTGCCATAGATCATCATTGACAACACGCACTGGTCAAAAACTTTCGAGACATCGGTAGATATTCAACATTATTTTTGTTTATGCTAAACCCAAAAAGAGGTCATTGTACTCATCATTTTTAACAACTTTTCTATGGGACCAACCTTGAAATCGCGAAAAAAATCAGCTGCTCTATACATTTGTGTTCAAAATGTCGCTGACAGCAGATTTTTTTTTTGCGATTTCAAGGTTTTTCCCATAGAAAAAGTTGAAAGAAAAGTGAAAAGATAAATAAGAGAGAGAAAAGTGGAAAGATGGAAGGAGTGGAGGGAGGTCTGTGCCCAGGAGTGGGACAGCGTAGGCTAGGAAAAATACAAAAAAAACTGAAAGTCATGGCAATTACTTCCAACTAAGCCTTAAGGAGGCTTAAGGAGAACAGTGGTGGCCCAGTGTTAACGGCCGCGAATTACGAGTTGTAGGTCGTAGGTTCGAACCCAGATAGGCACTTTACTTTGTGTAAATTATTTCATCACGACTGCTGTCAAAACGGTGAAGGAAAGCATCGTGAGGAAACCGACATGTCTTAGAACCAAAAAATCGAAGATATGTGACATCTACCAACCCGCAGTGGGCCCGCGTGGTGGATTACGGTCCACTCCCTCTCATAGAGAGGAGGCTTGTGTCCCAGCAGTCGGAACGTTATAGGCTGGTGATTATGCTAAACTTAAGGCCTGCAAACGCTGCGCAGTCATTGATAATAGTGATCAAACATCTACATTGACTTCATTGACACTGTGTTTCATAACTATATAACTACTCGTACTATATAATAAAGAGAAAAACTATTTTACTAATACTATGTACTATTATAATAGTGTAATAAGCAAAATTTTACCTTATCCAGATAAACCAAGGTACATTTTTGTGTTTCATAATTTTTATGGAAAACTGTCAACACAAGCAAGCATGCGATTACATTGTTACAACATAGTACAACATCCTGTCACACCGTGTTCAAAAATTATGGCGAGGATCATTACCATAATAACGCCACTTTATTACAAGTCCTTATTACTAAATTTCACAAAACCACATTCAAAACACGAGTCTCTGTTTTAAGTCCACTTTTTGAACTGTCATATTGTATTGTTTTTCGGTCGTATATTATGCAGAAGTGTTCCTGTGAACGGCGTGTGATGTTTTTACAAAGTCACAAAATAGATAATACAAAGGGTCAGCTGAACACAGCGAGCGAAAAAAGGCGCACGCGCACATACGGGGATCTCAAACGAATGCCAGTCGCGAGTGCGCACATATTGGTGCTCGCGACTGTACAGTCATGAGCACCAATATGTATACACTTAGCAACTTTTAAAAGTGATTTTCTCTTACTGTATTGACTGTAATTTTATGTTATAACGAACATAATATTTTGGAACCCATATTATTATTATGAAATAGGTATCATCTCAAAGTTGCAATCGTTATTCTACGAGAAAATCGTTATTGAATTTTGCTGAGTGTATACATATTTTTGCTCGTGACTACGTGAAGTGTGTATAAGCGTGCGTGCGTTTTCACTCGTTTTATGAAGCCGACCTTCTGTAGCTATCTATTGTGTGACAATGTGCAGGACTTCCCTTTTATCATAATGTTGTTGGAAAAAAATCGTGGAAATATTTTGTTGGAGTTAAGAGTTGCTGGCGTGTGTAGCGCAGTTTATTTTAATGTGCAGTTTTGTTTTTGACTCCGTAATGAGATGGTGTAGTTAGATGTGTGATGCGCGGGGCGCGTGTGGTTTGCGGTAAATATGTGGCTATGTAAGACGACAGCAGCTACAGTAATGAGGAACGTTTATGAAAAGAAAAATAGATGAAAGATCTTCTTTTGTTTGTTTGTCATCAGATTTATTGCAACTTACTAACAAACATGGTAGCCAACATGGGAGATGTCGGCTACCATGTTAGTAAGTATGAATAAGTCACCTATTGATCCAATGTTATGAGATATGATGAGTGAACAGCAGCTCTTTTGCTCCTAAAGATAGAGACTTTCTTTTAACCAAGTTCACAAAAAGAGAAGGTTATAATAATATCTATGTTCATCTGAAGGTATTTTTTTTTATGTATTTTCATCGATATTTTCGAAAATTATTGTGGCACGATTTTGAAAATTATTTCTCCTTTGGTAGAAGAACTTTGCATGCTAGTACTAGACACATTTTATTAACTTTGTCTGGGTAATTTTTGAGTTAGCTTCGATAATAAGTATTTAATCCACTATATGTATCTTGATGATGTTAGTACTAGTAGTGGTATTCGAATTGGTGTGGGGTAGGTAATTTAACTAAAAAGTGAAAAATTAAAAGCCGACTTCCACACAAAACACTATAAAGTGAAAAGAACTTTAATTTTGGTGGCAAAAAAGTAAAATACAGATCCAAAGTGAAAAATAACTTCCGAAAGCAAAGTAATTTTTCGCTTTGTAGTGTTTTTTTGGAAGTCGGTTGTTTTTTTAGTGAAAACTTCTTTAGGCGCGTTGAGCATTTTTTTTTTGTAAAGAAGTTTATAAATGTTCTAAAAAATTATGTTTAATTTTGATAAAACTAACTTAAACTAACACTACCGATACCATTGTCTTAGTGAAAGCTATAGCACAACGTATCTTTAAGAAAATGCTTTCAAGAAAATTACCCTCATTTTCTTTAAATAATTTTATCTGTGTACACAATTTTTTATTCGTTTATTTTTAAGTGGTTTTTAAAATACCATAGAGTTTTAAGTACCTATTCCTACTGCAATCTTCCTTCTCTCAATCTTAAGAATCCCAACAATTATCCCTCCAAACACTAAGTACAAAGAGCTCTGAACTAATCCGATTAATAACACAATTAATACCTTAATCTTCTTGATTAATACTTAACCAGTTAGCTGGTAATTATCTAATAAAGGTAGCTTATCAGGCAGTGTCTTTGATAAGCCGAGATTAACCTGAAAATTTAACTAAGCTGTTTGATCAGTGGCTCGTCACTTATAAGCTTACGAGGAAAAGAAGAGTCCAAGAGCGTCAGGTTGGTTGTAAACTAACTTAGTACCAGATTGCCCGCGTGAACTTTTGAGTTATTTTCCGGCATAAAAATGTACCTACTTTAAGTTAATACTGAAGAATCATACCCATATTAGCTGTCGGCCGAGGCACCGACTCATAAAACTATGTTTTTTCTTGGAAGATAAATATTTTCAATTTATAAGAAGATTAAGTTTGGTTTTTGTCAACAGCTTATGCTACCTCAATGTCATACGAATATCTCTCCCAAAATTTTCTCCGTTTCCTTCGCTGTCATCACGCCAGATTTTCGTAGGCCTGATTTAAAGACAAAATTCATCTTCAGACTACTATTATAATCAATATGTCCTAGCATTATCTCAATAAATAAGATAAGAAAAAAAAATAAGTAGATATAAAATCTTCCTTTAAATCAAATCTCCATTATCCTTGCTCCAGAAGAAATAATAAAGATCGCCATTTAAAAATCCCGTTAAGAAAAGCAAGTCGGCTATAATACGTAATGAGGCCGTGTTACTCGTTTAGCAGTAGTAGTTTCTTTTAACGGTAATACCGTTACGGTTATAGTCTTACCGGTAAGCAAGTGCATGAAGTTCAGAACTAATATGGCACTTTACGGCAGATGGTAATGGTAAAACAATAGCTGTTAAGTTTTTTAGGTTAAAAGGCTTTAGTTTTATGAGGTTTTGAGATAGTTTCGATGTTACAGAGTTATGTTATGGGGACTTTAAGATCTTTTTATACATGGAAACTGCAAGTAGCAAGGCCTGAGAAGGGTTTATAAAGGATTAAAAAGGCTGGCAAAATATTGACAGAATGAACACCTACATAATTATCAATTGTTTTGGATAAAATTAAAAGCGCCTTAAAACTTCTTTATTTCATTTTAAATACATAATCTTTACATTTTTAAATATTTTTATAACAAACAAAAAAAAAAAAAACATTTAAAAATATAAAATTAATTTGGGGGCTCGTCCGGGATCCCAGGAAAAAAAGATGGCGAGTGAGAGTTTAGGTGAAAGACGTGTTGCTACGATATAAAGGTGTTTTAATTAAATAAACGTTGTATTTAACGATTTGCGTGTTTTCCTGTAGATCCCCACACTACATTTTGGGCTAAATTAATTTTCTTATTAAAATAATTATTATGGTATCCTGCCTTTTCGCCGAAAATTGTTTGGCAGATTATCACTTGCCAACCAACGTTTCGCCGATGTTTCACTTTGACCAACTAACGATTAGCAAATTTTTGTATGACAACGTTTCATTTGGTAGAATTATTGTTAAGCTGATTATTATAATGACACAAAACGTTTGGGACATTTATCATTTGTCAAACTTTTCAATATTAGGTTACGATAGGTTAGGTTAGGTTAGAGTATGACAAACAACACACGAGCCGAGCGAGCGAAGCGAGCGTGTCGCGGCAGCGGCTGGCGATTTGCCAGAAGCGAATCGCTATTGTAAAAGGAAACAGTTAGGTTAGGTCACATTAAAGATAAAGTAAAAAACACTCACTCACTGAGCACTCTTCAATACACTCACTCATTTTAATTAAACTCTACTTGAAAGTTGGCATTTAAAAAGTGTCATTATGAAAAGCAGACCAAACGTACAGTTGATAATTGTGACGTTCGGAAATAAAACAAAATTATATGATAAGTTGGCAAATGATTATTAATAAAATTCTGCGAAACGTTAGTTGCCAAGTGAAAATCTGGCAAACAATTTTCAGCGAAAAGTCAGAGATCCAATAATTATCTAATTTACGCAGATGCAGTCTTTTTCTAAGTTTTTTTTTTCTAAATACAGGTAGTAAAATGAAAACCACTTCGTATTATCAACCACAAACTACCATTGTCATCAGAATCTACCACCCGCCATAATCGTTAGAGTAACGCGTTAAAAATCTACCAAGAGTAGAAGACTTAGTTGGTTAGTTCGAGAGCATTTCATTATTCACTAATTAGTTTTGTCTTAATTTCATTTACTTTAAGTGCAAGTAGAACGTTTAAGCGAGAATTTGTCCACTTATAACAAGGTTTTTAAAAGACTTCCGTCTTTTTATACAAATCTAGATTATTTGATGAAAGAAAAATAAAGTGGTTCTGGAGGCGAAGAAAAAGTGATAGCGAAAAAAAATATAGTAGAATTAAAGTTAGTTCTAAATTATTAAAAATTGAAAAGGTTGGTCTTAATGTTTCTGTTTTATGTCTTCTCTGGATAGAAGGCCACTAAAGGGCAAACTTTCAAAATGGAAGTCCAAATCGTTGAAAAAAGGTTTGTAGGACACCGTTAATTTTTTCTTGAAAAATTTTGATTTCTCGTTGGTTTAAAACACATCCAAAGTTATCAGTTTACCGTATTAAAATAAAATAAGCAGCGACATCCAATAAAAATTGCACCTCCAAGGACCAATTTTTCATCCATTCCGAACCCATACAACCGATCTTCACAAACAAAGGAAAAATATAACTCATATCGATACCTATCTACATTGTATTGCACATAAATTCTCCGCAAGTGCAAAATCGATGAATTTCATACAACTTTAGTACTGAGAGTTAATGACGTGTAAACTTCGCAAACTGACATTAATATTGGACGCTTTCATTGGAATGTAGTTACCTACCTATGTTATAGTCATATATAGTGTGTATGAAGTATAAACCGATTAGTGCTCTGTTCTTGTTTTGAGGTATTAATTTGTGTTGCGAATTATGCTTTAGTAGTTAGTTTAAATAGTCTTTTGAAATTACATGATAGGTGAAATCTTGTCTGGTATTTCACACGTTGGGAATTTAACGAACACTAGCTTTTCGCCGCGGCTTCACCCGTGTGGAGCTCAGAAATATTCTCATGGGAACGTACTACACCGATAACATGTCCTAATCGAGGTCATGCTCTATTGGGCCGCCAAATTTCATCGAAATCCGTACAGTCGTTAAGGAGTGAAAAGGAAGCAGATGTCTACACTCTACAGAGTTACTTTCACATTTAAAATGTACTAGCTGTTGCCCGCGACTTCGTCTGCGATCCAGGATGAAAAGTAGCTTATGTCCTTTTCCAGGTCAAGGTCTACCCTAGTGCCAAATCTGTTCAGCCGTTTTAGCGTGAAAGCGTAACAGACAGGCAAACTCACTTTCGTATTTATAATATTATATTATAATCTTTATTTCATTTTTCATACATATAAATTATATTTTTAAATATTAGAATAAAAAAAATAAAAAAAACATTTAAAAATATAAAAAATAGTAGCCCACCGGTATCGGGAACAGGGTCCAAGCTACCGGCGGTCAGGGCCCGAGAGAGAGGAACCTCCTAACAATGCGAGCCGTGTCCAGGAGTACAGCTTTCTGAATCAAGCCCTTAATCCAGCTGCCCAACGAGAGCCTCCTTAGGTGTTAGTCGAGGCTCTTGGCAATTAAGCCATTAGCTGATACGACTATCGGCACAATGATCGCAGAGATTATATTATAATATAATTACTAATTTAACCCTTCTTACACCGCACCATCAAAACTTTCTATTTGAATCCCAAAACCAAGACATGGTGAATACGAGGTCCATTTGGCCCCATAAAAGCCAATCGATCCGTCGACGGCTACAGGCGATTGTATTTTGATCCGAGCACAGTAGGATACTTATTGAAACCTTATCTTCATCGTACTGACTTTTAAAGGCTTTCTGACCGGCATGGACATGATGAGGGTTAGGTTTAAGATTGGGTTCAGGGGATTAATATTTTTGCGTTATGATTACGTTACGAAAAATTATGTTGAGCTGATTTTGATTATTTTTGACTAGTTTTTGCTTAGTCCCCGTGGATATCGGAAAATATTCCACGGGAACGTATCACCGCGATTAAAAGTACCATATGTGTTAATCCAGGTTATAAACTATCTGTTTACCAAATTTCATCCAAATCCGTATAGCCGTTTTTTCACCAATTCCGAACACAATTCATCAAACATCCGACAACATTCTTTGTTACTGTTTTATTATAAGTAGGTATAAATATATGTAGATCTTTGAATAAACGTATTTTCTTTCTTTCTTTTCTTTGGCGCCTGGTGCTCATAGTTGAAATTAATTTTCTTTTCAGCTGTTTCAAGAATTTTATTAGCTAATCAAGAAAGTGCACGCAATGTCCTTTGTTTTACCGTAACTTTTCTTGTCTATTTGGATTTGAAGTAATGGCCATTTGTGTATACGTGTTACTCTTGCTCTTCCTGCTCTTGTTTGGAGTTAAAATATATTATATGATTAGAAAAATCATGGAAGTCATCGGATAAAAATGAGGATCAATGTTTCCAACTTCAAAAACCAAACTTTAACCCCCATCTTGGCTAAAGCAAACAAACAAATATTTACTACCATCAATTCATCAGTCATAGTTTTACAAGTTACGACAGATACAGTCGTACCAACTTATCTGAGGTTTAATAATAACTGGCGTTTGCCGATGCATGGCGGGCGAGATAAGGACCGGCCGGGCCGGCCCCGCCAATAAAAGTGGCCAATCGGACTCGTAAAACTTTATACACCCACGATGTTTAATCGGACGGTATAAACGCATAGATGTTGAGACGTTTTGTATCGTAGACTTTTGGTCTTTGGTATTATACTTTGGGGATTTTATTTAAACATTTAGGTTTTTGATAGATGCTAAACTAAATTTAAAATACGTATTATTACGAAAAGTACCAGAACGACCAAGCTCTTCTCTGGTGAAAATAGAGAATCATTTAATAGTATAGGATAGGTCTTGCAAACTTTGGGCGACCGAGCTCTACTCGGGTGAAAATAGAGAAAAAGAATTTTCCCAGATATGAGCATTAGATCGGGATAACGTGATTAGAAATATATTATACAGGTTATTGGTAAAACACCAACAACCTCTTAAGGAGTCATTGTACTCATCATTATGAACAACTTTTACTAAGGGAACAATTATGAAATCGCAAAAAAAAAACAGCTGTTCCGTACATTTTGACGAGTTATAAGATCATAAATGTACTGAACAGCTGATTTTTTTTCGCGATTTCATATTTGTTCCCATAGTAAAAGTTGTTCATAATGATGAGTACAATGAGTCCTTAAGAGGTTGTTGGTGTTTTACCAATAACCCTGTATACAAATATTGCTCATTTATAGTATAGGATATTTTTGGCCTAAGAACTGAAACGATGGGAGCTGCCAACTACCAACTTTTTTCCGTGCTTTTAATTTCATAATAAGTTTTTTTATTTTTATTAAGTAAATTATGTTTTATATCTGCCCGTGTTTCTGTGATAATATTTTTATATTCTTTCTTTCACATTCACGATAGTCGAAGTAAACATCAAAAATATTATAATTATCAGACGATAATCAATCCTGTTTTACAATTTTCTTGGTGGATGCCTATAAAATTAGCCCATTGCCGACAAAAATTCAACTCAAAACCCACCTTAAACGTCCCAAATCCAACCTCATCGCATCTCTCAAATCCCATCACAGTGACTTAATATATAAAGGATAAAATTAACTGAATTGAAGTGGGCCACTCGACTCTATTCATTATGACTATAGAGTCCGCAACTAAATCCGTTCGGATATCAGGTTTGATTCCCCGTTTAAAGTCGAATAGGCCGGATATCGATTGCTTTGGAAGCTTTACGTTCGAATTGTAGGCGAAAGTTGCCAGGATGAGCGTTCGCTGGATGGGGTTCGTTAGTGATTTTTGTGTGGATCTTTGGTCAGATTTTTAATGATGGTGGTTACTACCTGCTCTGTAGCAGTATTATTATGGTTTCAACTATTTGAATATTCTAAAAACTATCGTAGTTATGTTCCACTAAGGCTCCCTTGACAACTATCGTAGTTATGTTCCACTAAGGTTCCCTTGAAACAGAATTATCTTTTAAATTTCTTTAGTACTAAACGTATTATGTCAAAATACCAACGCTTAACAGACAAATAGTTGTTTTTTTTTGTTTTGTTGTTATAGTACAGTATTTTACTGTTCTCTTTTTTATAATATATTCATTATTCACTACTAAATATGAACCACCAAATTGTAGCTAGAAACCATTCAGTGGACCTCTATTTTCAAAGAACTAAATTAATGAAGTATGTATCTACCAGTATAAACAACAAAAAATTCTAATCACAAACAAGCTTCCATTTCCCTGCACATCAAAACAAAACAAGACCTACATTTTCACACACGATCCAATTCGCCGTCACATCCAGTCGCTTACATCCGCGCTCGGACTGTGCGAACGGAAATAACGCGCTTAATAGATTCGCTTCGGCTCACAACTACGCTGACAACTGTATAATCTATTTATGAGGAAAACTGTCCGACGCCACTGTTTCGACGCTATGTGCATGTGTATAAATTGTGCAAGAGATAGTTAAGTTATTTAGGCTGGTAATAAACGTTGTAGTTTTTGGTTCTTTTATTCGTTTTTTAACTAGGAAGCTGCAGTTGCAGGGTTGTAGTTAAAAGGCATAGAACTACAATGGCATAGTCAGAGCCACAGAGACAAAAATCCAAATGACGATGGGTCATTTAGCTTTCAACACTTGCCTTTTTTTGTGCCGACTTTAAATGAACCACAGCTAGTTGACTACTAAATTGCAGCTCGTAAATGGAACGGCTTGACCGTAGAAGTGCCACGTAAAGTAACAACATTGTAGCATTTTTAGCAGAATTTAAAAATTAAGCGAGTGCTCCTTAACTTTCATATTTATTACAAGTTTTACTTCGTTTTTAAGTCGAGAGTCGCTTTACAGCATTTAATTAATTTCTTCAACAGCAGTGATAGCCTAGAGGTGTGGCGGTCGGACTGCCAAGTCATAGGTCTCGAGCTCGAACCTAAGCCACGCCACCTTTGACTTTTCGGATTCATGTGCGTATTTTAATTATCACTTTATATATATATAAAGTATTGTAATTATTACTTCAAAAACGGTGAAGGTTTCTCAACGGCATGTGAAGCCAAGTCAGAGGCCTATGGGTGGCATAAAAACTCTGAAACAGGTTAGTCACTAAACACACTAAAATGAAAGAAATATAATATTATATCTGGTGTCAATAAACTTTATTTTGTTGGGCTGCTTTTCGAGGAACAAGTGCCAAAATCAATAGAATCCAGTCGTATCAAACAAAATCTGCAATTTTTCTAATCCACTACTAAAACAGACCATGAAATAATTAACTAGGCTTTTAAAAGATCACTTTTAGCGATAAGACCGCCCATTTTGTCATCCTGTGTAAAATTTCTGCATTCTTAAATGTTATTTATAAATTTTATACGTATTAAAAATTATTATATCTATCATTATTCTATCATTTAAACAACATAACACATAAACAAAACATAAAATCACGCCTTGTTTCTCCGACAGGTTAGGCGGAGGTGTACCTATTATAGTACACACACAATTCGCCTGTTATGTTTAAGTCCTATGTAATAGGGGGTGAGCATTGCCATCAACATACAACAAACAACATTTATTATTTAAACAACATACTATTAAAACTTCTAACGGTCCATACAGCCACGCATTATTACCCACGAATAATACCTGTCTATTATTAGCCTAACTGCCTAATTTTAGTCCTACTGCCTAACGTTAGTATTGGCACACATTAATGTTTAAAATTATCGATGTTTCAAATATAATTTATGTGTAACAGTAACTACGGTCATTGATATTCAATGCATTTAGTCCGATAATGCGTTTAGCAGTTCAAACGCGTATCTTTTAGTCCGTTTATTAGAGATCATTTTGTATGTTTATTTGTGCATTAATTAATTCATGTTATAGTTTAGAGCGGTTGTGTGTACTATTCATTATTATTGTGTTAGCTGTTTATTTCATTAAAATAACGCTCAGTGAGAGTGGAAACTAACATTGTTCTAATTAGCCTAAATTTTAATTCATGTAATGCCCAGGATTGCGCTATTGTCTTTGTATTTAAATCGGAATACTACTTATGTCTTTGTGCTAGAGTGCTGACTGTACTTTTAACCTACTAACAGTCGGGGGCGACTGGGGCCATCTAATATTTAAAGGGGCGAGTGGCTACACTTAGGTAATTAGGGACAAGATCCAAGGGGCGAGCGGGGCCTACACCATAAATATTACACATACGGTTAACAAAACTTAAGTACATATTAATGCTGCAGTCCACTGCATTATCCGCAGATAAAACATATTTAAATTAAATTATGCAATAAATAAACAATAATAATAATTATGATTATAATAAAAATAAGATAACATTTTTATAATATTAGATTTAAATTTATTTTTCGAGCATGCAAATAAATCAATCTCAATGAAATTTGAATTATAGGATTCCAACATTCCATGAATTGGGCAGCGTAAGCCAGAGTTCGTACGACACGAATTTAGCGCGAACAGAGTACGTGCACGAACCTGACGCATATGAACTGTTCGGGGGACAGAATAACACAGCCTACTCGTTAGATCAACGGCGTCAAATTTATTGTGAACAATATCATGAAGCACGTTGACCTGCAGGTATTTGCGCCGGTTCTCTAAGCTTGTACTTATCAAGAAGCTGGGAGTATGACAGATAAGTCTTAATCCCATAACATCTGTAGTACATAGCACGGAGGTACTTGCGCTGGACCCTTCCTATTCCAACAACATAGTTTTGGTAGAAGGGGTTCCAAATAGGGACCGCATATTCTAACTGAGAGTGAATGAGAGTCTTATACAGATAGAGATAGGTTTTTACATTTATATCTGTAATTTTTATGGTGTACATAATAAAGAGTATTCTGTTTAATCAATTGTAGTTAATCATACGCATACAAATAATACTTTTGTCCCGTCCCCGTGAAATAATTTCCGACCTCCACGCGGGCGAAGCCCCTCGCACAAGCTGGTGGTGTATAAACTAAATCGGCTCCACTAAACAGTTGCCCACTTGGTACTGAACGTGGCGGTGACATCGAAGCAAAAACTTGAAACTTCGTGTTACGACTCGTATCTCTGCATACTACGTTGAACTTCGAGTTACGAGTATATCTCTGCGTACTACGTTAGAGTAACGAGTATATCTCTGCGTTTTACGTTAAAGGGTCTTCTTCTTCTTCTATTCTCAATGAAAACTCCGTTAAATACTTGTGGGGCGGAGGCAGGCGTGGTCCTATTACAACCCTAGTATCTTACCTACTGCCATGTGTCTGCGTGGACTCTTTTCTGTAATAAAATAATATAGTAAAATATATTATTATGAATATAATCAGATTGTGTTCCCTGTTCAACTTAACTGTTTTCTCAAACACTGCCCCCTGGACTTCTCAAGTGCAGTCAACTGCGCGTTCGAGTTTAGCCTTTAAGTCGTCAGGATCAGGGTAAGAGCAATTTTCGTATTTCATGTGCCACACACATGCGGTTGACTGCACGTACTTTAAGTGTATCGAATTGTTCCTGGCGACAGTCAGCAGCGAAAGTCAGTTATAGACGATTGCATACAGTTTTAATACTTAAGTGTTGTAAGGAAGCGTCCATGGCTCAGCTGACACAACTGCGGCGGGTCTGATGGAGGAAATAAGTAAAACAAGAAGTATGTTTATTATATTTGATATCACAATTGGGATCAACCAATTGTAGGTAAACTACTGTTGCTAGGCACAGTCAGGTTTTATGTTAGAGGTGGAATAACCTGTGTTTCAGTTGCATTTGGCGCAGGAACAGGCGCTCCAGGCAATCCTGATGAAACTGTTTGGATCGAATCATTTATTTTTAATATACCGTCTTGTATCTGTGGTGGCACTGGTACTAATGGGATGCTTGGCAGTAGCGCCTGCTCTCCAGATGGCACGACCACCAGCACGTACGTCACCACCTGCAAATATGTATAATCATCATCGTTACTGCAACTCTGCGTGTCGTCATCCTCCCTGGATATCTCGCTACTCTGGAATATCACAACCAAATCCCCAAATGAAGACTATAGTTTCTAATGATAGAGTAAAGGTGTTTTTATTTTAAAACTAGTTCTATCTTTGGTCCATGGTTTAACCATACAACCAATTTTTGTATTTTGAACCTTTTTCCACACTACACTACACTAAGTATACCTAATACAGAATTAAAATCATCAATACAACCATGGAGCACAACACTCCAAGTTCACTTCCAGTGGCATATTTTTATCGAAACTCTAATAATTCCCATTTTGTGCTCCTTAAAATACTATTTTTCTTTACTGTTTGATAACTTTTCGAAAAAATCCAAAAACATATTTTTTCAACTGTTTAATTGCCTCGTGTTTCCGAAAAAAAGTAATTAGTCGTCTATACGTGAACCTTTCTTGAATCAGAAGCGATAAGATGAGTCTTAACCAGAGAGTTATTGTATATTATATTAATGTACGTACTTTTTTTGGAATGCAGTAACTTTACGTAATACTTTTTTAAATCATACATAACCACTACCATTTGGTAATTATTAGCAGATCTTTTATAGAAGGCAGATTAGATAAAACATAGTTTAAAAGAAGCGTAAGCAGTATAACAGAATATCAATTATAAAATCGGAAACATCAATTTAGATTAATGGCACCGCGGAATCAAAAGATCACAATGGGAATTTTCCGCTGATCAACTTCAAGTTCAGATAGTTTTTAAACGGACAAAAATTTAAAAGAAGCTCGATAATTAAAAAAAAATGGTGCTCATTGTTTGACTTGTATTGATTATTTTAAT
The DNA here is from genome assembly GCA_947522985.1 of Lithophane socia. NCBI lineage: Eukaryota > Metazoa > Arthropoda > Insecta > Lepidoptera > Noctuidae > Lithophane > Lithophane socia. Next base: position 17,927,770 of record OX383252.1, read on the forward strand.
GATTATTATTCAGAAAATACTTGTTACGATCGCGAACATGATGACCTAATTGTAAAAAGCCTAGCAAAAATAAAAAATTAGTTCATTTATTAGATCATAATTGAAATGATCTTTCATGTTGTGTAATAAAACTTATAGAAATAGGTTTAAAGAAACTTTATTCTCAATAAAAACATAACATGCCGCTTACTTGAGAACAATTACTTAAATACTAATTTAGGTTCGACAACATCCGTCACAAACTGATTAAAAACTACTCGAAACTTGAACCACTCAATGCATTCATTTTTCAAGTAATACAGTATTTTAACTGTAAAATCACGTTTATCAGCGAAATCGGCGAAACGTCAACGGCCTCTTAACATTGTCGGACTAAGCTCGTAATTAAAAAATGACTCTATGGACCCTGGGCCTGTGTCTATTGTTTTTTTTTTTTAGTGTGGGATATCATCCAATGACTTCTCCCGCTCTGGGTGGAGCGGAAGGACTTTTACTGACTAACACCTACCCGTGTTCCTTCAGTTGCCTGTTGCCAAGGTCCCTTTCGGACTAACCCGCAACCCTGACAGGCGTCGGTCCTAGCGGACCACGCCTGGCCCTAGATCCCTGGCCTGGAGATAGATCTTATTTTTTGATACGGCGGCTTGAAAGGTGACCAAGGAATATTCACCAATAAATCTGCCAAGCGAGGTGGTGTGGCTATGGCGATCTTGTTCACAGTTACATGGGCAAAAGTAGAAAAAGCTTACCAGTATAATAAACGTGGCAGAAATCTTCATTTTGCTTCCAGTTGTAAGATAGAGTGCAAAACGTGCAATGAAACTGTAGCGGGTCGAGTTTAAAATAAATAAAAAATAAATAAAAAAATGTTGTGTGATAAATGTTATTATTCTGTTCAGGATTTCCTAAATGATACATCTTAATAACCTATTTTGATAACTTGTATAGTAATTATTGTGTTTGCATGCCAACAAGGCAGAATGTACACGGTTCTTTATTATGTTATTTACGATCCTATTTGTATGTACCTACATTCAAAGCAAATAAAGTATATTCTATTCTATTCTTGTCTTATGTAGCTACACAAGAGTAGGTATATTTTCCCCCATCTTGTTCTATGTCATGTGTTCTTTCTTTGCGTCATGTTTACCGCAAATAAACTTATTTTCTTTCTTTCTTTTCTAAGAGGTGAGTAAACAACATTCTATGTTACACCATTATGCATCGAAGTATAAAAGAAAATCAATATTTACAGTAATTTTTATTACATTATTTACATTTCGACATACAAAGAAACCAAGAAAATATACTTATTCATAACAGGCACACAACAAATATACACAATTGAGAACATTGAACACAATTACATTGAGAACAATCGTTCTGTGTGTTTGTCTAGTTTGTTTGAAGAAAACCAACATTAAAATGAGGTGCATTCAAAATTACATACAAAATGTGAATGCAGAAAGTGCCATAATTTCATTGTGGTTAATGTTACCACTATACAGTTTACAGGGGTCTTAGCTTATAATTTATTGACCTACTTTAATGTCATTACAATGATATTATAATAAGTAAATACATATTATTTAAACACAAGTTACAAAGATTACACAGCTGTTGTGAACGGCGTTTTAGGAGTCCATGAGGTGTTCTTCACTCTATTAAATTAGTTATTTATGCAACTGTTGTATAATAAATGGTATTAAAACACTAATGTGATAATAGTATCACTTAAGTGTTAGGTATTAAAACCTAATTATATACAGTTGCATACAAGATTTTATCTACACCCATGGTATGAATCTTCTATAAAAGTTTCTTTGCAATACCAATATCGAACAAAAATGGCGCGCCATTTTTGTACGAGGTGAATGCGAATTTTTCGAATTCAAATGTGTTTTGTTTTTAAATAGTGGTGCTTCGTTAGTGAAACGCTCGTGAATGACAATGTTCTTTTTTTTAAATGAGTTGCGTTATGAAATTCAGTACAACATTATAACACCCGTTTGGATGATATATTATGGTTACTAAGATACTGGATGTTTTAATGTTTGCTATAAGCTAACTGTTTCAAAAACTTTTAGAGAGGATTTATAGCGTGGGTGTAGATAAACATAATTATAGAGTAAAATCTTATTTCTTCAGGCTCCACTGCTGTAGGGTCTAGGTGGGTTTGCCAGAACTTGGCGGAAGAGTAAAGTGGCTGAGTGTTCTCATCCCCGTGAAGTTTACAGGTAAAATCTTCAAGCAGGAAAAATACGTAATATTTAAGCTAACTTAAAAGCTACGCAAGCAAAGTTAATAAAATTTATATGGGACCACCTCTGAAGCATGACCTACCAAACAAAAAACGATCACGAAATGACGTAACAAAAAAAAAACAGAAGTACAGATGAAGTACAATCTCCTCCTTTTTGAAATCGGTTAAAATAACAAGTTGGGGGAAAATATGCGTCACATCGTCCCAAAATATATTTAATGGCTCAAGCCGACGGCCCAACTGACGACCACTGCAGCCTTATGGTGGTCCCATATTAATTTTATTAACTTTGCTTGCGTAGTTTTTGAGTTAGTTATTTACATAGCAGTATCCGAATTTGTGTGGGGTAGGTACCACAACTAAAAAGTGAAAAATGAAGTCGGTTATTTTTTTTTTGTGTTTGTTTTTTTTCTTTGCGTCATGTTTATTGCAAATAATAGTAGATTGTTGCATCGAGCGCAAAGTGATTAATTAATGCACTCGTGATAACTTTAGCAAGGTGCGTAATCTACTTTTCCTTCAACTACCAATCTACCTACCGTGATAAAATATACCTACTTAAAATAAAAACTCAAGTTAACGAAAACAAAGTTATCCCGCGGCTTTTGCGGCAAAAGTTATTAACAATTTCATTTACAGCTGCAGCAACAAGTGACAATCGCTTGTTTCTACAACGACTTTCAACAGGATTGACCTACACTTTTCGATAGCTTTAAGTCAGTCCTACATTTTTGCCTTTACCATCATCGTTATCGCTGTTAGAATGTCACTTAGTCTAGGGCTTCTGGAGTTGCATTCATATAGCTATTGAAAATTTTGATACTTCACATTTAGCAAGAAAAGTTTAAAAAAAAATGGAAATAGTTAGTTTCCATTTTTTTTAACTTTTCTTGCTAAATAAGAAGTCGGTATCAGAGTTCTACAATGGTACAAAATGCTAAAAAATAAAAAAAACAGCGCATTAATTATTAATTAATCATTTCTGATTTTGTCTTTTCTATAGTGTGTGCGTTTTGTTTGTGTAGAATAAACAATTTTTCTTTCTTTATTTAATGAAAAACTGTGCGACAATGAGATTTCATTATAACATTTCTGCACTGTTTTGGTTCTAAGTAAAAAATACGCCCTTTGTGATCGGTTTTGTAGTGATTAATGATAACATTACTACGTAGTTGAAAGAAAATGAATTTAATTCATTTAGTAGTAGGTAATTAGGGGCAAGATCCAAGGGACAAGCGGGGCCTACACCCTTTATGCTAATTTACTGACTATAAAATTATGATACCTACTATGCTGTGTGTTTCTTTGTATACAAATAATTTGTATAATGAATAGAGTCACAAAGAAACTACCAACTTCTTCTTATTCAGTAAATCTGCTTTAATCCGATCAATCTGAAAATATATTTACAAGCAGCTTTAGATATCTACAGGAAAGCAGGTATCTCAAATACTACTTTCCTTTCCCATTAGGTACTACTTAAAATAAACAAATATAAAAACAACTTACAATACATCACGATGATTAATAAAACACTTGTCTCCAAATGTACAGGTGAAAGCACTTACCTGAAAAAAAAGAGACGTAAATTAAAAACTCGCTCAATCATCAATCAGTTAATGGTGTGCCGGCATTACACAGGCTGTATTATGATGATTTATTTCAGCCCCGTAATGGGTTCATTTGGGTATTTCGGTCCACTGTTTTCCACCTACGAACTCTGTGTTACAATTCTCTCTTAATCTGCTAGTGTTTGAATCTGAAATGCATTTCCGTGTCGTTGTGTGTGGCTTTGAGTTGTGTGTTGACCCTTTTTTTGTTGCATCTGTGTAATTTATGGAAGTGACACTATTCAAGTGTGGCTGTGTTTGTGTTTTTATTGGGAGTAGCCGGAGATTACTGTATGATGTAGGTTCACAAAGGTCTGTGATTTTAATGAAATATGTATAGTTTTAGTTACGTATCAGTATATAGGAGTAAAAATATTAGCTAACTATAAAGTATTAGCATTCTTGCAACCTTTAACTTGTATGCTAGGTAGATAGATATGTACTTTACATACTTACTAGATTTAACTATTTACGCTTTCTTCTAAAATAACAAAATTATGGAGGTAATTTTTAATCGAAATACCAAAAATACTTGAAGATGATGTTGCAAAGGACCATATGCCTACAAAACATATACACTCATAATATCTATTCCTCTCTAGCCTCAAAATATCTGGTGTAAAAATAACAATTTGTGGTGTCTAGCACAAAACTCTTTATAATAGGAAAAAGAATATGGTATACTAGCTGCGCCCCGCGGTTTTACCCGCGTAAGTCTCGATCCCGTGGAAATATCAGGATAAAAAGTATCCTATGTGTTAATCCAGGTTATAAACTATCTGTTTGCCTTTCATCCAAATCCATTCAGTAGTTTTTACGTGAAAGAGTAACAAACATCCATCCATCCATCCATCCATCCATACTTGCAAACTTTCACGTTTATAATATTAGTAAGGATAAGGATGAACAATAAAAACGTAAAACACAAAAAAATTCAACACCAACAAAAATTCATACAAAAACCCCTAAATTGAAGCCACTAGAAGTGTGAAGTCATAACTCGAAACGCCACCACCTCGAACAACACTAATCACATTGCCTAAACAATGGCAACACTACAAATTCGTAATGAAAGCCGACGACCAAAGAATTGCGTGCGGAGCTCTGATTGAGCCGAATTATGTTTTGAGGAATGCTATTGCATTAGTTAATGCACAGTGAGGTATGAAAAACGAGTCGCGGATGTAGAGAGATTAGATATGGTATTTGGAAGTTTAATTTTGTGCCAACTTGCTGTGTATACCACAGTCGGCATAAGCAATTCTCGTAATTGGATGCAGTTCTTTTCGATATCAGAGAAAAAGAAAATAATTTTGAATTCTTGGTGGCTCAAGAATATCTTAAAATAATAAGTATTAATGTGATAGTTGATATTTATAATTTCATTTGTCCACTATAATTGTTTTAGGTATCAAACGATGAGGCATTTGGGTAGGTATGTATACAAGTTGACACCGATATTATGAGAGAAACAAAAATGATATTGTCAGGTATTTTGGTTCTTATATATCTCAAAAGACTACGCATGAATGTGATGACTGATGAGTCAATATTGATATTTATATCTGTTTGCTATTCTTTTTAGGTAGGTCTAAATAAATAATCCATGTTTAAGGACCTACCATGAAACTGGAAATTAGTAGGTAGCTACAAGGAACATTGCATGTGGGATTACCAATGCACTTATTGTCATACATCGGACAGTCATAAGTATCCTAGGCATTAAAGACAAGGCTGAAGTTCAACATGAGCCACAATAAATAACCAGTCTAAACACGAGATAGAAAACAATCACTTCTAGTGCAAATCTAGATCTTCGTGCAACGCATTAGCCGCGCGCTGAATAATGTTCAGTTTGGTCGAAAATTTTCAGATTCCGTGTAATTGTGATTTAGTGCGGCATTAGAGTTTGATACGCGATAAACTTATCGGCCGAAATACTGGCTTTAGAGTTGCGCTCACGATGTGTTTTAGGAATCGAGTAATTTTGCTGTTTAATTGTTTCCACTGTTGAAATGTTTGGCAAAGGATTTTATTTAAATGATAAATGATATTTATTTCTGTAAATTGGTTCAAAAAACTCTCTTTTACACGTCAAAATGAAATTATGTTTTGAAACTAGTTCGGTGTTTCCTAACCGACTGAAATTCTGAGGAGAAAGATCGAAATCAAATCAAATCATTTTTATTTGCATTAAAACATGGTAATAGAGATGTTACATTAAAATTAGTGCTTACATGTTTTGCTATACATACATAGCATGCCAACTTGTCGGCATGCGTTACATCACATAATATTATAAAAGAAACTCAGAGGTCAGTCTCTTTTATAGTCCAGAGAGGTCTTGGTATGAAACGCTATTTCCCTGCCAACCAGCACAATGCTAGGAAGATTGAAAATACGAAACCTGTCACAATAATTATTCGAAAAGGAAAAACAGAATACGAAAGAATATTAATATTTACCATTCAACGCATATCTACATACATTACCTCTCCGGAAAACCATGAACGAACACAGTGCCAAATACTGGCCGCAGCACTCAATTAAATATCTCCGCTTACTAGCGGACATAAAGTAGAGCTCCGTACTACGATATCCATTACTGGAACATCGTGTCATGCTGAGCTGTCTCGGGTACGGAAAGCTGTATTCTTTTTTAGTTTTAGTGAAAGAAGGAAGTCAGAAAATGTATCACCTTAATCACTTACACCCCGGCCCCATATTTCGTAGCTATGCACGATAGAAATTAGGATTCGAGTTCAAATCTGCGGGGTAATTTTGACAGGCGAAAAACATTAATTCCGTTATTTACGTTGTTTAGCAGACAAATTTTCCGACCATTTTTATGAAGCAATGGATTAGTAAAATAGCCTTCAAAATGATTCAGATTGTGATTGAAAGTGTGTTAGTTAATTAGGGTAGGTACTTATTATTGATAAAGCTGATTAATTACAAGGTATTTTGTTGTAAAATTTAACAAAATACCCCATAAAGAGAGAGCAAAAAAAAAGAGAAAAATAAGATAATTAAAAAAAAAAAAATCTCTGTGATGTTTGATATTTTACTTTAGTTTCGTACATTAAAATTTCGTACATCAAAAAAGTTTTACTTTAGTTTCGTACATTAAAATAGGTACTGATTTACTAAACTTCGCGTGAGCCCATATCTCATTGTGGGCTCAAACATACAATAAATCATATTTAATGCGTCAGGCGTCGACTGAACACCATATTAACTAACGCTTATCATTTAGCTGTGGAAAGTAATTACATTAAAATTTTTACACGTTATTATGAAAAAGGCCTCCATTACTCTTCGGACTAATTCGAGTGTGCGAGGAAATTACTGGACAATTCTTTCGACTTCGTTAAGTAGGTTTGATTATAATATTATATTGTTTAGGAGATAAATAGAAATTTATACGTAAGGCCGTGAAAAAAAGGCCATGTTGGGTACTGTTTTAATTATTTAATTATTCATCTGAACAAAGGTGTTTAAAAGCTGTAATAACACGCTCTCAACAATTTTATTTTCACGTAATTTAAAATAAAAAAAACAACCATTTCGTATTACAACAGTGAAACTCAATAATATTGGTCTTTACTTTGAAATGAGTATCGAAATACAATATTCCTGTAATATAATTTGCTTTAAGCTGACAAAAACATTGAAACAATGCTGGTAAATATAATATTAAACGTTAAACGTTCTGTAATTGCATTCACAAACAACATGGGCACTGTGTGTTTGTACTCTGGCCCCAGAAATGTATATTTGATGACAATTAAGGGGAGAATTAAAATAATAAAGACCGGTGATCTGAAATACGCGAAAAATCCCGCGCGAACCGCACGAATGTGGAAGTTTATTTCGAAATATTGCCAATTACTGTGTCTGCGTTTCTGAAAACCGAAATTGTTACTCAATGTTTACTGTGAGCATCCATAAAATATTAAGTTGATTATCTATTGGCCAAATAACATGAGTGAAGAAAGTCTTTTATTTTTTCTTAGTAAAGTTGACTTAATAGGTTCGAAAATCAACGCCAGTACTTTTACTATTTAACTAATTTTAAAAACTCTTTAAAAAAGGATGAATTCATGGGATACCTATTGAATGTTGCAAAGTCGATACACAGCTCAATGGAACGCAAATACATTCTATTAATAACAACAGAACGTAAAGAAAAATGAGATCACGACCGCATTCAACGGTCAGTCAAACTTTTATTATATCTTATGTACGTAAAACGTTTCCATTGTAAACTGTTGTTTCTAGGCGATCGAAAACTCGAAGTTCAAAGCCCAAAGTAGCCCTTCACTGCACCGAATATTCCAAATTGGCAACAATAACTGTCAAGTTGTAGAAGCAATACATTTTTATTATCGTTTTAAACACAGTAAACAATTTGAAGGTGTCAAGTGGTATTGATACTATTGATAGTCACCTCGAGGTCAAAATGATCTATGAGATTTTAATACACGAAATAAATTGTCAACTCGTCGTCATTTTGTAAACGTATTTTCTTTCTTTTCTCTTCTTTTCTTTTCTTTCTTTTCTTTCTTTTCTTTCTTTCTTTTCTTTATTTTCTTTCGTTCTTTATTTTCTTTATTTTCTTTCTTTCTTTTTTTCTTTTCTTTCTTTTCTTTCTTTTCTTTCTTTTCTTTCTTTTCTTTCTTTTCTTTCTTTTCTTTCTTTTCTTTCTTTTCTTTCTTTTCTTTCTTTTCTTTCTTTTCTTTCTTTTCTTTCTTTTCTTTCTTTTCTTTCTTTTCTTTTTTTCTTTCTTTTCTTTCTTTTCTTTCTTTTCTTTCTTTTCTTTCTTTTCATTCTTTTAACTCAAAACAGGGCACTGTTTCAATTGAGAATTTAAAACCTCTGTCTTTCAGACATCTTTATCTCTTTCAATGCTCTGTGTTCTCATCGTTACACCACGGCCCATATAATATTGAAATAACCCTTAAACTGCCGTGCATCATAGTAAACTCATATTAATACGCTACCACGCCATACTATGGACACTAGCACGCCGTCTCATCGCGTTATATTGCAGTAAACTGTAAAATATTCACTGGAGGTCATCTCAAACGGGTTACAACGAGGACAGAAGACTGTTTTGCAAGTAATTGCTTGATGTAATATGGACAGACGGCAATGCGGTGACATTAAAAATATCATCGTTATGGCAATTTTATTGGAGCAGAATATTTTTGTTGGCGAGTTTTATGTTTTGTTTTATAGACTGGACGTCTGGGTGTTTGAGTATTTTGTGCCTTTTTTGTAAGGAGTTTTGAAAAATATATTATAATAAATAATTATGTCCTAGGCATTGTCGGATGTCGGAAAGTGACTAAGGGATTCTGTCGTTTTATTCTCTTCTTTTTCTTACCTACTTGTCTGCTAATAAAGTGTGGTCACCAATTCGTTCACCAAGCATGATAATTAAGGCTATCGGCCTATGTTCCCTTACATAATACACCGAATTAAAAGCAACCAAAACATCTGCCTCCACCACTACAAACTAACGTAAGATCTCAAAATACATTTATGTAGCAAGCCTACGTTCCTACACGACATGCAGCGTAATTACGCCACGCTGTTGACCCACACTAACGAAGGATTATGGTACACAAGTCCTAACTTGAGACATTTGCAACATAAATGAGATAGGAAGCTCTTCTTTGAAAGCCGAACGTCGCCGGCTAAGATGAAGTTGAATCCTCTTGAGCTACGAATAGAAATAACATGTTAAAGGGAACCGGGGCGCAAGTAGTGGTGGGTGTAGTGCGCTGCAAAATGTAACACTTGTCAATTCGTTTTAATTATTGTTAAGTTTAGGTTGCTATTGAAGCTCTAATGAGCAACAAACTGAAATAACTTTGCGAGTATTCGTTGCTTGTTATACATTAATCCAAAAAGAACACTAGGTAATCTACATAATCCATACTTATATTATATTATTACCTATAAATACAGCAAAAGTGACTCTGTCTGTCTTTTACATTTTTTCGCCATAACGGTTGCTCGGATTTAGATAAATTTGGCCCACAGGTAGACCATTATGACCTAGGACCCAGGATATTTTATCTCAGCAGTACGTTCCCATGGAATAATTTACAATCTCGCGGGCGAATCCGCGGGCAAAAGCTTGCCTACTCTAAAAGCTTGAAGGATTTTTTTCGACTTTTAAAATCCATTTCTCTCAGTTCTGAGGTCTTAAAACTCACAACAATAACAGTCGGTTTCCAAGTCAGCCGTAATGATTGCTATTCCCAAAGGATTGAGGAGGCAGAGATAGGTTCCTAGTCCTCAAGTCCCTTATCTATGACAGCATTGGGTTCCAAGTGCTATATGGCAAACATCTATTATATAGTTTCTGCCTAAAAAGAACATCCTCGTAACATAATTATGGTAATCATGGTGGGGACCATTGGTTTTTGGTAGGCAAAAATAGCAAGATAAATCTGCCTAGCCTTTTCCTATCTTGGGGGCAGCATCCATCTAACCGGATGCAGCTGAATACCAGGATTTTACATGGAGCGATTCTCTCTGACCTCCACAAGCCAGCTACTGGGTAACACGATACCCCTTGGTAAGACTAGATCAGACTTTTGGGCTTCTACCCATAACGAGTTTCCAAAGATCTACGAATGTCCGCCAGGACCAACGAGTTAACGTGCTTTCAGAGGCACGGAGGTATCTCAGTATGTAATGGATGGTCACCCATCCACATGCCGACCGCGGCAAGCGCGGCGCGGCGACGTGTTCCTTTTCTTTTTTGCGTCATTTTTACCGGAAATAAAAGTATTTTCTTTCTTTCTTTCACTCTAAGCGCAAGTTAACCTTCGATCGACCCGTGCGACTGTTAACATTTAGCCACGAGCACTCAGCACGAGAAAAGTAGACATCATCACTTAATTCTTAAAAATATAAAATCCAGTAGGTAATTAAATTGTAGGTAAAAAAATATACTGACAATTACATTAAAGTTTCAATTTGTCCCTTTCGTAATCCGAATACATACATTTTTATCGAGTTTATAAAGAATTCATTTTACAAAAGTAATGCGTACATATTTGAAACAATTTATTTAATTTTAAATCTGTAAACGATTTCGTATTTACGGCATTTGCACGGGTGCCAGATGGACGTTATGAATGTACCAATACTTTTTATATTCGTACGAAAAATCTGCGAGAATGTGCCGATGCGATAACTATTGATATCGGTTATATTATAAAAATAACCGATATCAATCAAAATATTTTATTCCCACTACAAATACGAGAAATCATCTCGTATTTGTAGTGGGAATAAAATATTTTGATTGCAGGGAAACAGTACCGAATAAATTAGGTGATGATTGTGTTTAATGTATGTAAATAAAAATAATGATGTCCTTCCAGTTTATAAAATTTTATTACGACCAAATCCTTGAGCAAGTGAGAAAGAGTGTTATATTTGACTATGTTTGAGACCAGAGGGCTGGCCTAAACAATCATCATTATCATCCAACATTGCTGCCAACTTTTTGGGCAATATTCTCATTGACAGCAATGGGGACGAATTTTTGATACTCAATGAGATCTTTACTTTTTGACATTGGCTGTAATTTGAATTTGATTTTTATGTGATTTTTGATTTTTGTTTCGTGTTATTTTTATTGTGAATTTGGTTTTTTAACATTTTTATTGAGAATTCGATTTTGTATTCCATTATTCTGATTATGCTTTTAAATCTATTATTATTTTATTTTTTTGTATTTAAATATTCTGCATTTAATTTGTATTTTATTGTGATTTTGTAGTTAATTTTGATTTCGTATAATTTTGACTTTGTTTTTTAATTTCTGTATTTAATTTAGTATTTAATTATTATTTCTATTTAATTTTCATTTAATTTTAATTTTGTACTTATTCAATTTTGATTATGTTTTTTAAATTCTGTATTTAATTTGGATTTTAATTCTGTCTTTAAACTTTGTTTTAAATTTTGCCTTAAGCTTTAATATAACTGGTTACACTTATTACTTTATGGGGCATGCGGTGCTAACCTATAATAAATTGTTATACTAACCCATTTATATAAGAATCTTTATTTGAAAATGTAATAGTATAAACAATTGTTGGTTGGCCAGAAATAAATAAATAAATAAAATAAATAAATAAATCTTCACTTTTTTTTCTTTTTGTATAAGATATAATATATTTTATATATTTTAGTGTAAGCTTGTATCTAACTAAAGTTATAAACGCGAAAGTTTGTAAGTATGGATGGATGGATGGATGTTTGTTACTCTTTCACGTAAAAACTACTGAATGGATTTGGATGAAATTTGGCAAACAGATAGTTTATAACCTGGATTAACACATAGGATACTTTTTATCCCGATATTTCCACGGGATCGAGACTTCCCAACAAACATTTACGACGTTGAGTAGACGTTTTGGTGGCAACTTAATGTTATTTAGTATAATCGTATAAATGTCATAAGGACGTTTACTCTACGGCATTAGGGCCCATTTTATTCAACTTAAGTTGCTAAGAATTTCGTGTAACAGTCATATAAATACCTACTTAGTCGCATAGTAGTCATATACACGTCGGCGATTTGACTAAATATCATGTAATGATAGCTGTCGCGGCGTGTATTCGACTTCGGGTCGAGTTATGGTACACAATATGACTTTTATATAATGTAATCGTTGAGTTATTGTCATTTAAAGATGATGCTCATATTGAACGAAATTATATTGTAACAGATTATATCACGTTAATTTAATATGGCGGTGTTTTTGACAGCTGAGTTAATATTGCACTTTTTCTTTGTTATTTGAGGTGATAAAACCATTTCATCAGTTGTAAACCATTGTGCAATCAAGTTTACTGATTAATGTGAGGTAGGTTTCGAACAAATTTTTTATGCGCTTTTAAAACTCTAACGTTTTCACATATTTTATTAATAATTTTATTAAGTGACTGCGTTATATGACAACTACATAACTTCCCGACCTATAAACTGCGTGTTCATTGTAAATGTTTACGCCATTACAGTTGATTTAGGGATCAGTAATAAAATTAAAAACGCCTAGCTAACTTAGTTCAAAGAATTTATATTAAAAAAATAGAATATTTGTTTGCGTGACTTATAACTTAGTTAACTGTCTAAATAATATTTTTGTTTTAGGTAAACCCCACAATGATCTCTAATTATGCGGATGTTGATAAGTTTTTATCAAAGATGGACCTCATTGAAATGATACGCGCACATTTGAAAAGGAAAACTTGAAATGTTATTTACGTTCCTGGGATAATTAAAAAAATGAAACATTTTTTTCTTTCAACTACATAGTAATGTTATCTGTGTAGTATTATAATATCTGTGGTAATGTTATCATTAATCACTGACAGACCTGACTTGACCTGACTGGTTAATACAAATGGATAAAAACCGTTTAAAATGACCTGACTTGACCTGACGTGACCTGACTTGACCTGACTTGACCTGACTTGACCTGACTTGACCTGATTTGACCTGACTTGACCTGACTTGACCTGACTTGACCTGACTTGACCTGACTTGACCTGACTTGACCTGACTTGACCTGACTTGACCTGACTTGACCTGACTTGACCTGACTTGACCTGACTTGACCTGACTTGACCTGACTTGACCTGACTTGACCTGACTTGACCTGACTAGACCTGACTTGACCTGACTTGACCTGACTTGACCTGACTTGACCTGACTTGACCTGACTTGACCTGACTTGACCTGACTTGACCTGACTTGACCTGACTTGACCTGACTTGACCTGACTTGACCTGACTTGACCTGACTTGACCTGACTTGACCTGACTTGACCTGACTTGACCTGACTTGACCGACTTTTTTATTACCTCCTTCATATAGATTTATTTGGCTTTAATGCAACTTGTGGAATATTAAAATCAATAGCCCACTTTTTTAATAGTCTCTGAAGTCATCATTGTTGGTTGAAGTGTCTTCTTTATCAACATTATCTTCATTTTCGGATGACTTCAACTTCGAAAAATCAACAAGAGTCCTGAACTTTGGAAAATGAACTGCGGGGCACACTTGTAGTATTTTGGTTAAATTGATTAGTTAAATTTGCATTTAAATGTGATACGGAACCTTTCTTATTTTCCTCACTCTCAGCTTGAGCTCTATTACTACAAGGTTATTATAAACCTTTAATATGAGTATTAATTAAGTAGCGGTCGTATTATCATGTTTGTGATACTTTAGGATGTATACAGGTCGCACTCGTAATACTTATTCGACTTATATATAATGGTAACAAATACTACGTGTAAACAATTATTATCCGTTTAGCAGATGTTTAAAAGGTAATTACATGACAAAATGTACAGTTTTATGACGTTTATACTACGAAAACGTTTAGAGGACGAAAAGTTGTATAAGTAAGTTTTATAAAAGTCGAAATAACGTCATATGACATTATTATACGACAAAAAATGTTTATGACTATTCGGACATATAATACACCAGTACATGACGAAGAGTTAAAATAATGACTATAAAATAACTTTAAAAAGACTTAAGGTCATATAAAAGTTTGATTATATGACAAAAATGTTTGTTGGGTTACGCGGGTGAAACCGCGGGGGCGCAGCTATACTTTCATACTTGTATTTACAGCGTAAATTATCCTTAAAACTCATTTCAATATTTTTACTACCAACACTTTAATTAACCCTTGAATAGCACAGTACAGAGGAACTAAGTTAACCCACTGTTCTGTATTTAAATGACAATTGCATCGTCAAACAGTTTACTCGATTACTGGCGTGGCTCCATTCACTATTCCAATTTCGAATTCGTATTTATAAATGGATCTCTGGCCGTATTGGGACGCTTCTACCAAAAAGGAAACGCATTATATTCAGGTTTCTAAATGAAAACCTCAAAAGCTACATTCCACTTCTATGAATAGGTTAGACTAGGCCAATGCTACAAAGAGTTGCATTAAAGAAAGAAAATAAAGAAAGAATAATAATTTATTTGGACACAGTTCGTGAAATAAAAATAAAAAAGTAAAAACTAATGTTTTAACAACAGTAGCGTGTATGTGTATGTGCATGGCTGCGCCAAAAATGTCAATTTCAGCATTAATGCCAGACAAATGCTGCCTAACGCTGGTTTTCTAATGAACCTTTACGGACAAGTGACGGATAAGTAACAAACGGTAATTAATTTTCAATGCTAGTTCAAGTGGGTGTAACGTGTTCGTGTAAAACTTCTTTAAAAATGCGTATAACCATTAACCGTCCAGGAATGAACTGAAAATGAGGAAACTTAATTGTTAACTGAAGTTCAGCCATACAACAACAACTCATAATTTATTTATTTATTTTTCCTTCTTACAGAATAACCAGAGCATCTTCATTTTACTTATTAAAAAGCAGCTCCTAAGAAAGAAAGAAAAATAAAATACCTAAAAAATACAATAAAAAACCCTGCGCGGCGCTTCTGGCGGGCGTTTTGGTTCACTCTGCGGCCAGCGCTCGGCGTGGCAACACGTTGTGTTCTGGTTCACGACTGGTCAATCGTCATCCTGAGGATGCCTCGTTGAGAGGTGAAACTCGTGTCGATTTCTTACAGGGCTTTTTATTATTCTTGAGGAATAGTTAAGCGGTATAGGTTACTAAATATATCTACGTCTATTGTATTTTATAATGGATTTCCGCAAAGTCACGCCTGAATATAAAAAATCTATTATAGTCCTAGTAAATAAAAACAGAAAAATAAAATAATTATGCAGAGCGAATTATTGGCCCCATCTGAGCACTTGCAGCAGCAAAAAGTTAAGTAAAATTCTTCTCCTTTCCCCATTTTTCCGAACAACTGCATCCCCATAAAACAAGACCCAATGATTTATGCGATCGAAAAACGCCATATTCATTATATCTTGCTTACGGAAACAATTATAGGTAGCAGCTGGCTCTCCTATAATTCATCGGATTTAAACCGCTTGCGACTTGCATACGTTTCTTTTTGTGTCTGGCTTTAAAGTGGATATTTGCATCTAGAATACTCGTTTAGTGTGTGATTTAGATCGTTTATTGTTTTAGTTCTAGGAGGCTATATAATTATGGTTACTTGGACACATTTAAAAAACTAGTTTAACTAAAGCTGCATAATATCGTCACTTGGAGGCAACTCATATAAACTGTTTTTGTCTAACCTGTCTTGGTCAAGTCTAACCAGAGGTGGCTGTCTATCTATTATTCTTATGAAGGACGTTATTCTTTATTTTAATACTTTATTTCTCTGACAGGACGCAGCTGTGGTGGCCCAGTGGTAATGGCTGCAACTTACTAGCTGTTGATCGTAGGTTCGAACCCTGACAAGGCCTTTAGGTACTTTGTGTAAATTATTTCATCACTACTAGCGCTCTCAAAACGTTGAAGGAAAACATCGTGAGGAAACTGGCTAGTCCTAGAACCAAAAACTTCTAAGAGATGTGACATCCACCAACCCGCACTGGGTCCGCGTGGTGGATTACGGCCCACTCTCTCTCACAGAGAAGAGTCCTGCGATCCAGCAGTGGGACCATTATAGGCTGATTATAATTTCTCTGACAATGAGTTTGGATCGAAGAGCCTCTATAAGTGACGCCACTTGTCCACTCTAGGCATTCAGTCGTGCTGCCAACCTGCTGATTGACTAATATTTAATTTTTATCACAGCATAAATTATTATTCTCGGTTAGTTCCTGCAGAGAAAAGATACTTAACAATGGACATAAACAAACAAATCATTCTCAGAATTAAGACTTACACGTCAAAAATAAATAATGTTTTAAAACTAAATGAGTTCAGTGTTTCCTATCCACTCAGAGAAGAAAAACCGAAACAAACTCTGAGATTACTGTCTCTCTTGAAGTCTAGTCATAATCTTGGTCAGAATATGTGAAGTCCGTGTAGATTAGCGTCTGAAATGGTAATTTGAGGAAACAAACTCACAGGTTTGAGTGGACCTATCCAGTCAGTGCAATTTGCCAGCTATTTTATTAATAAAACCATTACATATAATCATCGCAACACCGTCTTATCCCTCGCTTAGTAACAATTACATAAACGTATACCTACTCTCCTCCATGGTTAAACGGGTACTTATGTACTGATCCAACCCTCAGGAAAGTTCCAAGGGATCGCACCCAACTTCATTATGAATTTATATTCACTCAATAGCTCTTACTTTTGGCACTGAGCTGTACTTTGTCAATCCCCGAAATGTTTCGAAACAAGAGGTTTTGGGTTCCAGGATTTGGAGTACAAGTTGGAAATCAGTTTGTGAATTAAATACAAATCTGGCTATGTGTTTGGTACAAGAGAAATCTTCATACTAGTGGCCATAGTTGGCTTTGAAGACAGAAGATTTTGTAAACTTACTTTATTTTTTAAATACATCGTAAGTGACAAATCGATCAGTGAGCTGGATAGGTTCCATCAAAACTGGAAAGAGGACGCGCGGGCTCGCGAAAGATCGAAGGATTGGAGGGAGGCCTTTGCCCAGGAGCGGGACAGCGTAGGCTAAGAAAAAAAAAAGTGACAAATCAATAGGAATTTCTTGCAAACATGAGTGGTCCGATTATTAACCGTGCTTTTGTATGTTGTGTTATGTCTTTTGTGTGCACCATATAAACGTGTTATCTATTATTTTGTCTAAGCTGAGTTGTGAAGTTTAAAACATAAATCTACTTAATAATATCCCCATCTGCTTTTCCAACCAAAAGTAAAAACGAAACGTCTTAAATTATGAATGATATTAATACAAAGAGTCTCAGAAAAAAATATCCGTAATTCCTTCACGTTTGAGATACGGTACACAAAAAAAAATTCCCGGAACAATTTAACAACAATAACGTATGTTCTCAAAGTATTCCCATTATTTGCTTTTGATGTAAATTTTACGTAAGTGTTGTACTTTTTTCTATATCGTCTTAATGCCTTTGAGATGCTTACAACCCACAAATTACAGGAAAAGTTATGGCTGCTCTTGTATTTTGTATTTCTTTGATTCTGATATCTGCATGCCTGTGGGCGGTTTCTTTTCAGAAGATCTGTGCCCTGTTTATCAAAAGTTACAAGTCT
The DNA here is from genome assembly GCA_947522985.1 of Lithophane socia. Lineage (NCBI taxonomy): Eukaryota > Metazoa > Arthropoda > Insecta > Lepidoptera > Noctuidae > Lithophane > Lithophane socia. The sequence goes on from OX383252.1 coordinate 17,945,785, forward strand.
ACACGTTACCTAGAATGTTATTTTTCGTTAAATTCATACATAGCTCATCTCCATATTCATAATCAGCCTTAATGTTCCCACTGCTGGGACACAGCCATCAGGTCATCTTTCTCTTTTGACCACATTTAAAAAAAGAATTTAAACATTTATTGCGGTACTAAGCACGACACTTTTACACTTGTAAGACAGAATAGAGAGTTTCTGAACACTCTCAGGATTTGCTATGATATTCTACAAGTTGTAACTTACAAAGATTTTTTTGATAAAGAAAATCACGAATAACTGTGTAAAAATATAAGTACTTGTGAACGAAATAATGACACTTGGTAATACAAGGATTGTAAGTTTTGATAAATAGGGCACTGATCTGTTAAGTTTGAAAACATATTAACGTACTTAGTGGTTTTTTTGTGGTGCATGTCGGCTGGTATTTCGTGGGCAGCTCCTGGCTCAGTAATAACAGCCGCACGGGCCTGATGGGAGACGAGCCCTTACATACCGAGACGCCTCCCGACCTCGGAAAGCACATTGAGCCGTTGGTTCCGGCTGTCATTAATAGTTATTTGATATTCGTTGCGGGTAGAAGTCCAAAAGTCTGACAACAAGGGGTATCATGTTAGCTAGTTAGCTAGTTAGTAACTGGGTTGTGGAGATCAGATAGGCAGTCGCTCCATGTTAAATACTGGTATTCTGCTGAATAAGGTTAGACTGGAAGCCGACCCCAACATAGTTGCGAATAGGCTAGGTAGATGAGGATGATCGGCTGGTACCTATATAAAAACCCTACAATCGATTGTTTGTTTCTTTTCAATTCATGATAATTATTTTCTTTACGTTATTAAGGGAAATATCATGAATGAAAGAAACATAAAATTTACAAATTGAAAGATACATTATTAATGTAAAATTCAGTCTGAAGTTCCACGACGAACCCTATCCTTGTCAACCCTTCGGCTGCCGCATCACGCTAAGAACTTGTAAGGCTAAAATTCCCAAAAAGTTTTTTTCCTAAATTAATATTTCGTAAGCAAATCAAAATTAAGCCATTAAACGGGCGCTTGAGGTACAGTGTAACTAGAGTTTACTGAATAAATGAACATCTGTTAAACAAGTTTTTTCTCAAACTAATGAAAATTTGATATTTAGCTGTCGCAGTTTGGACTGGTGACAGAGATGATAAATTGGCGACACACGGTTGTTTATGTTTGATAAACGAATTAAAATACCTTCAATCTAAATGGGCTTTTACAAAATTGTGGATAAGAAAATACCAGTAAAAATTAAGTTGCTTTTGCTGGGACTTAAAATTTTTATTGGTATTTTCTTACCAGTAAAAATTTTGATATCTTTAAAGTGATATGTAATTCACATTTTATTATGTTTTCCGAAATAATATTTTCATAATCATTCATGAATACTGCAAACCAATAAAATAAAATAAAAATCCAAATAGATCATCCCATATTTAAAGTTTATTTGATTAATGTTTTAATTTATTGAAACATATTGCGAGAATTTTGATGTGTCCACATGCTTAAACCACTTATTACGATTATGTTTGAATTCATGATTTATTTGTGTAATGGTCGAGTGATTATGTAAATTATGCAAGCCTATGACCGCAATAAAACAATTAAAACCATTATTAAACAATTAAAAATATACATTCATGAAATCACGCTCTGTAATGTTTTTGAATGACAGCATGCAATACAATAAAATTGCTGTTCCTTAATTGTCACATTACATGCAAACTTAGGTACCTACACGCAGAATTTAGATAACAGTAAAGATCCAACACCAATCATTTGCTTTAAAAAACGTAGGTGTTAGCAGTTCGCCAATAAAACTCTGATTTCTCCCGCATAGAACAGGAACCACCTTAAAAACCGTTTATCACTCCAAATTATAGAAACAAATAGGGAACTCAACCCTTCATTTAGTTGTCCATATTTCGCACCCGTCTATCACGGCGGTTAGCCAAGCGCCCTATTTCTAACACTAAATTATTCATAGCCTTGAAGGCTTCGCTAAGTACCAACCGTCCCGCCAGGGCGTCAGCAGGTGGGGGTTGGATCTCACCTTGTTATAGAACGTTATTTTCTTATTACTATCATTCAAATAGTGTGAAAATTGGCCCTTTGATAGTTGATATTGGAAAATTTTAGAGGCATTTTTCACGTTAATACTACCTAGCTAAAAATATACTAAACTACGTTATAGTTACAGATGGTGTGTGTTCTCGTCGTCATATTATAAAACTATAAAGTCTTCGGTTTTAGTAACAAAAACACAAGTGGAAGAACAGGGATGTAATTTTTTTCATCCAAACCTTTAATAAGTATAGGATATAACATAACATTACATAACATTATGAAATCCGAGAGGGTTTATATGTTAGTTACGTTTGAGGTAAATTTCTAACACGACGGGCACAGAAAAATATATGTGACTGCTGGGCTGGGCTGTAATTTGAATCAATTTATAGATCATCGTTTTTCAAAAGTTTCAAAGAACTTTAACCGCTACATATAACACTGACGTCGGCCTTCTATCTAAACAGTACAGCCAAGAACTAACGTGAGGTGAAATTCAACAACTGAGGCCAAGGCATTTTGAGATTGGCTGTTGGTGATGCTCGCAAACATTCCAACGACAAACATTGCGTTGGTGATAAGCTGGCAAACATTGCAATAAACACGTTCTTGCTGTATGTTGTTCTTAGTATTGTTGGGACAGTTCTTGGCTTTGTTTGGAAGTGAATATCCATGTTGGCCTTTGTATTAGTTCCATCGCAAACGTGAGGATAATGCCATAAATCCAGGGTTGTGAGGGCTGTAGTGACCGCTGTTACTTGTATGATAAATTATGATGCCCGACCGCGTGAGAAATATTGTGATCTCAGAGTTAGTTTAAAATTATTTACACGTTGCGGGTGTCAAAAACATCTTTACAGATGTAATGATTAATGTTCTTTGGAAGATGAGAACCTGATCAAGTTTTACGTACATAAGTACCTACGGTAAATTCTTACAATAATTTATTTTATTTGGGAAAGAAACAGATGCAATAACATACTTTAAGTAAAGCTTCAACAGAATCCAGATGCAGTTTTCTTAAATTACGATGTCTACAACTAGATAATGACAACAGCCACAACAGATTTTAATGGAAATTAATTAATAAGTAGTATATGTATATGTCAAGTAAGTGTCAAGTAGATTGTAATAATGCAAAGAAACAATTTATAAAATAATTAATAAGTAGTATATGTCAAGTAAGTGTGAAGATTGTAATCATGAAAAGAAACAATTTATAAATTAGTTAATAAGTAGTCTACTTATTAATTAATTTATTAATTGTTTCTTTCAAGTAAGAGTCAAGAAGATTGTAATCTTGCGAAGAAACAATTTATAAAGGCACACAAAGACGTGTAAGAAACCCAAAAAAAAAAATCGAAATACTCTTAACTACTGATAAAACTCGGATCACAATCCACTCAATAGTTTCCGAACTGTTCGAGCTTGAAATAGATAGACGTGATTTGGAACTTCGCTTCATAATATGTACTGATTACAGTGAAGAGGAAATTGCTTCTCAAACACGCCAGGCAAGTGTGTTAGGAGCTACATTTTAGTTCGTTCTTGTCTCGTATAGCCAAGACTATAATTATAAGAATAGTTTAAGCTATTTCACCATAAGCATAATCAGCTCTGTGAGAGGAAGTGGGCCATAATCGACCACGCGGCCCCAGTGCGAGTTGGCGGATGTCACAAACATCTATAGAATTTTTGGTTCTAGAACTTGCCGGTTTCCTCACAATGTTTTCCTTCACCTTTTTGAGAGCAGTGGTAATGAAAAAAAATGTGTGGGGTCGGGGGACCCCCGTCAGGAACGAAGTCTTTTAAAACAAAAACATTCGCCGCCATCTGCATTTACTCACATTTTAACCTCACTATGGCTTTAGCACCCTCGAAAACAATGAAAACGAAACCCATGATGAAAAACTATAGAATTAGAAAATTTTTGCAGCTGCCATCTTGGATTTTCATTTTGACCAAATTCATACTTTCTCTCTCTCTCTCAGTATGCAGTGTACTCAGGCCGATGTGTACAATTTTATTCCACGACACAGTAATCACTTTCCTCTTTTCTTTTATTTTATCTGCCGACTACTCATCTCTCTTTTTCTTTTTTTCGTCTTTGAATTAGAAGAAGACAGTCGCAAGTATGAACACTTTTAGCGTTACATTTTCTGAAAGTTTACAAGCGGCGTAAAAGAACTTCGTTCCAATAATTTACAAAAGTAAATTGCCTGTGCCTAAGCTTAGTAATGTGTAATAATTTTTGTCAATCGATAAAACTAACAACTGCTCAACTGCTATCAGCTATTAGCTCAAAATGTCATAGTTATGACTTAAACTTGACATAATGTTTTGACAGGTCTACATTTAACAGATGACAATAGGTTTGAGTTCTTTTTCTTTTTTATTTATGGTAAAATTATTTCTACAGTGAAACTGAACACGATCAGATCATCTAAACCACGTCCATATGATAGCTGTCAGTGTCAATATTCCATAACAAAAAAGACACTGACAGCTCTTGAACGCTGTTCAGATGTGCTAAATAATAAGGCAGTCGCTCCTTGTCAAATACTAACAATATTTAGATGTATCTTGATAAATTGAAAATCGGTCCAAGACAAAATATAGGGTGTAATAAAATATAAGTAAAAATCTTTTTAACAACAAGCTTTGAATGAACTAAAAAGTTCTAAATAAAACTTACGTAAACATAGAATTTTAATATTTTCTTAAAAGCTTCAGGCTTATGTTTAATTTATATTAAGAAGGACATTAACGCCTCAAGCTTTTAAGAAAATCAATCACAAATCCAATGAATTAGGTTTTCCCATGGCCACTTTCGGGCTCCATCATCAGGCCCTGAACACGACCTAGAGTCAAAGCGCTTGTTAATACATGACCAATGAGTCCAAACACGATGCTGCTATCTTGTTTGATTGAGGAGTTCCCATGACCACCTTCCAGCTCCATCATCAGACCCTGAACACCACCTAGTGTCATAGCACTTGTTAATACATGACCAATGAATTCAAACACGATGGTGCTATCTTATTTGATTGAGGAGTTCCCATGGCCACCTTCCGGCTCCATCATCAGACCCTAAACACCACCTAGTGTCAAAGCACTTGTTAACACATGACCAATGAGTCCAAATACTATGGTGCTATCTTGTTTGATTGAGGAGTTCCCATGGCCGCCTTCCGGCTCCATCATCAGACCCTGAACACGACCTATTGTCAAATCACTTGTGAATACATGACCAATGAGTCCAAACACGATGGTGCTATCTTGTTTGATTGAGGTTTTCCCTTGGCCACCTTCCGGCTCCATCTTCAGACCCTGAACACCACCTAGTGTCAAAGCACTTATCAATTCATAACCAATGAGCCCAAACACGATGGTGCTATCTTGTTTGATTGAGAAGTTCCTATGGCCAACTTCCGGCTCCATCATCAGACCAGCAAAATGGTATCATTTTTTCAAAATTTCTCGGTAGTTGTATAAGTCTACTAAGTTACAGTACAATCAGATGCCAGGAAGTGCTTGATAAATGGATCACAATTGGAGTTACTAGAAACACATATGGCCACCTTCCGGCACCATCATCAGACCTTAAACACCGCCTAGTGTCAAAGCACTTGTTAATACATAACCAATGAGTCCAAACACGATGGTGTTATCTTGTTTGATTGAGGAGTTCCTATGCCCAACTTCCGGCTCCATCATCAGACCAGCAACATGGTATCATTTTTTCAAAATTTCTCGGTAGTTGTATAAGTCTGCTAAGTTACAGTACAATCGGATGCCAGGAAGTGCTTGAAAATTTGATGACAAAAGGAGTAACCGGAAACACATACGAACAGAGCAAGCTAATATAAAGCTTGTAAAAAGACCCATCACATAGCCGTCAACTACGCATTCTACGAGTATACATCAAATTAAGTAACATTGCACAAAAATAATTGCCGGGAAACGACTTTTAGTTTTGGTCTAAAAAATCGGTGCGCAATTTAACGCACGCAAAACATTGTGTATAAGGGTGCATGAAACGGTTCAGGGTTTGTGGGGTTATTTAAAATTAATTTATGACATTTAAAACTTGCTTTCTTTAAAATACTTCGGAAAAAGTTGGAACTTTGACCTTCAATATCTCCGTTAACCAGAAGGTGACCATGAACATACATAATCAGCCTATAATTTTCCCACTGCGGGGACACAGGCCTCCTCTCTGTGAGAGGGTGTGGGCCGTAATCCACCACGCGGGCCCACTGCGGGCCCGAATTTTGGTTCTAAGACATGCTGGTTTCCTCACGATGTTTTCCTTCACCGTTTTGAGAGCAGTAGTGATGAAATTATTTACACAAAGTAAAGCGCCTGTTAGGGTTCGAACCTACGACCTACAACTCGTAAGTCGCGGCCGTTACCACTGGGCCACCACTGTTCTCCATGCTCCGTGCTTCTGCTGACTATGAACGGCTGAACGGATTTATAAGAAACCAAACACACACATAGATAAACCAATAAGTGTCTTAGTTTCCCTAGGTTCAGAGCCCTACTCCTAGGTAACTAATAATAAAAACGCATAAAACAATTTTAAAAACTTTTAAACATAGTGATAAATAATTTAGCCGTACACAGATGTGTTGTTTCTTAACTCAGAATGGGTACTTCGCTCATAAAGGGTGCCAGATACCGAGTACGAGCGTACTTAAGCCTATTTAACATAAATAAATAATACTGGAAGCAGTTACGCCTGATTTATGTGTCCCGCAGTAATTTTTGTAGAACCTTAATTGAATAAAGAAGTTGCTTCTGAGGCGGTCGAGCCTAAGCGAGCCTATACATTCTTCTGCTGTGTTTGCGAGTGTTTTTTTTTGCTAAAAGTAACGAAGGCTCTGACTGAAATGTTGAAAGTGCTTTTTGAAGAGGAAATAATGGTAGAACTTACATCTTAATTCTAAAAAGGGCTTATGCTGTTTTTCTTAGTTTTATGCACACACATAAATAATGCATTAATATATTATTTATGCACAGGTAGGCGTACGCATTTGTTTTTTTTTTAGTTTTAATCGATAATATTATCCTGTTAATGTTTTAAAAGCTTTTTATCTTGCCTCGTGCTAGGTGTTTCTATATTCTAATAAATTCTAAAAAGTTTAAAAAGTAACTCGCTTAGATAATAGGTATGACCACAAATGGTATGACCAAACCAAAAGTGATAATTATTTTCCTGAAAATTACATAAATATCACTGCCGTAAGTAAAGTTTCATAAAATAGTTGCACAGATGCAGCTTCCCGCTAACAATTAGACCACCCTATCAATTCCCCGGGGTCTCATAAAGGCAGTGTCCACTCAGAAACTCATAACATGACGATTAGTATGCAACTATGCACGCCGTGTCTGTGACTTGAATTGATTACAGTACATTGTACAGTCAAATTTCAATAATTGCCAAGGAAGCTTTGAATAGGACAGCGGAAATTCTTATTACAGCTCCTGTAACTGAAGATCTTTTACCTTTTTTCCTCCTTCCCGGAATTACAGACATAGTAAAAAGTAATTTTGTTGCAATTGAAGAAACAATGCCGTATCAATTTAACCGAAAATAATGTAATTTTGATTCGTTCAGAGAATTTGGAATTGAAAAATTCTGTAATCCGACCACACAAATCCCCAGACCAGAGTAAGTGGACAAAGCTAATGCATGTAAGGATCCACCTCCTACATCGTATGTGGATTTCTATATTTACTCTCAACGGAAAAGGCGTAAAATCATTATTTTATTCCAAAGCGTTTGAAAACTACCCTACCATTATTTGACCATAAGTTGACCATATAACGTCACAGCCCGCCGACAAGCCACAGTGGAGGCTAATGCACTCCGCTACTTCAAAGTTTTAACGATCTTTACTTAGAGCTAAGAAGTTGGTTGATTTAAATCATGATCTAAATTAAATGATTTTTCATTAAAATCAAAATTACCAAAAGCAAAGAGAACTAAAAAAATACTCTTTTAGAACAATACAAAAATGCAAAGGATGAAAAAAATGCGAAGGATCAAAAAATTTTTTTTCGATTATCTCCGTAATTATGTCTCAAAATCAATATTTTTGGGAAATACGGGGACAGTTCAATGGTCCACATGGACAATACAATGTTAATCGCATTTGCTAATTTAACTACTAAATGTTTAGTAGTAAATAGCATTAAGCGATGAAAAAATGTTTACATCTTGAAAAAGATCATGACTTTTTTAGGAAACAAAAAAATCACAAGATTTCGTACATCCCTACTTATAGCTAATGCTGCTTTACAAAATGTTCACTAGCAAATGGTTCGTACGTTAAACTTGAAGCAAAAACAGCATTAGACTGCGCGAAAAAGTAGCGAAAGCATTACTTGGTAACATGATGTACTTGTAGTGCATTAGACTGGGTGTAGGTTGTCGCCTTAAGTGATATGTTGTAAGTGTTAATTTGTCTAGACTTTGTGAGCAGAGTTTTTTGAAAGAGTTGTTATGAAGTGGAGTATTTTTATGAAGCTATTTTGGCTGTATGACTTCTTTATTGATCAATCATCATGGTGCTTCCAAAACTGCGCTCTCATCGCCGATCATTCTATCAAGCATTGCGATTACAAGTAACCTTCATCACCAGCAAATATGTTTTGACCAGGTTCTGAAACGGCCTGGCTATAGTGCTGACAAGCTTGTATAGAAAGGACAACAATAGCACAGATATTAATCTAAGGATTATAATTTCATAATGATAAAAATTGTCATCATGTTCATCGCCTAATTCATCGTTTGCTTGAAGCGTGAAAATAAATAAATCAGGAACAACTCAAGACACACTCAAATTCAAGCACCGCATGCTTTTAAGTACAGAACCATTCCAAAGTACCAAAAAGTATGAACAACTCAATTTCTCAACAGCATAGGTACACGGACAATCTAAATATGAACCCGAATTTTAAACCTTCGAACAAGAATCCCGAAGAATGTTCGAAGTCACGTGTTCGCAAGTAATTCAGTAGGCGCAGGAATACTTGAGAACTTTCCTGTCTCTTTAGATAGGCAAACTTCGATTAGAAACTAAGCCTGGTGCTTCGGAGTTTGACAAGTGTAGTCCGACTTCATGTTGTAAAGAGTAATTGCATGTGACTTTTTTACAGTTGGCAACTTTGAAGCGGTTGCCAAAGTTTGTGCCAAAGGTGATACTTTTGGGAATTTGATCGATGCGGTTATTGGAAAAAGTTTTAGAAGAGGTGAATTGAGTTTCTTACCTATTTTTAGGGGCTTTATACATTTCATAAAAGTTTTTAGCATTGAAAGTGCGTTTCTGATCGCTTCAGTACATCCGTTACAAAGAAAAGTGTGACTGCCGCCTCAATTATTAAGATAGAGAAATGAAAATGGTATCAAGAGATGTGTTATTGACAGGGCTACCTATAATAATGCAATGTGTAAACATCGTTTGTTTCATTTAAAAAAAAATACAAACGCCTTTGCTCTACATTTGGTGCTAGCATTACTTCTATTCTATATCCAAAAAAAAATAGAAAACACGAGATGAGACATTCATAAACACTCTAACACAAGCATATTGAATCCATTCCAAAGTACTAACGTTACACGTTTATGCTAGCAAAATACAGAATCCAGTACAAAGTTATAGGTACTCCTGTAATAAATTACATTAGAATATACAAGCATCTCGTGGACTGAAACCAAACAGTCCAGCTGATTAATTACCCAGCTCGCCTTGCGCTAAAATAAAAAGATTTATAAACAAATTCAGCTTGGTACTATCGATCCCCATAAATATTCTAGAGTTTCTTAATTGTGATTTTGTTAATGATAGTGGCTTGTTCTTTGGCCAAAGAATTAGCATTGCTATTCAACGTGGCAATGCTGCCAGTCTTCTGGGCACGTTTCCGGATGCCAGCGATGCGGACGAATACTTCGACGCCTTAGTTTCCTTTTGTTTTTATATTGATTGGTATAGTTAGCTAGTTCTTTTAGTTTGTTAGTTAATTTAATATAATAAGTTACCCAATGTATATGAAATTGGTGTTTTGTATGGGGAATTTTAAAGAAGTTGCATTGTTCATACTAACGTTTTCTTAATTTATATAACAACCATAACCACTAATGTTTTAAAACTTTAATGCACTAATATTTAAAAACTAAGATAACGTATGCCACTTAGATTAAGCGGAAAAATAAGTGTCGGCTAAGTTGAAAAAAAAAATGTGGTCATTTCTGCTAACAAAATCCTCATTTTGTTAGCAGAAATGACCACAATTTTTTTTTACGGTATATTTTATGTTTAGAAAAGTATAAGTAATAAGGTTTTTTTACTATTGGTAGCTGTCTATGATGGTCATTATTCGATATAATACCAAGCAATTGATGAATATTTTAAATCATAGAAGTGACGAGGTTTTCTATTTGTGAGAAAAAAACGCCAATTTCATAGGTGGGGACCCAATATTATATTTTAGCTCTTTAATTCCAGCCAGGTGTATTTTTTTCTTGCTTTTCACAAATTTCGAGCTAACCCTATTTCACAATTTCATAGAGAGACGCTATGCATTTGCTAATGAGCACACAAACTGTTTCTTTAAGCAAACAGACCACAGCAAAATCCGGTCAAAGGCGAAGAAGATCAAAGTAATCTTTGAGCCAACATACTGGTACACTCCTACAGTGTAAACCTATTGAACATGACAAGAAATAAAATACGAGTAATAAATACCTTCAAAATTAATACATTCAGCTAATTTATATTAAGTTCTCAATCCTTCACCTTCGAAAGTAAATAATGTATTCTAACAAAGACATAACGAAATGGTAATCGAATGCCACATCGATTTTGGTACATCGTAAATCTCAATAAAATTAACGTAATAAATTAGCGTAGAAAAGTGTGAACGTGAAATTAGCAATTTATAACTTGCTCAACGCTTTTAACAATCTTCTAAACTTAATGAATAAAGAAGAAGGTATGCTAGTTGTTTTTTATTTACTGCGAATCCTAAGCTTAGATATGAAGGGATTTAACGAAAATTGACATCCAGAAGGTAAAAAGGGAGCCGAAAGTTTTAATATTCGGCATAATATTATGGGCACGTGTATACTGTATAATATTTATGTAAGACTAGCTGTTGCCTGTTGCATGAAAAGTAGCCTATGTCCTTCTCCAGGTCATGGTCTACCCATGTGCCAAATTTCATCAAAATCCATTCAGCCGTTTTAGCATGAAAGCGTAACAAACAAACAAACTCACTTTGGCATAGTTAGAATTAGGATAAGTATAATAATTATTTACTTTAAAGTATATTATTACTTATGGAAATTATGAAACCATAGATAACTTTTACAATGATTTGTTTTGAAGAATATAAATTCATCTCTTCAGGAGCATCGTTGCAAGATCCAGCTATCACAATGGTGCTTTGTCACCCGATATTTTTACGACTTTAGTCACCTTTCGATTCAAAGTTCATTCACTCTCATGCAGTAGCATTTATTATGACGTCGTCAATGTAGAACATTGAACCAAACCCGATGGTACTTGAGATAAAATTAAAAATAGAGGATTCAGCGTTTCATAATCGGTACATCTTGAGACTCGTTTGGGTGGAGTTTATAATGACACTTGGCATAAATTGAGGGCACCACTCGAACCCCAGGCTGTTTATGTGAGATAAAAGTATATGACAGTATCCGAGACCCAAGCCGACTAGGAGAAATATGAAATGTTTTGGGTTGCATCCCTATTTCTTGGGGAATCGGGTTACATTGATATCGGTAGGCAAGGAGCTAGTAAACTATGACAATTTATGCACGAAAATGGACCTTTTGCCACCATGTATTAACCCCAACTATGCCTTCAAATACCGTTTATGAATCTCGTGTTGATATCACTTGAGAAGTTGGCTTTATGATGACCTTCATCAAGGAGAAGCTCAGACTTTATTACACCCCTTTGCAAAAAAAAACGGGCGGTTTTGATTTTTGTACATTATTGGTAATCATTTAGTTGTAAAAAGGTTTTAATAGCCAAACTATGTTACTGGCACTTATTAAAGAGTCTGGGAAAGAAAAAAAGTTAATTCCAAATTCGAAACTTTTGTTAAAAAACAATAATAATCCAGTTTTTTGTTTGTGACTTTTACTAACATTTTGCAGGTTTGCGGTTAGAAGGTTATCCTGGCAACTAAAACTAACTTCTCGTTATTTTTAGTAGAATAATTTATGTTTGTCAGATAATCCAGCCTTATTGTGACTTAAAAGTGATATCTTTGTGTCGATTGTAATGGCAGAAAAAGCAATAAGAGCTAGTAAAATTGTAGCGCTGCTGGAAGAGGGGTGTAGCCAAAAAACGATATTCTTATTGATTATAACAAATTACTAGTCATTTATATTTATGACATAGTAAAAATATTAATATTATCCATACAAAGGCCAAATCTCTGTTAAGGTGCCCATTTTTTTTGCAAAGGGGTGGTGGTGGGTATAACGATCTGTTGTTATGTTTAAATCACATTTGCATTGGGGGTTTTGTATCTTTGTGCTAAATTCGTACAAACATAGTAACATACATGTATAGTCCCTCCCTCACGCCGCAAGCAGTTATCAAATGTCTACATAAGTACGAGAACATTTCTTTCCTCTTGACGCCGTCGTATATTTTGCTTTTATTTTATTTTCTATTTTCTAAGTAGAGCTACGTTACTACCAGTAATGTTCGAAGTTTTAAGGCCGCGCGCGATTCTATGAAATGTTGTCACTTACTTAACCCGATTAAGTATGAATGGTAATTCGCAGTATCCATTATTTTAATTTGTCATCATAACAAAAGTCAGTTACATTTTGATAAAATTTAAATGAACCAATAGTTGTAATCAATAAACGTCATAAGCTTAGACCTATCAAGAGGGCAGGCATTTAACGAAACATTAACCATAATGAAAAACAATCATCATTAAAATTAATGTCCATTAATCATCCGTGAAATATTAGCATGATAATACATCCACTATTTCATCCAAGTTATTAACACGTTCAAACTGCCGAATGGCACCCGAAACTCCCCCAATGTGTATACACAGACGATGCCAACAAAACACAAACAGAGACCGGCCAATTTTACTTAGTAGTTAATCTGTAATTCGTGATTCAAATCCCCGGCGCGGTCGATGCGACACCGCGCCTATCCGTTTAAATGGACAGAAAAAAGACGAGGTGTGGCCGATTCGACCGTCGGGAATCGGTTATGTAGTGAGCGGTCAGCGTGGCTCAGTAAGTAATGGTTGACTCGACTAACGAGGAAAAAGTAAAAGTGCTGTGAGTAAATGCGTACTGCTAAAAGGGATGGAAACGAAGCTAGAGTTTAAATAAAACCGATTCGATTTTATGGACATCGTATAACGTTCTGCTTAGAGATTTGTAGGTAATTATATTTCTGTTCTGTAAAGTTAGGACGAAAATAAGTATATTTTGGCTGAAAAAATATCAAATTTTCTTGTCGGTTTCATGCTTACCCTTACAATTTTTGTGCCCCGTAAGACCACACATTGATCTACCTCCGAAACTTCTAAATCCTTTTCCAAATAACATATCCACATAAACCGTGACAATATTCATCACTTGCCCGAACTCCCATTTGATCGACACCACACAAAAGCCGCAACAATTTGTCGCTCCATATCACACCAGGCCTTTACATGCACATTCAGACTGCACTTTGCGGGGTTAGAAGGACAGAACACGCCATTGGGAATCCGCAAAGCTAAATTGGACTTGGGGACCGGTCACTTGCTCCGTTCCGATCGACATGTTTCTTTAACACAAGAAAATGTTTTAGATTATATCTATATGCCAATAAAGAGATAACAAAGCACAATGGGGCAATTTAACAAAACATTGTATTCTATAGTATCATCGTGAACGTTTGTTTCGGCGATTACTTTGGATGTGTTTATGGAAATGAGGGTATTTGTTATGGCAGCGTTCCTGCAAGTATTCGATGTTTCTAAATTGAAATTCTGCGTGTGTAATTGAAAATTCTCAACGTTATTGCTGTTTACATCATTGTGAGAGGATGTTAGTTTTATTGCTACGTAGTCTGTTATACAGTAATTAAATTACAGAATATATCTGCATTTTAGTGATTGTAATAAAAATAACATTTGTGTAAAATCATCATTAGGTTTCACGGTTTCAGTCAGCCAAATGACTCAAGCAAAAAGATAATCAGAGGGTCATAGATCACCCAACTATCTACTGAGCTTAGTGTTATCACTATTAAGCATTCTCTCTTATACGTGATTAGAAAATCAATTTCAATGAGTAACATGCTTATTGCTCAACGAACACTTCATTCGACTACTTTTACATTTCAAAATTCCAACTCCACTAGAATTCCTTTTTCATAATTGAAAACGGAACTGTTCGACAAGCTTTCGATACAATTCTCAGGAATATGCGCTCTATAGGCACTCTGGGGGTTCGACACCGTAACTCTATACTTCGAAACGACTTGCAGATACAAATGTTTCGCCGGCACCTCTACAATACACTTTTCCTGTTTTACTATCCTATACTGTCCGATTCTCGATCTCCGTGTCTTCCTCACTGAGAATCTTATTTCTATTTGCTTGCAATATCTTTTATTGAAATTTTGGTTTGTACGATTCTTTTCTGTTCGTCGAATGAATTATTGGCGTTCAATCGTCGTGTAATTCTTAATATTTGATATTTTTTTATATTTTGTTGCACCTACCATGTTTTGTCTCTGCATCATTCTAAGTTCAGGATACAAAGAAAAGAAAGAAAGAAGAAAGAAAATACATTTATTTAGCACAGACAGGGTACACAACACACTGTAACTACATGTAAACGAATAAAAAAATAAAAATAAAAGAACAAATGCCTAAGACATTCCGTTTTTACTTGTGCGTAAAGCATTAAATAAATAAAGATTATTTATGTTGTTTCATGGTCTGGTTTTTCTACAGATATTTTAAATGATCACGTATTTTTATTTAGTCAGCACAAATCCAGAGCTGATGCTGCGTGGGTATATCATACAGTTATAATCAAATTGGCATTGCTCGCTGGGCAAGCAAATATGCAAATCGAGAATAACCTGCCATGATGACGTTTTACATACATGGGACTCTTGTTTATTTTAATTCTTTTTATACACTGAATATGATTGTATGAGTATTTGGCTCATTTACCTAATAGAGATATAGGATACAAACAGATAGGTGGTATAATAATATAAAAGATACATAACACTGGGCATACAAACTTCTGAAAAACATGCCAGCCCGCAAACTCCTTCAACTTGAAAGATAAGCAGTTCCATCTCGGACAAACAAAACAAAACTAAAGAATATTCAAGTTTATACAATCCGCGATAGATAAGTTCGAACAAAAAAATGATGCTTCTTGTAAGACGGTCCTTCCATCTGTAGTTTCCTAACATCTGGGACCGTGGCGGTAAATTGCACCCTAGGGATGTGTCGATTCAGTTATACTACATTTGTTGCTTACCCAGTTGCGGCACTGAGATAAATAGGAAATGGCTTTTTACCCGGCTTCCACGGTATATCTATTGTGATATAAAAGTATTGGGGGGGTATAAATTGGCGCATTTTTCTTTAGAATCCAGCTTTGTTGGTCTTTAAATTCTTACGTATTGGTCGTTATTATTTATGTTTGTGTCGGATTTTGATAGTAAAATAGTTTTAAAGCTTTATCCATTTAAACCTCGGCAGCTTTGTTATTTGATATCATAGTTATAGGCACTACAATATGCCAGTATAATGCTAGCTGTTTGATCTTTTAACATCTACAATTCCAGTCAATTTCTAAATCGCTGGAATATTCTCGCCCCTACCTTCGTTTTACAATAGTATATGATTGAAGTCGCTTTTGTAAGATGTTCATGTTTCAATGCAATGATGTTACTATTGTGCACTATTGCAATCTCCGGATCCAACAAGTATTGGCAAAATGGTTGGAAAAGAGTATCTCCACTACATATTTTACTTTACAAAGCCAGTTCATATCAATTCGTTACTATTCTTTTTATTTTATGTAGATAATAAGACTTTCTTTAATTCAGGAGACACTTAATTCAACAGAAATCATTAACTCTATATTTGGTACTATTTTGCATTAATATTCGCGTGTTATTAGAAACATTAACGGCATTCAGCTGTTGTACATAATTTCGTCATTCTTAGACTCATTTAACATGAACGAAACACTTAGAAACACACGAAAAAATAAAACTTCCAAGGCAGAATTACCCAAATAAATGGTAACACTAACATATATAGAAATAAGCCAATAATTCCACTATTAAAGCAATAAAGATAGCACCACAATATTTTATGGCATTTTTACGTTCATCCTCGCAGTTATAATATTTACATTTCATTTTATGGTATCGTCCAAGTTCGTAGACGGATCGTGTTTTTATATTTCGCCTCTAAACACCAGTTTTATATATTTGGACTTGAGCGAATAACGACATGTGCAGTGGACTCAAAGGTTAGATCTGTGAGGACCTAAAATATTACCTTGTGGCATAGAATATGTATGCTGTGGCCACATAATACCTAAGTTTGTCGCACCTACCTACTTTTTCTCGACGAAAACATGATGGCGCAGTGTGCTGCTTATCCTATACTATTAAATGAACAATATTTGTATTATATAATTATATCTATAAAATTTGTAATCACATTCTTGAAAATGGCTCTAACGATTCCGATGAAACTTGCAATAAAGGGGTTTACGGGAACGAAAAATCGATCTAGCTAGGTCTCGTATCCTGGAAAATTCGTTTTCTCTATTTTCACCCAAAGTTTAGAACAAGATACCTTAGAATAATGACATGGCAGCATAGAATTAGTATGTACTATCACTATCATGGCAGCATGGAATTTATATGTAGTATACACTGGATAAGTATACGAACTTTCCTAATATTATGAGCATTCTCTATTTCCACCAGGGCAGTCGCAAACGGTTCCCTGAATCCAAAAATGGTTTTAACAAACTCACCCCACACCATAGAAGGACGACGAATAAAAAAAACATGACACGTTACGTGGCGTAAAATAATATAGAACCAATTTTTTTTTTTTAATATTTTATTTTACAACTTTGTTACCCATACCAAATTTCAGCTTTCTAGTACTACGAGTCTTTGAGATAAGCCGCGGGCAGACAGACAGATAGACAGACTGACGTGGTTGTTGACTACGGAACCCTAAAAATGAGTGAGTTATGATGAAATTACTACTACTAGGTAAGTACTGAAGTAGGTACTGAGTCTGTTGTCATCAAATATTTATGTACCTACCTAATCTTAAATAATATTTAAAATAATATGTAAGTTAATTAAGCTCTACCATTTTTGAGAATTCTATCTAACATAGGTTTTTACATCAGCGTCAAAACCAAAAGCCTCAATAACATTTACCAACAAGAAACCCAACCAACCAACATAAAGGCCGCAGCACACGGCCACGAGATACTGCAAGTTTTAACACCATCCATATAACGCTGTGAGCACTGTGGCCCACTTCACGCGATCCGTTCAGACCTTGATGCGGCCGTAAACATTACACCAAAATAAGCGAGCCAATATCAATCAGCCGAACGAAGGTGCGGCCTGCTTGTGATATTGAAAATGTAGGGGAATCGGCGGAAATAAAGGTTAGTCTTTTGGGGGATAGTTACTATTAGTTATGCATTTTTGCTACTAGGAAATGTCTTATTTGAAAATAATGTTGCAATCGTTTCATGGTTGCTTATTTTGGTTGGGTAATTTATTTTTATGAAATTGTCGATGAATGAATAAGTAATTAATTAGTTTTTTCAAAGATTTATCTTTTGATAGTTTTCATTTTAATGTACGTAAATAATGTAAATGTTTTGTGGGTTCTTAATGTGGGATTGTTAACAGTTTATTTCAACAAATTACAATTTATAAGAAACGTTTTTTTCCTTAGCTTATTATGTATCCCCTCGTATTTCAGTACTGACGAAGTGGAATTCTTCAAAACTTAAATTTTTAATAACCAAAAAGCCTCAAACACTTTTCAATCAGTTGAAAGCTGTTTGAAATTCCGCTCAGTTTTCCACAAACAAGCTAATCGCCATATAGAATTTTGGTGTAACATCTAAACCTACATGTCCGGCCAAGCAATCTATATTTCCACTTACAGCTACTGCTTCTATGTATATAAGCTACTAGGTAATTTGCAAATTGATTCTAGATGCCGGGGCTCTTGGCAGTGGTCGGACGAAGCTTCGGTATATTTACATAAACCCAACTACACATACGTTGCGCACACGATCAACGTTTATCCTAGACTATTACCTATCCCGTAATTGATAACGTCTACTGTGTAATTTTGGTTAGCCAAATTGTATGGTACTAAGGAGGCGGAGGGTACAATTGAATGGTAATTTTTGATTTCGTTGGTAAACTGTGGATTAGGTTAATGGCGGCTTTTGGCTAAGGATAGGTAAATATCTTCATATTTGAGCTCCATAAACTTAACTTTATTGCAATCGATATTGGACTTAGATCAGCCACCTATATCAACGTTATTGTTATCCATTAAAACTACTGTCCACAACATTCATTTTCCAAAGTACTGAAGAAAAACAAAACAAAACCAACGAATTGTCTTCACAACGAAACAGCACAAACATCTTGTTTACTCCACCAACAAGCTCACAAAATCCACAAAGCTTGAAAATAATATGAAATAACTCAAGCACACCCTTCGTTAAGATTAAGGCTCATTTTCTCGAAAACCAATACTATAGCAATATCAATAATCAATTGGTGCATTCTTGGCATCCGTTCAAGTCTATTATAGAGGCGATATAAGCGATGCATACGCAAATGTATTGAGATCCTTTTGTGAATCTTGCATCTGGCCTGTATTCTACTTTTATATTTTATGTTTGGATTGGATTGTTTGGATATAAATTGTATCGATAGCGGATGTTGAGGCGAAGTGTTTCGGATTCGGTCAGTTTTGTATTAGTTCCGTTTGTTTCTGTTTTGTTTTGTGTCAAGGTTTGTGAGTCTTAAAGATGGTAATATGTTGGGTGTTGGTTTAGGATTTTGTTTTACTGAATTATCGTGTTATAGAGATGTTGATTGTAAATAAGAAGGATACAATGTTTCACATGAATTTGATGATGATGGTATTGGCAGAAGACCTGATGAAGAAGAGTTCTATATAGTTATAAATAACGATTCTGTTACTACAAACTATCAATTATAGCACATATTATTAAGTTATCTATAACTTTCCTCATAGCTAACAATTTCTAAGGAGGAACTCAACAGAAAACCACGGCCCAACCAAATATTTGGACAACGTAACACCATGTCAATACAAATTGTCCCACAAATTCACTATCAATCAAATGCCGACATAATTCCAGACATTCTTGAGCTCCTCGCGTCAAACGACAAAGTTTAGTCAATTTCATGTAAAATAATGGACAGTTCATGACCCCAGTATTAGTCACCATGACTCACAGAATTTGCTTGTCATAACTTCGCCATGCAAATTGGAAGTTTTGTACCCTTTCTTGTGTTAATAATGGAAATACAACGGCTTAATGTACTGTTTAGGAAAATTTTAGGAATGGTTTGTGAAGAATTTGAAGAAGTTACCTACTTTATTTATATCGCAGCATTATGCTGAGATAGGAGCCTTTTTGGCATCGCACAGTCGAATTTCAATTTCGAATGTTAAATTTATTAGGTTTATGTTCCTTTTTAGGATTCTGCAGTCAACAAGGAACCCTTATAGTTTCGCCATGTCCATCTGTGTATCTGTCTATCCGCGGCTTAGCTCAGAGACTAGAGAGACTCTTAGTACTAGAAAACTGTAATTTGGTATGGGTATACACATAAATCACGCCAACAAAGTGGTGAAATAAAATCATTAAAAAACATTTTTTTCTCGTCTATCCCATGGTTTCGAATGGCGTTGGAACGGTTGTCCAAAAATATTTTGAGTTTGTTAAAACCCTTTTTGGATTCAGGGATCCGTTTGCGAAATATTAATCTTTAAAGTGCTCATTTTTGTTAGAGTCAAGTGTCCGCCCCGCCAGCTAAATGGTTGGTTTTGGCTATGTGTAAATTCACGGCAGTAGTTTATATAACGAAATTAAAAGTAAAACTATCACAGCTAAAACGCTCTACAAGTTACCGAGTAATAATCTAGTAAACCAACTTACATTTATTTTGCAGTTGCAAAATTTTGTTCTCCCATACATTCCATATGGGAGAACAAGTTTTTCAACTACAATGTTAAGTTTGTTCTTGGGATAAATTCATCCCAACTACGGAACCCTTCAATGGCCGGTTTTATTTAAGTTTTTGTATTTCCTGTGCGTCTTAAATAAAATATTTTATTTTCTTTTATTACTTTCTTTATTTTCTTTTACTTGGTAACGAATTTTACCAGTGTAATTAGAAAAATTAATGTGAGAATCAGTACTTATTAGAGAGATTTTTCATTGACTCAAAGTTATAGCAATCTAATAAATCTGACGGTGTCCTAGTCTTTAATTCTATTCTTTAACACTCTACAGTTATAATTTCACAATACTGCAGACAATTTAAGAGTCAAGACGTAATTTATCATTCCTTACTGTATCATATTACGTTTTCAAGATAAAAGAAATTTAAATAATACAGAAATAGCTTCTTTTTTTGAAGATACAGCTGTGATGATTTCAATTTCTTACAGAGCTTTTGAAGTATTAATTCATTCATATGGCTGGTGTAAAAAGTTATTTTTTATAAAATCTCGACAGGTTTTACGCCATTTGCATTCTACAAAAGAACAACAATAAACAATGACGTCACCCAAACAACAAACGTTAAATGGAAAATTATTAGACAGAATTTAACGAAAATAACGATAAAATAACCGCAATATTCCCCAGGGCTATGACTTAATAATTTAGGTGTGTAATCGCTAATATCAAAATGGATACGTGCGTGCCCGCCCTTCGGGGAATAGGCCTATTAAGAATCGAAATAGGTATCGTGACACACAACCACAAAGGTTGATAAACAGTTATCGTTAATTCCCGAAGCTACTTTTTCTAATATTAATATAAATTTCAGTTTTATTTGAGCCTATCTCGATAAAGGCAAATAGTAATAAAATAGAAAAGTAAATGAGAAAATATTTACGCGAAAGAGAATTCTGGTCAAATAAATGAGAATGGAATAAAATGTCATCTTTTAGTTGATATGACATAATAATTCATCAACTGAAATATAAAACAATATTAAATGCCAAATACAAACATTATAAAGCCTATCAATTTGCCAATGATGGCTGGTCTAGTCACATGCGAGACTAGTAATCGGGCACAATTCCAATTTCAGTCCGTACCCACCTGAAATTTTTTGTGAAAAGGAAATCCAATCACAGTTTTTGGCTAACCTGTGTGCACCTAAAGATTTGTAGATCTGCACCGTGGTTAGACTAATTAGGGCAATGTTACTTTATAAAATGACAGTTGTAATGGCTTTAATACTAAGGGATGTAAAGCATGGGGATTTTATCTCGGAACCTAGCAAATATTTATTATATGTGACACCTAATTTCGTATGTCTCCGCTGTCCGTCTGTCCGTCCATTGCATCGGTCTATCTGTCAGCGGGCTGTATCTCATGAACCGTAATAGATAGACAGTTGGATTTTTCATAGATAGTGTATTTTTACTGCCGCTATGACAACAAATCCTTACTAATATTATAAACGCGAAAGTTTGTAAGTATGGATGGATGGATGGATGTTTGTTACTCTTTCACGTAAAAACTACTGAATGGATTTGGATGAAATTTGGCAAACCTGGATTAACACATAGAATACTTTTTATCTCGATATTCCCACGGGATCGAGACTTACGCGGGTGAAACCGCGGGGCGCAGCTAGTAATAAAAATAAAATAAAGTTTTCGACTTTTTTGCTAAATATTGTATGGTGGTACGGAACCCTTCGTGTGCGAATCAGACTCGCACTTGCCTGATTTTATGTTATTCTCAAAACATTTTAAACAACATTACAGGCACTTCCGTCCGCCATCACAGTTAACGCGACAGGTGACGATTGCCGCTGACACACCCGACGTAATCGACGCTAATAAGTCACGAAAGCTATATTATTAGAGCACGTTTTAGCAGGACTTTCCAACATTATAACTACGGTTATTAATACGTAAATGACCATAGTTTAGCTGATGTTGCTTTTATTTTCTCAAAAAATAAAACAAATCTTTTCGAATATTAGTAACTTCTTAAGATAATAATTATGTAATTTTTTATTTCAAATTGTATTGTAATTCATCTATAAAATACAAATAAATAAAATTGAAGTGTCTTTTTGTAACGCTTTTTCTGAATGCATTACTATGAAAGTATATACGGTAGGTACTTATATAAAAAAACACTTTTATTTTTTTTGTCATTCTATCTGTATTTTTGTTCCGGCGAATCTCCTAAACGGCTTAAACGATTTTGATGGGACTATTTTAGACAAAACCACGTGGGCGAAGCCGCGGGCCGCAGCTAGTTATTAATGTTATGAATGCACAATGAGGTGTTACTTCCGTAGGGCAAAGATGTGTTCGCTCAGGCATCACTTCACATAACAGGTATTCATAACCACGCTTGCTCAGTGCGTGCTAGAAATACTTCATTTAGTTGAGGCATCCTTGTGAATCAGAAGTGAGTTAGATTGAGTTAGAAAGTACGTGTTATGTCGAGATCCGACGATCCGCGATTTTGCGGACAGACACGCATGGCACACGACCACAGACCGCCACGCACCGTCGTCGTGCGGGCTCGTCTGTCTCCGTCCGCAATATGGCGCACCGTCGGATCACGGCATAGGGCCGCTGCTCACACCAAATGTACAGTCGGTCCCCGACTGTAGTTTTTCATACTATTAAAATTATGTCATGTGTCCTGTGTCGTAGGTATGTCAAGTCATGTCAAGTCCAGCGCTTTAGAAATATGTTTTAACACATTTTACTGCCGTGTTTATATTATCATCATCATGATTTCAGCAAAAAGGCATCCACTGCTGGACATAAGTCTCTTCCAAGCACCGCCACTTAAATGTTGGTAATTTTTATCATTAAAAAAATATAAAATTTAATACAATAGCAAAATAACGTGTTGGAATATTAGCAAACGAACATGCGACTAACAATTAAATATTATTAAACAGCAAATGGTTTGAAGTAATTTTTCTAAGTGCATAATTTGGGGTTGAAATATGAATTTCTCTGTATGTTTCCAGTACCTACAAACTAGAGTCATTGTGGGCGGGGAAAATAGGAATAACTCCGGGACTAAATTTGTGGGAGGAGTATAAAGGAAATGAGTTTTTATATTCAACATAAATAATGGTGTGATAATATAATAACCGAACGATGAAAAATCAACTTCTAGCTGCTCTTTATAAGCACCAAAATAAACGACATACATAACATCACGTCTGCATTCCCCAAAGGGTTAGGCACAGGTGCTCCTATAGTACCACCCTTTCGCCAGTCATGTTTAAGTCCCCTGTAATAGGGGGCGAGCTTATTGTCATCAACCGAAATCCAGAAATTCAGACACCGGGCTGCTACTGAGAAATTCTAGATGGAAAAATACAATAGCACTTTGCGCGACTCGGAAATCGAACCCAGGAACTCCCGGTCAGCCGTAGCGCTTGCGACCACTAGACCAATGAGGCAGACTATTTTCACATTATTCTAAATAAAAGGTCTCATCATACGTAGCTATTTTGCAAAACATTTCATAACCCTAAACCATTCTTAAAAAGAAAACATCCCACCACACGTTCATTTCTAAACCATTTTTAAAAACAAAACATCCCACCTTCCCACCACACGTTCATATCCCAAACGCCACTCCCCCGTTGATCGCAAACGGACTCAATAACCCCGCACTCAGGATACATATAATTATAATATTACTGCGCGATATCTTCGTCACTGAGTCCCGGATTGTTCTTGGATCTCCACGGACTTTTGTTCGCTGCGAGGTCCTTTGTCGATGCCTCACAATAAAATTTTATCCCGGAAACCTATTCGCAGTTACCTTTTATTATAATGTTGCAGCGGGTATCCGGGGTACTTTTCAGTCGGAGCCATTGTTGTCCGCATAATAGGGGCCAACCTTTTTATTCCGCTACAGATTTTTGAATGTACCGCCGGCATTAACGCTTCTATGAGATCCGATCGATTGGATGTCTGAAGTGGTTCTTTATTCCGAAGTTTTGAGTCGAGTTCTTTGTTTGTATGAAATGGTCGATGTTGTTTGTGATGTTTTTCAACTTTAGCTTCGAGTACGTCTTCGAGTCTTCTGGTAAATACAATTGGTCTGAATCTGTGTAGTAATATCTAGGTTTTATGAATGGCAATAATTTAAGTGTTTAACGATACTCATTTTGTTATTTTGGGAGTTTCTATAAAGTTCAGACACTCCAATTTGAAATGTTCTTAATTTAAACGACTATCTGAATTATACATTAACATCTTTAAATTAATTTTAATCATTTATACTTTGACATCTAAGGCTGCGTTTCCACCAGAGATGTGCGAGGATGCGTAGCGAGGATTTGTTTGTAAAGAACCAATAGAATCGCTTCATTCACCTTGCCTCGGTCAGCACAGCTCTGGTGGAAACGGTTCAGCGGAGCTAGATTTTTGCGCATACAAAACAAGCGAGGGATGTGTGCGAGGGATGTGTACGAGTGATTTGTGCGAGGGATGTGTTGCGAAGAATGTGTGTTGAGAAGGATGTGTTGCGAGGTTTGCGCATACTGTACCAGCCAGTCCATCCATCTTCGCACCACACATTAATGCGCATTTTCACAGCTCCGCTACACATCCTCGTAGGCACATTTTCATCGCACAGCTTTGGTGGAAACCCCCACACATTTTCACAGCACAGCTAGACATCCTCGCACGACACATTTCCATCGCACATCTCTGGTGGAAACGCAGCCTTACTCTTTGATACTCTGACATTGATAGTTTGACATCCTAATGTATGTACGAGTATGACACATGTATGGCAAATAAATATTATCTTATCTTATCTAAATAAATTTTGCGTGTTTATGATATTATTTTTAACTGACATACCTGAAATTCGTAATTTTGCAATCAAATGTTAGTATTAATTTAATCATCTCTATCCATAAATGTAACTAAGTATCTTTGCACGTATATTTGCACGCCACACTTGACGGAATTTGATGATATTGAATAATCATAAGAACTTAATAATGTATCAATACTGAAAAATAAATGATTATGATCAAAAAACAGCAGTTCCTAATTAGTCTATTAACAGTTGTGATTTTGGTAATTCCTTTTGTTTATTGCAGGTTGCGGTTATTTGGATAGATTTTATGATAGTATAAGAAACATTAAGGAAATGTGTTTATTATTATGCTACTATGAAAAACATACTATTGCAGACAAAAAAAGAATCTCAGAGCAAAAACTTACTAGGGATACCCCTCGTAAGTTTATGCTCTCAAGGAAGAAAAAAGGTTTGCATGCATAAGTTATGTGCATATCGCCTTAGGTTTGAAAAACTCAAGCATAAAACTAAACTAAGTAAGTTAGGAATTTATATAAATAAAGACTATAATGTTGAAGAAGACACAGATACAGCATTGCCTAGTTTAAATATTACATCGTAGTTAAATATTGACAGGATGTATCGTGCACGAGCCTTAGCCAATGAGCCTCAAACTAATATTGTATGAGGAAACCGTAGCAACTGTCACGAATGTCGTATGTGTGACCATGTGGACGGTAAAGACGATATTAAAATGCCGTAGCGTAGAATGTTAAAATGAGTGCTTAGACATTATTATTATTGGAGAATGAAGAGTTCATATAATATAAGTAAGCGTTTGAGGCGGTCCATCAGCTGTTACGAATTACAGTCTGGGTGACCGAGCTCTGCTCTGGTGAAAATAGAGAATGCGCATTTAATAGTATAAGATAGTTAATACTTATTCCATGTACGAGTATAGTAAATACTAATTCCATGCTGCCATGTCATTATTATATGGAAGCCATCTTGTTCTAAACTTTGGGCAACCGAAAACTCTGCTCGGGTGAAAAACGAATTTTCCCAGATATGAGATCTAGATTGATAGGATATGTCACACTTCAGAGTAAAAGATTACACAATAAATTGAACAATTGTTAATTAGCTCTTGAAAACAATTGATTCAAATTAATACATAGTAAGTACCTAATTTTGATTTGGTTATTCAGTCGGAAACTTTATTTTCAACATTATTAATTTATTTAATTAGCCGTGGTAATTATTTGTTGACCTATCTTTTCGTACCTAGAGTGTTAGGTAACATGCATCGTTATCATCATCAAAACAAACAGAATCGAAATTGTACCGCGTGACCAGATATTTACCAAACCTTATGATGTAGGTAGCTACTAGCTATCTAATTAACGCGATACGGGGAATCATTAGCGTCGTTCCACAGATATTTGGAAACGTGCTACGTAACGACCCAAATATGTGACTTTAGTACTAGCACGTTGAGTTAACAGTCAGTTTGGAATTCGTGAAACAGATTTAAGTATACTACAGTGTATGTACACTAATAGGAAGGTAATGCAGTAATGGTAGGAGTTCAATTTGGTAAACAAATTATGAAATATGTATAGAAGGATTGACAGTGACAAAACTACTTTAGATAATATCGATGAAAAAAAATACAAAACATTAAATTAACACTCAATGCAGAAAAGTGTTAAAAGAGCTGCAATGAATCAAAAAACACCCGACGAAAACAAAGCGTCTAAAAAGTAAAAAATAATATCATAAAAGTTGTAGGTAATATTGTGATCGAAGTGTCGTCTTGTCGGGTGACGGCTAATGCAAACGCCAACACACACTAGGCATAATGAATGTATGCTGTTGTAGAAAGGATAGCTGCTGTTAACTTCCTATTTTCATTAGCCGTCCCCCGACACGACGACGCTTGGATCAAAATATTACCTACAACTTTTATGATATTATTTTTTACTTTTTAGACGCTTTGTTTTTGTCGGGGTTTTTTTTTTTTTTTTTCCAGCTTTTTAAATTTTATATTATATTACTAGTAGAAACGCTACGATCAACGCGCAGCTCGCCGAAATCTGCGTAGCTGTACGTTTTTTGCCACAGTGAAGCTTGTTACCTACTAATTTACTCTCATTTATCTTTCCTACTCCATCATCAGACCCTGATCACCATCTATCTGTAATCTATTTGTTGAGACCTTTCCAATGAGTCCAAACACGATACCTCTGCTGTAAGTTGGTGAGGGAGTTTGGTATCCTGCAAATTTCAGGTGATGCTGCAGCATCAGCTCAAGGTTACTATATCCTTTTCATATCATCGAAATAAGAGAATTCTAAATTTCCAATCGATTAGACCTGTGGAAGATGCTCACATCCATTCATCAACTAGAAAAGAGCTGATAATTTTCAAACGGCTGAACCGATTTTCTTGAATCATAGCTAAGAACACTCTCGATCAAGTCACCTTTCAAACAAAACCAAAAAAATCAAAATTGGTTCAGCCGTTTGGCAGCTACGATGGCGCAGACAGACACAGATACACACGTTAAATTTATAACACCCCTCTTTTTCCTTCGGGGGTTACAAAGGATGTTGCCTTGACATCCTAACTAATATTATAAATGCGAAAGTGAGTTTGTTTGTTACGCTTTCACGCTAAACCAGCTGAACGGACAAGGATAGACCACGACCTTGAATAGGACACAGGGTACTTTTTATCCCGTTAGTACGTCCCCGTGGGACAAATTCCGACCTCCACGCGGGCGAATCCCCGGGCAAAAGCTAGTAATATATATTATTAAAATGAATCTTCAAACGTGTATGGTAGAAGGTCTTCACTTGATACAATATAATACCTAAATTCTCAATATTAACAAAAAATCGACATGCAATGCCAATGCGTTTGTAATCTACCCTCATCCGATACATAACACGGCTAGTACCATAATGGGTCAGCAAAAAGCTACGTATGAAGAAGAAGAAATAATCGCATAGGCCCATGGGACTCGTACCGTACCAACTTCCGTCTTTTGTCCGGATGACGTAATGAATGGACTGGACATGAAGTTCAGCGAAGGGATAATGGGTTTATTTTGTTAGCTCAAATGTATGGGTTTGTGGGATGTATGGTAAAAGTTAAAAGGGAAGTGGGGCTTATAATTTATATGCTACTTGGAAGGTTGAAGGGTAGTAAAGTTGGATACTTAAATGATGGCGTAGGAAACATAAAGACATAATTTCCGTCTTAAATTACTTAGGCCTTTCAATTGATAAAAATATTAGGTTTACGGTACAGTTTTTTTATTTTTATTTAGCTTTATTGTCCAGCTATATATGCTTGAAGGTTTGAGCCAATTTTTATCACCACACAGTGGGTAAATCGTATTCTAGTTTGGGGTCTATTCCGCCAGAACTGCGAGCACAAATTAATTATAGAAGGTGCGGAATTGTAGATATAGTTGACCTCATAATTCCTTGACTACCTTCATTTTTTAATTTCACTTATTCCTAACTAATATTATAAATGCGAAAGTGCGCTTTCACGCTAAGACGGCAGAACGGATTTAAATGAAATTTGGCACATGGGTAGAACATGACCTGAAATAGGACATAGGGTACTTTTTATCCCGATATTCCCACGGGATCGAGACTTATGCGGGTGGAACCGCGGGGCGCAGCTATAGTAAGTCATAAAACACCTATATATATTTATTTATATAACAGTTAGATAGTTTCAACCTTAGTGAAGTTTCAAATAATTTTTTGTCAAAAGTGGTAAACAAATTACGAGGTTAACTATACTAAGCCTAACGACAAAACCTTGCAAGGATTTCTCTAAAGTTCTAACCACAATCACAAGCTATATCTCCAAGCCTTAGGTAAGCTTTACTTCCCCTTGACATCGCGACATTGTGCTGAACAAAATTTTAAAAGCTATCGCGCTGTGCTGCCGTCGGCGTCGTCGCCTCTGTAAGCCGGAATAGCAAAATATAATACAGTCAAAAGTTTCTGAACCTCTCTCTGGCACTTACATAAGAATCGAATTTGAACACTTCTGAGAACGCTATACTAGGTATGTCTTTTGATTCAAAGGAAATGTTTATTTTCTGAAAATAGATCTACGCCGAATTCTCTAAGATGTAAACAGGAGAAAGAATTGTTATATAAAAATGTATTATCTATTTCAATGAACAAGACTATACACTAATGATAACTTCTAATTCTTACTTAACTTTTTAACCTACGTTCTACGTTTGAGACCTACGTTCGACCAAACTAATAGGCGAGGAAAACTCCGACCAAAAACCATTCGTTCAAATAACACAGCTGAAACTCGAGTGT
The DNA here is from genome assembly GCA_947522985.1 of Lithophane socia. Classification (NCBI taxonomy): domain Eukaryota; kingdom Metazoa; phylum Arthropoda; class Insecta; order Lepidoptera; family Noctuidae; genus Lithophane; species Lithophane socia. Next base: position 17,975,427 of record OX383252.1, read on the forward strand.
TTTTATACAAAAAACCCAATTTCCAGTGGTGGTGTTGAGCAAGTGTGGATCTAAACAAAACATCGGGGCAACCCGTTGGACGTATCAATCAATTACAAAGGCCGACGCCTCCGATATACGGTGTAGATAGGCGGGCCGCACCCGCACCAACTGTGCTGCTGCGGTACAAATTAGTAAAAATAGCGAGCGAGTTGTGAGAGCGTTTGTGGTTAACTTCAATAGTTGTAGAAAGCTGTTGGTATTTTGGTAGGGTAAGGTAGGTTGAAATTGACCGGCTATGAATGAAAATGTTAAGGATCCAGGTCTATAAAAATATCATACCATAATATTCCGCTTAATACGTAAACGTGTACCTATACAGTAATACGGTAATTTATTACAGTTTATGTAAGTCGTAGTAGTTTCTTGAAGAAGACAGTTACTGCAATGCCTCTCTATTCCGCGTGGAACCAAGCATTTCGTCAGAACTAGCTGCGCCCCGCGGTTTCACGATGTCTTGATCCCGTGGGAATATCGGGATAAAAAGTATTTATGTCCTATTCCAGGTCAAGGTCTACACCTGTGCCAAATTTCATCCAAATCCGTTCAGCCATTTTAGCGTGAAAGCGTAACAAAATATCAAACAAACTGACTTTCGCATTTATAATATAAGTTAGGATAAAGCATTATTGAGATTAGGCATTGGACAAATTCTTGTAACTAAAGACCGATATTTATCACAGCACATACAATTTATCCCAAAACTATTACTCCGCTGTAACCCCTCGCTTGTAGCACACTAAGATCTATTGCTCACAACCCTCCACGCGTTATTTGCCAACATGAAGTTTTTATTAAATAAACGCCGAACAAACTCTACTCAAAGACGATTGGATGTTACGACAAACAAAATTGTGACGGATTGACAGATAAACAACGCTACAAACGTCAGATGATGGAATGTAATGTTTTGTTGTGTCGTGACTCGTGAGTGAAAGTTGTCGGTTGAGGATAAATAATATTGAAGAGAGAGAGTGAAAGAGACACAGGTGGTCATTTGTCTCTTTCATTCTCTCTCCATATAATATTGTAGTGTAGCTTTTAATACCTACATCGACATAATGACGTACTATTAATCACTGTTCAAAATTAGGGCTACTGAAGAACAGTATCACAAAATCTTTTCCTCAAAAGACCAAATGGAACTTGTATACATCGAGTAAAAAAACCCAATCCGATCCGTGAGGGTGTTGTGAGTCGTGTAGAGTCCATTCATGTGGTTTTTTTGGAAAAAAAATTAAAAAAAAATGGCCTCATTTTTTTCAATGGGGAATTTTACTGGGTTTTTACATGGGGCTGTCGTCTAGCGGGTGTCTAAAAGTCATAACATAACCTCTATAGAAAATTTGATAATTTATAATGAAATATATAAATTATAAATATCTATAGTTTGTTCGAGTGATAAGAATGTCTATGATAATTAATGATGATGCAGCGCTGTTGAACAGAGAAAGCTAACAGTAGCTCAAAGAGCTTATGTAAGCAGTATTATTAATTTGTTATTGTAGTTTATTACTTCACAGTTCTCTTATGCCACCACAATAACTACCACTTTTTTGCATTTACTTTCCTAAAACTATCAATTCGAAAATCAGCATGTTTTAAAACTGCAAAACCGAACACAAGATTACTGTTTTATGTTTTGGGTTATAAACTTTATTTACGATCTGTTTGCCAAGCAGTATTGGAATTAAAGCTTAACAATAATAAGGATCAGGCGGTAAACGTGGAATTTTAGTGTAGTAGTATTTGAAAAAGTCAGACTTTTTCCAGGAAATCCTAAAGAATTGGGTTACTCATCTCGCGTGAGATGTGAGGAATCAATTTAAGGGAATGTCCTGTGACTCACGGCTATACGATTTAAAATAAGTCATATTTCTTGTAGAGCAGTGATGGTTCAAACCCAGGCACTTTGTGTAAATTATTTAATCACCATTCCGCTCAAAACGGTGCAATAGAACATCGTGAGGAAACCGGCACGTCGCAGAACTGAAAATTCGAAGACATTTTGTGATGCACTGGGCCCACGTGGTGGATTATGGCCCACTCCCTCTCACCGAAAGGAGGCTTGTGTCCCAGAAGTGGGAAAATTATAGACTGGTCATGCTTTTGCTTATGAATCTTTCCCTTTCTTCTAATAAGGTTTTATTAAGAGTTAGATCTTCAATAACACTTTTTAGATATGGCAATGATTTTGATGCAGGACGGAGGATTGAGTCACTCGTCTTTTGTTACTGAGAGATCAATTAAGGGAATGTCCAATGATTCATCGACTTTAAGGTATAAGATAAATTATCGTCCTTCTCCGTATATGGCTTTAGGCTGTTTGTTCTTTAACAACAATTTGTAGATATCTATGATATGATGGGGGATTGGGTTACCAGTCTCGCGTGAGCTATGGAAATCAATTTTAGGGAAAGTTCAATTACTTATTTGCTATGAGTTTTAAGATAAATAAATTATCATTTAAGATAAATAAATTATCGTTCTTCTCCCCATTAGGCATTTAGTACGAGTTAGATATTCAACAAGTTGTAGAGCAAATATTTTGAGACTGGATGGGGGATTGTATTACTCATCTTGCGTGAGCTGTCAGGAATGGAAATTTCCAATTACTCTTCGGCTATATGCTACGTATAAGATAAGTTATCATCATTCTTCCTCCATAATGGTAAGCTTTTAGGTCTTCAACTTCAAAAGCATGTTGATAAAGCAATAATAATTATGTTACTGAATTAAAACTATTATGAAAAATCGAGTGAGGCTTGCAGTAGTCGCATAAATATGATGTACTATCATCTGACATCTTTGCTTACAGTACCAACTTCTCGGAAAATGTATTGGTACCATCTGACGGCCAACAATAGCACCGCGCGTGCTCATTGATCAAATCAAATATCGCGCGTTTCCTGTGCTTCCTGTTACACACTTCCGTCCCTTTTCACAAAATCACTCCCACAGATTGCAAAAAAGCGAGAGGAAAGATTTTTAGATGTGTCACACCAAAAACTACTACAATATTTTGTTGAATTGATTACTACGACAAACTATTACCTCCAAGTAACAACAGGCTACCATAATCTACAAAACAACAACCAGAACAATAATATACAACCATTGATAGTAATATCAATGTATACAACTATTATTAATTTCTTCTCACTATAATCGCACCAAAGATAGCCATACATATCCATACTAATACAAGTATATAGCAATATTAATAAAGCCGCTATTGCTTGCCCTGGCATGCCAATGTAAAGAATGAGAGCGAATACCAAAGTCACGCCATTACGCCCGACTGTCATATTAATAATTTCCCTCAATGCTTCAGAATTATTGTCATACCACAATTATGTGGAAATGTGATGAATTATTTGTTTGTTTATTGGAGAAGACGTGATGAATGGATTTTTATGTTAGTGTTTTGTTTTAAGAGTTAATCAAAAGTATGTAAAACAAGTTTAAGTGTTAGTTAAAAGACTGTTTTTCTATGGTCGGTTTTTCAAATCGACTGTAAGTTATAAAATCAGTATTAACTTTATTTTTAGTGAGATGTTTAATTGTTTCCTTCTTTTATTTTATGTATTTAACGTATTTTTGAATTCCCTTTAGCAATAGGAAGGTAAAAAGACTAATTTAATTGTGGCTAGGTAATCAATTTTGACCTCATCTAAAGCATCGTTGATTCTTCAGTTACATAATAATAAAACGGTATATGCGGACTAGGCTCGATGTTGCCTCGCTGTCTCCGCTCTGTTTGAATGGAGTTCAGATAAAATACGCCACTACGGTTAAAAACCTGGGGGTGACCATGGACTCTTACTTATCGTGGACTGCCCATGTCGCTCAACTCAGTCGCAAAGTGCACTACACGTTTCATTCGTTGAAATGCCTTCAGAGCTTCTTGCGCTTGAACACCAAAATCTCTCTTGCTCAAACTCTCATACAGCCCATCATAGACTACGCTGATTCCTGTTATTTGGATGCCACAGAGGAGCTTTTAAATAAACTTTAGCGTTTGCAAAATATCTGTATTCGTTTTGTTTTTAATCTTAAAAAGTATGATCACGTTTCTAATTTTTGCAAAATACTCAAGTGGCTCCCTATTCGACTTCGCAGGAACTCTCGGATACTGTGTTTGCTTTTTAACGCCCTAAAACCCCATCATATATGCGGGAACGCTTTTCCTACACCCGTCCTTTTGATGCACCTTGCAGGTCGCATCTTAGACACCTCCTTAAATCCCCTCCCCACTCGACTGACTTTTACTCCTACTCCTTCACTGTGGTCTGCCAATTAGGGACTGCCAAACTGTTGCAGTATTTAAAAGAAGAGTGAAAGAACACTACCTATCCATTTCGTCATAATTGCATAGTTATTTTAAATTATATTGTAATTATATATTTTTAAGTGATATTTATTTTAGAAGTATGTATGTAAGTATATTCTCATAACGTATGTTTATTTTTAATTTTTGAATTGTTTTTGATTTATGTATTCTGTTTCTCTTTTACTCTTACACACGTTGTCTACATCTCTTTTATCTACTTTCCTATCGCAGGTATGCTGGAAGAGATTTCTTTAGAAAATAAGCATTGCCTTTGTACGATTTTTTCTGATCCTTTCTTCTTTTCTGTATTTATATGTGTGTGCATAAATGGTTAAATAAAATAAATAAATAAACGACACTCATGGTACCTACCAATTATAACAACTAGGCAAACGTTTTAATCCTCCAAGAATTTAAATTCTAATAACATTTTTAGACGGTTACAGCATTAAAACACCAAAATATTTTAACTTCATCCGATTTGTTTTATTCATATTTATTCACAAACACGTTGATTTAATTACGCGTGCAACCAACGTGTCCCGAGCAAGCATTTTATTTTTTTTAAACGGGTTCAGCCTACCAAAATTGCAATTAAACTCAAAGGGGAGAGTCTTAGAGAGGCAATGTAGCGTGATCTGGGGCATGTAAACGTATTATCAAGTCGTTTGTGATAAGAGGTAGCGGGAGGAGGAATGAGGAATTTAATTATTATTAAACCTTTATTATCAGACCACAGCGATCAATACAGCGTTAGTAAAGAAAACCTAAAGCTAATGTTAGTATCCTAATGATAATGTCTGAATTCGGACTCCACACTATTCACGTAGTATGTAGTACGTATAGTAGTCGAACAATGCATTGTTATTCATGATTTTCAATCATTTTTCCCATAAGATGTTCTTTTTTGTGTTTTTGTTCTTTCGTTTCTGTTTCTTTTACTCTGATCCGTGGATGGGTGATCATCTTTACATACCAAGACTCCTCCGTGCTTTAGAGCATGTTAAGCCGTTTGTCCCGGCTGTCATTCGTGGATCTTTGACAGTCGTTACGGGTCATCAGAAGCCCGAAAGTTTAACAACCAGTCTTACCAAGGGGTATCGTATTACCCAGTTACTAGCTTCTGGAGGTCAGCTCCATGTAAAATACTGGTATTCAGCTCCATCCGGTGAGACTGGAAGCCGACCCTAACATTGTTGGGAAAAGTCTAGGCAGATTGATTGTTCTTTCGTTTGTGACGCAACGCAAATAAATGTATTTTCTTTCTTTTATTTTATGCTTTTTAGTATCTATAGTAAAATACAGCTGCTTGCTTTTCTTTCATAAATCCTAAACCCACAAAAAAAATCTCATGGTTGGTTCGTTAAATTATGAAGCAATGCGCTTAAAAGCGGTGTAAGACGCCTGTTTTCAATGACTCATTAAAGTCGTGTAAAAGAACCATAAAATATAAAATTATGCATATCTTTGCACACAAGAACTCAGAAAAAGCCAGCTTTCTTTACATTAAATAACTCTAAGTAATACATATCTCAATCATGAAAACATTAACCTCATAAACGACCACTTTGTGTAAAATTTCAACTAAAAACAATAACATTGAAACCGATGACTGTATCAAATTAAGTGGAAATCCATTTTTGTTTCATTTCACCAACAAAAACGAGTGTTTATTTTGCGGCGCTCACTTTAAACGGCCGTTAAAAAGTTGATAACTTTCATTAAAACCCGTTTAATTTACTGAAGCGGAATAGGTTAGCCATAATTATATTTAACAGTTAACTGTAGGAGCACTGCAATTAAGTCAATTGCCTTTTATTGCATTGATAATGGTATGCGATACAAAACTCTTTAATATACTTAATTATTGTATTAGAACGAGGAAGGGCTATTTAGCGAAATATGCAGATATTATCGAACAGTGTTTCTGAAAGCACTATAACGGCAATTATGTGTTATTGTGAAAGTATTATTGAAATTACAATTGTAATTAAAAACTATGAATGCCTAAGTTAATATAAACGATGCAACGTTATTGAACACAATTCTGTGAACATTTTTTAAAAGAAATTGCTATTGTAATGAAGCCTCAATACTCAATATATTTATTTGCATTCCACAATGTTAACTTAGGTGGTAGGTAAATTCTAAAATATACATACTTTTAAATCATTGTGGACCCTGTCGAGCACAGCAGGAAAGGATAGAGGAAGAGGGCTAATATAATATTAGTATTTAAAAAAAGTCTAAGGCGTAGCAATTTTAATCCTCGAGTTTTGGCAACTGGCAACCCACAACTGTTTAATCCTCGAATTTTGGCAACTGGCAACCCACAACTGTTTAATCCTTGAATTTTGGCAACTGGCAACCCAGAACTGTTTATGACGTTTTTTATATAATTTCAGGAAACTGCGCAGACTGGAAATCTTTTGAAAAGTTGACAGCTGCGTCAACTAAAGTTGATACGGGAATTGGGTCCTTAGAATCGATAAGGTAAAAGACCTATTCCAATGGTTTCTTAATTCCAAAAGTAAGATCATTTTGAGCACAAAGATAATAAAATGCAGATTTTTCAAGCGTTCTTAATCGCTTTTGCCCAAAATTTATACCATGCACCAAAATAGCAAGGTTATAATAATACCTAAATACCTCAACTGTGTACATCGCAAGGGTATTACGAACCAAACATCTTGGCTTGTGTTAAGCTAAGCTAGGAATGAACGAGTTGAGATGAGTGAGAAAGAATGAGTATAAGTAAAGCTGACGTTACGGAAATGAGAAGCTGAGAGAAAAATGAAAGAAATGTAGAACAAGCATAAAATGCTTAGTTGACATTTGATGGAACATTTATAGTTTTAGCCATCATCATGTGAACGACTTCTCAAGCTATTTCCAGTTGAAAAGCTGTCTATTCTTTAATCATACATTGTAAGTTACTTTATTCAGTAGTGTGAGTGGAAGTACCTAATTGTAACACTTTCCAAAGTCTAAGCAAAAGATGAGAATCGTTTATATTATATATATTTATATTTAGGTTTTTTTAAGGTGTACATAATTATTATGAGTATTCTCTTCTACCTATTTTATTGTAGATGATCCATAAAATATTGATTTAACGGCACGGAATACTTGGTCTACAACATATTGTATAAACACAAACCGCATTTTCATTGTAGTCTTTATAACACAATTTTTTCGTCATGTGCTCTCATCTCCTCTATTTTCCTGCAAACCCACTTTCGTAGGTACCCCAAAGTTTGTAGTCAAAAACTTAAGGGTTCTGCCCCAAATAAATAGGAATGACTGCATATAGTCCACATACGGCGGTGCCCCTCTCAACGCTACCCTAGTAACGCCTACGTAGATTGGCCACTGGGGGAATTTAGTTTCTTCACGCCACCTAACTTCGTTGCTACTAATGGATAGTGAGCTTGTTTACGTTAAATTCTTATTTTGTGTTTTTCTAGAGTTTTGTAGCCTTTTGTTTTTTTTTTTTTGAATGAATAAAATTATTTTAAATGCTTCAAGCATTGTAAATAATTTTATTAAAAACTAATATAATTATTAAATTAAATTATGTTCTGAAAAGCAAAAGATGAAGAAAATAATTTCGTCGTTAATGAGTTAATTCCCAAATGATAAATTCATATTTTTCAAGGCTTTGCATGAGATATCATAGGCATGTAGGTAATTACAGGTTTGTTTGTATAGAAATTTTCGATAATTAAAGTATAAAAAAATAAAAAAAGCTGTCTTTGCAACACACTGTATACTCCTACACACACACGGTAATCCCGCCGAAATAAGTACTTACCATAATTCATTTATCAGTGCTAATGCACCTACTAAGTGCATGACCGCTGGCCGAAGCTGTGTAAACCACTTGGTTACAACCGGCCATTTTGATTTTGGTTTATAAATCCTAAAATATGTAATGACGTAAACGATACTAAATTAAAAAAAAAACTGATAAAAGTTTACTCATAATTATTTTATACCAGAAAAGCTCTGAATTAATTACCATGAATAAAGCATTGAAAACTACCAATTACATTACCGACAAACATCAATTTTCTTGTTTATTCAATTACCAACTCATTTAATATGTAATTACCTACGCCCTAATTAGAAACGCCCCGGGAGGGATGCCCTAGGAGGACATTATAATGACCTTATTGGTGATGTTCTTCGGAAAGGTCAGGGGCGTAGTTCTCGCAATCAGCGTGCGTGTATGACCAGAACGTAAACGAGGCAAAAGGAGTCTATAAGAATCGTAGCAAGTGGCGTTCTGTACCTTAAGTCTACTTCACAAGTAAAGAAAGCGTAGGTACCCTTAAACAGCATTTCAATTAAAACCAATACCAACTAGGGTACATCTTAATTAAAGCATAAAGGTTTTCAAACACGCGTCGCGATCATTGACTGCTACTTTATTTCTACGGGAGTTTTTCAATTGGACTTAATTAAAAGAAAACAAACGTACGTGGTCTAGCTTGGAGATAGCGAATGCAACGCGATAGGGGGATGCGAACTACTTAATTTGTGAGCGAAAGCGATTTTTTCATCCGAAATATGTTCGAGGGTGTCAAGAAGAGGCGGCCCTGAATATAATGGTTTAGAGTGGATAGAACCAGAAAGCCGCATTTTAGTGGTAACAAATCAGTATAAGCTGGCCCCATATTTTATTGAAACTCCGTACTACGGTAGGCATGTCCAAAGTCAAAATGTTACCACAGACGTGCGGCTGACTGTACCTACGTATTTTTTTTGCCTAACAACCATAGATAAAGCTGCTAACAAGTTGTTGCATTGGTAACTGCTTCCTAAATTAATCCTGATTAACTTTTTCAGATACCACTCATGTCACAAGTTTTTTTTGTCCTATTTTCATAATAAAATGTCATTGGATTTTATGTACTCTGTTGTAGTCAGGCCGTGTCTTAGCCAAAACGATCGTCCCGCAAACACACGACAGTCGCTTTCATTTTGTTCGGCGAACCTGAACGTTCGTCACGTCGAAAAGGCGCATTCCATTTTTCTTCTCTTGTTTATTTATAAAAGTTCTTAATAACGCAGCATTGAACATCTGTTTTTATAATTTTTGTTGTCTTCTTCTTCTTCTCCTGACATTTCTTCGTTGTTTTTATATTGATGAAGCCCAGTAGGCCACGTTGATTGCGGCATCAGTGGCATTCTTTAGGCCATCCTAGGTGCAGGTGACGGTGGTGCACTTAGGATACTCCAGCAAGTCGGACATGCTCTGATTAGAAGCACACTTAATTTTTGTTGTACCAAAGCAACTCTCTTCGCTTATAACTTGAGCTCTATTTATCTGATCTTCATGTGTTTTTCAAACTACATTATTTAGTTTCATCTTACACTGGTCCCGGATTAAAATGTTTGTGTGCCACAGTAATGGGAAAAATGTATTTTTTCTACACAGGCGGATATTAACTTGTTTACCATCAAGGGATTTATGGTAATTGGAATACGGGCTATTTTAAAATAGGGGTAATGGTTTCTATTGAGCGGTATGTTGAAGATGTCGATGACCTGATTGAAGTATGGAATATTCTGGAATATATTACAAAAAAGAAAGTTGCATTTTTTATCAACAGTCTTTTTTTATAAGCTCTCTTTTTTATGAGATATTTGAATATACTGTCACTAATGGTTACAAAAAATTAAAAAAAAAAACTAAGCGTGTTTTCATGCCGTCAACAAAATGTAAAATCAAAATATCACATAAACCTACATGGGCACTTATGAAAACTCAGAAGCTAGGTGCACGGTTCCAAGAGAAGAGCCGGCAACTCCACGGTTACTAAAATATAAAAATAACGTTATATTTCAAGTCCCAAAAGAAAAACGTACAGAAAACTATGTTTCTCGCTATAAAATTCCCAAACAATTCGCGCCACTAGCTAGCATTCTTGCACCTAACGCTGAACACACATTAACTTATTTTTAGCGTTAACACTAACAACAGTGCACGTTCGATTCTGCCGAGGGATTATTTACGACTTACTCTATGTGCCGTGATTAAAATAGAAGTAGTGGCCATCGGTAGCCGGCTTTGCGCGTATTACCGACGATCCGACGGTATTACTGACATGAGTAACGTTGCACCATGCATGTGTAAATACTGGGCGGTGACGTCATCATTTCTAACTTGTGGAGTGGTGTGTATTGGTTAATCGGAAGTACATTTGTTAGAAATTATGAGTAGAATTCCTAATTTAAGTAACTTAACCTTATTTTAAGCCTAGCAGTCTTGGATAAAACAAGATTTGGTGTTTTCAAAAGAATATTACTATCTTTTTGTTGATTTTAAGTACAATACAGGGTGTTAGGGTAAACACCGTTCTCCTTGCAACCAGTGGTTTGGTTTCATTTATAGAACGTAAAATCAATGGAAAATTACAACTTTTTTTAAAATTTTTTTAGATCTAAATTTTACCACAAGAGACGCAAGTTCGTTGCCCTATGCGCTAGGGCAATGAACTTGCGTCTCAACACGGGCGGGGATACGGGATGTGACCTGACCGGCAGCGAGCGCGATTCCTCCCTTAGTCAGTCAGTTGTTTCGCTAGCAAGCACGGTGTCAGATAGAAACTTTTTAAAATCTTTTAATGAAAATAACGTTTTTTTTTTGTTGTGTTCGGTCATTTATTTTTATACATATATAAGTCAACCACCCATGGTTTGAATGACAAGAGTGTTTACCCTTACATTCTGTTTAAATGGCATCATTTCATGTATCAACAAAGATTATAATAATATGTTATTAGTCTAGATACAAATAGTGGCCGTCGGTAGTCGGCTTACGCGTATTACCGACGATCCGAAGCACTGACGTTGCACCATCCATGTGTAAATACGGGTGATGAAGTCATCAATTTAAAGTTTTGAAGTGGTGCGTGTTTTAGTTTTTAATAGAAGTACATTTGGTGGCAATTATGAGTAGAGTTCCTAATTACAGTAGTAGTTTGGATAAAAAAAGAGCTGATTGTTTGAAAATAAAAGTTTTCTAATCTTAATGATTTTACGTTCAATATAATTAGGTATAAGGCATCATATTATGTATCAACAAAGATTATAATGAAAAAAAAAAAAATATATATAATATAAGTGTTAGTATAAAAAGTGTTCATCGGTAGCCGGCTTTGCGCGTATTACCGACGACCCGACGGAATTACTGACATGAGTCACGAAACGTGCGTTACTGTTGCACTATGCACGTGTTAATACAGACTGATGACGTCATGATATCTAACTTGTGAGATATGCAAATAGTAGTGGGTATGTTACGTGATTACGTCCTGCATTAGCACTTCGAAGTCTTAGCCCTAGAAATCATCATGAAAATATTTTTTTTGATGTTTTGGACATTAAAGAAGGTACGGCCCGATTTTATGCATCAAAGTTTTAATTCGTTCATAACTGATACAGCAAGCTTTGCTGTATTTAGATCATAATTTTAATTGGTGCTATCATTGTCTTTGAAAAAGTGCTAAATAAAGGCTCGTTCAAACTGGCGCGATATCGTGGGGCGCGACAGGCAGCGCTTGTCGCGTTCGGTGTCTTGCGTTAAAAGCCAATACTTTTTGGCCTTTGGCCTTTCCTTTTTGTATATTTTCCAGTGTAGAAATAACTTACACCAAGGCCCGTTTTACACACACTTTTTTCTTGCGTGAATAACTACTGTGTTAATTATCCGTGTGTAGGCACCGTCGTCAGTGTTGTATGGATCAATATGGAACCTTGTTGACAGACACGGCGGCTCTACGGCACGGCGCCGTCGCCGTTTGCGTCGTCCGGTAGTTTGCTGTATCTAAACAAGCTCACTTGATTATTTTACGCTACGGCAACCTCCCCTACCGTAAAGAAATCGTATCGTGTACAAAGGGCCTAATACTACTTATACACTGTACGTCAATTGAAGGGCAAATGTCAAGTAAAAAATATTCATTCTGATTCCCTACGATTTCCCTTGTTACCGAGTTTTCTTTCCATTGACTGCCAAACATCTTCCAAGTCCTTCATTACAAAAGAAGTAACGAACAAAATTGATAACATTCCCATCCACGAATACCACAGCAATAAAACCATACAGTGTACAATCTGCTTATCTTCCAAGTTGGTAATAAAAGTCTGCTGTAGGAAATAGCGTCTAATGGACTTCTTAGGTCGTCGCTCGTCAGTAACCCATTTCTGGGTGTATTTATAAATGGTTTACGAGCCTGCAACCTATCACTACTCAGAACATTAATATCTATTGGGTTATAGCCATTGATTTATGATTTGTCTGTTTCGTGAAATAATACAGGTTACGGTTAATTTTAGAAATAGTTTGCTTTCGTGTCATATCATCGCCGAGGAAAACCAGTCTTATTAAGGGTTGTGTTACCCATTTAACATTGTGGCAGTCAGATAGGCAGTCGCTCTATGTAAAAAAACATGGTATTCAGCTGCATCTGGTAAGACTGGAAGCCAGCCCCAATGTGGTTGAGGAAAGGCTAGAGAAATGATGATGATCGTCGTTACCTACTAATGTTCCGCCGACTATAACATGTTACTGATCCTTAATTACTATTGCTACTGAACTTTCTTTTATTGGTCCTCCGTGGCTCGGAAACCACGTTAAGCTGTTGGTCCCAGCTGTCATTCGTGGATCGTTGACAGTCGTAACGGGTCATCAGAAGCACGAAAGTCTGACAACCAGTCTTACCAAGAGGTATCGTATTACCCAGTTATTGGGTTGTGGAGGTCTGATAGGCAGTCGCTCCATGTAAAATACTGGTATTCAGCTGCAACCGATTAGACTGGAAGCCGACCCCAACATAGTTGGGACAAGGCTAGGCAGATTGATTGATTAGTATCGTATAAGGTGATTTTGGGATCTTAAAGACCAATAGCATCTCATTGAATACTGTACCGGTTGACGTCATCACGTCAACGCCGGCTGTCGCTGAAAACCAGCACTGGGGCTCTGTCTCGCGTCGCAGCATTACGCTGATGTGACGCATATTTTCGATGCGTCACAGCAGCGTTTTCCCCCAACTTGTTCGTTTTTTGTTTTGTTTTCTTTCTTTGCGTCATGGTTACGGTAAGTAAAAGTATTTTCTTTATTTATTTCTATAACTATGGTGGCTGTAAACACCCTTTTTGAGGGACTATAGCCAAGTAGGTACCTTTACAAAAATTGTGGTACTTGGCAATACCAGATCGCTTAAGCAGTCTTGTAACGTAGGTCCAGACTTCATGAAACCACGTCGTTTACACGAGTTCGCTATCTCTTTCAAATCTACCATTTCTCAGAAGCAAAAAAACACGTAAATGAGTAAGTAAACACGTATCAAGCCTCATTAGCCAGGAAGTAGCAACGTTACGTTTTCACACTTATTGGATGTAACGAGGTCACGGCGGTACCGTTCAGAGTTCCTACGTAAATTCATATTAGTGATTTGGTCCAAGGTAATACCTACCTTGTATTTTAACGAGATGGTCTTAAATTATGCATTTGTTGCACTGTTTTGGTTGAGGCGGCCATATTGGCTTCATAATAGTGAACTTGACTGGATGCAAAAATGAAATGTCTAGCTTCATAAAGGATACTTCTATCAAGAATCAGCTGGCGAAGTAAATTGGCAGACCAAAAGGTAAATTCAAAGGCAGATTTAAAAAAAAGTGCAGTGGTGGCCCATTGGTTTCGGCCCAGACTTGAAGGTCGTGTACTCACGACCTTTAACTATTACATAGGCAATATTCTATGTGTAATCAAAGACATGTGACATCCACCAACCCGCACAAGGCGTGCGTGGTGGATTGCCTACTCCCTCTCACAGAGAGGAAGCCTGTGTCCCAGCAGTGGGAAAATTATAGGCTGATTATGCTATGCTTATTATGCTAGTTATAAAATGGAGAAATGACGTATGCTACTGAATAAAGGTTGCAATGGCATTCCGTATTTGAATTCGTCCTGTTGAATTCGTCGTTGAATTCGTCCTGTCCTCACATTTAACCTGCCATGTTTTAACATCCCAATTACCAGGTTGATTGCAAGCCTCCTTTTAATAATAAACTCATTTTAATTTCAAACCAACATTATACAGCGATAATCAGATTTGTGTGAAGATAATACTATACTATATCGGCCGCTAATTGGGCAAACAAAACGGTATGTTTTTAATTAAAAATATTAATTATAATGTTGATGGAATTATTAGTTTGTTGGGTGAAGCGAGGGTGTAGTCTGTGTTTGAGTTTTTGTGAAGTTAAATTAGAAATTAAAAAAAGAAGATTTGAGGGACCTAGTATACATATTAGCGCGATTTTGGGTTTGCGATTTTATAGATAACTACATAATTATTATTTTTATATCATGTCCTGAGACTTTTTGCGTAAAATTTTAACAATTCAACATATTTTTGTAATTTTTATGTTGTAGCATAATAAAGAGTAGGCCTATTTTATCTACAGTAAAATTTGATTTACAATAGACTTTACATTTATGCAGTATTTTTTATCATACTACCAGATATTTTAATTGAGCAAGCATTCACCAAATTTAAACGAAATCTTTCATCATCCAACCACACCACACACAATGGCATTTACTTTTCTGTAAATATAACACACGGAATCAAAACTATAATAAATCTATAAAAAGATTAATAACACCGAAGCCACGTGGCACATCACTTCCATTTGTTTATGACTCTGACTGTACAATCACGAGCATAATACTATACCTTACACTAACACAAGATTCAAAAGCGAATTTCTCCTAAACCTAAAGTATTGATAGATAATTACTATATGGTGTTACGAACAATAATAGAAGCCATACTATTATGGAATAGGTCTTTTCTCGAAGTTATTTATTTCAAGAGAAAAATGCTTTGTATTTTTTATAGAACAATGTTTTTTTTCTTTATAATTAGAGTTACTTACCTTTTCGTTTGCACGTGTTACTATGACAAATAAACCTCTTTTCTTTCTAATTTTGCGTAACTGTAAGGTATTTATAATAATTATGCTCGTGACTGTACCAGTGTAAAAGCCCTTTCAGACTACACCGCGGTACACGCCTGTACCTACCGCTAATTAAAGAATAACGAACGTTCAACTCGGAGTGTAAATAATGTTGCGTCAGTGTTTCTGGGTTAACTTTGTATTTAAAGTTGGTAGTTTTGAGTATACTCTTCATAAAGTTTTGACGGAGAAAAATATTGAGGTTTACCTGGTAATTTTGACTTTGTGAAGATTATAAATAAATTCAGAAGATCGCGGGTAAGACTTGGATGAGACTCGCATAAACCAGGGAAGCATGACACAAACGGGAGGTGGCATATACTCAGCAGTGGGTACGAGATGGGACAAGGCTGCCAATGATGATGATGATGGATGATGAATGAATTAGAATTTAACTAAGAATGCGTTATATTTTGGTAAGTTGCAATATTGTGAGGGTAGATTGATATTTTACGGGCTTCAGGGGGCCTACCACCAGCGCTTACAGCATTATTATTTTAATCTTACTTCGTGGGGGAAAGAGATGGAGCTATACGTCCTGTAGAGCTTCATCTCTTTCTTACACTGAAGTAATATTAAAATAATACTGATGTAAGCGGTGGTGGTAGGCCCCCAGCAGTTTCTTTAGAACCTACCAACATTCTAAAAGAGTGGTCTTCTAAACAGTTAGTTTCCTCTATTAAGTACCTACCTATGTACTTTAAAGATTATTTTTAATTCAGTTACAAATCGCTGCGTCAGTTAACTCCGTTGTGTAAACATCCTAACATTGATAAGTACAGTTTATATTTAGCATCACGGTTGCCGACCGACCAAAGAGTACAAGCAGGAATCTAGCACACAAACGTAAGTGCTTTTAAGATATATTGTATCATATACTCGTATGATCTCTTTTTGAATAGGTAACGGGTACCTTCCGGAAATCGGTAAATGTATTTCAAAGAAAAGTTATGATTGCTAAAGTTATGTTTTTTATAACGTTGTTTAAAACGACTGTGTAGTAGCTAATAATAAATATAAGTGATCATCACCTATTGTCGGGAAAGTCCGAAAGGGATTCGGGAACCCTTGGCAGCAGGCAACTGAAGGAACACTGGTGGGTTTTAATCAGTAAAAGTCTGACACGCCATCCCGCTACGCCCAGAGCGGGAGAAGACATTTGATGATATCCCACACTAAAAAAAAAATCATCACCTATGCATATAGACTGACTGGTAATTAGTGACCAATAGTAAAACACGTCATTTAATTTACTCATCATTATGAACAACTAATATTATGGGAACAAACCTGAAATCGCGAAAGAAAAATCAGCTGTTGATGTGTCATTTTGACGAGTTATGCATAACATAATGTAGGGAACAGCTGATTCTTTTTTCGCGATTATAGATTTAGAATAGGCTCTGCCCCTTCTACCCACAAACTTCCAGACGATTTCCATGTGAAAAACGCTCGCGTTGACCTACTGTAAGGAATAAAATATAGAATACTAGCTTTCGCCCACGGCTTCGCTCGCGTGGTATGTCGATAAAAAGTAGCCTATGTCCTTCCCCGGGATGCCATCTATCTCCTTGCCGAATATCGAAATCTGTTCAGTGGTTTAGGCGTGAAAAGGTAACATACAGACAGAGTTACTTTCGAATTTATAATATTAGTATGGATGATATTAATTTTGTTTACCTTTCAAGTAGAGTTTAAGTTCTACAACTTGGGACCGTGTCATTAAAAACGTTAAAAATCTAGTTGCTGTCATCTCAGCGACAAAAATGTTGATAAATCAGAGTTATGTTGTGAAGATTATTTTTTGCCATAGCTGACTACACACCTAAGTTGCTGCGAGACATCATATACATTAGGTAGTTATTTTACAAAATTATTCAGTCAAACACATAAATGCTATAACACATCATGCGGAGGAATTTTTCGACGCCATATTTTAGAGGTTAGTTGTTTATTTGTACAGTTAGTTTTAATTAATATTAGTTAGGATTCCATTAGTTTAGTAATAGTTAGTTATGTTAGTGTTAGATTATATAAATTAAATAAAACTCCCAGGAACAATTTACTTGGTAAGAAACTAAACTACTTTTACTGCAACACAAATATACAAATAGTACTACTTATACAGATCACAACATTTCCCCCACATTGACAGGTTGCCGCCGCGTCGCGAACCAACATTAGCACCATTAATTATATCATTTCCTTCAGTCGCGCTGACTATTACAAAGTAGTGTGTTCATTACTGTGATGGCTCTCTTGAAACTTTGGTTCAGTTTACAAATAGGTTCGGAAGTGTCGTGTATGTCACTGTCGCGGTAGTTTAGATGTTAACTAGTTATACTGTGTGTAACGTTATAAACTATTATATTTACCAGAACTGGTGGTGCTACGAGCAAATGAAGGTGTAGGATCGCATGTAATGGCGGCCATATACGCTACGGTTTACCGAAGAGGTTTACCTGTTCAGTTGTGCTTACACAGGTAGACCGGAGCGTGTATTGGAATAGACCTGTGAAGTTCTTGGTACATATGACATGCCGGTTGACAAAATACATGTGAAAAAAATACCGGTTAATACAGTTTTATTTCGGTTTTCCTCCGACTTTCCTAAAGAACGCAAACGTTTAGAAAACTTTATTTTAACCTAAATTAACCGGTTTATTCAACGAGCGGCATTTCGGTACTGACATTTTTAATACACTTAAATTTATTTTATTTTATTTAAATTACAATTGTCTGCCACATATTTTTTAAATTTTTAATTGTGAACCTTTGCGTGCCCACGTGACGGTAAAATATGGATAACTTTATTATAAAAACACCTATGAACCTACTATACCCATGTTTGCGAAGAAATAAATGATTTGATTTGGTTTTATTTTGATTTGATTTGGTAAAAACCTTGTAACTTGTGAGGATGCCGCGCTGAATAAAACTGAAGTAGTAACCGGTTTTTATTGCTGTAAACCGGTAAATCCGAAAAAACCTTTATATAATACTCTTCCAAATACCGGTTTAAAAATTTTACCGGTATCCGAGCCTTGTTGCACAGGTAGACCGTAGCGTGTCTGGGCAAGAAGTACGTTCCTTTCGTGTGGAACTGTGACGGCATCTACATCGCCACATGCGAACTACGCATCAAAGACTTGACGTCACACAAAATCCTGACGTCATACAAAAATCAATTAGAGTTTACCGTGGGATGGAAACTTATACAAGAACCCCGATATCAATCGTTGGGCAGTTGCCCGCCAGACACGACACACAATAAAGGATGAGTGCACTTTACACAGTTTACACCCTGTTTATCATACCCCTAAAGAACCAGGGTCACACAGCCATCTGACGGCTTCGTTTTTACCCGACTGCCCCAGAAGGAGGGTAATGTTTTTCGAGAGTATGTATGTATGTATGTTTGTATGTATGTATGTCTATTTCTTTGGCACGCTCTGTAGCCTAAACGGCTTGATGGATTTTAACATGTGAGGTGTCGTTAGATTCGTCTTAATTGTGGGAGTGACATAGGCTATATTTTTCTATATATTTTTCATCTGCAAACAAAAAAAAAAGGGAGCGGAAGGTTTTTTTTTTAAATAAATTACAATATTAGTATCAAATAAAAGCTAGTAGTTAAGTAATTCCAAAAATATAATTTAATAAAAAAAAAAGTTCAAAAAAAAAAAATTGAAATAAAACAAAATTATTTAAAAAACAAAACCAATAACCTGAAATATGGTGTAACTTTTGTTTGTTCCCCGCCTGTAATACCAAAATTCTACAGATTATAGTGCTTGTTTTTCTCTTTTAAGTTATGCGTTTTTGCAGGTGGGTTTTTTGTTTTTTAAATAATTTTGTTTTTTCACAACCGTATTTCAATATGTATGTGCGTCCAGATCTGCCTGAAGACTTACTACCTGGTTTTTCACTACCACCACGCAGTAAAATCTAAACGTATACAACGTCTGGTGCACCTTGGGCAATCAGCTCCGCTACCAACTTACTGACTGGCTAAAATCTATATCACGGAATAAGCTATTCTTATAATAAAATAATATCACGCCTTGTTTCCCCAAAGGGTTGGGCACAGGTGTCATTTTTAAGTCCCATGTAATAGGGGGCGAGCCTATTACCATCAACCGGACACGAATCCAGACTCCGGGATACTACTGAGAAATAACAGATAAAAAAAACAATATCACTTTGCCTGATCCGGGAATTGAACCCACGACCTCATACTCTGCATTAACGCTTGCGACCACTAGACCAACGAGGCGGTTCTTACAATAAATTCAAGAATAAAATACCTAGGTATTTTAGGCGTACTACACTCATGTTCCTGCTCTGATTTAATTTAGAACATCTCATATACAGGCAAACTACAAAGTAACCTTTCGAAACTCGCACACATTTAGCTTGAAACTCGTTCTTTAACATTAACCAATTTTCACAGCATCTCCAAACAGCGATGCAAGGCTTCACTGATCTAATACATAGAAAAAAACAATATCACTTTGCCTGATCCGGGAATTGAACCCACGACCTCATACTCTGCATTAACGCTTGCGACCACTAGACCAACGAGGCGGTTCTTACAATAAATTCAAGAATAAAATACCTAGGTATTTTAGGCGTACTACACTCATGTTCCTGCTCTGATTTAATTTAGAACATCTCATATACAGGCAAACTACAAAGTAACCTTTCGAAACTCGCACACATTTAGCTTGAAACTCGTTCTTTAACATTAACCAATTTTCACAGCATCTCCAAACAGCGATGCAAGGCTTCACTGATCTAATACATAGAGTTAGGTCTGTTGTGTACTAGATTGTAACATAACGCAGGAACAAGATAGTCTGCAGAGAGATAAATAATGTAACACAATAATATTTTGCTGCCGTAAATTATGTAATTGCTACAATTGTTTTTTTTGGGTGGGGATTTTTCAAGTTCTCCCGCTCTGGGCGGAGCGGGACGGCGTGTCAGACTCTTACTGACTAAAACCCACCCGTGTTCCTTCAGTTGCCTGTAAGTTGCCAGAGGCCACGGTTCCCATTCGGACTTTCCCGCGAGTGTTGCATATATTGTCAAAGTTGTGAAACAACAACCCTTGAGGCGCAATTATCATAGGAACTTTCGCATTCTAATCTCAGTCTCAATCTGTTAAATAAAAAAGCCTCTCATTTATTTACCTACATTTTCAAAAAGTGTTTCATATTGATTCCGACTTAAATTCGTCAGTTTTTAAGTAGGTTCGAGAATTGGTCTTTAGGTCCCTCCTCACTTTAAAATCTAGTTTTAGATCTTCCTTATCATTAAATACTAAATATTATTTAGCGAAAAATTTACCTATTATGCTGGATAATTAGATGTTTGTTAAGTTCTAAACCCTTAGAACAACGTCACATCACGCCTTGTTTCCCCGAAGGGATGGGCAGAGGTGTACCCTTGGTAGATACACACCACATTTCGACAGTTATGTTTAAGTCCCATGTAATAGGGGACTATCGAGATCAACCGGGCACAAATCCAGACTCCGGGCTACTACTCAGAAATTGCAGATAGAAAAACCCAATATCACTTTGCCTGACCCGGGAATCGAACCCAGGACCTCATATTCTGCAGTAGCGCTTGCGACCAACGAACCCTAAGAACAAAAATGTTGTGTATTCCAAATCCATCTCAAATATTCTCTTTACCTTTTCAATATAGGTACACAGAAACAGACCAGACACTACTGACACCGCAGTGCTAACCAGTCAATATAGAACCTTTCACAATGCTACAATTAGTGCACAATCAACCTACCGTGAGTTAGTGATCGGTTTCAATAACAATTAGAGACTAGCTCGGGGCGGAGGCGTCGAAACAATGACTCACTGCCATAAACAATAGAACTCTGTTGCTTAGAAAATGCGCACAGATATTATTTTAGGCTGTGGTTTGAAATTAGATTGGGTTTTCTTTGTTGCTTTTTGAAGGGAATAAAGGCTGCGGTAGGGACGGTACGTTGGTAAACGTTAAATTGTATTTGATGAAAATCTGAGTTTGAATTTATTTTATCTATCTAATATTTAATAAAAAATCTAATATAATAAATTGAAAGCCTACTCAATTTCATTTAAAAGAGGGAGCCGAGATTACAAATGACTGCTCTATAACCCTTCAACCGTGAACCTCTAAAAACTAATTTACATTCTAATGTTATTTGTATCATCTTAATGTTTATTGTATCTTTTTTAAATTAATTAACCTAAAAAAAAAAAATGCCCTTCTAAATTAGAAGCACAAAAATATAAAGAAATAAAAGGAAAGGGCAATGTTTAAATACATAAAATCTTAGACCACAGAACTTTACTACCCAGCCACACACATCAAAAAACACAAAACACATCAACAAAAACGTCATCACCGTCCGAATGCAGACACTGAAACGCTCAAACCTTCAAGCTTGTTATAAAAACGTTACGAGCTGAGCTAACGATAGGTAACAGTACTAAGTGTATTGGCAGCAGTCGAAGACACGTGCACATGGTAATGGATTTAGTTCAAGGATGTAGGTAGGAAGTGGATAGTAAAGTGGGTAGGTAGAACCCTACGACCTCTATTCCAGAAAATTTAATAACTTTGCTAAAGCTTGGACAATCGTGCAAAACAGGACGGTGTAGGTATTTAGACAAGGAAGATTTTCTGAGGAATAAAATCAATTAATCAACTCAGCCTATCGCAGTCCACTGCTGGACTAAGCCTCTCCCAAGCCGTGCCACAACCCCCTATCCTCCGCCTTCCGCATCCAGTCTGTACCAGCCACTTTCTTGAGCTCGTCGGTCCATCTAGCGGATGGATGATGGATGATACTTATTATTAACAACTAAATACAGTAAAAAGGTAGGATAGGCTAGGATTATATTGTGTGCACCAATTTTAACAAGACTCATGGTTGTATACCTATATACCTATATAGTTTTATCGTGAGGGAAAGTACGGACAGTATTCTTTATCGTGATACTAACGACCCGCCCCTGCTTCGCACGGTTTCTACGATGTGACAAAACAAGGTTTCTATTATAAGTTAGTTTATTATTAATGTATTAAGCACATAAACCCTTTCGGAATAAATTCTCTAAATGATGGTGAAAACCGCATTAAAATCCGTTTCAGAGTTTAGGAGAACAACACGGTCACACAGACAGACACCAAAACGAAATATTTTATAATAGAGTAGCTGATGCCCGCGGCTTAGCCCGCGTGGATATCGGTTAATATATACTAAAACCTGCCATTCATCCATTGGTGAAAACAGCATGAAAATCGGTGCAGTAGTTTATGAGTTTATCGCGAACAGGACGACAGACAGACGCGGCCGAAGACTTTGTTTTATAATATGTAAGGATATAGATGTAAAAGATTTAGGAAACCACCACAATAATTTATTAGAATCAATTGTTTTTCACAATTTATTCGAAATGCGAAGTTTTGTTTACTTGTTCCCAAACCAACATCGCACATAATAAATTACGAAACAAACTTCATACCCATGTACTAGGAAAGCCAAAGATTGAAGATATTATAAACATGCAGACGGTTCTTTGCTTCGGTATTGCTAACCTAAATGTATTTAGCACAGTGTTCTGGAAACTGGGCTATTATAACATCAACGTTTCTAAAATTACTAAACAAAATTCGATGCTCGATATTTTCTGCATGAAAGGATGTAAGCGCCTACTATTTATTACATTTATAAGTATGTAGTTTTGACTTAACACAATATTATTGTTACTTTGCAATATCATGAATGTTCGAAGGTGGTTGGTACTATGATACTCATTAAAACATAGGTAGGTATATATTGGCTACTTAAAAAGTGACTGAATGAGATCATTTAGAGTTCAAACTTGTTTTCTCATTTTATAGTTGTGTGTGGAGCAGATACAAATTAAGATTCTAGCAACTTTTGAAGTTTGTAGACATGAGATGATTTAACATATTATGTCATTGTGTGTGTACTTTGATGCCAACTGTCAACTTCGCTTATTTGAAAGAAGAAATGGGATTAACAGCAAGCCTTCTGGTATTTATGGCCTTTACAATTCGGAGGCGTAATGGAAACATAAGCTCTTGCTAATTGCTAATGTAAAACTGCTACTAGCAATCTTACATTATTACTAATCACATAAATATTGTTGATACGGTATTCCAATTTGTTTTGGCTTTTAATGTGGCCTCGATAAAAATGAATGCTCAACATAAATAACTCATCTCAAAAATAGTTATTACTACATCTAACTAAGAATGTTTTGACTAACATCTGGTTTTTGAACAATTAACAAAACCATTAATTTTTTAAATTCAGTAATATCGTAGTGAAAATATAGAATAACAGAGGATGCAAATCTAAATTATTAACCATTATGAAGGTCAGATGTCAGTCGTTTTTAAGAAAATCATAACCGCGCCGATTCATTTAAGAAAAAACAAATGAGTGACACTTTGTATAAAAAAACTGTTACTAGGTACCTACTGGTGTTGCTATTGTGCTGGTTTATGAATTCAAAATCTGATCTTGCGCATAATGAAACGTGTCTTTGAGCAATACCAATCTAACAGTAGATAAAACATAACCGAACTATGGGAAAGAGTTTAGGAACATCAGTGGGCGTTTCCCGCCCAAGACGTAAAAGATGACGTTGTCAGACGGGACACAAAATTAAATGTTAATATTTTATTTCATCGTATTAACTGTGAAAGATTATTACAGCATGATACAGTAAAATTGTGTTAACATAAATCATACAACCTTTTCCTTTGTAGTTTAAATAATCGTCAATTCATTTGGCTCTCACATTTGTCCAACATCGTGTATGCACACATTGTGCGGAAATCCGACATGCACAGCATTTCCCACATTTATAATCTGTTTTTCGAAAACAATGAGTGATCATTTTTGTATGTACATTTTCAGTACTACTTTCTGATAAAAAAATTAATGCTTAAATCCTAAGGACTCACCAGCTCATCGTAGTAATTCGCAATATGCGAATATATCAGCGAATCGTAATCCATTGTCTCCTCCGCACTTGCACTAACACACTCACGACAAACAAAACTTTCAATGAATGAGCACAGCACAAGTTATCACTGTATTTTTTATATTGAGGCTTTTCCAATGAAGGTGAATGGTTGAATGGTTGAAATAGCGTATGTTCCCCGTGCGTTCCGTCGATATAAGACGCATTGGCCGACCCAACTGACGTACAAACGCCTGTAAAGCTAAATTAAGACCAAATTTTAAACACAAATCTTTGATGTTGGAGCGTATGTTTAGAGATGTTGTTACCGTGTATGAGTTGGGCGTATTGTTCGGAGTTGCGATGTGATTGGAAGATGAATGGTAGGTAAAAATAAATTCATGTTGTGTTTAGAACGTGAATTTATTTGTGTCTTTGATTTACTGATGCGATGTTTTTCGACGTGTTGTGACGCATAAAACATTTTTTCGTTTACTCATCAGCGCCAAATTATAATTTTAGTGGCTATAAATAAATGCATTAAGAATTGTTTACTATTTTTACATTCTGCAACTCAAAATGCGCATGTATGTATATAACTTATCACATATTTCAAAAGTCTTATAATGCTCAAATCAAATCAAAATAATTTTATTTTACATAAACCTACATGGGCACTTATGAAACGTCAGAAGCTAGTTTCACGGTTCCAATTGGTGCTATCATTGTAAATACACAAACAATATCAACAAATGAATTAACACACCAAAACTTCCTTTGTCACACTTCAACAACTCCACTAAATCCCACTCGAGGAGGAAGCGAGTTATAGCGTGTGCCCGACTCATGAGTTACTTCAAACATGTTGGTCTGTTTTATAATTTCTACGGAAATTTTTATTCCGATTCATATTGTTAGGACTTGAGTGCAACCCGCTTTGCCCGCTCTTAGTGGCTTTATTTATTTTTAATTTATGTTCGTATGGAAAAGTTGCGGTACGATTATTCAGGAATAAATCGGAAATAGAAAATGTCTTTACAAAAATAAATAGTTTGTTTTGATTGGAGTTTGTGGTGAAATGAGGGTTGAAGGAAGTGATAGTGATAATGAAAATACATGATTTTTGTCAATTGAATGTCCATTTGTCATAAAAAACTTTTTACAAAAAAAAAACAACCGGTGTCTTTGCTTTTCAATTATCGTTTTTTGCCACCGACTTCCGAAATTAAAGTTATTTTTCACTTTTTACAAGCTTTATATTAGCTTGCTCTGTTCGTATGTGTTTCCGGTTACGCCTTTTGTCATGAATTTTTCAAGTACTTCCTGGCATCTGATTGTGCTATAACTTGGCATAATTAAACAACTACCGAGACATTTTGAAAAAATGACACCATGTTGCTGGTCTGATGATGGAGCCGGAAGGTAGCCATAGGAAAACCTCAATCAAACAAGATAGCACCATCGTCTTTGGACTCATTGGTTACGTAGTAACAAGTACTTTGACACTGGGTGGTGTTCAAGTTCTGATGATGGAGCCGGAAGGTGGCCATATGTGTTTCTAGTTACTCCAATTTTATTGTCATCCATTTTTCAAGCTCTTCCTGGCATCTGATTGTGTTATAACTTCGCATAATTAAACAACTACCGAGACATTTTGAAAAAATGATACCATGTTTCTGGTCTGATGATGGAGCCGGAAGGTAGCCATAGGAAAACCTCAATCAAACAAGATAGCCCATCGTGTTTGGACTCATTGGTCATGTATTAACAAGTGCTTTGACACTAGGTTGTGTTCATGGTCTGATGATGGAGCCGGAAGGTGGCCACGGGAAAACCTCAATCAAACAAGATAGCACCATCGTGATTGGACTCATTGGTCATGTATTAACAAGTTCTTTGACACTAGGTGGTGTTCAGGGTCTTAAAAGCTTGAGGCGTATATTTTTTATCTTACAATTAAACTTAAAGGTAAGCCTCAAGGTTTTCAGAAAATATTAAAGTTCTATGTTTACGTAAGTTTTATTTAGTACTTTTAAGTTCATTAAAAGCTTGTTTTAAAAAGATTTTTACTTATATTTTATTTAGTGTTTTTTTTGGAAGTTGGTTGTTTTTTTTTTGTAAAAAGTATTTTTATGACAAATGGACATTCAATTGACAAAAATCATGTATTTTCCCTCAAACTTCAAGTCTCACAGAAAAGATAATTAACGGAAGGCAATACGACACACACTGTACCTACCTACTCACTTGAATTAATTTTGAATAAATACAAAAAAAAAAAAAAAAAACATTCAGACGAATTGAGAACCTCCTCCTTTTTGAAGAAGTCGGTTAAAAAAGGTAGAACAATACTAAGATGATTCGGCCGAGGTACCTACAGACCAAGGTCGAAATATGTCAATTTCAGCAATCACACAAAAAGGGTATCCTTTTTTATCCACACAATTTCAATCCGAGTCTGAAAATGGAAACCAAATCACACTTTGTCAGTCCAGGTTCAGCTAGATTGATAAGTCGATGAATATAACAAAGTATTGTTTGCTCAAAAAATCTTTTAAATTCCAACCTTAAAACCTACCCCTGTGGCTACCAGACTTTTATTTATTATGGTATTCGGTACTTTTTCTCGTTATCTGTAATTACCTGTCCAGATTTATTGCCAGTTTCTGTATAAACATTTACACACCGACTATGAAAAACTCTAACGCAGGAACCGCATGCGCAGTAAAAATAAATAGCTTTAGTTCGCGTTGAATGCTATTCTAATAGATAACATCTAAACAACTGAGTTTTGAATTTATGCGGCCAGAATTTTACTGGTTTGTTTCAGTTTTTTTTTGGATTGATAGGTTGTTTAATAATTATGATTCGTTATGAAGGCTGCTAGATATTTTTGAACTACGTTTTACTTCTCTGTCTATGTTTATATTGATTTTAAAATATTATTTTTGGCAACAAAATTATTAATCTAATATATATACCGTATTTCATGGATGATTTCAAACGTCTGACTTTTTACGGTTATTTTGCTTGCAAAATGTTTCTAATGTGCAAATCTGAGTTCACTTAATGTGGTGTTCCTGTTTTACCTTTTATTACCATTAGATTGTCACAATCCATGCCTAACATAACATAACATCACGCCTGTAATCCCCGAAGGGATAGGCAGAGATGTACCAATAGTACACCTTCACCAGTAATGTTTTAGCCTTGTAATGCCAGGTTTGCGGGAAAGTCCGAACGGGATACCGGGACCCTTGACAACAGGCAACTGAAGGAACACGGGTGGGTTTTAGTCAGTAAAAGTCTGACACGCCCTCCCGCTCCGCCCAGACCGGGAGAAGTCACTCCATGATTTCCCTACCTAAAAAAAAGCCTTGTTAAATAGGGGCGGGGCTATTGCCATCAACCGTGCACAAATCAAGACTCCGGGCTGCTACTAAATCATTACAGATGGAAAAATCCTTTGCCTGATCCGGGAATCGAACCAGGACCTCATGCTCAGCAGTAGCGCTTGTGACCACTAGACCAACGAGGCAGTTAAAATACAATATGCATACATTTTATTTAATTGTAAAACAACATATGAACTGCGTTCTGAAATACAATTACTTTGACGTTTCCACACGAAACCATGTAAAAAGATATCACAATTTCCCGGCCAGTTTAATAATACCAAAAGAATTATCACCCCCATTTTCACGACCGCATACTAGAAAAAATCTCAACCAAAACGCTGCTATATACATATATGTACCCCAGATGCGGAGACAAATGTATTATAACGATCACAAATAAGATAAGTACAGAAGGCGTGTTTTCACTGTACTACGTAAGAACGAGCGAACATTCGTTTTACTCAAGTGTTTGTTACGACGAAACTTCCGAGCTCGAACCAAAACCTTATTGATAGATAGCCTCTTTACACCGCGAGGTTGCCAATCGAAACGAGCTGTGTAATCCCAAAGAATTATAAATATTCTGTGTCACAAAAGACACATTATGCAGAGTCTGATCAAAACAAAAGAGCCGCCAAAGAACGTACAATAAATGCAATGCTTCAAAAACATCATAATAACCCATTCATTGTGTAGGATCCAACAACTAGTTTTCCTAATACCAACGTAAGTTCCATGCTGTGCACCCTGTGGTGACCGACAATGCGCTGACGACCGACAGATGACAGGATGTCGTCTTCGAAGCTAACCACACACGTCGGTAACGGGTGATTGAGTTACCGAAGCGAAAAGATTTGGTCTGCGATGAGATACTGGGGTGAGGCTTCTCTTGCATTTGGTAAATGCAGTGATTTCAAATAATTTTGAAGCTGCAGAATTAATAAAAAAAGTGCGAGATAAATCGTTTTTTTTTTTCAATAATGTGAAAATAATGAAAAAAGAAAAAATAATGTGTAATTTTTTTTGTTAGTTTTCTCTTAATTAAACTGTCTTGGCAAAAGCTGACATTATTATTGCCGATGCAACCAATAACCTTTAATTTTTTTTCTAGGTAACAGGACACATAATGTGAATCTTTGTTCAGCTTAATTAAATAGAGATAGGCCTTCTGCAAACGTTCCGCACATGCCTGCCTATGCAACAAGCAAGACATTCGCAATATAAAACGCCCCGCTAAGCCGACGCTACATACCGCATCGTGGCAATTTATTGCACCGTGATCGCTGTATGCGGTCTGGCAACGCATCGTCCGACCACGCGGCGGCTTAGGAAGTTGTGGATGTACGATTTTATAATCGCTGTGTTTATTCGGGAGTGTGTAACGGTCTTTAAAGGATGTGGTTTGGCAGTTTAGAGGAAGCAAGATGTAGGAAAATATTTTGAGTTTTTTTCTATATGACTGGATACATCGGTCGTGGTAGGTAGAACTGAAAGCGCTTAATTACTAATGGCTTACTAATACGGATAATTATCTTTTACATAAATAGACAAAATAAAAATGTATAGAAAAACTTGATAAGTTTCTTGTGAGCCGAAGACTCACTAAACAAAACATATTTGTGAGATTTGTGTCGTAAAACATGTTAAAAGTAATGTGAAAACTATGATACATTTTGAAACAGTTGCTTGTTTTTCTTAATCACTGCTTGACCGCTAAAAGATAGCAATATCGAGACGTGTTTATACAGTTCTCTTTAAACAAGATAATGTGAAAATCTTATCTTGCGAACTAACAGATGCTATCTTTTAACTCACACGTGAGTGCAAACGTGCGACATCCGCCTTAACGCGTCATAAAGAGTATCTATACAATCATTAAGGAAATGTTACGTGACGATATCTTATGCCCTAATCGATGGCGTAATTAGCTGCATCCGTTTGGGATTTAGTAGGTAAATGAAGGATAGTGTCATAATAGTGAGCTCATAAATTAGAGTAGTGTTATCGTTGTTCTGTGGATATGCTTATTAGACAGCAAGTATGGGCAAGAGAAAAAAGGTCTCAAGACGATTTCCTTTACTGTAAAATCATTACAAAAAACAAAATTTAGGTTCGTTAGGCAGTATTGTGATACTGTAATAAATTACAGGCACATTTTGAGACGTTTTAACTTAGAATTGGTTATAAATCCTACTATCTTAATATATATAAATCTCGTGTCACAATGTTTGTCCTCAATGGACTCCTAAACCACTTAACCGATTATAATAAAATTCGCACACCATGTGCAGTTCGATCCAACTTGAGAGATAGGATAGTTTAGGTAGGGTAGGTAGGGTAGGTAGGGTAGGTAGGGTAGGTAGGGTAGGTAGGGTAGGTAGGGTAGGTAGGGTAGGTAGGGTAGGTAGGGTAGGTAGGGTAGGTAGGGTAGGTAGGGTAGGTAGGGTAGGTAGGGTAGGTAGGGTAGGTAGGGTAGGTAGGGTAGGTAGGGTAGGTAGGGTAGGTAGGGTAGGTAGGGTAGGTAGGGTAGGTAGGGTAGGTAGGGTAGGTAGGGTAGGTAGGGTAGGTAGGGTAGGTAGGGTAGGTAGGGTAGGTAGGGTAGGTAGGGTAGGTAGGGTAGGTAGGGTAGGTAGGGTAGGTAGGGTAGGTAGGGTAGGTAGGGTAGGTAGGGTAGGTAGGGTAGGTAGGGTAGGTAGGGTAGGTAGGGTAGGTAGGGTAGGTAGGGTAGGTAGGGTAGGTAGGGTAGGTAGGGTAGGTAGGGTAGGTAGGGTAGGTAGGGTAGGTAGGGTAGGTAGGGTAGGTAGGGTAGGTAGGGTAGGTAGGGTAGGTAGGGTAGGTAGGGTAGGTAGGGTAGGTAGGGTAGGTAGGGTAGGTAGGGTAGGTAGGGTAGGTAGGGTAGGTAGTAACATTATAAATGTGGAAGTTTCTATGTTTATATCGAGACTCCTCTGTGCCTCGGAAAGCACGTTAAGCCGTTGATCCCGGCTGTCATTTGTGGAGCTTTGACAGTCGTTACGTCGTCAGAAGCCCGAAAGTCTGACAACCAGTCTTACCAAGGGGTATGGTATTACCCAATTACTGGGTTGTGGAGGTCAGAGTCGACCCATGTAAAATACTGGTATTCAACTGCATCCAGTTAGACTGGAAGCCGATCCCAATATAGTTGGGAAAAGGTCAGGCAGATTAATTGAAAGTTTGTATGTTTGTTACTCAATCACGCAAAAACGGCTGAACAGATTTGGATTAAATAGTACACAAATAGTTTATAACCCGGATTAACATATAGAATATTATCCGGGTAGTAGGTACTTTCCCGCAAAATAATTTCGAAAACGTTTCGTGGGTGAAAGCTAGTAATTATAATATAACTTATAGTAACACTATAGTGAGTTTTTACTGTTAAAATGTAAGTCTGTAGAATCAGCAGTACTCTAGCAAAAGCAAATTCCATGGGCATTACCCTTTGTTTCCTTATAGGCATCCAGAGGTGGGGTAACCATTTCCCATCAAGTAGCCGGTCAGACTGTTTGCAAACCTTGTACTAATAAAATACCCTAATTTCACTGTAACAAGCAACAACAAATCCAAAATACCGCCTTCATTGTTTCCTAAATCCGGTCACACGCATGACCTGTTGCAGTAACAACTGGAGCCATTCCAGTGTTTAAGTGAAATATAGTCAAATAAAACCATTGTAGTTATCATTTACATTTTTCAATTCACAACCATTCGGTGCCAAGTGTGCGTAGGAACTGAATTGAATTCTTAAAGCGGTTTTTAAACCAGGATATTACGTGTTTCTGTATTGTTGTGGTGAGAAATAACGTTTGGGGGCTTGGAGTTTTGTTTTCTTTGCTAGAGAATGTGGGTGATTTTTGTTGCTTGTTCAACGAAATATTTTGACCAATTTTTCTCAGGTTATAATAGGGGGTTGTGTGATTCCGGTAAGTAACAATAGTGTACTGTTATAATTGTTGTTCTTCGGATTATAAGGAAAGAGCATCGGCATTTTGCAATTCAAAATAATTTTCTTCAAAAATAAGATTAAAGTTCTTGACTGTGCAACGAATGGTTTCAGGAACCAACCAAAATCCTGGTAGCTTTATTATTTCTTGACTAGACTGATTTATTTACAAAGCTATTTTGTAATGGATTCTTGCAGAATCATCATCATTGTCTCATTTCAGCCAAAACACTTCAACTATTGGTTATAGGCCCTCAATAATCTCTAGATAGTTCAGAGGGCCAGAGACAAGTGACAATCGCTTTGAAAGCGTTTCGTATTTCTACAACGACTTTCGACGGGATTGACATAATCTTTTCGATAGCTCTTGAAATGTATAGGACTGACTCCTATATATTTTTTCCTTTTCCATCATCGTTATCGCTGATAGAATGTCACGTTTTCTAGGGCCCCAGGTTTAGTTAGGTACATGTAGACACTGTTTGTACTAAGTTATCGAGCTTACAAAAATCCTGAACCTTGCGTGCGAAACTTCACTCAAAAACTTCACTTACAAGGATTGAATTCAACAACATTTTTAAACATCAGTAATTCATGTTGCTTTGCGGTGTGAAAATTGTTGCCTTTTTATTATTTGACGGTTTACGAGTGGAGTGAGCACGAATATTAAGGCTTTGTAAGTGAAATTTTTATTGTTAGGCAGTGTCGTTATTTCGCGGAATTCAGTGATGGTCGTTTGTGGATTTTATGCTGTTTAATATAAAAGATTAAAGACGACAGGCACATAAAGAGAATGAACGTTTAATCAGCCAGATTTTTAATATTAGACACAATATTTACTGGATGGATTTGGATGAAAATTCTATGAATCAGTGGCAGAAAAATTGCATAATACAGTTTCTCTTGAAAAAGAAAATGTAAGTCTTAATTGGGTAATTTTTAATAATTTGGTATGTTTTTCATATTATATACGTGTATACATAACACATACATTCATGTTTGTTAGCCCGATGGGTTAGGCAGAGGTGAACCTATAGTACACGCACTTTTTATATAATTGTACACCTACCTAATAATTTATTTTTGTTTTTCATCAACATCTTTAAACAGAGCTTTATGTATTCTCCTTTCAGTTTAATTCTGATGACTTATGGTGGTGAACGAATATTATAGAAAGTATTCCATGATACTGAAATAGAAGCAGTTATTTATGGGTTACAGATTGTTTGATATTATGGTGAAAGTGAAGAATGGGTTAGATTCGTTGTGGTTTGTGATGAGCTTGTTTGTTTTTAATAAGATTTTTGTTAGAATAGGTCAAAGTAATAAGTACTTTTTGGTTAGCAACACTGTTAGGCTATTTATTGATAAAAAGTATTGTACTCGTGTATTCAATTGTTAACGGAGCCTCAAAATGGTTGTATAATAAAATTCGGTTTGGCTGTATAAACCCGTTGTTTTGCTTCAAATTCTATCAATTTTCTTTGGAATGGAGATCTCTTTATTGCACAAACTTTCTGCATAATTATGATGATTATAGTATGATGAGAACATAATTATGCATAATATTTTATTAGTGATAGGTAATTCAGAGGCAAGAAGTAAATGTAGAAATATAATTAACCGTTCAAATAAACATAATTACATTTATACAAAACACTGACCTTTTAATATCCATCAAATCCTTCCAGAATCTTTTTTGACACAATAGGCATTATCAAACCATCCAAGTATATACGTATCCGTTTGTATGTTTTGCAAAACTTCACGTACACAAATAGCATATGTATGCCTGACTATGTTCTCGAGTCAGTCCCTTAGAGATGGCTCCGCGCTACCGACTTAAATTTACCTATGAAAATATTATACGGCATTTTCTATGTGCTAGTAAAATAGCTTCTGTTACAAGTGATAGACGGAGTTTGGGTAGTGGGGATGGAAGAAAAATATGGGTAGGTTTGTACCTCAATCTGCCTAGTCTTTTCCCAACTATGTTGGGGTCGGGTTCCAGTCTAAACGATACAACTGAATACCAGTATTTTACATGAAGCGACTGCCTATTTTACCCCCACAAGCCAGTAACTGGGCAATACGATACCCTTCGGTAAGACTGGTTGTCAGACTTTCGGGCTTCTGACGACCCGTAATGACTGTCAAAGAATACACGAATGACAATCGGTACCCACGGCTTAACGTGCTTTCCGAGGCACGGAGGAGTCTCGGTACCTATGTAAATAATATGGTCCACCAACTACAGACCAACCCCGGCAAGTGTAGCTTAACCTGATGGATCGAACCGTGCGGCTGTTCTTATTTAGCCACGGAGATAATACAATCGGTGAGAATCGAATCGTACATATTCGCTCGCTAACCGAATATCCAATCGAACCAAGTGGAAGGACAGAGAACAATTATTATTAAAGGAAGGTGACAGTGTCAGTCGGTTTTTAGGGGGAATTTAAAGGAGGTAAATGGTAGGTATAACTCAGCAACTGGCTTTGTTAAATTACCTCGTCGGACAGCCAATAAAGTAGACTGTTCCAGATCAACAGATGTTAATGACCCCAATAGATGTTTCATAGGTTTGTTTTTATTTCGTGTATTTATAATAATTCTCCCAACACTTAATCCCTTTTATTCTCAAACAACACATTATACATGTCGTTTTCTCTAAATTAAAAAGATTAACAAAACTATAGCTATGATATATTTAGCTCTACAGTCCCCAATTTAGCTAATGAGAACTAATAACTATAAATTGTGGACTATTTTTGGAGCAACCCGAAGAAAGCATAAATAAATGAGGAGTCGAATAGTCGAGGAGGAGCGTCCAGTTTTGGGGTCGCGGGTCGATTCACGTTTCGGGATTTTTGTAAGGTCAAGTTTATAACCTAGATGTTTATTTAATTATTTATGTACATTATTTGTTTGTTTTTAATTTACGTTTGTGAAAAATCATAGGTAAGAATTAGTTATTGAATAGACCGTACGCAATTATAGCGTTTTTTTTTTAAGTGGACCTTTTAACAAAGATGCTTATCAGTTTTAACTATATTCCGATTAATTTAAAACTCGTCGTTTCAAAAAAAAAAATAAAGTATGTGCTTGTTGAAGTTTTGCAAAACCATGAAATGGTTTTATTATTATACCGACATTTTAATATAACACTTTGACATTTATTATAACTCTACTTCAAACGATTTGTGGCCGTTAACTAAATACCTAGTGTCGAATTTTAATTGGCTCATAAATTATTTCCTATGAAACGTCAAAAATGTTTCTATATTTCATACTAAACCACATCTTCTTTAGGTTGATACTTATAACTACACTTGTAGAATGTAGGTACCTACATACAAAATCTCCAATATAAAACAGACAAACTTTTTTAACACCACAAAAGATACGGACCAACCGCACACCGTGTTGGCGTCCATATTATAAACATACGGGAAAAGTAAAACAAAAAATGTTCATCCCAAAATTTTCTCCATAAATCATTGGCTGCGGTAAAATTTTATCTCAACGATTTATTCTACATACTTTCGGGTATAGGGAATATTTTACGCGACAAAAGATATATATTAATACGGGAATGGATGCGTGTCTGTCCTTTCTGGGATGCGCATTATAATAAACATTAAAAACTATAAAATTCTGTTCGTCTGTCTATGTCTCGGTTCGATGGAATTTGTTTGTAATCTAGAATTGGGATGGTAAAAAAACAGTAGGAGGAATTGCACAATTGGACATAATCTAAAAATTATGTACCTACTTGTTGATCCAATTGTGCAATTCTCCTACTCTTTTTTTAAAACAAAACCGCTTTTCGTCTATGTCTTGTTCGTGTATGTGACCGCTTAAATCTGCTAAACTACACATTGGATTTTGATGCGGTTTTCCCCACCATTTAGAGCATTTATTCCGGAAGGTATGTATATAAATAATACATTCATATTTAACTCAGATCGAGAAATCTCGATGTTTTAATATGTCGCCATTGCACCCGTACGAAACAAGGGCGGGTCAGTAGTGATAGTATAAAATAATCACTACAAAATCACCAAAAGACCAAAAACAACATGCGGGCGGTCTTTGGGGACTGCCGATAGAAGTGAAAACTAAGCAACGATAACCTCAACGTAATTCAAACGATAGACGGTAGATAGCGCTAAAAACATTTCTTCAAGCGTGACGGTGACGATGACGCGAGTTCCATGATTTTTGTTCACCCAAAAAGCGTTCAACGCGCCTAACGAAGTTTTCACTTCAAAAAGTTTCGAAATTGTTAAAAGCTTTCACACTAAAGAAAATGTAATGTAGATGCAATTGTGGGAAACCACGTAATTACACCGCATGTAAAAGGAGAGCCAAAATTGTGCCGCGCTATAAGCAAGCTTTACTTGTGCTGTTTCACATTTAGTGTACATTATCTAATAATATTCTTTAGCATAATTATAGAAAATGTTTCATGTTCCTCAGTATTCTTTTATTTTTCAACTGTGATCAGCTTTTAAAAAAGATTCAAAAAACCACTATCACGCTACCCGTAGACATATAGCAGACTGGCTGAATTGAATTTTCTTCAATAGCATGGCATGACACGGTTACAATCATCATTACTTCCTCGTACTCCCAAATACGGAGCCAATTTTTTCTATACAAAAATTCGCGAGCGTCGCCGGGGACCCGACATACACTACGCGGCATAATGCGAAAACGGCCGCACGCGCCTGATGTGTTAACCTCATTATTTATGAATACTGTTATGGGCTCAAAATTTCTTACGCTTGAATTATTTAATCTGCTTTTCCATTACGGTTTCGCTAAAATGACACAATTTATATTCAGAGAGGATGCTCAGAACTCAGGAGTATGACTTTATGGAAAGATTAGGGATGAGATCAAAAATTAAAATAAGTTACGTTCGCGTATCGTTTGCGTTTCGACTCGGGTTATGTAGATCGTTCGTGAGCGTGTGAATGGAATGACATGTGCTAATCATAAAATAATGTTGAAATGGGTCTGATCTTCTAGCCGATTACGAGTTTTCGTCTGTACCTACATTCGATTCAAGATGAAGGTTGTCGAAGAGATCGCCCAGTGGTATAATACCGTCCATTTTTCAAAATAAAACTTTGTCCTAATCTGCAGGTTTCACATGTGGTGTACATGTGAAAACTATATTTGATATTTATCACCTAAGCAACCTCAATCATAAAAATCATATTTCCCAGTGTTGGGTTATGATATTTTGGGGTTGGGTTGGGTTGTGATAATACCCAAAACAGCTCAGAAACGTCCATTGTAAAGTGCACTGTAAAACGAATAAACGGGCCAACTTAACGCGTTCACAGTTCATATCAAAACAGCTGAGATATTACGTCACAACACAGCACTAAGCATCAGCACCGCATTGTTGGTTTAAAGCACAAAAGCTCGTATACCGTACAATAGAATTTACTGTAAATTAGCATTTTCGACGATAGAGCAAAGATTTTCATAGCTAAATTAACAAATGTTTTGTGAAAACATCACCATCTTATTTTATCCGTATGACCACAGCTTTTATCAGACCTAACCTACAGAGCCTAAAGTAAATTTTTTCAACATCTATTTTTCATATTTTTAATCCATTAACATGACAGCCTGTCAAAATTATGCATGCATTATATCCTAAAGGTTTTACGTCATACCAAGGGTAAGTGTGATATTAACATCTCACTCGCCGCGGCTCGGGTCGGGTAGGGCACATGTGCGCTCTGCCACCTTTTTATAACGCGCATATTTTAGGGTTAAGGAAAATAGGGGATCTATTGGTTGTGTACAGAATATTGGGAGCGTTAACAGGTTATTCTGAATGTATGGGGTGCTAGCTGGGTCCGTGGTGCCTGTGTGTGTTTTTAATTTAACTAGAATGTTATGTAGTTTATGCTTTGCAACCCTTACTTTGTTGGACCTCAATTAATGCTGAATCCGATTTCAACAATAATACCCGCTGTTGTACTAAGAAAAATAAAAAATCATGCCAGTTTTGTGCAAATGCACTGTTTATGAAATATACAGGGTGTAAGAGTAAACACCGTTATGCTTGCAACCAGTGGTTTGGTTTCATTTATAGAACGTAAAATCAATGGAAAATTTCATATATATTTTTTAATCTACAATTTACCACAACAGTATTTCACCATCATCTGCCTAGCCTTTTCCCAACTATGTTGGGGTCGGCTTCCAGTCTAACCGGATGCAGCTGAATACCAGTATTTTACATGGAGCGACTGCCTATCTGACCTCCACAACCCAGTAAATGGGTAATTCGATACCCCTTGGTTACACTGGTTGTCAGACTTTCGGACTTCTGACGACCCGTAACGACTGTCAAAGATCTACAAATGACAGCCGGGTCCAACGGCTTAACGTGCTTTCCGAGGCACGGAGGAGTCTCGATATGTAAAGATGGCACCCATCCACAGACCAACCCCGACAAGCGTAGCTTAACCTGATGGATTGACCCGTGCGGCTGTTAGTACGTAGCCACGAGCTCCTCAGATGATGATGAGTATTTCACCATTTCACCCTATACGCTAGGGCAACGAACTTGTGTCTCAACACGGGGGGTGCGGGACGTGACCTGACTGACCGCGAGCGCGACCCCTCCCTCAGTCAGTCAGCTGTTTTGCTAGCGAGCACGGTGTCGGATAGAAACTTTTTAAAATCTTTTAATGAAAATAACGTTTTTCTTTTTTTGTTGTTTCCGGTCATTTATTTTTATATTTAAGTCAACTACCCATGGACAACGGTGTTTATCTTTACACCCTGTATAAGAGGGTACTGCGCACGTTGTTCTATTCACGTTGCTTTTGACAACTGTAACTACCTAAAGTAATGTCATACATCAATTACATACACAAAGACCGGTAATTTGAGCATGATTATATTAGACATAGCTATTGTTAACTCCAAGTGTTTATTTTAACGTGGGTATCCGTTTTAATTGCAGAAGTTAGAGTAATTTGATCTAACTCACGTTTATACTAAATTCTTTATACATAATATAATTTATTCCCCTAAAATTAACTTAGACGAGGGCTGAATACTGAGTAGTGATTATTTAAACATCTCGGTTTAAAATATAACACGGGACAATTGCTTCTGCTTCAATTTGAATATTATTATACCTTTGCTGTTTTAGCTAAATAGGATTATACATTTAGCTCAAAAGTATGATGTCCTAGGATGATTTTATGGGACTTAAACCATTGGTTAAAACTAAATTTCTAATAAAACCATGTATTTTGTATTAGAATTGTTTGAAAGTCGTACAGAGGTAAACATAATATTAATTATATTAATAACAAAAAAATGGTACAAAGGCGGACTTAATGCCTGAGGCATTCTCTACCAGTTAACCAATGGTGGTGAAGAGATTAGATGGCAGGAAAAAAATTGGCAAAATTTTCACAGATGGTATATTTCTGTTGCCGCTCTATCAACAAATATTAAAAAAAAACAGAATTATATAATTATTTAAGGGGGCTCCCATACAACAAACGTGATTTTTTTGTCGTTTTTATAATAATGGTACGGAACACATCGTGCGCGAGTTCGATTCGCAATTGGCCGGTTTTTTACAACTTATAGTTAATGGAAATATACTATTACTTACCCCTGGTAGTGTCCGTTTCTCATGTAGAGCCGATTGAGCGCTGGATGCGCTCTCCGGATTAAAGTATGTGAGAAATGCACAACCTGTAACAAATACAGAACCATTGTTATAATATTATGAAAACAAAGATTATGCAATAAGAACTAGGTACGTACATCCACGGAAATTAACTGTCGAGCAATTTGACACGCTATGTCAATTTTCCGTGTGACATTGGCAAGGAAAGTTGTGATTTAATTTAAATACGTCGTCAGTTTAAAAAGTAAAACGATATAGAAGACTACAAACATATACACACATAAAATAGTAATGTAATACTAGAGCTCCTTGTGAAATATTTTATCCGGCAAAGTTATATTAT
This sequence comes from Lithophane socia, assembly GCA_947522985.1. Lineage (NCBI taxonomy): Eukaryota > Metazoa > Arthropoda > Insecta > Lepidoptera > Noctuidae > Lithophane > Lithophane socia. The sequence goes on from OX383252.1 coordinate 18,015,236, forward strand.
CATGTTTAATTGCGTCGGTTTTCATAGGTATTCATAGGTGAAACCTATGAAATTGGCGTTGTTTTCTCACGAATAGAGAACCTCGTCACTTCTATGATTTAAAATATTCATCGATTGCTTGGTATTATATCGAATAATGACCATCATAGACAACTACCAATAGTAAAAAAACCTTATTACTTATAGTTTTTTAAACATAAAATATGCCTTAAAAATAACTCCTCATTTTGTTAGCAGAAATGACCACTATTTTTTTTTTAACTTAGTCAAAACTTATTTTGGTTTTTAAACGCATAAAAGTCTTAAAACATTAGTGTTCATGGTTGTTATATTAATTAAGAAAATGTTAGTATGAAAAATGTAACTTCTTTAAAATTCCGTATACAAAACGCTGATTTCATAGGTGGGTAGGGGACCTAATATCAGTAAACTTACACAAATGACACTTTTCAATTATGACTTTCGATAATGGTAACAATACTGTGAACTACGGAAGGGACAAAGGATACCTCCCAGATGAACGCGACCCGCCTTGACTAACCAGCTGAAACATTATTATAGACAATCGATTTGTAATGTAAGCTAAATTAGATGTTTTTGTCACGAAAAACAGTTTTCTAAATTCCTTTAAAATAATTATAAATACAATAATACTTTGCCTTGTACCTACCAAACTAGAGCATATTCCCCGACGTAAACTTATACAAGTGGCTATAATCAGCGTACATCATCGTCGAATTAGCAATAATTCATTATCCTGACAGTTAATTATAATTGCCTCTGTTCATTATACTGTTGACACACTGTGTTTCGGATTGGAGGTAAGGGGTGCCACAGAGCAGATGTATCCAGTAGGACAATCTAGCTGGTTGCGAAAGGCGGCCACGCGGCCGTGTAGAAGTTTTGGTACGAGATATGAGGGGGATGCGCTAAGGTAGCCCGTTTGCAGGTCAGCGTCAGGTTATATAAATGTTGATTATAATAATGACAAATATGGCTTTACAGAATCACAATTATTAGAATCAGCAATACAACTCATGAAATAGTCATTCAATAGTGTAATATTATGAACTTCGAGAGTTGTAATGATGATTTTTTATGATTATAATTCTATAAATAAATATTTGATACGGCCGCGAATCATATTTAGATGTCATACACGTAACCAACGCAACGTAAGAAAATTTGAATTTCGCGGGCTACCCTGGCGCTTTCGCATAAACAAATCAAATCCTACAATTTAACATGCTTAATAAGGAGATGAGGTGTAATGGCGATAACAACAGCGGACATCTTTTGGCTGATATGATGATGATGACAATGCAAAAATACTCCACATAAACACATCCTACATTTAAGATTTATCTCCGAGGCAACAACCACATTTTTATACGACACCCGATACCCAGCTTAACGTAATCTCCGTCAACAAACAAACACAATAAAAAATTAAAATTCCGCTGCAGTTTGTCGCGTCGAAAATGGCAGCTGATATGTGTTCGGATTACAGTCGGAGCGTAACTTTATTTGTAGGCGACGATGTTGGTCGAATAGGAATGAACCGATCGTATTATTGACGGCCCGTTAGGCGTAAGCGCAACGTGCTGATGTGCAAGGAAGTTGAGTTGTTTTGAGTGGTTGGTCGTGATAGAATTATTTAAATGTTGGGTGTTTCTTGAGGTGTGGTAATAGGGCTCGAGTAAATTTAAATTAAATTAATGGGTTTGTTCTCATTATATAATCTAATTTAGTCACGGAACAGACAACAGACCACTTTTTTTTTTTTATCTGATCGGATGATGCTTTTGATGTAAAATAGAAAATATTATAGTTTTGCAAGATTTTTTAGGAAAAAGTGGTTGTGAAACAGAGAAAAGTCTGGGAAGACGATTACCTACAGCTGAACTGTTATATTTTGTTTAAAAAAACAAAGCAGACTGACAACTGTCAGTAGGCACCACAAAAAAAAACAAATTTTCAGCAACCAAGATCCCATAAATTTTTGTTCAAAAATATCATAAGTAGCATCTTCCTAATTTCTTCTAAGTCCATACTTAGCACAAGTACCGTCTAACAAAAAGATAACAAAAGAAGCCCGGTGATAACACAAGCGTCACTTAATAATTTTGCGAGTCTCCTCCGCCGGGGACGTAGAAAATCGTACTGTCATGTAGCGTGTCCCGGCCATTTGTCTGTGTCACATTTTAAAAGGGCAGACTGCAGTAGTTGTATAAGCATTTATATAGTAATGGAGTTTTATGTCTGTTGGAGAAGTAAATAGGTTTAAATGAATACAAAATAATACCAGACTGTTACTGTCCCACTGCAGGGCAAAGGCCTCTTCTTAAACAGAGAAGGCACAAGCACCTTAAATGCGAAAGTGAATTTGTTTGTTTTTTACGCTTTCACGCTAAAACGACTGAACAGATTTGGATGAAACTTGGCACATGGGTTGACCATGAGCTGGATTAGGACATAGGATACTTTTTATCCACGGGATCGAGACTTATGTGGCGTATGAGGGGAAAACAGCGGGGCGCAGCTTCAAAAAAAGACTAAAAAGAAATATAATTTCCTTCTTTTGAACAATTATTCTTAGTTGAAAGATTTTTTTTGGGAAAGTCGTAATTAATCACAGGATTTATATACATTGGCCGTCAGACCCTAGTTTCACACTAAATTGTTTTTTAGTCAAACAATAACTATAATATGTGCATTTAAAATCTACGCCAATCACACCAAGTTCTTTCCTTAGATTGCGATTCCAAGAGATAACTTTGCCCTTTCTTCGAATGGAATTTGCAGCATGAAAAGTTTTGTTTCAGGTATGCAACTTAGTAAACCTACCTCTTTATGTTTAACTCTTTCAGGTTTTTTTTCTTCAACCATTTATCACTAGATGGCGCGGATCATAACAAAAACAATCTGAAGGAGGTGGTTAGTGACACTAACCGCTAAACTGGAAGTTAAAGCAAAGTCCTTTACAAAATAACGCAACAAAACCCAACATTTTAACCCCTTTAATTGAACGGCAGAGGCCCCAAAATTAACACCTAATAAGGAACCTCATTACACAAATAATCTCGAGATCACGGTTTCTTTACTCAAATAATCCTACCCTCTACCCAAAAATTAACAAATAAATACAATTAAACCTTACAATAATTAATACCCAAGACAATTAACGTGCTGGTCCAAAAACGGGACATTTCTTCACGAAAATAAACGAAAGACTAACTTGGAGCTTTAAAAATTATGACTTGGCAACATCGAATGGACCGGAAATGTATAGGCGCAGGAAATGAACCCGTTAGCGCAATCCAAGATGGCTGCTCGGAAGCTGGCCAGCCGATTTATTCGTGTTGCTGGACCATAGCAGATGAAATGCTCCATTATGACGTATGGTAATGCGTTGCAACGCTTTTAAAGGGGTAACTTGTGATTTATAATATCTGACGATATAGATTTACAAGTTAGCTGCGGGTATTTTAGTATTCGCTGTTGTCATTGTTCTTGATTCAGTAGGACTAGTTTGGTGGCGTTTGATTCATGGCGTAGCTTTGTTGATCGTTCACGTTAACAGTACCTACCATTATTGTTAAATATAGGCTTTTTTTTCAATCGTGTTACCATTGGAGGAAGACGTTAGTATGTATGTTCATCGTTTGAAAATTTTTGAGACTAAAAAGTAATGCACATAGGAGAAAAATGGGTTGAAAATGCTTTGAACTCTCAATCGAAAAGTTAATCCATTTTTAGAATGGAAACCACTCTTTCAATTCTTCTTCCTATGACATCTTCTCAAATGAATTAGATTACACCATGCAATTTTGCAGTAAGCAGGTTTATAAATAGAAGCAATCCAATTATCGGCAATGGTCTATCTTATTCCAATCTTGTAACTAAACCATATTTCATTGTCGTAATCATGCCAAACCAAATGTCAAGCCTGTCCACCTCTTGTGTATGTATGTAACACGAACCCTAACTCACAACACAACACAATACAATACGATACCGCACAGTCTGAGGTATATTCGCCGATTGTTAGGGAAGAAATGCAATTGACAGCTGTGGGGTGACACGTGCGAGCGAGGCTGTCAATCACTTGTTAGCTGGAGTTTCAGGATTTGGAAACATATTTTACAGCGGTAGTAGTTACCACTGCTTTTCAACAACTTTTTTTCGTAAAAGATATAATTTTGTTAGTGATTTAGAAAATAAATGAAGATAATAGAGAAGTATGGAAGAAAGGGACGTGTTACGCCGACCACAAATAAATGGGGATAAGGGCAGGAGAATGATGTCTGTAGAAACCAATGATACTCAATGACAGATCACTGTCCATCATGACGATAAAGAGATTATTTTGTAGAATTTCATGCTGATAATCTGTTTAGAATTCTGTCTTTTTGTCGAACTATTTAGGCCAGTCTATTGAAGGGGTGGTCATACAGATTGTCATATTTTAAAAGATTCAAAAATTGCCACTATGCAAGTTAAGTTTATATCGCAAATTTCAACACAATTGAGACCCTCTCCCAAAATTAGTTCCGCAATCCCACATCCAAAAATATGAACAGAATTTCTGCAGCAGAATCCTGACACGATTTTGAATATCATTTCATTAGTTGAGCGGCTTGGAACAAATGAGACTGTTTTGTTTGATCAAGCACAAAGCTTTGCAGCTACGATATAATAGTCTTGTTTTAATGTTAGACTTGCACGTGTTCAAATTTTATTACGTAAGTACGTAGATGATTTTCAAAGGATTGTTGGATTTGGTTTGGTATTGTGGTTGCATATTAAGTTTGCAGCCTAATTTGCTGGCTTTGAGAATAAGTTAAAATTGAAAAATAAATATAATAATAATATGATTGTAAAACAATCATAATAATTTACATAAATTGTTTGATGATCATCACTAGCTAAAATAAAAACAACCAGATAAACTTTTCACGGATAGGTGTGAGTAGTGAGTAAGTCCTAACGCGTTTTCAAATTCCGGTCGATTTTATTTCAAGTTTGTTACTTTTATTTAGCTGCAGGCCGGTTTAGGCTACTGAATTTTGTAGCTGCCCTTTACAAGCTAAATAAAATAAACTTCCAACAAAATAAATTGCGCAAACTCATTCGCGAACAACCTGCACATCTACGATAACACGATTTTGTATAAACCGATTGTAGCGTATCAAATAAGCGCAAAAGCACGCGATTAGCCCACCGCGCTAATTTACGCTGGCCGGTCGAATTTGCATCGACGCCGGCCGCAACGAACCACAGCCTGCTAATTAGTAGTTAGCCGCTTTTATTTCCGAGCTAGCGTTATCTAAGCCGCTGTAATCTGCTACTGTTACGCCCAGCCGGCAGGCGTGCCTATGCGGCTCTAACATACTGTTTTCGGTGTTTAAAAAATTGTTGTGGTCTTTTTTTTGAGGTGGTGGAGGAGTGTGGTCAGTTGTTTGGTTAGTTTAGAAGTAATTGATGGCTGAAGAAGGCTGGTCTCGGTTTGCGGGCCTTATAATCGGTGATAGTAGAACGGGGTGCATAAAATTTATTTTATTTATTAAAACTTTATGCACAAGTAAAAAAAAATACTGCACAAATGCGCACTTAATGCCCGAGGCATTTTCTACCAGTCAACCTTAGGGTGATGCAGAGACAAACATGGCAGGTACAACATACGGGAAAGATAACTCGAAAAAGGATAAATAGTAATACTTATTTATACTTACATACATATAAACATAATAAACTTTGTCAGGAGAAATAACGATAGGTGGAGGAGAAAACAAGCCCAGCAAATCCGCGCCGCAGTGATTCTGCCAACTTCTCACGAATATGTTCACGAGCCGCTACTTTGAAAGATAACCGACTGGCAGCCATCCTGATGTTCAGAGGGAGCGCATTCCGAAGAAATACCGCCTGGACAAAGAAAGATGAGTGAATAAAACCAGAGCGGTGAGAAGGACATCGTAGAAGACGATTGTTGGTGGAGCGAAGGTTAAAATGACTGTAAAGGGAAATATTACTGTCTTATTCAAAAATAAAGCAAGCCAGTAACTAACCCACTTTCTAAAGTCAACTCCGAAAACAAGAGACGCTGAATATAACAGTTCCATAGTCTTAAAATATAAAGTTTTCTCTTTCAAATAAACCTTGTAAAACAGGTAAACTACTGTTCTAATTAGTTTTCTTTGTGCACTCCATCTCCACAATATTCAGAACTACAGCAAGCAGTAGTGTCTTCAAACTTACAACCGCGAAGAGTAAAATACTTAGTGTTCGAATAACTCAAACAAATAGAGATAAAGTTTTATTACCTCATAAAATACACTAAAAGATAAACAACGAGTAGCCTGAGTAATTATGGCTTCCAAACAAAAGAACGCCAACAAAGTTTATTTTAATGAGAATATCCTTAACTTATGAATTTCAAATCGTTAATGGGAAAAAAAATCCGTGAAACCCGAAGTCTTCACTCGGGAAAAGTTTCCTTCCTTTAGAGACGAGTGAAAGGATGCAACGCTGCAGGTTCCCTACAAAAATATTCAATAAAAAATTCGTTCTAACTCTCTTTCGCTGACATTGAAAAAGCTGACTTAAGAATTCAAGCTTAAGAGTTATTTCGGATCATGAATCGGTTGGGGTAAGGTCGTTTTTTGTGAGGAGTGCAAAAGTTCGCTTTCAAGTTTACATTGTTGGGTGAAATTAGTTCCAGTTGAATGTCAGAAGAGATATAAAGTGTATTCTATCTACTGGTCGGTTGCGTGCCGGCCGGCTGCCGGTTTATTTGCATTGAAATGATCGGTCAGGAAGTCGATAAGATTGTCTATGGCACGTCATCAGTTGTGTACTTTGGCAATATTAGCTTTTTTATAGGGTTTGCTCACGCTTTCAATGGTGGGCTGGTTGGCATGTCAATATGAAAGGAAGAAAAGTATTTCTTTGTAAAGAGTAGATAAGTGGATAGCGATGTGTCGTGCACAAAAATATTAAAAGTTGATTTCATAAAAAAGCGAGTCGACGCACTCTCGTCAACATGTTGAAGTCGGCTTTGAGTCTTCCCAGAATAACAGTGACTACCAGATCGACATTCAAATAACAACCAATATTTCATAAACATTAAAGGAAATGAAATTAAATCATTTAAAAAATACATATTTTTAAGCACGAAAATGCTTTTTAGCGCTTTTTGATAAAACTAAAAGATAATAAACGGCTTAACATTTCCTCTATTGAAGGCGATGACGGTAAAAAATTGCGGAATTAAAAGTTCTTATTACAGTTTTCTTTTGAAAATAATTCGATCTATTTCAAGGCGAGGCCGTCTTGAGGCGCGCCTTAGCTAAAGGCCCGATGGGTGCCTCGAGCGGAATTGCATTATCACCGTATTTTAATTAGCCTTCTCGTATAGAAATGTTGTATAGGTACTTTAGTATATTTTCATAAAGAAAATGTATGACTTTGTAGGTCCCATGTAAGCTTTGTGTTTGAATTACTTGAAAGTATTTCTTTCTGATGTTGTTTCTTAGATCATTGATCGTAGATCTGCTGGTAAAATGAGCTATACATACTATCTTGTGTTTCATGTCCAAAATGGATTTTTTTGCATAATTTAACGATAGTAGATTTATCTTCCACCTTTGAAAATAATTTATGTTTGATATTGGCAAAGATACATTTACCTACTATAAACCAGTGAGTTCCAGCAAGCATGATAATTGACCAAACACATGCAAACCACTTGACTACATTCAAGTAAAACTACTTCCAGTAATTACAACCATTATTATTCCGAATCGCGTAAAAAAACTACTACATCAAGTTTATATAAAGCAGTAAGTACAAAGCTAAACTGGCCACAGTATAAAAGAAACTAGATTATCTAAGAATTCATTTCACTACATTTTCTCACACTCCATAAATTCTCGTTTTAACCTTAACCTCCTTTCTCACTCTATACTCCATAGATCCTCATTCCAAATATAAAATGTTGCTGTTGTCTTCTGGGACTTCGTAAATATGTATAAATGAGAATGGACGTGTGTTTAGCACCAACAGTATCTATACCAACGTAAACTCTTGAAAAGTCAAGCAGAGGTGTATTTGTCATTTTATATCTATGATGTATGTTCCAACTTTATTAGCTTCATTCATTTTTTTAATTAATTAATGTAATTTTTCATATTAGTTTTAGCGTTTTTTTTTTAACTGTTAACAATCAGACCATCTGTAATGCACTAAAATTCTTGGAAATACATTTCATTTCATCTTTTGTTTCAAGATGGGGGAATCTTAACAGAACATTTTAAAAGTCGAAACTTAATCAGTGAACTTACAATCAACACTTAATAATTCAATCAATCCAAGTCCACATTCTATATATCTCAACCGATGCCAGCATATAAGCACAGATCTAATAAAGGAAGCGTACTAAAACATTTCTTAGAAGAGATTAAAACAAAAGTTGCAAGTAATAATTCCAAAGACACGGAATTAAGACACTTTGCCACTACCACGTTAATTAATAGAAAATTCGTCACTGAATTTATTGCAGTACCCAGTCTACAGACAAATGGGGAGCTGCAAAAACTGTTTTGGATAATCTTGTTGAAGTTTATCGTGTTAAAGAAGTTTGTACATTATAGTACCTAGTAGAGTGTTAGGCAGTCTATGTTGTGGTTAGAAAGAAATAAAATGGAATATTAAAGTTAAATCTTAGTACTTAGTTCACATTACACACCTCCTGTGCACGTTATAGTACCATATCTAATCCTAAGGATCATCTCATAATCGCGAATGCTTAAAATAGGCTATAGTTTAATGTCAATGTGGCTCATAAAAATATGGCAGCTCTAAAAAATCATAAATTAAACATGAAAACCCCAGGTATTTTGACTTATCGACATCCATAAATTCACCAACAATACAATCAAATGCATTCTTCCAAAGCTCGACCTAAAACACAAAACCGCTTCAATAAACCAAAAGAATTTATATCCCCGAAACTACACACGTTCGTGACATAACATTGTAAGCCTGTATTCTCATTTTTAATGTAAAAACAAAATTCGTGGCCAGTAAAATATAATCCACAATCTAGCTGATCGGCCGTGGGTCGTACGTTCATTTGTTTATTACCCTGCATCGTCCAACGGCCTAAACTTTTTGCTGGTCTTTTCAAACTAAATTCTTTCTTGGCAATTTGCACATAGCTACCTTGCTGTTTGCGTTTCCTTTCGGTGGCAGATTTGTTGGCTTTTTTACAACAGTGGGCAACGTTTTTCTTGTTTAATTACGTAATAATACAGTGGATTCTAGAGCCCGGTCTTTTTACGGGACTTTGTTTTGGACTTTTTTGTCGGCGTTTTTCCAGATTGAAGTTTTTCCCGTCAACGTTTTTGTTGTTGGCATTGTTTCTTTGATCTTGTTGGAATCAAGACAGATGAAATAGTTGCTTGAAAAATTGTAATGACTTCCAAAATTCGGATATCAGAATTTTTGATATTAGATATATGAGAATGTTATAAAAACTGTGATAAAATAATAGTTCTAGCTCTTAATACTAACTGTCTTACTAAAAAAAATAAAACAATCTAAGTATAGGTATCTTTTTCCATATTATAATTTTCTACCACACAACACACCCCATACCCAAAGCAGAAACGCCAAAAATGACCAAAAAAAAGTCGCCCGAAAAATACGAAAATGCGAAATAAAAAGCGGGATCCGTACAGCGAAAAACACTAGGTCTCGTTCACACTATAGACGCTACAGTTTTGGGTGTGGGTTAATCCGCCGGTGGCCGCTTCGGGAATTAGTATTCTTCTAGCGTTCCCACACGGAAAAAGTTGGACTTAAAAATTTGAAGTTGCATATTTTCCTGAAGGTAAAACTGAATGCTGGCGGGATAGAGATATCGTGGATGTGGAAGATTTAATGCAAATGAAATGTGAGGGGTGGTATTACTGATGTCGAATTTGTGATGTTAGTCTATGGACGAGAGTTGAATTTAATTTCAGTAGATAAAGCAAGAATTGTACAAATGTTTTCATAACCCAATGTTCGGGAAATTCAAACCACAATCGATTCCATGATGCTGCGCTATTGCTAAACCAATCAATCGCATTAGCGATGATAATAAAATGACAGCATCAAGAATAATCAAAACTACATAATTATATTATCAGTTCAAAACAAAACTTGGCTTGGACAAACTTACTTACTAAAGATATTATTATTTGTTTATTTTATTTTTTATGTAAACACAGTAAAATAGATACAGATACAAAATAAGTATTGAGTACAAAGGTACTGTATTATATGAGAAAAATGATTAATTTGTAAGCCTTTGTTAAAGTATGGGATCATACTTGACGCAATTTAAGGCTCCCACAAACAGGCGCGCTATCGCGGGCGCGGCAAGGGTTGCGCTGCCTGTGACGCCCGCGATATCGCGCCAGTTTGCAGATATTGAACAGCCCATTTATCCAAAATGAAAAAATCTCATCAACAAACTAGCCAAAATAGTTAATAATTCAGCTGAATATAATTCCATATAACATGTAGTTACATTGTTTATTATTTAATAAAGTGGAAATCCCACAAGTTTACGGCTTCATCGCAGTTCGGAACTTACTTAGCCAAATGGCTAGAGTTTGCTCGCTCAACAATTTACATTCGTTTCATGATACAAAACAACTTTCCAGTAGGTACTATTGTTCGCTAAAATGGACACGCCTTTTATATTTACGATGCAAAGTAAGTAAAAAATTATATTTGTGAATTAAAATGTAATGTAATGTAAAATAGACAAACCTACTTTACATTGTAGTATATTTGGTCCGTGCGGGGATCGAACCCGCGACACGGTTGGCGCAGTGGCTGAGCCATGGACTGCTGCGCAACGTATCGCGGGTTCGATCCCCGCACGAAACAAATATTTGTATGATCTGCAAGTAGAGGAAGAAATTCTTAGTGTGGCGCAAAGTTTAAAAAAAAATAAAAATAGAAATAGATTCCCACGGGATCAAGACTTACCGTTAGGCGCACCTAGTATAGTAATATACAGGGTGTTAGGGTCAACATCGTTATCCTTGAAACCAGTAGTTTGGTGTCATTTATAGAACGTAAAATTAATGGAAAATTACAACTTTTTTTTAATTTTTTTTTTAAACTACATTTTACCACATTTTTTTTTTCAACACGGGCGGTGTGCGGGACGTGTTCTGACCGGCCGCGAGCGCGACCCTTCCCTCAGTTAGTCAGCTATTTTGCTAGCGAGCACGTTGTCGGATAGAAACTTTTTAAAATGTAGTAATGAAAATAAGGTTTTTTTTGTTGTTACTCGGTCATTTGTTTTTATATTTATGTCAACAACCCATGGTTTGAGTGACAACGGTGTTTACCCTGACAACCTGTATAATAATATTTAGGACAACATTTTATTTTAATTCATAAATATTGAAAAACTCGATAACAAAACAAAACTCGGTCCTTCATGAAAGTATTTCGGTTCCAAATATTAGTTTCTATGTACGTAGAAGAGCCGAGACAGAACTCGATGGATACTGCGCTCACAAGTGCACCTAAACGCGATGGTTACGTAAACTTTCTTCATGACAATAACTAGGTGTTATTAGAAGGCCGAATTCGGGCCGATTATAGTAACTTTTGCCCGCGACTTCGCCCGATTGAAATTTCGGTACCCGAAATTTCACCCTCCAGTCAAATCCGACTCTATGTTCCAGAGATTAGCGCGTTCAAACAAACAAACAATCGAACAAAGTCTTCAGCTTTATTATTTATATAGTAAACTAGCTGCGCCCCGCGGTTTCACCCGCGTAAGTCTCGATCCCGTGGGAATATCGGGATAAAAAGTATCCTATGTGTTAATCCAGGTTATAAGCTATCTGTTTGCCAAATTTCATCCAAATCCATTCAGCCGTTTTTGCCTAATTGAGTAACAAACATCCAAACACACAAACACACAAACTTTCACATTTATAATATTAGTAGGATATACGAATCCATACCAGTATAGTCACTAGACTATACTGATAAACTCGACTCTAGGCAAAACAATCAAATACTACTTTCGTCTCCTTATTTCAAAATCTATGCTGCAATTTCTCTCTGCACATTGTAAACACTAAGCATTTCTCTCAACGCCGTGACGGAAGCATAAAATGCCATATCATGGTTGGCGGAACTGATCGTATTCTTGCTTATAAACGCAGGACTCTGGCAGCAGGCCAGCAAAAAGCTAGATTGAATAAGAAGTCCAAATAGCATTCAGTAAAATATTAAAGGAAAAATTACTAACGTCAAACCGTACAACAATTTCAAATTCAAATTATTCACGTAATTTCCAAGGGGTTAATTTTCTTTGTAAGTAATGCATTAATTAAAAAACACATTTCTTATAAATACTGGTAACACACGCACTATTTTTTTGCAGTGGCAATCAATAACGGTGCGATATGATCACTAGCAACTGAATTGCATTTACGTCACGATGCAAGAAAAAGAAAAGAGAAACGGGAGTGCGTGAGCCTTATCGCGTGGGTGGTACTTTTGTATAGTCGCGCAGTTACTGCTACTTACAATTAGTATAAATAGTTGTTTTTTTTTTCCCCACAAAAGTTTATGCAGGAACTTGAACCTTTTTATTCTTGTGGACAAGAGTCTTTTAAACATAACACATGGCAGAGTGAATGTGGAGTGGAAAGAAGTATACGAATAAACAACGAGTAAGAATGTAGATACCGGGATGACATTAAAAGTAATAAAAAATAACTAAGAACAGTAACTTGTTCAATAACGCAAAATAAATGATAAAAATACAACATGCCACTCATAATCTACAAACCATACTAAACAGCTGACACCCTTCAAACCGAAAAACAAGCTCCATTTACCTTTAAAATAATACTCAACCTTGAACCCATAGATTTATTGTCACCGGTACAGCGTTCGCGCTCCAAAACATTATTGGTAATATAAATAAAAATAACAAATGTTATGCCGTGACTGTACCAATTTGTTCTGATAATATTCGGCGTTCAGCCGAGCCGTGATACAATCAGCGTTTGGGCAACAAAGGGCTTGGTGGGATTGATGGCGGTGTAGTAAGCAGTAGTAACTGATAGTAAGTGCCTAGTAAACGACGTATAGACCTGGATGATACTCGCACAGACCAGGGAAGCATAGCATAAAAAGGAGGACGCCATAGACTCAGCAGTGGGTGGAACAAGGCTGCCAATGATGATGATGATCTGAAATCTTCAGTAAGTTGTACCAAATTAAATCATTTAAAGAATCATTGAGGCAACAAAGAAGAAGAAACTGTTTATCTTCATGCCAATAAACAACAAATAGTATGTAACTTGTAAACTTTTACAAATTGACAATTGCTACTAAGTACATAGTGGGTTCATAATAAAACTAATAATAATAAACTTTGGCCTCTGAAAATGCATGCAATGTAGGTAATAGCAATCCTATCATAAGGTCCATCAAGCAAGATGTAATAAGCAATCATTGAAACATACAAAACCACTCCTTTAATACGACAGTTAGTACTAAAAGACCCGAATTATTGACTCTGTAACCACCAAACAAAGCTAAGCATCCAGGTTGTTCTTAACCCAATAGCGCATTAGCGGCCAGGCCGCAGCGGTTAGGTTACAGCGGCAAGTGTGATAGATATGTTAGTATGAAATTGCCATGGAGCTCGCGCACCTGGCCGCACAGACCACACTGAGCCGCGGCAGCCAAGGAGATCGAAGCGATGTATCTGTGGCCCGTGGTCGGTCGCGGCCACTGAGATCAAATTAAATTGTAGATCTAGACCAGTGTACGTGCACTAGCCGCGGCGGCCGGACGTGTTGTGTACGCTTTATTTGCAACTGACGATTGTAGCCGTGGTTTTGGCTGTATGCTTGGTGGCGACACTAGCGGCCGGGTCGCGCGTCATGCCCGCGCAGCCAGGCCGTCAGTGCGCGGCAGGCCTAACACAGCCTTTAGTGCCCACAATAAAGGTATCGACACCAATACTTATATCTTACAAGTACATAGAAAATGAAGCCAGCCAACTGCCATTATACAACTGTCGGAACCCATTCCCGCTTGCAATAAAACGCTATCACTAGGACCAAGCGCTTTGTCAAAATTTTGCCAACTCTAATCGCTAATCGTATTGCTTATCGGCCCAACTTCTTACTGTTTATGTGCTATGCATTTTCTAATATTATTAAATTGGGAACGGGACCGTTTTCATACTCAAAGAGGGTAATTTAAAATTATTTGGACTCTTATTGAGAGTAGCCTTTATGAAGATTGTTTTTGGTTTCGATGTTGGGTTGTATTTTGTTTTACTTAACATTTTTATGGTTCTTTGAACTTCCAAGTTATTTAAGCATATTGATGCATGTTGGACCCCTGGAGTCACGCAAAAATATATTACTTTTATCTCATTTTTCAAGGCTATATGTACAAGGTGTATATGCAAAACCTGAAAACCTCTTAAGGGGTCATTTGACTCATCATTATGAACAATATTTACTACGGAACCAAACCTGAAAACGAAAAAATCAGCTGTTCCCTACCTAGTCAAAAAAAAACAGGGGAAGGGCCCTGTTTTTTTTTCCTTATACCCAAAACTGAAAAATAACCAAAGACACCGACTTCCGAAATTAAAGTTATTTTTCACTTTTTAATGTTTTTTTTTTTTAGAAGTCGGTTGTTTTTTTTGTAAAAAGTTTTTATGTTTAACTTTTTAGTTGTGATACCTACCCTACACAAATTGAACCCACACAGAAGCATGACCTACCAAACAAAAAAAGAAAATAAAATCAATTTATAATTGGCGGAGTAATCGCGTAACAAACACAAAAAAAGACATGCAGACGAATTGAGAACCTCCTCCTTTTTGAAGTCGGTTAAAATCATAAGCAGTGTATCACTTTTGTCGGTAGTCTGTCTGTCTGTAACTACAAATTGAATATTGATAAAAGCGTCGTAGGCTATTCTTAGCCTATGATGAAGACGAACCAAGACCAGTCCATGAATTCATCAGTAGGTAGAGAACCTAATGTCGCTTAGACTGAAAATGCCAACCATTAATAAAGGTTGTAGGGCGAATGAAATAAAATAAAGTTTTTATCACTGAATGTTATAATCATTTACCGATACAAAAAAATATAGTAATACTTATAAGTTAAAATTCGAGACTTCGAGTGACACCGAGACAGAGCAAAATCGTGACGTTTGCGGGCGTGATGCGAGCCGGACTGTCGGGCGCGGAGCGGGTGCGGACGACCGCGAGGCGCGGGGCGCGGGGCGCGGGAGGCGCGGGCGCGTGTATGCGTGTGTGTTTGCATGTGACATGCCTAATCTTCCTACATACTCCCCCTTTTGACCAACCGAGTGCCCCCACAGGTGGTCAAACATCAACTATGACACGTTGCTTACGCGGCCTACCACGGGAACGTTTAGGAGCAACAGGCTGCGGAACCTCAGGGCATTCACCATCTCGAGAATGATACCTCCTTAAGTCGCAAATGTGATATTTACCGATGACTTCATCCGGTGAACCAGGGAACGTTAAGAGGTAAGTAGTTGGACTAACCTTCTTCTGTACCAGGTAAGGGCCATCCCTCTTAGGCATGAGCTTGGAGCTGACACCCTTAGCAGCATTACTGAGGACGTGCGACTTCATCAGGACAAGATCACCGACAGCCAGTTCGTCAGCCTTTCGAGTCTTGTCTTTCGCAGCCTTACGAAGGTCCTGCTGATGTTCAATGCACTCCTTGCTGTTGCTGAGTGTCTCCGCAAGCTTCAGCAGATACGGCGTAATCTGTGGAACATAGTTTTCAGCCTCTATGACAGCACGAAGATCGCTCTGTACTGCAATAGGTGAGCGGAGTTCACGAGCAAATGTTAAGTAAGCTGGAGTCTGTTGAGTTGCCTTAGTCAGTGATGTGTTCAACGCAAAGCGGATGAATGGCAGTACTTCTGGCCACTGCTGATGGTGTCCTTCTACCAAGATTGCCAACTGAGTCTTGAGGTCGCGATTTTTACGCTCAACTGGGTTGGCCTCTGGATGGTAGAGAGGAACGAGACTCTGCTTCACACCAAGCGTGAACATTGCATGTTGCATGACATCGGCAACAAATTGCACACCGTTATCTGAAATGAGACGTCGAGGAACACCGAAGCGTAAGAAAACCTCCTCAATTAGTACCTTTGCGCATGCGTCAGCTGTGGCTTCGGAGAGGGCGAACAGCTCAACCCATTTGCTGGCTGTGTCTTCAACGATCAACACCCATCTCTCTCCATTAGCTCCTTTGGGAAGCGGCCCAAAGAGATCGACAGCCAAGACTTCAAAACGCTGAGCAGGAACTGGAGTCTGTAACAGTCCCGCTGGTTTCTCGTTGGAAGCTTTGTAGCGCTGGCATTCGATGCAGGTCTTCAAGTACTCTGCTACGTAACGTCGCATACCGGGAAAATAAAATCTCTGACTTATACGGTGCAGGGTCCTGTCTAAACCGCCGTGACCTGAAGTAGCAGAGTCGTGACATTCAACCAGTACCTGTTTTCGTCGGTTTTCAGGAATGACGAGCTGCGGTTCTTCTGTCTCTGCCTCAGTGTAACGGTATAGTACACCTCTACACGTATGATATCCTCTCTCCGTCCAACGGGTAAGTTCTAATTCGTCCTTGCCTTCCAGAGCTTTGATGATCTTCGCCACTTCGGGGTCTGCGAGCTGGTCTTCACGAAGAGTAGCAGCATCCCAGTGCGGCGGGTCGACAAGCACCGTGCTGACTCCACAGGAATCGCGAGCCTCCTCCTCACATGGCGGACGACTGAGCGAATCAGCAACGACATTCGTTTTCCCGGGAGTGTAGTCGACTTGCAGATCAAAGGACTGGAGTTTCATAGCCCATCGTACGAGACGACCGGCAGGCGACTTCAAGGTGAGTAGCCACTTCAGGGGCTGGTGGTCGCTGTCGACACGTACAGGATGGCCATCGATGTACCCACGATACTTCTCGACTGCCCAGACAACTGCCAACGCCTCGCGCTCGGTGGTAGAGTAGTTCCGCTCCGCCGAGGTAAGCAGGCGACTGGCGTACGCGATGGGTTTCTCTTCTCGCGGCGACTCCCCCTGGAGTAGAGCCGCACCCAGTGCGTAATTGCTGGCATCAGTCCTGAGAATGAATGGCACATTATAGTCTGGCTGAATAAGAATCGGAGGTGAGGTAAGTAATCCTTTTAGTTCTGTAAATGCCTTAGCCTGTTCTTCACCCCACAACCAGGACTGATCCTTGCGCGTCAGCATAGTCAGTGGTTGCGCAACTTGAGAGAAGTTCGGCATAAATTTCCGGAACCACGAGCAACTCTGCAGAAAGGATTTTAGATGCTTAACATTAGCTGGTTCCTTCATATCTAATATCGCAGCAACCTTATCCGGGTCCGGGGTCACTCCTTCAGAGGTGATAATATGCCCCAGGTACTTCACACTCTCTCGAGCAAATGTGCACTTATCGCGATTTGCGTGGAGGTTAAAGACACGTAAGCGGTCAAATACCGCACGTAAGTCCTGAATATGCTGGTGAAATGATCCGGATATCAATATCAAATCATCAATGTACCCGAGGAGAGTCACCCCCTTAAGCGATGATGCAGATCGAAATCGGTCTATCAAACGTTGAAAGGTTGCGGGCGCATTCCTCAGACCAAACGGCATGCGCGTAAATTTATGAAGCCCAAACGGAGAAACAAAGGCAGTCTTATCCTGGTCTTCAGGTCTTACTCTGACCTGCCAGTAACCAGATCGAAGGTCAATAGTGCTCATAAAACAGCTCTTACCAGTGTACTGCAGGAGGTCATCGATCACCGGAAGCGGGTACGAGTCACTCTTAGTGACGGCGTTCAACTTGCGATAGTCCACGCAGAACCGGTAAGTACCATCCTTCTTCGGTACCAGAAGAGCTGGTGCTGCCCACGGAGATTCACACTCCGTGATGATACCTTCGCGCAGCATCTTCTCTATCTCCGCCTCCATGATGGCTTTCTTAGCGGGCGTGAGTCGATACGGCGGCACTGCAATCGGCGGGTGATCACCGCAATCGATGCGATGCTCAGCAAACGATGTCGGTTCTCCCCCTTCTGCGAAGATATCTCCATACTCCTGGAGCAGCTGAGCGAGACAATTCTTCTCTGAAATTGACAGCATCGAACCCTCATTATTACGTAAGACATCCGCGGAAGCGCACCCTACGACGTCACGTGAGGTCTCACACCGCAAGGGGTGAATGACCTGAGGCCGATCAGCTGTGAACCAAGTATTGTTCGACAAATTTATAACAATACCTACTTTACGTAAGAAATCAATACCGAGCAACGTGTCATTATTTACTGAATTCGGAAAAATAACAAAAGTGATGGGTACTGCCGACCCCCTAAATAATACGTCAACATCCACGAGTAAAACTTTAAGGTCCCGCACTATACCGTCGGCTAATTTTACGGTCATAAAACAACTACGAAACGAATAGTTTTGTTTAAGAAGTAGTGCATAAAGTTTCGAACCGGCTACACTACGTTTGGCAGCCGTATCAACTAACCCCGTACCACGATAACCGCCTATCTCAATATCGAGTATCGGGCGACCGTCGGTACATAAGTTCGACGCGGACAGGTTACCTATTCGACTCGGCAATGCATCACATTCGCTAACACACTTACAATTACATAAATAATTAGATTGAGACACGTTACATAAATTGTTTACATCAGATTTGTGTGAAACAACATTACAGCTATCAGTGTTATAAAAATTCTTATCAGAGTCTAACATGTTAATATCTAGTACAGAAAATGATTCCTTAGTACTATTTACGGAACATTTAGGGCAATTAGATCGTATTACACCGTTAGCTCCACAACCATAACACTTCACTGAACCTTTATCGGTTTTATCACTTTTATCTTTAATATTTTTACAGGAGTCGCGAGTGTGTCCGACTTTACGGCAATAAACACAAAATAGTCGTTTACCTTTTTCAGACGAATTGTTATTGTTTACCACAGTCGGCGGGGGCGAAGCACTACTCGTAGCGCTCGACGAACCAGTAGGTATGTCCCCCGGTGAACACGTCGCGGAGGACGCCGGGGCGCGCGCGGGCTGCGCGGGTGGCGCGGGCGGCGCAGGCCGGGGCTGCGGTGGCGGCGCGTGCGGCGCATGCGCGCTAGCGGCGCGGCCGCGCGCGTCGTTCGACACTTCGGACAGCGACTCCTCGATGTTTCGCGCCTTCTCAACCAACGTATCTAGGTTGGAGACGGTTTCACGGGTTAAACGTTTCCTTATACGTCTATGTAGTAACCCGTAAATCATGTCGACTTCCATATCATTTTCCACGATGTATGGAAGTTTGGCGATATGCGCGCGGAGGCGAGCAACGAAGACCTCCGTGCGTTCTTCTTCTGTTTGTTCCGCGGCAAATATATCGCGGAATAGCTTGTGCGGTGGTCGGGATACACCGTACATGGCGCGTAATCTTTGCAGCGCGTCTTCCCATGACGTCACTGATGATTTAACACCACGGAACCACACAGCAGCCTCCCCTTCCAGGAGCATGGGTAGACCGCGAAGCGCATGTTCGTCGCTGATCGATGTACACTCCTTGTATATCACGATAGAGTCGACGAATGCTTCGAAGGCCTCTGAGTCCTGGCGTGATCCATTGAATCTCGCCGTACAGCGCGCGAAGTTTCCGTGTTTCGTTGGTGCAGGCGATGGAGACGGTGATGCTGCGACGTTGGCTGCCGACGTAGCCAGCAGGCTCTGAACCAGTTGTCGGTTCGATTCCGCTTGAGCCTTGGCGAACGCCTCCAGAAACGACGTAAGCGTCCCTTCCGATAGCGGCGCGGGCGTCGGGGACGCCGGCGCGCCACTCATGGTGTCGTCATCGTTACCTCTACTTTTGCGGCGAGGCATTATTTCACAATTATAGTCAACTTAACACGAGGAAACACTATTTATAACGTTACGATGAGCACTGAGTTCGTAGCGTCCACTGAGAAAACCGTTACTTTGTAAGTATGAATTTGAGTTCGCGTCGCGTCGGTTACGTACGCGGGCCGCGTTGGAGCGCCAGTTTGTAGGGCGAATGAAATAAAATAAAGTTTTTATCACTGAATGTTATAATCATTTACCGATACAAAAAAATATAGTAATACTTATAAGTTAAAATTCGAGACTTCGAGTGACACCGAGACAGAGCAAAATCGTGACGTTTGCGGGCGTGATGCGAGCCGGACTGTCGGGCGCGGAGCGGGTGCGGACGACCGCGAGGCGCGGGGCGCGGGGCGCGGGAGGCGCGGGCGCGTGTATGCGTGTGTGTTTGCATGTGACATGCCTAATCTTCCTACAAGGTTATTTTGATAGAGGGACACATCGCTCTGCTTCTTAAATATGTAATCAACAAGAATTTCAAAGTTTCGTGGAAATTATTAGTTATCTACAAACGCCAGTTCTAACGAAGTTGTCCCTGGTAGGTACGACTGTTTCATAGATATTAGTTACTGAAATATTATAAAAGTGTACCTTTTACTGGACATTCTAATGATTGTAAAGAATCTATACGATACCTACACTTTATGGAATTAATCAACATTCAGTTAATTTTGATTGTGAAGTAACAACAGCCGCACGGGTTGATCGATCACTAAGCTAAGCTTGCCGCGGTTGGTCCATGGATGGGTGACCATCTTTATATACCAAGACCCCTCCGTGCATCGGAAAGCACGTTAAGCCGATGATTCCGGCTGCCATTTGTGTATCTTTGACAGTCGTTACGGTTTAGTGTTTGGTAGGACAAGCAATTTTGATGAGTTTGTATGAGTAACTCATTAAGCTTGGCGAGGTGGTACATTATACCACTTCAAATGAGGTGGGACAATTCCACGATACCATCAGACTTTCACTCAAAGCTCACTTCATTCATTCGTCCTACGAAAGTAGTAGTAGGTACTCAACTACTCATACAGAATAAGGTCTACTCTCCAGCCCGCACACATTCGTTCGTCCGGCCGCGCTGTCCCGCTCACTTGAAGTGAACCAACGAGTCAAGACTTCGTTCGCGAGCGAGAAGTGCGACTGCGACTGAAGTTAAGACGACATTTGTATTCGACCGACAGCGATAATCCTTGCCTTGCACTCGCTCGCGTCAGCATTGTCAGGCGTCACCACACTCACTTGTCAGTTCGATTTCATTTGTATGTCACAATGAAGCGGTACAAAATGTTATTTTGAGGTTGGGACATTCAATCATTTTTACCGACTTTAAAAAAGGAGGAGGTACTACGTTCGGATGATTGTTTTTTTTTTATGTATTTTCACCGATTACTCCGCCATTTGTGAACCGATTTTAAAAATTCTTTTTTTGTTCAAAAGCTTATGTACGGGACATTTGAAGTGCCTCTTGCATGTCCTACCCAACACTAATACGGTTCAGAAGCCCTAAAGTCTGACAACCAGTCTTACCAAGGGGTATCATATTAACCCAGTTAGGTTGTGGAGATCAGATAGGCAGTCGCTCCATGTAAAATACTGGTATTCAGCTGCGTCCGGTTAGACTCGACTTGACTTGAGTTGACCCCAACATAGGAAAAGGCCAGGCAGATGATGACTTAATTTTGATTCACTCCAATGTCAGTTATACCAGCTCTACCGCAGTTCTCAGCTTCATGTCAAAAAAATAAACGAAATATTTTCTAAACGTAATGTGAAATGTGTCAACAAGAAAGCTCAACGTCTTGTAAACGGCTCACTCCAATTATCATGGCGTGCCTGTCGTATGGGAGTGAGGAAAGACCGCTATTTATAGCTGATTTATATTTAATATGGCAACATTATTATAGAGAACTGGGAGACTGGGCAACACTTTTGTATTAGGGTTGCAGTTAATCATTTGAAGAAAGATTTTTTTTATCGTCACTGCAGCCCGTGCTTATAAAAAAGATAAGCTCGATTATCTAATAAGTAATACAAACAAATATCTAATTCCTCTTTCTTTTCGTGTGTTTAGTGATAAATAACCTGGTGTCAGAGTTTTTACACCACCCATGGGCCTCTGACTTGGCTTGACATGCCGTCGAGAAATATCTCTCTGGAATACAGGTTTCCTCACGATGTTATCTAAAATTAAAAGCATGCATTTCCGGGTGTGACTTTTTCAATTAATACATAAATGTACTTCCTGAGTTTATCTCACGTCGGTGAAGGAAAACATCGTGAGAAAACCTGGACTCTACTTAATACTAATAAATAAAGAGGTAAAATTTCTGAGAAAAAGAAATGAAAGAAAGAAAGAATAATATTTATTTGGACACAGTCCGTGAAACCCAAAACACAAAAACAAAAAATAAAAAATCAACCGACTTCAACTTTCGTTTTTTGAAAATTAAAGTTACTTTTCACTTGTTAGTGATTTTTTTGGAAGTCGATTGTTTTTTTTTTTCACTTTTTAGTTATGGTACCTACCCCGCACAAGGTTGAGAAGTAGCCTATGTCCTGTTCCAGGTCATGGTCTATCCATGCGCCGTATTTAATCCAAATCCATTCGGCCGTCTTATCGTGAAAGTGTAACAAACAAACTCACTTTCGAATTTATAATATTATACTAGCTGCGCCAAATCCCTTTGCTTTTGTGGTTGTGATAGTTATGTATGTTTATTAGCAATGATAATAAAATATTTTGATTCACAATATATTTTTTAATAAATTATTATGCGGATGTCGGCGAGAACGGTGTGTTATGGCTTGGGAGACGTCTACGTCTACTGAGTTAGTTTATTCAATATTTATTCTCAGCACAGATTTTTCTTTCTTTCCTATTATTATAATCCTTTCTCTATTCTTGGTGATGTCCAGATAGAAGCGAGTTCTTTAAAAAAAAATACATTGAGCTGTGTTAGTTGCTAGTATATCTGGATTATTTTATTAGTAAGGCATTTCAATCTAATGTAACCTACATTTAAATATCCATTAGTGTCCATGTGTTCATGTACATTATGTACATTATGTACAATGTAGTAATTCATTAATGAACATTAAATGGACTCTTTGATTAGTATAAAAGCCGCTATTAGCCTAGAATACGGAAGATACATAGGTCTGGATCATTACACAAAAAAAAAGAAACAATTTTTCCGTAATCTAGTACACATTTTGGGTTATTTTCTCGCATTACTATCATAAATCCTTCGCAATATTAGATACACTCTATTATTTCCGAAGGATTTGTTAGTGCCGTGTTTTCTATATTTTATATAGGTAACATATTATATACAAATTACAGATAACGATATAGGTACCTATAGATAATTGGGACAATTATGTATCATCCAACTTTTACTGAAACAAACCAAGTCTTTTCTACCTTATGTTTCCTACAATTTACTTTTCTAACTACGAAAATTAAATATCTCTATAGCTTCTCCATTCCCAAACCATTACCGCGTTCCTTAGTAATTGCCGTTGGTGGGCTGATTAATCTAATCTATAATTTAATTCAAATTATCGAAACCCCTAAATCCCGGATTCAAAAGTGCGAATCCCGCATATTTATGCCCTCAATTACGACCGCCAACTTTGGAGGCATTCCTCGGACAACAATTATACAGGGATTACGTCCGGGACTCATAACAGTCCCGGGATATCCCGGGGTATCCCGTTAAATAGGTATAATGTGCACTGGCGGGATTAAGCACGGCGGATCATAATATTATCCTTAATTGTACTTTTAAGTAGAAGTTTATGGGTTAGATTATACCATAATATGGTGTTTGGTGTTGCTAATTTTATTTTGGGTTTAATAAAGACATTTGGTAATTGGATTCATAAAATGTCTCGATTTAATTACTTTGAATTTAACATTGCAAAGTAGATAAAATGAAAGAGTTGCCAAATGTCACTGTTGTCTTTAGATTCGAATGGTTGGAAAAAACAGTCGGTACTTATTCTTTTTCAGATGCATGTTAATGACACTCAAAATTTATTGAAAAACCTTGGTTTTATTTAAATTTTTGTTGTAATTCATTGCGACTTAAGATGAATGCTGAAGCCTTTACATCAATGCTTGCAGAAAATTACATGATTTGTTTTGGCTATTAACATCGCTGCAAGCATTCTGTTGGCAACGAGTAGGTAGCAATTCTAGTAGCACAATTTATTTCATTATTTTGTCGAGAGAGTTATAAACCAATTAAAAGTTTATAATCCCGCATCATGGTATATCATTGATTCAATAATATAGTACCAACAAGCTTTAGCTTTTTTGGTGGACTTCAAAAATGTATTGCATAGTGGTCACCAAAAACCACTCACAAATCCCTGAGCAATTACTTCCGATCAATTGGTGTCAGCAAAAAGCTAATTCGAATTCCCCAGTAAACTACCATTAAAGTAGGAGACATAACGATAAAAAGCATAGGTAGTAACATCGGCAGAAAAGAGGCAGTTAAAACAAAAAGTGGGTAGACAATAAAACCACCCCCCGTAGAGTAACATATACGATCACTATCTACTAAGTTCCCAGTCGCGCTGAATTCGCACTGTGTACAACCGGCCTAATGGTGCCACGTGAATCAATAACTGCTGACCGGCTCATTACTGACCCTGCTTTCAATCAACACCACACATTCAATTCCAAACCTTATTCTTTCCTTACAAGGTTTAATTTAGACTTTCTCTCTCTCAGGACTAAGGCTTTTAATATCGATAGCTCTAATAAAAGTGTCAAACTGCTATGTCCGCGCGATGGAATACAGTGAACGTTTTTATTGACTATTACTAATAAAATAAAGGAAATGGAAGATTCCGTGATGATATTGCAATGATACTTAGAGGTCGCTGTTGGGGCGGACATTAAGTAACAAATGATTTAAGTTGTGTCTCGGGATGGGGAGAGACGTAAACTGTTCTTATCACTGTTTTAAGTTTAAAGGGGTTGTTTGTAAAATTATTATGATTATAGGACATAAAAATTATTCTCGGTTTTGCGCTCTGGCATGCTACTGATTCTGGAATTATATATCCTTAGGTTTGATCTTTACGGCATTATGCCGTGATCCGACGGTGTGCCATATTGCGAACGGACACAGACAAGCCCGCACGACGCACCGTGGGAAGGTTTACGTGCCCTGTATCGCAGACATCGGAAGTTCCTCGTTGCGCGGTGCCTGGCGGTCTGCCGTGCGTGTCCGTCCGCAAAATCGCGGATCGTTGGATCTCGGCATGCAACGTCAATTTCTGTACTAGTGGTTCCATTGTCTCAGCTTGCTCTGTTTACTTGATAATTTACTTTAGTTCAAGTAGCATGCACTTGCACGTGTAATTTCTTGGCACTGTTTAAGACTCATTTACACGAAGAGCAACTAAATCAATCTTCACGCCAAATCTCTTTTAGATTAAGCAGATATATTAACTTTACAACTTGGCTGCTGCTCATAAATGGAGGATATCTTAATGAACAATACTGGTGATACTAACTAAAAAGCCCGCTTTTATGACTTCATTAAAATATCAAAAGTTTTCCAACCATTATAATGATATCATTTTAGATTGTCAGTCCACCACCATTTTCAAATGCCATTTCAAATCACCATAGCATTGTATTATTCACAAAGAATGATCATCTAAATCGTCATTTTGATTGTGCTATAAAAAATATGGCCTAATAAAAGATAATTGTGCTTTAAAAAGAAAAGTAAAGAAGGTCTAGAATATTCAGTTTTTTCTAATTCAATATTTTCAGTTTCAGTTAAATTTGCTTATTGCCAAAAATAACGTTTAGCGAATTCTCATAACAATAAGTTATAGTAACCGATCACGTGATATCTATACATGAAAATCTGCAATAATTACACAATTTATTTTTGCTATTCCTAGTTTAATGGTTACTTTGTGTGCCAAATTTGTAGAATTTATTATTGTGTTAATGAAAACGTGGCCAGATTGCGGCGGCAGCGGTGATTTAAAACCGTTCGGTTTACCTGCTACATTCATTTCTATTTTCTTAGATTCGTATTTCTTCTCAATAGATTGGGTTTATAAAAACTTTGATACAAACGATTCAATCAATCTGTCTAGCCTTTTCCTAACTATGTTGGGGTCGACTTCCAGTCTAACCAGATGCAGCTTACTTTCATCAAGTCGTCTTGTAGATTATTATGATTATAATTTGCGAACATTATCATAACAAAATATAAATCACGTAAACCACAACAGCTGTTCCAACATGATCAACTCTCCCTAGATTGAAGAGGACCAACCCATTGAGAGTAATTAAAAAAGAAAAATAGCCAGAGACGTGTAAATTTAAAATTTCCCTCCTTTCATTAATCATCTTGAGGCCGAAAGCCGACAAAGCTGGGGCCGGTGCGACAACGTATAACAAACGGGGCGGCAGGCCTTCAAAGCCTACCGTCCCCCTCTGTCTCGGGACGAAGAAAGGAAGCGGCTCCTCATATTTCAACGTCGATGCCCATGTAAAGGACACAGACCGTGTTTTCTAAACAAAAGTTTAGGATGCTATTGCCAGATTTTTTAGAGCAGTAAAGTTATAGTAGTTGGATGATATTGTATAAATTTAACAACATTGTATGGATGCATTGCGTTCATAGTAATACTATGTTTTTTATTACTTGAACGCGATAATTATTATACATAAATACATAACCACACGCTTTCTTCTCATGGGGGTAGGCAGAAACTACAGAACGCCACCTGCTACGATCCCTGCATTCTACTTTTGCTCCGTTTACGTTCATACATCTGGTCATATGCGCACGAGTACTACGCAGCTAACCTTTCTGAAGAATATCACCAATAAGGTATGGATAATTATTATTTACACACTAAAACGCTTTTCCAATAAAACTCATATCATGTCCCATCATCAGGTTAAGCTACGCTTGCCGGGGTTGGTCCGTGGATGCGTGACCATCTTTACATACCGAGACTCCTCCGTGCTTCGAAAAGCACGTTAAACAGTTAGTCCCGGCTGTCATTTGTGGATCTTTGAGAGTCGTTACGGGTCGTCAGAAGCCTGAAAGTCTGACAACCAGTTTTACCAAGGGGTATGGTATTTCCCAGTTACTGGGTTGTGGAGGTCAGATAGGCAGTCGCTCCATGTAAAATACTGTAATTCAGCTGCATCCGGTTATACTGGAAGCCGACCCCAACATAGTTGAGAAAAGGCTAGGTAGATAATGGCAGATGATGATGTCCCATCACATATGGCTTTGGAAATTCTTAATGAACCATACATTTTTCATTACCCAAAACTAACACCACTTTTCAGAAACACAGATCATAAGAATAAAACGTAAGCCTTGAACAAGTAAATTATAAAGCACTTAAGTCCTCTCTTTGCTTGCTTGCGAGCAGAAATGAGCAACGGTGGTACACTCATTAATAATTTTAAAAGGAAAAGCGGCTATGAAATAAAATAACAATATTATTAAAAGGTCCGTCAGTCTGTGTTTTATGAATGGCCTTTTCCGTTACAGAGCAGCAGATTTTTGTTTTTATATGAAATTTTAATGGAAAATTCTATACCTACCAGCATTGATAGTGCTTGGCGTCAATTTATTTCCATGTTGGTATGGATTTAAAGAGGAAATAGCGTATTGGAGCAATTTATATTATCAATGCCGACTGATTAAATACTTCCATTCAGTCAGCTTTATGGATTGAATGAAAGCGCATAGCGAAATGTGTATATTTAAGCGGAGGAGTTGGTAAAGATTTAACAGTATATTGGTGGAATTTATAAAATTTTAACTTATAAAGTCATAGTCAAATAATTTATTTCAAGTAGGCACATTACAGGCAGTTTTGAACGTCAAAAACAAAGAAATAGAACTGATATATATATTTCTGCACATCCTGAAATAACAGCAAAGAACGCCAAGTTTTCTGATCACGCCAATTTCAATCAACATTTCATTTCCTGCTCATAATAGCAAAATGCTTGATGATGAATCGACAAATATAAACCCACACAACTGGAAACAACCAATCACTGCCTTGCAGCATAAAAATATACAAGTATCTATGTAAAGCTTCATTGAAATACTACGAAAAATATAGTTTTTGAATGGAAGTCAGCAGATTTCCCATGCGGGGAGACGCGAGACAAAATCTGGCGCAAGTTTTATTCTCCTTGACAGAAACTTGCCAGTGGAGCCTTTTTAGTTGAACGACGAAACAGAATTCAGTGCGCAAAGCGGAATTTCTAGTTATATCTTCAAAAGTTAACGCTTCGCTCGCGGCTTGAGGTACTAGCCCGAACTCAGGCGAATAGTTTGTCAGAAATAAAACAAAAAAAAAAATATGTTGAAGGAAAAAGAACTGACAAAGAATGAAAAAAAAAAGAAAACTGATTGTTTTCTACTGTCGTAATGCCACGGGCAGCAATTTTTTTATAAACGAATCCCATTATACTCTTGCGAACTTACTCTTACACCCGGTTTCTGATTTGAGAAAAGTAGCAAATCTCAACTGATTATTCTCAAATACGCTTTTAAAATCAAAATTTCGTTTTAATTAAGATTTTTTTAACTCTAATCAAGACTGGAACGTGTTTGCATTGATCAGGAATACTCAAGTAAAAGATCAGTTGATTATGGTTTAATGAAATTCGATTTTAAAAGCGGATACTTAAGTATTTGAGAATAATCAGTTGAGATTTGCTACTTTTCTCAAATCAGAAACCGGGTGTTACTCTTGTGTGTTTGTATTCTTAGCTTTAACTGCAATGTATTTCTTGTCAAATCATCAATTGTGTCTGTCTTAAGAGAAAAATAAAGATAAAAATCCACGATCAAGAAACATACTCAGATATTCTTAAAAACTCAAGTAGGGGGAAATGGTTTATTTAATGGTGCACTCAGGCGATGGACTACTAAGTAGCCTGCTTACTGGCCCACTTAAGCTCAGCGCTTATACTTAAGTAGTTCAAACCTTAGAGCATTTGCAAAAATGCTCAAGTCCCCTGTATTTTCATGGTCTTGTCATCGTAAGAAACTTCTGCATCATTTTTAAGTCAAGTAAGCTGGTGCATTTGGTTCAAGTCCTTTTAGAACTGCACTGGAATTAAATTCCAATAAGAATCATTCGGTTTGAGATTAAAATTAACAAATCTCATTGCCAAATTGATACATATTCTTTCCCTAAAACATTTAATGCTCAAAGAACTAGGGGTATGTTCTTTGTTCTCATTAAAAATGCTAATTTAAAAACTTGATTAAATTACCTACTTCGCTTTTCAAAACAATCGGGTAGCTGGCAGCGTTTCCTATACACGGCAGCTAAAGTTCTCTATTAAAAGAACACTAGACAGTTTTAATTATGCAAAATCATCGATGTACGCTCACCTATCCGGGTCAGCCGGTGCGGAGGCTGGCAGTTTTAAAAATGAAACAATGGACGGGAAATGAAGACCAGCCATGGTACGTATGTTGGAATGAAATAGTATTGTTAAGGGTGCTCCAGACGGAAGTGTACGGCGGCTGCGTGTTGCACTTTTGTATCGGTGTAGAAAAGCGTTTGAATCGTGCGATGCATGGCAATGGGTTTTATATTACGAAAAGGATTTACTGAAATGTATTCAGAATCGTGTATTGAGTATTTATGCTATAATGAACAGTCGATTCCAATAATTGCCTGAGAGCTTGGTGGACGATTTTCATTACTTTTGTGGGAACTAGTGCGTTATATCGAATTTACGTATCTTTTAATTGAGTTTTTACGCGCTGGAGGAAAAGGTTGTATTTTATCTTTGATTGATGATATAACATTATCATTCATCTTTATCATTGCACAAAATAATCACACCTACACTTATAAAAGCGGACCTTCGCAAAATATCCAACAAAAAACCAGCTCAACCATCTAAAAACTTATCTCCTCCCATAACATTAAAGCCATCGCTTCCATCTTGGATCAACTGCGCGGATATTCCCAAATCGCTATCGGCTCATATGCGGGTACCCTTATAGGCTCGTTCTACGTTTATTACACACGTTTTCACTGACCTAACCACCTCGATGAACGATGAGCAGTCCTTTTCACTTGAAGGCTGAATACAGATTAATAAAACTAATTAGACTGGGATCTAAAGTTTGCATGGATGATATTATAGTCGTTTTTGTTAAGTTCTAATCTTTA
The DNA here is from genome assembly GCA_947522985.1 of Lithophane socia. Taxonomy (NCBI): domain Eukaryota; kingdom Metazoa; phylum Arthropoda; class Insecta; order Lepidoptera; family Noctuidae; genus Lithophane; species Lithophane socia. The sequence goes on from OX383252.1 coordinate 18,045,483, forward strand.
TCTTCTATCAAAACCACTGTTGAATAAAACTGCGAGGATGACAATTATAATCATCAAAAAAGTACATATTATATTATCAATAATACATAATTTCTGACAAATGTTCCGTCATCAAAATATAACGGTTTAAATCATGTCGCTTTACAATGAATTACTACGGTATTCAAGCTATTAAAATACTGATAATTATTACTTATCCAATCAACACAAACATAGAGGAAGAAAACATGAGCATAATATGTGACTTTATCATTAGGTATCATCGTCATAAAAAAATATATTTAATTAGAGATCAAGTAATTGAAAATAACAACGCATGTTTTTCTTCTTCCTAATTCTGTTACGTCTACCTTAAAATATATTTTTCTTTCTTTGGTACATATTAAAGCCTACATATATACCCGGTTAGATTGGAAATTCTTTACGCGGCCTCCCGTTTGATGCGTGCCTTTGGAAACCAATTGAATTTGTTTCTGTTTCTCGGCCTTGTTTTGGGCTGTGGTATTTTTGGCCGCCAGTGGTTTCGGTTTACACCGATGTAAGGGATGTTTTTGATGTTTTTTTTTGTGCAAACGGTGATTCAATTTTATGGGGAAACTAGTTTTAGTTACGGCGATTCGGGTTTTCGATGGATTTCGGAATAAAAGTTTGTTTGAATCTGAAAGTGTTTTGATTTACTGGTTTATCTATAAAGGACTTTCAAGAAGATCATGATTTATTTACTCTTCGTTTTTTTTACACAGGTATGTTAATTGTGTCAATGATTTGAGTAACAAAAAAAAACGTGGGGAGGTCGTTGAAATATTATTAGGTACTTCTAAGACTAGAAAAAATAAAATCCATTATACTTACAGATAAATGTTAAAATCACTACATTAGAATTCATTAGTAGAAAAACGAGAAACATTTTACAGAATACTGAAAAAACACCAAATTCAGTTCCGAAGTAAGTACTTCGGAACTAAGAAAATAATAAAACTTTTAATGGAATGCAAATTAGATAAGCGTAGTAAATCCGTCGGCTACTAATTCCAACGACATAAATACAAGTAGATGCTATACATTGCGTGGCATAAGCAACTTGCTTATTTGTCGTTAGGTGTTGGGCGGGATGTTACATATCTTTAGTGATTAGAACCAGTTGTTATAAGAATGTGACGGAAGTTGTGAGTTTATCTCATAACATTAGTTTTCTTGAATTCAATCTGACTAGTTTTTTCCCAATTATGTTGGGGTTGGCTTTCAGTCTAGCCGGATGCAGCTGAATACGAGAACTTTACAGTAACTGCCTATCTGACCTCCACAACCCAGTTATTTTCTTGAATTACTTACAAATAAAAGCACCGAGGTACTTACGGATGAACAATCTTGATTTTTTCTAGAAACTAAGGGTTTTTAAAATGCAGTTCCTATGTAACTTAAAACGGCAACTACTGACTATCTTCCATTAAAATTGGGTAATTTTATTCAAAAGAAGTTCAATAGAATAATTCAAAATCAAGTCGAAACTAAGTCTTTACGACAGTAAAATCATACACAGTAACGAAAAGCAGAAATACCTACAAACCCCTTCAGGCATTTAAAATTACAATGTACAGCTTTAGACACAAGAATGTTTATTTAGCTACATAAATTTAAAATTCACACAAACATTGCTTTGTTAACTCGCTTTCATTTATCATAATTTAATTTTTTCCCACGTGCAGTGAATTAATTCTCGTCACCATCTTCCTGTTACATATTTATGTAATGTGCTTGAATACATGCCCATTTTAGGTTTTCTTGGCACGAGTAAATTTTCATTTACATGAAAATACTAGTACTATCTACTTTATATTTTTTGCGATACTCTTCTACATACAGGGTGTTAGGGTAAACACCGTTATCCTTGAAGCCAATGGCTTAGTTTCATTTATATAACGTAAAATCAATGGAAAATTACAACTTTTTTTGTAAAGAAAATCTACATTTTACCACAAGAGTATTTCACCATACGCGCTAGGGCAACGAACTTACGTTCGGGTCAACACGGTTGGGGGCGCGTGACGTGACCTCACCGGCCGCGAGCGCGTCCCCTATGGTGTATTTATTCATGTGTTATGTAAGTAGGTAGGAGCAGCGGCGACCTCGGGCGCATATCCATGAATTTGCGGACGGTGTCGGATAGAAACCATTTAAACTAACTTTTTTTTTTGTAACTCGTTCATTATGTCTAATTTAAGTCAATTACCCATGGTTTGAGTGACAACGGTGTTGACCCTTACACCCTGTATTATCTCGTTTTCTTTTTTGCGTGTATTTTAAACTAAAAACAAATGTGTTCATATCTCGATCATGGGATTATTACATTTATATTTTGAGTTCTAAAGTCAGATAATCCGTAAAACGCAACTTTACATAAAATCACGACTTTTTTTTTGGGGTTGGGAAATTATCAAATGACTTCTCCCGCTCTGGGCGGAGTGGAAGGGCGTGTCAGACTTTTACTGACTAGAACCCACCCGTGTTCCTTCAGTTGCCTATTGCCAAGGTCCCGGTATCCCTTTCGAACTTTTCCGCAACCCTGGTAGGCATCTGTCCTAGCGGACCCCGCCAATTGTTCTGACATCTCTTTGAGGTGCGCGTGGAACACAACGCGCCGTCGACCCGGGCCTGGTCCGTATCGGACGGCGAGTTGCCCATTGCTCGCCGCCCGCAAGCAGGCGCCTATGGTATCCGGGAATCCCCCGGGGATTTAAGACGCCCAGGGCGTCTCCTGCGGCGGTGGTTAGGGGCGTGAGGTCGCAAACATTGCCTCTACGAGACGCGTTCCGCCTCCTCCTTCGCCTGAAAATCACGCCTGTATTTCCGAAACAGATAGTCAGAGGTACAGCTAAGTACACCCACATTTCGCCATGTATTTAGGGGGTGAGGCTCTTGCCACCAACCAGGCATAAATACATACTCCGGGCTGCTGATGAGAAATCCCAGATGCAAAAACTCAATAACACGCCTGAACCGGGAATCGAACATAGGACCTCATTCTTGGCAGTAGTGCATGCGCCCACTAGACCAACGGGGCAGTCAATCCATAAAATTACAATTCAAAAACATAACATAAAAAACAGCGAACCCAAAAAAGAACCAGTGTGGAACTAAAAGGCGTGTATTAAAACGGTAGCAGGCGTTCCCCTGATAAGATCCCCTACGTACTCCGAAGTTAATCATGAACCTTGGAGCCTATTTACATAATGTTTCCTTTATCCGCCAAGTTGTTCCCGGGATCGAAAAGTTTCGCGAGACGCACCGCCAACGCTTTGTATGAAAATCTACGATACAAGTTACTGTGACGAATTAAAATATTGTACCTATGTTGTTAATGAGGTTAGATGTTATGAAGTTCTGAGGTTTTACAATATTTCAAAGGGTTATTGTTGAGGAGTTTATGGTTCCTTTTTGCTCGCTACAGAAGTTGTTATGTCTGTTGAAAAAATTGGATTTTCCCCATGGGTTATGTATGCGGTAACCTCATGTTTTTCGTGTCGGAAATGTGAAAGAATGGTTTGAATTAAACAATGTTGCGTGGAAGACAACAATGATAAGTATATCTATGAAGCATATATATATTTTTTAATAATTAAATGTCGTGACGAAGTTCGTCTCACAAATAATAATTATGCATAATATGACTGTATCTAGTATAAAAATCTTTATTTCCATTGTCTCAAACGTCTCAATCGTCCAACATCAAATTATTAGTGATGTTTGTAGACAGCAGCATGACGTCATTAGCTCCAATTTGGACAGACTATCCTCTATTCACTAGTTAATTGGAGTTTCCTAGGTACTACATTCAGCTCTAAATCCTTGTCTCATTCAATTGCAATAGACGAGGGATTCCACAACGATTGCGTGTTGAATTTGAACCGCAAGCCACACAAAGAGATGGTAGTCAACACAACACAATAGTGACGTGTTTATCTCCGTTAACTTTTACTATTCCAGCGAAATTATGAGCTGTGTGAAAAATGTGGGTTACACATTGCTAGTGCTTTGTAACCTACAAAAGTTTATACATTGAATGTTTTTCTTGTGCTTATATTTTTTTAAAGGGTTAAAATGTACCTAAATGAATTCACTGTCGTTAATATTGAGACTATGGAGTACAAGAGTTTATGACCGATTCGTCTGTATTGTTAACAAAGTAGGTATGCAACGATGATGAAGCGTAAAAAGAAATTAAATGAATGAAGACTGCTGATCAAATAGAATAGAATCCGTACTCAAGAAGAGTCAGCTGCAAAAAGCTAAGCAGATTGATTTGATCAATGACTATATAGCCTCTTGACTGCTCATGCGGGCGACTCGGGCTCACGAAACATCAGTTCAATTGAACTGATATTCGATGACGATATGAGTGGCCATTTTAGTTTTGACCAGTGCGCAATGGTTGGAACTCTGCACACGCAGTTATTTTGATCTTAAAAAACATAATACTAAACAAGTATGAGTTATTGTTCGGTTAATTGGTGTGGAAAATCGTCTAGAACATCCAACTATAAAAAAGATAGCATTAATTTTTATCGGTAAGTAGAATATATTTGTAATTTAATAATATTATGAATTTATTGCAGGGCTCAAGAAAAACTGGTGGATACGTAAAGGGTCACAAAAAAAGTACACCGCGTTGATGTCTTTTTGAAAAGTCCCTTTCTCTCACTAGGGTATTATTGCAATACGTCTGTTCCTTTCTATCTGCACTTATACTGGAGAGTGTTGTGATAACTTCATAATAAAGCAACTATATTATTGACGATAAAAATTACGATGTTATGGTAAAAAAGTAACATTAAGTACTTAATGTTTACATTTTAGATTTCAAAATATTCCGTAACCTTAAGAAAAGTGGATTAATGCAGTTCACAGAGAACATTTTATTCCAAATAAATATAGCGTTGTTTGTTCAAGGCATTTCACAGCAGATTAAAAATAAGTAATAGCAATGTCATTTCCTTTCGGATAGAACAATAAATTCTTACAAGTGAAATTCAATTTAATTATTTTTCAATTAGGAAATCGTCGAATCGACGTCGATTTTATCGATATCGATATTATTGTTGCAAAACTGACTTGTGCCTCACTATGTTTGGGACTTTCGTCCTGACATTGTTGCATCGGCCAATCACAACCGCTGTAATGTCTTCGTCTCCCGGCCCGCAGTGGTGAGTCGTGTGCCCAGACGAAATCGGTCTATCAGCTCTCAAGTGGTTTAATACTCTATGGATTTGATTAACTCAAAATCGAATGTAAAAGATAAGATTGACGTGCAATAATGAATAAGTCATAGTTTATTTTATTATATACATCTTATTTTTACAGAATGAACAATGGTTATTTCTTTTTTATTTTCTTTTTACCGTTGAAAAAATAATGTTATATGTTGGTATTCTCAGACAGAAAATTAACGGCCAGTAAATTTACAAAAAACCAAACACATAATTGTTCAATAAACGCCAACAACACTAGACCCAAAGCACAGCCCGTTCATATCGAACATGACAAGCGACGCTATCGCGGAAAGGTACAACTACAACAAATATATGTAACTAAAATAAAATGCAGTTGTCAATATGGTGACAATACTGTGCCGGTGAATATTTTGAACTAAAGCAGATTCTATACAAGATGTAATCCGGTTGCTTTGATCCACGATTGGGTTTAGTTGCGATGTTCTAGAAATCTCAAATTATTTAATTGTCGTTGGAAAATATATTCTTGGTTTGTTATATTGAATTGAACTTTAAGCTAGTTGATCATACATATGGAACTTATCTTGCTTCTGAATGTAACGTATTTTAGAATAGTATAAATAAGCATCACTTACAATATCTGTAATTCAATTTTGAAAAGCTATCAGTAAACTTTATGTACTTATCATGTTCCGGTAAATAGGTATCTAGGTACATAGCAAAGCAGGCAACGAAACCGTAACACTAAGGGCAACCTAAACACAGGTAGTATAAAAACATTATGTGACGACGATAGCACACCAATATCCTGAAAATTATTCGAAAGGCCACGATCCCTAAGCAATTCAGCCTCACCTCCGAAGCAGTACAATAAAAATAGTATGAGTTTACAAAATCGTTTAGTAAACAAGAGTTCTCCCATCGGGTACAATAGCAGAGAACACGTGAAATGAGATGTCTCATAACAGGAATACGAGTCGGTGCGACACCGTGCCCTGTGACGTCGTCACGTTAGATACTGTGACGATTTGATGAGCTTGTTTCCTGTGTTATGTATATGATACTGTGACTACTTGCTTCGCTTTTTAATCATTGCTTAGTTTTTTTGTCAACTAATGTAAAGGAGATCCAATCAAAAACATAAATGTGAAATGGGAGCCAAATTCAAAGTGTGGTTATCGACTTCACCGACAAAAGAATTGTGGTCTAAATGGGTGCCAAGTTTTATAGATAATCCTGTTTATAAAGAACATACAACATTCTAAAATAAATTTAAAACAAAATTTCTTGTTTTTTCTGTTATAACAATGTTTGCTAATTAAAAATTATAACTTCATTGAATAGTCGAATTATTTTCACAAAGCACTTAGGATGAATTCAAGCTGAAAATTTCACTTGGCTAGTTTTTACGTACAATTTCTCTTATATTTGGCTAATCAACTTATCTTCTTTATCTCAACTTATTTTTTAAGGCGCTAGGTGTTAAAAATCGTATACTTGAATTTTGTTTTTAATCTTTAAAACAATCTGTTTTCTGATTTTTTCCTTTGTATACACACAATTACCAAGCTGGACACCAAATTTCAACTTTCTAGGTCATCTGGAAGTGGGTTAGGTTTTTGATCTATAGGTAGGTATGTCAGTCAGTGATAAAAATGTCGATTTTTAGACGTTGATATCTCAACAACCGTTTGAGCTGTATTTATGAAATTTGGGGTTCTAGTTAATCTAGGGGCTATTAATAAATAAACCAAGTTTCATGTGTGTATGTTAAATAAATTTTGATTTATTGAGGAGTGAAAAGTAGGTCCAAATGGTTCGTGTAATATAACACACGGCTGCTGCGTCACCAGTTTTTTTCTTGAACTTGGCTTGACATGCGGCCGCGTGTCTAGATGTATGGTAAGTTATAAACAATAGGAAAAAAACACGTGAAATGAGATGTCTCATAGCACAGGGATATGAGTCGGAACGACGTGGTGTCCCGTGACGTCATCACGTTAGATGCTTCTGTCACCTTCGTTTCCTGCTTTATAAATGACCAACTTACAGCCGCGGCTTCGCCCACGCGGTATGTCGTTAAAAAGTAGCCTATGTCCTTCCCCAGGGTGCCATCTATCTCCTTGCCAAATTTTGTTTAAATCCGTTCAGTGGTTTAGGCGTGAAAAGGTAACATACGGAAAGACAGAAAGATAGACAGACAGACAGAGCTACTTTCGAATTTATAATATTAGTATGGATTTCGTCACTACTCGCTTTATTTTTTAATGTCTACTCCATTTTTTGTCAACTAATGTAAAGCAGATGTATTGTAAAGTATATACAATAGGAGAAAACACGTGAACTGAGATGTCTCATAACATAGGGATATGAGTCGGTACTACATCGTGCCCTGTGACGTCATCGCGTTAGATGCTTCTGGCACGATTTGCTTCACTTTTAATTCAGTGTATAACATTTAGACAATAAGAGAGAAGTTAAATGAGATGTCTCATAACACAGGGATACGACGATTTACCTTGTGACGTCATCGCGTTAGATGCTTCTATCACAACTTGCTTGGCTAGATTTTTTTTTGCAGTTCTTTATTTTTAAGCATCTATGAGTTAAAAACCAAAAGTTTGCTATAAAATGGAATTTCCGTTATCACAACAAAACTGGCTACTGAAACCGCAAAAAATCTAAAAGCACAACATCCAATTACAATAAAAATCAAAACCCGATTAAAAAACTGCCCACATATTTTCCCCAATCTCATGCCCTACACTTCCACATCCCTGTACTGCACACATACAAAACAAACACACACACGATTCTAATTATATTTATACGCTTGGTTCACTCGGTTCAAATGCGCGGACTTTACCGGGTAGTCAACCCTTCATGGGACACTCTGCGCTTGACAGATATTAAATTCGCATCCCGCGATGCCAACCGGCCACAATATATGGCTATATGTATTGTGACAGCGTTCATTGCGAATACATTGTGTTTGTTGATGTTAGATCATGACGAGTGACGTCACGATTGTTTTCGATGTTCGCTTGTTTTGTTCGAAATATGAACGAGAGGGTAATTTTTGTTGATTATAACTTTGCAGATGCTGCTTTGTATAGCCCGATTTCTTTTGAACTCCGACAGAAGCCAGTTTCTAATTCTTTGCTTGGTTTAATTTAAATAACTAAGGGTGCTGTACGAATCTGACAATTGTTAGGAATACTTGACATAACGTAAATAATAACAGACACGCCTGTTCGTTTTCTGAAATAACTCTGTTTTGACGAATTTATAAAATAAAGCCGAAATGTAACTTGTATCAATTAGTTGTGAATATTCGCATGTGGTGGATCGAAATGTTTTAGAATAATTATTATTTGTAATAGAACTCAAATAGAAAATACGTGTTGTTTTAGGTAATCTTAGATGGTGACGTAAACAATGACGTCAGGTAACAGTGCTTTGTTGTTCTGTTTATTGGTTTTTGTTGTTTAGTTATTTTTCTATTAAATGTACAGATCACTTGATTGTTAGTTATTTATTTTAGCCCGAGGTATACGAATAACAAATCTATTTTTTTCTTATAACGCTACTATTATCTACCTAAAAACTACTTTAAAAAGCAATCTGGTAAGTAAAGTGAATGGAAGAAAAACAATGAGAGAATGATTTTGCTCACGGTGCAATAAATGGCAATTCCAAATGGCTCTAGGAACATTTTCAGCATTAAGTACAGTCCAAAAAAAACATAAAAGAGTCCCAGCGCTACATTTATTATCATTCCTCGAAACACAATAAATATAGGTAGAACATCCGTATCTACGCACTAACAATTCAATAATGTCGGCGGCAAGAATCAGAAATTATACGTTTAATCAGATACAATAAATACCAAGTTGTGCCGGAGTCAAACCTTGTGACACGGAACACGAGAAAAGTGGAACAAAAAGTGTATAAAAAAGTCTAATGGCATTACTCATGGGTTTATATGAATGTTATTCCTATTAACCTGTCCAGCCACGCGTGTAATGAATGTGAGTTCACGTCAACAGTGCGATAAGTACCTACTTATTGCTTGCTACTGTGGCGGCATCTACATCGCCACATGCGAACTACGCATCAAAGACCTGACGTCACACAAATCCTGCATCGCGCTATCAGAGTTTACCACCCGCTCAATCGTTGGGCAGGGCCCGCTATATTGGTCGAGCCTCACTTTTCTATAGAAGCTGAGTGAACTTTACACCCTGTTCCTCATAACTTTATAATTTACGATGACTGAACCGACGGAATATTGGGAATTTTAAATATTGTGAAATAATCTTTATACTAGTATTTTAGTAACTATTTTTGGTAAACTTATTCATTTGCATCACGGTGGTTTGGAATGGTACGTAGATAAACTGTTCAAAATTCTCTAGAAATGGGAAAGCAACGTAAAGCTATTTCCCATAAAGCTAAAATTGATAGAGAAATGACACCAGCAGCTATTTAATTTCTATTATTTTTAAATTTAAATTCGTTTCTCACACTTACTTGCTCTTGCCAAACATGAGTTGCTGAATTATACGTTTCATCTGATACAATAAATAGCGGCCAGCGCCGGTTGGAGTTAAACGTTAGCATGGTGCGAGCGTGGCACCAGACACAAGACAAGCGAGATGAAAACCTTGGTTACACTGTTTAGCTGGCAGGTCTGAAGCGAAAGGGATACCGGGACCTTGGCAATAAGCAACTGAAGGAACACGGGTGGGTTTTAGTCAGTAAAAGTTTGGCACGCTCTCCCGCTCCGCCCAGAGCGAGAGAAGTCATTTGATGATCACCCAACTTCAAAAAAAAAAAAAGATCTGAGGCTATGACTTAGATTCCCTGACCAATGATACGAACGGTCATGCAGTGATTACATTTGACAGTAAACGTGTGTAGTGATTATAACGATCTGACTTTGAAGAGAACATGAGAAAGACGCCACTCACAACACCTGCAGTTCTGCAGTAAGATAACATCACTCAAAGGAGATCTCATCTGAGCCTGCACAATACTCCGAGTTGATTGATTTGAGAAGAGTTCTTGGCCTTGCAGTGCAGTAATGGCAATCAAGTTAAAATTGTTTTTATTTTTTTCGTGCTACTACTTTTAGCTTTACCATTGTATGTTATCAACTTATGCTTGTAACTGATCCTTTAATTTTCGACAGTTAGGACGTATACTCTAACTCGATGTCTCTACATTCTAACTTACCTACAAAGTACCTAGCCGCCAAACTTTTTGTATCAGAACAGAAAGCAGCAGTACAAAATCGCCACAACTCATCTCTCGGTCCACTGAACTCGCCCTAAGTAATTCCCCCCTCCCGTAGCGGGGCGATTACCCCTTTATTACTCCCCGGCGCGAGTCCTAATGCATGACACTATTACGGGCACTGCCAACTAATGCTCATGTCTTTTTATAAACTTATCATTGTTGTTCACGTAAACGATTGTTGCATTTGATTGGAGAGAATGAAGAAAGACTTTGAAAGAATTAAAAGTCTTTGTGTATAAAAATTTAAAATCGGAGTCAATGTTGTGTGCTATTATTATTATTTTCTGGTTGGCTTGTTTTACTTTAAAATTCTATAAATAGGTTTTAACCATGTTGTTGGTCATTGCCAGGGTAATTATGCAGTATATTATAAATAGTGTGAAAAACGCTACATATTTACGCTATGTCCCTAGTGTAGTAAACAAATATCTACGGCTATGTAGTTTGTTTTTGTAGCAAATTAACATTGAATTTTGTAGTACCTACCTAAGCATTCTATCATGCACAAATTTATCATCCAATTGCAACTATATGTACAGTCACGGACTTTAATTGTTGAGCCACCTGGCACTGTTCGTATTTTAGCCGTGTAATGCAAATTGGGTTTATTCGGTTCCCGACACGCAAAGTCATGATATGTCTTCGTATAAGAAGAAGAAAATTATATTTCATATCTTTACCGGTTGGCTAACCTGAGATCCAGAACTACAAACTTGACAGCAGAGTGACTGCCCAAAGTCAACCAATTGCAGGTCTAGCAACAGTAACCTAACAACGATAAACAATCGTTGCTGCAAAGGTTACTGTTTCGATAGTAACGTTAGCGTACGGAGAAATAATAATAGTCATTTCGACAAGTTCGGAAGTAACGTCTCTGACATCGATATTTCAACTGTCACTGTCTTCAGTTAAGTTTTCAGAATTATCGAGTTAATGAGCTATGATTCAAACGAGGTTGGTATCAAATAGATGTAATTAAATTAATGCAGCATTGTATTTATTTTTAATTTTTTATCATTGAGAACTTTTTAGTCCACCTCTATGGATGAGACTATTTCCGATTAAGAGTAATTTATTTGTCATCTTGTTTACGAGCGTGCGATTTGAGTTCGTGTTTAATCGTGTAATCTCGTGAATGTATGAAACTGCAAAATTGAAAAGTTTGAAGGTGGCTCATCAATTAAAGTCCGTGACTGTACCTACAAATTAGTACATAGGCGATCATGATGGATAAATAATGGACTGAATGAAAAATAATTCAGGGTTATTAAAACAAAAACATGGTATGGCTTAGTATTGAAATGTTCAAGAGAGCAACTATCATCTGACCTCTACAATCCAGAAAACACAATATACTAGCCGATATCCCAAGTCAATTACCTACGTCAATTCACAAGTTGAACCCATTTTACCAATCCCCCCATATTATCACTATTCTACCATTCTCGAAGTACCTACTTGCCTTTAGCGCGGCGTCAATTTGACGGCTGAAACTACGTAAATGGCTCGCAAGTAGATTGCGTGTCGATAGGAGACGTAAGTGGGAGGACGCCGACTATGTGTGGCGGCGGAGATGCAAGGCCTCCTATAAAAATGTTGGTATATAACTATGCGTAGACACCGTGTGTGTAATGTGTTTTGCTAAGGATTGATTGAATGTATCAAATAAACAAGTTAATTTACTGGATAAAGTTAACAACGGGCTTCGAGTAATAGCAACTGCTTTTACGCTTACATTTTTTGGCATATTCATAACACACGATAAAATCGGCTTTGATTACTATCTCATATACTAAAACAGCTCTAGAATTTTCATGTTACAGCTTTATGAACACAAAGAACATAAAATTATCAATCAACCCAAATGTGTACAAAGTCTCATATAACCTAGCCTGGCAGACAGCTCAAAACAAAAACACTGAATATTGTCAACCAACCTCAAACTCACTACAAAAGTCATTACACCCACAAGACTAGAATATATTAAATTTTTCACGCACACATCCAACTTTTACACTCTGAAATAATTAAAATATTTCAGCGACACAACAAAATTTAATAAATCCGTCGCCGAAACAGACTGGAGCAGTTATCATAGCGAATATCCAGTGGAATCCGAGATGGCGGTCTTGGCTGAGTTCAGGTGTCATCCTACAATGAACTGAGTTCAAGTGGGTCCCCAGAATTTAAGGCATCTTGGAATTTCACGAGCGAACGCCGATGTGAGAGCGAATGGAAGAGCTTGGTTATTAAATATTTATGAAAATAAGCTTGTGTATTGTTTTTTAACACCCACACGCTGTAAATATCTATCAACGTATAGGTAACTCCAAAAAAACTCTGGAAGTAACTTTTGGCGGGCGGGATTTGGACTGAATTTTCAGTCTCAAAGTCAAATAATTTATTTAAATTAGGCACATAAAAGGCACTCTTGAACGACAAAGATTTACAAAAAAAAAAAAATTCAGAGGGCCTAGACAAAATCCATTTTCTGTAAGCGTTAACGCCAAAGGAAAGATCAAATTGTATGGAGTTGACAGCAGCAGTCACGTGACATCTCTAAAGCAAATGTAAACTCTATACAATTTGATCTTTCCGTTGGCGTTAACGCTTACAGAAAAAGGATTTTGTCTATAGCCTCAGGTCTGTCGTTATAGCCACGTAACGTTAGTTACCTATATCACTGGGTTTTTAAGAAAGCAAAATAAAATACTTTGAAAACAATGGATAAAAATAAAAACCACCAATAAACCTATTGTGGCATTATTTCCTTATACCGTAAATTCAGCAGTTGACGTTTCCAGCTTTTATATTGATCAAACAAATGTTACAGTCAGTTCTCGCAAACACAAAAAAAAAACCTACCATTGAAGAAAGAAAACTTCAAAGCCCATGCTTACAATATTATCCTTGTATCCCTAGACAAGCTAACACAAAGTAAATCCAATCTAAAATTTACTTTCAACACAACTAGCGAGCGACTCTTCCAGTACATACACTATCTGTAATCCACTTGGCAGAACAAATACTATCCACGACGATGATAAGTGGATCGGACCTCTCTCATATTGTACCACAATTTTAAATTTAAACAGTGTGACTAGAATTCGACCAGCCGTCTTGTATTTACTTTAATTCACTGATATTTCTCTGTTACTCCTTGCAATTTTGTACAGACTTCCCAGATTGGCGATGTGATGTGAATTTGAAAATGGAATACAGTTTCTCTTCAGGATTAAGATAAAATAATAAATCTGTGTTGAATGAAAGGATGGAATGAATTAAATTATGCATGTTTTCATTATTGAGGTTTTTCGTGAATGGCTCCGAATTTAAATTCGCTAATGATGTTGAAACGGTTGCGGTAGGTTTAATACGGTTGGTTTAAGTTTTAATTTCGGTTGTCGCGGTTTTTTAATAAAACGTGAAAGCGTGGTTTTTCTAAAGTGGTCTGATGGTTGATTTTTCACTGAGAAAGAAGAAGATAGTTTTAATAATAAAATAGATTAACATGAGTGTGATTTTCAACCTTCAGGGTAATAAATTATAACAATCAGAAAAATATTAGGTAGATCCCTGTTTTTTTCAAATTCCTCTTCGTTTAACATCTAATCTCACAAACAACCTGATGCATTCACATGGAAGATCCGAATTAACTCTTCAGAAGCAACACGCTGTATACAGGCGAACTTTTAATAGTGTAGTCAAACTTAATAATATAGTACAAACAAAGCAGTGCTTGTTCACATTAGTATTCACTGAACGGAGTTCATTTTGTTAGTGCGTTGGGATACGTCTATTTTTTCATTAAAAAACACGTCATTGTTTTAAAATATGTCGATACGCTAGACACATGTTGAATTAGATTGAAAGTAATTTTAGTCGGTGTGGAAAAACAAAATATAAGTTGGCTATCCTTTTTTTTTTTTTTTGAGGGTGGGAAATCATCCAATGACTTCTCCCGCTCTGGGTGGAGCGGAAGGGCGTGTCAGACTTTTACTGACTAAAACCCACCCGTGTTCCTTCAGTTGCCTGTTGCCAAGGTCCCGATATCCCTTTCGGACTAACCCGCAACCCTGGCAGGCATCGGTCCTAGCGGACCCCGCCAATTGTGCTGACATCTCTTTGAGAAGTTGGCTATCCTGAATAATGAGTGATAGATTTTGAACAAGGTGACTCAGAATCTTTTGATAAGTATTTTTATGAAAGACTAGCTTCCGCCCGCGGCTTCGCCCGCGTGGTATGTCGATAAAAAGTAGCCTATGTCCTTTCTCAGGCTCTAGACTATCTGTGTACCATTTCATTTAAATCGGTTCAGTCGTTTTGGCGTGAAAGTGCGACAGACAGACAGATAGATAGACAGAGTTACTTTCAAATTTATAATAAAATTATTAGTAAGGATTTGAATAGTAATCATTTAAAAAAAACACTATCGTAATTATTTTGTTCTATTTTTATTTTTTAACGACTTTTTATCAGAAAAACATACGACACGTTAATAATACGCAATAAATTGTCAAGACCGATATACTCTACACAAAAAAAGTCACATTCACACATCCCATTGTTACCCGTTCCCATCCTTAAGACCCTAACAGTTGAATCGCTCTTCAGCCCAAGTCTAAGAGCCATCGACGTCCCTAATTGTGGCCGTCAGACGAGCCACCTGAGCAACGTGAGCCACGAGCCACCCCAGCCACTTGACGTCGATAAGTGACGGGGTACACCGACGTGACGTCATTAATAGCCGACAATTAGAAGGCGTTTAGGTAAGGCAATTATTTTTTATAGTTTAGCTAGGGAAATAGATGCGAAATTAACAGCAAATAGTATTTAATGGAAACTAATGTTATTATTCGTTTTACGGAGAGTTTGTAACCCCAAATTCTCAAACGACAGATAACTTTATTTCCATAAAATTCTCTTTGTGGCTGGAACCCCAACAAAATATTATATTAATTGCAATTAATTGATTAAAAAAATTAATTGTGAAAGAAATAAGAGAGCAGAGGTAGTAAATAGAATGTTAAAGTGTAGTTGCCCATCACCATTTTAATAACGTTAAACGAGAATCATCGACATCCCTAATTGCTGTCCTCAGCCGAGAATACCTTTGCCACTCGACCCTCTATAAGTGACCGGCCATACTTACCTACAGTACTACGTATCGAACGTTCGTCACTTTACACAATAATTATTCGCGAGCAATTAGTGAGTGATTGCATCTTTAATTATGTTTTAAAAAGTGATTTGAGTAGTGATTTCTGGTCGATTTAATTTTTTCTGCCCATTATTTTGTGTTGAACTGCGAAAGTTTAAAAGCGTGTATGCTTTGAATTTATTGACAAAAACTTGCAGAGCTTAATTGTATAATCGATTGAAATTGATTTAAACGTACCTTTTCACTAACATTTCGTGCGGAAAACCACACTTGAATCATTCTCACAGAATTTCTGATTTATCACTTAAACTTTCCTGAATTTGTTAAAAGGAAGAATCCATCAAATCTTCCCCCTACATAATACAGATTATTCTTTCTTGCAACTTACTACAACTATTCTTGCAAATCCATCATAAATATAGATCTATCGATAGAGAAGTTTAAACGGCAAAACTTACATTGAAGCAACATTTACGATTGCTATAGGCTTTTTGTTTCTTTTACAAGAACCTTGCGCCTTAAAGTGTTGTAAAAAACTAAAAGTACTTTCAAGTTTGGAGTTTTTACGCGACAAACTTTACATTGTATTTGTTAGGCCTTTTGAATGTTGTCTCGTTTCTGAGTTTTTAAGGTTTTTTGGTGAATGATTCAGATTTTGGTTAGTTGATTTTCTTGGTATGGGAAGCATAAAAGAACTAAGCATATAAATTATGATGCGATGAAGAGTGAGAAAGGTTTGTGTCATTTCCGAATAAAATTATAACTCGGGAGCTTTCTTAATCATGTTTCGTCGAAAATGCTACTAATTCACTGATTACCCAAAAATATCATACCATAGATACCTATTCGTAATTATGCCATTAATTGTATGGATATACTATACCGTTATCAAAAATGGATTCTAAAGCATCCGCGAGATGACAAAGCGTCTTACAGCGAAAAAATTGATACATTCTTTTGAATTTTATTCAATTCAAACTAACTAAAAGCTTGACTAAAATAACTTAAACTTGACTAGCACTTTATACAAAGACTTGTTGACGTTGACGTTTGTGACATAATTTTATTACAGAAGTATATTAGAGTAACTTTAACGACACGTAATAATACATACTCATACATATTATTATTATTAACTTTTCTTCAAAGCTAATAAAATGGAAATTTAATATGGGAACGAAATAATTTTCCGAATAAAATGTCGTGTTTTCATTCAATCAAGTAGGGGTAACATCTGTTTGAAACATAAAAAGATAGGTATTCATTTACGAGCTTTCCTTGACGTTATGAAAAATATCTTTACTGTTAGGATATTTCTTTATATTATAGTAATGTACTTATTTAATACCAAGGCAGTCTGTAGCTCCAAGAATATTTTAAAATGAATTTTTAGTTATTAAATTATCTTATCTTAAAAGATATGCTGAATAGACAGAATAAATATTTTTTTATTAAAAATTCTCCTAGAAACATGATATCTCTGAACATTTCAGAATAACTAGTATCTTTTATATACAAATTGATACTCAAAGATTTTAGACCTGAATATTCTGAAATATACGAAATTCTTGTATTTCCCCACGCCTACTCCGTGGGTGACCGCAGATCTAACCCTCTCGCACGAGAGATTCTGTAGTTATACACAACGTGACATGATATCATCTAGAAATACACAGCAAGCGTTGGGAGACTCAGAAAGTCAAAATTAATAACTGCAAAAGAGAAACATGTCCTCAGGAAGTATTAGCTTTCTCTGTTTAAATCTTACAACGGAGATAAATGTAAAGCTATATTTTGGTTCTTTGATTGTGTTAGGATTCAAGATTTTATCATTTCTGGCAATCATCATTCCTATCAGTGAAGAGTCACAGTTTAAATATATTTAGTTCTCAAGGAAAAGAATATTAGATCACTTAAAATAATTGAGAAAAGTTATAAGTCATGCGATTCTTTATAATTACAAAGTAGATCTTGTGATTCAAGCAACTATAATTCAACTGACTAACTGATATGCTCATTAACTGGGGAAAGATAGCATCCTATATTCCAACTTTACCCAAGTATAAACTAAACACAAATGTAGGTGGGTTCAAACCCACCTCGCCTTAAAGCGATTGTCTATTACACAATCGCTTCACTCAAGCGTGCTTTGGTTCAAACCTACACCTTATATACCTACCTACCCTATATGTTGTCTCAGACATTCAAGGTCACACTATCTAAATATAGTTTCGTTTCGTTCAACGTTTTAAATCAGTCACTTAAATAGTCAACTGTAACTGTACTAGCAGGTACTTAAGCGCTGCCAGCCCTGCTACCACCTTGCTAAGTAGACTATATTTTTACTATACAGACAGACGCGGCGGAGGACTTAGTTTTATAATATGTAAGGATTATAAAATATGTAGTCAACGATTGATTATTTACTATAAAAATGGACTCACTATTTCTTATCATAAAAGTCAAAGTGTCACACTGAAGGTCAAGGGGTGACCTCACTCCAAAATACTGTAGTTTTCTACAACCTACGTGTATGGTCATTTGTTCGCACACTTGTGTTTGTAATTTCCGAAGCAATTACGTGTTTTGTAGGAGCGCGAACTGCACCTTAATTATTGAATGACGCTGTTGAATGGCCGCAGTTTGTTGGGCTCTCAAATTACTTATGTTAATGCTAAGAAAATTAAAGAGAACAGTTAAAAAATAACTTCTTTATAGTGTTACTATTAATAAAATACATTTATGCTTAGCTATTTTTTATTTCGATATTTTTATTAATATTTTAGGTAAGTACTGTCTGTAAAAGTTCACATAAAAGCAGATCATCGCGGGATTTTTAATATCCGACATCTAGGACTCCAACAAAAAAAAATGGTTTTTATGTGTGGTTTCTAGCCCGCTGGTTTCTTAAACAGACCATTCATTTGTTTCATACAAAGAAAAACAGATTTTTGATATCCATTAGCTCCATAACCACACACAAAAGTGTAATCACAATACAAATAACACAATTTTAAAATTTACCCATTCACCTTTATGCCACAATGGTACCAAATTGATTGTATTGACTCCAGTCTGATTGAAATGAAAGGAAAACAATGCGTCCGATGATACCCGCGTGTTGCTATAGTCAAATGAGTAACTGACATTATGTACTTATGTGAGAACATAGGTAGGTATATGTACTTATCTGAGTACATATAGCCGTATTATGATAGGCTTTGTTGCATAGCCGTTGTTTAGTTATGACTGGCTAATGAAGTAGCGATCTGTCATGATGAACGTGTGTGAATTCAAAATTCAGTAGCTATCAATATTAATTTAGTGATGACACTATGGTAGGTCAATACAATATAGAATAGAATTACTGCCGATTGGGCTATATTATGTGCTTAGAGACAAATCAAACCAACGCTATTTGTGCAAACACTAGAGACATACTACCTACATGCCGTTAGATGACTGTTTAACGTAATTTATTACTAAATAAACGTCAATTTTAGTAGAAACGTGTTAAGCAAAAACATGTATGCTCTTGTTATTTTATTTTTTATTTTACCATGTTTTTAAAGCAATTATATATTATTCTATTCGATTCTATTCAATAAATGTAATATGACAAATAATACTACCTATCAATATTCTTATTGAAGAAATAAGTAAAACAGAAAAAAACTTGCACAAATAATGGTCTCATCACTCACCATGTAACCAAAGACTGATTTCACGATAAACACAGATCCCATAA
The DNA here is from genome assembly GCA_947522985.1 of Lithophane socia. NCBI lineage: Eukaryota > Metazoa > Arthropoda > Insecta > Lepidoptera > Noctuidae > Lithophane > Lithophane socia. Next base: position 18,064,921 of record OX383252.1, read on the forward strand.
CGTGTATTCCAATAAATCTTGATACTACTGTTCGACGACAGCCAATAAATACGGAACGAGAATTGCCCTCAGTTGGAAAATAAATAAGACACGCTGTGTCTGCGGTTACCGATCGGATGTAGAGTTATTTTAATGACTGCCCGTTAAGGAGTCAAAGGGAACTCGGTTGTAGGTTTTTGGATAAATTTGGAACAAAAAAAATTGTGGCGGTATCTACATCGCCACATGCGAACTACGCATCGAAGACCTGACGTCACACAAAAATCCTGACGTCACATAAATCCTGCATCGCGCAATTAGAGTTTACCGTGCAGTGAACATATATACAAAAACCCAATATCAATCATTGGGCAGTTGCCCGCCAGACACAACACCCGTCTGGTCGGAGGATCCTCCCTTTTCTATGGGGGATGAGTGAACTTTACACCCTGTTCCTGATACCCCTAAATTGGTAACCCCGAATATGAACGTCAACGCAGCCTTCGTGCAACTACTCCAGCGTGACGTCATCAGCATCACTCCCGCAAGCTTTCAGTGAGGCGAGTCACACAGCCAAGCCAAAAACCCGAGGCTTCAACGGGTATCCTGACCACCAGCATGCAGCGAACGCGCATTCCTGGTCATCACCCTCAGCCTCATCACCCCGACCCACTGGGGAATCACCTCAATCACCTCAACCTCATCACCATGAGCCACTGGGGAATCACCGCAATCACATCAATCACCACAATCGCCGCAAACAGTTCCGACCCACCGCGAACAATGTGGCACCCGGTTCCGACTCACTGGAACCACAACTGGCACTGGCAAGCATCGCAAGATACAAGACTCAGCCCACTATCGACCTCCGGTCTCCGGAGGGGAGTGATGTGGCGGTATCTACATCGCCACATGCGAACTACGCATCGAAGACCTGACGTCACACAAAAATCCTGACGTTACATAAATCCTGCATCGCGCAATTAGAGTTCACCGTGCAGTGAACAAACCCAATATCAATCATTGGGCAGTTGCCCGCCAGACACAACACCCGTCTGGTCGGAGGATCCTCCCTTTTCTATGGGGGATGAGTGAACTTTACACCCTGTTCCTGATACCCCTAAAAAATCAATGAAAATGTCGAGAAATTCTCCGATCTGGAATGAACTCACTGTAATTTAAATCTAAATGAGTCGAGCAAGAAAATTTGGAACCGAATCCAAAGGTTGATAACATCTGATAATTGGCAGGGACAACTGTAGTTTCTACTACATTTGGTGCCAAACTTTAAAGTGTAAAGTATTGTCATACTATGCAAAAGTAATCTCGAACCATTTAACTAAAAACCACCGGTCAAGGACTAGTTAAATTAAAACGAATTTATCACACCATTCGAAAATTTACATCCACCCAAATGAGCCACGTACGCATGCCAAGAATCTTCAAATCAAAATTGCTGGAGGTACTCTACATAAATCTCCACCACTCACAATCGAGAACATTCCGTTAGCTTCCCAAAAATCCTACTAATTTGCAATAACAACCGCAGAAAAACATTTATCTCCATCCATCTCGTAACTTTTTGCGTACCACTGGGGCTGAAGAAAATTTTCAATTATCGCACAGGCCACCCCAGTTCGGGAAGTCACACAGGATTTTATTCCCATCTGAATTAAAGCACAAATGGAATCCCATTTTATAATTTTCTCCGATTTGCAGATAGTCCTTTTCGTTTTTATTGCTTCTGCGACTTATGTCTGAGTTTGACGAGGAATTAGATGAGCATTTCTGTAGTTTATCATCATACGTTGATGGAAGATTAAACGGGGAATATTTGTTCTCAGATAATCGAGGAACTTACTAAGGATGACAGTTTAATACAGAATGTCGATCAGTAAGTAGTTTATAGATAACTCTGTCAACAGTAAACTTATTAACAAGACCAACTAAATTAGTTTATCTAATACTAATTAATAAATAACGAAATTAGTTTATCTAATACTAATTGAGTCGGTCTTGATATTAAGTTTTTATCACTAATTTTTATATTACCAAGTCTTTCAACTTGAGTTGCTATTATAATAAAACCTACTTTAATTCTTTCCATTCACAGATCCGCATCAAAGCAATCTCTTACATTTCCACTTTAGTCTCTCTAGAAAAAGTTTCTTCAAGAATTATTCCCAAAATTTATGTTTCGGCCATTTTAACTCTTTGCTTAAAATCTTCATTTGGAGCGGCTGCTGCAAGGCGCTATCTCAGTTCGATCAGACCTTCTGTTGTCAGTGTAAATAGAACCTCTTTTTTATTTAAAAAAGTCGTCATTACCGTCTGTGTAAATATTTTGGGACTCGTCGTGATGAACCTTTGCAATTTTAGGACTTTTCTTTGTTTATACTTTATGAATTGGCTTGTTACTGTTTTATGTCTCATAATTCTTTTGGAGACGATTCTTTTGTGCCTTGACGTTTTATTATTAAATTCGATATTTACGTCAGCTAGAACAATTATTACCATCAAGATTTTCAGTAAGATAAAATCTCCTTTTTGCAGCCAACTTTACCAAGGATTCCTCCATCAAAAAACGAACAAAAACCCTGAATATATCAAAACTTTCCCCGATCACATAAATACGTTTAAAATCATTCGACAGTTGTGATCTATTAGCTAGAACAGTAGAACGTTTGTCATAACAGACCGGGGTTCATAGTAAGCTGTAGTTAATGGCTGAACTTTTGTGTATCTACGATGTTCAAATTTGCCGATTTTCGCTCCGGATAACCTCTATTATTTATAGCTTGATCTTGTGAGTGCTAATATTTAATGTGTCTTGGAAGCAATATTCATTTTCTGTTACAAGTTTTTGAATGACTACGATTTTATGGTCTAGGCATGGATTTTCTGGTTTCTAGAGCCACGTAGAAAATTAGTTTATAGGTTCAATTTATTTTTAAATTGATTATTGATCATCATCATCATCGTGAGTTCAGCTTATGCAGGACGACCATTGAGCATGGGTTACTAATGTATGCCCAATACTTTGAAAGGTCAAGGGCAACATTTTTACGATCGCCATTCTTTACACACAGGAAATTCCGAAAGTAGGAAAAGGCCAGCCTATGCCGTTCAATATTCTTCAATCTCCGCGTATCGTATTATCAGCATCTCCAAATTCTAATAAAAACACTTCACTACGTAAAACAAATTACTTTTTTCATCTCCTCAGAGAAATCCGTCCGTAATCTTCCTTGCTAACCTACTTTTTTATCAAATTATGTCTGTAATCGACTGTCAGCGAAAGGGTGACCCGAAGGCGTGGGTGTAATGACGTCCTCATGTCATCTTTGGACTCTCAATTGACTTGGAATAACATAGAGAACTCGATATTGAAAGAACGTTTTTTTCTGGCAACGACTTTGACGTCTAATCTAGGTGTGTGATTGGAATATAATTTATGTATGCCGCAGGGTCCGCAAGATGGCTAACCTCACTTCAAAGTTTAGTCATGATTATTTTTTGATAACGTATGTAGGTACGGTATGAATAACAAAGTCTCATTTCGTTTACTTTCAACGTCTGGTAAAGTATTAGAAACGCTTTCAATTATTTTCTTTTCTACAATATTTAATAATTTGTTGAAAACGACTCCGAAAAGTATCATATTTGTAAAATTTATTTACCTGACGTTACCTTGGTAACAGTGGAAAGCTATATAAAGGAAAGCTTTACCTAACAGTAGTTTTTTACCTAACAATTAGGTTGAATAACAAAAAGTACATTAAAAAACTTAGTAATGGGTAACGATAGAATACTTTGACGTATTTCATTCATCATGCTATTTTACATACCATCGGTAACAAGGTCCGTCTATGTTACAACCCAATTAATTTCTCAACTAAACGGACATTAAAACCCATTCATTATCATGATCCGCAAATAGCTTCCAACTCTTAAGGTGACGTGGCGCGGATGTATAACCTACAATTTGTTTGAAGGTGACAGATGCCGCTGATTATGGCAATTCACGGAGCTGATTGTTAACTTGTGGGTTTACCGACGATATTTTCTCTATGATGATAGGATATGAGTTATATGTAATAAATATCTGTGTACGTGGAATGTGTTGGTATTTTGTTTTGTTGGTAAATGATGCTGGAACTTTTGTTAAACATACCTAATCATGTTGATGTTTTAAGTTCTGGTCCAGCGATTGAATTAATTTAAAATATACATACACTGCATATACGCCTCTCCTAAATTATATGGCAATATCTAGCTGTTACGAATACTAAGGGGTTGTTTGTTTCAGACCCGCACAGTCCAGTACTGGGCATAACTTATCCACCACTAACCATAAGAATGCTATGGTTACTTCTGACACCATCACAGAAATTGATGACGATCCCGAACCACTATCCATAACACAAAGTACACATTAATAATGACGTCACAATCATAAAGCCGACGCATCAAACATTTTTCGACGCCACCACAGAGCAATAAATACATACCGTGGAGCTGTCATCAAATTTGCAGCACTTCATGAATTCAATCAATTTGTAGTGGTTGCGCATCAACCACAATCATTATCAAGCTCTCCTGACGTCGTCATCACGTTTAAAATTGATGACTGTATAGTATGGATTTTTGAATCCAATTCAGCAGTAATTACTTGCTAGGTTAAGCGAAAAACTACTTAGCGAGCAAGACCCAACTTTGTGCCGCATCTGGCCAGACTGAAAGCAGACTTCAATATACTAAGGAAAAAGCTAGGGTGAGTTGCTAAAAGGGAACAAAATATTAAGCAAAGTGGTCATTATTTTCGTGTAGAATAAAGTTTAAAAGAACTTTTACCTAAAATATATATATCTATTTTTGTTCCACCAAATTCAATTCAACTTTTTATACAAACTGAAAAATAAATATGCAAAAGGAAACTTAATTATAACCCAAAAGACAAAAATCCGCCAAAGAACTAACATGAATCGAAAACTGCAAAAAAAAGATGGTAACGTCCAAATTTAAAAATTTCACGTCGAACGAGTTTAGGCATTTTTGTAATAAATTGAAAGGCCTGTGATTGATGACACGGGCCAGCGGACGGCGTGTTTACTGTATACAAAATAAAGGCAATAAAATGATAAACATTGCACATTCTGTGATTGGCATGTACATATTGTTGGAGAAAGATATTCTGGGATATTTTTACGGTAATTTTTGGCCGAGATAGTGGTGATTTATTGGCATCTGTTGCCTTGTGGGGAAGAATACGGAAGGTATTTTTTCCAGCAATAAATAACACATGAATAGACTATTATACCGGAATATAGCCAGTACCTATTTATATTTCTACTTCCGCATGTTTTTTTTTGCTTTACCAGGTTTACGTACAAAAATATGAGTTACAGCCGCGATTGCTTATAAACTAAATAACACGATGAATATTTTCCAATTTCAGCTCACGAAACTTGTTACTAAGACAACTGGCTGCCTATCTGACCTCCACAACCTATTACTGGATAACACGACAACCCTTTGTAGGACTGGTTGTCAGAATATTGGGCTTCTAGCTAACCGTAACTAATGTCAAAGATCTACGAATGACGGTTTTAAAGATGGTGACCCATCCAAAGACCAACCACGATAAGCTTAGTTTAACCTGATCGATCGACCCGTGCAGCTGTTATTTCTTAGCCACGAGCCCCTCGGCCCACGACTAGATCTAATGAATAAAAAGAAAAACATTTTTGTGTTATACAGTTTCCATAAACATAAAATTCTAAGCAAATTCCCAGACAGGAGAATGTTGTAGACGTGTGCGACGTCGTTTCATCCCATTCAATCCTGAGTTTTTAATTACAAGGATATCATTCTGAAAGAGTTTGCTTTTTAAGTAAAACTGTATTTTTAATAAAGACGTTAAGAGTGAATTACTGCCAACCTTGATTATATTTAACAAGTAAGTATTTTAATTAAGCGGTATCTTTTATCGCTTTCCGGTTTTAGATGACATCAGCTTTTTTATTAGTGTTTTGACATCAGCTTTTTTTAACTTTACTTATCCAACAACGTCAAGAAATTGTCTAGATTCTAGATAATAGTAGGTAGGAGAATTATATGTTATGACCTGACGACAGTCGTTAAAACTGTAGGCCATTATGTAACTAAAAAAACCGACATTCATTCTAGTAATACAAACATAGAAGATTCTAAAATAAGATTACGTATCTTGTATAATTTTATAAATAAAAACAAATAGGCTACACAAAGTTTAGTAAGAATAAGAAACAAAAATTAAATAGGTATATATTTTTATTGTAATCATTATGGCTCACTTCCTCTCCTGTGGCCCAGCAGTGGGACATTATAATTACTGATGATGATAAGCTAAAACCGCATGTAGACATCTGCAATATCTCAACGGACTCCCAATGTCTAATCATTCTTAGAGACACTATTAAAATGCCTTATATGCCTGTTGTATAATGATCAAAACAAAATCAACAAACAAGGAGCTCATAACATATATAAACATAAAGACATCACCATTATTAATAACAAAACACAATAAACACACGATTACCAACACGCACTTATTCTATCTAAACCTTAATGTTATATTTTATGTAGATATACGATATAGAGATACACTATCATACCTGATAAGGGGGATTTGTATAGGCTCAATATCGGCTCTGTCATCAGACCGGTCGGCTCTGAAAAGCAATTGTTTATTTGTTGTATTTGACACTGGAAATATTAACCGACTACGGTGAATGTTACGGGATTTGTTTTTAATTAAATTTTTGTGTTTGGTTGGTTCAGATTTTGTATTCCGTATCGTTTTTTATTTAATGAAATTTTACCAGAATGTTTAAAATTTTGGAAGAACAATAATATCTTAAAATTAATTCTCTAATAGAAACAATAGTTTTTATTATTATAATTTTTTCCTCAAATATAAAACAGTTTCCAACTAACGAAAAATTATCAATTTTGTTTTAGATTACAAACAATAAGGAAAAACCCCGTTTAGTACAATGCAGTTTGGTCAATTTGAGATTGGATTAATTTAAACAATAGACATCACACATCAACCCACAAACATTAACATTTTCTTTCAAGTCGAACGATAACAAAGAGCTATATATTACTAAATCTAAAAGTCTAGCTTTTGTCCTTGAAGTAAACTTACAGGCTCTCCAGCCTACAGATGTAGCGGACTAAACGAGCGTAGACGCGCATGGTCTACGCCGCTACGGCGTAGCAAGGTCTACGGTGCTACGTGCTACACTTTTTTTTTGTAAATGTATTTATGTGTTTATTTGGGAAAGTATTAACATGATAAAAAACTTTTGAGGGATTCACGAAAAAAACAAAAAAGTCTAGAAGGAGACAGTATTTTTGTTCTTCCTTGCTTTATGACGTATTTAAAATCTTGTTTATGTAGGTACCGTAAGTTGTTTTTTTTCTTTCTTTCTACTACAACGAAAAATAACAAACTGTTTTAGAATTACACTGCGCAACACAGAGGGCTTTATCACTTTTTTTATTGAAAAAATATTCACAATATTCACCGAACTCTATCCGGAAATAACAGGCATTCTTTCACCGTAGTCAGCTAAAAACATAGAATATCAGCGTTTTGCTATGAATTTTTTACACGTTAGCCACTTATTGTGTTATCGCTGGACAAAATGTTCGATCCTTATCTCACGAGGGGTTTGAATATGAACATGATATTATCATATCAGTATTTATTACCTCGTACCTGTAAAAACGTAGTTTTGTACACGATAGGTATTTGTCTAGTTTTTTAATGAGTTTTTTTAGCAAACTGCGGCATTGTCTGGCTTTCGGTCTATGTTTAATATTTTTGTACAATGTGTTTTTTATAAGTTTAGTCTCGTAACTTTATTTATTTTACTCTTTATTTTATTTTTATCTATTTCAAAATGTTTTGGTAGTTGATATTCTTTATTATATTAAATTCTCAGTAACAACACGAAATGGAAACATAATTTCTTGTAATTTTACATATTCAGAACACAATAAATTATTCACCAGTCGGTAAAATTATTAATAATTCCACATCCAACGTACAACACAACACTTTTATTCCAAGTGCACAGAAACGTATATTATTTATATTTTAATCACCCTTAATTTCGCCTTTTACGTAAATTTTCGATAAATTTTCATACATTTCTTATTAAAAAGGCTACCTGAAAGATCCAACTTTATTCGGTAATCTATTTGACCCTTTAAACAAGTTTTCGTAAAGACGGGTTCCAGCTAAATTGCTTTGTCGATCCAAATACGGTAGATTTCTTCGATTTTATCAAGGTCCCCTGAGTCCTTTTTAGAGAAAATTCTTCGTATAAGGAATAATAAATTATAGCTGACTTATTTATATTTATAGCGTACCGGGAAATATTGATTAGTAAAGTAATTTTGTAAATGGATTTTTACTAGGAAAAGAACTTGCATTTTCACTTTTTAAAAAGAACACTGACAACAATATATAAAAACACATTTCACAATTTGTATTTTAAAAAAAACTATAAAAAACCGCACCAACAAAAGTCACAACCACCAAAAAACATTTTTGTCTACAATCAATCTCAATTTAACCCACAATTCAATGATCCACTGACAGTCAATAAAACATACTTTTTCATCCATTCCCAACCACGTTGTCAGTGCGATAACGAAATATTTTTTTTCTAAAATATTTTTTCATCGTTTGGCTGCAAAAATGACACTAATTCCAGCTCCAGACTTGGTTCAGTAGCATCTGCCAAGAAACTCGGCACGAATTATTATATGATGCATCCGTAACATTTAAATAACTTTATCTTAATTGAAATCTTATTATGAAGGTGTAGTAGGAAAACATTCAGTTTAGCGATAACGTTTGTTTTGTTATTAAATTTTCATTATTGCACAGTGGTTTTATTGAGAAATGTGTTTACGAAACGTTGTGTCGTGTTATGGCTAATGTTTTTATTTTGTAAAAAAATATTTCTTTTGTTTTTAATGTTTGTATTCAGCTGCATCCGGTTAGACTGGAAGCCGACCCCAATATAGTTGGGAAAAGGCTAAGGAGATTGATTTTATTGATTTTCTTTGTATTACTGTTTATTTTTGTTCTTGTTTACTGATTGAACGATTAACTTCAATTTTTTCAAACATTATTATTATTATTTTTCGTTTCTGTTGGCACATTATTATTTAACACTTGTTTACTTCTTTTAACACTAGAAAACCTTATCTTTCACTTTCACGGAAGAAAAGCAAAATCTGAGCCTCAGGAAACCGTCTTTCCAAAGTTCAGAATAAAATACAATCTTTTTTTCACGTTTATCTTTTCATCTTACTTCATAATAATTTTTATTGTCTTACAAAACACAAGTTGCATTATACAAAACTACATTTATAAACAGTTTCCCTGAGAAATTCAGTGAAGTTTCCCTAATTAATTTTCAGGTCAAATATAGTTAGTACAGCCATAAATCTCAAGTCAAGTTCGAAGTCGGTAGGCTAAACTGAGATAGCGGGAGGTACATCAAGAAATTAATTTTCCTTCAAGTTATCTTAGTGGTTTCTTTTCTTGAAGGATGGATAGATTATACATCTATTAAGATTTTATTTTAAGAATATTTTCTATTGTTTTGTAGAACATTATTTCAAGATCATCATATTTGAATTGTTTTCAAAAGTTATGCGTCGTATAGAAAACAGTGGGGATCTTACCCCACTGTTTTCTTAAAGAAAGGAACAACCGCCAAATTCTAAAACCTCACCACTCTTCTCTTAATTTTTTAATATTTTCCTTTTACATTTCCCTAACGTGTCTGCTAACTCAAGAAAGCTTTTAAGCCTTTTAACACATTTCCATTCCGTCACTATAACTTTATTTTGTTTTAGTTACTTTTAAAACATCATAAATCATTTGGAAGTTTTGCTTTTTTTGTGTTGTCATTGTTTTTGTCCACACAGTCGTCGAAGGACAGTGCGATTGCTAATTTGTTTGTTTTTTTTTATGTTATGACTCACAGGCCAGACAATGTCGCCGCTTTTATGATTCCTACGTTCAGAAAACCTGACTTTTGGCTAACGTGTCACAAATCCAAGTTTTTTTTACTAGTAATATTTTACTTACCTCCACAGATTAGAGACATCGAGGTAATAATGATTGATATATTTGTAAAATCGACTAATTTAACTTTGACTATGTCTTAACTAACTAGCGCGTCTAACTCGAAAGCTTGGCTATTTTAAAAGATTTTTAAATTCTATACTTAAAGGCGTGAAGGCAATGAAATATTAAACTTTGTACTGGCGATAAGTATCGTTAGCGCTACTACTATCATATCACTTTTTAGAATTAAAAATGGCACTAAAAAGACACGATTTATAATCGATTTTGTTACACAGCAAAAACCGCCGCCGAACGTCAACACACAAAACACAATTTTTTTTATAATAATAATTTTATTTAAATATCAACGTTGAAATGAATACATCAAAATTGTGAACTAAATACACCGAAAAGGTTTAGCGCGTCGTGGGTAGTATCATAAACGTGCGTTCATATTGGCTTGTTATTATTGTTGTTTACGCGCGTGTTCTCGCGTTTGGCCAGAGCGGCGGGCGTGTGGCGCGGCCGTTGGTGGCTTTGGACTGATGTCGGAGGCGACCGTGACGTCAGATGACACTCAGCCTCGCGCGCCACAGCGCATGCGTCCGCACGCACACATGCGCTACCCGATCAGAACGCACGTGTCGACGGGTGACACACAGTGTGCGTCTTACGCAAACTTAGTTATATGCAAGTTTTCGAAGTGCCGGAGTTATGTACGGTGTGCAGAGCAAACGAAGCCGAAAGTTATGTTTATTAGTTTAATTAAGTTGGCGTTGATGTGATGGAATGAGATGTAGGTAATTGTTGTGTTGGAGTAGTTTGGTAGCTCCCGTCAAAAAGGCAGTTACTTGTGATGTTGTTACTCGTTGGGAGACCTTCAAACCTACTTTTTGTTGAGAATCCTTTTGACTGAAGCCGCAAAATAATTTATGCTCAAAATTCTAAAAGTTCACATTTTTAACTCGTTTTTTTTCCAGGAAAACTATAATCCCACGCTCTCTTTATACCAATTTCTTTTAAAAAGCCTTCTTTATTCCAAAAAAAAATCAAGTAATAAAAAAAATCAAGTAATAAGTAAAAACTAAAACCCAACTACGACTTAAAAGGCATAAACAAAGCGGACAATCACGACGCTTCTAACGATACCTCATTTGTCAAATTGTGATAAGTGGTTTGGAAGATAGGAGGGAACAGATGAACATACATACATACATACATACATACATACATAAATACATACATACATACATACATACATACATACATACATACCGGTCAAAATCATAACCCTCCTTTTTTCTTCGCCGTAGTCGGATAAAAACTAAAACCCCACTACGACTTAAAAGGTGTAAACAAGACACCACAGACAGACAAATTAAAAATCCGGAGTCACACGCGTTAGGGCATAAATCGAACAGATTACCTACGTGTGACTCCGGATTTTTAATTAATTTGTCTGTCTGTGGTGTCTTGTTTACACCTTTTAAGTCGTAGTGGGGTTTTAGTTTTTACCCAACTACGGCGAAGAAAAAAGGAGGGTTATGATTTTGACCGGTATGTATGTATGTATGTATGTATGTATGTATGTATGTATGTATGTATGTTCATCTGTTCCCTCCTATCTTCCAAACCACTTATCACAATTTGACAAATGAGGTATCGTTAGAAGCGTCGTGATTGTCCGCTGGTTATAGGCTATGTGAAGTCACATTAAATTAAAAATGGCGCCCTCTAGAGGACATAAAGTGAGGAACTTAAAAAAAAAAATGGTTTAATCGTACCATGTTGGGTATCAAATGAAAGGGCTTAATGAGCACATTTCAAAAATATATAATTATATTATAACCCCAAAAGAATTAAAAAAAAATCAATCATTTTTTTTTTTTTTTAAGTTCCTCACTTTATGTCCTCTAGAGGGCGCCATTTTTAATTTTAATGTGACTTCACATAGCCTTACCCAACTACGGCGAAGAAAAAAGGAGGGTTATGATTTTGACCGGTATGTATGTATGTATGTATGTATGTATGTATGTATGTATGTATGTATGTTCATCTGTTCCCTCCTATCTTCCAAACCACTTATCACAATTTGACAAATGAGGTATCGTTAGAAGCGTCGTGATTGTCCGCTGGTTATAGGCTATGTGAAGTCACATTAAATTAAAAATGGCGCCCTCTAGAGGACATAAAGTGAGGAACTTAAAAAAAAAAATGGTTTAATCGTACCATGTTGGGTATCAAATGAAAGGGCTTAATGAGCACATTTCAAAAATATATAATTATATTATAACCCCAAAAGAATTAAAAAAAAATCAATCATTTTTTTTTTTTTTTAAGTTCCTCACTTTATGTCCTCTAGAGGGCGCCATTTTTAATTTTAATGTGACTTCACATAGCCTATAACCAGCGGACAATCACGACGCTTCTAACGATACCTAATTTGTCAAATTGTGATAAGTGGTTTGGAAGACAGTTGGGAACAGATGAACATACATACATACCGGTCAAAATCATAACCCTCCTTTTTCTTCGCCGTAGTCGGGTAAAAAGGCAAAAAAAGAATTATTTATGAGGCTCGACACATCCTTCGCAGACCTTGACCCTTCGAAAAGAGCCTTACACGTAGAGTCGTTACAAAAGGCAATATTAACTAGCCATCCGATAGAGCTCTACATAGTAGATAGAGTCGACTGTATATAGAGATAGAAAATTATGTTGAAGACTCTATCTTATATTTTTTTGTTTTTGTTGGTAATGTCGGGTGATTCTGTTTTGTTTTGATCTGGGTTTTGTGACTAGACATGATTGTTTTTCTGTAATACCGAAATCCCACGATCCGCGATTTTGCGGACGAGGCTGGACGACGGACCGTGGGAAGGTGTACGTGCGGGGTATCGCAGACATCGGAAGTTCCTCGGTGCACGGTGCGTGGCGGTTTGTGGTCGTCTGCCGTGTGTGTCCGTCTGCATTATTGCCGTCCGTCGGATTCCACCATAAGGGGTAAGCAAAATTATGAGATACCTTCTTTTTTTCAGAATTTGTACTAACAGATTAATTATAGAAAAGTAATGATGATGAGTTTATTGCATAATTATTTTAGAACGGATACAATTTTTTTTTAATTTACTCCTAAATAAAAATGGTATCCTTAAAAGATTATCACAACGTGGATTTTATTTTTTTATCAAAATCAATGCTTCTATTCGAACTAAATAAACCACTTCGATACCAATAAATGATACAAAACCAATAACACTTCGCATCTTTTAAAGAAACAAAAATAAAATAACAAAAATATAAAACACGTAGTTGTCTGTCTAACAAAACGGTTAATAAAATGTCTACAGCTGCTACGCCGTAGCACGCCGCTACGAACGCGTAGCACGTCGCTACGATACAGTTGAATGAACTTTTTTCCGCTGTAAATGATTATTGATGGGTTAAAGCCTTCCAATTGTTTTTGTGTTATATGTTTAACAAATAATTGTATTGTTTGTACTTTGGTAGCTATTACGTAGTTATTGTTTCAAACAGAATCTATGTATCTATAAATAGTTAGAAATAAATTCGCTTTTCGTATCTGTTTGTGTGACCGGTTGGTTCTTCTAAACTACACCAAGGATTTTGATGTGGTTTTCACCAAAAAAAAAAACAATAGACGTAGATATTTTAGTAACCTATTCCTCAAGAGTCATAAAAAACCTTCTGAATGTCTATTTTCTAAACCTCTGCGTCCAGTGCTCGGCGTCACAACACGTCGTGTTCGGGTTCGCGACTGGTCAATCGTCATCCTGAGGATGCGTCGTTGAGAGGTGACACACGTGTCCTGAAATGGACACGCTGGATACAGGGATACAGGGTTTTTATGACTTTTGAGGAATAGTTAAGCGGAATAATGTTACTAAATATAATTGTCTGCGTCTATTGTATTTTATAATGGATTTCCAATTCACGCCTGACTCAATTAGCGGTTTTCACCATAACTCAGGGAATTTATTTCAGATGGTAATACATTAATATCAAACTAAGATAATTATATATAAAATCTCGTTGTTTTGTCAAGCCAAAAAAACCGTGTGAGTAGCAATTATTTATTTATTTTATTATTTATGTACACACAGTAAAAAAAAAGATACGACATAATTAAAATATGAGTACAAAGGTACTGCTTATTTCTTAAGAAATATTATTTTATTTTGTTATTTTGTTCTGCAATTTTACACACAATCACACAACGTATGTATACTTCTAAGTATGTAGTTCGTTATTATTATTATGTGAAACTTATTTTTTTTAAGTAGGTATGCATACACACATTACATTATAAAACTGATTTGCATCCGTTACCTCACACTTTCGGGTCCTGTTGAAAACCAGCGTCAGGCACTAGTTGTCTGGCATTTTTGCTGAACTGGGCCTTTTTGGCGCAGCCGTGAGGCACACTCCCTTGATAATGTCCTACATCGTACTCTTACACTCTTTATTTGTTTTTTATTTTATTTTATTTTGTTATCTGATGCATATTGTGTGCCTTTTAGTCTGTGCTGAATAAATGTATTTTCTTTCTTCTTTCAGGGGCGGGTTAGTGGTCTTTAAAATAAATGGTTTTTTTTTAGAGCTCGACATGAAAAAGCTATCCTTAAATAAACAGCTGCATAATGTTTCATGTATTAGATATTAATTATTAAGAAGCTGTCCTGATACCGAAGATTACCTACAGACATCTAGAAAATAAAGATCAGTTCATGCCATGGTTAACACATTAGCCAATCAGCAAAAGGAAACGGGGATAACTGGCCAGGGCTCACTCCTGGAGACTATTTAATTTTTATGAGTCTTTTCATTACTCTTTTACCGTCCTTAGAACATTTTCTTGAATAGCTCGTTAGGGGCTAATGAAGAACAGTCCAAGATAATTGTGTTAACCACATTACAATTAAATTATTACATTTGTATTACGCACACTCACGCTAGCGATTCCCGGAAGTTCGCGGCTGGTCCGGAAGCTAACGCTCGGTACCTATTTGAATTTAGTTACTTTGAGAATTCAATTTCACTTCACATAAATGTTTTTCATTTGAAAATCTCTAAGACTGTGCATTATGCATAGAATACACCGGTGACATTGACCAATCAGGAGTTGGAGGGCTTAATAGAATGCAAGTTCATACTTTTTTGTGAGTCACAGGCTTGCGTATTTGCGACTTTATATCTTTGTGGTTTTGTTTACTTTATAAATATCGCCTGTAATCCCCGTAGGGTTAGGCTGAGGTGTGCATATAGTACACCCACGTTTCGCCAGTTATATTTAGGTCGCCTATAATAGGGAGCGAGCCTTTTGCCATCAATCGGGTAAAAATCCAGATTCCCAGCTGCTACTGAGAAATTCCTAGTGGAAAATCCAATAACACTGCCCGATCTGGGAATCGAACCCCGGACCTGTTTTTCGGCAGTAGCATTTGCGACCACTTCACAAAGGAGGCAGTCTTCTATAAAAAAATTGTCTACTTCCTTATCCTTACATATTATAAAACAAAGTCCTTCGCACAGACGCGTCTGTCTGTCGTCCTGTTCGCGATAAACTCAAAAACTTTTGCACCGTTTTTAATGCTGTTTTCACTAATGGATAGAGTGGTTCTCGAGGACGGTTTTAGCATAATTATAATAACCGACATCCATGCGGGCGAAGCCGCGGCCTTCAGCTAGCTATAAATAGATACATAAAAAACTGTTTTAACTTTCTTATCTGTGTTAATGCAAATTTAAGTTGTCTCACGGTTTGTCTTGCCAACAAAAATATATTAGTATTATGTTTGAGTCCAGAAGTAGGTATTGCCCATAGAAACATTTTATGGAACGGTATCTTTGTTAACACACGTGTATGGTTTGCACTAAACACACTGTTGCAACCGCATGTACTATGTAAACATGTGGTTTTCAATTTATTCTTCCAGAAAAACATATTTTTGCGCGGACCTACTCGTTATAAATGTCGTCGGTTATCACTTTACCGATTACAAAATGTTAACAATGTTATTTCAAATGTGCTTTTACGGGTCCCCGAAACGATAAATTGTAATTGTCAATTTTTACGTTATTGATACACATTGATGCACAAATTGATCGTCTACCAAATGACAATATTACTACAATTTACAATTGATCAATTACAATGGATCGTTTCGGGGATGCTTTATATTTAGGGTCTTTCTAGTTCAGATAGTGCCTCGTGCCTATCTTCTGATGTCATGTATATTGTATACCCCGATCTCATTACGCTTACATGATCTTGTCCATCCTACGCTCGCCCACGTGGAAGCTTCCAGCGACTGTAGATCAATAAGATCGTTGATGGCATTTAGTTTCTGACTTCCATATACCTAGAGGTACGAAAAGATAAGTTGTGTTTTAGGTTTCAATTGAAGTTAAAACCATAAATAGACTGTAGATTTGTAAAACATTTTCTTTTTTGTTAAGTACCTGGTACTTGTTGACAGGCCTAAACTGTCCTCTCATACCTAATAACACATTGTAAAAGCCATTAGGCATGTATGCCCTTAGTCATGCAATAATAAAGTCGAACAAAAAAAGTAGCTTAGTTTATAAGATCTGACTAACATAATTTGATGCAATTAAAATTTTCTTTGTCAATAAAATTAACAAATGATCAAATAATTATTAAATTGTGAACCCCTACCTAGATAATAAATGAAAGACAACGTTGAGAATAGAATGTCAAGCAAATAATGGTGATAACAATCTAATATTATAATGAACGTCTGATCAAATCATCGGTAAGTTACTGATCGGAATCAGTAAACATTAACTCAGTCATCTATCGTATCTTAAGTTAGCTCTGTTGTGATTGATTCACGAAAACGACAACGACTAGTCATTTAGGTAAGATGATCCGACATTAGTCTACAGATCATATTTATATGCTTTTATTATCCCACATAACACAGAACTACGCACGGTTTCTACAACTTGGCAAAATATAGAGATTACTTTGTTATAATTACTCGTTAGCTTAATATTAGGGAGTGCCCCAGCTGCCGCCACCAAATTACTAGAAAAGGTTAAAGGATAATCGTTGCAAAAAAGTTTGTGCTCGCGAGGTCTACTGGTTGCAGAACTACTAGTAACATGCTTAGATATAGATTAAGATACCAAACAGCAGTTAATAGACACTGTACGCACATTGGACTTCACAACACACGCCATTTTATAATTATTCAAGATATACGCAACTCCAATTTAGGGATTAGTAGTTACTATTCCCTTATATACATACGTATAACTCAAACGTAACACCGGAGGGGTGAGCAAAGATCATAGCGGGTCGCAGATCGGGTCGGCCGCAATCAAGCGGCCGTCAATCAGCTACCAGCCTTACTTAATTACCTCGTCACGAGTGGGCAGTTATACTTACACGAATGCCCATGTGTGGGTTACACTGTGCATGGAATCCGATGTACCCATAGCATAAAGCATACCTCAGTGTGTGTAAAACACTGCTCACATTAACAAACAAACTTGGTATTTTCCTGTGTGGGTCGAACGTTTTCCTTCTATGTGAATGTGTGTGTGTGTTTGCTCCAACAGCCTGTAAGTATGTGTGTGTTAGACAATTACGTGTGTGTCAATGTGTGTGTGAGTTACAGATACAGAAAGTCAGGGAGAGTAGGCTGTGATTGTCAATTTGTTTATATACGAGTGTGTTGACGGGGTTTTTGATTTATTTTGTGATGTGTAAGATTGGTTTAATCAATCAAATTATTGATCAATTAAAATCTCTTGTTAATTAACCATGATTATAGTATTATCCATATATGCCTACTGCTAAATAAAGGCTTCCGAAAAACTGCTTCCGCAACGAAACATTCCTTTTTATTCCTTCGTCGTCAATATTCAGGTAATATTTGGCAAAATATTGGTGTAAAACGAACGAGAGTGTTCTAATACGTCTTGCAGTTAACTGTAAAAACGGCTGGAATCAACATTATCAATGTCACAAAATCATACCTATACTTCTTTTAGCACGTGGTCAAAATCGGATTTAACGCCACCATTAGGTATATTTTAATACCATTTCGCAAAACAGGTTCAGAAATATTTACCAACAACGCCTCTGTCAATACTATTTAAGAGCATTTATATGGGACCACCACGGAAGTATACCCTTTCGAACAAACAATTTAAGAGCCAAAAGAATCTTGCGCCACTGTGCCTTTGCCTGATTGTCATTTCCTTAACCTCCAAGAAACACCGCACGACAAACCTAGTCTAATCCTTTACATTTACAAGTACTATTGTCAAATTCAGTAGTAAGTACACGTATGCTCCTAATTCTGATTACGTTGTTTGAGGGTAGGATGACAATGACATCATAACAGTTCCAAGGGTCGATTGTATTTGTAGAGGTTAGGCCTGTTTATTTAATAAGGGTGGATTAACGAAGAAATTCACGGTTTTGTTCGAAAATTTGGCGATTAGGTGTAGGAGATTATGGAGTAATTAAATTGGAATGTCTTTGTTTTCGTTCGGGTATCGTGTTACCCAGTAACTGGGTTGTGGAGATTAGATAGGCCGTCGCTCCATGTAAAATACTGGTATTGGGCGACCCCAACATAGTTGGAAAAAGGCTTTGCCGATTGATTGTTTTTGATGAAGAAGTTTGGTATAAAACATAATGCAAATCCAAGTATGTACGTAGGTACTGAAATGAATATTTAATCTGGGTGTACAGAGGGCAAGCCTATGATAAATGATTTATTTTTGTAAGTAGGTTTGTACAAACACTTTTACACGTCAATCACATTTTTTAAAACTAGATGAGGTCGGCGTTTCCTATCTGACTACTCTGAGAAGAAAGGCCGAAACAAACTCAGAGGTCACAGTCTCTTTTAAAGTCCAGACATAATCTTGGTCAGATTATGTGAAGACCATGTAGATTGGTGTCTGAAATGGTCTTTTGAGGAAAGAACCACACAGATTGAGTGGACCTGTCCAGTCAGTGCACGCATTTGTCAGTAATCGTGCAGCTCAACTCCGAATTTAAGGAGCTCAACGATTTGACGAACAATACCAAAGAAAGGACATTTGGTTAGGCCGCATAAATTACTCAAACAGCCAGACTATGATTAATTAAAATTAAGAAAAAATAAATAATAAAAAAGAAAAGAAAGATCCACATAATCTCCACATTCACAATAATTAAAAATAATATAATACTTTACAAAGTAAATATTCATGTCAATGTAAATATAAATATAAAAATCCGGAAATAATCTTGGTCAGATCATTTGAGGACCATGTAGATTTGTGTCTGAAATGGTCTTTTGAGGAAAGAACCATACAGATTTGAGTGGACCTGTCCAGTCAGTGCACGCATTTGTCAGTAATCGTGTAGCTCAACTCAGAACTTAAGGAGCTCAACGACTCGACGAACAATACCAAAGAAAGGACATTTTTGTAGGCCGCCTATAGTACTCAAACTGCCAGATAAATAAAAAAATATGATCCACATAGTCCTCAAATTCACAATAATTAAAATAATAATAATATTATACTTCACAAAGTAAATATTCATGTCACTGTGTAGGTATATAATAAAATAAAAGTTACCAAAAATAACAAAACTCGTAAGTAAGTAATTTAAAACCAAAACCAAAAAAAATAAATGTAGAAATTGGAGCAGCTCAATCCCAAGCCTTTTTGTCCTCAATGTAATCTTTAATGGTATAAAACGCTTTTTGGCACAACTTACGTTTAATGAATGTTTTGAATTTATTAAGGCTTAGATCTTGTACGTGGCTTGGAAGCTTATTGTAAAAGCGTATACATTGACATCTGAACGAGCCACCTATTTTCTTGAGCCTTGTTGTAGGTACAACAAATTTGTGTTTGTTCCTAGTATTTATATTATGGATATCACTGTATTTTTTAAACAATTTTATATTTTTATGTGCGTATAAAAGATTTTCAAAAATATACTGTGAAGGCACAGTCATTACATTTATCTCCTTAAATTTCTCTCTGAGAGAGTGTCTCGGACTTAGTTTATAAATTGATCGAACAGCTCTTTTCTGCAAAACAAAGATAGTCTGAATGTCAGGGGCATTTCCCCACAACAGAATACCGTACGACATTACACTATGAAAATAACTAAAGTACACTAAACGGGCTGTCTCTATGTCAGTTAAATTACGAATTTTTCTAACAGCATATGCTGCGGAGCTTAGTTTTTTTGACAATTTATCTATATGTGGGCCCCACTGAAGCTTAGCATCCAAAGTTAAGCCCAAGAATACTGTTTTATCTTCGGGATTCAATTCTTCACCCTTTATCAACACATTAGTTTTCACCTGCCTAACGTGGGGTAGCGTAAACTTAATGCATTTGGTTTTTTTTTCATTAAGAAGTAAATTATTAACATTAAACCAGTGAACTACTTTTGCGATCGCGCTATTTACATCGTCAGTAACCAGCTGCTGACGTTTAAGTTTAAACAAAAGCGAAGTGTCATCCGCAAACAATACTATCTCATGATTATCCTTTATGAGGTAAGGCAAGTCATTAATATAAATAAGAAACAAGAAAGGACCAAGAATTGAGCCCTGTGGGACTCCCATTGTTACTATAGATCCGGGAGATCTTTTCCCATTAACGTCAACGCTCTGAATCCTATTACTCAAGTATGAAGTAAGAAGATCCAGAGCGGTGTTCCGGATTCCGTAGTGGCGGAGTTTCCTGATTAATGTTTCATGAAGAACGCAATCGAATGCCTTAGACAAATCACAAAAGATGCCCAAGGCATCGCATTTATCTTCCCATGCATTATAAATATGTCCTAAAAGTTCAACACCGGCATCAGTTGTTGAACGACCCCTTGTGAAACCGAACTGCTTGTTATGTAACAATTTATGTCTATTAAAAAATCTTTGCAATTGCTCTAAAATTAGCTTCTCAAATATTTTACTAAAGGTAGGTAGTACTGAAATAGGTCTATAATTTGTGGGGTCTGATGTACTACCTGATTTAAACAAAGGTATTATTTTACTATTTTTCATAAGGTCAGGAAACTCCCCACAGTCGATACAATTATTAAAGATAAGAGCTAAAGTAGGTGCTACAATGTCAATAATAGACTTAGCAACTTCTACAGAATTACCCCACAGATCTGCAGTCTTTTTTACATTTAAAGTGTGAAAGGTTTTAATTATGTCTCTACAGGTAATATGTTCAAAAACAAATTCCGATTCGCAAACATTAACATTTTCCTTAAGCAAAGACTCAGCAACAGAAGGTGATGAGTTTAGGGATTTAGTAGTAGAAACGGGAATATCTGAAAAAAAATTCTCAAAGGCCTCGGCGACTTGTGAGTCTGATTTTATTATGTTGTCATTAATAGACAGGCTGTAGTCAGTATTTCGGTTACTAGACCTTCCCGTTTCACTATTAATAATATTCCAAGTGGTTTTAATTACATTACTACTGTTTTTAATCTTCGAACTCAAATAACGTGACTTGGCCATACAACAAACTTTTTTAAATAATTTTGAATAATTTTTAACATATAAATTAAATTCAACAGTGTTTACATAGGTCCTTTCACTGTACAGCTCATAAAGCCGTGTTCTACTTTTATGAATACCAATGGTAGCCCAATCACTGAAAGATACATTACTATTAACCGAGATAGTCTTGGGAATAAAGGTGGAATTAAATTGTTTACAGTATAAATTAAAAAAATCATCATATAGATGACTAGGATCAGTATGATTTGACAAAACTGGTAATGTATTAATTAGTTTTCCTTTAAAAACCTCCAAGCGACTTGCAGTTTTGGGGTTAAATGTTATATCCTTTTTAGCCACTTTGTTGTTTTTGATAGGGATAGTAACCCTTTGCCCGCAATGATCGGACTTTAGTAGATTTATAATTTCTTTGTGGCTTGGTATAATATCTGTATAAATATTATCTAGGCATGTGGCACTAGTAGGTGTTATTCGAGTGGGCTCCAAAAATAGGTTTACAAGATTGTAGGACTGAAACAAACTTATTATTTTACTACAAGAACCTGAATTTTCTAACAAATTAACATTAAAATCACCGCAAGTGATAATAGACTTATTGGAGTTGCAAATCTTGTGTAACACTTCATCCATTACCTTTTCAAAACAGTCATACAATCCTGAAGGGGGTCTGTACACACTTAATACAATAAACTGCTCCAATTCTATACAGGCTATTTCAACTGTCCGTTCGACAGATAGGCTCACAATATCCTTACGGTCTTTAAATTTCAGCTGGTTACTTACTAAAATTAATGAGCCACCATGTATAGCATTTACTCTGCTGAACGAACTACCAACCTGGTGATTATCAAAATTGAACAAGAACTGGGTGCTTTTAAGCCAATGTTCTGTTATACAAAGAATATCAATATTGTTAAAATTCATAAATAATTCTACTTCTAAATCTTTGTTCATAAATCCTTGAATATTTTGATGCACCAGGTTAATATTATTTACTGATTTTAAACTTTTATTTGATTTTATTTTGCAATTCTGTATACTATTGCTAGAGGTTGTCTCTGTTGTCTGATGTCTGTTGCCTAATGTTATTTACTGTTTTGTTTACGTTTCTTCATGATATCACTTGCTCGTAAAATAGTCCTAGAAGTTGAAGCGAGGCAGTAAATCCAATTTTAGAATATGTATTGGTATGTGTTACTAAGTGCGAATTATACAGTGTCTTATTCTGCGAATAAATTTTGAATTTTTGCAGTTTTTCCACATAAAAATAAGTGTCAGATGACAATTTTATTCCACGGATAAAAGAAATCTGACTTTGATAAAATCTGCCCTATTCCTTTCCTATTCCTAGCCCTTATAATATATCCCTATTCCCTCTAATATATCCTACTCGTATTCTTAAATTAATTCAAAAAGAATGCAATTTTTCAATTAATAATATAATAATTATTATAAAAGGAAAAATATAATAAATATAATATTAGTAACGGTTTCACCGGAAGATAAAATTAAATTATTAATTTACTAAATTATCCTTATTCTTAGATAATATGACGACGTATCTCGATAGTAAAGAAACTCAAACTCAAACTCAAAGCATTTATTTCAATTAAACCATTTACAGGCACTTTTGAATTGTCAAGGAGTCGGTCAGTCAGAAATATGAAGCTAGTTGCCCATTCCAAAGCGTAGTAGGTACCTACCTATGGAGAAGAACGGGCAAGAAACTCCACGGACACTCTTTTAAATCAAAATATTGTAACAAAATATTGCTTACATCATTTATGTTGAAATTATACATGTGAGAACAATGTAGAAAGCACGTTAAAAGTGTCCGCAATTATAACATAAAAACAAATCAAAAATTAAAATAAGCCATGGCAGCTAAGAGATGACCAGTCACAACTGACGGCGCCCGTTCACGAACATGACGCATGGATCAGCACCATTCAGCTCAACCATTTTGAAGGGAGCTAAATGATCCAAGAGTCATTGACATAGGTAAGGTAGGTTTAAAAGATCGTCTCTGCAGATGAGATGTAAAACTGAGACACCCGTAGGCACTTTAAGAAATTGGCTGCTGATATTTTGTTACACATTATGATATTCTACACATTTTCCTTCGACCAAAACGAGAATAAATGGCTCTGAGCACTCAAATTTCCTAAAGAACTTTGTATACTACATAAAATAATATGATCTTAGAAATACGTAAGCAATTGACCCATTTTATACCTGTGAAACCGTAGCTTTGTAGCTTCGTAGAGCAGCTACGCCGTAGGTGGCTACGACTCGTAGCATTACCAATACAGGGTGTTTATTTAAATCGAAATGTGCTTATGCTAGACAATCGAAGGTCACATTAAAATCTGAAAACATTAATGTACACACTCGAGAAAAATAGTCGACGTGTTTTCATAGATAAAATCACCAGTTTTTTTTTTCAGGAACTGCATTTATTTTTGACACAATATTATTCAATAAAAATATGATAAGTACTCTTCATGATTACTTGACCTTAATATCTTATTATTCTATGCCTACTCCTTTCACATCTCTAGTCTCTACACAGCCTGTATAAAAATATGAATTCCAAGTTTTCTATTTTAAAAGTTTCAAAAGTATCTTAAAATAAAATATATTCAAAGACATTTTAGTATTTTGGATAACAGCCAGATTTAGTTGTGACGTTAATTTTAATGCGTCTGACCTGATCAACCTCGCTGCGTATTATTTTGGCAAAATAAGTAACTATTAAGATGTTTACGAGAGACTTGAGAAGGATATTAAGAAACATGCTTCAAGGATTTTTGTATTAGTTTAGGATATTAAGAAAAAAATGCCGTTTTTAGGGTTCCGTAGCCAAGTGGCAAAAACGGAACCCTTATAATTTCGTCATGTCCGTCCGTCCCGATGCCATTTTACTCGGAGACTATTGGCACTATACAATGTAGTGAAATAACATTGTTTTAGTCAATAGTTTTTGAAATATGCTATATTTTCGGTTACGACTGCAGTAATAATTTTATTTTTCATAGTTTTTTCGAGAAACACTGTGAAATACAAACTTATTTTTGCGGTCGTTGAAATTCATGCGCAAATATTCATCGTCACTACGGAACCCTTTAACTGTGCGTGGTCCGACACGCACTTGGCCGGTATTTTTTTTCCAACTTATTTCATTTGTTGGCTATCTTGTAACATTGTTGTGGGCAGCTGAGTGCTCTCTTTTATAAGAAAGGCATTTAATAAAATTAAATCCCTCCTGGAGTGGATCATTGTTGCGTGGCTGCAGGCAATATCCTTTTGAGAGACCACTTGTCCAAAAGTGAACTGATTGGTTTCTCGTTGTTTGTTTTTTTCTCACTGTTGTCTGCGTCCATTATTTTAAGTAGAATTTTTGCAAAATCGAACTGATTTCCTACGGCAAACGACTTCTTATATCTTTGAAACTTGTAAATTTGAAGTT
Organism: Lithophane socia; assembly: GCA_947522985.1. Classification (NCBI taxonomy): domain Eukaryota; kingdom Metazoa; phylum Arthropoda; class Insecta; order Lepidoptera; family Noctuidae; genus Lithophane; species Lithophane socia. The sequence continues at coordinate 18,090,056 of OX383252.1, forward strand.
GCAATACTTTTCTTCTTCTTAGAGCGTCGATTGCAACCTAAATTATGTCATCCCAGAAATGAGCTAAAGAAATGATTAATTTTGAGCTTTACCTATGCACTTTGAGCGTGTCTCAGGACACGCTCAAAGTGCACACACAATTTCCGCCATCAGCCTGCATAGAACGACGTAAATATCCAACCCACATAATGTCTTCCCACAATGATTGCAAGTCAGGGCCCGTCACTATTTGTGCGTTGCAATAGAAGTAAAACAAGGAGCCCGATTTTTAACTCTTGCAAACTATAAAACAATTCAATAAAATTAAAAAAAAACAGTATTTTAAGGGAATCGAAAACACACTCCACTGTCACATTTTAAAATCAGTCACAATATCAAACTTTCCGAACTGAGTGCTATTTACTCTAACTTATGTCCATAACTAGTATAGATTATGTAATTAAAATCCAATAATCCAGTCAAGTCAATATTCCCCTTGGTAAGACTGGTTGTCAGACTTTCGGGCTTCTACAGACCCGTAACGACTGTCACAGAACAACGAATGACAGCCGGGACCAACGACTAAACGTGCTTTCCGAGGCACGGAGGGGTCTCGGTATGTAAAGATAGTCACCCATCCACAGACCAACCCCGGCAAGCGTAGCTTAACCTGATAGATCGACCCGAATGGCTGTTATTACTTTGACACGAGCTCCTCGTGTTAAAAATTAAAATCCAACAAAGACAAAATAAATCTACTACGTAGGTACCAGTTCTAAAATGACTGTTGCAATTTCCGCCATCAGCCTGCATGAAACGTTGTAAATACCCAGCCCACATATCAGTTCCCATAATGATTGCAAGTCAGCCCGTCACCAATTATGCGTTGCAATATTTCAAACGTTTATTGCCATGCGTGGCTTTTAGCTATGCTAGCTTAGATCTAGATAGCATAACCTACTTTCAGGGTAGCTGCATAATTACCTCTGATAATAACAACACAGCACTCAATCATAACTTATGGTTTAATATCAGTATGTGCCACGGTTTACTTTTGGATTTATAATTAAAACGGGTGAAATCTAATTAGTGACATAATCTACGGCTAATGACAGTTAAAATCTGTATCCTAAGTCACATTCTATCACCGATGACGATGATGGAAAAGGCAAAAATGTATAGAACTGACTTAAGCTATCGAAAAGCTTATGTCAAAGTCGTTGTAGAAATACGAAACGCTTTCGAAGCGATTGTCACTTGTCTGGGCCCTCTGCTAAGCTTAGAAACTGTTAAAATGTTGTAGGTATCGATTTAAAAAAAAGCACAATCATAATGAATTTGAGAAAGTCCAATAATGCCACTGCTCATCTTCTAGAATTATCTTTTAGTCCCAGTTTAATATAGATATCAGGTTACCTAAATTAATCTCACCGCAAAGCCATATAAAGAATACATCATCTATTTAAATTATACTATGTTATTATTAAAATAACAGTATATTGAGTTGTTCCTAACTGACTGAGCAGTGTGTTGGTTGTTGGTATCTGTGTGGGTTTAATTTATTTTTACCCGACTACGGCGAAGAATAAAGGATTGATTTTGACTGGTACATATGTATGTAAGTATGTATGTATGTATGTATGTTCATCTGTTCCCTCCTATCTTCTTAACCTCTCAGGTTCCTTGCTGGAACGCGTAATTCTTTTAGGGCCCGCTGCTCGACCGACATCGCGCCCCGGGGGCCCGCCGCGTGTCAGCGGCTCCGGGTAAAACCTCAATATCTTGAGTTATACTTATCGCAGCTCGATAACGTAAAGTAGTTTGGATTCTTGAATAAACAGACCACATACTTATCTATATACGGTGAACGGATGAATACAATAGGATTTACGATAGTACAATATTATCGTAAAGTGCGTGGTAGTTTATTTGTTCTTATGTTTTGACGATTTCTGTTAAAAATACTGTTTCTATTGTTATAAAATTTTGCAGGCAGTATTATGAATAGATAACGAATCTAAAAAAAATAACAGTTTGAGATAATAACAGAAAATAAAAACCAAAATTATTACGTAACTAGAGTTCATCGTGACCTTGATTTCAAGGACCGTATTTTGACGACAAAATGTTATTATTATGTCGTTATAGTAGTGAAAATCACTTACAAATTGATTCAATCACACTAATTAATATTTTATAGTAGCTTTCTACGCTGTAAACATCATAAAACAAACACTATTCACATAATCACCACCACACTCAGTACTTTCACGGCATTTTTTGATACGCTAATTTTGCACACTCAACTTATGTATTTTGGTAATATTAATATCACACACGATGTATAAACTATTATTCTGCCCCCGATAGAAAAAAAGACGCATCTAACAGTTTTTCCAGATTTGAGTTATATACATTGCCGGAATCAGAAAAAAAAGGCGCATCTGCTTGTATTTTTAATATTTTTCTATCTTCCTCCAGTGCGGTTTTAGCACAACAAAATAGGGCGCTTCTGTTCATTTCTTACACCCGATTGAAGATGAAAAGACGGATTTATGTGACATTTAATTAAAAAGTCATTTATGTAGATAATGTCCTTATACTTTATAGTTTTTTTTTTTGTCAGTAATATTAGCGTTTGAAATTTAAAGGACGCGTCTGGGCAGATGCGTCCTTTAAATTTCAAATGCTTCCTTGCGAAATGAAGAAAAACATTAAATAATACTTGATGGAGTAGACGTAAATGGCTATTTACGTCTATTCAATTAAGTAGGTATGTAATACTTTTCTTAATTTTTTATGCTAAGATAAAACTGGTTTTTCCTTATTTTTATTATAATAATTAAAAAAATCATATTATATATGAAACCAAGTTAAAGCCTATCATAGTGGGCATTATTTTCAAATTTTAGTATGTAATTATTTTAATTTACTCGAAGACAGCAAACAATTTCCCGTTTCATTCATTAAAACATTTATTTCTCCGTTTTTACTTTTTGTTAGATCCGTCTTTCTTACTATCGGGGGCAGTATTAATTTGATTTAATATCACTTCACGACGATTACGGCAGCAAAAACACGAAATTATTATTAAAATATTTTTATTTATTTATTATTTATATTTAATTAACAAGTAACAGGACTCAAAAAGTTAGTTAAATATGCACGGAGGCCGTCCGCGCACACCCGCGCAGGCGCTCTGACAGATGACACTGTCAAACGTCAATTTTTATTTTTTAAATATTATTTTTTAGTGGTGTTCCATGCACAGATTAAGCATTTAGTAGATTAATTTGACGTGAATATCATCCAACTCTAGAGTGCTACTGCCCATAGACACTATTAACCCGTATTTCAGTAGAAATAGAGATCTAAGTTGCGTGGCATCGACTGATGCATCAGTGGGGCTTGGGGAGGATATTTCCGATTGATGCATCGCGTGCATCATTAGGACTCAAGCGGTTAACCACTCATCACAATTTGACAAATAAGGTATCGTTGGAAGCGTCTTGATTGTCCACTGGTTATAGCCTATGTGACGTCACATTAAATAAAAAATGGCGCCCTCTAGAGTAAATAAAAAAACTAAAAAAAAAAAATCGTTTAATCGTACCATGTTGGGTATCAAATAAAAGGGCTTAATGAGCACATTTCAAAAATATATATATTATAACCCCAAAAGAATTTAAAAATATAGAATTTATAAATTTGTCTGTCTGTGGTGTCTTGTTTATACCTTTTTAGTCGTAGTTGGGTTTTAGTTTTTATTACTTATTTTTTTTTTTTTTCTTTAATTATTTATAGGTACTGAAATAGATAGAGATAGAGCTATTTTTTTATAGGTTACGGTAATGCCTTCGAGGAAAGTTGAAAAAAGACTTCATATTCATAAAAGCAAAATGTGAATAATATTTCCTTTGAAAACTTTTGTATATTTTATTAATCACCGAAAACGTTCAAGAACAGAACCTTCATAGCCTTCAGAAAAATGAAAGTATAAAATAATGACTTAACCTATTTTACAAAAGCGGTTACATACACCCTGTGAGCACCAGTTTTCGTCCAATCGAGCAGAAAACGCGCCATTTTTTTTACCTTTACTTCTCTTTAAACCCCTCCAGTTATTCTTTGAACCGGCTTATTCGTTCGTTAACGTACCCGTCAATTTTGCAACGTCCTGACTACCGACCGTAAAGATAATATCACGGCAATTACGACTTTATGTCAAGGGAATAAAGGTTATTGTGAAATAATGGGATGGTGGTGGATGTTGCGAATTTTTTTGTAACTTTTTTCCTGTAAGATTTTGTTTTTTACGTGGATGTGATGTAACGGAGATACTGCAATGTCAAAGTTATTATGATGATGAACAAAGATATAAAGATAATTACCAAGGAAGAAAAAAACCGACATTCATGGTACACGACCATCAAAAATGGCCACCATGTAAGCTATCTTTCATTCTCAGCAAGAGGTCAATCTGGACAAGAGCCACTATAGTTCAAAGAGGCAGCTAGTTATGCAATATTCAGCCATAATGAGCTCACTTGTTCACATCACACACAAGTCATAGTAAAATGCATCTAAATAACACATTTCATAGAACATAAATGAACAATTTTTTGTCAATGTTACATATTACACAATACACATATTACGCCTTCTTCCCATGGGGGTATGCAGAAACTACAGAACGCCACCTGCTACGATCCTTACATACTCCTTTTGACTCTTTTACGTTCACACACCTGTTACTTACACCTTTTTTGAAAATCAACTTTTTTAACTGTCAGCAGGACTAAAAATCATAAAAAAGTAAAGCAAATAAAAATGTTTAAATATCTAAATATGGACACATAATAATAGTGGCCTATTTATACCCACCAACAAATAGGCTAGCCTATTCTCAGCCTCGCCTCTCAACAACTTCTAAGCACCTGCAACTTTAAACTATACCGTGTATCCGATAACTATGGCCCAAGTTTTGACTCCTATGTCATTTATGGTTAAGAACTTTGAACTGGTTGTTATAACTTGTGCGTTGCAGAACTATCTAATGCTCTTCGAATGTATGAGGAAAGCTGAGCACGTCTTAATGGTTCCAAGTACATTATATGCTGTGCATGTCGGCTTCGTCAAAGGGGTAAGTTGTAATAGTCTTAACAGTAACTTACGCAAAATACGCATTTACCTAAGGTTAAAGCTAATGAGCAAACTCATTAGCTAGTTAGTTAATCTCTGATCTAACATAAGGACATCGATCTCTGAAATGATTTTTCTTGTATGTATGAGTTGGAAGTGATACCCCGACATCCGACATAGGATAGTTGAAAGCTTTCATTCAAAAGTGTCCGTAAAACCTTATTTTAGCTAACTTTTAATGAAATGTTAAGTTTTTTTAGAAAAATATTAACAGATCTTGATTTTCTTTCTGGTCCTTGTTAACCAATGGGTCCAAAATTTATAACCGAACCTACATGACAATATTTACTGAATTATTCAATAAAGACACCATTAAACAACAAACACACCAATAAACCAATAAATCCTAAGCAAACTTCGTACCAACCCTTCAATACCCAACATTAATAAACTCATAATACATAAAACAAAGCCTATTTAAAAACACATTAAATCAAAACCCCACGGGATTCAGTCCACGCCAATTTAATACAACCATAACAAAAGGGGTGAGAATTTATAGTACAAAATTTTATACTCAAGGAAGACGCCTTTTTCCTGTCACCCTTGATAAATATAAGTGTCCTTTTCGTGCGGAACCATTATTAAATTTTATGTGGCAGCCCTTCACAATACACCCACTTATTGTAATTGCGATGTTCCAATTATTAATGATGCTAGCAGCCCTGTAATGTGTCTGTTGTAATTATAAATTGCGTTTTGTTAATTATTTTAATACTTTTAATTGGATTTTAAAGTGATAAGGGTTGGAGGACATTTGATATGTTGTTGAACTTTGGAGGCGAAATCGTGAATGGGAGGACCAATAATACAGTTCATATTTTTAGGTTCAGAACTAGGTTTTCTAAAAAAAAGGAATTTTATAAACGCTAGGCTCTCATTGGCTTCTCTGCCAACTCAATTTGGAGAATAAACCCAAAAGTAAAATTTGCTTACAGAAAAGTGTATTTCAAATGAAATTCATCAAACATTCTGCTATTTAATCCTTACAACCGTGTTAAACAATTCACAACAACATTATACTAAAATCATTACACGAATACCGACCTTAATGAAGGTAGTCAAACCCATAGCTACTCGTACAGTACAGTCACAAACAACAGGGGAACACGAAACTGCACTAAAACGAACAAAAGTGTGTCCGCGACAAATTTTTCACTTGGCGTCATAACACAGTTTGCGTGTGACTGTACAAATAAAAATGTATGAAGCCGAAACTTGAAAAGCGTTGCAACGGGCACGCGACGAAAAAACGATGAAGCAATTTTTCTGGATTGTGTTACATTGATGTATGTGTGTAGGTGTGTTTTGTTACTTTTACGACCGTTTTCCACCGCAATAATTTTTGTTTTCTATAGGAGTGAGAGAGACGGGTTGTGTTTATCAGCTTCTTGTCAGCGTTCGTTGACTCGACTCTCTCGCTCATTTCAGCATCTTCCCGCGTTAGTATTTGGGAGTTATCATTTAATCCCGATACGGTATAAAATTATTTTGTACAGAAGGACTATCTTTATTTTGATCATAGTCACTTTACGTGCTCCATTATGATGTAGTGATAGATCTTTCTACAATCCCAGTTTTAGCACTAATACGTCGTTATACATAATATACAGTATCCGTTCTATATTGTCACTATATACATCATAACTATAGACATCATAGCAGTACATCAGTACCCAACACAAAAACACAGGAAAATCAAAGTAAACAATAAAAATAAGGCACTCGAGTCACGTCACCCGAAGATTATGGCGGGACGACGTAGAGTAATAAAAAAAACACGAATCACGCTGTGCCGTGACGTCAACGTGACATTCGTCACACGTGTGACAGCTGTTTTGTTAACCTGGAACGATTTTTAGACTGCGACGGTTTTTCGCCACGCTTTTTCAGGATAGAGAAATAAGGATACATAAATTTAGTTCGGAGAGTTACTTTCGTATTTATAATATTAGTAGCTTGCACCCGCACCTTCACCCGCATGGTATGTCGATAAAAAGCCAGCCTATGTCGTTCTCCAGGGTGCAAAGTATCCACATACAAAATTTCATCCAAATCCGTTCAGCCGTTTTAGCGTGAAAGCGTAACAAAAAAACAAACTCACTTAAGCATTTAAGTTCGGATATACTAGATTTTGCCCGTGGCTTCGCCCGCGTGGATGTCAGATATCGTCCCACGGGAACGTACTACCGGGATACTTAAGAAATGTTGGGCTTCCTATAAAAACTTTCATCCCCTATATCACCCCCAATAGGATTATTTTTGAAACAAAAAGTAGCCTATGTCCTTTCCCAGGGTGCCATCTATCTTCTTGCCAAATTTTGTCGAAATCCGTTCAGTGGTTTAGGCGTGAAAAGGTAACATACAGACAGACAGACAGATAGAGTTACTCTCGAATTTATAATATTAGTATGGAAGTATGGATGTATGGTGGATGTATGGGTTAGTGAAGATTTAAAAATAAACACAAAACATAGGTATAGTTAGGCACATTCCGCGGAAAAAATATATCACCGAAATAGTGTTCGCTTCATATAATAAAAAATGGTTCGACCCTTCTTGTTTCCAAACGCTACCATATTTTAGAAGTTGATCGAGATTTTTTATGAGCTAATAAGTGAATACAGGGGGCTCCTAAATCACTTCACTTAAAAAAAACAGTCAAACTAAAGCTTCCTTCATCTTTGAAATCTGTTAATAATACAGTTCGCAAGTTCCGAGTGTGGCTTTTATCTTGAACCCTTAGTTGAATCCTACAACATTTTTATATTAACCATGTGCCCCCTAGGCAAAGATGGAAGCATCACCCCATTTTACCCCGGTGTCGCAAGTTACCCCACTATTATCTCGGAGTAGCAAGAGAATTGTAAAAGGTGGGTCGGGATGCATTAGGTACTTGCCTACACTAATAAGGTTACAGTTCCCTTGTTCTGTAAATGGTTGGTACAATACAGTTAATTAAGTCTTTTTCAGATGGCTCCTCATTTTATTATTATTATAGACTAGCTGCGCCCCGCGGTTTCACCCGTGTAAGTCTCGATCCCGTGAGAATATCGGGATAAAAATCCTATGTGTTAATCCAGGTTATAAACTATCTGTTTACTAAATTTCATTCAAATCCATTCAGCCGTTTTTGCGTGATTGAGTAACAAACATCCAAACACACAAACTTTATAATATTAGTAGGATTTAAAACATATTCACTTTATTATCAACATACCTCAGTGTGTATGAGGACGGGCATCGAACATGCTGACCTGGTATATCCTAAACGTATCGTTCTGCATTGTGTCCGTCTCCAAGAGAAAAAGTTAAAAAATTTAATGGCAACAGTGCCTTTCAATATGAAAAACAGTAATATTGTTAGGCGGCCGAAATAAAGTGTTAATACTTTATCAAACAGTTGCTCAATACAACAAAGTACAAACATCTCTAACAATAAAAATCAATTCTCAAGCGCCATTTAACTCTATCCATATCTCAAAACCAATACATCATGTGAGAAACAATAGTGTTGCACATACTAATCGATAGTGCTGTACACACTACAAGTTTGAACAGTTCTCCCGGAACAGTGATAAGTAACCGTTCCTCACGACTGACTTTTACAACTTGAGAAGATACATGGCCGGTGCACTGGCTTACTTTCACCGTGCGATCAATAACTACTATGTTGGATCTTGGCTTTATTTAATTCTGATAAAATAATAGCGTAGGGAACTTATTTTACTGTAAAAGTATGTATAAAAAAAATATTGTAAAAAGTTATATTAGAATTCATGACTTATGAGCTTCAGCCAGCAATTTATTACTTAACTGATAGGACCAGTTTACATACTTACCTCCTGGCATCATACATAGATGCTGTGAAAATAATGATTTGTCCTCTGATAGTCCCAAAGTGAAAACATATTCCTAAAGTTAGCGTACATTTAACAAAACGACTATTACATCAGCATTACATTTTCGACGCATCATGCTTACGAAATAGAACCTACTTTCCGCATTAACTTCACATTTCATTGTGACATTGAACAATAAAAATCTGTCTCTTTCTGTGCCATTTCTGTAACAAAAAATATAAATACGGCCTTGGCTAGGCTCGAGCCAATTATAGTCGTTGTCGAACTTTACTCTCCATAAGAAACATGATAACGTATTTTATATGCTCCAAAATTGACGCTCCAACCGTTATCATCCTTGGAATATTTCCTCATATCTCTGGAAGGGTACGAACATAAAATTTACGAACACTTCCCGCGCAACATATTTCTAATCGACAATAAATCATTACGGACCTTTGTGCATTCCCGTGTGCTTATCCTTAAGCACCGTGAGCTCGTAAATCTTCCCGAACTCCTCGAACATGGGCCGGAGGTCATCCTCCTCCAGATGTCGCGGTATCTGGCCTATAAACAGTTTGACGGCGTCTCTGCCGGCGCCCGGCGGCGCGCCTGTCCGCTCCGCCGGCGTCAACGGTGACGCGCGCTTCGCATCCGAACCGAGGCTGTGCACCGGCGTCGACGGCGCCGTGCCGACACTCGAGTCACAACTTTGAGGAACGCTCATCATGTTCAAATTCTGCATATTGTAACCCAACAACATCGGGTTCACGCTACGCATATTTGCGCCCACAATCATGTTTATCACAGTTAACAGACTTTAATGAACACAAATTTTTAATCACAGTGCTTTGTACTTCGTTTGCCTTAATCTATAAATTCGGTTTGCACGTTATTTTAAAGCTCACTCGTGTTTACTTTCGTTTTTCGCGGAGGGCGAGTGTTTAGGAGGTGGGGCTGGCGTGTGGGTGTGCGGCAGAGCTGCGGCTGTGTGCGTGCCGTCTTCTCACAGTCACCCCGTAATGCGTAATATTATCGATCGGTATAGTAACGGTAGTAGGCAGTACAGTCGTCCCCCCGTTTTTCTCACTGACGCGGATTTATTTCTGATTTTTTATGAGTGATTTTTTTTCTATTAATATTTAATTTTATAATATTATTATTTAACAGTTATTTAACAAAAAATGCACATCAATGTAACTAAAAACGACACCTTAGATAACACTTAATAATAAACATTTGCTTAGTTAAATGATTTAAATATTAATTATAATTTACACTGAGAAAAAATTTGGCACGCTAATTCTACACAACAATTTTTGAGCGAAAATTTTCTAACACAGTTTTCCGAAAAGTCTTAAAATTTCCCACTAATTTGGAATGTTGTTACAGAGTTTTTCACACGTGAAAAAAGTGTATAATGTTAGTCAGTGTTTACGTAGCGAGAGCGGCGTCGCACGGGGCTCTGTTTACAAACAAACCGCGGTCCGACACACGTTATTTTCTATATTTTTTTTATTTTTATGCCACCGTTTACCTCTGATTGTTCACACGCAATTTGTCACTGTATACACGAAAAATGTTAACCAGAAAAATTGTAAATATTTTTTTAACTGACACACTTATCACTAGTTTACTAATCTAACTTATATTAGCACTTGACGACGATTAACCATGACTTGACGCACAAACGAAAAGCACAAAACACGAACTAAATGAGACAACAAATTCGCCGTGTTCCCGTCTATATGCCTACATGTCCACTAACCTAAAATTCCCTCCGAGGTCCCCTCATAGCACGCCATGGGGGAGCCTCCAGTCTTGATACAATCCTCCCTTTCACTCACCCTTAGATACGCGAGTAAATTCGCTTTGTGTGAATAGGTTGATTATTTGAAATTTCTTGTTTCGCTATTCTGTTGACGGTGTTGAGGCGGCTGTAGGTTTCGCGTTGAATTATGTGGAAAATTTTACTCGTTTTAGTTGATAATTTACTGAAATAATGCGTGTTTTTATGTTTTTCAGCGAGATAATTTTTGTTATAATGTTAAACATACCTTTATTTACCTTTCAGATTTTTAGGAATTAATTAAAGCTTATTTTATGAGTTTCAAGGAACAAGCGCTCTCGTATTTGTAACGATTTTTCTTTAGTTTTTCCGCTTCGTTTTAAAAAGTATGAAGGATTGTTCGTAATAAGTATTTTGCGGTTAGAGTATTAAAACATACTGCTATAATACTCTACTGATAAGTTTTATCTGTAAAAATAGACCATATTATTAATATTATGATTTAATTCAATAAAAGTTATATTTTATTTATGCCGTAATAAATTATATGAACCGGATTATTTTAACTCTTCGAATTCAAAATAATGCTTTTAAAAGCGCCAACCAAAAAAAGACCATTGTATCATTAATAAACACAGCTTAAACCCGCATCAAGTGTTAGCAAAAAAAACCTTTGGTTCTGAATAATTTAGCCAACCGACGCTTAGTAGTCGCTCGTAAAACGCAATGGCAAATTCGGTAAAAGGTCTTCAATGTTTGGTCGAGCTATAATTCAAGCCCCAAAAATAGCAAAGGGGATGAAGCCCCTCTCGCCCCTGCGCCTCACCCCCCGGACCTCAGCCTCCGATGATCTTTGCACGCAACTCGTAATGGCTGTTTAGAAAAATACATAAAAAAGGAAACCCTCCTTGAGTTTTCTCGAGGATGATTTTTTTTTAAATTTATGAAGTATAAAAATATGGTAATATAGGGACTTAATTACGGGTCTTGTTGTGCTATTTTTGTTTTTTTTTCATACCTGTATCGCTGAAGGGCGCTAGTGGAGTTGGCGATGCACGCACTCGTAATTATCTGTAAGACGAACTCTTGGAAAGGGGAGTATTAAGTTCTCTTTTTACCACCGTTATTATGATTTTTTCTTTTAGACTGAGCTATCTTAGGGCCGGATGTATAATAATAGGTCGACTATGTATATTTTTAGCTTTATGTGTGAATATTATTATCCAGGTCAGGTATAATATAAAATATTTTGTACAATTGGACTCTTTTAAAGTCGGAATGGTGTCAAGGGTTATGCCTACGTAGAATTTTAGTTTAGTATTTGAGTAGGTAGAGAACCCTTAGCGTGGGATGATCAACAGCTGATGCATTGTTTTGTCACTTTTATGCTCCATTCATAGCGAAGTTTAATATTTATTACTCTGTTGGGGTCTTATTACTTTTTTTTTTCATTTTAGTTGAGTAATTGTTATGTGATGCGTGTAATATGTGACACATGGTACTAGATACAATAGCCGTAGATATATTTAGTAATTAACCTATTCCACTCAACTATTCCTCAAGAGTCATAAACCCTGTAAGAAATCGACACAAGTGTGTGGCAACACGTCGTGTTCTGGTTCGCGTCTGGTCTATCGTCATCCTGAGGATGCCTCGTTGAGAGGCGAAACACGTGTCGATTTTTTACAGCGTTTTCTATGACTCTTGAGGAATAGTTAAGCGGAATAGGTTACTAAATATATCTACGTCTATTATATCTTATAATGGATTTCCGTAAAGTCACAACTGAATCAATTAACTACATGGTACTATAACAATAAAGAAGAGTTAGTGACAATGAGTTCTTCTGACTAACATCAGTTTAGTAATGTTTCCTACCAGTTACATAATCAGCCTATAATGTTCCCGCTCCTGGGACACAGGCCTCCTCTCGGTGAGAGGGAGTGGGTCGTAATATACCACGCGAGCCCAGTGTGGGTTGATGGATGCCACATGTCTTCGAATTTTTGGTTCTAGGACATGCCAAAGTAAAGCGCCTGCCTGGTTTCGAACCTACGACCTACAACTCGTAGGTCGCGGCCACAGACACAGATGCTACTATTGATGACATTTTACCTAGGCCCTTGGAAATACATGAGCTACTTTTCACCCCAAATAATTTAAAACGTAGCCGGGACAACTAGAAAGTTTATAAAGGACATTTAAATATTTAATGCTAGTTTCTGTTTGTTTAGTTAACAGTTACCCAGTATTTTGACGACTGGATCACGTTACAATGATTACGATTAACAAAATAATAATTACGTTGCAAATTGACACCTCAATTTAAAGCAAACACGAACCCCATAAACTCATCGGTTAAAACTTTAACAATTTAATTAATCTGGCAATCGTATGACTTACTTATTCATACATTATAGGTGTCCATTTATAATCACTATTATCGCATGTATTCAATTAAATAAAGTATTTCTTCTTAAACAGTCATTTAGTCTGTAGATATTCTCTTTACAATCATTAATTCACTACGCATAACTTTCTCAATTTTTTACAGACATACCTACGCAATTTCAAATGAAACTTTAAAAAATATTGGTCCTTTAGTTCGATAGACATGTTCATTATTTCTTAAACTAACATTTAACATTCGCCATAGGTAGTGTAAAAAGTAAAAAAAGTATATATAAATAAATAAATAAATAAAATTGACAACAAAAACCCTAGCATAAACATATTATGCAATCACAGATACATGTCATTCAGGTCTTTGAATCTCCCGTGCATCAATTAGGGGCCGACTGGTGCGGTGCCGTTCTCCCAAACCGTCAGTCGCATGCGAGTGCCGACCAAATTCTGTAAACCACAAACATTTTGGCCAGCCGTTAGATATTTTGATTTTACTAATGTTAAGTTTTTGAAACGTGTATTTGGAATATGACCGATATATTTAGGTTTAGTAAAATATAATTATTTTAGTGGCTTACAGTATTTGTATATTTATACGATATTATTTAAAATGATAAGATACATTTTAGGTTTGGATGAAGTAGAGTGCTTGTGGTCTTTAAATAAATCTTAGATTACTTAGGATTTTGTACGAATATCAATATTGACACAGCCAATTATTCAACAGTAAGTTCGTACCGAAGGACTAATACAATTTATTTATGTATCCATCAAATGATAAGAAATAATAAAATCCGAGTTCCTCTAAAAAAGCTATACACAGGGCATGACAGACGTAAATACCTATAATATAAAATTGTGCATTGTGATTATCTGTGAAGAAAATCCAATGACCGAAAAATGGTTGAGATAAAACCTTATAACGTGTCTTAATATAGCCGGTAAAAGGCACCTTCGTCATTGGTGCGGGAGGCCTGGCATTGCGGTCAGCTGACCACTTGTCCGATGAAGGTGACACTACCTTCTGTGTTAATCTTCAAAGTAAGATATAATTTTGAAGGGAGTATTCTGACTATTAAATTCTGTTTCATCACCCTTCATTTAGGTGGTTAGTATTACGTTATTCATATCTCAAGTGAGTCTCGAAAACAGCTCATAAAGGACCATGGGAAGAAAAGTCCCCACCCACCAACACGCTTGAGACTAGTGTCATTCGAAGCGGCTGGTGGGTTCGATACTTTTTTACTATGGCGACATTTTTCAAAAATGTAAAGTTTTCCTGGAATATTACTTTTTTTATTCAATCATTATTTTACATTTATATATTTTCTTAGTTTGCACTTAAGAGGCATAGAATATAGCGACCTAAATATGGTTCTCATTCATGACAACCTTTCTTTTTATCAGGGACCATTTTTTTTTTCTCTGATACCTTTTTTTAAAGTTAGGTTCGGTTAGGTTATGTTTGGTAAGGATAGGTAATTATAGCTTAGGTTAGGTTAGCTAACCGAAAAGTTTAGGTTAGGTTAGGTTAGCTTCTGTGCGCTGTCAACGCGGCTCTACGTGGGAATCGTGTGATCGATGGCCCCAAAGTACTCGCGTCATCGTATCGGTGGCGCGAGGAAGCGAGAGTGCGGGGTGAGCAACCGATGCAGCGACACATAGAGCTGCATCGGTCTCAGCTTCGCGAGGTCTTGGTGGCGGAATGGCGGGACAGACTTTCACGCCCTACCGCCGGCCTCGACATCAACGAGGCGGTTCGGCCGGTGCTCGAGCGCTGGCTCGGGTGGAGGCACGGCTCCCTGTCGTTTCGGGTGACGCAGGTGCTCTCGGGGCATGGTTGCTTCGGGAAGTATCTGTGTCGCATAAACAGGGAGCCGGACGCTCGGTGTCACCACTGCGTCGACTGCCGGGAGGACACGGCGCGGCATACGCTGGCAGAGTGTGCCGCTTGGGAGGAGCCGCGCCATGCCCTCATCTCCGAAGTAGGCAGTGACCTCTCGCTGCCGGCCGTCGTTGAGTCGATGGTCGACAGCGAGGAGTCCTGGGACGCGGTGGTTTCCTACTGCGAGACATTCGTCTCGCAGAAGGTGGCTGCGGAAAAGGAGAGGGAGATCTCTTCCACTCACCCGGCCCGCAGCAGGCGCACCGGGCGTCGGCGGAGGGCGGTAAACGCCCTCTTCCAGCCCCCCTAAATGGGTCCAGAGACGACGGACTCGGGGACGTCCGTCGCCGCCCTACACATCAGGACCCGAGGTGGCGGTGCGTAGTGTTCCACGTGCGCTCCTCTTAGACGTCACGGGAGGAGTCAAACACCTCACTCCTCGGGTCACGGGGGGGCCCCTGACCCGAGGAGTCCCGCAATGGCGGGCCAGTCAGGGGTTGCGGAAGATTTTTACGTTCCCGTGACCCCCGGCGAAGGTGTGAGCTGGAACACTGGGGTGATTTTTAGTCAGTAAGAGTCTGACAGACCCCTCCGCCCGCCCCAGGGCAGAGGTCATCCATGAGGATTTAAAAAAAAATAGGTTAGGTTAGCCGTTTTTTTTTTAAGTTTTTTGTACAATTATCCAATCACAAGAATACACAAATGCTGTTCATCATTGAGGAGTTCCATTTGACCTTCAAAATCCAAGATCAAATTATCACTGTTAGGTTAGGTGAGGTTAGGTTATGTTTGGCAAGGATAGGCAATTATAGCTTAGGTTAGGTTAGCTAACAGAAAAGTTTTTTGTTATTACAAAAAAACCCCATTGATTTTGCAATGGAGCAAGACAGTAAGTCTTTCTCGGGATCCCTAAAAACATATTGTCACGTATCCTATGACTGTTGGAGGGTGGGGACGGAGTCCATACAAAATCCCCCATGGTCCTTTCGAATTCATACTTCCGATTAAGCTTAGGTTTGTGAATGACGGCTATCAACAGTAACTGAAAGACAGTTTTTTGACATCAAAGTGTCAAAACTTTCTTCAAAAAAAAAACTTGATTAACCTAGGCATGAAGAGTTTAGATGAACTCTCCACAAATACTTACCAAGGAGATCCATACTTTATAGTTTCCTCACAATCACGAATCCGAAAACTCCCTAACTCTTTCAAAAGACAATCTCAACAAATATTTTCCTCATACCCGCAAAATTTTAGATTCCTAGAACTTCGTTAACTAAACAAAGGGGCTACGACCCACTTATTAAACATTCTGTATTGAATATTTGAGCGGGCTATGTTTGAACTGCGGTTAGAACTGTCTTCGGATCTTGTTCAACTTTGACGCGAGGCTTTTATTCAGAATGTATGAGTGACGTGGAATGGAAGAGATCCAATTAGGGCTGATGTGAGTTGCAAAGGATTGCGGAGTTGCAGTTGCAACTGTTTGGGTTCTAGAAAGAAATAGGTTGTTACGGGGATATGGGCTCATCTAGATAAGGGTGATGTACCTATATTAAGAGGTTTATTACCTGTTTTAACGTTCTACATAACATTCCGACTGTCGAAAAGTCTTTTAAGATATATAACAATTAAAATTCGATTGTGTCTCGTTAATGACAGTTGAACTAATAAGTATTATTGTAGTATTGATGAGAGTACGTTGATCTCTTAATTATAAGCATATTATTATTGCCCAAAAAAAGTGCATTTGCAATGAAAATGGCAAGACTGGCAAATCTGAGTGCCTAGGGTGCGCTGGATTTACTTAAGCCACTTATGTATTACAGAACTCTATTAAGACTCGTGTTAAAGCCTTTTGATTGGCTGAAACTAGTTTTAAGTAATGCTTGAGTTTTGAGGGACGTTCTGTACAGGCGTTAGTATTCTCAAATATATCCTTTTTTTCTTGTTTCATGTAGTCACATAAGTTCTGACTTGCAAAAACCAACGTAACTGAAAATTTCCTCTGGAATTACATAATGCCATCACAGTTGGCCTAATAAACATAGACACACATGTCTTCATAAGTTTTACCACAAGTAACGCGTACACCGAAGTAATCAACGGAGGGGACAATTATCGGCAACCACTTTATAGTTACGCAACACGGAAGGGGGGTGTCGGGTGACAGAGTACGGCGCACACTCGTAAAAATACCACAATTACACGGAATTTCGAGGAGAATACACGTGTTTTTGTTATCGTAATGGGTTTAATGAATTGTTGGTGAAGGAATTATTTTGTCACAATGTGGGATTGTGAATAGAGTTATTAAAATTAAAATGTGTGGAGCCACATTTGTTGATACCTAATTATAATAAAAAATAAGTTTTTTTTTTTTTCAACAAAACTTCATCTTCTTCTTTCACTTCGAGTAATTCAAAACACACACGCATGATAAATTCAGACATCTTGTACTTTTCTTTAAGAGTAATGCAGCTTCCTTTACCCACCACACCTCTCTTCAGTACTCTCTACCAAACTTACTTGTATGCAATTTCGAAAAACTTGAAGTGATTCCGCTATACATAATCGAGCCTGGTGGAGTTCTTGGTGCACAAACAAAGGCTAAGATAAGAACAACTTTATACACTTCATTGTGCACTATTGTAACTTTGAATCTTTCAGAAATTTTGATTGTTCCGTAGAGTAAAATAGTAAAATAGTAAGTAGGTATTTTCTGTATGTAGTCCTTATTTTTACAAGCTTAATATTAGCTTGCTCTGTTCGTATGTGTTTCCGGTTACTCCTTTTGTCATCAATTTTTCAAGCACTTCCTGGCATCCGATTGAGCTGAAACTTGGCATACTCATGCAACTACCGAGACATTTTGAAAAAATGATACCATGTTGCCGGTCTGATGATGGAGCCGGAAGTTGGCCATAGGAACTCCTCAATCAAACAAGATAGCACCGTCGTTTTTGGACTCATTGGTCATGTATTAACAAGTGCTTTGACACTAGCTGGTGTTCAGGGTCTGATGATGGAGCCCGAAGGTGGCCATGGGACAACCTCAATCAAACAAGATAGCACCATCGTGTTTGGACTCATTAGTTATGTATTAACAAGTGCTTTGACACTAGCTGGTGTTCAGGGTCTGATGATGGAGCCCGAAGGTGGCCATGGGAAAACCTCAATCAAACAAGATAGCACCATTGTGTTTGGACTCGTTGGCTTACATAAACATAGAACTTTAATATTTTCTTAAAAGCTTGAGGCGTAAATGTCCTTCTTAATATAAATTAAAAATAAGCCTCAAGCTTTTAAGAAAATGTTAAAGTTCTATGTTTACGTAAGTTTTATTTAGAACTTTTAAGTTCATTCAAAGCTTGTTCTTAAAAAGATTTTTACATATATTTTATTATGAGATAGGGGTCATAGTATTATTTTAACTTTAATGAACACTTTCCATCTCGCAAAGCACAAAATACCTAGGTATGTTAAAAATAAAACATGAATAACAAATCATTTTTAATCAAGTCAATTACCGATGCCTTTCAAAAGCGGGGCATTAAATTATCAATGACAATAATTATATTTAAAGTACGATTCAAAGGACGCTTGTATGCTTAATTAAGGAACATAATTTTGTTTTCTATGGTCAACTGGTCGTATTCCTTATTTATATAAATAATATTAATTATTTTATTTAAAATAGAACATTTATAATAAAATATAAATATTTTATTTATTTATAAGTGCTAATGCTAAGCTTTACCGGCGTTTACTAAATGAATCTAGCATGTGCCTGCAATTACTTAAATCTGCATTTAAAGAACATCGCGTCATGATGTTATGTTTTAAAGGCCTTGTCTCTCTGCTGTGGAAAAGCATCCCTGTTTTCCAACCAAAACTCTATTTGTTACCCACACCATTACACAACTGAGGTTACACACAGTATAATTACTTGCGAACACACAACAAACTCGCACCCACAAAAACATACAGGTTGAAGTCAAAACAACATCAGCGGGAGGTGTCAACAACAGGGAAGTGTCAGCGTCCGTCAAAACCGCACGCACGCAGGGGATAGGTAGACTGACCATTTTCACGCACCCTTTACCTACAAAATACACACTGTCAACTGCAGGGTTTCGTAGGTGTTTGTTTGAAAGGCACGAAATGGTTTGTGAAAAGATACATGCTGTTTATAGCGGTTTGCTAATAGGAGTGGTTAATTGTAGCGTATTTTTGCTGCATTATAATTGGAAAAAAGTCTTACATAAGTTAGAGTTTTATCGCTTGGAAGGTATCACCACGCTTAAAAGATAAATGGGTGGTCACATAATATTGTTATTTACAAAAAGAAAAAGGTGGCTATAGGTACTGCCCAGTAATTTATGGGCGCCACGTGTAAAGAGAGAATATATGCCCGACCCAAAACAAACTATAGAACTATGCGAAAAGCAACCGTCATAGTTCTCGCATCAACCCGAAAAACCAATCAAAACTTTTCTCTCACACATAAATAAATGTCAACATAATCCCAAACACACCAAAAATAATTAAATTGCCCAACTAACAAGGCTGCTTCAGGAATAATTTAGCACAAAGGCTGTGCACGGGCAGCCGACCGGGAATGCTTATGCCCAAAGAGTGAATGAAGATATCGGCACAAGTTGCCACAAACTGTTCGGATAGTCCCCTTACGTGCTTATTATTCGGAACAAAGGGGGCCAGTGGACCCCTAAAAGTTAGGGTTGTGAATAGACCTTGTTAAATCTGGGCATGAATTTCGGGAGACGTCTTTTATTTATTTTTTAGTTTGTTTGTATACAGGGTTATTTTAAATTGGCTAGCTAAACTCCGCAGACGCGATGGGTATCAATATCTTAACTAATAAAACAAAAAAATAATTAATATTATGTTTTTTTTTGTCGTGAACCGCAGCTACCGACTGCAGTCGCTAAAATATCAGTTTCAAAAATCTGTTTTTTTTTTGTGAAAACTTTACGGAAGTGATGGGTATCGATATCTAAACACAATAAAACATAACAAAACAGTTTTTCTCAACTCAAACATCAAGCAACAACACTATATAACAGTGGTTGTGTAGTAGTGTTGGAACACTCCTAAAAAACACATTAAATGTTTTTATTGATTATTTTATCGAGTTTATATATCGATACCCAGACGTCATGTGCTATTGATTCTGATATTTGATTTGACTGTTTTTATTAAAGTACAAAATAAGTGCAGGGTTCTCCATAAAACACACAGTTTGAGAAAGCGTTATGTACCTATTTTGTTTTTGCAGTAACTAATAAATAATTTTCCTCATTATCTGGTTTCTATATCACCCCACAACCCAGTATTATGTCCCCCGTAAAAGCCCCAGGCTTATCCTTTTACTGCAGCAAGTTACATATTCTAACTGGCCAGACCAATGTCTTGAGGCCAATAAGTTGGCCATCTACACTAAAATTATAACGACAGACCGCTTAGGGAGCACGCAATGTTGGCGGATAGTTGGGCGAAGATATACAACTTGTGTTTGTGTTAAGTGGGACTTAAAGTCTTGTTAGTCTATAAAGTTATATGAATACTAAGGTTTAAGTGCGGTAGTTAGACGTAATTGTGATTTCAAGGTTTTGTTTTTAATTAATTACTTTTAGTTTTTCAGTTGTCTAGCTTGAATATTTTAATTATGTGGTGGGAAATAAAAATTCCTTTTAAAACTTGAGATCTTATCCAACTACGAAAAATTTAAAGCATTATTATTTTAATGAACGCAATACAGAGGTTGCCACATTACAAAAACTTTTATAAAGTTTTAATAAACATTGCAAAGCAAAGTTAGCCACAGACAACAAAGAACCCTAATTAGTAAATAAACTAAAACTCCTACTCGCCAACCACAAACTACAACTCTATTGACTTTAACCTCAAAATAAATGGCCTACTTAAAAACCTCAACGAATTCACCTTTGCTAGTTCGACACAACATAATAGTTACGTCTTCCAACAAAGAGTTATATAATTTGCCCCTCACTTTCACCCCCATTGTGCGACCAGATGCTCGCTTCAATGGATTTTTGCTACGTCACTTCTATTTTGCGTCGAACTGTCCGGTGACTAGTCATTCACCATAATAGAATGCTGAACGGTATGAAATTGGTTAACTATAACATCACAATGGCTATTTTTCGAAGATGTATTGATATTGATGGTTTGAATTTATTAGGTTTAATAGCCATTGGTCAAGATTATATTTCTTGATAAATCATTTCATAATATAAATGTCATAAGAGTGTGAACACACATCCAAAGAACACCACATTTAATTTACATAATCTGCAATAATAAACCAATTTGCCATCGTCGGAGCATAACAATAAAATAATTGCATGTCATTCAATACGCTATTTTTTATGTCACCGTATCAACATCAGAACCCTCTTTTTAATCCGGTTCAAACCAGTTCGGACCAGTTTGAGCAGAATCTTGGCGCGTGGACAGCTCACCCCTGATACGGTACAGTTTGAAGGTCATTGAACCATGGGGCCCAAAACTAGGGGTGACTCTACTAAAGAAATAATCGATAATTTAGTTTTTGGCATAGGTGTGTCCCAGGGGTTTCGTGATCAACAAAGTGCCGTCATTGTTTTTAAAAGATTTTTTTTACGAATTAGTAATTTTATGACGAGGAGGGTGAAAATTATCTGGACTGTTTTCAAATAAATAAAACACTACGTTTTTGCAGCAGCATCAATTCAGGCATAAATTAAGCGCACGTATCCTCGGTATCGAATAAAATTCCAAAAAAAAACATGATTTTACATTAAAATGACACAACTCTAATATCATGCCACCAGTCACTCCAGACACGAAATACACAACAACACACATTATTTAACAATCACTCAATGTTTTGTCCCCTGGTGTTCAAACGTGATAATATTTTACACGAAAAACAGTTAACAAACTACGATAAGAATCATAACAACGAAATAGTGTGACTTATTCCGGGAATTTCCTTTGCATTAAAAGAGGGGGTGCTTTTACAAAATTGAAGTCAAAAGTTATCACGGAACAGCATAAGTGCTCAAAAATAAAATGAGACGCAAATTTTTTACCAGCCGGAACTTATCAGTTGGGATCAGATAACAATTTGGTAATAAATACACTCAATTTTTTTTTTGTTGTCGGCCCTAAATTTTCTCTTTATCAATAAAATACTCGTTGATTCTATAAATTACTGACGTAGGTGAATAATAGTTTTTCCTGACCACTGGTGAAGCCAGCTTCTAAACAAAATGGCTCAATTTTCAATACTCCAATAAAAATATCTAAAGAAGAAAATTACAAAAACTTTTACGTAAGTCTCCCTCTTTCCCGAAACTGATCAAAGAACATCAAGCAATACAAACTCCACTTGTGCGTCTCCACAAAACCAAGATAACTATCGATGACCAAATTTAGTTTCGTCAATTTTCGGCATTTTTCGTACACCGTCTTGTGATCGTGTGCACGTGGGGGGTGCGCCGCTATCGAATCGTCCCCGTTGCGTTTAGGCGATGAGACGGATGTGTGATGTGCGATTCGGCATGGCATGGAGTCGGTGTTAAGTTTCTTTCCATCACGAAATTAAATTATTAAGACTATTTTGTCTTTAAATTCAAATAAGCATTTCATTAGCAACGAAAGTCAAAGTTAACATAGAGGAAGTTAATGTAATTAAATTCCTCTGTTACTTTATTTATGGATGTAACAATTTCCAAAGGAACTCAAACTTTGATAAATATTGAAACGTAAAAAAAAACATAAATATACAACACAGTGACAGTCTTTTTAACTAAAAGGATTTCATTGTTTTTTAGCGAATCCATAGCATGTATTTTAGTACCTATTGATTTATCGAGCAGTCATTTTGTTATTTGGAAAGTAGTGAGAAAATTGACGAAAATTTAGTTTTTAAGCATCGAGATATAAGTACTAACGTACTAGAGAAGCTACGTCAAATAACTGAATTGTCCTATTCTTCGTATTGAATCTTTAGTTCGCTGCAGCGCTAAAATAATAACAATTCGTCTAAACCGTACCTAATTTACCACAGTGCTAGATTTGCTGCGGAAGAGTATTTATTCTCGGCAAAAAGGTCTTAAGCGCCATGTAAATCACGGCACTACGCGTTTTCTTCGACCAACTGCGGCGCGATCGCCGCAGTTGAACGAGACAAAGTAGGAATTTACGGTGTCTTCTCTAGTACGTTAGTACTTATATCTCGATGTTTTTAAGCAAATATTTTGGCTAATTCATTATTCATTAAAAAACGGCGTCGCTGCTGAGGAGAGTGAGGGGCAGTCGGAACAGCATCCTAAAAACTGTAGTTATTTTTTGTTTGTTACTAACACAATATGGATATTCGTGTCCGAAATAAAAAGATTTGATTTGATTTGATTATAGCAAATTATCAATTTGGAACACCGACTCCACAGACTCTCCTGTCCACCAAAACTGTGCGCTAAGAGAAGGGCTCGGACTTGGGAACGTTATTGATTTCCATTATGCCCGTACCGCCACTCGTCATCTTAAAGACGTGTCGTGTTTCACACACTTTTATATAGCATTACACTTTTATATAGCATCACACTTGTATATAACATTACACTTTTATATTATAGCATCACACTTTTATAAGCGTTACACTTTCTCGTTGCGTGTCAGCATTTCTGTACCGTTATTATGATATATTATGGAAGATGAGGAAATACTGCGGGGGCGACAAATAAATTAGGAGGGCAAGAGGATTGTGATGATCATAAAATATTAAAGACAAAAAAGTTTGTCATCATAACGCATGAATGTGTGAGTGAGGAAAAGTTTCCAGAGTATTAGTTTCCGTAAGCATTGTAAACTATTATTTGCCAGAATTCAGAAACAAAGATTTTTATAACCAGAGAAACGCTGGCTTGTTCTGTCATGTCACTCACAATTGTTTAAAAAATCCGGATTTATCTTTATCAAAAACCGTATTAATTATAGGTTATATTATTTCCCTTAAACGTAACCTTTTACCGTCAATTTTTTTTACAAAATATATAAAAAATAAAAGTCAAAAATCTAAATCTGAACTAAAATCAACTAAAAAAGTATAAACGAGACATCACAGACAGACAAATTTAAAATCCGGAGTCACACGTGTTAGCATAAATCAAACAGATTACGTGTGACTCCGGATTTAATGTGACGTCACATAGCCTATAACTAGCGGCCGATCGAGACGCTTCCAACGATACCTCATTTGTCAAATTGTGATGAGGAGTTTAGAAGTTAAGAGGGAACGGGTGAACATAAATACACATAAACCTTTCAAAATCATAACCCTCCTTTTTGCTTCGCCGTAGTCGGGTAAAAATACTTCTTCAACAATAAATAATTGAAATCAGTTCACAGACACATTTCAATATTGGTTTATTACAGCTATATTTATGAGGTGACAAAAAGACCGATGAAATAGAATGAAATATAAATGAGTGAAAACGATGCTCGTTGGTATCTGATGAACGAATCGAATAAATTCCTGTGGAGGGAATGATTCGTTTTTTCTCAAGCAGAACAATGAAACGAGATAGATAAGATGGAAAACTGGAATAAAATATTGAAGAAATACTTATGTAAGAAAGTAATTTAAATGACGTCACGTCGCGTTGTTGAGTTAGGTTGTTCAATGTTATCCATTAACTTATATTATTACGAAACGTGACAATATTATGGACAATTAATTTTCTGTGAAAACAGTGTTTTTATAGGAAATTGTTTTTGTTTTCTGATGTGCTATTTACTCACTAATGAATCAGCTCTACCTTTGCCAAGCATTCTCCAGCTTTAATAGGCTTCTAAGTTTACACAATGAATAACCATAAAATATAAGCTTATCTTATCAGAATTCATTAATTATCATCTCTTATAGGACTGAGAATTACTTTATTCATGATGAGGTTCAGCATGAATAAAGTGGTTTTCAAACCATTGTGGCAGTCCCTTTTTTAAACGCCAAAAATACCGCAAATTCAAACATCTATGACTCAGATAAGCATAAAACCATATTTTAATTATGTCATATCTATTATGTATTTTACTGTGTGTAAATAAATCTAACTAATATTATAAACGCGAAAGTTTGTAAGTATGGATGGATGGATGGATGTTTGTTACTCTTTCACGTAAAAACTACTGAATGGATTTGGATGAAATTTGGCAAACAGATCGTTTATAACCTGGATTAACACATAGGATACTTTTTATCCCGATATTCTCACGGGATCGAGCCTTACGCGGGTGAAACCGCGGGGCGCAGCTAGTAATAAAATAAATAAATAAAACCATATTTCTTAAGACAATACCAGAAGACCTCTACCTTAAAAGATAATGCGACTATCTTAAAAAAATATACAAACGAACGTCCATACATATCAGCCGATCCTCTGTGGGTCATAAAGAGCGTTAGTTGGAAGGGATCGGTTATCGTCGCATCTCGGACTCATCGGGAACTATGAATGTGGGTCTGGCTCACACCGCAGTGAGGAACATACAGGGAGTATTTTATTTTGGTGGTTGGGAATAAATACATTTATTTATTTATTCATTCATTTTTACATATAAGTTGATGCAAACATAAACTCATTAGAGTTTTACCGAGCACCAAAATCATCGACCCCAAAATTTAGACAATTAAAACAAACTTAAGTTCTTAATAAACAAAGAGGGTATTAAGCGAAATATTTATCCTACTAATATTATAAATGCGAAAGTTTGTGAGGATGGATGGATGGATGGATGGATGGATGGATGTATGGATGTTTGTTACTCTTTCACGCAAAAACTACTGAACGGATTTTAATGAAACTTTACAGTAATGTGGCTTATATATCAGAATAACACATAGGCTACAATTTATAAAGATTTTATGTGATTTAGCCATAATATAACGATAAGTATCAAGTAAGTCGGAAAAATTCCTGCCCTCTGAGATCTATCTTTGCGTGCGCTGCCTAAACCGCTGGAGTTACATGAAAAGAATGTATTGTGGGGTTGTTTGTCTTAAAGAGTTCTAAATAAAAGTCCGCGACAGCATATATCTACCTTTTATGTGGAAGCCATTATAGCCAAAATAGTGAGCTATAAATACATTTAAATTGAATACTTTTTTTACGTTGCATATTTTAGAGTATTTAGTTAATTCGTATCAAAATAAATACCTTCATCGCTTTCAGTATTTAATGTAGATAAAATTTGTCTTTTACACTAAGTAATTTGGACTAATATTTTAAAAGTTAGAACGATAAGAATGACCTGCGATGAGTCGACGGCGGGCGCGCAGAACGAGGGGAGGGAGGGGCGGGATAGGCAATGACGCGGGATCGCCGAGTGCGCGACCCGAACGCGGGCAGACGCGTGAGGGCAGACGTCATTGACGGTTGTGTAATTCTGCGATTTTTTCACAGTGGATTCGACTCGGAAGCGATTTATAATTTTTTAGGTAGTATTTTTATAATAAAGATTCGTTTCTATTTTAATAAGAATTGTTTTTTTTTGGTTGGTTATTTAGTTAAAGATTACTTACTTATATACTTTAATCAAATTCTTTCAGTTTTTATTATTTGCTGCTACCGTACGACAAGTAAAACCGCTATTATCTAAATCTTAACTAATCCTCTTCAATAATAAATATATGCATACCAATCCCTACCTGACATTATAAAAGCGAAAGTAACTCTGTCTGTCTGTCTGTCCGTCTATCTATCTGTGTATATATGTATGTTTCACGGCTAATCTGCTGAGCTGTTTGTGATGAATAGTCTAAAGCCTGGGGAAGGACATAGGTTACTTTTATCAATTTACCACTCAGGCAAAACCGCGGGTGGAAGATATTGCTTCGAAATTATGTTCGAGAAATCCGTCTGCTCAACAACGTAAATAACGCAGTTAATGTTTTTGAGCTTTCAAAATGAAACCCATTGCTATTGTAAGTGTGTTACGCAATTACCCCGCTGATTTAGGACATGTTACACGTTCCGACATCCACGCGGGCGAAGCCGCGGGCAGAAGCTAGTCTGTTATAATAATGTACTAACGAGTGAACATAGAAGACCAAACTGACGGTCTCTAAAACAAAAGTGGTTGAGGAATGTGATTTAGATTGATACAGGTTATTCCAAAAAGTATATTATTAGTAATAGTTAATTTTCCTGTGATATTGTTAGGTATTATATTTATTTACACGCTTACTTACGCTATGACTGCTCTGAAGTTGCTCGAATGGTATAAATATGAGTCTGATTATAAATCTAACCTGGTGATGGTTAATGTAGCGCTACCAAAAGATTGTGAAATAAATTGACTTAAGAATCACAATCGGAAGACCCAACGTCCATGACTTAATAAAAACTTTGAATGTTTACATCTAAAAGCACATGTATAAAAGGAGCTCTTCAAAAACTTTATAACAATGCTCATTATCCGGGCTATCCGATTATAGTATATTTTTTCATTGTTTTTCTCGTCCTATCTTGTCTTCAGAAGCATTCTAAAGTTTTATTTTATTTAAGTAAACCGAAACAGCTTACCCATGCAGAGACCTTTAACTACGATGAAGAAAGTTACGTAGAATCAAATTCAATCAATCAATCAATCAATCAACTTTATTTTCTCACCACAATATACATTAATTATTTTACATTGTAATTATTAATAATAATTATTAATTAGAATAATTTCAACACACAAAAAAAACCCTCTTTTTAGGCAACAGCCTGTGTAACTCAGTGGGTATAATTAGTAAACCTTAGTCGTAATATGAAGTGATATTTGCGTATTTGGGGGCATCGAGAGGAGGATAGAAAAGGGTATAAGCGCCACTTCTCACGTGGCCCCGGAAATAAAGAGGCAACGAGACCCATTCGTTATTAGGGAAAGTACCCCAAAGTAATTTGTTTCGTAATTTGGAAGTTCTAAGCAAAATATTAATTTAAGTACCTGTTTTTCAGATCCAAGGAAAGGGTTTCGTAAGTGTGCAAACTAGAAACAGGTATGAAACATAAATAGAATTTATTGTGGGGTACGTTTTTAAGGTTGAAAAAAGTGTTACATACTAACTGCTAATTGTTGGGTTACTTATATTTTTATTTATAAACCTAAAATACAAAGCAGCCAAATTGTTAATATACCAGACTTACAGATAATATACCAAAATACCCTCACAATTTTGATAACAGCCGCTCCGTATTACCGGACGACCTACTCAAGCACTCTGCTGACCTCCCTAGGGCCCGAAGTTCCATAACTAGTTAAGATTTAATTAAATGCTTCCACAACTGTAGCTAATATGCTAAGCCAATAAACTGCTGCGGCAATGATATTAAATGCTGCGGTATATAGACCATCAGTTGTACAATATTCATCTGGATTCTTCTAAGTCATTTCTATTTCGGTTTAATGCTAGGATACAATTTGATGACAGAACTAAACTTAGTCAATTTGTCTATGGTTTTGAATAAAATGCTTCTATTTTTTAAATGAACGAAGACGAGGTCATGTTTCCAATGTATGCATATTGTGATGCAAATCGGAAGAAACTGGCCAGCAATAAAATCCAATACGTGACTTCAAAGAAAAATCAATAACTTAGCATCTTTGAGACTTATAGCTAAGTGCACATATACGGGCGGCATATTGCCAACGACAGTCGTAGGCGGTAGTCGTCAACGCGTCGACGGCTGCACTTGCCTCTGCCGTTGGCCGTCACCCGTGTATTTGAGCTCGTACTTATATACACGAGCTGCACGTGGCAGACTGCCGCCAACGAGTGCCGACCGCTGCAGTTGCCTCTGCCGTTGGCAACGTGCCGGTCGTGTAAATGAGCACCAAAAATTACTCTTAAAATTGTTTTTGTTTATCTCGGAAGGGAAATAAAAGCAAATATTTGACAGCAGTATAGACCTGCAGTGATATCTCCTAATTCATGGGTGATCTTTGGATTTGCTTACAACAGAAAAAAGCTTGCGCTCTTCTTTAACTTTAATTCCCAATATCTTAATGCACAGAGAAAGGTACTATCGCAGACATTTGCGGTAGACCACTCTTCAACTCTTCACTTTCATGCCTTAGTATTAAGGTTAAAAGTGGTCCACCGCTAGCTTCCGCGATGGTACGCAGATCTATACCAAAACCTAGTCACCCAAATTAATTTTCTTAAATACAAGATCCCAAATTAATATAATAAATATCCGTACAAGTTACAAAACCGTGTAACACAGACTGCTCTGGTATAAGTTGCGTTGCCCGAGGCAAATCGGATGGACCTGAGTCTCAGAGCTTAACTTCAAACAATCCTGGGAAAAGGATGAAGATATCTTCAAAGTAGTGATATTGTGGATGAAAATACGTATGTAGCATGTTATTGTGCTCTGAGATAAGAGGAATAGATTCGTTTTTATATGCCTTTAGCTTTGGTTGGATCAGCAATTTTTAAGTTGATATTAAAGCATTTGAGTTGAATATAGGGTGTTAAAAAGTCATCACAAAACCGTCATTTTCGCATCCCGTGGATGTACAGAATGTGTTAGTTGGGCTAACTAGGAACAGTTGTAAAAAATAAAACAAATCAAAATTAAGAACAAGTGGAGAGTTACTTACTCTTCGCGTCTTTGTTAAGCACCCAGAGCTCTTATTGTTATTAACTAGCGACCAGCTCCTGCTTCGCACGGGTTTTACGACGAACTTCGAACGTATTATACACATAATACTTTCGGAATGAAATCTGTTAACGATAGTGAAAACCTCATGAAAATCTGTTGCATGGTTTAGAAGAACAACGCGGACATACAGACAAACACGAAAAGCGACTTTAATTTATAATAATTATGTATAGATAAGGACAATCCGACATTTGATTACATCTCTCAATGGCATAATGCAGTTATATTATTATGTACATAGTATATGGAAAGCTCTTTGATGTAGTGTTATTTACAATATGGCAGCTCATCCCTAAACGTGTATAATAAATGTTAGGGTAAGTACCTACTTTTATTTGACGAGTTGGTACACACATTGGAAACCTTTTTTGATGTGCTGTTGGCATTTGGATGTGTATGTTTACTATATATATACGATATTACAAAACTCTCCAAAAGGTAATAAATCAGTTTAAAATTTAAATCCAAAAATATAATAAAAACCGTAAAACAGTCGAATCAAACAAACCGCGATCAAATCGTCTGTTGACACCGTCAAAATATTCAGTTGTTACCATCTGATAGTTGTCGATAGTACTGGAATACAATCCCATTTTGAGTGATTTATGACAACACTATAGCTAAAAGTTGGATCAGAATATAACATAACATTACGCTTTCTTTCCCCGAAGGGATAGGCAGAAGTGTACTTACCTTATCGTACATCCACATTTCGCCAGTTATGTTGAAGTCTCATGTACTTAATAGCGGGCGAGTCTATTGCCATCAACCGGGCACAAATCCAGACTCCGGACTGCTGGTGAGAAATTTCAGATGGAAAAACCTAATACCTAACACTTTGCCCGACCTGAGAATCGAAGCCAGGACGTCACGCTCAGCAGTAGTGTTTGTGACCAACACACTAGACCAACGAGGCAGCAGAATATATTCATAGCAATCGGTGTTTGGCAAGTAGTGCTATGATGCATTTTTAACCGACTTCTTCAAAAAGGAGGAGGTTCTCTTTTTTTTGTGTATTTGTTTCGCGTTTACTACGTTATTTATGTAATATTTAAACGATTAATTCTCTAAACGATGGTGAAAACCTCATCAAATCCTACCTAAATAACTAATTTTCAAAAAGATCTGTCGGCTAGTTTTCGCGTTCTAAGGTGGCTCCTCAATCCAGACGGTCTAAATAAAATATGTACGTAGCTACTAAAGTAGTTCATCAAATCGGATAACAGTATCGTAATAAATCGGATAACAATAATCGGTAACAGTATCGGATATCAGTAACTTACAGGTCCCTTTGTAAATCTTTGATTATCGAACGGATAGTTAAAATTGCAACAGATTTGTGCATCAATATTTAGTAGTTTCTACTAAATATTGATGCACAAATCTGTTGCAATTTTAAGTTACTTCAGTTTCATTCACATCAATTTTAAAACAGAATGCCATTGAAAACTATAAAATAAAACCATACATTATAAGCACCGCTGAATGTTGAGTACTGAAAACCCACGCAGTCATTGCGCTCACATAAACACTTTTGTGAGGACTCATCGTGATCAAATGCTGGTAATAAAGATAGATTAATGGCATCCCACCGAGCCGAGCGTTGCCGAACTTTGCCGAACTAACATGTGAGAGCAGAGTACGAATTGCAGAATAAGTTTTATTAATGGTTTTTTGGTTCATTTTTTTCGGGTATTAACTGATAATTTTGTTATGGTCATTTTGTTGTGTTTGGCTTTGATAGTCTGGTTCTTTGATGCAAAACATGTTAGACTCAGTTTCAAAAACATCTTCTTCTATTTTTTCGTTGAAACTGGTTACAAAATAAAATCATATCTCCTAATTGTTTACTCATAAATCTGAGTTTTTATAATTTTAAAGCATGCAAATTCTACAATAACATTATTTCCATTTGAAAGTCCACAAATCATGTTTTATCAGTCTACAACGTCCAATCTATTTCTAAATCAATGCACTGTTTTAATAAAACCCATTCATCAGAATCTATGTTTTTGCCAACATTACCATCGATGCAATCTATCTGTCTTGATTTATTCTGTTACTGCTAAATGTGCTTGCTTGACAGCCAAAAGATTTATTACTACATTTTTTCCGCTCCAAAGGTAGAGCCTATGTTTATCTGAACCAACTATCTAAATACGGTGGTATATTAAGTGAGTTGTATCTGCCTGGTTCATTCTGATCGTAAAAGCGAAAAAATACTTTCGAGGTAAATTCTGCTCAGCTTCCAAATCTTGCTGTAACAATATCTTCTTTTTGACTATAAATGAAATTTTTATTTGGTGTTACTTTAATTCAAAGTACCTGGGCGACCGAGCTCTGCTCTAATGAAAATAGGGCATCCTCATTTAATACTATAGGATAGTTCGTACTAATTTGGAGGAGCTCGTGGCTAAGTTAAACTACGCTTGCCGAGGTTGGTCCGTGGATGGGTGACCATCTTTACTTATCGAGACTCCTCCGTGCCTCGGAAAGCACGTTAAGCCGTTGGTCCCGGCTGTCATTTTGTGGATCTTTGACAGTAGTCGACAGTCGGGTCGTCAGAAGCCAGAAAGTCTGACAACCAGTCTTGCCAAGAGGTATCGTATTACTCAGTTACTGGGTTGTGGAGACCTCCACAACCCAGTAACTGACTACTAACTGCCTATCTGACCAGATAGGCAGTCGCTCCATGTAAAATACTGTTATTCAGCTGCAACTGGTTAGACTGGAAGCCAATCCCAATATAGTTGGGAAAAGGCTAGGCAGATTGATTGATATACATACTAATTCTATGCGGCCATGTCATTATACTAAGGTAGCCATCTTGTTCTAAACTTTGGGTGACCGAGCTCTACTCGGGTGAAAATAAAGAAAAAGAATTTTTCCATAATGAGACCTAGCTATGTCGATTTTGCCCCCGTAAACCCCTTTATTGCAACTTTCATCGAAATCTGTATATAGGTAAGTATTATAATTATATAGGTATATTGTAATGTCATTATGTATGTATGCTCACTAACATAAGCTAATTATATCTCACACACTACACACCCTCACTCTTCACACTCTCACCCATACTCACACATATCACACGTATTCGCGCGCTTTGGCCCTGTTCTAGGCATATCAATCATTTATTTGCTGTGCTGTTTGTATAATTTTAAGTTACCTTTTACCTTTTATTTTTAATTTTGCATAGTACATTGTCTACATTTCAATTGCATATAAGATAATGATAAGTGGAAGCGCGGAGTCTCCTAACACAAGCAATTCCTTGCTTAAAAGGTGATCTCCAACAACACATTCTATATGTCCTTTGTAATTGAAATAAACATTTATATTTTTTATTTTTTATTTATTTATCATTTAATAATTTAGGATTTATAAAATTGTATCCGAGGTTTCTGTCAGAATACTTTACTAACCTAACCAACAGCCTGATTCTGTTTACATTTTCAGAACGAGGAATTTCTCATGTCTAGTTTGTGCTTCTTCACTTATCTTCAGTAGCCAATCATTTATTTTGTCCATTCCATTTGACCCAAAAGTTTATTTTGAATTACTTACTGAATTTTCCTTAACAATGTATGCTATGAGCAAGTAAGCAACGTTTTTCTTTTTCTGTTCTGTATTTCCAAAATAACAGTCGCTTGCGAAACTTCTCAGTACATTAACAAAATTGACTTCACTAAAACAAACAAGCCCTTTGCGCAACTTCAAAAACAAAGAAACGGCAATTTCATACCCAACTTTTTGTTCAACAAAAGAATATCCTTTTCCCAATAATACTAACGACGAAAATTGACGCTTCAGAAAAAGGGATCCAAATTATTATTCCAGCTTTGTTTGTCGTCATCAAAAGGAGAAAACCTTAAAGGTATCTTTAAAAGTCCATTTCAGAGTTATCCGGTAAAACTGCCTCGGGTGATTTTTTTATATCCATATTCACCATTTCAGAACGCTGGGGTGAAGGTAGATGGTGACACACGGTAACAAAGATTAATGATACAGATCTGAAAAGTTTTTTAGTTTAGCATTTTTTGGAGGATTGATGAAGAGTGATTAATTTTTTTGAGTAGCGTAGCGATGTTGGTAAGGTTATTATGTGGCGGTAAAAAAACATGACACGTGAAGTGACAATAATAAAAGATAAAACTAAACATTGTATTAATAACACATAATATTTTCACCAGTCTGTAAACAAAAATTATTTGTCAAGTATTGAAGAGTAACAGTTCATGAGGGAAAACGGTTTGAGGCTGAAAACTTTATAAAAGCCGACTTGATCCATTTATTTCACTGTGCCTATTTATTAATTTAATGACTGTGACTCTAATGACTGATGTGGGCCGATGATAGCTCCCCAATGCATCCCACAGTGTGTCTCCCATAAAACTCAATAGGATGGAGGGTGTGACCGTTTTATTCTGCCGTCTCCTCGGCTTTGCAATTCGCTCGCCGTTCACAGGGCTACAACGAAGGGGAAGTGCCCAGATGTCGCCCGAACAAATTATTTACTACCCTTCCTTTTGTCGAATGCCTGCATCTCCATATTTGTTATTGCGAAAACGGTGTCAACCGAATTTCGGAGCATACCTGGAATACGATGGCGCAATTCATCTTGATTCTTTTTATGGAGCAAATTGGGTTTGATAGAGTATGTAGGCCTGGCAACCATTTGTTAATGTCCATAGATTTTGGCAACAGATAGAAAATGTTTGGGTTCTGGTGAAATATTTTTTGCAAGAGGATTGAAATGCCTTATATTTTGTGTGTCCTGTTGCTATGAATGTTGTATTTTGTGTGACGTGAAAAATTTTATTTCCAAACTTTAGACTCCTTGTAAAAGAGCTTCTATCATTGTCAATAGAAAAATAAGCTCTTCCTTACAAACCATATACCTACCTATTATTGTGGCATTTATCTAATAGCTTAATAATTTTATACTGAATACAGTTTTACTAGCAAGTTTTATTTCACCCATTAATTAGAAAATTGTGGAAACACAGACAGCGTTCTATATTAGCTGGCCAGAAACAAACGCAGGTTATAAAAAAGTCACTGGCACATGTTGCAGTGGAGTGCAGTGACCGCACATACACTTGGGCTCTAATAGTACTGGCCCTCGACTGTTGTTACTGGATTAATGTAAAGTACCTATAGAGGTATTTCGGAAAATATCATCCTAGCGATCTTTTCCCACATTATCATTGAAGCTGCGAGGTATACCATAATCTGCCTATAATGTACCCACTGCTGGGTAAAAGGCCTCATCACTTCGAAAGGGAGTGGACTGTAATCATCTACGCGAGCCCCTGCGGGTTGGTAGATGTCACAAATGTCTTCGCAGTTTTGGGTCTAGAACATGTCGGTTTCCTGTTGTTGATGTTTTCCTTCACCGTTTTGAGAGAAGTGGTAATGAAATTATTTACTCAAAGTAAAGCACCTGGCTGGGTTTGACCCCACTCGTAAGTCGGGGCTGTTACTACTGGGCCACAAGTGCTCATTAGCTGCAGACGGTAAAGATCTTGAGCGAAAATCAGACTGGTGATGGTGCTAGGAATCAAACTCAGGTAGGTACTATTATCATATGTTGTATGGCCAGGTAAACTCACTCAGAATCACAACCAGAGGCACTGCAACAAATACTAACTGTTCTCGTTTGAAACAATTTCAGATTTGTTTAATACCGGTGGCTATATTATTTTGTTTCTCCTCCTTGTCACCCGCTGAGGTCTTAGTAATTTCAGACTTTAACATTTTTACCACGTCTGTAATTTTAAAGAAAATTGTGGTAGCACCATCTGTGTACCTACAACAATGTGTTGCCATATTTTTTGTCGAAACATGAATTTACGCTACACGTTTAATAGAAATGTCGGATAAATTTTGACTATCAAATACTTCAACCCAAAATTTCAACTCAAACATCTTTCTCTCGGATTAGAGTAGATATTTTGCCGTGATTTAGACACCAAATCCAGCTCATAACAAGGCGAAATGGGGAAGATAAGTACAAACAAAGCTGCAACGTAGTTCATGCAACATATGTGGACGACTCTTTTATTGCTGCGTCTGTGTTCGTGTTATTGGTTGAATTCGTCCGGGGTTTAATTCCATTGCATGTGTTTTTATATCATCCGCTCCGTAGTTTTTTTGCTTGTTGGGGCTTAGAAGAGTTATGCTGTTAATTGAAACGTGCTTGCCTTTTAAGTTTTATTATTTGAGCATTTATGCGTTTTTGAGGGTGAAGTTTTTTATGTAGTTATTTTTTATTTGTGAAAATTGTATGCAGAATATTCATGAGGTAGGTATAGATCTACGTAAGATGTTACTTTCAGACTATTCCAGTAGAACAGTAACAATTGGTGCAATGAAAACCTTCTAAACGATTAGCTTTCAATTACTGCATACAAATTAATTCGCATGTTCGAGCCGTTTGGGGTTGAAACCTAGGGCCATGGGGTCCGAGTGCCCACTTGGTTTTTCAAGACATCGCCAAACGCTTGGTCGACTCTGCGCGTGACCAGAGGGCTGGCCTATTTTTTGGCCAAAGAATCAGCATTGTCATACAACGTGGCAATGCTGCCAGCCTTTTGGGCACTTTTCCTGTTGATAGCGATGCAGACGAATTTTTTTATGCCCTTTGATAATTTTCCCTTGTACATGATTATTAATATTGATATTATAAGTCTTCAACTTAAATAAAAAATATTACCCACAGGCATATCACTTTCTATCTGTTTTAATATAGCTTTGTGTTAAGCAAAAACACTGTCCAAAATAGAAGACAATTAAATTACCAGAGAAATGTTTCCCAATACACGAAAATTTTATAAAAGCAAGCTGCTGTTTCTCTAGTCTTATTTTCAAAATATTCCCAGAGCGTCATTTTATCTCATTCACCTAAACACAACACAGTGAAGAAATTCGAAACAACAAACTCTCATCTGCCGCATACATGCAAAATATCGTATAACCTCCCATATTTGTTTTCCATTAATCCACTAGTTTGCGAGAACAAAGCAAACACGATTCTACTAACTGTTGTAACGAAACTTCACTTGAAGTATACTCAGTCTCTCTTTAACTTGGGAGGTAAGAAGGAGATGGAAGGACTGCGATGCCGTGTTGTGATAATGCACAGTGTATCGCTGTTTCAAAAGATGAAGTAATCATCTTTGAATATGGTAAACAGTTGAAAATTATAATTGTTATTTGCTCGGGGTTTATTCTCGTTTTCATTTATTATTAATGGTAGGCATTTTGGAGCTTCTTGTTAGAAGTTTTAAGTATCAGAGGAAGTTATATCACAAAATGTATTTCCGCAGTTTTCTCTGCACCAATCCTGTGACCTATTAAGAACAGGTAGGTTTTTGGCCTCTCTTCACGACGTGGACTATTCGCCTGTATTTCAATATATATAAAAAAAATGATATCAGATTTATACCCACCAAAACGAAACCTGGTTGATATTTTGGATATAAACTCAAAGGCTCTTATTGGGATAGGGGGTTGCTTGGCAAAGATTGATAAAAGACAACCCTCAGTCACCACAGCAACTCCCTCCGAACTAAATCTATTTATTAAAGAAAAAAATAAAGATGACAAATAGATGAAATAACAGACTTGGTTTTACATTAAATCTCACATATTTTTGCGGTAGAAGAACTGCGTTGCGAGGGTTGCATTTTTTTACGACTTGACCGGGGCACTACAGATTAAATATTCTGTATTTACTTAGCAATTCATTTCCTTTAATTATTTAATACATCCATTGGTTAAATAAGTAAAATAACATAACAAAACAGGAATAAAGCAATTACAAAGAGAACAGCTTACTCCAGTACCGTCGGTCATCTCTTCAAATGGTCACAGTAGCGAGTGCGTTTTATTGTTCCGTTAGCCGTAAGGGTCTGACGCGGGCACATTCAAATATACGTGGTGGTTTCACTGTTTATGTTATTATTTTATAGACAGTTACAAGAATTGGCCATTCTGCGCCTAAACCTTTATTATAACCCCTTTGATGTCACAATTTAAGATGGTTAATTGATTCAGGTATGACTTTGCGGAAAACCATTATAAAATACAATAGACGTAGATATATTTAGCAACCTATTCCGCTTAACTATTCTTCAAGAGTCATAAAAAACCCCGTAAGAAATCGACACGTCTCTGCGTCCAGCGCTCGGTGTGGCAACACCTCGTGTTCTGGTTTGCGACTGTTCAATCGTCATCCTGAGGATGCCTCGTTGAGAACAGAAACACGTGTCGATTTCTTACAGGGTTTTTTATGACTCTAGAAGAATAGTCCAGAATAGGTTACTAAATATATCTACGTCTATTGTATTTTATGTTACAATTTGTTATATTATATGCATTATATACGATATTGTAATCACAAATTGACTTAATGAAATAGGTAATACGGGCTGGTATCCGCAACACCACGTCAAAGCGCGTATTTTGCATACTTAATGAATTATCAACATACATGATTTTGATAAATCATGCTGATGATTTTCATATTGGTAAAGAACTTTTCTTGAAACTGACGGAAAAACCAATTCAGGATATAAATACAATACATCATTTTTTAACAATAACGTAAATCGATAATCAAAGTAGTTTTAATAAGTCAAGAAGCCTCGTTGGTCTAGTCGTAGCAAGCGCTACTGCTGAGCGTGAGGTCCTGGGTTCTATGCCTGGGTCGGACAGTATTATTGAATTTTTCCATGTGAAATTTCTCAGTAACAGTCAGGAATCTGGATTTTGCCTGGTTTATGGCAATAGGGTTGCCCCCTATTACATGGGACTTGAACATAACTGGCGAAATGTGGGTGTACTATAGGTAAACTTCTGCCTAACCCTTCAGGGAATATAAGCGTGTTATGTAAGAATATGAACATAAAATGATCCATGATCCATCTAAAACTTGAAGTTTCACTATCGCCTGCATCCACGAAAACTTCAACTAGGTAATACAATTTGAATGTTGTTTATAATATTCAAATATGAAGACAGTGGATACGACTAGCTAACGCCTTCAGTAATGTTGTCCGGAACTACAATCGTACCCGAGCATTATATTATCCAAGTGCCAAGCAAGTTGATGCGATAACTTGCATTTGAATGAAGTAGGTAACTAAACAAGGTAATATACATTATATGTTTTTGACGTTTAAAATTGCCTTTTATGTGCCTAATTGAAATAAATTATTTGACTTTGACTTTGAGTTTATCAAGATGAC
Source organism: Lithophane socia (assembly GCA_947522985.1). Classification (NCBI taxonomy): domain Eukaryota; kingdom Metazoa; phylum Arthropoda; class Insecta; order Lepidoptera; family Noctuidae; genus Lithophane; species Lithophane socia. The sequence continues at coordinate 18,129,157 of OX383252.1, forward strand.
ATACATAATAAGTACAATTATATCTACCTGAGCACTTGATAAAATTATTTCGGTGTAAGAGCTGTTCAAAGATCAATTGCTGCATCAGGTTAAGGCATTTATTTTACCCAGTAGTTTTATAGTAGTCCAGTCTAAATTCTTATTTCTTCTAATGGTTTTTAGTGTTTGATATTGTTTTGTTACAACAATGTTTGCGTATCATTTATTATTTCATCGTTTTAAATTGTGAAAATGAAAAAAAAAAAACTATTTTTCTGCAAAATCACAACAACAATAAACTCTTAAACACTATACTAAAAACCTTTCAAAGAAAAACATCATTACAGAAAACACATTTTTTCTAATCCCCCTGCATTATGTATACGCCTTTCCCCACTTTTACTGCCCGTTACTTTATTCAGAGTAAAAAAAAGTAATTCGGCTATGATGCCTTTATTACCGGCCGTAGACGTATAGAGTTATAGCCCTTCTCATTTCGTTAGATAGCCCTTTGTTTAGAGGACATATAACTTTTTATATCGGTGCCTGTCATCTAGTTTTTTGTGTTTATAGCCGTTTCCTTTTCCGATGATACTGCTTACCGTAATTTATTAGCTGTGTCGTGTTTTTCAGGAAATAAAGTGTTGGGACCCTGTTTTTCGTTCCAAGATTTTTTTCATTATCTACGATCTGAATAGATCGATCTCTATAAAGCATGGAGAACCTACAAAGGTTTGTAGAAACACTGAAAGGTCCTAATGAAATGACTGTGACGCAGGCTCGCCTTTGGATTAGCTTCTAACTAGATATACCTGTAGGTATTTGTATTTTTTACAGAGTGACTGCCATATGACCTCCTCAATTCAATTAGGTACTGATCAACATTGACATCTCAAACAAGAACAGCTGTGACGAGATCCTTCCTTCCTATGAGAATGTCGGGCTTAGGACTAGCCGTAACGGTAGAATTCGTGTGAAAATAGCAGGTAAAGACGGGTTTAGATGTATGAAGTTTTATGTAAATTTCCATACTCTGTGTTCGTTTGCGTATGATCTACCTGCCTTCGATTAAAAAATAATATTTTTATTCTATCATTTCATCGACATATTGAAAACCGGTACAACAGAACCCATTCCCAGCTAAATCGAATACATATTATAGAATGTAACCCGAACAAACACACACTGCTCCCTTATCGTTGAAGCAATAAAGTTCAATATTGTTTAACAAAAGGATAGTTTGGAGTAGAAAGTTGACAATGGCAGAGTGCGCAGCGCCAAAATGTTTTGAGCAAATATTCATTGAATGTAAATCCACCGAGGCCGTTTGGATTAGAAGTGGTATGCCTATACTGTATACCTACAGTAGGTAGCAATTTTAAAACGTAAAGTGAATTGTTATTGATTTGTTTCGAGGTGGGTTTGTGGGGGTTTTTCGCGGTAATTTTCAGTATGCAGTACGCGTAAGTCCGGCTAAATTGATATCAGTAGAATACTATGTATTGAAGTTCTGATGAGTTATTGAAAAATAGAACAGAATCATACTTTTTACTTAAAAATAAAATATGGCGGACGGCACTCCTCAAGAATATTTTTAGTTTTATTTATTTGGGGATTGGGATTCCTCGTCATCCTTTTCATATACATCTCAATACTGCCTTGCCTGCCTAAAGCAAATTTAAAGAGCCTTTTAGTTAATAAATATTACTATAACTTGAACGACTACTTAAATGATATTTTTTCCAAACTCAAGACATCTCAGTGACATTAGGTAATTTAACAGTAATATTTATTGTGCATGTATCTTTAATTATTTATCTGTTAATGTATTGTAATATTTCTAGGAATGACATTGAAATAATTTAATTACTATTCTTTATTTCATTTCTCTTACCTACATATAAATTATATTTTTAAATATTAGAATAAAAAAATATATAAAACATTTAAAAATATAAAAAAATAGTAGCCCTCCGGTATCGGGAACAGGCTCCAAGCTACCGGCGGTCAGGGCCCCAGAGAGAGGAACCTCCTAACAATGCGAGCCGTGTCCAGGAGTACAGCTTTCTGAATCAAGCCCTTAATCCAGCTGCCCAACGAGATCCTCCTTAGGTGTTGGTCGAGGCTCTTGTCAATTAAGCCATAGGCTGATACGACTATCGGCACAATGATCGCAGAGTCCACATCCCACATGTCGACAACCTCGTGAGCCAATTCAAGATACTTGATTTGTTTATCTTTCTCGGTCTTCACGAGGTTCCCGTCATGCGGAACCGTTATGTCAATGATCATTGCGCGCCGCTCTGTTCGATCCACCACCACTATATCAGGCTTATTGGCAACAATAGTCCTGTCAGTGATGATGGATCGATCCCAGTACAATGTGATATTTCAATTTTCGAGAACTGGGTCGGGCACGTACCTGTAGTACGGCACTTCCGATTCTAATAGGATGTATTTCAGAGCAAGTTGCTGATGGATAATCCTGGCTACAAGGTTGTGTCTATGCAAGTACTCTCCGTTAGCTAGATGCGAACATCCGGAGATAATGTGACGGATTGATTCTCCCCGTCGGTGGCATGCCCGACAGATGTCAACCGTGCCGTCCTTCACAATAAATCTCCGGTAATTGTTCGTCATGATAACTTCGTCCATAATTGCACAGACAAAACTTCGGTTTCCCCAAAGAGTTCACCGAAACGCATCCAGGCTACGGACGCTAGTAAATCTACATCGTGTCCATGCAGGGCCCGGAAAAAGCGTCCGTGAAGCTCCTTACTTGACACTAACGATCGCAAGGAGGTATGGCAGATACCTCCTTGCGATCGTTAGTGTCAAGCACTACAGGCTTGCGCCAGTTCTCTTTCGCCAAGGAGAGCGGGGTGAGGCCCTTGTCCATTGCGACCATATCTCGATGCATTCCCACGTCGGCTTCTAGGAAATATTACCTGAGACTGCATATCTCGCAATTGTGGAGGATCTTAGCGTTTAAAAAGCCTCGACCTCCACACTTTCGCGGGATATACAGTCTCATTACCGATGACCGTGGGTGATGCATTCGGTATGCAGTCAGCAGCGTACGGACCCTATCCAGGGCGTCAAGTTCGGTCTGAGTCCATTTGAGTATGCCGAAGGCATCAAAACCGGCATGACCCAACCGTTGAAGGCGCGCACCTTTTTCCCGCCTGATAAAAGACTATTTAATGAATAATTAATCTGAATTAATTTGACCTTTTGAAGGACATTCCAATAATTTTAATATATCAAAATAATTATATCTAATTTTATATTTCTCAATTTCAATGTAGATTCTGATAAACCATGATTGTATACATTTTGCATGCCTTACGCTTACTGTAAAATCACTTGAAACATGTACACAATTATAACAGTGTTTTCAGTAAAAATAAATTTGATTTGATTTGATCTCACAATTACAATTCTACTCGACACGTTCCAGTTCTGTTGAAAAAAAACATTATTGCCGTAAACAGTTATCTGAGTGGTCACCAAAACCGGATGTAAATATTTATTCATGACTAGCTTCTGCCAACGGCTTCGCCCGTGAGATATCCAAAATTATCCCAAGGGATCATACTAATGAGATAAAAAGTATCCTATGTCCTATTCCAGGTCATGGTCCAGCCATATGCCAAATTACATCTAAATCCGTTCAGCCATTTTAGCGTGAAATCGTAACAAACAAACAAATAAACTCACTTTCGCATTTATAATATTAGTTACTCAGTGATAATATAGCATTCTACAGGAGAAAGTATTTAAAAAACCGGTCCAGTAGTTTTTAAGTTTATTCATTACAAACATACAAAAATACAAATCGTTTCTCTTTATAACATTAGTGTAAATGTAGAAGAAGAATATCCTTAAACAAAATCATAATTCACCATCACTTCAACTCAACATAATTCCCCCTCACCTGTTTTCAAATGCTGAGCATGTAAGTCATAGCCTTGATCAGAGATCCCGCGAAGATAATGCCGTAATTACGGCCGCGCCTGCAGGTAGATTAAAGACCCTAATATCGTATTACACATACTAAAATGGATGTGGCCTCCCCTTTTGTGAAATCGCTTTGCGTACGGCACAAACAAATAGGCTTCGAAGTTGTGATGTTACCAGGTGAATCCCGCTTCGATGCGCGGTTACGCTTTCATCTCTGGGTTGATATCGTCAAAGAGGGCTAGGGTTTATAATATCATGAGAATGAAAACGCAAAAAGGAGTGATTCCTGAATACTCCGAGTTTAAAAAAGGAGTATACCTGCTTGGAAAAGATTAGCCAGTCAGCGAGTGGGGTAGTGGGGTTAACTCATAAATACGTACCGTCACTCACTAGAGGCTTTTAATAAATCCCCGAGCTTCAATATGCAATCGGAAATCCGATACTAAGCAGTATGAATACTTAGATGATACACACTATGAAGATAGGTAAATCCTCATGTTAAACCGATGACCGCGGCAATCATTCTTTACGACGCGGGACAAAAGTATATGGCCACGTTTAGCAGTAGACGTTTACAGACTGCCTAATTGGTCAAGTGGGTGGAACTGCTGATCTGCTGATCATGAGGTATTGGGTTCGATTCCCAGGTCGGGCAAAGTGTCATTGGGTTTTTCCTTCAGGAGTTCCTCAGTAGCAGCCCAGTCCGGGTTTGTAGCCAGTTGATACCAAAGGCTTGCACCATATTACATGGGACTAAAACATAACTGGCGAAGTGTGGGTGTAGTAAAGCTTCACCTCTGCCTAATCCTTCGGGGATTACAGGCGTGATGCTATCTTTGTTTATAAGATTATTAAAATTATACTCTATATAATGATAAAATTATACTCCTTAGCAATAACATTATAGTCTCAAAAGATTGCGTTTTATTTTTGTATTTTCTTTTTAAGATACGAAAGCCAGCACAAAGCTCCGAGTTGTTCCAGTTTATAATTGTAGGCGTTGGTTCATATCACCCGTTCGCATATGCAAGCCAAGCTTAAGGGCAGAGTAATTAACATTTTTATATGGCTCATTTGCATACCGCCTTGATAAGTCTATGAATTTAAATTTATTAAAGGTTGCTCTACTTGTTGTAGTCATTTCAGTAACCAAAGGGGTCAGTGTTGCTGTGGTTGAAGAGTTTGTTGAAACTTTAGTTTGTTATGTTGGCATAATATTTTCTGCCAAGGATATTTTTACTAAAGTGACTTTGATGTGTCGGGTTTCCTTTTCAGAGGTGTGAAATCATAAAATTACACCTGCTTTCTTGGCTATTTTTAACCGACTTCAAACAAAAAAAAAACGTACAGTAACACAACATTAACCTCCTCCTTGGAGGTTCTCAATTCGACTGTACGTTTTTTTTTTGTGTGTTTGTTACGCGATTTCTCCACCAATTAAGAATTGATTTTGATGATTCTTTTTTGTTTGGTAGATCATGCATCACAAGTGGTCCCATATTAACTCTGCTTGCGCATTTTTTGAGTTAACTTCAATAATTACGTATTTTTCCTACTTAGCCTATATGAATGATATTTTAAGTTACCTCCACTGTTATTTACAAAGCAGATAGTGGTATTCGAATTTGTGTGGGATAGGTTAAAACTTTAAAGCGAAAAATACAAAAAAGAAGTGAAAAAATACTTAAATTCCGGAAGTCGGTTTTGAATTTTCGTTTTTTGCCACCGACTTCCAAAATTAACGTTATTTTTCACAAATAAAATGAAATGAAATTGTTTATTCTGTAAATAGGATATCGGTAATTACTTTTAAGGCTAGATGGAGTCGACATTTGCTTTCTGACTATCCCTGAGAGGAAATGGCAAAACAAACTCGAGCTGAGTTCTGAATTCTATCTGAATTCCTTACTTAGCCGCTATAATAATTATGCCAAAAGCAAGAAATATCCGTCAGAAGTTCGTAGTGGAAACTGAGGCTTTAAGCTTTTGATATATTAAAACCAATAGCTATACAGGCTGTTATGGTAAACACCGTTATCCTTGCAACCAGTGGTTTGGTTTCATTTATAGAACGTAAATTCAATGGAAAATTACAACTTTTATTTTTATTTTTTTTAATCTAAATTTTACCACAAGAGAATTTTACCTCAACACGGGCGGGGGGTGTGGGATGTAAACTGCCCGGCCGCGAGCGCGACCCCTCCCTCAGTCAGTCAGCTGTTTCACTAGCGAGCACGGTATCGGATAGAAACTTTTTAAAATCTTTTAATGAAAATAACGTTTTTTTTTTGTTTTGTTCGGTCATTTATTTTTATATTTAAGTCACCTACCCATGGTTTGAGTGAAAACGGTGTTTACCCAGACACCCTGTATATATTTACTAAATACTCTTATAATATCACACTTTAACTACTTCCGCTTTCATATCTCCGATAACTTTCATCCCGTCAAGTCACGTTATCTCAGAAACTCATAAATATTGATCATGCGTCCACTTTTTGCACGTCATCTTCGAGAGTATCGCGATATAAAAAGTGACATGGCCGCCAATTTGAGGACACTATAAAAATGCTATGGAAGGGACGAAACTCTTGAAGTGTTAACTAAAGATTTACTTCCTAATAAACGAGTTCAGCACAAAAATGCTACCATTTTTGCATTTAAATTAAATTATAAAACATGTTGACTGCCTCGGTGGTCTAGTGCTACTGACGAACATGAACTCCTGAGTTTGAGTCCCAGGTCGGGAAACTGTTATCGGGTTTTTCTATCAGGAATTTCTCAGTAGCAGCCCGGAGTCTGAACTAATGCCCGGTAGATAGCAATAGATAGCAATCGGCTCGCCCCCTATAACATGGAACTCAAAAAAACTGGCAAAATGTGGGTGTACCTATAGAGGTACACCTCTGCCTAATTCGAGGATTATAGGCGTGATGTTATGTAATTTTATGTACAAAACTGATGTTTATTTTTGGAAACCCTCTATTATTTTAATTTCTCGTGAACAACTATAAAAAATCAGCATACTGTCTCACTATATTAAGATTTTTATTTACGTAAATAACAACTTATATATCACCTCATATACATACCTACTAACATAACTAAAACCACACAACTAAAATAATTATGGCGTCGAAAAATTCATCCGCATCGCTATAAACTGGTAATGTACTGGGAATGGCGGTATTGCCACGTTGTATTGCAATGCTTAGCCTCTGGACAAAGTAAAAGCTAACCCTTGGACGGCCCTTGAAACCGTTGGGCCACGGCCCGAGGGTTTCAACCCCAAACGGCTCGAAAATATAATTACCAATAAGGTTATTTATTATGCTTACGCCGCTTAAGGTTTTCAGCAGCCGCAACACATGCAGGAAGATGGAATGGCGCAAGAGTATCGACACACGGTGCATCCTGCACTAAAGGCCTACCTACAATTAATAATTATTATAGAATTTTAATACCATACATCACACGACATTAAAACAAAGCATCCATCAACAAAACATTAATAAATTAAAACATCAGTAATGTCATCAGTGACGTCATCGACTGTCCTGCTGTCAACCCATTCATATTTCGAGCCATTCATCATGCGACAGTCCCGAACTAATTTAGTGGACACTATAAATCTTGACGAACAACATCACGACAGTTGTACCACTCAGGAATGTGATGATGCTGTTATTACTTTGATTGGATTGATTATTATGGGCTAGTTTCAAGTTATCAAAGTTACTAAATATGTACATAGGTAGATAGTAGGTAGGTACCTATATGTTTTTAAATGAAAACTTCATTATGTGTATTTTGCGCTAATTTTTCAACAGTGAACGAAACTGAATCGGATATACGCGGCTTCAGTGCGTCGGTGACGCTAATCGCGTATAGTCGGCTCCAGTCGTAAGTATACACTTCTATCGTGTGGTTCTTTAATAATAGTTAACTAGCTGATGCCCACGGCTTCGCAAGGGTGGATGCTGGTTAATAAATACTAAAACCCGCGTATAGGACGACAGACAGACGCGGCGGAGGACTTTGTTTTATAATGTAAGGATTATAACGGTACAACACCAATTACAATAATTAATATAGAAACATAAAAAAGATTAATACTATCAATAATTCTGTCGTAAATAATTTTTTTGAAACATGGAAAATCGAGCATTATTCTGACAATCTTCTTCAAGATAAATCGAAATTGCTGTACTTGTAAAAAACAAGTGACGATGCGGCCGGTAATGTTAGTATGAAAGTCCATATCAGTGTAATTAGCGGCCAAATAAATTACTATGAAAACTCATATCTGTCGTGTTATTTAAAAATGGAACGAACTTTTTACTTCAACACACATGGCAACGAAGGAGGTACTTTATCAAAGATTTTATTTAAGTTTCGATTTGGCTTGCAAATAGAGCTGTCCTCTCTGCTCGACAAGATTTTGACACGTGACACATCAGCTAACTCGACGGGGTGTTGCGAATTCCGTCATGAAAATCAGGAATTTACATGAACTTTCAGCATTCAAATTTATTAAAAAAAGTATGTTACCGCATCTATTTTATACAATAAATTTGTGGTAAATATCATAAATTATATGTTGAGGTCGGTCAAACCGCGTCAGTCGACTGCGAAAGTTGTATAAAATAGGTATAAATACCCCTATTCAAAAAGTAGGCAACTCAGATTCCCTGAAAATATGTACATAAACAATTTTCTCTCTTGCTGAAAATATGCAAAAGGACCAAATAAAGATATTATCATTCTTTCTGCATTCTTACTTTTACTATTATTCATACTTATACTAGATAAAAAACACGATCAAATATGAACAAAAATTAACAAAAATTGTGGTGCGACGTGACACTTCTTAGTGCTTACCGTTCACCCAATTTTTCTACTTCGATTCAAATGTTGCACTCAGCCTAATCGATATTCGTTATAATCAAACTTGATTAAAAATTGTAGAAACTGAATAAAAACTCTTTGGTATATTTTTCATTAATTATTTTATTTTTTAAATTAATTTTAGTAATAAGTACATACACGTCCACTGTGGAAAGTGGTGTAACGTTTTAGGGTTCCGTACGACCGAATGAAAAAACGAAACTCATATAGGATTACTCATGTCACGAGTATTGTGTCTGTCTGTCACAGCCAATTTGCTTCGAATCTACTGGACCGATTAGGTTGAAATTTGGTACACATATACATTTTAGTGACCCAAACACGGAAGTGTAATGTAAATAAATGGATTTTGCAAATAGTCACTTTTGGGGGGCACGTATTATTCATTACCACTACTGAAAATGTTTTCAAAATCGCCGACCATTATACTTTTTTTTATTGTAATGATGTCCGAAAACGATTATGCCAAACGATTATTTTTTAAATTTCGTTCTTTTCGATTAATTAATAAGTCGAATATAAGAAATCGATACTTGGAAATTGAAATAAAATTGTTTTACACAATAAATACATTAAGCACTGGTTAAATTAATAATTTATACTTTTCTAATGTTATTTTAATCGTTTTTCGGTCATTAGGATCACAGGACCTTATGGCCGGGCTAGGTACCTCATCTTTTGAATTTCGCGTCGGAATGTTTCTATAATTGAATTTAAAAACGGAATGCGCTCGCTGTTCAAAATTATTTTAATATATTTGACTATTATTTATTTTTTATACTCTTTTCTGATAGTTTGCTACAGAATGCCCAGTATACTTTTTAGGTAGGCGTAGGCTTAACAAAATTTTGTTTGGTAATGGTGATAAATTAATTCCGCAAATGCTAATATTTTATTTTAGTTGTATGAGCTTGGTAGTTTTTGTTTTTATTAGGTTACTTTAGTAGGTACTAGAATTTTTTTTTTTTGTGGGAGTTTCCCAACGAAATTTAAGAAACTGACTTGTCTTTGTCGGACCACGCACAAAAGGGTTCCGTAGTTGGGATGAACATATACGCATGCACATTGCACAGCATTAATTTTTCGACTGCAAAAATAAGTTTGTATTTCTAGAAAAAACTACGAAAAACAAAGTTAACTCTGCAGTTGTAACCGAAAATAACCCATAATTCATTGTTGAAATACGGGTTATTTTCGGTTACAATGGGTTATTCACTTTAAAAAGCAGTCACTTATAAGCATCTTATCATTTTTATTATAAGATCCAACAATGCTACATGCTTATGTGCATAGATCTTTTTTTCGTCCCTCGATTGCATGTTGAGGAATGACACCCCTAATTATGTTTATCGTAATTTTACTAAACGAATTTTACAAACCAGAAAATTAAAAAAAAAAGTTTTCGGAAAAGCGTTCATACTTGCGACGGTCTTCTTCTAATTTGATAGCAAAAGAGAAAGAAAGGGAAAGTGTGAATTTAGTCAAAATGAAAATCCAAGATGGTGGCTGCAATTTTTTTTTTCCTAATATCTGTCGTTTTCATAGTTTGCGATGGTGATAAAGTCAATAGTTAGGTCAAAATGTAAATCCAAGATGGCGGCTGCGAAAAGTTTTTGTCATGTGTGTCGTGTGGTTTTCGGGTGATAGTGTTGATACCCAATAAGATGAAATTATAATTGTATTTTAAATAAATTACCATAGACATCAGTCGCTATCGATTGTAAACTCGATAGCCAAAATCCGTAAAAAAGGACCCCTTAATTATTTCGTCACGTCCGTTCGTCCATGGGTTCAGATATCATACAGGCATTTTACTCGGACACCTATTTATACTATATCGTTGAAAATTTGGAAGAAGGTTTATTCTTTACACCACCAAAAATCGTTTAGTAAAATTACGATAAACATAATTAGGGGTGTCATTCCTCAACATGCAATCGAGGGACGAAAAAAAGATCTATGCACATAAGCATGTAGCATTGTTGGATCTTATAATAAAAATGATAAGATGCTTATAAGTGACTGCTTTTTAAAGTGAATAACCCATTGTAACCGAAAATAACCCGTATTTCAACAATGAATTATGGGTTATTTTCGGTTACAACTGCAGAGTTAACTTTGTTTTTCGTAGTTTTTTCTAGAAATACAAACTTATTTTTGCAGTCGAAAAATTAATGCTGTGCAATGTGCATGCGTATATGTTCATCCCAACTACGGAACCCTTTTGTGCGTGGTCCCACAAAGACAAGTCAGTTTCTTAAATTTCGTTGGGAAACTCCCACAAAAAAAAAAAAAATCTAGTACCTACTAAAGTAACCTAATAAAAACAAAAACTACCAAGCTCATACAACTAAAATAAAATATTAGCATTTGCGGAATTAATTTATTACCATTACCAAACAAAATTTTGTTAAGCCTACGCCTACCTAAAAAGTATACTGGGCATTCTGTAGCAAACTATCAGAAAAGAGTATAAAAAATAAATAATAGTCAAATATATTAAAATAATTTTGAACAGCGAGCGCATTCCGTTTTTAAATTAAATTATAGAAACATTCCGGCGCGAAATTCAAAAGATGAGGTACCTAGCCCGGCCATAAGGTCCTGTGATCCTAATGACCGAAAAACGATTAAAATAACATTAGAAAAGTATAAATTATTAATTTAACCAGTGCTTAATGTATTTATTGTGTAAAACAATTTTATTTCAATTTCCAAGTATCGATTTCTTATATTCGACATATTAATTAATCGAAAAGAACGAAATTTAAAAAATAATCGTTTGGCATAATCGTTTTCGGACATCATTACAATAAAAAAAAGTATAATGGTCGGCGATTTTGAAAACATTTTCAGTAGTGGTAATGAATAATACGTGTTATTGGACCTGTGTTCGTATATTATGTTAAGATTTGGACATTTTCTAGTTCTATATAATATCACGAATAATATTTGTCACATTTTAAATCGTATCTGCATGTGTATGAGTGATATTCGTGAAAAGAAAAAATGAAAACACGCACGATTGGCGCGAAACTTCGTCTTTGGATAACACAAAACTTCATTACCACTATTTATTTAACTTGAACAATGGATGAATTCGTCAAATAATTAAATGATGTATTATTCACTGCCCCTGTGGTGGGGTATGGATGTTCAAAATCACCAATTTTTATGTTTTTTAGCCTCGACCACCACTGTCATCAAAATGGCGATTATGGTATTTACAGTCTTGAATTTTATATAGGTTCATTAATTAACTTGCACGCTGAATATGAAAGATTTAATGGCGTAAACATAATGAGTTTTTATCCAACTCTCATAATTAACGCACATTCATAAGATTTGATGGGTAGCATATTAAATATTTCCATAATCGAGATAGGGTGTCGTATGTGGTAATTCTGGGGTCCAATTGGATCCGCTACCGAGCCGGCGGAGGTTTTTGTGCTCGGGTCCAATTGGGGGCGCTTCCGAACTATACGGTTAAAGTAAAGAAGAAACAAATGAACATATTGACGCGTGAAAAATTATCGTTGTGTTTTTCATTATTTAGAAAATTACTATACAAGCCTGGCCCCAACCAGACATTAATGGACTCACATTATGTTTACCTCGGCTTCTCGTCGGGATTATGTACTATGATGGTGATTAACTGAAGCAACAGAGTAGGCAGTCATAAGGGAAGCTTTTTTGTTCAATTAATCTTTCAGAATTCATTTTTAGAAAAGAAATGACCCCCTCAATATCATATCCCTCGGTTTGATAGCCAAAGCTTTAATGTCATGTTAATTGTAAAGTTGGATCCCGAAGGACGAAATGCGAGTGATAAATAAATATAGTGTTTTAAAGATTCAGGAGACGGTAGTGTGAAAGTTGGTAATGAAGAAGGCTTTTATACAGATAGATGAAGTGGCTCACAAATAGAAAGTTTATAATTATTATGAATTGGATGGGTGTATCATAATTGCTATAGTGCCGTCTGTGATGAACTTTATTTTTATAATTAGTTAGTTAGTAATTTAATTTAGTACTTAGTGTAAATAGTTACATAGTTGCGTTGAAGAAACAGATTAATAATAAATAATTAGCAATTTAAAAAAACCCCAAATAAAACACCTATATTTTTACGACTCGCGAAGCCCTCACAAAACTTTTATTTTCGTTAACTGAATAAATGCTAGGAATTTCTGCTATTTTGTAGGTTCGTTTATCGTTCAACCGAATTCCTGCTACAACATAAATATGAAACTAGTTAATTTCGTTACACGATCCATTTTAAACAATCCAGCATATTAAGCCAAAACCTGAATCCCAAAACAAACTTCGCAGGTAGGAGCAAAAACTGAATCAATTAAATTGAATAGAAAGCGGCCGATGCATCAGTTTGCAACTCGCAGCGCATACAACGTTTACTACGAATATGATATAACAAAGGTCAATACGAGGACCGGTCATTTACAAATGTCAGCTGCTTCCAATTTTTGTTCTACGACGACTTTTTCAAATTCGTGATATCCGATCTGGGAATGGAGAATGAAGTTCGAAAGGTTTGCTATAAAGACTTGTCAGCGTTCAATGGAAACAGCAATGCACATAAGGGTATACAATACATTAGATTTAGATTTAGGTTCTACGTAGATTTTATATTCACCATTGAACTTCAGGCTTAAAATAAAAGGTCCAATTTAACCAAAATAAAAAGTAAGCAATCATGTTTCTTCTTACCTCTCATTTAAAACGGACTACTCGAGTACATAATCCTATAATTAAAACATCTTAAATTAAACAGACTACATCATGCATAACACATGATATGAAAATCTGCAGAAAAACACTGGTAAAGAGACCGAAATGTTGAAATTAAAGTACACAGAAAAATATGTGGAGTTAATTAAGTATGAGGCATGCATGAATGTGCACGAGTATGAATTTGGGGTCGGTATGATCATGAGACACGTTCATGTTCTGAGCACACGAAGAATGTCGGGGGAAGAAAAATTAAAATAACAAGTTAATACAAAATGCCAAGATGAAATTAATTTCGAAAATAAAAGAAAATCAGTAATTACGCTAGGATAGGTCAAACTGGTTAGGTTAGGTTAGAACTATGATCAACCACGTGCGACCTGAATTGGTCGCCGTAAATAGGCTAGGGCACCCCAACCGAATGGTTTAGGTTAGGTATGTGGTTGTTAAAAAATAATGGGACTCTGTTTTACCCATTGCTAGTTGAGTATGGACAGCATCATCCTCTTTGGTGAAATAAAAGTCCACTTCGATCGTCAGGGTAACTAACGACTAAAGCGATTAGTCTAATAACAGATAGGACTGAAAAGTAGGCTCCCAGTGGGTGTTAGTCTGTGTGCGTCTGAGAAATATTAAAAGAAAAGTTGAGAAAATATTCAGCCAAACTTTAAAAAAAAACAAACTCAACAATTAATAAAATTGACTGAATTAAAGAAAATTGTTTTAGTTAATCTATTAAAAAATCTTGAAAATCAAATACCTACAAGAAATTTCACTAAATTAAAATCAGAGCCGAATTTCTCATGCACCATTTTCCCCATTTGTAATGTTGGGTACCCCACGTTTAATTAGTACGGTCCGCAGCCAATGGCGCCATTTTGTAAATGAGCCCTTTTAGATGTTTGACATTTTGTCGTAAACTTGTTACAGAATGGAAGTGTTCGCACTTACTTGGCTGTTCATTATTAAATTATGCTTGGATTTCCTGATTTTGTAAGCTGTATTTTATTTCATTTGATTGGTTTCTCTGAAATCACAAAAATGTAACATTTTATGCTTTATGTGATTTTCAAAGGCTTTTTTTTATATTCTATAGGCTTTATGGTTAAATGTTTAGGTAAATGTGAAGTGAATGTTAATAGTTCGAAAAACACCCAAATTAAAATTAAAATTATGTAGGTGCTCTAATTTTACAGCAAACAGATTGACAAAAACTATCACAGTTGAATGCCAATTTCGTTGGTAGAATTAATACAAAATAATTTAATTAATTCAACAGAAAACCACAAAATCAATGTTTAACAAATTATATGCAACATTGACCACAGAACATAAAGCATTTCCAGTGTTTACCACTCGCAGATGTGTAATAGTCTGTCAACACTGCCCTGGGGGACGTTCGCAAATTGCGAGTACGGACGCTTCGAATTTTTAACACATTTTTAAACGGAGCTGCAGAAAAATATATGAGGTGGAAGTGAATACCTACTTCACCTGATGTAATACCGGTGGAAAGTCGTAGAACTGCGTTCGACCGTCCATTTATAAAGAGCAGTGACCAGACCATGGAAAATAGCCTCAATATAAAAATGTAAGCCTTCTGCGGTAGGTACTTCTAGGCTTAATATGAGGACTACGACAAGCTATTTTAATAATAAAGGTGCGAAGAAAAATCTTAAAATGAATGCTACAAATTCGTAGTTCCCTAATTTCGTCAACTTTACCAATGGGACTTGATAGGACTCAATTTGCGATTGCGTTGCGTCAGATTTTTGCCAACAGTGGTGATGCCCCTTAAATAATTGCAAAGTAAAGAACTTTTCAGAGCCAAAATCTAAAAATATTAAGCCATTTCACATTTGTGTATGAGATAATATTTCTATTATTCATTAATTGCATGTCTGACATAATTTTGACGTAGCAAACTTAAAATGTTGACTACTTTAATATTGTTAATGTTGCATAATAAAAACTGAACACTCAAAATTACAATATTTCATTTCAAATGTTATCCAATTTTAATACAGCAAGTATTAAAATGGCAATTGAAAAATTTAATTAGTTTTTGATACACCAAATCAATGTCAACACACATAACATACCACAGAACATGAACCATTTAGGCATTACGCAGTTGTGTGTGAGTAGATCAACACGTCCCAAGGGAACGCAATTTGCGACCATTTCAGATTTTGGCACGGTCCAACAACATACTAATATGAACTCGCACAGAATGTCTCGTAAACCTGACGCATTCAATTACGTAGAACGTTTTTTTTTTATTTTTATTTTAGACTTTTACCGGTTTTTTGAATGAAGATTAACAGAGTTCGTTTTTTTTTTTGTTAAATAAGAAAATATTTGGAATATAGTTTCAATGTTTGTTTTGGTCCTGGCCCTATGGTACACTATACTTTCTCATTTTAGATACGACAATCATCAGGCGATGAGTCAGTTTCTAGTCGTCACGGCAGTCGCTAAAACATTTGATATTCGTAAGAGGATTTATCCTCCTCTGGCGACTATTAGGTTACAATGCGGTAACTTGACACTCCAAGAACGGTTTCAGCCCGTAACATAGAATTTGTATATACGTCCACTCCTTACAGTTGACTTGAATACAGAAAATCATACCTAAAACTAGTTTTCTACCCACTAGTTGCCTAACATAACAAATTCTACCAACAATTGTAAATAATAATAATATAATTGCAATTTTATTGTTGTGTTGTGTTGTTGTATTGTTGTGTGTGTATTCTTGTTATTTTCGTATAAGTATTTGTCCTTTCTTAGCGTCATGTTTGCCGCAAATAAACGCATTTTCTGTTCTTTCTTTTCTATAATTCTACTAGAACTTACTACCATACACTATGTTCCATATACTAGTACGTGTAAGTAAAATCGTCGGCACAATCAATCCACATATAACAAGCAGCTTATCGCCCAACATCGATAATTAAATGTTATTGCGTTGGTCATAAATCCTCGCTTTATGGCAGTGATGTAAAGAGAAGTGCGAATGCCATAGTGAAGGAATTCGCAGAAAGTCGGCTTTAGTGTGAGTGAAATAACGGGTAAGGTGAAGGAATTAAAGGACGGAGGAATTTAATAAGTATCGTGTTGTCTTGCTCTGAGAAGTTGTGTTGTCTCTTTTTGTGGTTCCCCTGGAATATGAAAGGTGTGTTAAAGGGGAGGCGCTAAGGTTCTTTAAAATATGATGCGCGACCGTAACAAATATAGCTTTACAGAACTATAATCATTAGAATCAGCAATACAACTCATTATGTTGAATAATTCCCAAATGTCATGATTTCATGAAATAGTCATTCAATACCTACACTTATAAGAACTTAGAGAGTTGTATTGCTGATTCTAATGTTTCTCAGAAACTATCTTATTATTGAAATGAAGTTATCTTTGATTCTTCTAGAATTTTGATTCTGTCGTTTCTAGAATACCCACTCAAGTTCTAAAACGTGACACAACACAACACCACCGTCCACCGTTTCTCGGCAGTGTTAAATTATGTGTATAGATTAAGTTTACTATCACAGTTGTTACGTAGTATTGTTACTAACACATTGTGTCTTTGTCACTTGTTCATTCAATATAAATAAATAACTAAAACAATTATTTACAAATATAAGAAAGAAAGAAAGAATAACATTTAAATACATTACATGCATACACTACACACATTACATTTTATTATATAATTGACTAGCTGTTGCCCGCGACTTCGTCTGTGGAACAGGATGAAAAGTAGCCTATGTCCTTCTCCAAGTCATGATCTACCCATGTGCCTTTCATCTAAATCCGTTCAGCCGTTTTAGCGTGATGGCGACCAAGGGAAATAGGGATTTATTTTTATATATTATATAGATAGATTACAATATATTTGTTTAGTAATGCGTTTTATTGTTTCACTCGAGTGTTTATTTAATGTTTTCACGAGAACTCTATCAATGAAACGTCTAGCAATAGTTATAATCTGAATTATTATTTGACTAATATCTACTCCAGACGACAGTCTGTTCCCAAAAAGAACACTGATCCGTCCGTTTTCTGGTTACCGTCGGTTTATCACGTCGTAAAGATTGAAGTGAAGGGAATAGGTCCGCCCTTTATCATCGGCTCTCAGTCTCGTCGCGATAAAAATTCGTTTTGTGACAGAGACGACAAATATAGGCGATATGGAAATATTCTGGTGAAAACTAAATTTTTGTTTAAGAGAGACTTTGATATCCAGTTTTGGATATCAAAGGCTCTCTCAATGGATTATGGCCTTCTTACATTGGTTAGAGAGAAAGATAAAGACAGAATGTTCTCTCTTTATCTTTCTTTTATCAATGAAGAATGAAGAAATTAACACATGATAACTTCGTAAGCTTGATCACCGATTGATAATTATCACAGTTTTATACTGTACGCCTCTTGGTTGAAATTGGGCTTCTCCTGTTCTTTCTTTTTGAGTGGTTTCTACCATGTTAGCCCTACAAATACATCCTTATAATACAGAGATTTTACACCATTTTAATTAAAAGCTTCTCTATGAGCGGACAACACAAAATCATTATCATCGTGCACAGTCAAATACAACAGATAGCATCAACATTACCCAAGTCTGCGTTATCGCATCGATTTTGAACTAAATTCTTGCTGAAATTGCGTATCTATCACAGTCATGGCCGTCCTACGCTTCTTTCCCGTTCATTGGTCACCGTTCTGACAAAAATGGGTCAACCTCATGTAGTATTTTTTTTCCTTTTCATCTGTTTATTATTTATTTATATTTCATATAAAATACATATAAATTATATATAATATAATATTAGATCATATTCGGTTGTTACTGTTTTTTTTACTTGCATAGGTACATTTATTTTTCTTTTTTGGTTTGCAATAAACAATTATTATCTATCTGTAAAGATCTCAATGTGTGTAATATCCCTTTCAATTATAATAATGAAAATAATATCATGAATTAAAAAAATAAACCGTATAAAAGTCAAATTACGGAAACTAGTTAGTGAGAAAAAAGCGATAAAATTGGATACGCAATAGTGCTTGGAGCGGGCAGTCAGGCACAGTGGCGGGCGAGCCGCGAACGAATGAGCGTATCTCCTCAAATGGAAACAACACGGCGAAAAAACCGAGTGAAACTCGATCTGGTGGATAATTTTAAGGCCCCGTACAAAATAGTGAGTTTTCTCTTGTGGCATCTAAAATCAGGCTTACGGTTAGCTGTATAATTGAATACCTATCCAACATTGATATTACATTGTATCGTAAAAAAACTTAATAACACTGCCTTATTACCAAAGGTTCTATTGTTCACTACCTAATAGAGCAAATGGAACTTTCTGTCATAATATACGATGCTATTTACCCACGAAGACAAAAAGCATAGATGTGTTGCACACAGTGCAGAATTTTTAAATATTGTATGGCCCACAATTTATTTTATCTACATTAAGAATATAAGCCATGGAAGCCGTAAATGGAAATTAAAAACCCACCATTCAGCAATATTATTTCACCTCTCACCAAAAGATGAATAGAGCAAAGGGAACTCCGAACTCGCGGCTCTCGGTCGGTTGGTCGGAATTTTTACGCGCACTGTTATAGGCTTCCCTGCTAATCTCTTAACTTTTAACTGGGAAACAATAAAACGTCGCAGCCAGTGGGCAGCGGAAAAAATGTCTATTTTGGTTAAAAACTCGGATTACTGGGATATATTTTTGTTGGTAGACGACGTTGAAAGAGGAAAGTTACAGTTTGAGAGATTGAATAATGGATTTACTAATGCTCAATATATTTTTGTGCCTGGGAAAATGTTTATTAACAAGAAGAAAACCAAATAGGTACTACCTAAGTATTGTATTCAGCAATCCCCTTCTGTTTTAATTTTAAAATAATTTATTCATTTATTTTGGTACTATTTATGCAGGTACACACAACAAAATTAAAATTGGAGTTTAAAATTCTCATTTGTAACTCCAATCCACTTTTAAAACTTGATCAGGCATAAATTAAAACCTACCCTAAAATACCTACATAGTCTTATTCAATTCAAATAAATTATCACCATTAACTACGCTAGTGAGCACCCAAACAAATAATAAATATTTATCTCCGACTTGCACCATGTATATGACAGTGTACCGACTTGCACCATGTATATGACAGTGTACCGACTTGCACCATGTATATGACAGTGTATTCATCGAGACAGCCCACAGCCCACTAAACGCACATCGTCCACAGGGAGCGGCCGAGTTTTATGACTAAACGTATAAATTCCGCGTCGTTTATTTACTTTTTACAGCGTCTAGTGCGAGTGGGGGGAACGCGTCTACATAGAAGTTAGTGCGGATGACTGTTTTAAATCTGCATGGTAGGAATTCAATGTTTGTGTCCTCGAATTTCCATACAAAAGACCTGTGCCTATTATGGCCTTACGATACAAAAAATACACGATCTTAGTGCAAATAAGACACCTGTTAAATTCGTTGGGTAGGTACGTCTTTTCCCAAAATTCATAAGTACGTTCAACTTAATCTCCCTAAGAACCCGTAAGCTTTTATTTAAAAAATTAACCATACCATTCAATCACTGCAATCACATAATGCCTACAACCTAAATAAACCCTACAACAAATAATATCACTTTAAAATGTCCCCACTCCCTCTAATAGAGGTTGAGGCCTCGCCACAACCTATACCCAGGCCTCGAGTCTCAAAAAACGCGGGAAGCGGAACGAGACGCGACCTCACTTACAATTTCCTCCGTTTCCGCTAAGGGATGGGATCGCCATGTTTAAAATTTAAATGAGATATTTTTATCTGCAACATTAAAATTATCACGCATTGTGATACTGTTTTATGGGCAGACCTTTTAATTAGGGTGACCTTTGTAAAATTATAACGCCTGTAATTGTAGGAACAGTGCGGAGAGGTTGGTGTTATTCACGTATTAATTTTAATGTTTGTTTTGTTTGTATGCAATGGTAAATCAAGATTGTGAAAATTGGAAAATTAATATTACATGGCTCAGTCTGGCACAAAATAAGTCAGTTTCCAAATTATTTATTTGAAAGTCTATCGATAGAATCTATATTTAATATCTATATTATATCTATTATCTATATTTAAGCTTTATGTATTTATTTAGTATATGTTAATTTTCTTGCGTATATGTGTAGGTATATTTGTTATTTTTAGTTAAGACTTCGCATATTCATGTTTTTTCTCTTCTTGTTCTCACACACTATTGTCTACATTTCTTTTTCATTTCTCCTTTCGCAGGTCTGCTGGAAGAAATTTCTTAAGAAATAAGCAGTACCTTTGTACTCATATTTTAATTATGTCGTATCTTTTTGTATTTTACTGTGTGTACATAAATAATAAAATAAATAAATAAATAAATAGAACTTCAAACTTGACATCTTCAAAAATAGCCGGTTATGGGCTTTTGAACTTTTAACATATTTACATTTCGGGCATTAGAACCCAGCGCAGATTGGGGCGGGCCGCACCGCACCACAACGCAACGCATTGCAAAAACCCTCTGTCAACACTTTCGTACATTTTCTAAGAATCAACGCACTACAGGCGGGCCGAACTTGTTCGTGTGAAAATGCGTTGCGCCGCGGCCCGTTGCGGCTGTAATAAGCGCTTTGCTATCAAAATTGGCAATTGTCTTTCACTTCGATTAAATCTAAAGCAAATTGAGTGTTCCTCATTACAATTCCAACAAACTCCAGTTACAAATCCAATTCCACAACGCGTACTTCCTTATCACAACATTTATGTGTTCTCATGCAATAATTGTACCCATCAAAGGATAATTTAGCGCGAGCGTTGCAACGAAGTATGAAGCGTCTCGATCTTCGATAAGTTGCATAACAGTCGGCTTGCATGCGGCGTTGCATGACGTCTAATAGCTCCGTCTATTGCTTAGTTTGTCACACACGGACTTGCGTTCCACCCAACAATGTAAGGAATGTATCGTGTTTGTTTTGCGTGTTTGAGAAAAACATGAACGTCGCGCTTTGTCTAACTTGTCCGAGTGAGTTATTGTGGTGTTCGTGCGACCTGTCGGGTTTGTCACTGTTTATACTTGTACGGTTGTTGTTGTAGGTAATTATTTTTGTGACGTTAATGGTGAAGTATATTGTGTGGAGTTTGTTTTAATTTTATTATCTTTGACGTTAATTAAGTCTACAATAAAGCGATAAGCTAATATACTTTAATACTCCTAAGCTACAATTTTTTCTGTACCAGTAGGTATTAAATTTATTTATTAGCAATTTTTTTATTGAGAAAGTTGGCGGTTTATAAATTTGTATTGCATGTAGGTGCAACTATTTATTTAATCAGTTATACAAGTACATTTTATTTTGTTTTCAATTACCAAAATCCAGCCCTTTCTACTCGCCAAACTCTCTTCCCGTACATTCTATCGCTATCGGGCCGATGATGAAGTTTCCTGCCCCCGTGCTAGTGTTCAATCGACTTATAATCAAACATTTGATACCATCGGCCATGTTTTCACATGTTAAATTACTAAGAAAATAATAGCAAACCTCGTGTCGATTTCAAACTCGTTCAGTTTCTACAAATGGTAATTTAATAGCTTTGCAGAGGTAAATTTTCTTGGCATTGGACCTCAATGTGCTTTGTATATAACATGCTTTTATTTCTTCCGATGAGTCATGCCTGACTTCTAACATACAAAGGTTGAATCAAAGATGTAATCTTTATTATGTATGTCAGTCGAGTTACTGATCGGATTTGAAAATATCAATGTTTTTAATGCATAAATGCTATTACACTGTTGATGAATTTCTTAATGACGATAATATTAATATATTGTGACTACGTAATGAATGTCTAAGTATAATTTTTTTCTTTTATTTGTAATAATGATTGAATTTGTAATTAATTATAATAATTAATTTGTAATTAATTATTATAATTATTAATTAATTAATCATTTATAATGTTTCTGAAATTAACTTTAATATTATTTTATTCACCTGTAATCATGATATTTGTACGCCACTGGCACAACATAGAGAGTCAACTGAATTTTCATAAGACCAAATGTATGTACCTATGTTAACAAATAAATATTCATTCATTCATTCATTTGGTAGTCATGATAGCTGGAATTAGCACTCTAACTGATTGAATGTAACTACGTGATAAGTAGATATAACATCAAGGTTATACAATACGTTTAATAGAATATTCACTTTTGAAACATCTACATCAAATAATCCAGGCCGCTAGGCATCAACTGATTGGTTTGAGAATTCCTTTTCATAGTACGATCTTCACTATACAACCGCCATCAATTACTACCACCTTATAATAAGAATAATTACCTTGTCGTCTTGCACGAAACCCATGAGCATAGTATAAATAAGTAACAGTATTCAAACTCAAACCATTTCAATTAAACCATTTACAGAAACTTTTAAATTGTCAAGGAGTCGGTCAGTCAGAAATATGAAGCTAGTTATCCATTCCAAAGCGCATAGGTACCTATGGAGAAGAACGGACATGAAACTCCACGGAAACTCCACGGAACACGCACAATGGTCCACCTTAAGAACTAAGTGCGGAAACCAAACTCCTTCTTTAACGAACGAACGAACTCCACGGAATATCTTCATAGAAAATGGCCGAAACGACACGGTTCAAAATCTCAGTGTCGGTATATCAGTACGCAACAGTATCGAGTGCGCAGCAGTTACGCACGGACGGAGAAGGTTTATCTACCGAGCGGCCCTAGGTAATTATTTCAAGGTCACTACCGAGATATTATACTGTATCTTAATTATACTGTGCCATGGGTGTGGAATTATGTACCAACTTTGATTTTCCAAAAAACTGTGGCAGAAAAGTTCCATACTTTTCGTTTACATCCATTTTACGTTTAGGTGCTTCAAAACCCCAGTCCGTCCTCATCATCTACCATATAACGCCCACCAGATAAACTACAGTACAGACTATCAAACTGAATCAATGTACCAGATCAGGACACGTGTGAATTAAGTCTTCCACGTTACTATGAGCGGCGGGGCTCGTAAATCTGGACAACTATCTGCAATACACTAGTCTGGAGAGCACTTAGTACTGTCCTCGACTTGCAATGGTGGTGTAAGGCAGAGGAGGAAAGTTGTGGGCTTGGTGGTCAAAGAATATAATAATATAATCTCCTGGTGAAGGAGAATCTATTCAGTTTTTGTATTTTAAGCTTCAGGATATACCACAAATTTAAAAGTTTTGGAGAGTCACAAAAAGGTTTAAAAAATATGAGAAGATCTTAACTTTTCTTTCCAGGTACCTACCTACCTTTAAAATCTTCGTAACCTTTAAATTAATTCTGCATTTTATCCGAGAAAGTTGGACGATTTTATAAAAACGTAGCATAACTCCACCAGATTTTCATTATGAGGAAAAAACAGAAGTCTTATTAACAAGGTCTACGAAAAATTACTAATATTGCCTCTTTCTTACACCTGACTTGAACAGTAAACTTGACTTCTACCCTTCCCGCTACCTTTTCCACCTTGCACCTCGTCTTCACAATCGGCTATACCGGTTTATGCTCTTTTTAGCGCCGTGCAAAGAGCTCACGACGTCTCGGGAGCAGCAGCTGTGCCGAGAGCCCCGAGATGGCGGCAGTTGTTAGTCTCACTCGCTGTTGTGTTATGTGTGAGGCCAGACGTTCGTTTGGTGGAGAATTCTAAAGGATTTTCCTAGGTTTTTTTTTTGTTGATACGTTGAGGAGTTATTAAAATAGATTTATAAATAATATCCCACTGTTTCTGGTTTATGTGGTGAGACACACACGTACGATATTAAGTTAGTCGACCAGTTTCAAACTCGATTGAAAATCTGCTAGAGCAAACCAAAAATGTTTGGGAAAAGTAAGGGAATATGCATGGTAATAATATAGAAACACATATGCAAGTACTTTGATCACACAACGAAATTAGCGCAAAATGAATCATCATAGGCTCAACTTTTTATCAATGTAAAGCGGAAAGCAAAAACGCGGTAGAAAGCTACAAAATTGAACACTATAGTTTTTAATTCAAATTGATTTTTAAGCTCCCAGACTAACTCGCAGTAGTCCCGCGGCCATAAGAGCTTAAAGTAGTTCGAAACGCCGGCGCCGCATGGGGCCTACCTACGGTGACATAGATATACGATATTAGCTACCTACGTAGTATTTGTTTGTGCAAGCAAACCGATTTTTTAACCGCCTCAGTGGTCTAGAGGTTAGACCACCTGTCTCAGACCCAGAGGTCTTGGGTTCGATTCCCAGTGGGGGCAAAATTTTCTGCTCGGTTTGGTTGGTGGTAGGGCTTGTTCTAAATCCACCTGGCTAGCTACCACCATCTTATCTAAGTCTGTCGCCATAACAACAATGTTAATAGGATTGTTGCGTTTCGGCAGTTAGGGGTAATTTTCGGCAGTTAGATTCCGGGTGAAGCTCGCTTCGGCCTGATCATCACTTACCATCAGGTGAGATGCAGACCAAGAGCTTTACCGTTGTAGTAAAAAAAAAGATCCGAAACATTCGAATTTTCACCCGACTGGTGGAGGGTAATGTGTGTCTTGTTTTCTTTTATTGTTTTTTTTTTTGTATATTTTCATGTTGTAGCTACATAGCATACAGGGTGTTAGGGTGAACACCGTTATCCTTGCAACCAGTGGTTTGGTTTCATTTATAGAACGTACAATCAATGGAAAATTACAACTCTTTTTTTCTTTTTTTTAAACCTACATTTGACCACAAAAGACGCAAGTTCGTTGCCCTATGCGCTAGGGCAACGAACTTGCGTCTCAACACGGGCGGGGGGTGCGGGATGTGACCTGACCGGCCGCGAGCGCGACCTCTCCCTCAGTCAGTCAGCTGTTTCGCTAGAGAGCACGGTGTCGGATATAAACTTTTTAAAATCTTTTAATGAAAATAACATTTTTTTTTTGTTGTGTTTGGTCATTTATCTTTATATCTAAGTAAACTACCCATGGTTTGAATGACAAGAGTGTTTACTCTTACAGCCTGTATACAGTATGTTAACTAACAAAGGGTGTTCCCGTTAACCTGCAATAGTATAGCGTCTACACATGCTAAAAAAAATATTACAATTAAAAAAAAAAAAAAAATTTTTTGTTTTTGTATAGTAAAATATTCACAAAAAATATTAAATTGTTACGGAAAATAAACTCTCTGTACACGCCCACTTGTCACACTTGTTTTTCTACGTTGAAATACAAGTGTGCGTGTACAGAGAGTTTCTTTTACGTTTAAATTTAATCGTTTTGTGAACATTTCAAGACAAAAAAAAAAAAAAAATTTTTTTTTTTTTTAGTGGTATTTTTTTTTTTGCATGTATACACGATATACTATTGCAGGTTAACGGGAACGCCCTTTGTTAGTTAACATACTGTATGTAATTAGTATTATTTAACCGTGCTTTTGTACGAGTATGTTGTGCAATGTCTTTGTGGGCAGCAAATAAACGTTTTATCTATCTATCTAATGTTTTTATCTAAAAAATCGTCGATTGCTGATACTTACTTTATGTTTAATTCATTTTAATATAGGTAATCTCGCACGCCATCGAGCTGAATGATGAGGAAGGAGCTGAAACGTGCAATTGGAGAAGCCTATGTCCAGCAGTGGACTGTTATGGACTGATGATCTGTGTGATGTGATAGGTAATTTTAGGGAGGAAGGGAGACTTTTGCCTTGCAGTGGGCCGACACAGGCTGATTTGTTTATATATTATTAATCTCACACAAGCAAACAAGAGACAAGAATACTGATTTTCGGGATATATATTTTTAAATGATCATTACTTTCGAAGCCATTTTGTTCTATAAGGAGCCAGCTGCTGCCACACTGTTAGTTCTCTGTTTCAAATAAAAATTATTAACTACCTATTAAAATTATTAGTTACTTTATAACTAAAAGGAAGCGTATTAAAATTACTGTTCACAAACTAATTTTCCCTTTTCATAGTCCCTGTACAGCTATGACACATATACACTATTATAAAGAGACAAACATCACATACTTAGCGTGTCTATGCAAGTGTCAAGCATGTGCATACCAAATCGATAGTGTGAACGATGCCTAACGCAGTAAACACGTATTATACACTGATTGGTTCGTGATCTAATTCGAAGGAGTTCATTGTCTGTCATAGTTCAGAGGGCCTAGACAAGTGACAATCGCTTCGAAAGCGTTTCGTATTTCTACGACTTTCAACAGGATTGACATAAGATAGCTTAGGTCAGTCCTATACATTTTTACCTTTTCCATCATCTCGTTATCGCTGATAGAATGTCACATTGTCTAGGGCCTCGTTTAATTCAAACTGGGTTGATGTTTGGTGTAAAAAAATAATAGCTTTATCTTTGCCGTTACTCATTTGGTACTTCGGTTTTGGCCCTGTTTTGATTCGTGTTTTGTGTAATTGGGCTTCCTAGTGTAGATCTTTTTGCAGTTAAGTATTTCGTTTTACTCCCTGAAATTGCTACGTTTGGCTATCTGAATTATTAACTAAAGTAACACCTTTTAATATACTTGTAAATAAACAAATTTGTGGGAAAAATACGGATCGCGAAATCCTGGATAACGAATTGGTGCGGCCAGATTTCGTTCTTCGCGTTTTACAATATGTCGTACTATGATAGATAAAATTTTATACATTGTACTTACCAGAATACCCCTCGCTAAGCACAAACATGGCCGGAGAGAACTCGTATGAGCTGAGCGCTTCCATCTCGAGGAGATGCAGCAGCTCTAATCTATAAATAAACAAAGAAAACAGTGAGTACGATAAAAGACAATAATAAAATCAGGATTTGCTTTATCAGCAGTCATTTAGCTTTTTCAGTAAAGTCAAACTTCTATACTGTGAGCAGCACTCGAGCGAAGTTTGCTGACGAGGATTATAAATTATGTTTGTACATAAGCTTGTGCTTTAGATGCAAGTATGCAAGACCTCGAAGGATGACGATCTGAATGCAAGTCACTTATAATGCACAATTGTTTTTATTCATGCACATTTTGACTCCCAATCAGCCTAAATCTGAAAAAAAAGGAAACTCTTTTTTATCAAAAATAACCTGCGTACACAGTCTTGAATGCAGACGTAATAAAAACACGCTAGAGCTAATAATTTTATATTAAAATAAACAGTTCCAATTTAAGAGCAATCATTATAGATTTCCTCATCTGTCCATCTGAAATGCGTTCAATTAAAATGTAAATGTCACCATCCACCATCAACTTTATCCGACGCCTTTCAAACTTATCGGACTGCGACTAAAACCGCCCCATGAATAATACATGTGCTGCCATCTGTTATTTTAAACAGGCGACGTCTTCAGAGTTTTAATATTACATTACTGTTTTAATATAGAATAATTATGGTAATGTCAGACATTGCAGGCAATGGGAGTGTAACTGATTGCAAGTTTGAATTTGTACGGTAAATTGTTGGTGTAGTATGTTTTCTTGTTAGTTTGCATGTTTTGAGAAAAAGCATCAATTCCTACAGTTTCTTTAGGTAGTTCTTACTTTTCACTTCTTTCTACGTTTTGACGCCTCTTTCAAGTTAGTCACTAAGACTACTTTAAGTTTTTAACACCTAGCTATCCTTTATTTGGCACTAGCTGCGCCCCGCGGTGTCACCCGCGTAAGTCTCGATCCCGTGGGAATAGTATCCCATGTCTTATTCCAGATCATGGTCCTCCCATGTGCCAAACATCTAAATCCGTTCGTTCAGCTGTCTTAGCGAGAAACAAATTGACTTTCGCATTTATAATATTTTATTATTAGTTAGGATATAGTTTAGGATTAGTATTTCAGCATCCCTGCTGAATGGAACGGCATCACGGCATCAAGTGAACTGAAATTATTGCACTATGCTGTCACTATACATTTCCATATAAATAATAATAATAATTATTATTAGTACGCTTATTTTGAATACTCACAAATGTCAATAAACTTATATTGTATCACCTGTGCAAGTGTGCATGCTAAGTTAGGCATGTAGGTAGACTTTTTTTAAAGAAATTTTACGCACTTTTTAACATAAAAATGAAGTGAAGTAACATCACCACGTCACCATACTTTAAGCTCAGACTAGGTAACACAGACAAGAGACATTTCAGCTAAATGTCTCTATTGTCCTCTAAGCACCATTCCACACCTAAAATGAACTCACAGACCCGAGTCAGGTACTCTGAGATTCAACTCTTGTTCCCATCGCGGAGTAATAGTGTTCCTGAAATTGAGTCTGCAAGTTTCGGCGCGACGCGTTATCGGATTTGTTCGGTACGCGCTCGGAATCTGGGGAAACGTTCCGCCTACTCACAAATTGCATCGGATACTGAAAACGTTGGCTTGCTTTTTAGTTTTTAGTTCCGTTCTTTTGTTAATAGACGGGTAAGAGGATTTGCGAGTGACTATTTGTATAGTTGGGAGTGTGAGCTTGTGTGAAATGGTGAAGCAGTGGTTGATGGGGAATATTAGTTCATGTTATTCTGAATAATAATACTACACTCCAAATATTTTATTTGCAATAAACCATTTATCCCATGGTTTGAAAACATTTGTTTCAAGAATGGTTATCATCTGCCTAGGTGTTTCCGGGTCGGCTTCCAGTCTAACCGGATGCAGTTGAATACCAGTATTTTACGTAAATCAACTGCCTATCTGACCTCCAGAAACCAGATACCGGGTAACACGATACCTTGGTAAGACTGGTTGTCAGACTTTCCGGCTTCTGACGACCCGTAAAGACTGTCAAAGATCTACAAATGACAGCCGGGACCAACGGCTTAACTGTTTCAAGAATGTTACATGTATTATTTTATAATACTAACTAATATTATAAATGCGACAGTGAGTTTGTTTGTTTGTTAAGCTTTCACGCTAAAACGGCTGAACGAATTTAGATGAAATTTGGCAAATGGGTAGACCTGGAATAGAAAATAGGATACTTTTTAGGGTTCCGTACCCAAAGGGTAAAACGGGACCCTATTACTAAGGCTCTGCTGTCTGTTTGTCTGTCTGTCTGTCTATCTGTCTGTCTATCCGTCTGTAACCAGGCTGTATCTCATGAACCGTGATAGCTAGACAGTTGAAATTTCATTGAAATTGAAATTTCACAGATGATGTATATCTGTTGCCGCTATAACAACAAATACTATTCTATACTAAATACCAGAATAGAAATAAATATTTAAGGGAGCTCCCATACAATAAACGTGATTTTTTTGCTCGTTTTAAAGTCCTCAAAAATCTTTGGCGTATTTTTTTACGGTTTCAATGCTTTGGAGGACTTAATTCACCATGATTTACTGGGTTGGATTGGTCTCCATGGAATTTATTGTATGTAGCATGTCATCAATAAAGACAATGTAACGTTCACGGTCAAAAAAATACCCACAAATGGAAGTATTTCCATGGCATGAAGCAGCATATTTTTACACTGTAAATATTCACGCGTTATAAAAGTCAACTGAGCAAAACAACGTCCGTTCGTAACTTGCGGGACAGGCTAACCGGACCCTGTTTACGCACCATTGCAGACTTTAAAATTGCTCACCATTTTACAGTTTTTAACTGTGCATTGTGCATGTTCTCAAAAGTTTTGGTAACGTAAAAGTTTTTTTTTTGGCACCAGAAACAACTTTTTATTATACAAAAAAAAAATTGTAAGCACTAGAAGAAAATAACATCGAAGGCTTAAACTGTTTCAAAGAATATTCTACTCCTTTTTGCAGTCAGCGAAAAAGATAACTTGGTGCGTCACTAAGTTGCTACGGCGTAGCTGACACGACGATAGTAGCTACGCGCCGTAGCTGACGCGACGATGACACAGCTACGCGATCGTTGAAGATAATCCATCGCGTGTAGAACTTTCAAGAAATATATTTTCTTGGCTTTCCATTTTCGATCTTTGAGATAAAAATCTTTTACTTATGCATTGACACAAGTTTTTTAACATGCCTAAACGCAAGTATAACCTATAGGTACACGTACCTACTTTCCATTTCATACCTTTGAAAACCGAAAAGCTATCTGAAAACCGTCCAATATTAGCACAAACATTTACCGTGGACCTTTTAAAATGAAATAACAAGAAAAAACATCCCAGTTATTTGCAGCGGTTGACAATAACGGTTTAGTGAGCCAAATACCGGTTTTTTGCCACCCCGCCCATTTACGAGCATCGGTATTATTGAATTTCGCGAATGTAACGCAAAAAGCCGATATCATGTAATCGCCAAAGGGCTGAATTGTGATTTTGAGGGCACTTGCCGCAAATCCTTTTGGGAATTTTTATCTCTTTGTTTATTTTAGTGTTTTGGGTCTCCTTTTACATGCTGTTAAGGCATGTTATGTGTTTCGGTCTCGTGATATTGGATAAGATGTTCTGTTTTGGCTCATTAAAAGTTTTATTGGCGCCGTTTTTTACATCTTGACCCGTTTTCGAATAATTTCGCAGCGTCTACGTCTGAAAGAACTAGGAATGGCTATGGTCAGGTCAAAATTTCAAACACTTATTCTAAATATATGTGAGCACAGAAACGCAATCAGGATAAACAAAGTTCCCGACTTTTTTCTTAAAGTTAAACGAATTCAGAGAAAATTCAAAAGCCGCCGAAAATTATAAAGAAACAATTCAGAAATGTTATTAAAAAATATCTTACTACTGAATACAGATTTCAACCGTAGATTTAAGCCGCACCAAGTCTTGACTAAACCAGCGAGCTTGGCTTCAGCTAACCATTCGCCACAAATTGTTCGTATAGCTTATTTACGTTGGGGCGCAAAATAAAAAGGTAAGTATAGAAGGTCGGCTCCGTACAGACAGCGAAAACGCACGCATACATAGACACAGCCCACGAACGGTCACAGCGCAAAAATATTTAGCAATTTTCATAAAAATTGCTAAATATTTAGCAATTTAAAATAATTGTTTTTGTTTTTTTAATAAAGCAGTATTAAAAAAACAAAAACAAAATCTTTTGAAAATTGAAACTGACTTTTGCGGGAATAACGCTTTTTCGTTACGTGACGATTTGTACCAGTTTACTCCTACCGCAAGATGCGATACAGAACTTCGTTGAAGGGTACGATGGGGCTGACATATCTTTGATAAAAGCCCCTAAACAAAATCCAGATTTAAAAAAAAAAAAAAAAACTTCGTTGCAATAAAATAAGTTAGATGGAGTCGACAATTCCTATCTGATTGAGAAGAAAAGAAAGTATGAGATATCGAGTACTCCTTACATCTATGCGGCGTGGCATTGTAATGGCAACACTACTTGAAGTCTGCCAACCCCAAGATATAGCTGGTCACACCGGCACGAAGGCACTTCCTTTTCCGCCTGGATCCTGACATGGCCGACATGGATATACTCGTCGTTGTAAGAAATAATATTATAATTATTACAATAAACCCCGAATACCTTGAAAACATCTTTTATTAAAAACAAACATACATTACATGGCGCAGCCGGTTTAAGAACCAAGATATAAGCATAACGCATTTTTCTTCTATAAGAAAAGAAAAAGTCCTCACGAAAAGGACGCCGCCAGGTATATACATGCCAGACCCAGAAGTCACAGGAAAAGAAATTGAAGAAAAGAACATCGTAACGATGAACATAGAATACAGGATGCCGGAACCGCTCGTGTTAAATTCCGTGGATCTACTGCCGAAATGGAGGAAATTCAAACAACAATTCCAGGTATTCTTATCGGCAGCCGGGTTTGAAAGGCTTTCTGAAACAAGGAAGGCGGCCATTTTATTAAATTGTATCGGTCAAGAAGGGCAAGATTTATATTATAACTTACTGAAAAATGAAGACTCCACAACAGTGAAATATGACACAGTAATCACAGAATTTGATAAATATTTTGAGCCAAAACAAAATGAGTTGATTAATACTGTCAACTTTCATAGAAGACAACAGGAAGAGTTGGAAACTTTTGATTGCTTTTACTCTGATATTCGGAAGTTAAGCAAAACCTGCAATTTTTCAAGTCTGGAGGACCGAATGCTTCGAGACAGGATCGTCATGGGGGTGTTTGACAAGAAACTGCAACAAAAACTACTTGAAGTAGGGGATCTTACACTCGACAAGGCGCTTACCATGTGCAGAGCAGCGGAGCTGTCCAAAGAACATATTAAGATCCTGCAGAAGAACACTGAGGGTACTCCGTCTGTCAACGTCATTCAAAAGCAGCAGCAACAAAATAATAACCTAACTAAAGCTAAGTATAATAATTTTAATAAAAATAAAATAGGTAATAATCAAAAAGAATATAGTAAGCAATTTTACCACTGCTTAAAGTGTGATACAGAACATGGCCCTAGAAATTGTCCAGCTTATGGTAAAACTTGTAAAAATTGCAACAAAATGAATCACTATTCAAAATGTTGCTCGAATAAAAAAGTAAATTGTGTTTCCGATGATAGTAATTCAACTGATACAGTTACAGACGATCAGATGAATAATAAGGTCCATGACTTATGACTAGTCAAAGTATGTGATAGTATTGGAAACAAGAACTATAAAGAATGTAAGGATTGGTCACACATTTTAAAAATAAATGATAAAAATGTTAATTTCAAATGTGACACAGGGGCACAAGTGAATGTCCTATCATTAATGGATTTGAAAAAAATTGTCGATGATGATAATCCTAAATGGTCTGAGACAACAATAACATTAGAGGTATTTGGGGGTACAAGAATAAAGGCATTAGGTGAAAAAACATTGGAAGTCTTTTGTGATGAAAACGAAAAGCTAAAGATTAATTTCATAATTATAAAAGAAAATGTGAGACCAATCCTTGGGTTAAACTCTTTATTAGAATTAAAACTATTAAACATTAATGCTACTGTCAATACCATTAATATTAAAAATAAAGAATGTGTTATTAATAGCAACATGGAAATTTTCCAGGGAATAGGTGAATTCAAGACACCATTAGAACTGCGCATTCAGTCAGGAGCTCAGCCAGTGGTAAGACCACCACGTCGGGTTCCTCATGCGCTCATGAATCGTCTGATGGCCAAGCTGACAAGCCTCGAGGACCAGCGGGTCATTGTTAGGGTCGAACATCCTAAATCATTTGTGAGTAATCTTGTAATTATAGAGAAAAGTGATGGTAACTTACGTATTTGTCTTGATCCAAGAGAATTAAATAAAGTTTTACTGAGAGAATATCACCTTATTCCAACTTTAGAGGAAATTATTACTAAACTGTGTAACAAAACAGTATTTTCTGTAGTAGACTTGTCAGATGGGTTTTATAATATAAAATTAAAAGAAGAATCAACAGACTTGTGCACCTTTAGTAGTCCTTTTGGCTGTTATAAATTTCTAAGATTGCCATTTGGATTATCAGTAGCACCAGAAATTTTTCAAAAATACAGTGAAACAATATTTGGGGACATCCCAGGAGTTATAATTTATTGTGATGACTTGCTAATTTGTGGTGAAAATGAAGCTGAACATGATCAGATATTACAAAAGGTATTTGAGAGAGCAAAAGAAAATAATGTTCGGTTTAATAAGAGAAAATTCCAATACAAATTAAAAGAAGTCAAATATTTTGGTCATATTTTCTCAAAAGAAGGCATGAAAATAGATCCAGAAAGAGTAAATGCCATATTAAGTATTAAAAGTCCAACCAATAAAAAAGAACTACAGATATTTTTAGGAATGGTAAATTATTTAAGAAAGTTCATTAGTAACTTGGCAGAGTTAGTAGCACCTTTGCTAGATCTCCTAAAGCAAAATGTAGGCTGGTTATGGACCAGTATTCATGAAAATACCTTTTGTAATATTAAACGATTTATTAGTAATGCACCTGTATTGCAAAATTTCAACAGTCTATTGTCTGTCACCATACAATGTGATGCTAGTAAAGATGGATTAGGGTGTTGTTTAATGCAAAATGGTAAACCTGTAAGCTATGCATCCAGAAGCCTTACTAATGCTGAGAAATCTTTTTCACAAATTGAGAAAGAATTATTAAGTGTAGTTTGGGCAACAAAGAAATTTCATTATTATATATATGGAAGAAAATGTTTAGTATTAAATGATCATTAGCCATTAGAAAGCATATTAAAAAAGGGCATACACGAAATACCATCGGTCCGATTACAAAGACTAAAACTAAAGTTATTAAAATATGACATTGTTTACAAATATCAGAAAGGCCGCCTGATGCATATTGCAGATTTATTGTCACGTTCATATTTAGAAGAAACAGATGAAGATCAATCTTATTTGCATGAAGTCATACACT
Source organism: Lithophane socia (assembly GCA_947522985.1). Classification (NCBI taxonomy): domain Eukaryota; kingdom Metazoa; phylum Arthropoda; class Insecta; order Lepidoptera; family Noctuidae; genus Lithophane; species Lithophane socia. Next base: position 18,164,131 of record OX383252.1, read on the forward strand.
GTATTGGTTTAGCTTCCTACTTGGAATGCACAGATGAACAAAAACAAGAATTGGTAAAAGAAATTGATAATGATGAGGAATTGAATGTACTGACTAATTACATAAAGTTAGGTTGGCCAGATAATATTAGAACTGTACCAGATAACCTAAAATACTATTTTAACTTAAGACAGGATATTACATTAGATCAACAATTAATTTTTATGAATCACAGACTGATAGTACCAAAGTCCTTAAGAATACCATTTCTGAATAAATTACATGAAGGTCATTTGGGAATAACTAAAATGAAACAAACAGCAAGAAATTTGTATTATTGGCCATTAATTGATAATCACATAGAAGAATATGTAAGGAAATGTTTTGTTTGTCAAACTTACAAAAATAATAATGTAAAAGAACCATTATTATCTCATGAAGTACCAGTATTACCATTTTCAAAATTAGGGGTAGATATTATGGAGTTCAAAAGAAAAAGTTATTTAGTTATTTATGATTACATGTCGAAATGGTTAGAAATAAAACACTTAACCAGTAAGTCTGCTATTACAATTATAGACACATTAAAGGATTTATTTTCATGTTTTGGCATACCATCAGAAGTAGTAACAGATCATGTACCCTTTGACTCATTACAGTGTAAAAAAGTTGCACAAGAATGGGGATTTAGTTTCAGTTATTCCAGTCCAAGGTACCCACAATCTAATGGTATGGCAGAGCGGGGAGTGCAAATAGCAAAGAGAATGCTTACTAAATGTTATGAAGATAAAACAGAATTGAGTATAGCTCTCTTACAGTACAGAGCATCAGCAGTATCAGGTACGCAATTTTCACCATCACAATTGATGATGAACAGAAATTTAAAAACAAAATTACCAGTAACTCATCAACATCTGACACCAAAATTAAATAATAATGTAGAATCAGAGTTTGCGAAAATTAGAAATAGAAATGAAAGGAACTATAACAAGACAGCTAGAATAAAAAACCATTTTGAAATTAATCAAAACATTTGGTTTAAGAAAGATCCACAAATAAATAAATGGATAAACGGAAAAATTGTTAGGAATAACAATTTTAGGTCATATGATGTAAGAGATAGTAATGGTTGTACTTATACAAGAACATCCCATCACATCCGCCCACAGTGACTCGCTGGGCTCGAACGACTGAATGAGCAGTTCAGTTCTGATTGTGTTAGAATAATAAGAGATTAGCGTGTAAGTTTAAATTTTGTATGTTTTAATAAAACAAATGTAAAACAAATGTAAACTAGTGTGTAGTATTAGTAGTTTATGTATAAGAAAGATAAAGTAATTTAGCAAGTAAGGGGTAATGTATTAAGTAATAGAATCATTTGAAAGGAGGGAGGAAAACATACAATAGTTTAGAATCAGTAGTACCTAGGTTCTTCTAATAGATAATTAAAATAAATTTCAAAATTGTTTCTATTTAATTTTTAGACAACATAGAATATTATTTAAACACAAAAATGTCAACAGTTTTAGAATTAAGTTTAAAGATTAAAAAGGGGATGATGTAATGGCAACACTACTTGTAGTCTGCCAACCCCAAGATATAGCTGGTCACACCGGCACGAAGGCACTTCCTTTTCCGCCTGGATCCTGACATGGCCGACATGGATATACTCGTCGTTGTAAGAAATAATATTATAATTATTACAATAAACCCCGAATACCTTGAAAACATCTTTTATTAAAAACAAACATACATTACAGGCATCACAGCGGGTTTTTTAAAATATCGCAGCATTATGACACATGATGTGAGATTGGAGCCTTTTTGGCCTTGCACAGCGTTATTTAAGTGTTTTCTTAGCTTTAAATTGTTCTTTTTATTTTAATTAAGTTCTTACTTTTTATTACTGTTTGTATTTCCTGTGCGTGTCCCAAATAAAATATTTTTCTTTCTTTCTTTCTAAGTTTTCGCTAGTTGTATGAAGCTGGCCTTCTGTATCTATCTACTAGTCTGTGGTCGGGGCTTGCACCTGTCTTGCCTTCTATTGGGGTGATTCTCGTTACTGTGGCACCGTTTGTTAGGGCTGTTTGTGTTACCGAAGTTACGGTACAGAAGTGAACAAGATTTTTGACATTTCACAGCTTGAGGGTTGAATTTTGGTGTAATTGTTTGGATAAAGTTTTACTGGAGTTAATTAAAGGGTGAAAGAGAAGGAACGAGAGAGAGACAGAATAATTAAGATAAGGAAATCGATACTACAAAATTCGTGTGACATACAATGTTTTTATAAAATTTTCCTATTCGAATGTGTTTTTGAGTCAGCTAGTTTAGTGCCACTTTTTAGTCACTGACTTGCGTTAAATTTAACTGACAACTACGCATCATAGCGTTAAATTATATTTTATCAATCTTGCAGGACGCGGACGCGGACGCGGTAGCGCACATAACCCCTTTTTACGTAAACACTTTGAAATTGGCTGTCAAATACCTAAAAGGGAGAAAGCATCAAACACTTTCAGGATAAATCGACAGGTCCAATATTTGATTTCACTTGAGGACTGCGTACATTGACGGAGTAAACGGCATTTATAGTGACATCCTTTACCTTGCTCTTGACAACCTATTACTATGTGAAATAGGTGTTCTTTATTTATCATAGTGCCTTTATAAGGTCACCATTTGTGGGGGCTAAGTAGTGTAAATATTTTTTATTCGGGGTCAAAGCATTCATTGTCGTGTAACGATAGAATATGGTGAAAAGTCCTCTCTGTTTTGAATTTTATATAAATTATAAGAATATATTATAGCCTATTTATGTACTGTAAAACCTATTTTACCTTTATTGCATTATGATATATCCATACTAATATTATAAATTCGAAAGTAACTGTCTGTCTGTATGTTACCTTTTCACGCCTAAACCACTGAACGGATTTCCATAAAATTTGGCATGAAGATAGATGGCATCCCGGGAAAGGACATAGGACTACTTTTTGTGGACATACCACGCGGGCGAAGCCGCGGCCGGAAGCTAGTAATGTTATACTTACGCGAGTGAAACCACGGAGCGCAGCAAGTTATTAATTTTTTTATTCTTTGTTCCTCTCAAACTGAGCATCTGTCATCTAATATCCGTATAAAGTAGATATTTTTACAACTAATATTGCTACAAAAAAATATTTAGCTCAACCTACGTTGCAAAAGCTGGTAAATTTATTTTGATGAACATTTTACATTTAAAGGCAAATTAAAAAAAAAATATGTAAATTAATTTCATAATAAATTCTCTTTGATGAAGATTTACAGAATAAATATTAAAAAGTTTAGTTACTTTTTTGCAAAGTAATTAAAAATACTAACTGAGCGCGCTATTTAGAATATTAAAAGGCTTTTGAATAAGGTTGTGCTACAGGCTATGCATATTAAACAGCAGCCTGTTAAATACTTAGACTGTGACATTAAACATTTGTTTATTTCTTTCTTAAATGACGTCATAAACTCAATATCAATCTTACCTTTTGCCAACTATGTTGGCGTCGGCCTGCAGTTTATCCGGATGCAGCTGAATACCAGTATTTTACATAGAGCGACTGACTAACTGACCTCCACAACACGGTTCCTGGGTAACATGATACCCTGGTTGTCAGACTTTCGGGCTTGTGACGAAGATCTACGAAACGGCTTAACGTGTTTTCCGAGCCACGGAAGGGGGTCACTTTAAGTAATGGATGGTCACCCATCCACGAACCGACCGCGGCAAGTGTAGCTTAACTTCGGTCGACCCGTGGGACGGTTATTGCGAGTCCCTCACAACTCAACATAAACTCAATCGGTGTTAATAATATTACATCACATACATCCTACTAAAGTTAATGCTGTTTACACCAACCCTTTGTAAACATAATTTGTAAACGATACTATAAAATGAAATTAAACAAGCAAGCTTATGCCATTAGTCAAGTTCCCCTAAGTTAAAGCTAGTAACTTAATTCGTTTTCATCAATCACAGTAGCAGCACAAAACGCTTTTACTTGAAACTAGTAGCTTACGGAGCTTAGTTATTTGTTAGCTTTTGTGGCAAAAAGATAATTTAAACTACGATACCGCGTTTTTTAGCAAACAAAAATCAAAAGAACATAAATTCAAAAGAAAACGAAGTGAGGGGGAAAAGGTTTATATTCAAACTAGCTTTCGCCCACGGCTTCGCCCACGTTGTTGTCGAAAAAATATCCCACGGGAAGATACTACCGGGAATAAAAGTAATTTGTTAATCCAGGTTATAAACTATCTTTGTGACAAACATCCAAATCCGTTTAGCTTTTTTTGCGTCGATCATACATCCAGACAACAATTCTAAAAACTATCGTCACACACCTCGTTTATTTTAAATATTCAGTGTACAGTGTTGACTTCGTTACTATTTTATTATAATTATTATGTATAAATAAAGACAGTCGTTATCGAGTTGTCACAAGCCCAAAAGTCTGACAACCAGTCTTACTATGGGGTATCGCGTTACTCAGTTACTGGTTTATGGAGGTCAGATAGGCAGTGGCACCATGTAAAATTCTGGAATTTCAGCTGCAGTTGGTTAGACTGGAAGCCGAGCCGAATATAGTTGGCAAAAGGCTAGGCAGATTGATTGTGAAAATAGATTGAAAAAGATAATTTCTTATAGAAACTAAGAATTAATAGAGCATTGGAAAAAGGGAGGTTTTATATTAATTCTATACAGTTAAACTCAATGGACTATTAAGAATGCCTTTCATACAACTTGAGACTGCAATTTCATTGAGCGTAGACATTTGCATGGCGAGACGTTCCGACGAAGACGAAATAAATAAACCATGATTCAGTATCATAAAAGAGGTGTAGGTAGTTTGAATTTTTATGAAGCGCTGACATCTTGGTGACATCATTCTGTGAATATGAATCTGTGTACCAAGCATTATGGAACAGTGAGGGAACAGTATAGTTTTAGTAACTTCAGAGCGGTCATCTACTGAGAAATCCAGAGATACAAGTTTTGTTCTCACGGGATCTAAAGTTCTACTGGATATCTTGAAGTACCTGGTCTCTAGATACAACAGAGGTCGGTTTTTGGCCAAAGACCTTCTAAAATGGTCGAAGTTTTCTTATAGAAAAATAATTTTATTAACTTTATTCACCATAACGCTTTCAAGGATTAGTCATTCGTTTCTTTGGCTAAAAAATAATCATGCAGTGGATGAAAGTATTATCTAAAAAATATAAAAATAACAAAACTTTGAATGATAAAATAATGCCTATGAATTACGTCAGCCTGTTTACGAACATACTCCAAAACACATAAAAACAATAACCCCAGAACTATCTCTCAAACTTATACACTCCGCAATCCTCATCCCGCAATCGGTCTGTGCTCACACACTGTAGTAAATCGTCGGTCCATGCCGGCGGCTGAGTGAACGCAACGATTTGTAATCTAGCCATTAGCGGAATGTATCGTGCTTGGCGGCAGGCCTACCAGGCCTGCCAACAGATGGCACAAGCTGGACTAGATACAACCAGTGTTCCGCATGCTTACTCTGTAGAGATTGCATCTGTAATCTTTTTATTGAGGTTGTTCAGCCAAATGTGTGTGGAGATTTGTGGTTTGGCTTCATTAGATGTGTGAATAATGAAATGTCAAAATGTACGCCTTACTCACTGACTTACATGTAACATACATGTTTGTATTCTTCCATTTCTATAAGTATGTAGGTAGATGCTTGAATGCAAAATTATTAGTTCAATGGAGAACTTTATAATATTGTTTAAAAATGTCATGCACATCTTCAATCAAAAACACGGACCTTTGACAGTAGAACAACACCATCGAACCATGACGAACCCCACAACAATGGCTGAAAGGCCTCACTACAATCAAGGCATCAAATTCTGCAACCGTAGGCCCACACAATACGAAACAAGAGCCAAGAAGATAGAAGAGGATGGACAGACGGACAAACGGCAACATAGACCATAACAAGGAGGACAGAATAAAGAAGGGGAAGGGGGGACAATTAGGATCGCAATTACAGGACAGTATGTCCCAGATTACGACCGCGCACTCCACACAGATTCACATTCCGGTGTCGGGAATAACAAAGCTTGCCAACTAACTATTAAGACGTTCTGAACTCGGGCCTCGCTTTATGGCCGCTCAAATTGCACTTGTATTTTTGTGTTAAAATTGCCCCGTCGTAATCTAGGATTTGTTGAGATTTTGCGCTGGTACGTTTTCAAGCGCTTTGTCTGTGGGTATTTGGGTAGTTATCAGAAACTGATCGTTTTTCTACCAATCGTAACGTTATGTATTTACTTATTCACCATTATAGGAACAAAAAAAGCGAATAAATAGGGAATACCTATCTGAATCAGGAATCTTTAGTACGAGTATCTACAAAGCTCATTTGAAAAAAATCTATAAAACTTTTAGACGAAAAAAAGCTTATAAGGAAACTACGCGTCCCGCCCCTGCTTCGCGTGGTTTTTACGACTTGACAAAACACCGAGATCTTTTTATTATGTAAATTCTCTAAATGATGGTGAAAACTGCATCGAAATCCGATGCGCAGCTTAGACGAAAACTGCGGTCCACATTTATTGTTGAAGATGGAATAGAATAAGTCTTACCAATACCGGCCAGTAAGACACGAGAAAATAGAGCAATAGACGAATGACTTCAATATAGTAAAATTTGATGCACTCGTCCATACGCAAAAGCGAGCTGTATGTTGCAGCAATATTTTTAAATTTGTTTCAACGGAGACGGACTTAGCATGAATATGCGAATTGAATTGTCGTGCGAGTATGCAAATCACAAATTTTGTATTTCATTTTTAAATAAAATATTATGTTTATGAATTAGCTACTCTACGTTCTGTGCTGTTTGTTTGTGTTCTTTTTCGCGAATTGTACGTTTCCGTGGAGTAGGTACGTAATTTTGGAAATTTCTTTTTCGTGAATTCGATATTATTACGCTAAAATGAAACAGCTACAGACTGCTTGATTAATTTATTAATATTTTAATTGCTGCATATTGCAACTGTATATTTTAATTGCTTTATTTATTTAAACGAAGGAATTATTCGTTGTAGTCAAATAAAAATTGTATTTGTACTAATTAAGTTTAGGTAAGTTAGGTTATGTAGGTACTGAGATTTTAGTAAGTAGGATTTATTGTATATTTATTTTTTGTGTATTCACACCTTTTTACATACCTATTAGATGACTAGATTTTTATAATTAAGTATGTGATTATTTAAAAATACTATGCCTTGCCTCGTCTGAAACACCTGTGTTTCACCTAGTTAAGGCACATAAAACAATTAAATTTTTCGTAGATTTAAGCTTTGTATTTAGTGTTTTACCTTTTTACCTCAATAATCTTTTTTTTTTTTTTTATTATACGATGTCTTGACGTCGCAAATTACTACAGTATTTCGCTTTTAATAAATTATTAGTTTCCGAGATATTAGCTTTCAAGAAAAAATGCAGTTAAACTTAGATTACATAAGAACGTTTTATTAACTTCAAAATCCGAGGTAATTCAATTTATTTGTGTTCACAATGGGCCAACTCACACTGGGCCCGCATGTTGAATTACAGCCCTCTCACAGAGAGGAATTCTGTGTCCCAGCAGTGGGAACATTATAGGGTAATTATGATATGATGTTCACAATAATTAATTAATAATCAGAGTCGTGTCCAATCAGCGCTAGTACTTGAATTTCACGAATAAATCGTTTGCTCGTATTTTTTTTACGTGATAGGAATACAGCTTCCTTAGGTGGAATGTAGAAAAAGTAGTAAGTAAGTTTTTATACAACCTAACCAAAAAAATATTATCAGTACATAAATGTACAAAAAATATGTAAAAATGTCTCTACAAATACACCCTGCATATAATATTCTATTCCAACATTTTCGTTTATATCCCAGCCTTTTGTACGAAGCGCCCCGTCCGGTGGATCTGCTTTTTATGTAAAACCGAAAGGCTATTTGTCAAGGTAATTTGAATTTACTCGCACGCTCCGGCCCTTTGAAATGCATGCTTTAAAATATACTAGTTTTTACATGGACTGCTTCAAACAAATGGGTTACTAAATATAAACATAGTCTACTTCTATTGTATTTTACTTTGAGGGACACTTAAAGCCCATAGTTATAAAATTCTATTGTCTCGTTCGGTGTCCTTGAATGAGTTATATTTACACTGAATCAATCTAATAAGTACAGTTAGCAATAAAGGTCAATTAACACTTTATTTTTCTTTACCTTAATTATCAAGCAAATTATTTAAATTAATCGGAACAGAAGTAAAATTTAAAGAATACAAACAAACTCTGAGCTCGTGAAATGCTAAAAAGCAGATTATCGAATCATTTTATGTCAATGTGAATGCTGTGTAAAGTAGCAGAATTAATCGAAATTTTTTTGTTGACCGTACCTTTTCTCTAAGCTAAGTGATGTTTTAACCACTATTATTGAGTATGTTTTGAATAATGTAATCAATGACTTCACTGCGTTGGAACCGTTCACTAAGTTAGTAAAACCGGCCAAGTGCGAGTCGGACTCCCGCACGAAGGGTTCCGTACCATTATCTATAAAAACGGCAAAAAAAATCACGTTTCTTGTATGGGAGACCCCTTAAATATTTGTTTTATTTTAATTTAATTATTTATTTTTAAAGTGAATATGTAACTCAATATTCTGTGAATATTTCAAGCGTCTACCTGTTATCGTTTTTAATATCGAGCAAAAACGGGCAAAATTATCTTTGTTGTATGGGAGCCCCCTTAAATATTTATTTTATTCTGGTTTTTAGTATTTTTTGTAATAGCGGCAACAGATGTACATTATCTGTGAAAATTCCAACTGACTAGCTATCACGGTTCATGAGATACAGCCTGGTGACAGACGGTCAGACAGGCAGACAGACAGACAGACCGAGAGACAGACAGACGGACAGACAGACAGCGGAGCCTTAGTAATAGGGTCCCGTTTCACCCTCTGGGTACGGAACCCTAAAAAAGAACCTAGCAAAACTAACCGAGTGAGTTAAGAAAAAAAAAACATCTGATGAAAAACACAGATGATCTTCAGCCCATCGAGTAAGAAAGAAAGCCCACCCAAGCAGACTCACATGGGAAAACTCTAAGAAAACAGAAACAGTAAAATTATTCTGCTATCCATATTTTCATGCTAATTAAGCCATAAAATATAAATAAAACATTTATCTTATCTTCCGTAGAGAATATTGCCTCGTTTTGCTCATTATTTACGGCGCAAAGAATACCCTATTAAATCTTAATAAGACTCTTTAATTAGTTCCATGCGATGCTAACGCTTCAAGCAATATTGTTAACACAGAGAGAGCTAGTTCGGTGTGTGTTGATAAAGGAGAAAAAATAAACATGTTGTCATTTATCTATGTCGTAGGTATTTGTATAAATATTATATCTACTTTTCTTTCCCCATTTTCGACGCGAGTTATTCGAAAATCTCTCTTTCAACTCAAGTTGAGGAAAAATATTAAGAGGCCGTATACGGAATTTTGCCGATTTTGCTGACTTACGTGATTTTTATAGTAAAAATATTGTTTTAATCAATATTAAAAATAAAAAAGTCGTTCATTCATTAGATTATAATAGAAATTATCTTTCATATTGTGCATTAAAACTTATAGAAACACAATATCACAAATATGAGCAAAATCGGCAAAATTTCGTATACGGCTTCTTAAGTTCCCAAAAATGGTTCAAATGTCATTCCAAATCATTTCATAAAACCACTTGCTTAACCAATTATATCTTAACTAATTATGATAAAGAGGTTTGATTGTTTGTTGAATCTCTATAAGTACTCAGCAGATTACAAAAATTCTTTAACTGAAAGAAAGCTAGACTATTGTCTAGTGTCACACGATGTTTCTTCCACGCGTATGAAGTTGCAGGCACAAGCTAGTCTTGGCTAAATGAATAATCGGATTTACTCAACATGACCCAATGTAGCTAACCCTAAAATTCTGGCCTGATGAACCAAATCCCATCCAGAGCTCCAAATCATCCCAAAAAGCAACTTGCACAACATCATTTAAATAAAAGACCCCACTAGCGTGAAGCTCCGATATACACCTGAAAATTTAATCATGCGTCTGTCCGTACGCTTTGTACACGGGGCCCGGATTCCGCGTCGACTTTTTTGAATACCATGTGGATTTCCGCGTGAATTAAAATCTGCACCGTTTAAAATGTTGCAAGAATCCTGTTGTGGAAAGGTGGAATTTTGCATTTTTTTTATATTCTTCAAGACATTGTGTTTGTGTTCTTTCTTTATGTCATATTTACCGCAAATAAACGTCTTTTCTTCTATTCCGAAAAAAACAATATTTTCCTTAACTACTAAACTCAAGGTTCTGTTAGCGTTTAAATGCAGCAATATAATTAATTGCACCCAATAACACTTGCTACAAAACACCAAACCGCAAAATGGCCGCAATTTCTCAAGTCTCACTATCAGCCATTACAGTTTTCATTTACTTTTCAACTTTAGATTGAAAGTCAAGATTTACTGTTTGGTACAAAATCTATAGCAATATAGGTAACACGAGAACTATCTGAAAGAACAAAACTCATAAATTCCCGCCAATAGCGAGAGTTTTGTAGGTAGTGTCAATTGTTTTGTTCGGGAAGGTTATAGGGCCGACACTGACTACCGTTGTGCATTTGGCACAAACCTGTTACGGTCATTAGATACGCACCTATTACTTCTAGGTCATATACATTATATTATAACCAAATGATTTGCCTAAAATCCAATTTAATTTCGTTGGTAGGTAAACAGTAGTAACGAAGGTCTACTATGTAAATATTCCACTGGTGACCGTAATTAATTTTACCATCATTTTATAAAAGAATAATGATGGAATTGAACTCTTTAAAATTCCATGTAACCTCGTCGACCTTTTACAACAAAACATCCTATTTTCCCCATTTTGCCATCCCTGTGAACTAGCGATTATTACTGAAGCGGGGCGTCGCGAAGTTTTGAGGTGTTCTCGGTATTCTGTCCCGGTTCCAATGTTTGCGCATTGTGACATGCACACTAACTTCTGATGATTTTATTGATTGAGTAATGAATGAATAAGCTTGAGTAATTTACGACCAATTTACTGTTTTGGTACAAGCTTCATTTTCACGTTGAATTATTATCATAACTAGCGACCCGGCCCTTATTCGCATGGTTTTTATGACTTGACAATGGGCCTTGGTTGTCTGAATTTTTTTTATTTGACTTCAAATTAGCTGTTTCTACTCGACACGATTGAATTTTATCATCCTACAAAACAGTCGTTTATTTTCACATAAGTAGTAAGTAGAAATTATAAATGACAAAGAGTAATCATAGTTCGAGGCGGCCTGCCGACCGCTTGAGAAAATTTCGTGAGCATTATGTATGTATGACATGTTCCTAACCAAATTCCGCGAACATCACCGCGGCACAATACGGCGATCGATTAAGAGGCATTGAGGAGCACTTAATCCGCTGAGTGCGTACTCAGGTTGAGCACGACAACACACCGCAACAAGGCGCCGTGTATTCCACGTAATGCGCTTTGTGAGCTATCTTACTAATTTATTAGATGCTAGTTCGTGCTATTTCTAATGCGAATTTTGTCTTCCTGTCTGTTTGTCTATCTGTCTGTGTTGTATCGATTTTGATGATTAACAAGAACAACCCTACCCGGTTGTATTTTTAGTTACTAACTAATTGTTGGCTGTATGGAAACAGTTAGCTGTATAATAATTAACCATTTTTATATAGAGTTTAAAAGTAACAAAACTAAACATGCTAACCTTACAAATATACAATTTAAGCACTCAGCACTCGTTTCCCAACCACATTGACTATTTATGTATATAAAACCGTTCATTCAATTCGTGGCCTTATCAATTGCAATTTGACAAATTGGTAGGATTCCAGTTACATTCAGAAAACCCGTTTGTCCATTTCCAAAACATAGGTACAGCTAGGTAGGTAGACAAAAAATCCTAGAATAGTCCGTTACAAATTCAGTACTGTAATCTGTGACATGTAAACTACCTACCAACATAATTATTATTACACAAAACTTATTGGATTGTAGAGTTTAAGTGTGGTTCTTTATCTGTAGGTAGATCTATAATTATTATCAAAATCGAAATACCTAACCATGAGCTTTTCAAAACTTTGAGAAACCGATTTCAGTGCTGTATTAGGTCTAGACAGCAGTAATTTAAGTTCAGAAGTCATATCGAGAAGAATCTACAAATTGTCCGTCGTACTCTCACCTCAACACCAAATTATACGACCAAAACAAACCAGCCTATTTCTTCAAAGATTCAGCTCCCCACCATAATCTTGTGCATTTAAAACAAACTTCAGCCGAAGACATTGAATTTGATGCGCACACGTCCTCCCGCTCGCTCTATAAAATTAACAATTCTTATCACTACCTGTCGGCGCTCGTAAAGTCGCCGTATGACTCTGTCACAGTGGCGGGTACTGCTGGTTTTAGAGACGAACTCATGAAAAACGACATCTTTCATACAGGCAACCAATGAGCAAATCAAATCAATCTGCCTAGCCTTTTCCCAACTATGTTGGGGTCGGATTCCAGTCTAACCGGATGCAGCTGAATATCAGTATTTTACATGGAGCGACTGCCTATCTGACCTCCACAACCCAGTAACTGGGTAATACGATACCCCTTGGTTAGACTGGTTGTCAGACTTTCGTACTTCTGACGACTCGTAACGACTGTCAAAGATCCACAAATAACAGCCGGGACCAACGGCTTAACGTGCTTTCCGAGGCACGGAGGAGTCTCGATATGTGAAAATGGTCACCCATCCACGGACCAACACCGGCAAGCGTAGCTTAACCTGATGGATTGACCCAAGCGGCTGTTATTACTTAGCCACGAGCAACCAATGAGCATTGGTCATAATTACAGATTTTAGTTACAAAAGACCAGAAACTCTTTCTCAATTTAGCTTGGTTAAAGGTGCGTTGAGCAATGTCTGCATGTGACATTTGTGTATAACGCACCCAAATATGCAAGAGAAAAACTATTACGATGCAGAGTTTCAAAATTGTTTAAAGTCTGACATAATGTTTACATAAAAAAATCAGTAAGCAATCAGTGTACAAAGAAGGATTTTTTGAAAAAAATAAATAAAGAAATCTTACTGCTATCGAGAACCAAAGGTAACACCGAAACTCTCATAAAAATCACGCTATCACGTGACATCGTGAAAAAAAAATTGACAGCCACTAACTGTGAGTAAAAAGAAGGCATCATTTCTTTAGTGGCACCTCAGAGTAACGAATAATTATAAGTTATCTCAATCGTAGCCAAGTTGATCATCAATTCATGATACTAAAATCTTTTTAAAACCAGTTTCTCGACTATTGATGACCAATGTAACTGCTGACAATAAAAGCAAGCAGGAATTAAATTATGTATACGATATTATTTCTAACTTGAAAAATATTTCAGTATATAAAATAGAAATGATATGAAAATAGAATGTTAGTTAGTATAGGATACTTCATACTAAGTCCATGCATAGGACATACTAATCCCATGCATAGTACATACTAATTCCATGCTGCCATGTCATTATTCCGTAACCCCTTTTTGCAACTTTCATCGGAATCGTTAGAGCCGTTTTCTAGAACATGATACCAAAAAATAAATATTGCTCATTAGTATAAGATTAGAAAATAAGGGTTTATATTATATTTTTCAATGTGCATCCTTTTCATAACTAACTTGCTATGTAAGTTATTCGTGGGAGAGTAAAGCGAAACCCTTGAGGTGTCTACGAATAAGTTTGTCTTTGACTAGAGGCGTTCCAGAGATGTAATTTGGACAGATTTGGCAGCATTCCAATTTTATTCATAAGATTTAGTATGCATCTAGGTGCACCTGAATATAATGCCACTTGGAAACCGATCGAGCAAATAAGCTTTTTGCACTTAGGTATATGCCTGTGAAAGCTTATTGAGCCGATTATGAAACTTCGAGTTAATCCAGTAAATCTAACCCTTGTAATCTAAGTCCAATGTTAATGATTAATAGGTAATCCTATAATAATAATTATAAATGTTGTATAACCATAAATGGTGCATGTTAGCCTGTAACTAATTGTTGCACTTATACAATGAATACTTGTATAATGAAGCAATTTATTGTAATCTAGCGACCCGCCCCTGCTTCGGAGTTTTTACGACTTGACAAAACATCGTTATTTTTTTAAGTTGAATATTTGTATATTATACGTATACCTTCCGAAATAAATTCTCTAAATGACGGTGAAAACCGCGTCAAAATCCATTGCGTAGATTATAAGAACAACGCGGTCACACAGACAGACACAAAAACCGACTTTAATATATAATAATTATGTACTGAGATAGATGTATTGTGTAATAAATCTTTCGGATACCCTATTATAATAATACTTGTGGACTCTGAAGTACCGTACTACAAGTATGTGCCCGACCCAATTCTCGAAAATGACCATGTCACGTTGTACTGGGATCGGTCTATCATTACAGACATGACTATTGTTGCCAATAAACCTGATGTAGTAGTGATAGACCGATTAGCGCGCCGCGCAATGATAGTCGATGTTACCATCCCACATGACGTGAACCTCGTGAAAGCTGAGAAAGAGAAACAAATAAAATATTTCGACTTAGCACACGAGGTTGTCGACATGTGGAATGTGAGCTCGGCTATCATTGTGCCGATTGTCGTAACGGCCAATGGCCTGATAGCCGAAATCCTCGACCAACATCTCTCGAGGCTCTCGTTAGGCGGTTGGATCAAGGGCCTGATTCAGAAGGCAGTACTCCTTGATACGGCTCGCATTGTGAGGAGGCTCCGGTGAGGAGGTAAATATTTAAAAATGTAAATATATAAGAAAATAAATAAATAAACGGAAATAATAATATTTGGTGCTCCATTTCATTTACTTAAAGAGTCTGACGAGCCTCTGCAAGTTGACTTCGGCACCTCGTATGCCTACCATAGGACGAGGACCCCATTTATTTATTTATTTATTTAATTACAACGGTGTTAAATCCAATTACAGTAACTAAAATTATGAATAAAAAAACGGACAATTATAGATAACACATATTAAAATATACAAAATAAAAACATGAAAACAGTTAACCACACTTTCATAAATTCCTCTCACAGTACTTCTGACATACCAATAAAATCTCCGTCCATTCATCCGCAAACATATCGCCTGTTGGGTTAGAATCCAAGAGATCATTAAGCGCGGCCAGCATGCGAGGAATTGGCCCATGGCCCCGAGATACGCAAGTAGCTTAATAAGATTATAATAATAAAAAGGAAACCATGCTGCGACACTCCAAATAATATGCAGGATGATCATGATGATGATGTACTTAGGTAAAATTTATAATTGTGATTAGGAATCTCTACATTAAAATTTTTCCAAGTTTTGATTAGGTGGGCTTTTTATATTGAATTGACCAACTCGTTTCAACTAGCTTCTGCCAAAAAGTACACTCACTGTGACAGTTGCTAAGTGCAAATAAAATAGGCGGGCACGGCGCGGCCACATAAACGGCGCATAAAGCTCTCCTGAGAGGCTCGCCAGTTTAATGGCCTCGCCAAAGCATGTTGTGACTGCAGAAAACTTGACAAAATTTAACGCTTAGCTATTGTAGGTTTTGTAACATCGATTCGCTTTTGATTCGTGCGGGTGCAATGGTGACATTTAAAAAAACATCGAGATTTCTTTCCAGAATAAATGCTATGTAAATTATGGCAAAACGGCATCAAAATCCGTTGCTAAGATTTTAGCAATTACACAGACAGACACGAAACGAGACTGAGAGAATGGTTTCGAAATAAAAGAAAATTAAGAGAGAATTGATGGCTCGGAAAGCACGTTAAGCCGTTGGTCCCGGCTGTCATTTGTGGATCTTTGACAGTCGTTACGGGTCGTTATAAGCCCGAAAATCTGACAACGAGTCTTACCAAGGGGTATCGTATTACCCAGTTACTAGATTGTGGAGGTCAGATAGGCAGTCGCTCTATGTAAAATACTGGTATTCAGCTGCATCCGGTTAAACTGAAAGGCGACCACAACATAGCTGGGAAAAGGCTAGGCAGATTGATTGCTCATTAATAATTATGTGAACTTTACGAATCTTTAAATGAAGGTAACTAGATATTTTGGGACACATTCAAGAGTTTACTGTCATACTAAGAAATTACTGATGGTCGTAAGTTGTGTTATGAAGGCTGGAAAGGGAATAGAAGAGAATCAGAAACAGTTCATGACTGCAGAGTCAAATAAAATATCACAAATTATGTCATGAATAAATGACAAAAAAGAACTATGCAACTGTATAGACAAAGTTAGCATATAAATGGCGGCTCACCTGACTATGTATCAAAATATGTACGGTCGTTAACTACGCAAGTTGCACTTCACGCAAAAGGTTCAACTTTACTGCTGGGCGCGCCATAAAACTGCACTTTACGAGTACATCGCCGCAAAACTTACGTACTGGTAACCGCAGCACTTCAACTATAAAAAACAACCTTATAGCTACAAGATAAAGGCTCAGTCAAATGCAAATTGTTGCCATAAATGTGCAGTTGACTGTATCACTAAGTATATGGGCATGTAAAATTTTTACTCGCAAAGACAATCTGTATGGGTTTTTTGGTCTTGTGGTTGTAAAAGTGACAGATGTCAGGTAGACTATTAGGCTAGGTACACACGCAGGGGCTTCAGGCATCGGCGACTATCATCTCACGTCCATACGCGGATATTGACATCGCAGTAGCGACAAATCGGCTGCAAAAACCTGTGAGTGGACGTGAGATGACGACAAATCGCCAGCGAGTGTGTACCGAGCCTTAGGGTAAAATCTCGTCAAATCTAATAATAGCTGCGGATACAAAAGTCACAGAAAAACACGGAATAAAGTAGAATTGTTTTGGTAAGAACATACATCTACAGATAGGTAGGTACTCGTAAGTAACTGTTGACATCTAATACCGAATTAATTCCTCCTTTTGTTACTAGTACCTACATGTATTGTATGAGAAAATATGTATGTATAACCATAAAGCTATGGTTATACATACATATTTCCGATATAATTATCTGAAATCAATTTAGAGACACGCTTGTGATTTATGTAATGTCGAGAGAAGATAACGATTTAAGGATAGAATAGTAATTTATGCCAGAAAACTATACTGTTAAAGCAAGATAAATGTCCATTCAAATAATTTACAAAATTATGATCTTGTTAAATCGTTTTATGCCTAAAATACATTTTGAACGAACGACTTTCAGCTTAATTTATGGGACCCCTAACTCCCAAGTAATATTTAATAAACCGTTCCCATTAATCAATTCTTCGAAGTATAACAAGTAATATAATAATCTGTTCGTTCATAAAACAAAACCACTTAGCAATAATAAAAGGAATCGTTGGGAAACAAAGGTTTTAGTGAAAAAGTTTGTAATTCCAAGGTATTAGAACTCTGGCCACGTAACTGTGCGTATGAATAATTTAGAGGAGCGCCTATATTTGGGCTACACTTGTGGTCTTCTGAGGGCAAAACTTCGTGTTAGGGTAATACTGCCGTTTGCTACCTACTAATTGTTCTCGAAAAATTAAGGAGAAGTTGTAAAGCGATGTAGTCTCGAGTTAAAATAATTATGATGTATTATTATTTACTGCTATTCAGCTGCATCCGGTTAGACTAGAAGCCGACCCCAACATAGTTGGGAAAAGACTAGGCAAATGATATTATTTTCCATTTATTTGACATATCTCGACTGGGACCCTGGTATCCCGGACGTTAGTTAGGTGTACTAGGGGCCCAAGAAGGTAAAGGCTCTTACATACTGGCGCGATTCGCCGCGCGACGCGAATTTTAACAAAACAATTTCTGAGAAAACTTCACGGCGAACAATGCGGTGGCGTCGCGTCGCGCGGCGATTCGCCCCAGTATGTAAGAGCCTTGACTCTGAGAGGCCCGTTAGTCGTTTCCAATGATAATTATTATTATTATCAGCCGTTTTGTGTCCCACTGCCTGCAAGGCAAAGGTCTCCATTCCTCCTTCCACGTTAAATTCATAAAAAGAACTTAAGTCACAGTTATATTGAACCTAGTACAATTGCTTATAGTTATCTATGCTTGACTTCGAACTGATTAGAAACGTATGGACAGTCAAACAAAACAAACAAATATCTATTTTTGCAAGACTACCTACCGCGAGTCTTGATTATTTACCTATTTATTTAAATATAAAGATACCTAAAAACTATAAACATAATACAATAATACATACACCTAAATGTATTTATAAGCACAAATAAATACACATAAATATACTAAAAGAAGAAGAATATAATATAATAAGAGAAACAATGGGAAAACATTACCGTTGTGATGATCCTGCCAGTTTCAGTTTCACCAAAACTCGGCTAATTATCACTTCAAAAATCTACTAACAGACAAACAACTAGTAAGACTGCAAACCAAAACCGGCTCAAAGTTACTAAAAACGGAAACCTTTGCTCATTCGACTAATGAGTTGCTCGACTTTTTGGGCCGTTTAAAAAAAAACAACTCGTGAATATTCTCCAAAGTATGTACCTGCGGCTTGGGAACTTTCCCGGCGTTTTTTGTTAAGACTGCACCGCTTGTGAGCGACGCCTGTGTTTGGCAGCTTTTCAAAGAAATATTGTTCTTTACTTTAGCGACGACACACGACTTTGGTTATGCAGATAGGGTAAGTAGGTGGTCTATGAAATAAGACTTGCAAAATATATAAAAACTCAAACTAAAATCGATATCTTTTTTCCATTTTTTAGGTTTGTGTAACCTACCCTACACAAATTCGTATATGCTATGTAAATATCAGTGACAAGAAGTTTTATAACACCATCACGGAGTAAAAAAAATATGTATTTTTGAAGCTAACTCAAAAACTACCCACGCAAAGTTAATCAAATTTATTATGGAACCACCGCGCAAGCTTCCTCTATCAAATGAAAAAAGAATTTCAAAATCTGTCCACAATTGACGAAAATAATTATCATGAAACATTTTTTTTAAAATATACAAACAGACAAACATAATTATAACATCCTCCTTTTGTGAAGTCGGTTAAAAAAATATTTTTATACAGACGAATTGAGAACCTCCTTCTTTTTTAGTTAAGTTGGTTAAAAAATGGAAGAGTGTATCTGTGAATGTAATAGGATGGTATGAAACTTACGTAAACTGTGTTTCCGTCATTTTGGATGGTTTTCTGATACCTGTAAGAAATAAAAATAGTTAAAACTTAATACGCACAAGAAAGGTTTCAATAGTATGATGAAAAATATCGTCGCTCATCGTATGTAAAAAAAATTAAGTAATAAATAAAAACTAAAACCCAACTACGACTGAAAAGGTATAAACAAGACACCACAGACAGACAAATTAAAAATCCGGAGTCACACGTGTTAGGGCGGCATAAATCGAACAGATTACGTGTGACTCCGGATTTTTAATTTGTCTGTCTGTGGTGTCTTGTTTATACCTTTTCAGTCGTAGTTGGGTTTTAGTTTTTATTACTTAATTTTTTTTTAAATTATTTTGGGGTTATAATATATATATATTTTTGAAATGTGCTCATTAAGCCCTTTCATTTGATACCCAACATAGTACGATTAAACAAATTTTTTTTTTTAGTTCCTAACTTTATGTCCTCTAGAGGGCGCCATTTAATTTAATGTTACGTCACATAGCCTATAACCAGCGGACAATCAAGACGCTTCTAACGATACCTTATTTGTGAAATTGTGATGAGTGGTTTAGAAGATACAAGGGAACAGATGAACATACATACATACATACATACCGGTCAAAATCATAACCCTCCTTTTTCTTCGCCGTAGTTGGGTAAAAATACATAGGTACTTATCAAAGAAAATGATTCATTGATTCAATTTCTTTAAAATGTATTCAAAATTATTCAATCATGCTCCTAGCTTTGAATTAAACCGCTTCTCTAAAAATCGCGCCACAAAAATAAAAAAAAACCCGAAAAACTAAATTAAACAGAAACTTTCCGAAAAACAAAAAAAAAGGGAAAATAAAAATGAATGGGCAACGCGTTGGCTTCCGAATAAATTTGGCTGAATTCAATCCGGTTCAGTAATAGTTCCGGACCCATCGGCAGATTTTGACCAAGTTCGCGCTGTCCGGCCAAATCCGGGCCGCAATGAGCGTGAACCGGCAGATACGGTATCTGTACGGTTCCTGTTATTGTTTACTTGTATTCTATTGGTTCTATTTGTTTGGAATTTTGTTTGGTGTTAGAGTTTCATGTTTTGTTGCAGTCTGTAATTCATGTTTGAATGCGGAAAACCTGTTCAGGTAGAGATTCATAGACGACTTCGCCATCATCATCATCATCATCATCAGCCTATAGCAGTCCACTGCTGGACTAATAGCACGCTATTCAGCTCGATTATCGGCGACTCTCATCCAGCTGCTACCAGCCAACCTGCGAAGATCGTCGCTCCACCTAGTCTGAGCGCGTCCTACTTTACGTTTGCCGATTCGCAGTCTCCACTCAAGAACACGTCTACCCCAACGGTCATCGGTTCTACGGCTAATTTATGGCCAGCCCATTGCCACTTCAGCTTGCTTATTCTGTGAGCTATGTCAACAACTTTGGTTCTCTGCCGGATTACGGACGACTCCGCCATGTAGTGTAAATGTGGTGCTGATCCACATACGATGGGACACTTAATATCCTGTCCTGCGTGTCTTGTCAGCAGCACGTTACAGGAACTTCTTCTTCTTTTCGTGTGGTTGGTGACTAACCTGGTGTCAGAGTTAGAAAACCGTCCATGGGCCTCTGAATTGGCTTAACATGCCGTCGAGAAATATCTCTGAAGTAGGTATGCCGTTCGGTTTAATCACTATGTTTTTCCTCACTGTTTTTTTAGCAAGTGATGATTATATAATGCGCACATGAATCCGAAAAGGTTACAGGAACTGGAAGCATGGTGCTAGTGATGACGCCAAACACGTAGCCGAATTCTGGGCCGAGTCTATTTAGATTGCTATGAAGAAGATTCAGTTTTCTCTTTTAGGTGTCATCATACGGCGAGTTTTTGTTGTTGTTCCAATTCCTCAACAAGGACTCTTGTGGTACTTGAAGCCTCAACCAGTCTTTTGGCAGCAGTTCTCAGTCAAGAAAGTGATTAGCGCCTGTTTACAAGGACGAGAGTTCAGCATTTACTTTTATGCATTTAAGAGTATCTATAATGGTCTTTACAATGTTCTCTACTAAAACAGATAGGCTGTTGATAGGCTTCAAATGAGGCATGACGATCGCAATATGGGCTACTTAAACTTCTACATTTCTTAACTGTAGTTTATATTATTATGGTGGACATAATAAAGACTATTCTAGTCTACTGCCCCAGAACATGTGTATCGTCAAACTACAAACGGAAGTTTTTGGTTAGTCACAAAAGCATTCGCAACGAACCACTCTTCATATGTCGATGTATTGGCGGAGACAAATCTGCCTGGAGCTGGCCGCGACTTTAATTACTTTTTATTGGAGCCTGCACCGTGCACTACGATATTAGATCGGTAAACGTTCGAGTGGTTTTGCTACAGGATGTATTTATTTCTATTGGTTCAGGAGTTATGAAAGATTTTGGTTGCAGTGTGAGCAATGTTTGAAGGCATATTACTAACGTTTTATATAACGCATAATTATATTATTTTAATTTTTGGTAACATTTCGTGTCCGCTAATATAATTGTAAAAGATATTTATTGATTGATATTTAAAGTGGTATTTCAGAAACTTGGGTTATGCAAGTAAGTGGCGAGAAATACGTACCTACAATGTAGAATACAAGAAATTAAAGTTCACTGTCAAACTTGACCTACCATAACTGCTACGTCAAACTGTGAAATGAATAATTGTGCAATGATTATCTGTGCAAAAAAATTAGCAGCAGTATAAGCACCCAGGACGATGTATAACAAATAACAGAGGGGCCATAATATTTTAAATTACTTAATCTGTACTACTAACACTAGATTATAAGTTTTTTTGTAATACTAACACAATATGGATCATTGTTGTCCGAAATAAATGAATTTTGAATTTGAATTTGAATTTGAATTTGAATTCCAGTATATTTAAGAAGGTTCGCATTCGCATCTCATTCCCAAGCTGTCAAAAATTCAATCAATTTACCAACACAAGTTTCACAGATTACGGCTTGAATGTGAACGTTTTGTAAAAACAAGAATTTTGGCCTTCAGGTAGTTAACTAATGTGCCATCTCCTTGACGAAATTTCTTAATTAATTTTATAACAATACAAGCTACCTACTAGGTAGTACACCTATACTCTTAAGCTTATCATAATAAAACACAGCTTAAACTCACAAGTAGTCTAAGTGGTTTCCATTTGTTATACATTCCGCGCAGCTCCACGCCAGCTACGCCAACTTCTTTGATTACACTTTAAACAACATCGCCTTCAAAACTTAACTACTTAGTATCTAACAGAATTCTAAAACTATTCCAACTTGAATACATCTCCAATTAACAATGACAACGTCGGTTTAAGGAATTTGTGTAACTTAATACTTACATGGCCTTGTGTACAAAATGACTTTAAATTACACAAGCTCTTTGTTGAAGAGTTTGTCTGGGTACTCGTTACCACTAAGCCAAACAGCCATTACAGTTTTATCTTATGATGACGGGCGTATTACTACGTCTGGCATATCCAACATAGAGACGACCCACAAGATAGTTTCACCTGTTTTTACCCGACTACGGCGAAGCAAAAAGGAGGGTTATGATTTTGACCGGTATGTATGTATGTATGTATGTATGTATGTATGTATGTATGTATGTATGTTCATCTGTTCCCTCCTATCTTCTAAACCACTCATCACAACTTGACAAATGAGGTATCGTTGGAAGCGTCTTGATTGTCCGCTTGAAATCAAGACAGTGACAATGGTCAAGGACAAGCCGTGGTCGCATGCCTGTACACCTACAAAACTATAATGGCATGCGACGACGGCTTGTCCTTGACCATTGTCACTGTCTTGATTTCTGTCTGAAATATTTTCTTGTTTCATACTTTTTATTAGAACGTGGTTTTTAAGTAGGTAGTCGGGTTTTAGTTTTTAACTTTTTTTTTATTGTTTATCGTTAACAAGTTGGGCAAAGCCCGCTTCTCGTGCAGAGATTGAACCAGTTATGATCACCGTGCTCACTTTCAAAGTAAAAATAATTTTGGTTTAAACCTAAAACGGCGTAAGCCCTGCAGTGGGACTGTACACTCTGTACGGGCTAGTAAGATTAAACCTAAATGCTTAAGAAGTGTCTAATCCTTAGGTCTCCACTAAAACAGTCTTCATTTTTTATATGAAAACATAGGTACACCCTTGGTTGGACCAAAAGCCGTACCCAACATGTTAAGATTTGAAACCCTAACACAGTTAGCACTGCAGGATAAA
The DNA here is from genome assembly GCA_947522985.1 of Lithophane socia. Classification (NCBI taxonomy): domain Eukaryota; kingdom Metazoa; phylum Arthropoda; class Insecta; order Lepidoptera; family Noctuidae; genus Lithophane; species Lithophane socia. The sequence continues at coordinate 18,187,755 of OX383252.1, forward strand.
ACAATGAAATAAATCGGACAACTAATTACAATTGTCTAGATCATACGATTGTCTACATCGGATGGCTGAGTTACCGACTTATGAGAGTTCAATGTCCACATTATTAAACGAGGCTTAGTGTAGCGCGCGGCGCCGGCGGCACTACCAGACTTGTGTTGGGGGACATATGGATGAATAGGATAGCTAACTTTTATTTGCAATATGTATTTTGATTCTAAAAAGTTACGGTATACACGGTGTAAACGACATCGACGCGCTAACTGTTACCAGGTACTTAGTACGTGATTCTAGATCACCTAGAGTAGAAATTTTTCGTCAGTTATAAAAAAAGACTGCTGTTTCATACAAAACTGCAATACCTACATCTACATGGTCAAAATTTCTGGAACAGCTGAAAAATTACAACGCTAGTGGGTATAGAATCATGTTATGAATTTGTGGTGGGTAACAGTGCGTGTTGATGCAGGCCACCCACGTTACGATATGCTTGCGCAAAATTGGACTTGCACAAGTATACGTTAACTATGCTGTCTATGGCTCAACTACACACACAGGGCATACAGCGCCCTGCGCGTTCAATACAATAATGCTTTCGGGTCGTCGATGGGGTTGCCGCGCTACTGGAGTGCTTCCGGCATGTTCGCAGAGGCTTTCATGCCATCATGCGCAAACGTTGCGCTTCCATTATGCGCAGTGTACGCGCCAGCCCCAACAGCATCTTAAAAACTATAGCTGATAGGTGCGACAGCCCCATACTGAGACATTGGATACATTATACTATGGCGTAGTAATGAATAGTTTGTATTGTTTTTCTAGTAGATGTAAGTACTACCACTAGTTTCTAAGTCGTGTGTTTACTAACCAAATGGGCTATAAGGTCCGAAATAAAAGATTTTATTTATTAAGGTGTGTGAGATGAATAATAAGCACAAGTCTCCGAGCCTTTCGGTGTCACGAAAAAGGTAGACGATTTATGGAACATATTAAAGTTTCAAAGGAAATGTCAAACATTGAATTTTTTTTAATGTTTCAACATTGTATATCATTATTGAAACATTCAAGGTACAAAACTCCAATAAACGTATATCAAACATTTACAAGCCGGTTTTTATTTACAATAAATCATTCGCTGATTTTTCGCAGTTTTCCATCCACTACCTCCGTATGTCCCAGCATATAGCTCGGAAACTCGCTGACGGGCAACATGCCCCTTTGTGCTACATACTCTACACAACTTATATAGCCCACTCTATTAAACTTTACCATGGCCCCGGATATTTTTAGATAAAAATATTTGTCGAATTAGAGGGATTTCCTTCTTTAAATGGAATACGAAGTTTCAATTGAGATGTAGTTGTGTGGGATGATCAAAGGAACCCACATCGTGGTTTCAATGTCAGCATTTAGTTTTTTTTTAAATTGTTTTTTAATTAAGGAACAAAACTAAAATATATATACTAACATCAAAAAAACCTCAATAGGTTTGTCCGGATGTTGAAACACTTTTAAGCAATCTTAGTGCTAGACGAAATATTATAATATTACTTAATAATAATTATACTTTGCATGGTTACCTATCTCTATTTTTACGGGATGGACTGTTTTCTAATTTGGGTATCGAATAATAAATTGTGATCTTCAAAATTATGAGCTTCCTAATTACATGCACTATGACTACTACAAATCATGATTGCCATGGTAAATATCATTGAAAACCACCAGTATCATAAATTCTGTACAACGGTGCGTTATAAGGGCCCGATCGCACGTACCACATCCACACCACAACCACACCACAAAGACAACACGTGAGCCAACGCTAATTTGTATGAAAATGAATAGTTGATTCACACAGACCACATTCGACCGTCAAAATCAACCGTGTGGGCGATTCTAACCACATCAAGTCAGCCACAACGCAACCACCAGGGTGACCGCGCCCTAGCGGCCGGCCACATCGCAAACACAACCTAACCACATCGCAACTAATACCTACATCGCAACATAAAGAAGTTGCAGTGACACTACTCACAAGTAAACATTTGCTTGCCCACATTTTGTCGCTGTTGTGTTGTGGTTGTGGTACATGTGAACGGGCCCTTAACATTGCCATCGTTAGAAAATCAAAACCCTCTTTGAATCTGTCTCAACGCATTGAGTTGAGGCACTTTACAATTCAGAAATATTGTAAAAGTCACGTCCCGATATTACAGTAACCCCTTTCTTTCAATCGAGTCTCAGGACTTTTGTGAAAATATAAATTATTCATATTCGATTACCCAAGTCGCTCCGATCAATGTATGTGGAACCAAATCTTTTTCGTTTTCCCCGAAACGTTTTCTCGGCCTATTTTTCAAGTACGTTTTTTTTGAAGCAATTGTTTTTGCTCTCATTAGTCACTCACGTGGCCATTAGGTATTGTTTTTAGGGTAACTCCGGTAGGTAGGAACATACAATGTCTATTTTCTGTACATAGATATTCCGTTTAGAACCCATTCCATAGATTAGTACAGATTTTTCACTCCGCAAATACGTTCAAATAAAAAGCGACTCCTGCTACGACACAATAAAGTGCAAAACAGGTCATACAACGCAACAGGCAACTTTTAGGTGAATATAACTGTAGGTAACTAGACCTACAGTTATATTCACCTAAAAGTTGCCTCTCTTTCTATCGCGTATTTCTTATATCCTCTGACCACATCACGCTCACCGAATTGGCCTGACAAGACGAGCCACCACGTACTCGTAGCTCCATACCTAAAAATAAGGAGTGCGCCTTCTGTATTATTCTGTGCCCATTCACACATTCCTTCAATCTTCGTACCTAGGTACTCTAACCCTGCGTCCTAACCGAAAGTGACTGTCGTGCGAATACGCGATTACGTGATCGTTTATCTGACGGTTGCGTTCATGCGCAACTAGATTGATCGCAAGAGTATGTCATATTCATAAAATCGAGCGCGACGGTCTCGTACTCGTGCGATAGTCACTGTCTCTGCGTCCTAACCGGACGCAGAGCCTACCAGGGGTACCTAGTACGCGGCCTTAGATTGTCAATGTTTGTCACAGATGCAAGTGAGTGAGAGTGAGTGAGTGTGTTAAGTGAGAACCTAGTCGAATAATACTTATTTCATTAGCCTACTGTGTCCATCCCCCTAATTGCGTAACATTTTCAATCACAATCCGAGAGTTTTTGAAGAATTTTTGAAGGATATTAATAATCTAATCAATTGCTTCATAGGTTTGAAAAATTCGTCTGCTCAACAACGTAAATAACGCAATGAACGTGGCTGAAATGTCAAACATATGAAACGGTTTTCGATCAATTGTCATTTTATGTGAGTTACCCAATTACAAATGGGGCCGAACGGTTCTAGAGTGACGACCGCGTACCGACAGACGTAGCGTTGGAAGGCCTCCAACAAGGTGGACCTATGACCTTGTGAAGGCCGCAGGAATCTGCTGGATGCGGGAAGCAAAGCACCGTTTGAAGTAGCGGTGCTTGGGGGAGGCCTATGTCCAGCAGTCGACGTCTTTTGGCTGAAATGATGATGCAATTACCCCCCAGCAACCTAATAGGCTCCTAAAAAATTACCTCTTCTATCAACCTGCAAACAAAGAACATTGCTACGTGTTACCTATCTTAAACTCGAGGTCGAGGTAACCTCACTGTTATCCTTTTTCAAAAGTTGTGCTAATGATGTTTAATTCTTAGGTACAGTCACGGACTTTAATTGATGAGCCACCTTCAAACTTTTCAATTTTGCAGTTTCATACATTCACGAGATTACACGATTAAACTCAAATCGCACGCTCGTAAACCAGATGAAAATAAATTAATTTTAATCGGAAATAGTCTTATCCATAGAGGTTGACTACTAAGTTCTCAATGATAAAAATAAATACAATGTTGCATTAAGTTTAACAAATCTATTTGATACCGACCTCCTTTGAATCATAGCTCATTAACTCGATAATTCTGAAAACTCATCTGAATACAGTGACAGTTGAAATATCGATGTCAGAGACGTTACTTTCGAACTTGTCGAAATGACTAATAATATTTCTCCGTACGCTAACGTTACTATCGCAACAGTAACCTAACAACGATTGTTTATCGTTGCTAGGTAACTGTTGCTAGACCTGCAAGTTTGTAGTTCTGGCTCTCAGGTAAGCCAACCAACGAAGACTAAGAACCGGCGTGTCGAGAATAAACCCGATTTGCATTACACGGCTAAAATACGAACAGTGCCAGGTGGTTCATCAATTAAAGTCCGTGACTGTACCTATACATTTATTTCAAACACAGCATATTATTTTTGATCTCCAAAATATTCTATCAACAAAACGTCTTACAAACATCGTCCATCACTTCCAATAAAAATTGTTGAACAAACTTGTTAACAATTCAAGTGGAATCTACTTTCTTTCCACAGATTACGATGCAGCTTGCAATTTTTTTACATCTTAAGAGAATAAACAAAATCTACTCGCCTCGTCCAATCCGTCGCGTTTTCTTTTACATAGCACTGTGGCCATGAAATTGGAGTGGCAGCTTGACATGAAAAGTTAACTTAATTTATTGTATGTCAGTGTATGTAGATTTCTCACTATTTTAGGGCGCCACCCCTAAAATTGTGAGAAATCTACATACAATCGTGAGAATCATGTGGAAGCCAACTGGAGCGTTCAGATATAGGGGCAAAAGGTTAACATTTAATTGAGGTGATAAGGCTTAAGTATTCAAGGATTTTTACAAGTTTCTGCTAGCTAAAAATGTCTTAAGAAGCTGTTATTATAAAGCCCGTTATGTTAGTTCTGATTGCAAGTGATATAGAGCATTATTTTTACGGTCATCGAACCTGGTATGAAAAGTATTAGCGCCATAGTAACCTCGTGCTTAACATTAAAACCCTTATACCTCTATATCCAATACTAGCTTCCACCCGCGGCTTCGTCCCCGAGGTATGTCGATAAAAAGCCTATGTCCTTTCTCAGGCTCTAGACTATCTGTGTACCAAATTTCATTTCAATCGGTTCAGTAGTTTTGGCGTGAAAGCGCGACAGACAGACAGACCGACTGACAGAGTTACTTTCGCATTTATAATATTAGTACGGAAGTACGGATTAACAAACTCATACCGTATTAAAAATATTAGCCAGCCAGCCAGGCAGGTTAGTAGCTCAGCACCTAACGTTCTTAACAAAAAATCATCGCTTTAACCCCAACAAAAGCTAAACGTTGTTCTCCCAGCCTGAGTTTAAAGCGATCTTTTCTGAGATGCCAGTCACTATCTCCGCTTTTGTACGGAGGCTATTCAACGTCGGCGGGTGAAGCGCGGAATTGGACAGCCAAACCCAATTACCGTGGAACGTCCGCGCTAGAGTTTTTATTTATGCACTGGTCCTTTGAAAAACGTGCCCCTTGCTAACACAATAGCTTCTAGTTTGTTCGTATTTCTTGTAGGAAGGATCTAGATGAGCTTGATAAAGATCAGAAAGAGATAAAAAGGAGAGAGAAACTTTCCTGACGTCAATTATAACCCTTATTCCGGCACATCCTGCGGATGACTAAGAAGGCTCTGATCATCCAGGGTTGCGGGAAAGTCCGAAAGGGATACCGGGACCTTGGCAACAGGCAACTGAAAGAACACGGGTGGGTTTTAGTCAGTAAAAGTGTGACACGCCCTTCCGCTCCACCCAGAGCGGGAGAAGTCATTTGATTGTCCCATCCTCAAAAAAAAAAGGCTCTGATCATGCACTTAATATTCTCCCAAGTATTCACCCAAAACACAAATTGGGCAGTAGTCTATTGTACACAACGCTTCGAAGGTAAAAGAATCAATCTAAAAAAAATCACTACGAAGCGATCCCTTTCAACAAACGATGAGAATCTATAATGATGTGAGATTCATTCAAATTCTGCAACTAGAGCTTTTATGAAAAGAAAATCTCAATACAAAAATAAAACCTGAAACCTTCAATTTTTATCTTTCCACTACTTAATAGCAGCATAGCTAAAGTGCCTAGATTCAATGCATTGAATATGACTGAACGAGACCCGATTCATTCGTTCGCGAGTGAAGTAAGAACTGCGTCTACACACGGTCACGTAGCTTGTCGAGCCAGCGATGAGCTTGTAAAAGCGCTCGTGCGTCACAGATCATACAGATTGCTGGCAGCGTTCCATTTTCGAATATGATTCGTTTTTAAATTATCTGTGAACGTTTTGTCGTGACTTAGGAATTTTCTTGTTCAGTGAATCAGGAGAATGGCAAGCAACCGCCATAATGGTAGAATCAAATTTGTGATTACGATTTTTCGTCTTCCTTGCAGTCTTGTGCGCTTACATGAAGTCTTATTTTTAAACTTTCTATTGCTACAAATCAACACACAGCTGCAATCAATACAGAACTGTGTTAAACCCTTACCACCGAGATTTATTTATCAATGTAAGGAATTCCTGACATTGATAAATAAATCTGAAATGAAATGAGGGCATCATAATACCACAATTGTGATGAAGATTGTATTATGATGCCCTCAGTGATTAGTAAAACTACTATTTTATGTGTCATCAAAACTATAATCTTAAAACACTTTTAGGTAGTTTCTTTGCAGTGACTAAAACCATATGGTATACACTTTGCAATTTATAGATAGGTACGTCTTAGCATACCTGACGGATAACCAAACCAGAGCCAAAAAGCGCCAGTCAATAAAACACTCGATTTAAAATACAACAATTTTACACAAACTTTTGCCTACAAACTTTGTTTTTGGCAAGCAGTCTTGACTTCAAAGTTGCACGTCCATTCCAGCCATGGATCACAGCTGGTCCAACTTGAAACCCACGGGTGCTTGATCCAGCCTCTCTTTTTTAATTAATACCACTTCGAACAGAGAACCGAAAGAATGCTTCAAGTCATTAAAAGTTTTAATAGCATTTGACTTCGAGTTGCAAGGATGGTAACAAATTTTAGACGAAAACTTTTTTGGTTTTTGAAACTGTAAGAAATAGTTTGCGTGGCTCGAGTTTTTCAGAATGGAAAAGTGTTGGCTTGAAAAGGGTTGGAGTTGGGAGTTTGGGAAAATATGGTGATTGTTTGTTTGAGTTATGCCGTACGAATGGGCTGGTAAACCTTTCCGTTACTTTTGTGTTTACAAAAGTTATATCAGACTTTATGTATGTTATGTTTATGGTTGGACGGGTGAAGGATAAAACTTTATGACTACATAAATAATTTCCTGCGACCTTTCGAGGGATTTGACTAAAGTTTACAGTTTTATACAAACTAATAATTGATCATAACTTGTATTTTTCTCTAAACCTCTCTATTTTTCCCTTACACTTCACGCATAGTATACAAAAATTAAATCTAATCTTAATAAACCTAAATATCCCTAATACGCACTCCAGCATCATCCCAAACAAGCAAACTGCCACAGAAACAAACAGTGGACCAATTCAGCAATCATTACAGAATCCCCAATTCAAGCCGTAGGTACACTCGGACACCTGCAAAAACATAATTCTGTGTAAGGCCTTACATAGCCACCCTCTGCCTTTAAATCGAAAACCAATTACGGAAAAACTGTACATAAATACAGCCGAGCATTGTCCGGACGTGTGTATGTATACGCATATAGAAACGGTTAATACGACAACAGAGAACTGTAGCGACTGGATCTGAATCTGACCTGAATGTGATCAATATTCTATTAGTGACACCAATATTGTATGAATTACAGAGCAATGGTCGCCCAGGGGTAACGGCCTTGACTTATGAGTTGTTGGTCGTGGATTCGAACTCAGCGACGCGCTTTACTTTGTGTAAATAATTTCCTCACCACTGCTCTCAAAACGGTGAAGGAAAACATAGTGAGGATACAAAAATTCGAAGATATGTGTCATCTATCAACCCGCACTGGGCCCACGTGGTGGATTACAGCCCACTCCCTCCCGAAAAGAGGAGGCCTGTGTCCCAGCAGTGGGAACATTATAGGCTGATGATGATTCTATTAATTAGCTAGACTATTCCATGCGTAATTAAGTTGTATATGGGAAACTTGTAGGTTTCGCTAGTTGATAAAGTCTTAGAGTTTTATCAAATATGGATAACGGTAAAGCATGCTTGCTTGGAAGATTTTGTGCCCACGCTAGGATGAGGCACAACACGCAAGAGTTGCAGAACGATACTTGTTTCCTTGGATCAAAAGTTTTGGTTAGAGCCTTCCACTTACACACGATACCAAAAATCAGCAGGTAAGACGGGGCTCAGGTCAGATAGGGTGGCGATGGTCAGAAACTGAAGGGTAGATGAGAGTAGCCTAGGGCGGCATGAAACGGCATGTGACTTCAGATGCCTATTTCTTACAGTGGACTTCTATTGATAGAAGATAATGCTCCTATGCCTAATTATGTTCCAAAACCTTCCCAAGTCCACTACCCCATCCATAGAGCTGTATACCAGCAGATACCACGTTTAATTAACACAAGTGACAGGGCGATGTGAGCCGACGCACCGACTGGCACATATAGTGCAATAACAATACACCGCTATGTAGTGCGGATTATAAATGGGTTTGATTTAAACACGTTGGTTTGGAATGAAGAGAGATCTTCGTTTGTTTGTTTGGATGAGGTCACGTGTTGATCTTTGAGGAGCTTGAGATTGGGAGCTAAGGAAAGGTGACGTAAAGGGAATTAATAAATCTAAAGGTAACTTTAAAACTATGTAAGAAATATCAATCTGAAAGAGATAGCAGTTATAAAAGTTACGAAATCATAAATAAAAATTGGAAAAAAAAAATAAGAATGAAACATTGAAACTACACATTATTAATTAATAAAAAGTAAAAATGCAGAAAGTACTAGAATGACATGGCAAGACTATAAAGACTGTCCTGTAATGGTAGTCTCCATGTATCCATTTTTTGAATTGTAGATTCTTAACTATTATCATTAACTGGCTCGCTGGTTGCGTGCGCGCAGCCGTTGAATGAAAATCAAAAATCATATCTTTTTCAAACTGGGCTGAGACAAACAACTGAGAATCAGCATTTTTTTAACGTCAACAACCCATGTGACAGTTCCTCAAAATGCCCGCCCTTCACCACTTCCCAGCGCCAATGTGTTACCACAGCGACAGTTGTATAGAATGACTTTCAGATTGGCATGCCTAACAAGATGCATAGAGTGGCGAGTTCTTTGAATGTTAGTTTAGATATTGAACTCTACGTGATTATAATTGTAAAAAAATGTTTTCCATCTAATGTGTTACGCAACAAAAGAGGTGCTTCAAGAGTTAATTTTCGTTGTTATTGTATTGTTTAAATTCATAATTACGCCGCGAACACGCTACTACATTATTATAAAACTTTCTTATTAATATGCAGATGTAGTGCCCCACATAATGATTTACAAGCAAAGAACAGCATTAATTCATTACGAAACAAATTAACATAAAATAACAAGAACGGAAAAATACATAAAATATAGAATAATATAAAATACAGACGGCCATCCATATTCACTAACAAGGGAACGTGCATTACCATAATTTCCGACCTACCTATACAGATACAAATCCATTTAACCTGTTTTATATTCCGCAAAAGTGCCCAGAAAAGGCCAGAGGACTTAACGAGTGAATTAGAATTTTACATTGTAATGGTTGTTGCCCGCAGAGAAGGGTAAAATAGGGGTAAAAAGTGGGGGGGGATAAAAAACGCGCACGTCGAGTGGCATCTCACCTAGGCGCAGCGCACACTTCAGAGCTTTGAACTAATTATCCGGTGCTGTATACGCCTCGCAAGCGGCAATTTCACTAATTATTACATTCATTGAGAAACTGTGAAAATTAAACCGTATTTTTTGGTAGCGAGTAGTGATTTAAATGTTTTGTCACGAGTGTGAAACAGGAGGAGTAAATTGGTTTTATACTTCTTTATTACAAATGCGCTTGTGTATGCGTTTTCCTTGTTGACTTGTGTACCTGTGCTGTTTTACCGACAGCGATGAAAATTGACTGTATTTTCACTTGAAACTAAATGCTTTTCGCTTACGGCAATTGCACTTATGGCGTTAAATGGCTCAGCAGAATTAAGTTTCTGTTTTGTTCCACAAATTCGGATATACAGAGATTGACGAATGTACTGAAACATTGTTTAGATACTTTCGAAAATCGTCACAATCATATGATCTGGATAAATTAAAAGTTATTTCAACTGAAGTAGATTACAGATCTTATGAATTGAAATATACCTTACCAGATTAAACTTCTTGATACAAGCAACGAATAATATTCTTTTGATATCAGATAAAGTATACTTGTAGCTACTAAGCCAAAATCTTCCATCAAAAGATAACTTGACACTATCCAAGAGTTAGATCAATTTAACTTATTTCCAACTTATACATATTAAAAGAATGACAGCGAACTCGAACGCAATTTGTGAGTCGTGACAATCCACAATGAAACTATATTTGAATTTAATTAGTTAGGAGGCGTCAGAGTCGCGTAGATCTGAAGCTGCCAAGGGACTAGAGTGACGGTTGAAAAGCAGCCAAGAAACTTAATACGTTTAAATTCTTTGCTATATTATATTTAAGTCTCTATGGAGGATAGTGCATTGGGAATAAAAATGTGTGTTTCTAAGTTTATTATAATAATTAAGGTAGTAGTAGCTGGAGTTGAATGATTTAGATTTGTCTGGTCCAATCTTAACATATCGTATGTCGTATAAACTTTTGTGGACGTAATGGTGTCTTGTCATGATAAATAAAATAATTTCAATAATTACTGGAACATACGTTTAATGAAGCGAGAGGAGCTCGTGGCTAAGTAATAACAGCCGCACGGGTCGATCCATCAGGTTAAGCTACGCTTGCCGGGGTTGGTCCGTGGATGGTTGACCATCTTTACATATCGAGACTCCTCCGTGCCTCGGAAAGCACGTTAAGCCGTTGGTCCCGGCTGTCATTTGTGGATCTTTGACAGTCGTTACGGGTAGTCAGGAGCTCGAAAGTCTGACAACCAGTCTTACCAAGGGGTATCGTATTACCCAGTTACTGGGTTGTGGATGTCAGATAGGCAGTCGCTCCATATAAAACACTGGTATTCAGCTGTATCCGGTTAGACTGGAAGCTGACCCCAACATTGTTGGGAAAAGGCTAGGCAGATGATGACGTTTAATGAAACAGTCAATTTCACCGAAACAGAAAAATAAAAAAGGAAAATCTCGAAACAAACCCATCGCATTTAATTTTTAAATCCCAAAATTCGTTTTAAATGAAAAATATTAATCCAAATTAAAACGCGGAATCGGAACACATCAGCCGTAACCGAGTTTACCGGCTTCCGATGAGTAATATACCACGCTCGATGGCTTGCAGATTACGGACTATAAATTATTATGAAGCAATCAGTGTATGGCAAAAGTTTGGACCTTGTTTTGTAACAGCGATGCGGGGACGATACGATGTGTGATTTTTCGTATAAGAAATTATTAAGTATCAGTAAGGCTCTGAATTATTCTGGAATCTTTAGAAAAAAAATGAGCAGACCCAGTAATCGATATTTTGGTGTATAACCATAAACCAGCAGATAAATTAATTCATTTGATCATTGTTAGACGAGTTTTTTCCATAACATCTTCAGTCAAAATCAAAATCAAAAGTCATTTATTCAAACTAGGCTGAGAATCAGCACTTTTCGAACGTCAAAATTACATAAGACAGTCCCCCCAAAACGCCCACCCTTCACCACTTCCTAGTGCTTTAGCTGGGAAGAAGAAGTGGCGCAACAAACTCCCCAGCAGCACAGCTGTCTGTTCAGTATAAAGTCAACTATGCCTTTCAATAAACCACAAATTCATTTCCAATATTTTTTTCGTCTGTTCCAGAATATTTTACATAATCTCCTGATATTATTATCATTTAAAAAACAGAAAAAAAATCTCACATACACCGGAAATGACTCAACACCGATACAAGATCGCCAACAATAAAGACGCTTGCTCACGAACCGTGAGCCACCGTAGATTTATTGGTAATATAATTTTGATTGATCGAAGCGATTTCAGCCACCAACTTGAGGTTTAAAGCGACGCACCGAGAGCTTAGCCGTAATCAATCTTAAACGAGTGAACTAATAGGTTTAGCAGGTGACATAATATGTGTAAGAGTTTAGTGCATCGGACTCTATGAGTTATGATGCACGTGAAAATGTAACGGAGATTAAAAGCTCATTTTTTACTAAAATGCCACTTTAGTAAAATTATGGATACTTACACTTTACATTATCGAGTAAAGTTGCAACTTACCATGAACGTTTAAAATGACTGACGATGTGTTATTATCAATTTGGGGGTTTATTAACTTAATTATTATTAACACATCACGCCTGTAATCCCCGAAGGGTTGGGCAGAGGTGTACCTATCCCACATTTCGCCCGTTATGGTTAAGTCCCGTGAAATAGGGGACGAGCCTATTGGTTGCTAATTATTTTAGCATTTAATTTCAATTAAACCAAGTTTCAGGCACTTTTAAATTATCAAGGCCCCACAATGGCTTGTTTTGTTACCAGACATAATAATATATAATAAGAAAAAATAGCTTGGTTATATACATACAAGCTATTTTTCATTAATAGCATTCAGTTATCTATCAATCAACGAAACGTCACCCCTTAACCTACCTACAAAGACAATTAAATTCTAATCCGAATGTCTTGTATCAAGGTAACAGCGTGTGAGATATGACGAAGGCATTCATTTTTCATCCTTAATGTAGTAATGCTGTAATAAAGGTGACAGGTGACACTGATTCCCTTGTCCCGGGTAAGCCTTAAGGTGGAAGCGGAAATTAACTCTGAAATTTAAAGACTGTTTTGATACGTTAATCTTCTTTTATGTACTAAAAAATTATAGTATTGAAAAAAATTATGATATTTAAAAAATAATGCTAAATATCTTCAAAATTACTATTTGAAATTCAACATTATTTAAAGATATGCCATGTCAGAGTTTCTTTTTATTTTTTTGGCTGAAAATGCCAAAAAAATATTTATTAACTTAATTATTATTAACACATCACGCCTGTAATCCCCGAAGGGTTGGGCAGAGGTGTACCTATCCCACATTTCGCCCGTTATGGTTAAGTCCCGTGAAATAGGGGACGAGCCTATTGGTTGCTAATTATTTTAGCATTTAATTTCAATTAAACCAAGTTTCAGGCACTTTTAAATTATCAAGGCCCCACAATGGCTTGTTTTGTTACCAGACATAATAATATATAATAAGAAAAAATAGCTTGGTTATATACATACAAGCTATTTTTCATTAATAGCATTCAGTTATCTATCAATCAACGAAACGTCACCCCTTAACCTACCTACAAAGACAATTAAATTCTAATCCGAATGTCTTGTATCAAGGTAACAGCGTGTGAGATATGACGAAGGCATTCATTTTTCATCCTTAATGTAGTAATGCTGTAATAAAGGTGACAGGTGACACTGATTCCCTTGTCCCGGGTAAGCCTTAAGGTGGAAGCGGAAATTAACTCTGAAATTTAAAGACTGTTTTGATACGTTAATCTTCTTTTATGTACTAAAAAATTATAGTATTGAAAAAAATTATGATATTTAAAAAATAATGCTAAATATCTTCAAAATTACTATTTGAAATTCAACATTATTTAAAGATATGCCATGTCAGAGTTTCTTTTTATTTTTTTGGCATTTTCAATCTGTGCAAGTTCTAAACTAATATTACCTTTAAAAATACTACTAACATCCACGTAAATTCAATATTACAGGTATATAAATAATAGTATAATATCCACGTCAATTCGTAATTACTTAATTATTTAAATACAATAGGAAAACATTGAATTTAATAGACAACCTATGCAAAACATAGAATGCCATTGACAACTCCGCTTCTCCCCAGTTAGCCAAATAACCTAAAAAACATATTTGTCAACCATTCAGATGCACGTTGTGCAAAACAGCACGTCATCGACATAACGCCAGTTTTTAATTGCCAAACAGCGTTCCTAGTGCCATTTCATTCAATTACTGGCATGCCAACGCTCTCGCATAACACCGTCGAGTTTTGTAGATATTTCCATAATGTATGTTTAAACATTGTTTTAATTCTTCTACTGTGAGAATGGAGAATGGTGCACTGCAGGTACGTTGAATGAGGATTGTCAATCGGGATTAGTGGAATAACCCGAAAACCCGTCTACTGTTGTCACATCAACAACCTTTAAATAAAGCTATTTCTGTTGAATCCAATACAGGCAATTGCACTGCCTGACAAAAATAGAAACGAGCAACTAATGCTAAAAATTTAAATTATTCTGCACATAACGAAACAAAATGTGATAGTGGAAGTGAAATTCGAATTTGAAATTCGATTCGAATATAAAATCGGTACTAATTTATTTCCGGAAAGTCAAAAGGCATTTTTTTGCGTCAACATTAACAAGGTACTAAAAGGTATTAAAAATTAACTACACTAGCTACAAAGTATTAAAAATTAAGCAATGACAGATTTTCGAGACATCGGCAAGCGGTTGGTCGACTCTTCCTGTGACCAGAGGGCTGGCCTATTTTTTGGTCAACGATTAACCCCCTTGGCACGGTTATGGAATCCCGGAGAACCAGAATGTACGGTACAAGTACATTCCCAGTTATTTCCCGGAAGGCTGGCTTTTTGGGCACTTCTCCTGTTGACAGGGATTACATATTTCTCGATAGACAAATTTACAAAGTCCTCCAAACCGAACAAAAAAATACTTCAAATAAGATCATGAAATGCATAATAAGTGAACCAGATATAAAGCAGATGAAATGTTTTTTTTTAATTTTAATTACCATTATTTTCACCGTAAAAACAAATTACCTAAACTATTGGCGCCTTAGAGCAGCCAGCACCACAGTCTCGCTCTCACTCAGTCTCAGTATCGTGCGAGCGAGATAAAAAGATAATTGGAGCTGAGTTACTCTATACTAGTCTATAGTAACCATAGAGCCCAACGCTCTTAAGTATTTCGCTTCTAGTGTCTCTGACAGGCCAGCAAACCTCATAGCTCACATCGACATTTCCAAAGACGAAACTAAACTAGACAATACGCAGAACCTAAAAGCTATCAGTTTAAAAAACCAGCATTTATCCATCCCACACAATGTACAATGTACACAGTACGCTCCAATATACGCCACACACGTACATACATACAAGCACATTTCCTGTCGCCGCTCGTCTGCTCACCAATTCGCAGCGCCTGACTAGGCGTTTACATAACTTGCATTTTCGGACATAATTAAAATTTCCACGCCTGGGAATTCTATTATGGAATTTAAAACATCCCGCACCGTGCGGATTTCAGCTGAAATCATTGTATTTTCCGCAGAATGAGTTCTATAAATTTTTGAGGACGAAATTTCTGAAAAATTATGTTGAATTCTATGTTCTTTGAATATTTAGGAGTTTGAATTGTGAAATTATTATTTTATTGTTTCTGTTCGTAGGATTAGGTTGTTGTATTTATTCTAGAAATTGGGAGCTTATATTTCTATAGTGCGCTTCAAAATATTTTGATTATATAGCTGGGCAAGTATCCTGTTTATTTCCACCCGTAGGTAATTAAATAACCCATCTAAGCACAAAAATAAACCACTCATTCAACTAACAACGTTAAAACGTGCAGCAGAACATTGAAGTACAACGCAAGTTCAAACAAAAGAAAGTTTCTATCGATTCGCTCGGTACGAGTGCTTCCGCCGACCAATTATGTATGAAAGTGTTGTTAACGAACTTATTTTATTAGCAGAACTAAGGAAATGCCTAGTCATTGTTTGTATAGGTTTGAAAGTTAAAGAAAAAGAAGGAAGTGGTATGTTTTAATGGTTTCCATTATCGTATTTTGGTATATCACTACCGCAAGGAAAGATGCTTGAAAGTAAGTATTAAGTTCTCTGTTTCTGCAGTATGATATTTATTTGGTTAGAGGAAAAAAGCCGTAATAGTGTTGATGGGAAATGAAATTCGGAAATAAGCAAGAAAATACTAAAAGCAAAAAAAATCCATAGGATGGCCATCAAGCACAATCAGTAAAGTAATCTGTTATATTCGCCTTATTTCTCTAATTCATCTTTGGTAGAAGTAAAAACGTTGGTTTCATTTCAATTAATCATTCGTCCCCTCGGGACCATTCTGAAACGTCCGCCACTTCCAAACTTATTAGAGAGAATATAAAAGAACGAACAGAAACAATAAGTAGCGTCCAACGAAGGAATATATGAATAAAATCTTTGTCAACTTTTGTAATCAATCTGAAGCGAGTTTCAACAGTCGCTAACGATCTCATTCATAACAAACTTCGAATAGAAGGCATGCCTTTATTAAATCGTCGATTCATATTCCCCTGTCCCGATACCCAATCAAAGGCAGATGGGAATCGGAAAAAAGTCGAAAACGTTGAAGACTTTTGTAATTAGCCGACTGCGGGAGCGCACAAAAAATATATTTCTCTCGTCCTATGAATATGCAGGGGTGGTGTTTGTCGCGGCCCGCGACCACCGCTGAATTATTAATGTTTACCTAAAGCAAACGAGTCTCACTCTAGATATAATGTGGGTAAGTGGGATTACGTTGGCAGAAAGAGGAACCGCCTCTGCTTTATTACAATGAATTGTCGACGTCAAAGCTTAAGGACTAAGTCAGGACACAATACAATTGTATAAGTTTCATATTATGATGAATTAACTCAATAGGACTTTGGAGTTTAATTTGAATGGGAATTACTGTTGAAGAAGCTTTAGATAATATGACTATTGTTTCTCATTTATAGGTTTACCTAAATACTTTAATATTACCATTAGAAAGAAATTTAGACTATTTTAAACAATCATAATGTATTACAAACGGATATTAGACATAGTTTTCAATAAATTAAGTTGTAATCACACATAACATTTTATGCTTAACTTATCTAAACGACATTTAATGAAAACCAGTCAAATACTACTACAGACAGAAGTACAGACGTGACTTGCGACACATTCATAAAACTGCGACCACAGTCCCGAGACTTAGCAGCACAATCAACAGTCCATTGGCTTTGTGATCAAATGTAATTAAAATGTAACAGCCAAATGAATGAGGACGCTGTTGATATAGGAGAGATAAAGTTCAGAAAACCCAGTCTGGAAGACCTCGCATGTAACGAAACTTATAATGAAAACAGCATTTAATATGCCAAATATATAGATATAGAAGTAAAGGAAATCAATGTCATTAATAACTCATTTATAGGATCGCCCTTATTACATACATGTCTCTTAAACATAACTAGCGAAATGTGGGTTTACTATGATACACCTCTGCCTAACCCTTCGGTAAAAACAGGCGTGATGTTATGACAATTTAATAATTACGAGATTATATATAAATTCAAATTCCCTGTCCAAGGAAGTCTTACTAATATACATTTCTTTCTGCACGATTTTTGCCGTTTTTGGGGGCTCCTGATATAAAAGATACAACATCAGGCTTTTTAACTTTGTGTATGTTGGAATGTTTGCAACGCATCCATTCCATCTAGCACCATCCAAAATTCCGCATCGTGCTATCAAATGATCTCCCTTGGTTTAGATTATACCTAACCATCACTATTTCAATGTTAAAGTCTTTATCACGTGTTAAAGAATTCGGTATTAGTAGAACTTCTGCATGTCCTTTAGTTATTCATTCGTTAAGGATACTGACAATGACCTTCATTATTTTCGCGTGACTTTCGTTTATTTCTATTGTTTTTTCTTCGTCACTCAGTCGCTCCTTATTATAACGAGCCTCTTTGAGATGTGATCTGAAGTGATCTCAAATAAAACATAGATATCGTTACAATATTTTTTTGTGCTTTTATGTAGAAAATAATTTGTCTTGTTATGGAACCATGTAAGAAATTGTATTACTTGGATATTAAATTACAATAATTCAATAATATACATCTAACACTAAAATAATAATAATAGTACAAGTATTATAAAAGGGGGGGGGGGAAGTAATCATAAATAATAAAGAAGTAGTGCATCAAAAAATTCGTCCGCATCGCTGTCAGCAGGAAAAGTGCCCAAAAGGCTGGCAGCATAGCCACGTTGTATGGCAATGCTGATTCTTTGGCCGATATTAAATGGGTATTATAATACGATTTGAATTTCAGAAAGAAAATTTGTTTTTGACTATATTTTATGACACTAATTATTATTTAAAGAATCAAATGGGTAGATAATCATTTTCAGATTAATTAGTTATCACAAGTCAGTTATTGTATTTTGAACTTTATTTTTGACAAGCGTAAAGTAATTAAAACAAAACTTAGACTCTGTTCTAAAGTGAGTTTTTGTATTGAGAACTTTATGACTGTCGGAATAAAGTTCAATTATAATAACCGACTGGAAGGTTTCAGTTTCCAGTCAACTACCTTGAACGTTTGAGTTTGAACTAAAATAAGAACTCGTTTTATAAATAAGACGGAACAAGTCGAAAATAATAAGATCCTAAATATAACTAGTTCTAGACATGTTAACACAAAAACAATGCTACAATTAGCATCCCACGCTCAGTTGGGGATGACTGGGCTAGCTGGGATACGTCTTACAAAAGCTACCCAAGTTCTACCAAGTTGTTTGGCTAACTTGCGCCTGACGATGTCCAGTTACTAGCAGTACAGTCGTTAATTGGAGCGAGAAATTTGTGACTTTGAAGTGTTAGAACAGCCTTTGTACTTTGTACAACCAGTCGAGTTTTAGTCGAGAAAAATTGGTCGTGAACATCATCCAACTCTTCAATTCTTGTATATTGAATAATCAATAGTTTATGTGATTTGATCTGCAGCACAGAAGCAACACAGAACAATTTCGAAAAGAAAAAAGCGTCACACCGTTATTCCTTTACGAGTGTTTTTAAATACACCTAGTCTAGATAGTCAGATACAATGATGATGATAATAAAAGATAAATCAATAATATATTATCAACAAATTCAGAGTTTAATATTTCAACCAAAATATTACCTAAACCACATTATATACGTACCTACTCATTAACCAAGAATTCCAAGCTACACAGTCGAGATAAGATGCGTAAATACAAAATATCAAAATCACAAGCAAATGGTAAGGCTTGCGGTTTTTGGAACGTAGCACGCTCCGAATTTAACAGTATTAAATTATTTTCGATAGCATACAACAGCCGAGTTATGTTGGCTTGCGGATACAACTTGAAACTGAATCATTCAGACTATGGCGTTTGTAAATACGCGTCGTTGATGTTTTAGGTATGTGTTTGATTTAAATACCTGGATGACAAACTTTAATGAAAGTATAGGAACTGTCGGATTAAGATTTTTTAACGTGAATACGTCTTTAAATTTTTATTACATAGTGGAAGGCAATTCCAAAAACTGATGATAACATAATCGGGAGACACAGTTTGATGCTGGAGCTCGTATCTATCATCTACATCCAAAATTTAATTACACCACTAGATAGCTAAAGTATAAAAGAATTCGTCTCTAAGAAAATATTACTCGTAACATACACGTATTCACGTACAAAACACGGCCGTGTCCACAGCCACACCCCATTTGTTTTTTTTTTATATTGCTGTTGTATTGTTTGACTTCTCAAATGTTTTTGGACGTGCCAATTTTGATGTTGATACTAATCAATACTACAATACTGATGTACATTTTGGTATATTATATAGTGCTCCAGACCGTATTTCGGCGACGGCAACCAATCTCAACGGAGACTAGCCTTCGGCGCGGGAGATATTATAGTGCACAAATGTGTGCGCAGACACAGGTGCACTCTCTCTTCCCTCACTCCCATAGTCCGATGGGCAATCCGACACGACCGGAGCCGGAACCTATTGTTAGTTTTCAATTTATTAATACATAATTGTTGGATATTTTACTGGCAACACCGAAAGAATCGTTAAGACAAAATGGCGGAACAACGGTTTCTGGGTCGGGCGCTCATGACAGTGTAGTGGCGGTGCATGTCGGTTTTAAAATATGTATAGGCATGGAATGGTTGGAAATCTACTGTAGATTAAGGTAACCTATTAGTTTTATTGTAAATATTCGATTATTAAATAAATAGTGATAATGTGTGAGGAATATGAGATGTGATGGTATGGTGTAGAATATTAAATGAATGAATGAATGAATCTTGGTGTTTCATCTTATTTCCATAATCCCTGAAAAACTGTAAATATGTAGTTATAAATATGTAGTAAATATTGAGGTTAAATAATTATATTCGGAATTAAACTAGTTGTTTTAGAGCATGTGTGGTTTTGCTTACACTATGATGATTGTAGGTACTATTTTTTTATGATAGAAACTATACCAAAAGCAATACTCAACAAATTACCAACGAATACACTTTAAAAATATCTAAAATTCCATCCAATCTTCAACCCAAAAGAACCTTGAACAAAAATATAGCAATCAATATCGAAGTGCCACCTCGAATATTCACACTACTACTGAAATAAAAATGTATTCCTGAAAGACCTAGGTATTCCGACCAACTGAACCACGGAGCTAACTTTCTATCAAACTTTGAACGCTAACTTTTATTCCGCGAATGATCCCAGAAGGCTATTTTACGAGGCTCGACCCCTTGTGAGTCTGAAGGGGTGAAATATGTTTACCTATTTCACTTAAAACGTAAGCAGTATCTTTTCAAGTGCTGTTAGGGCTAGACTGAAGAGGTGAAGGTCTAGGGAGGTGGTGTTGGAAGATTTCATGCCAAAAGTCACATGCATACAGGGTTAAAGATACACACACTTGAAACATGGCACATTTCAGCTCTGTCTCTGGGATGGCAACCCATTTGCGACGCCACTACTGGTATCGCAGATATCCATAGCATAATCAGCCTGTAATGTTCCCACCGCTGAGACACAGGCCTCCTCTCATCGAGAGGGAGTGGGCTGTAATCTACCACGTAATAATAATAAAATGAAAAACAAAAAACCAAATGCATTCGATTTAAATTACCTTATGTTAGAAGTAGCGAATGTGACATCATATTGAATGGAGAAAAACTGGAGTTTATTAATCAAACAGTTTTCTTGGGAATCACGCTAGACGAGAAATTACAATGGACCTCATATAAAATCTCTTGCGGGGCGGTTAAGCTCAGCCGCTTATGCTGTTAGAAAGATAAGACAGTTAACAGATGTAGAAACCGCGCGTATGGTCTATTTCAGATACTTCCACAGCATTATGTCGTATGGCATTTTACTGTGGGGTCGGGCTGCTGATATTGAATCCATTTTTATTTTGTAAAAAAGAGCTGTAAGAGCCATTTATAATTATATAATTAATGTATACAAAATATTGTAAAACATTTTTAAAAGAGTAACGGTGGAGTTTCTTGCCCATTCTTCTCCATACGAAAACTACCTTTTGGAAGGGGCAACTAGAATCAATTCTATTTCTTTGTTTGACGTTCAAAGGTGCCATATATGTGCCTATTTGAAATAAATTACTTGACTTTGACACGCGGGCCCAGTGCGAGTTAGTAGATGTCACATGTCTTCGAATTTTTGCTTCTAGGATATGCCATAGTTTCCTCACGATGTTTTCCTTCACCGTTTTGAGAGGAGTGGTTATGAAATTATTTATACAAAGTAAAGCGCCTGGTTGTGTTCGAACTCCAACCAACAACTCATAAGTCAGGGCCGTTATCACTGGGTCACCACTACTGGTGATATCTATAGACAGCGGTAACAAATAAACCCTTATTTGTTACCGCTGTCTATAGATATCACCAGTAGTGGTGACTCAGTGATAACGAGCCGTTCGCTTGCTTGCCATCCAACAAAAAAAAAGACTTTGTTGCTTCGAAATTGAAAACCCTGTAATTAAATCCGCAAACAAAGTTCGTACGTTACCGAAACTTCAACCCCTTACAGCTCTGCCTACCCTGTCTGATACAGTGGGCACACAATACGTTGACAGTAGCGGGTCGACCCTCGTCACTACAGATAACGTCAAATCAAACACTGACGCCGACGTCGACGTAACTGGGGTACGCCACTACGTCACAAATTACTTATTAATGGGGTTATTTTTATTTCACATTTGATTAAAAAAATGTTTTTTTTTATATTTTACTGGAGCTGGTAAAATAAAACATCGTGAGGAAATCAGGATTTGAAATGGTCTGACGTCAGTAGCTAACCCCCATTGAGCATGGGTAGTGGTCTTTTGCGCCGAACGCGGACGATGCGTAAAGTCGAGATAGTTAAAAGAAACTCACACTAGGGCCTCTGGTCGATACCTTTTTTTTTTTTTTTTTTTGGTGGGAAATCATCCAATGACTTCTCCCGCTCTGGGTGGAGCGGAAGGGCGTGTCAGACTTTTACTGACTAAAACCCACCCGTGTTCCTTCAGTTGCCTGTTGCCAAGGTCCCGGTATCCCTTTCGGACTAACCCGCAACCCTGGCAGGCATCGGTCCTAGCGGACCCCGCCAATTGTGCTGACATCTCTTTGAGGCGCGCGTGGAACACGACGCGCCATCGACCCGGGCCTGGTCCTGATCGGACGGCGAGCTACCCATTGCTCGCCGTCCGCAAGCCCGCGCCTATGGTGGCCGGGAATCCGCCAGGGATTCCCGACGCCCAGGGCGTCTCCAGCGGCGGCGGCGGTTAGGGGCGTGAGGGCGCAAACTTTGCCTCTCCCTCACGCGTTCCGCCTCCTCCTTCGCGAGCATTACTGCTTCGCAGAAGGAGGTGACTGCTTCCCATGCCCTCTCGCTCCGTACCATGGCCTGGACCAGAGCCGGACGCGAGAGGTCACCGCCGCCAATCGCCTCCAAGAGGACACGGCGGGGCTCCGCCCAAGCGGGGCAGACCTCCACCGTATGCTCCACCGTGTCCTCCGGGCGATCCACACAGTGGTGACACCCGGTCTGGTCGATACCTGGGAACCTTATGGTTACGGAGGTATTTAAGGTGAACATTGGGCAAACTTTGACCAATGTTATGTTGTTATACGTACTATCTAATCCCAACGATACTATTAACAGGAGGTAGTAGTCTATTATCTTTCCTCAACAATAAGCCTCATTAGCTGTCTGTTCATTGGCTTTAAACTATACGTTCATCCATCCACGTCATTGGTGGTGTACACACAGTATACATTTTAGACAGCACGAATTATTAAGGCGATTATTTCAAGGCAAAGGCAATTACTGTCAGCGAAAGTCCTGGAAATTAATTGTTTATCAAATTGACTACCAACTTAGATTGTCTGTATATGTAAATATAAAAATCACAACTGTAATTTTTTGACAGTTCCATGAAATGACTATAATTCGAAAAATTTACGTAGTGTGTCAGTTTGATAAGCAATTAATTTCCCAAACTGTATTTCAGGGTCTCCTATTGATTAATCTTCTTATCAGTTTTTAATCAATAACTAGGTAGTTGATGTCCTAGAACCAAACATTTGTAGACAAGACATGACTATCGACTCGCACTGGGCCCTCATGATAGATTACAGCCCACTCTCTCTCGAAGAGAGGAGGCCTGTGGCCCAGCAGTGGGAACATTAACCTTTGGTATGTCGGAACGTAGATCTCGTTGAGACACAATGGATTTTTAATTGTGTCTATAATTACGACATACGACGGGTTAATATAGGCTAATTAAGTCAAAGTCAAAGTCAAATAATTTATTTCAAGTAGGCACATTAAAGGCCAAGTTTTTAAACGTCAAGATACATAGAAATAGAACTGGTTCTATATGCCCCTTCCAAAAAGTCCTATTCATATATGGAGAAGAATGGCCAAGAAACTCTACCGTTACTCTTTAAAAAAATGTTTTTATGCAAGTAGGTAGATATATCAGAAATAAATATCGGTTGTCTAGACAAACGCCTGAATTTGGAAAGTTCCCTTCAGGACTTGGATCCTGATAATACTTTCATTGCTTCTATAATGCAACTTTTGGTACACGTGCTTTCTTTAGCTAATTGCATTAGCCAGAACTTTTCATTACATTTTTTTTTTTTTTTCGCACAAACAAAAACGAAAAACTTCAAGCAAATAAGCCGTTTACGCGAAATTCATTACATTGCATCCCCAATATAATAACAAACGAAATAAAGTGTTTACAGGCAAACGTACAGCGAATATCATTTTATATAAAAGCTCTTAGTTAAATCCTGAATCGAATTCCATTTGTAGTAACTTGTGTTAGGGTTACATTCGTTAGATTAAGCCTCGCCCGGTTCTCAACGATAGGAGTCCACAGGGACTGGCAGAGAACGCTTGCGTCTAGCGATGCAGTCTAAGCCATAAGCGGTAGCGATTTGTGACACCTACCGACCACAGTGCAGTGTCATAGCCAACCAAGCGGACCGACAACGTTCCATTGAAAAATGAATGATAAAATATTCATAGAAATAGAAACATCGACGACAATCGACATCGATTCAATGATGTTTCTACTTATTTATTTATATAGGTTATTGCTATTCATGTGATTGAGTTACAAGATGACCGGCAATATACATTAAATATAATTATGGGTCACATTAAAAGAGAAATCACAATTTATTGTTGTTGCCTTGCGCACCCTGGACAGTCAGTGAACTAGTTGTCAGGCAAATATGTCTACCATGACATAAAGTCCAACAAGGATCTTTTAGCGCCTGAATGACATTACCAGGGTGGCGTAGTTGGTAAAAAAATTATAAATTGTCACAGAAATTGTATTGAAAAATAATATTGGAGCGTTAGTTCCGATTTTGGCCACGCGCCAAAAGTTCCTTGTAGTAGCTTGTAAGTAAATTCTCGTGACGACATACCCACTGACAAACAATAATACTCGCTACATCTCATCACTTACAACTTCTACCGAGACGAAATTGGACTTGAAATGATTGAATGCAGTTGTAAAAGCGAGTAGTTTGAAATATACGGAACCCTTTGTTTTAGATGTATTTATTACGGGCTCGCCATAATAATGTGTAACTTTCATTTATTGCTCTCATGCAATTTGTACGGAATGTGCATTCTGTGTGCACATCTCGCACTATATTGTTGCCAGATGCGAAGATTTGGTGTTGTTACGTAAATGTAAAGATTTTCTTGGTTTCGCGTTTAGTGTAAGATGAGTGACTTGTGTTGTATTGTTGTGCAAATTTGTGGGAACGTTTTTGATGTCTGTGGTGTAATGTTGGTATTCTTTCGTAGTTTCAGCATTAAAGAAATGGAATGGGGGTTTTCTTTCTATTTAGCTTGCTCGGTTATTTTCTTTATTCCTCTGAGAACAAATCAAGTTTTGAATTTCGTAAAACTGGTCTAGTAGCAGGCGTCATGCTAAAATTACTTTGGAAAACACTTTTACTTATAAATATAGTAATGTTAATTTTAATGCCATGTAAATATTATAGTGTCCTTGACATTATAAACTACCAAATTGTAAAATTTTACGACTGTTGGATCCTTAAAGTGTTTTGAACGATAAACACACTCTATTTCACATTTTATAATCTACAGTGAAGAAAAGATTCTCTCTCCATCTTGAAAGCTTCATGTACCTCGTCTCCTCATTGATTATTTCCATGTTTTAAATAAACCTTTGTGCCTTTGTCTCAGTTGTCTAAGCCGCAGAAGATTATTCTTGCTGCTTTATTAAAAGCTGGTATTTTTCCGTGTTTTGGCTCGACGGATTTTCAAGTAAAATATAAGATGCTTTAGTTTGTAAATACTCTAGTAAGTAAATCTTTTGAATAGTGGTTTGGGTGAGTAGATTTTAACTAGACATAGTATTTTGTATGGAAAGCACCCAGTAATCACGGCAAAATAGGTATACATACTTAAATGAAAAAAAAATGCCATTTAGTCGGTTTAAATTCGATAACAAAAGCGAAAGTTTAGATATTTTCTTGCAGCTCAAATACGCCGAAAAGGCTCAGTATATTTTAATTTTTAAACCTGTGCAGACAGTTCTTCTTTTCTAACCAGTTAAAAGTTGTTGGGGATCTCTATACTCATTCAGACAAAGTAAGCACATTTTTGCTAAATCTAAACTCTCATATTGCCTACCAATTATAAAGCCTATTAATTTCCCAGGATTACCTTACTTGGTATCCGAATCACTTTCCCCCAGCATTATTGCAATTAATATTCTATCACAATAGCTCGGCTGTATATCTAATTGGCGAATGGCGCTAATGAAAAATACGCACGCTTCGGTATTCGGCATCGATCCGTCGACGCGTTCGATGTTACGTGACTGAAGGGCTGCCTTTTACACCAAAGTGTAATGCGTGTACGCGTACGTTACACGAGTGAAAATAAAATAGGACAATCAAGGTAGGACTGACCCGACTGATGATTTCATTCAAAAGTGGTTTGGTGCGTTGTCCATACTCAAAGTCAAATCAAAGTCAAATAATTTATTTCAAATAGGCACATAATATGGCACTTTTGAACGTACGTAACGTACATACTCCCAAGCAACACGCGTATATGGTCACATGTATGAACGTGGATGGAGCAAAAGGAGTAGATATACGTGTGAACCGTCAGGTTGTGTAGGTTCTGCCTATACCCATGGGAAAGAAGCGTGAGTTTATGGCTGTAAGTTATGCATGCTATCAATGTATGCTTTCAAAAAGACTTAGTAGAAACATAGTATGTAGATAGTACGCATTTCGTACATTCGTACATCGTGCACAGTTGAGATTAACAGATGTTTAGCAAAGAGGGAGGATTTGTGTGCAATTTCAAAAATATATGCACAAATGCGCATTATGTGTAGGTAAATAGTTGCGTAGATTACACCAATATAACCATGTGAAATCTATAACTGGAACCAGTATTTATAAACCGCGATAAAAATAAAAAGTAAATTAGCCCAACACCATAAACAACACATTTAGGAAAAGATCAGATTATTATTGATAGAACTAAAAAAAACTGAACCGAAAGCTTCGTTTACCCTTTGCCATGCTCACACCGGTGCAACCGCCATCCTACTTAAGCTTAATATGCCGTTGCCGTCGTAGAATATTGGAACAATTTATGAGAAGACCTTTGTAATTTAGAAGAGCACTCAAATTGAAGGTATGGAGACTGACACCTTTGCCCCTCTACGGAATTTAGATGACTCATTTTGAAAGCCCTGAACCTTTAAGACTCGTCAGTTATAATATGATCAGTCTTTTTAACCGTAGTGACTTTTATTGGGACTGTTGGATTTTTAGGGAAGTGTAAATCTAATCGAAGTTTTCCCGTTTGAGCACCAATATTTTGAACACCTTTGCTTGAGCACCAACAAAGGCCCATTTGAAATCAATCAATATTTTAACGTGATACTCAAAGGGGAACAAAAAATAAAATTCGACTTTATTCTCCTTTGAGCACCTACGGTGCGGTAGCTTCTAGTGATGGGGTGTATAATAAATCAATCGATAAAAATAAGCAGTTTTATTGCAGAATGTTTGAAGCGTGGGAGTTGTTTTGTAACGAAATCAAACTCACAGACACCTTCAACAATTTTTTTTACGTTACAACGGCCCGTCACTCAATTTTCTGTCTTGTGTAGGTAGGCGCGCTAAGTACTATCCTGGATTAACGCGAAGCTGGTGACATCGCGGCAGCCGAGGAGTTGATCGCAAGATAGAAAGACCCGCAGGGTTGAGATGTAGCGTATTTTCTTTCTTTCTAAAAGATTGGTATTCGTTTAAGGGTTGTTTTAATTACCACAAGCTCCGCTTGAGCTATACCAAGGTACCTTTATGCTTGATAAACATTAAGCCAGTTATCATAACAAAGATAGTAGCAGAGCTGACCACTCAGGATGAGACGTACGTAGATATGACTAGAAAGTAATTTTCATTCAAAAACCTTTCAACATTCTCACAAATGCCTTCAAAGATCATCCTACAATTCATAGCCTACAAATATCAGTCTACCAAAGACCCAGTGTTAATCCGGGCATCCCGAAACACCGTGATAACACCGCAATAAGCCCCACAGACGGACAATAGCCTGAATTATCTGTACAGATCCGACAGGCCAACTACACGGTTTGCGTCGATACAAGGCAGTATTTAGCCGTCACATGCGGTGTGACGATTATACGACGTATTGGTGTACTGGGTAAAAATTGTGTGGCATGTAACGTGCAAATTTTTTTTTTAATTAATAAAATTATTGCTAAAGGCGATGAATTTTGTTTTATTTTTGAGTGATTTTTGATATTATGAAGACTTCAGGATGATTTTTTCTTTTTTCCAAAATCTTTTTATAGTTTCGATATTTTTTTTATTGTATGATTGACGTTTAAAACGTAATGAGTCATGATGTCAAACCGCATGAATAGATAAAAATACTCGCGATAAAAAACACCCTAGAAACGGTTGCAGAAAATATCAAATCCAGCTTGGATTATTATTTTAATATCGGAAAACGAAACTGACTCCGCTATTGAACGCGACTTACAAGCTTTATTTTTTTCAGTATAGTTAAAAATACAGCAATAAAAAATATACGGAAAACTGTTTGGTATAGTGCCTGAAACACTAGCTACAGCATGCGTCATTTTTTTACTATGATTTTCATCGGAAAATAAATAATTGATATTGAAGCCCGGATATTGAAATAAATTTGATCGTAAAACAAAATATAGACAGCTCAGTGAAGTAATGAAAAGGCCTATTTTTCACATATTTTGTGTCGATAAAATGTAAATATTTATTATGTTGGGAAAATTATTGTTATTTCCCTTGGTTGACTGGTACAGAATGCCTAAGGCATTAAGTCCGCCTTTGTACCGTTTTATTGAGTGCGAACAGTTTAAATAAATAAATAAAATTATGTTTTTATTAGTAACGAAAGCAACGAGAATTTTGTAATTTGCGCAGTATAATATTATAGTACTAGCTTTCACCCGGGGCTTCGCCCGCGTGGAGGTCGGAAACCCACGGGAACGTACTAACGGGATAAAAAGTATTCTATATGTTAATCCAGGCTATAAACTATCTGCATGCCAAATTTCATCCAAATCCGTGCTGCCGTTTTTGCGTGATTGAGTAACAAACACACAAACATACAAAAATGTAACAATGTAACTTTTATGTATGTTATATATATTTTATATATTATTATTATAATGATAAGGATATTAGTAGGATTTTCCTCCTACGTTGAACTTACATAAAGGAAATAAAATTTCCACACTCATTGAATTAGCTTTAATATACTATAAGTATTAAATTTATTTTCATATATATTTTACTGTATTTGAATCGAAATTCCAACGGAATTTTTACTGACTAGCTGCCGCCAGCGGTTTCGCCCGCGTGTAATCTTTATAAATTATAGCCAGCCCATATATGTTACTCAGGGTGAATGTAGCTTTCTAATGGTGAAAGAATTTTTGAAATCGGCGCAGTACCTAGTTTTTGAGTTTTTATTCATTACAAACATACACACAAAAATACAAATCTTTCCTCTTTATAATATTAGTGTAGATATAAAAATTGTAATCTTTTAAGTACCATCTTTTTGAGTAAAATAATACTTCAATTTTTTCTAATTAACTCCACAATACTGATACTGCCATACTATAACTCCTTCCACAGAAAGAGACAAAGAATACTAGAAAAATACAATTAATACCTGTCTCTTTCCAACTACCTTAGAAATGTTAATAAACCCGCATTGTGGCGACAAACAAAGTCGAGAAAATTACGTAATTTATATAACCATTCACTCCTTTCTCTTGCAAATCAGCAGCCAGTCATTTAGTCTGAATTATTCATCGCGTTTCACCAAGAACTTTTCAAAGTATTTTATTATTCAATATTCCCAATATTTAGGTGATTGCATTATGAAAGTTTTGTCTGGAAGACTCTGAAGTAAATAATACAATAATATTCATATGGCTTCACTCGCAGATAAATAAAAAAACTATGAATGGTTATCAAGCCAAGCGATGACACCGTTATGTATTATGTAGATTGTAGAAGAAACCTACATAATCAATCATTGTTGGCTCGTACTAAGACCATTCAACAACGGAACAATGTCTCTGATACTGGTATATAATACATATAACAGTCCTGCTCACCCCATCATCTGTCTAGTCTTTTCCCAACAATGTTGGGGTCAGCTTCCAGGCTAACCAGATGCAGTTGAGTACCAGTACTTTACATACAGCGACTGCCTATCTGACCTCCACAACTCACTTATTGGGTAATACGATACCTCTTGGTAAGTCTGTTTGTCAGACTTTATGGCTTCTGATGACCCGTAACAACTGTCAATGACCCACTAATGCAAGGGTCTCGGTATGTAAAGATTGTCACCCATCCACGAAAAGACTGCGGCAAGAGTAGCTTAACCTGATCGATGAAGCTGTTATTACGAGCCCCTCCGAACAGTCCTGCTCACCTACCAACACAACACAACAACAACAACAACAAAAAAGAACACAACACAACACGGAAACAACACCTCATTTTTCACCCTAAACCAATACCCTATCAAGATATACAGCCCATCTCCAGATGGATTCTCTCCATAAAATATACGACACTCTGAATTTTTTCACATGTGACCATATTTCGTACCCATTCGATACGGGAACCATAGCTTTGTACCATAAAAAAACCTGCCAAGTGCGCATACACACAAATATCTCAGGGTTCCGTGTTGTGTTGTGTATGTACCGGATGCTAGAAAACTTTGAACTGATCATGTCAAAAATAATTTTCGTTGAATCTATTTAAAAGTATGTAGATATGGGTCGACAATCCAAAGACAGACCAGAGTATAAAACGGCGCAAAAAAAACAATAAAATTAACCCCTTCGTTTTATATTTTATATGGTCGCCTTTAATTTTTTTTCTTACTTTAAACACTTACCTGTGAGTGGTAGATCACTTAAACCGACCTACCTGTACAATCTCATAAGAATCAATGTAACATACAAATACATAAACTCACGCCTTCTTCCCATGGGGTATGCAGAAACTACAGAACGCCACCTGCTACGATCCTTACATAATGCTTTTGCTTTCTTTTTAGTTCATGAAGAATTAATGTAAAGATGTCAGAAGGGTTAGAGAGAGGGGAAAATTTGTTTCGGCCTTTCTTCTCAGAGTAGTCAGATAGGAAACGCCGACGTCATCTAGCTTTTTTTTAAATTTATTTACAGAATAAACAATTTAATTTCATACAGCTGGATACAGATGGACATAACGAATCAATAAGTGTTCCGTTTTTGCCATTTGACTACGAAACCCTAAAAACCCCATGGCAACCTCTCAGCGAAATTGAAACTATAAACAACGGCAGGTGAGGTGAAAAATCAATCCTGTTAATAGGAGTGTGCTAGGAGCGAAGATATAGATTATTTCGGTTCAGTTTTCCATTTTTTCGTGAAAACTTACAAGCTGTTTCGGTGACCGGATAGGCACTACAGATAGTTTTGCCAGATTATTTTAGTCAAAACTTATTCGGGAGTGTCTAAATATCTATTTACCTATTACTTTTTTTATCGGAACGTGTTCCTGTGAGAAATAAACCAATTTTTTTGTCTATTATTTATTACAATACTAGCTGCGCCCGGCGCTTTCACCGGCGTAAGTCTCGATCCCGTGGGAATATCGGGATAAAAAGATACTATGTCCTATTCTAGGTCATGGTCTACCCATGTGCCAAATTTCACCTAAATCCATTAAGCCGTTTTAGCGTGAAGGCGTATGAAACAAACAAACTCACTTTCGCATTTAGATAATATTAGCTAGGATTAGGATTATTATTATAGCGACTCATTATGTCTGCTTTTATGTTTTTTTTATTTACTTTACAATTTGTACATTGCGAACTTAAGTGTAAGTGACCCATTACTTAAAAAAGCACAACATGCCCTGCATTATATTAATAACACAATTAATTAAATATTATAATACCTTCATGTTTCCAATAATAAAAATTTATATTTAAAGCCTAGATAATTGGAACTCCTGTCAGTACTCAATTGAAAAGCAATTACCTATCAATTTCCCACCTCCCAGTAAATGATATTAAAGGTATTTCCATCATTATCATCAATTACCTGCCTATAAGTATTTTGATTGACGTTTTTAATTTCAAGAATTGCCATTCAATTAACAACCTCCCACTATGATTTATTAACAAGGCTATACATATCTATTGTTTACTGTATACGAAACATGTAGATAGATTATACAATACATTTCGATCGACAGACAAGACAGTATAATTTTGAGGATTGGCATGACAGACCGTGGTTTAAAAAAAAATCATTCCCCTTATGTAATGATTGGGAGGGGGTTGGTTTGTGGGTCGTCAGAAGCCCGAAAGTACGATAACCAGTCTTACCAAGGAGTATCGTATTGCCCAGTTACTCGGTTTTGGAGGTCAGATAGGCAGCCGCTTTATATTAAATACTGTATTCAGCTGCATCTGGATAGACTGGAAGCCGAACCCAACATAGTTGGGAGAAGCTAGGCAGATTGAGAGGTAATGATTACCTATCTATAGTCTGTTTTTTAATCTCGTAGACTAATTTGACATTTCAAGTGATTGTTGTTTGTTTTTCAATTTGGAGTTTGACAGTATTACACCTGTCAAATTAGTCTACGAAGTTAAAAACAGACTTTAGTACGTAATAATATTTGCTATTTAACCGGAATATTTTCCCCTCCTTATTTATCAAAAAGTAGGCTTTTTGATAAATAAGGAGGGGAAAATATTATTAATTGTTTTGAAAGTTTACTTTTAGGATAACGGACATTAATTTCATTTCATTTCATTTATTCATAACAACTTTTACATTGTGACGAATAATAAAGGTTTTACAATTAAAAAAAAATACATAAATTACATGACACTTAATTACTATGAGGGAGAGTTATAATAAATGTCGTATAAATATCCAAATTATCAATGTCACAAATAATTAAATGTAGCTATGTCAGATGTTCAATGTCAATTAATCATTGAATGTAATTAATCATTTAAAAAAAAATATATACCAATAGTAGCAGCAATAATAATCCTGATAAATTTCTAGTATAATATGTATGTTTACAATTTAAATGTCATTAATTGACTAATAGCAGCCTTCCAGTTGGTAACGCTTCAATTTAGTTTTGAAGTCC
Source organism: Lithophane socia (assembly GCA_947522985.1). Classification (NCBI taxonomy): domain Eukaryota; kingdom Metazoa; phylum Arthropoda; class Insecta; order Lepidoptera; family Noctuidae; genus Lithophane; species Lithophane socia. Next base: position 18,221,003 of record OX383252.1, read on the forward strand.
CGTTTGTTAAGTGATAATTTTATATCATCGGGGAGTTTATTGAGGATTTTCACTGACATGTGACCGGTACCGTGTGCGACTATGTTAAGTTTAGGAATATTTGTGCTTTTAAAATCTTTTCGTCTCGTACTCTCTCTAAGCTTTCTTTCCTCTTTAGTCTCAAAGTGATGTACTCGTATATATTTGGAAAAATGTGTTTTTTATTTTATTTTATTTTATTTTATTTATTTTATTTTATTCAATAGGAACAACTAACGTGTTAGGAGCACCAATACGTATATTAAAAGATTCTTGCTTACGGATGCAAACCATGGTGCGAATGGCCCTCTTTTATAACACAAATGCTCTCTGTATCACACGATCTCTTGAAAAAAATGGTACCTAAAATCAAAAAGATAAAAAAGGGGATGGCAGACAGACGCAATTCCATAACCGTTCCGTATTGCCAATTTTCGCACGGAACATGAAAAAGCAATTCACAATTTCCTGCCCCCTATAACGTACCGCTCAGCATCCAATCAGTGTTCCCTAATTACCGATCTCTATACGGTTATTCAAACAAGTAGGAACATGCAATCTGCAACGTCAAAGTCAGCTAATAGAGCCTGCAGATAGGGCAGCGTGCAAAATTGAATACGTCCCAGGACAATCTCCGCGATAGATGCAGGACTAAGTGGTGCAAGTCATAAGCGGAGCGAGTTTTAAAGATTTTGTTATGTAATGGTTATTGGTTGGCCGTATCATTTACTAACGGAACAAAAATGTTTGATGAGTCTGTTATAGGCAAGCATTTTAATTATTATTTGCCAATAATTTCCACATTCATCATTTTAGCCAATAGCAACGGCTATTGGCTGTCAATAATAATTTCCAGATAAAATATTTAAATTATCAGCATTTATAAAATATCTGCGGATTCCCCTACCTTCCGTCAATGTCGTATTTCTGTTTAAACTCATTAGTTTGATTAGGTACGTAAGACTAAAGATTTTAAGTCCCGAAAGTCTTACAACCAGTTTTACCAAGGGTATCATATTACCCTGTTACTGGGTTGTGGAGGTCAGATAGCAGTCGCTCCATGTAAAATACTGGTATTCGGCTGCATCCAGTTAGACTGGAAGCTGACCCAAACATAGTTGGGAAAAGGCTAGGCAGATGATGATGATGATGAGAAAATTAAACGAAAATACGGATAAATTAATATCTAAAGGTATAATTCAATCCCGATCTAAACCCCACAATATCTCAAACAAAAACGACTTACTTATCTTTTAGTAAAATAATAATAAATAATTCAGAGCTGAATTGTTAATAATAATCGCCACGACCTTTAAAAGTTACCAACTTTATAAAGTTACATAAGTAAGACCTTTCCAAGGTTGAGCCAAATTGAGACGCGACCTTAACAGGCTAGATACATTTATTTTATGAAAGATCTAGCTTTTTCTGAAGGTTTTCGGTTTTAAGTTAATATTTGAATTGATTGTATTTTGTCATCTATTCTGTGCTATGTATTTGTAGAGTTGATGGTTGTTACAACTAGAGGTTTAAGATAGAACATAATATTAGTTAGTTTTGATAAATACATAAAATCTTCTCGCCTTTACCCAATTTTTCTGGTGTCAGCGAAGCTTGCCTTCATTCATACATCTTTGTATATACAGTAAAACTTGGTTAAGTGGGACCTGGATAAGTGAGAAACCTCCATAACGAACTCATGCTGAGGTCCCAACACTTTGGCACTAAATTACCTCTGTTACTGGGACGAAGCAAACCTTTATATCTGGGATTCGTTCTTTAGATTCTATCGTCATAGTTACCTCTATAACTGAGGCAGTGCGTGAATTGTATATGCATTAACCTCTGTAACTGAGATAACATCGTTTTATTTGTTTACTTACTTATTCTAATTCTACCCGCAAATTCCGCACTTAACTAATTTTGTGCCTCAACGACATTCAGTTTTAGTTTTGCTTTACTATCATACGGATGTTTATTTGAAAAATGCTGAAACGACAGCTCCAATCGTTATCAGTGCGTTATTTTTAAATGACATCAATTGGTGTCCAAAGCGTATTTGATAAAATGTATAACATAGAAAAACATCTGATGGCTGATACTTCCAAAAGATAAACTAAAAATGACAGATTTTTATAATTGATACATTCTGTTTACATTTTTGTGATATGTACATATTTATAAAAAAAACGTGCCTTTTTATTTATTTATTTAACCATTTAAGCACACACATATAAATACAGAAAAGAAGAAAGGAACAGAAAAAATCGTACAAAGGCAATGCTTATTTCTAAAGAAATCTCTTCCAGCATACCTGCGATAGGAAAGTAGATAAAAGAGATGTAGACAACGTGTGTAAGAGTAGAAGAGAAACAGAATACATAAATCAAAAACAATTCAAAAATTAAATATAAACATACATTATGAGAATATACTTACATACATACCTACTTCTAAAATAAATATCACTTAAAAATATATAATTACAATATAATTTTAAATAGCTATGCAACTATGACGAAATGGATAAGTAGTGTTCTTTCACTCTTCTTTTAAATACTGCAACAGTTTGGCAGTCCCTAATGTCAGACGGAAGTGAATTCCACAACCGAACCGCGTGCACAGTGAAGGAGTAGGAGTAAAAGTCAGTCGAGTGGGGAGGGGATTTTATAATTTGATTACCTTTATTATCTTTTTTGATTCCCAATAAAGACTAAAAAGCACGTTAAGCCGTTGGTCCTGCGCCTGATCTCTCTCCGGCCGTGTCGGATTGCCGTCCCATCAGATTATGAGAGTGAGGAAAGAGAGAGTGCACCTGTGTCTGCGCACACACTTGTGCACTATCATATCTCCCGCGCCGCAGACTAGCACAAAAAAAAATAAATAAATAAATAATACCTCCGTTGAGATTGGCTGCCGTGGCCGAAATAAGGTTTGGAGGACTATATCTTTGTCTAATTCAAGTAGTAATATTTTTTTAACTATTTTACACCGGTAAGTCTAAAAAACTAAAAATAATAAGCTTATAATTTGCACCAAATCAGTGAATGTAAACTGTAATAGTGAGCCACGGATCGGTCCGATAATATGTATTTCTAACGGCTAAAATGTGTTTGCTTTTTACGAACGAACGGACGGTAGCCCAGAATAATATTGAAAGAGTTACACCAATAACGTTTTCAACTTAAAATGGAAATTCGTTTCGTATTTTTTATTTGGTTCGTTCGAGCTCTTAATGTTATTACACCAATACAACGAGAGAAGTTTTGTTTTTTTTCTTTTTCCTTCATTTTCTTTAAAAACTCTTTATGATGCCACAGGTGACTAATGTATTTATTAGAAGTCAGTTACAGTTCCCATGTCACAACCACAGCTCTACCGTAGAAGCCTCACCCAAGATGATACATCGCATCGTAATGACACCATGCATTCAGTACCTACTATCCAAGAGCTTTACTTTTTGTCATCCCTTCATCTTCTTAATAAGCAACAGCTAAATGCACCCAACCAACAATCCATTCGATACCTAATTCTAATCGCCATACATTTTCACCGACCTACACGAGACACACTCCACATGAAGTATCATTGTACTCAAGCACGGAGGGAATGCGCTCAGAGGCATAAACATTTTTACTTCACCATTTTACGTCGACCTCCCTCACCTTTCCCCATTGACCACATCAAGGTGACTCAGGGGTAGCAGAACCAACTTCAAGGGTCAACTTAAATGGTTACACCATTAATAGTATTGGCATGGAGGCGCCATGGTTCTTTATGGTGGAGACGAGCGTGCGTGCGGCGCCGATGACGTCATTGTCATGACGTCATATAATGCCCGTTAATTGTTTGAGCCTCCAACGTTCAGTATGCAAATCGGGTAATGGAATGTCTTCAGACATTGAGTGGGTGAACGGGTAATGGGTTAAGTATTTAGATGGATTCTTTAACTACCTATTTTAATCGTAGTTATACTAGAATAGAATCCTAAAAACAGTCTAATAATATGCACAAGTTTTAACGAAATGTCAATTTTGACATTAAAGTGGGTGTGAGTGCAGTCTGGATGAAAAATTGGGAGAAATGAGTGCTGTGATGCAGTTAAAATGACCAACATCCAGCAGTGAATTTTCAAGGGCTCAGTTGAAAAGCTCTGTTATGTGTTGAAACTATCTGTCTACATAAAAGGGTGAACTCTGTCTATAGATACGAGTTGAAAATCTTCGCAAAATAAAAGTACACACGTTGGTCAGGCTGACTTTAGGAAAATAAAAAGACCGACCAAGTGCGAGTCGGACTCGCGCACGAAGGGTTCCGTACCATTATCTATAAAAATGGCAAAAAAATTACGTTTGTTGTATGGGAGCCCCCTTAAATATTTATTTAATTCCGTTTTTTTAGTATTTTTAGTTATAGCGTCAACAGAAATAAATCATCTGTGAACAACTGTCTAACTATCACGGTTCATGAGATACAGCCTGGTGACAGACGGACAGACGGACGGACAGCGGAGTCTTACCCTTTGGGTACGGAACCCTAAAAACAGTCTAATATGCACAAGTTTTAACGAAATGTCAATTGTGACATTAATAATTTTCCAAAGACAAAAAAGGCGTCCACATAGTTCACCGAACATCGTAGCCAATTAAAGTTGTGGACTTCAAAACGAGGTCGGGTCATTAAAGTTTAGAACAAAAATCAAAAGTTTTGCAAACACCTGCGAAAATATTTTCAGAAGCAAAAGTGACTTAATTAAAAATTCTTATCTTAACTGTCTTTTCCTCAATCTTTTTAAAAGATAATAAGTTTTTAATAAAGTGTCTGAGGTAAGGTATCGTTACCTTCTCAATTTTATCTAAAAACCTTGTTTAAAGTATCTGATGGAGGTCGTCGCAATCCACTAGATGCGAGGCAAGGCCCGTTCGTTGTGACGATGCTTGGGGAAGGCCTATGTCCAGCAGTGTACGTCATTCGGTTCTTATGATGGGGACCAAAGGTAATTTCTACGGTAATCTTGAAGATTATAGAAGGACGGCGAAGGGAGACACTGTGAGGAAATGTAGACTTGTAATTATCTGAAATCGCCAACACTTCTCCGCTAGTGTGATAATCTATTGTCGATCCTTATTTAAATGAGTTGACATGCATAATTATGCTTTTAAAACTGTCATGGCTATTCCATACCTGATATTAACTCTGCCTGTCTGTCTGTCTATTATATGTTACCTTTTCACGCCTAAACCAATGAATGGATTTCGGTAAATTTTGGCAAGGAGAGAGATGGCATCCCGGGGAAGGACATAGGCTACTTTTGTCTCAAAAATAACCCAATACAATAGGGGATGAAATTTTTTATGGGAAAACCTATCACAAAGTTACTGGCTGTCTCATCTATTACCTTTAAGGCTCTTACATACTGGGGCGATTCGTCGCGCGACGCGAATTTTAACAAAACAATTTCTGAGAAATCTACACGGCGAAAAATGCGGCAGCGTCGCGTCGCGCGACGAATCGCCCCTGTATGTAAGAGCCTTTACGCCGTAACGCTTCGTTATATAGACCATGAAATAGGTTATAGGACCTAGACTTTTTATCCTGGAAGTACGTCACCTAGGACTAATTTTCGACCTCCACGCGGTCGAAGCCGTGAGCAACAGCTAGTAGTACTTCATATGTTTCAACTTTTCTACAAAATATGTTACGCGCCTAACTTTGTATACCCACTGCATAAAATAAAACTCCTCTACTTTTCTTCTCATAGATTACCACACAATACCTTGCCTACCACAATACAACCTTTTGGCAGGAACATGTAAGAGTACTGCCAAAAGCTGCATATTGTTAGAATGTATGACACGCGCCTAGCACAAGTTTAGCTAAGTTTCATACAAGTTCATACAGTGCTCGGCCGTGCAGCGCGACGGATTGTAACTTGTTCGGAGACTTATTCAAGGTACGAGTTTCATTAGTTTAAGGAAATTTTGAAGTAGTTAGTAGGAACCAGGATGAGTTAATATTGCTTCTGATTTTTACTCATTAACGTTGATAGCTGAACATAGGCCTAGCAACGAATAATTAAATGAGAACTCGACATAATCAATACGGCTGGAAACTTGTGGTTGTACTACATTTAAGGCTCGTGCAGACTAGCGCGACACCGGTAATTTGTTCTACCGTGAAGTTTTATCAGAAATTGTTTTGTTGGTCGCGTCGCGCCTTTTTGCGGAAGCCTTTATTATAAACCTTTGCTATCTGCCTACTCCTCCGGAGAATACAGGGTTTATGTTGTGATGTGATGTTATTGGGTTTTTCGAATAGGGATTTTTCAATAACAGCCCGGAGTCTGGATTCATGCCCGGTTGATGGCAATAGGCTCGCTATATGCGACTAAAACATAAGTAGCGGAATGGTAGGTACCTACACCTCTGCCTAACCCTTTGGGAATTACAGGCGCCATTGTATATTAAGTCGTGTTATATCAACCGTTAGATTATTCTTGTATCACCGCTATTATTTGTGACGTATTTAGACATATTTACGCAAACCTACGCGTTTTTTGTCACGTTAACAAAGTAACTAGGTAAGATACGAACTCTAGAAACAAATAAACTAAAAGCCTTGATATTTCGGAATACATCGAGACATGTCTGGAAACCATTTTAGGTCAAATGCGGCCTCGATTAAACTGTCTAGGTAAAGAAACCTTTTATTTGTAACCGAGCGGAATCTACGCAATATAACATTCTGACAATAGATCAATCTGAATTAGATGGGCGTATTTTATACAAATACTAGCTTTACCCGGCCCAGCCTCGCATGGGTAGCTCTTATAAGCACTTATCTACGACACATCTCTCATCAATGATTACTTACTTACTTACTACCTAGCTAGCTAGCGACCACCTACTTACCTACCTAGATACGTAGCTACCTACCAACTACCTACCTACCTAATTAATTAAGTAATTATGATTTTCTGTTTCGTTAATTTTTCCATGTTTTTTTTTATTACTTACTAGCTGCGCCTGGTGGTTTCACCCCCGTAAGTTCATTCCCTTTTCCAGGTCATGGTCTACCCCTATGCCAAATTTCATCCAAATCCGTTCAGCCGTTCACGCGTGATGGCGTAACCAAGGGAAATAGGGATTCATTTTTATAAATATAGATTAGAAATATAGATAGACGGAGCGGAAACCCAAAACCAAAAAATCAAAGATTATAAAAATCAGTCCCGGCTGGACCGATCTTGGGGTATAACTGGTTTAACTAACCCGACTTTGTGTATAGAAATGAGATTAAAAATTACATAAAAGTAAAAGCAGTAGTAGTTTTACTTTAATCTAATTTCTTAAAGTGTTTGAAATAAGTAAAGTAAGTAGGAATACATTTTATAATTAAATAACTGTGTGGTTCTTTCCTCAAAAGACCATCTCAGACATTAACCTACATGGACCTCACATGATCTGACCAGGATCTGTCTGCACTTTAAAAGAGACTGTTACCTCTGAGTTTGTTTCGGCGTGTCTTCTCAGAGTAGGTGGATAGAAAACACAAACCTCATCTAGTTTTATTTTATTATCGTATAAAACCTACTTTCAAAAATAAATATAATTTACCCTCATCATCATTTATCAATTAAACGAATTTATAATATTTTCTATTTTGTAGACATCTCAACATCCATCTATATTTATTTCATTCCACTACTTTAGATGAATTCCACTTGTCATCTTACCTCCTTTAAATTACATTGCGTTTTATCTGTCTCTGTGCCATTCCTAACTTAGTAACCAATGCTACTGACCTTCACTTGAACTAAATTGTACCTTTATAGACAGGGTTAGGTCAAGGCTGACCTAAAGGCAAGCTTTTACGTAAGTGTCAGACTCCGTTACACGTGGACTAAATAGATTGACGGGAATTTAGCAACAACGTATCACAGAAGTTTCTCTTTGCGTTTCATACCTTCATTTTCATAACTTTCGTCATTTCTTGACTGTCAAGTTTTATCAACCAAATCAAAATACTAGCAAAGCCCGAGCAGCGACTTAAGACCAAAATAAATGTTTTCTATAAAAAATTATTTCTACACCAAAAAATTCTGCTTCACATAAATGGCTAAATACTTACTTACATACACTATATTTCAATAACTCAAACATACTTTAAAAAGAACATAATTTTCGAACCCGCAAAAAAAGGACAGTCCAAAAATTGTAACTAAAACCCGTGCCATAAAACTAACTTTTGAACACTTTTATATGGCTTTACGGTGTACAGTGGGCTAATACGTTCAGGTTGTCTTCCGTGCCAGCAAGTTTCGATATAAATCGTTGGTTGGAGTGTGGTGTAGAAGATAGCAGGCAGAAATTTTGGCAGGCGGCGCCACGGCCTCCAGTAAAGGAGTAGGTTGGCTCGCACAGTCGCCTTGTACTCGTGTTTAACAGTTACAGCCGTGTAAGTGAGCGAATTGAATTTTTGTTTTTATGCTAATTTTGGCAACCGTTTCGGCGTTAAATGGTCGTGTGAAAGCCGGGGTTGGGTATTGTCTTTTTGCCAATTTTCATGCAGACTTGTATGACAATATAAAATCTAAGGCCCTACTCTACGACGCAACGTGAAACACGATGCGACTTCTTAATCAACACTTGAACTTATCTCAATAATCTTAATTTATTTGTGGTCGGCGCAACATGTCTTTGTCTGCCATACTAACTAACACGACGCGACGTATTAAGGTGGATACCATTGAATGACATTTTCATGAAATCATGTCATTTTAAGATTATGTATTTGTGGTAGCATCATACTTCTAAATATGAATCATTGTAATTCTTAAGAATTATAATCATTAATATTTTTGTATATTATATTTTTCTTTATTATATTCTCTAAATACATACTTGTTACGGTCGCGAATAATATTTTGATCAGGATACAGCCTGACACTGATCTGCAAATTGCAAAAAAACGTAAGAAAATTAGAATTTCGCGGGCACTGCGCATCTTCCTTAACGCATTGTGATTGGTTGCTCGTGTACGGATCACCATTGAAATACTAGTGCTATGCCAACTGATATGAGTAGTTTCATACTCATTGTTGATTTGAGTTTGTAACATATTTCTTTTGAGTAGCGTAATGGGTTGCCGGCCTTCGACTACCTACACGTGCAGTAATAAGACATGGAAAATGTATAAATGCGATACATTTTGTGGAGAAAAATGAGACATATTTTCGTCCAGGAAAATTAAAACCGCTATGCATGAACGGTAAACCTGAATACATGAAATAAGATGCTCCAACGATTCTTCACTCTTTTTGTGACGTTTAAAAGTACTGTTCAATTTATTTTCATACAGCATGTAACAAAAACCACATCAACCAAGGGCACATAAGTAGTGCAATAATATAACCAGAAAAAAAAAAAAAAAAAATATTGAAAATAAAAAAAATATTGCAATTTGAAATTCACATTTTTGTATCAAAATTACCCAAATTTCATTAAAAATTAGCACCTTGTCTACAGAGGTCATAATGTTACGACTAGTAGACATCCGCTAGACGACGGCCGCCCGGGCCCCATGTATTTATACCGCTAAAATTACCGACTAAAAAAAAAATTATTTTTTCCAAAAAATATATAGGCTCTCAGTATGATTCTTAACAACACCTCACGGATCGGACAAGGTTTTTGTAACACGCTGTATATGAGTTCTAATTTATATTTTGACTCGGTTCAATTCACCGGAATTCAATATGTATCATATTTGTTAATTGATAAGCGTGACCTAACCATTACATTAGTGAATGTTTGCAAATTAATTTGTCAAAATCATTCCAATGAACATTTGGAATAATAGGTATTATTTATTTGAATTGTGCAATGAACTGATAAATTAGCATACGCGTAGGTAACCTGTTAATAGCAGGTAATTGGTTATTTTGAATGGATGTAATGTTTATACGAATAAATACGTCGTAATTATAGTGTAATCAGCTTTTTGGTATTTGTTTTTATAAATATTTGTGTTTAGGTAGATTAAGTAGGTACTCGTAATTATGGAGCAGTTCATCCAACATCAGTAGGATGAAACTTTCATTGCCATGTTTTACATTATAAAAATTGTTAATCATAAATAATTATTTTTCTTATACGACTTTTTTACGAGATATTTCCGATCTGCATTTTTTGTAACTACAGATTTAGTGCTTACGACTTAACAAAATATTGTTTTTTTTTTATTATAGGTAGTTAAGAATAACAACGCGGTCATACAGACAGACACGAAAAGTGACATTAATTCATAATTTGTATGATTGTATAGTTACCTTAATAATTCGTCACCGTAGCGCATCTGCTACACGGGCGCTACGAGAGCTACGAAGCTACGCCGTAGCAACGCAATATGTGCTTTGTCATTCACGCCTCGTTTTCATCACAACCGGATGGAGTTTAATTTGAAATGAAATGAAAATCATGTGAATTGTCTATTTATTGTATTGTTTTGTTTAAATAAGTATCAATACACTAATTTAATTATGCCAACTAGCCGTATTTGTTGCACCTGGTTAAAAACTTTTTAGGTAGGTTTAATTATAGTATAATGTGCTATACTACGTACTTACAATTTTCTTAAACATTACTTAGTAACATTTCTGTGATATTTCCGTTTCACTATTAGGTATTTAATTGTCTCAAGAAGTGACTAGAAGTATTTATGAACATTATTCTAAGATAGTTATATTTCAAATTTAATAAGCAAGAAGAGAGATAGATTTAGATTTTCATAAATTTTCGATTCACTTTCTCAAGGAAAATCGCAATATTTTTTATTACCAATCCCGTACAAACATAAAATATATTTAGGCACTATTAATAACTTGCGAAAAGCCTTTTCCCAACTATTGGGTTTTTTTTACTATTGGTAGCTGTCTATGATATCGTCATTATTCGATATAATACCAAGCAATTGATGAATATTTTAAATCATAGAAGTGACGAGGTTCTCTATTTGTGAGAAAAAAACGCCAATTTTCATAGATAATGACCCAATATGTTCCAGTCTAACCGGATGCAACTGAATACCAGTATTTTACATAGATCGACTGCTTATCGGACCTCCACGGTTCCCTATCCATTTGCATAACATTTAAAAAAATATATATATTATCATGGCATACTTTTGTTTATCCTAACAATATTTACGCATACTATTATTTTCGCATAATTATCAGAAAACGCATAATTATTTTAAGCATAAGGTGCCGCCGCCGCGGCACCGCTCGCTTCGGTCGCTCGGCTCGTGCGTAGAGGGTCACAGTTCTAACCTAACCTAAACTATCAAACATTATTTATGTAATAAATACGTAAAAAACAACTTAACTTTGTTTCCGTTATTCGAATATTTTTTTAAGCCTTAACACTATTATGCTAATAGTCATTACGCCTACTAACATTATGCGAATTAAAATTATGGCAAAACAAATTATACAACAAGCTAATTATGCCAAAAAAAATGTATGGAAAAAAAAAATTATGGCAAATAATTATTAGACCAACAAAATATGTGCCAAAATCGTTATGTCAAAGAATATTATGGAAAAAAACATTATGCGAAAAAAAGGGGTCCCGACCTCCACAACCCCTACCAACCCTTATAAAGACATAATTTACTTAATTTAAAGACACGATACTATATACCAGTCTAAACACCAAAACCCAACAACTAAAGCCTTGCAACAATCGCATCATTACGTGCAAATGGCCGGCCCCTGCTCCTGCCCCTCCGCGCAGCCGCCATTATCCCGAGATGAAGATATGATCCAAGATGCTGGTCATGAATAATTCTACGGTGATTACCGATGCCGACTGGCCAGCTACCATTCATTGGGTGATGCTCGGGTTTATTGAACAGTTTTGAGAATAAAAGGTTATGCGTATTTTAGTTTTGAGGATAAACGCTGCGTGATTCTGTCCTTTTATGAAAGCTTTACATTTAGACTATTTAAGTTCTTCTTCGCAGGAGCAGTAGTGGCCCAGTGGTACTTACGAGTAGGTCGTGTGTATTTTATTATTTACATATAAATACAGTTATTTACTGTACATACTATGTTCAGCTAGAATCAACATTTCTGTCACAGATTAAATAGCTAATTTCTGTGGAAAATAAAAAACTTGCCCGATTTATTATGTCACACGGGGGACGTCATTACGTCATTCCATTAGGTAATTGCTGAAAACCAGCGCTGTCGACGATAGGTTCGTCCAAAGTCACGGCATTTTCCTGAGTTTTTTTTTGTTATCATTGCCAATGTCGAAACAGCAGTAATGTATTACCATTATATGCAATATTGTCTTTGTTCCCTGTCGTTGGCATCAACCAATGAAGAGAACTGTCAAACTTTTATTGGCTGAATGCGAGGCTTTTGGCTAATTTGAATGTGTATTATATAAACTTCGTGACGAAACCGCCATATCCTAGAACCAAAAATTTGAAGACATGTGACATCTGAAGGCAGGTCTAGTTGAAAACCAGCGGCAGGCACTAGTTGTCTGGCATTTTTGCTGAACTGGGCCTATTTAGCGCAGCCGCCAGGCACACTTTTTTTTTCTAGGTACCTACATTTTGAAATTGTTTTTTTATTTTTTTATTCGTTTACATGTAGTTACATTGTGTTGTGTGCCCTGTCTGTGCTAAATAAATGTATTTTCTTCTTTCCTTCTTTACATCTACCAACCCGCACTGGGCCCGCGTGATAGATTACGGCCCACTCCCTCTCGAAGAGAGGAGGCATGTGTCCCAGCTTTGGGAGCATTATACGCTGATTATGCTGTATTACTAAGTTCTTCTTCAGACTTGGGGGGAAATTAACCTAAGTTAGATCTAACTTACAAATTCTAACTGTATTGACGAGATTTATATAGAAAATCAAAGTTATTTCAAAATAAAAACAGTAAGTTTTCCTCTCTACCTACGCATACCTGTGGGAAAATTCACAAATATATAAAACGCCGTAACTTCTGTTCTACAGCGAAATAAAGCGAACTTTCCGAACTATTTGACTTTTATCATATTTTTATTTCCCGATGAGTGCTCGAAGTAACGAGCGACCTATTCATGAGGCGTGTAAATGTATCGACACAGAAGTAATGATGATATTTACATATGAAGGAAAGGTATAGTATTGTTAAAGAATTCGAGGACTACGTCTATCACATTGTTTATATTACAATGTGGAACGAGAAATCTTACAATTAATTTTATATGATTGTTAAAACTTAAGAAAACTATTTGGTTATGAAAAAAGCAACTGACTTTTGAGATTAAATACTTATTGTTATTATAATCTTACTAGCTGATGCCCACGGCTTTGCTCGCGTCGATGTCAGTTATTATATACTAAAACCTTCGAAAACCACTCTATCTATTGGTGAAAACAGCATGAAAATCGGTGCAGTAGTTTTTGAGTTTATCGCAAACAGGACGACAGACAGACGCGGCGGAGGACTTTGTTTTATAATATATAAAGATGCATCACCTCTGTAAGCCTGATTTACACGGTGCTATTTAATTGCTTGTGGTATATCATATAAAAGCAACGATAAAAGTTGCACCATAATATAGTGTTTAAGCGATGCAAGTCAATTGTCGCTTCAATTTTATTATATACCACAGGCAAGAAACTGCACCATGTAAATGGATTTTCAACATGAACACTTTATTCCCCAATAATGACCTAAATTGAGCCTTTGAATTTTATATAATTATGAAACTGAGAAAAACATTTCCAAGTTACCACTTGAACTCACAAACTCGCAATCGCACTCGCAATCGTTTAACAAATCAACAACATCAATCAATACCGATATAACACTTGAGGCAATAAAATTTTCACAATTCCGTAATGTAATCTAGTTTGAATAATTCCGAGGCCCGGAGGCTTCAGGCCTGAGGTGATACGAAGTGTTGGCTAGAGATAGCGTCTAGGCCGATTTCTTGGCACGGAGCCTTCAATAACCGCTGCCTGGACTTCGGCATGGCCTATTCTATAGACAACTGTGAACGAGAAACGATCCAAAGATAATGATTAGTTTGACAAATTCTTAGTAATACGAGTTGTTTTATTAGTTTGTTTGTCCTGCTTTTACGCGTCAGTGAGTCGAGGCATTGTCGTGAGATTTGGCAAGAATCTGACATAGTAGCTGGCCTTTATTTTATGCGTGTCATGTGTAAGGACGCTAATCAAAAGTTAACTTAAAAATATTTCAACAAACTTGGCCTGGTACAGAATATATTAGGCAAGGCTTAAAATCTTATTTCTAAGCTAACGGGGGTTCATTTGAATTTAAATGTCGCAATAAAATCTTAGGGTTCTTAAAGAGTTAACTACTTATTCGGCCTTTTTTTTTTTTGAGGGTTGGACGTCATCCAATGCCTTCTCCCGCTCTGGGCGGAGCGGAAGGGCGTGTCAGACTTTTACTGACTAAAACCCACCCGTGTTCCTTCAGTTGCCTGTTGCCAAGGTCCCGGTATCCCTTTCGGACTAACCCGCAACACTGGCAGGCATAGGTCCTAGCGGACCCCGCCAATTTTGCTGACATCTCTTTGAAGCGCGCGTGGAACACGACGCGCCATCGACCCGGGCCTGGTCCTAATCGGACGGCGAGCTACCCATTGCTCGCCGTCCGCAATCCCGCGCCTATGGTGGCCGGGAATCCGCCTGGGTTTCCCGACGCCCAGGGCGTCTCCAACGGCGGCGGTTAGGGGCGTGAGGGCGCAAACTTTGCCTCTCCCTCACGCGTTCCGCCTCCTCCTTCGCGAGCATTACTGCTTCGCAGAAGGAGGTGGCGGCTTCCCATGCCCTCTCGCTCCGTACCATGGCCTGGACCAGAGCCGGACGCGAGAGGTCACCGCCGCCAATTGCCTCCAAGAGGACACGGCGGGGCTCCGCCCAAGCAGGGCAGACCTCCACCGTATGCTCCACCGTATCCTCCGGGCGATCCACATAGTGGCACCCGGGCGTTTCCTCCCGCCTTATCCGAAACTACTTATTCGGGATTGCATTTAACAAAAATGTTATAGTCAACAAGCATTCCGTTTTCTGAAGCAATGCAATACCTACAAAAGCTCACGCCTTCTTACCATGGGGGTAGGCAGAAGCTACAGAACGCCGCCATATCTATCTAAAATAGACCATATTATTATTAAGCTCAAAACTGACCAACCAAAAACAATTTCCGCACACAAACTATTTTCAATCCCCGTATACGCAAATCAATATTCAAGAACAAAAACGGGCATAGATAAAACCCAGTTCGACCTATCGAACACAAATGATTTGTTTCCCCAAAATCGGTTATCCGAATAGGTATGCACTGTGGTCCCAAAATTGCGTTCGGGCTGTGAGCAAAAAATGTTTATTATGAAATTTTGCTGCCGGTCATATCATATCATAAAGTTTAAGAAGTTTTGATACACAACAAAAAGGCAAGGAGGTCAAGTTATAGTAGTATATTAGTTTCGGGATGTGAGGTGTTGGTGGTGGAATTGAGGTTGAATTTCGTCATCTTATTTTTAGTAAAGTTCGATTTTCTAAGCACACAGTAGCATGATACTGGGTGCTATGAGTGATCATGATTTATCAACTGATTGAACAAGAAGGTCTTGTAGACACATGGCAATCGCTTTAAAAGCATGTCATATTTCTACGACTTTCAAAGCGTGTCGTATTTCTACGACTTCCAACAGGATATACCTAAGCTTTTTGGTAGCTTATAAAGATAATATACATTTTACAAATATGGGTACAATACATGGTGATATAGGGAATAGGTTCAGCCATATTTTACCAGCAGGCATGCAAAAGTTACAAAATTATAAACTAATCCACAAAATTTTAACAAACAGAACAAAAAACATAATAATTTTTCACTTAAGAATTCTGTCACGCTATATGTAAGTTGTTATCTCAGTCCCATACATTTTTTACTTTTCCATCATTGCATTGTTAAGACACTTTGTCTGACCCTTTGGTAATCAATTGTCTGTATACAAAGCTAGCTTAATGGGCAGTGACAATGGTATCAAGTATGGGAGTAGGTAGTGTAAAGTACTGTCATAATTCTTCTTCAGCATTGTTACGATCATTTTTCCCTTGTCTGACTCAGAAACAGAGAGTATAACCCTTCAGACGATTACTAATTATAGGTCCAGTGTAGAAATGCATGAAATTACCAAAACTCTTTCACCAACACCCTTTTACTCAATACTCAAGTGGTATAAAACTACCTAAAACAAGAACACGAGCTAACATCCACTACATAACTCCATCCACCTCCAAACTTACTGGAAATTCAACAAAACTCATTTGGCAAGTTAAAGAAGTGTTCACGGATGATAGGCATATCAAATTATCCGAGTGTGTAGGGGTAATTAATTAAAACCCTGGAGCGTCTTAGCGAGGTCTTGAGATTCCCGAACTATCGGCTTACTCGACTTGCTGCGACCTGGAATGTTCGGGATATTAACCTCTTAGGGGCTGGTGTAAAAGATAGACTTGTAAGGGAAATTAAAAAAGATTTTTTGATGTTATGGTGATAATAATTATTTCTCTATTTTCCACAGACAGCATGCTTAGTTATTACGGATTAGTAAAATAAGTATATTTTTTCGCGTGAATAATAATCTCAATATTTCCTTAGTTAATTTTGAGGATGCGTGCGTGTGAAGGTGCGTTGATAATTGTTGATGAATTGCATTTATATAAACCAAATAATAATTATTCATATTATTATTTCACTATTTACATTATAATTTTATTGTTAAATATTAGAATAAAAACATTTAAAAATATAAAAAATAGTAGCCCACCGGTATCAAGAACAGGTTATTTATATTATTATTTATGACCAAAATCTGACAACTCGTTTTCTCATACGAATTATTCAATATCAACGCATCACAGGCACATAAACTTTAACTATAAATATTTTAGTTTAAATAATTTGATTTTATTTAAATAATTTAAATAAAAATATTGATTTGTAACTAATGTATGTAATGAGCTATTTTTTCACCAAATAATAGATAACGTTTAATAAAAAATATAATTTGCATTCAAACCAAGTTATTTCTAATGCTAATTTCTATTAACTATTCCGCTCTCCGCTTGAACCTTAGACGAAGACTTAATAATTCCATAACCAACACTAGATGACTATACTCTATTAAAACACGATAAATTGCTGATCACCGTGCCAAATTTTATGACTATGGTAATACAATTAGACTGTCTATGGTAAGGTATACTTTGATAACATATTTAAGATTGTGGGATACACTATTGTGAATTATGTGACAGCGTTAACTTTTGACTGTCAACACTTTAGTATGCTATGTGCCATGCTACATGTCAAAATAGTGTACTTGTGTGTTAGTGGCTTGGTCACTAATTGACTTTGCCAAATCCATACTATAATCCATTTATCCATAATAATAATTTATAATGCAAAAGTAACTCTACCACTCTGTCTGTTACCTTCACAACTTAACAGCTGAACGGATTTAGATGAAATTAGTACATTCCCGTGGGATAATTTATGACCTACAAGGCGGCGACGCCCGGAAAGCAAAAGGTAGTCGGTCCACAAATGTCTAATGACATGCTATTACTGCTTGGAAAAAAACTATTAATACTTCACAGTAATTCACAAAAATATCACGATAAATATAAGCATTAATAATGCCCACAACCTATCAAACCTCTATTAAAAAAAAACAAAAAAACTTTATAAAACAAAACACGCCCGATAAGTTATCGCGAAAAACGGGAATATTTTAATAACACTGAACGAAAGTTAAAAACGGTACTTACTGGGCATAATTGCCGTAAAAACACATACTTTAGTAATCTTATAAAGTAAATGGCCAATGAAACATGCTTTTATCACGGCAGGGAACATTGCATTTTATAGCGATGACGTGTATTCATCGTGCTTTAGGCTTGGTTTGATCCGTATTATACTTAATGAACAGTTAGTTTAGATTTAAATATTAATATTATGATTTATAAAACTTCATTATCTGACCGTACAAAGAAGAAAGTTTATCTTGAGCATCACTGCCATCGGTGAAGAAAAACAACGTGTTGAAACCAAGATTTATCTATACATGTTTGATGATGATGAGGAGCGGGTCGCTGGTAACTAATATAAGTCTGAAATCGCCAATCCGCCTTGAGCAAGCGTTGTGTTCATGATCAAGGCTCATACCTATTCTGTACAAGAAGAGACTGTAGCCCTACATAATCAGCCTATAATGTTCCCACTGCTGGGACACAGGCCTCCTCTTTCCGAGAGGGAATAGTTTAATCTACCACGCGGGCCAAGTGCGAGTTGGTAGATGTCACATGTCTTCGAATTTTTTGGTTCCAGGACATGCCGGTTTCCTAGTGATGTTTTCCTTGCGGTGTAGCCGCGATGTAGCCCAACAGTAGGACAACAATACCCTGGGGTCCCGGATCTTTGGAAGGCGTACGAGGGGCCGAGACCAACTCACAGACGATTATCCCTGAAACAAGCATAGCTAGCAGTAAAACTTTCATATACAACAAACCTTTTCACACGTAGCAGCTCCACCACTTCAAAATTAGCCAGAATTAGTAGAAAGTCTTACGAGTAACCATTTTGGCTAATTTGAATATATGTTTTGTCTTTTTTTTATTTTTATTGTTGTTATGTGCGTTTTGTTTGAGCAGAATAAACAAATTTTTCTTTCTTTTTTCTTTTAGATAGGCAGTCGTTCCATGTAAAATACTGGTATTTAGCTACTTCCGGTTAGACTGGAAGCCGACCCCAAATGATTTCGGAATAGGTTAGGCAGATTAATTGATGAGTAGCCGACAGCAAAGTTGTCTTACAAGCCAAGCAAAAGTCTACGTCCTACAATGTATTTTATTTAAAAATTTCAAAGAATTATTCTTTACCCATCAGTCTTCGTTCCACTAAATTATTTCTCGCATTGCTGTCTGGCGAGAATTGCTAGGAATCGATATCTAAAATTGTCTACCTGTCATTCATGTCTTGTTGGATCAGTTAATATTTTAGAAGTATTCGTTTCGGGGTAGAATGTGACATCTTTGTACTGTAGGTATTCTAGGTGGAAACTGATATTATATAAGCGTTAAGTAGATTCATTGTGTGTCCGAGTGTTGAAGGACAATGATTAGATTTTTTTTTTATATTAAAAATTGTTCTCATGCAAGTGAAATGTAATTTCTTTATGAGAAATTAATGTCTTTAACCAGAACTTCGCCGAGATATATATTAGGTCCCCACCTACGAAATTGGTGTTTTATATGGGGAATTTTAAAGAAGTTGCATTTTTCATACTAACATTTTCTTAATTTATATAACAACCATTAACACTAATGTTTTAAAACTTTTATACAGTAATGTTTAATATATGACGTATGCCACTTAGATTAAACGACAAAAATGAGTTGTGGCTAAGTTAAAAAAAATAGTGGTCAATTCTGCTAACAAAATGAGAAGCCATTTTTTAAAGGTATTTTTTATGTTTAGAAAACTATAAGTAATAAAGTTTTTTTTACTATTGGTAGTTGTCTATGATGGTCATTATTCGATATAATACCAAGCGATTGATGAATGTTTTAAATCATAGAAGTGACGAGGTTCTCTATTTGTGAGAAAAAAACACTAATTTCATAGGTGGGGACCCAATACAATTCATAGCACACTGTTCTGTTATACATCAAGTGTAAAAGTTAATATAATCTTTATTTTAGATCTTTTTATTATGTTTTTATTCAAATAATAATCGCGTCTTAACTTTTAGAGTACCTACCTAGGTATTTAAAATAAAAAGTTAGAACCAAAATAAAAGTCTATGGGACAAATCAATAAAGATAGGGCACCAATTCTTTTTTAATTAAGAAATGACGGTAAGGGTTTTTACTTGATTACGTGATATATTAAGAGCTCACGTGCGCCTCATTCTTATTATCTAGAAAATTAAACACTCGAGACTTTCCCAAAAACAAAGTGAAGTCAGCTAAAAATAGAAAGCTATTTTCAGACAAATTAATTCTCTAGTTCGGCTGCTCACAGGGGATTGTGTATTTAAGCGCTAACGAAACGACTCGTCAATACCGTCTGACGCATGACGGTTCAATTGGCAATTGAATTCCAAAATGTAGTGCTAAGTTAAACGTGTTTCTTAATTAGAACTATTGATTTTATTAGTTACAATTGAATGGCAACAATCCTTATCCTTACATAAATACATACATATTATAAAACAAAGTCCTCTGCCGCTTCTTTCTGTCTGTTCGTGATAAATTCAAAAACTACTGCATAGATTTTCATGCTGTTTTCACCAATGGATAGAGTGGTTCTCGAGGAAGGTTTTAATATACAGGGTGTTAGTGTAAACACCGTTATCCTTGCAACCAGTGGTTTGGTTTCATTTATAGAACGTAAAATCAATGGAAAATTACAACTTTATTTTTCATTTCTTTTAAACTACATTTTTCCACAAAAGACGCAAGTTCGTTGCCCTATGTGCTAGGGCAACGAACTTGCGTCTCAACACGGGCGGGGGGTGCGGGACGCGACCTGACAGGCCGCGAGCGCGACCCCTCCGTCAGTTAGTCAGCTGTTTCGCTAGCGAGCACGGTGTCGGATAGAAACTTTTTAAAATCTTTTAATGAAAATAACGTTTTTTTTTGTTGTTTTCGGTCATTTATTTTTATATTTAAGTCAACTACCCATGGTTTGAATGACAATACTGTTTACCCTTACACCCTGTATAATAACCGACATCCACGTAGGCGAAGCCGCGGGCTAGTAATAATATAAAAATAATACTATAGATATATTATATCGATTTTTCAATCGTCAGAAAAGTTTTATCTGTGGTAATGTTACACGTTTTGACAGCTTTTGTATAGAGAAATTAACAGGTCTGTTGTTTTCGAACTTTATTGAAAGGTACATATTACAATAAATTGTTCTAAAAAAATTGAAACCTTGTTTACCTACCCTCGCCATTCTTAATTCAGGAAAAAATTTAATTGGCATTTATTATAATTATTTATAGGCACATGATATCATTAACAGTTTCAAAACGTAAATAACCTGTTTTTCTCTAATGTAAATCACACATATTTATTTAACCAGCGTTTTTATTCGTATAATCTTTTTGCTTTTCACGAATGTTTCAATCCTGTACTGCGGATGAAAGGCATCACACACACATGTTCTCTTTATTAATGCAGCAATTAAGTAAAAGAGATATTTAATTACACTCGTTTGCGACAAGCTTTACAACTCTACTTTCAATATTGAAACACGATATTATTTCAATGAACAACCATTAAAAGTAGGGACTTGTATTTCTTTGAAAGAGTAAACTGTAAATAAAATGAATAAATAAATATTTGATAGTTTCAATGTTACTGCCATTGATATGCCTTATTTTGGTTATTTCTCGTTAAAAGAGACTTAATTAGGAATGCAACAAAATAGTACCTTCAATAGAAATAATCATAAATATAATATCACGCCTGTATCTCTCCAAAGGTCAGGTAGAGATACAAAAATTGCGTAGGTACCCTAAAAAACAAATTCACCCTTTACTTAGGTACACAAATAACACTTTGAAAAGCGAAAAAAGCCGGTTTATCTTGTGAACGGTCCTCTTTGAACCTTATTTTAACAGATGTCAACACTCTTAGCCTAATCTGGTCTAAGTTAAATAGAACTAACCTTTGCTAAATAAACACAAGTTACGTTTGGTCTTGAATAGGTGAGTACGCACAAGATAAAACGCGAATTCTGTCCGTTTAAAATATCCTGAAATTAAAGGAGAATGCCACATTTTCGTACCAGCATGGGAGCTAGAGTGTCACAACCAAATGTAGTTCATAAAATTACTCCTATTTTTTAAATCAGATATACGATTTTGTTATGAAAACGATTCCCGGCTTTTGGACTCCAAAAATAAAAGTCTTTTGTTACTTTTGTGGTACGTATTTTCCGCTTATGTCACTGACATTGCACTTCAATTCCGAATGTTGCTACTACGTTAAAACTATAGGTACCTACGTACCTGTCAACGAACATTAAAATGAAGAAGATAATTGTACGAATTTGCCATTTAATCATTTAATATTAGGATAAAATATATTTTTATGTGTGTCAAAAAACATCTTTAGGTCACGTGTTACATCGTTATAATTTATTATTATTTTTTTGGAATACATTTGCATTTAATGAAAAGAGGACGTATTCAAAAAAGTAAAATGTCATTTGTATTATGACGTATTGCAATAATTATACTGTGGCGCCGTCATGGATGACGTTACTTTCAATATTGGTTTCATCTGAACTATTTGAATAATAATTTACTTATTAATAAACAAAAACGGGGGTTCAGGTGCTTTTTCATAACGTAGTCTTTGTGTGATAATCCTTAGCGATGCCTCCATCTAGAGTAAGACCTCGGCCAGCAAGTCAGCGTAGCCAATGTATCCTAAACTGTTCACTAGTATTGTTAGAACAATTTAGAATATATTACATAGAAAATATATCCGTGGACATGATCGTGTTTTAACATCGTAGATTGTACCGACGCGACGCCTGTAAGTATTACCTCACCTAGTAGAAGCATGTATATTATAGTTAGCTTCTAAAGTACCTACCCACTTCCGGGACTATTCATTCAATTCAATGATTAAAAAACAGTTTTTATGCTTTCAGATCAATCCTGGTAGTTCCTATTCATAATGTTACAAATGTTTCGCATTGATACAAGAAAAACTCCCTGAGATTCCGAACTGATACCTGAACTAACACTTGGTCACAATGTAGAGTTATGTGTGCTTCGGATGTGGACAGTCCATGCTACGTGTTGCAACAGTTGCAAGGCGTTCCCGAGTGCTACCCAATTGTCCTACCTATTGTTTTATTTGTACATTTCTTTTCTCTGTCCTGGTAGTGGTCGAGGTCATACATGTTATGTAAATATGAATATATCTTAACTAAGTTTTTCATTTTTCATATAAGTGCCTTATTAGGTACGAACAACATTATCACCTTATTATTATTTACTAACACGTGAAGTTTGAGAAGTGGGTGTAGGTACTATATAGTAAATACAACTCTGCAACTCTTCTGGGAAAACAGGACTGCTGTTATGTTAAGATTTCAAGATATTAGGAATCAAACACAGTACTAATTGATTACTTATTCAGACCACCAGCTACACTTAGTGCGAGTACCTATATGATTATTGATAAGTATTAATTATCATTATATAAAAAACTGACAACAATAATTATTACTGACTATGAGAGATAATTATTGTATTGTATTGTATAATCATCCATCAGGAAACTAGCGCCAAATCAAGAATAAATATAGCGACCGATACTACTACCTTATTTGGCACCAACTCCACCATTTCGAGTCAGACACTTTCTCGAACTTAACCTCAAAATATGAAGTAGGTAAATGGTAAATAAATACGAAATGCGGAAATCCATGTAAAAAATAGTTAACAATATAGGAAGAGGTGTCCAAATACACTAGGTTTGGTTGTGACAACGGACTTTTTGGCTTGGTACAGGGTGCCATACATTTCAGGTCATTCTCCTTTGAGGTAACGAAAACATGTCTCGATTAAAATTTAAGATAACGCAACTCAGGCCCCCAAGATACAGGCACTGCCTATGTGGGGACCACTATATTAATTACTATGTTAAAATATGCAATATTATTATTTTTGAAATTTACTTGTAACTGTAACAATGGACCAATAAAATTATTCTTATTCTTATACATATAATTTGAGTATAGATTTATAGAGCGCTGATCCGAAAGAAAATTTTATGACGAGGTTATCTTTCTCATAAAAGATACAAATTGTGTATCATTATTGATCTGAAAACGAACGAAATTTTAGTTAAATGAGACGAGATGCTTCATTTAACCAATATTTCGTTCGATGGTTTGATTCCCATTGCATGCCAGCATGATTGACAGAAGCGTGAGTATCGACACTAGAAAATCACTGTCAAGCCTATCAGTGGGTGAAGTCTGGCTTTGATGATGATGACGTTGATGATTGACTTTGCAGGTGTTAGTGTGTCCCGGGTGTCACCACTGTGTGGATCGCCCGGAGGACACGGTGGAGCATACGGTAGAGGTGTAGAGGTGTGCTTGGGCAGAGCCCCACCGTGTCCTCTTGGAGGCGATTGGCGGCGGTGACCTCTCGCGTCTGGCCCTGGTCGAGGCCATGGTACGGAGTGAGAGGGCATGGGAAGCCGTCACCTTCTTCTGCGAAGCAGTAATGCTCGCGAAGGAGGAGGCGGAACGCGTGAGGGAGAGGCAAAGTTTGCGCCCTCACGCCCCTAACCGCCACCTCTGGATTCCCGGCCACCATAGGCGCAGGCTTGCGGGCGGTGAGCAATGGGTAGCTCGCCGTCAGACAAGGACCAGGCCCGGGTCGATGGCGCGTCGTGTTCCACGCGCGCCTCAAAGAGTTGTCAGCACAATTGGCGGGGTCCGCTAGGACCGATGCCTGTCAGGGTGGCGGAAAAGTCCGAAAGGGATACCCGGATCCTGGCAACAGGCAACTGATGGAACACGGGTGGGTTTTAGTCAGTAAAAGTCTGAAACGCCCTTCCGCTCCGCCCAGAGCGGGAGAAGTCATTGGAAAATTTCCAACAAGAAAAAAAAAAGAATGTGTTAGTGTGTGTAGGTAAATGAGATTAATTTCATACATAAACTCACGCCTACTTCCCTACCCCCATGGTAGGCAGACACTACAGAACGCCACCTGCTACGATAGGTACTTACCTACATACTCCTTTTGCCTCGTTTACGTTCATACATCTGGTCATACACGCACGCCGGTTGCAAGTACTACGTAAGTGAGATTCATAAGTACACATAAATTGATATTGTAAATAAGTGAACGCGATTCACGATTTGGCATTATTTTCGTTCTGGGTGAGACTGTGAGTAACGATACCGCGTGCATCTTTTCCACTTAAGGTCCACGCAATCATGGTACAGTGCATGCACTCTATAGAATATTCAACCACCTAAGGTTTATGCATCCCAAGTAGAACTAGGTCGCTGTGCAATCCGCCTAATATAGAACTAGGTCGCTATGCAATCCGCCTAATATAGAAGTAGGTCGCCTAATATAATTCCTAATACATATGCGAAGAGGCTTGATCTTAGTCCTAGACTTGAGGTTCTCACGCGAGCATAACCCATGCAATTTCTTCGTGTAAGTGGTTCGTCTGAAACGGTCTGATCAATACGTATGCAACAGGGAAGAGCCCAATCACGTTAAAGAGCAAAATCTCTCATTCGACTGAGTTTCATTAAGAACTTAAGTCCGTTCACTCTAAAAACACTTAAGTTTTAATTACGGAACAAACTTAGTGTGATATCTAAAGAATAAATTAACTCGTTAATATTACTCGTAACTTCCCAAAAATAGCACAGGCTCACTAGGAAATACGGAGTCATCCCATACTACACTGTCATAACATTGAAGCACATCTCGAGACAAAACTTACAACATACACATAAAACAAGGAAGCGTTCACTCCGTCACGACAGCCCGCCGCAACACCACATTTGCATTTTATTAAAATCACAATTTTATTTTCAACGTTAAGCCTTCAAAATCCACACTTTTCGGAGGATTTCGGCTGTCTCTCTTAATTAATTCCCCGCCTGTTTTGGATTTTAATCATGCAGTCTTTTGATTAGGGCTGGCAATAAAGACTGGGAATCTGATTAGATGTACCAGGGCGCCATAAAACGGTGGCATTGTGAAAGACTGTGCGGTTTAATTTGTAGGGATTATTGTGGATCGGATTGGATGTTGCAGTAAACCCATTTTAGTAAGTTCTTTGTTTAAAAGGTTCACTAAAATGAGTAAACATTCTAACCGGTTATGCAAAGCTAGTACCTTCATAAGTTTGAGGCCTAGTTTTTCCGTTATATAAACTGACATTGTTATAGTCTAGGGTCGAAATGGTGGCCGATAAATTGCGATAGGGTTACCCCTAATAATAAAGCGACCCTTACCGTCATCAACGAATTGCGGATGTAAGTTAGTGCACTACCTTCGCTATTGCCTTACGTTTTGGTGACTTTAGGTGCGATAACCAAAAAATATAGGGCCTTAACTATGGTTAAATATTTTAAAAGTGAAAAAAAAAAAAGAAACAATAACATCTGAAATCGTCGAAATGCAGTGACGAGGTATACCTTAACCTTACATTAGGCTTAACGTGCCTCGGAAAGCACGTTAAGCCGTTGGTCCCGGCTGTCATTTGTGGATCTTTGACAGTCGTTACGAGTCGTCAGAAGCACGAAAGTCTGACAACCAGTCTAACCAAGGGGTATCGTATTACCCAGTTACTGGGTTGTGGAGGTCAGATAGGCAGTCGCTCCATGTAAAATTCTGGTACTCAGCTGCATCCGGTTAGACTGGAAGCCGACCCCAACATACTTGGGAAAAGGCTAGGCAGATGATGTGCAGTGACTAGGTATAGAGAACAAAGTTGATTCGTTCTCCATGAAAAGAAGCATTTTCTCTGCAGTTGAACTAATATTTATAACCAACTCACGTTATACCTACCTATTTATACGAGTCAGTAAATAAGTCAATACATTTTATTCCCAACCCACATAAAACTTTTACCTCGAAAACAAACATGAACGCAAACAACCACACATCAAATAACGTCGAAAAATGTTGTCTACATAAAAATTCAAAACTATAAAAATCCGTCACGAATTTTACGATTCGCTACGAGATATTTTTAATGTGAAAACAGGGTCCATTAGTGAGTAAAGTTCTTTGAAGCGGCGACGTAGTTTCATAGCCAAAACAAACCATGCATCACTGCCAAAATTCTCGTGACGGCGAGCCGCATTAGCAGGGACTACCTATCTTTGTGCTACATTTTATAGGCACTTGCAGACTTGCTAACGAAATTTTGGTGAGTTGAAAATGAACTAGAGTGTATTATGTGTCGAGCATTTGTCGTTTTGTGTTGGCAATCTGACTTATAACTGATTTAGTAGGTAGTAGCGTTTTGTAAAGACATTCAGACAGCAAAACTATCGAGTCATCACACCTATTCTAAACACTGAGAGGTTATGCTGTAAACATGTTCAATCAATCAATCTGCCTAGCCATTTGCCAACTATGTTGGTCCAGTCTAATCGGATACAGCTTAATACCAGTATTTTACATGGAGCGACTGCCTATGTGACCTCCACAACCCAGTTACTGGGTAATACGATACCCCTTGGTAAGACTGGTCGTCAGTAAAAGAACAGAAATTAAAGTACCTAATGATAAAAAATGTGACCGATTGATCGCATCCCAAGCAATTTGTATTTGTAATATTATCCTGTCCCATCTTGAATTTTAATGTTCTTTATTTAGTATATAAAAGCTGTTTTTATTCTTACTTTTTCCTTGAAGCACAGTATATTTAGAAAATGAAAATGAAAATTTAGAATAAAAGAAATTCTAGAGAATGGAAGAAAAACATGAGTCCCGTAAAGAGACAAACGCCATTGTTACTTTTACTGAGAGTTTTGAGTAGATTGTAGGATTTACGAAACAAAACATACTATGAACTATGTAAGAGAGCTTTTTTCCAGTTTAATAAGTGTCGTGATTTCATTGAATTAATTAAAAAAATGTATTATTATCATATTATTATCGAATTATAATATCCACTGTGGCAACACTGTCAAAGTACAAATGACTAATATTGCAAGAAACAGAAACTTTATAATGTATTTCCATTATGGCAACTGAATGTATTATTTTTATTATTATTACTTTGGCAACACTTAGAAATAAGGGTTATGATATTATCGGTATTTCTGGGTGGGGCAAAAGTCGTTTAAAATGGAAAAATGTGCAGAGTGCAGAGTCAGTCGTCGTTTGATTGTGAGGTAGTTAAGTTGTGCGGATTAAAAGTATTAGCAAGAAAATAGTGTTTTCTTTATATAAGTTTCAGCTAATAGGTGAAAATTACATGGACCTAGAATCTGAACACAGCATCTCTGAAATCTTCAACCCAATCGTAGTAATCGTATTCGTATCGTCGTAATAACCAGGGCTCCATACCACAAAACTTTACAATTCTACAATTCTACAAAATTGTTCAATTGTAGAAAAAAGTTAAAAATCTAAAACCAACTGTACCTAGTTGGTTTTAGTTTTTAACTTTTTTCTAGAATTGTAGACTTGTAAAGCAAAAAGTCAACTAAAATGGCATAAACAAGACATCACATCACACAGACATCGTTAGGGATAAATCAAACAGATTACGTGTGACTCCGGATTATATAGGACATACACATTCTCGCTTTGAACACAGTTCTTAACTCAATGGTGTCACAATAAAAAGGGCATGTATTTATGATCTCTAATAATTCCTATTTTGCGCGCCGAAAAATATTATTGAACACTAATATAATGGTTGCACTTCTTTTTGTGAACCTGAAATTTTGGGGCCACTAACACTAAATATTATAGTAACTGCGACAAACTAGGATGTAGCGCTCGCTGGCCCCTCTCCGGTACCACTTGCTTTGCTCGCTCGGCTCGCGCGCGGCTGGTCATACACAGTTGTAACATAACCTAACCCAAATGGGCTAGAATATGTTACACCAAATGGTTGGGGTGAGCTTAGTTACTGTAACTAATCCGGGTCGCGTGGTTTGTCACAGTTCCAACCTAACCCGTTTCGTCGGGGTACCCTAGCTTAGTTACAATGATCAACTGTGAATAAAGACCAGGAAAGTTAAAAAGGGGTTCAATAATGATTAATAAAAATTGTGCATCATTAGAAGCGCAAAAAGTTTTTAGAGGTTCATTAATTTTAAAAAGCGTCCATCATTAGAAGGTCATTTAAATATTTCTCGAATAAAAAGCGACCTAGCCATTTATATGGCTGAAATTATTATCATAATATCGCACTGTTCATATCTTATTGCGATAGAAGAACAATATTGTATTATATGTTACTATTTAAACACAGTCTATATCGAGTAGTGTCACGCAGAGAGCGACATTGAACAACGTTACACTGAGAATATATGACTCATTGTAAAGCTGCATGTTCACTAAGCGACAAAAATATTGAGAATTAGTAAAAGTAAAGTAAAAGCCAATTAGGCGAAGTTGCTTGGTCTGACCATGTCCCACTTGCTGGAGTGTCCTAAGCGCCCGTTCACTTGGACCTTTGATAACCTAAAGAATGCCACCAATGTTGCAATCAACGTCGCCACTTATTGGGTTCAAAAAAAAAAAAAAAAGAATAAATCAAAGCATCGTTGACACGAAAATAAGAAGACTACTGCGAATTATACTAAATAATAACAATCGAAACAAGTGCCCAATATGTCTTATCCTGCTCTGTACACTTAAACTTAAAAATGTATCCTAGTAAAGTCAAGAGTAAATTAATATATTATACAGGGTGCAAGGGTAAACACTCTTGTCATTCAAACCATGGGTAGTTGACTTAAATGACCGAGTAACAACAAAAAAACGTTATTTTCATTAAAAGATTTTAAAAAGTTTCTATGCGACACCGTGCTCGCTAGCGAAACAGCTGACTGACTGAGAGGAGTCGCGCTCACGGCCGGTCAGGTCACGTCTCACGCCCCTCACCACCACCACCACGTGTTGAGACGCAAGTTCGTTGCCGGAAAAGTGAAAGGGTGAAATACACTAGTGGTAAAAAGAAAATTCTTTAAAAAAAACAGTCCTAATTTTCCATTGATTTTACGTTCTCTAAATGACACTAAACCACTGGTTTCAAGGATAACGGTGTTTACCCTAACACCCTGTATATCCGAATCGCTTTAGCGTGGCAATAGCGGTCACTGCCTGAATACTTTCCCTAATATCTCGCCGTAGGAACCCAAACAATGAACTATTTGTTATTAAAACATGTTGAAGATCACGATAGATACAGGACGTTAACGGACTTTACTTCAGTTTCTGAAATAAAGAATGCTAGGAAATGTAGGTGGGTCAATGACCGCTATTGCCACGCTAAAGCGATCTGGGTATAGACTCCATCACAGTTTTCTGACGCAGCCTGGGCCATCAGCCCCTTTGCCACCTGCTGACTGGCAAATTTCTATACCACAACCTGACCTATTCCAACATATTTATGAGTTCATGCCTACAAGAAAGTAGAAAAAGAAATCTGGTTTCGCACAGCTAGCGTCACTGACTCGTATCTATCCACAGCCTTAAACACTAAACATATTAGTCCGGTTAGGACTGTTTTATTTCACAATCAATCGCCAAGTTGAATATATGGAAGGTGAAGTTCTGCTGCATAGTTCGTTGCACTGTTTCTGTGTAATGTTGAGCACTCGTTAATAAAATTTTCATGGACTTAAAATTCATAACAAAACGACAGACGGACTAGTTATGGAGTGTCTGTTGTTTTGTTCAGTTCTAGAGATACAACTTCGTAAATTATTTTTTTTTCGTTTAATTATTTTTCTCAGCACCAATTCAGGGAATGTTTCAAAACTATCTGTGTATCCATTTTCTTGTGAAAAACTGTATTTTCGTATTTTTATTTTGTTTTTAATATAATCCTGGATGTATATTATTATAGAGCAGAGATCGTTGACATACTCTAATGTTCCTTTTTACTTTGTTATTGACTCTACCAGAGATTCTATCAATAGATAATTAAAGGACATAGAAACTTGACACCAAAATCGAATATTTTCACAAAGATTCCATAACCTCCACCTCTGATCATTCATTCCCATAAAAACTTACTTCGAACGACCTATAATGTTGCGCACATACATATATAAACAGTCCGTAACCAAAACGTCTCGATACATTTATTTTACGTGCCCGTTTTAACGGTACCAATAATGTATTGTCACTTTATGTGACAGTGTGGCAAAAATGTGTAAGATAATGTACCGATACCTCGTGCCAAAGAATGAGAAATCCGGATAGAAGTGGCACTCTTGTAGAGTCCGCACAACGAGTCACGAGCTTTGTTTTTGTGCGAAAGGTCAGAAACAACAACTAAAAAGTCAGTGAGTTTTAAGCTTATGTCACAATCCAGTACAAATCTGTTTATGCAGGTGCAGATGGACGCACACTCACACAAAATGCAAAGCTCATGTTTTGCTGTTGAGGATGACAGTGTACTTTCCTTTGCGCTTACGCCGATACTTTTGAAATAATTACCTACAGTTCCCAACCAGGCGCTCGTCCAAAGCAAAACAGAGTTGTCAATTTTGACGATAATCAATGGAAGTGCAGAACACGTAACACGTAACCGCAAGCGGCGATACCATTCTGGCTGTGTTCAACGTTTTGAAAGCCCCGAACTATAGGCATAGCATGTTCTGATAAAGAGTGTCGCTTCTATATTATATTCTAATTCCATGCTCGAATCGAATGGGGGACGGATTTCGTAAGGTACCTAAGGGAACGTGCGAATAAATTCTGTGTTTTATGAATGATGAGAGTTGTGGCTCGATGTGTCGAATAGTGGTTCGGTTAGGTTTTTTGTGATGATAGGTTTCCAGTAGGGGGATTTGGGTTTGTTTTTATACAGGTTAGGTATGTTTATTTATTTGATTTTTATATTGTTTTGTTTTTACTACAGGTCTGTGACAGTTTCAGGTTTGTAAAGAAACCTGAAATTAACACCGACCTGTGATATCAATCTTTGTATTTTATTAAATAGTAGGTTTATGTCACAAATTATTTATGACAAAACTCATTAACAGGCAACCTATTATGGTTAAAAAGGTACAGCTCGAAAGACAGAGCAGGCTTTATAATTTTACCGTTTGAGTACGGAACCTAAAACTAAACATCCACCAAAACTAGCCCAAAAATTCAACTAAACCGAACGCACTTAACTGCCACAGGCACACTGGGCACAAATACAGTAATACAATTGTTTCAAACGACCAATTGGCAATACGAGACATGGAAAAAAATGTAAATTCGTTAGAACTAGCAATCAGTCGGTCGCTAGTTTGTGGGCATCAGATTTGCATACTGCATTATGCATCGATGCATCGCAACGTCGTGGATTGATGCTCGCACTTCAATTCTGATGTTGAATGGGGATGTCGAATGACGGGTGTTTGTTCAGGCTTTGGTACTGTGAATAGGACTCGTTCGATGTTTGGGCTGCTTCTGTGTCATTCATGAATAGGTATAGTTAGCAAGACCAAATATCAACTGAAAAAGAACAATAGAACCCCTTACAAAAGCCTGTATTCTAGAACATCATTCTAGGAAGAACCCTGACTCAAAAACAGATTGCAACGGAGATTAGCGTGAAATCTGTCAGATTTAAATCTAGTTTCATACCCGAACATTGTGTTTACATGGACCTTTATATGCACTACATCTAATCTCATACACAACAACATAAGCAACATGTCACGCCATACAATACATAATCACACGTAATCACTGAACCCGTCTCCTCATCCAATTTGCCGGGCTCCTAATCCTGACAGAGCGGCAACGTGCATCGCCATCTAGCGACGCAATTACACATTATATTTACACACATATTTGTGCAGCTGCGTACGTTGCCGTTGATTCATTGTAAACAAGCTGCAATTTGCATATCACTCGGTGTATCCCTGTCTTTAGGCGCGGATATTATTTTAGTTTAATTAGTAGTTTCATGAAGGATGTTGGTTTTGGAAAGGTTGTTGTGGTTTACTAGAATAACCTAACATAGGTTGTCTTGACTTTTCCATTATCTCAGGAGACCGAATCGCCGCACCGGCTGCGTGTATAAACGGCAGTATTAATAAAATCCGTGCGTTGAGTGCACAACTTCTTACGGGTGTTACGGGCAGCCATTCAATGACTTTAGTTACTGAACTTCATTTGTGTCATAGTATATTAGTACTATGACACAAATGATAACATAGTAAGTATGAGTAATACGGTAACACGCTTGGTTTGTTTGGATAGTGTTGACAATGCCGCCTCTAGCAGTGGTCGCAGTGTCACCTCCATGCTCTGTGATCTCACCCGATGGTGTTGGTGAGTTGCGATACTGTTAATTATGTTGTAGACCTGTATGGTTGAGGCCTGGAAGTAACCTATTTACTCTTGACAGTGGAAGATTTAGGTGATAGCTGTGGTGACGGACTCCAGGAGTGTACTTAGGTAGCGTAGGTACTGTAAGGCAATAGATGGCGCTCGAGAACCGTCATGAAGTTGACAACTGCGAAGATAGCAACGCGCGGGTAGCTCACCTAGCGCCATTGCGCCGAGGCTTTCAATATCTTTTCTCGCGGACACCGACGCGACGCGACGACTTAGCACCTAACATTTTCTTGTACTGCATAATGTGTATTTTTATTTAAATATTGTATAATTATTTTACATTGTTTTTCTGAGCTCTTACAGTACGTGTTCTTTATTTTATAAGTATTAATTTAATTTACTCTTGTCCCCATATGTCTTTATGCCATTTACGTATATGTTCAATACATAATCACCACGCCTATATTGGCAGCGACGTTGGCAGATGCCATATGAAAGTAGGTTAGATTAACATACAGACATAATTCTAAACTTGGAATAACATCTCTATTTCCCAAATAGGTAGGTAGATAATTAATTTATGTATTAAGCACACAAGTCACCAGTTATCTTTGTGTCCCATATTATAGGTGGCGATCCTATCGTATTGCCAATAATCTGTACACAAATCCAGCAACTCAATTGCTTCTACGAGGGAGAGACCCAAGATTCTACGCTCAGTCTTACTTGTGAACACTGGCCCAACAAGACAGGAAAGTCAACTTTATCTCAAAAACAATAACCGTTTTAACTTATATTTTTTCAAATAGAATAGACGTAGATATATTTAGTAACCTATTCCGCTTAACTATTCTTCAAGAGTCATAAAAATCCTGTAAGAAATCGAAAAGTTTCACCTCTCAACGAGGCATCCTCAGGATGACGATTGACCAATTGCAAAGCAGAACACGATGTGTTGCCACACTCTTTAAGAATAGTTAGGCGGAATAGGTTACTAAATATATCTACGTCTATTGTATTTTATAATGGATTTCCGCAAAGTCACGCTTGAATCAATTAACTTATATTTTTTCATTACATGCATGATTAAGTTTCTACCTAACAGAACCAAATATCTAAATATGCCATGATATATATTCCATATAAACGTAGTTAAGGCATTTAGGAAACGATTTACTAAAGCAGCCTGAGCCTAAAAACAGCTTGTTTGTGGCAAATAACTCAATTAGTTAAGACTTGAAGCGGTTCATTGTTTTACACGATTATTTGGCAAATGTTTCGCTTCTTATTCGTTTTTTGAGGTAATTGAATGCGATGGTAAGGTAAGTGTTTTGTATAAAAATCTTTGATTCAACCATTGCTTCAAATAAAAAAAAACATTGATTCAATAATAATAATTGTACCTAAGATATTTGCACGCCATGAGAAATGGCAGACATGTCGTGAGCCACATGTATGTATTATTTTAATTCTGTATGTATACACATGTTCGAGCAAATAAAATTTCTTTCTTTCTTTCTTTTTTTTCTTTCTTCCGTTCTTTCTTTCTTATATGATGTAGCATGCTTTTTTTCGGTCTATGTTAAGCTTTTCAGTTATATTCTCAGTAACTGTTGTGTTCTGATTACTTTAATGTGTGCAGATCTGTAGGATTCTACCCTACTTTCGAATTCATCTGATTGATAGGCAGTGCCTATCTGGAGACTATGAAACAGCACCTTAAATGCGTAACACACCAACAATCACAATACGAAGGTTTCGGATGGAAATTCACAATCCTCTCCGGCATAGTATGTTTAAAAAAATTGTGTGTTCAACGATGCAACGTGTGCGCAACGACTCAACTATTGTTCGCCATTGTAAGTGTTTTACTAAATTACGCTGTTGATCTTTAGTACCTACCTATCTAGTCAGCAAATAGGATATAGATATCTTTATGCTCCAGAAACATAACACATGACATGTTACTCTCCTCTCCTCTCCTCTCTCCTCTCGTGCCTAGCTTATGACACGATGAAAAGCTTTGCGAGTTAGCAAACGTATTAGCAGGGCTGTCAACCAGGGTTGAACGTATTGCCAATCGAAAATCAAAATCAAAAAATTTATCAGCATCAACGGACATCAAATGGACATCAAATGGAGTTGCAGAGACTGAGTTTTTTTAAGCTATGGATCCGGTAGTTGTTACGGGTCTAGTAGGACATTTATGTCAAAGTACACCTAGGGTACACACGACATATCCCAGGGAAGAGCATAATTTAATACGTATTATTAAAACGAAATTGTACTAAAACTTCAAATGGCAATTCGTATAATCTAACTTCAAAATAATCTTAGCAACTATCGGCCCCAACTTTGATTAGTTCAAACGATTACAAAGTTGTCGTTAATGTCCTTTGTACTTGCTTACAGAATCTTAAAATAACGATACCTCCCTGTATGATAACAGGCACAATAGCTCTAGTTTTAAACACCCAAATAAACGAACCAATTAACGAAAACAATGTTCATCGATTTATTTAATTAGACCGATCTTTAATGAATGACAAAACTAGCTCACCCACCGCCCACCGTGCCTCCACGTGATCTAAAGCGGTATCGTCTCCATATAAATGCTCTACATAGAATTGCATTTCTTTTTGTAATGCCGTTCATCTCATCATCTGCAGATAAATCTGATGAATAGTAGTGTGAGTACTACATGCAAATCAGAGCAGGGCTCAAACCCAGACAGGCGCTTTACTTTGTGTAAATTATTTCACCACTGCTCTCAAAACGATGAAGGAAAACAACGTGACGAAACATGTCCTAGAATTCAAAATTCGGAGAAATGTGACATCTACCAACCCGCACTGGGCTCGCGTGATAAATTACGGCTCACTCCCTCTCACTGAGAGGAGGCCTTTGTCCCAGCAGTGGGAACATTATAGGCCGATTATGCATGCACATCATTTTCACAAGGATACAAATACTAGCGTAGTATCCTTGTAATATGATTGTCCTAGTATTATATAGTAAAGCACACTACGCAAGACGATTGCCAGCATATCTATCTAAACGTAAACGAATACGGTTTTAGGGATGTAAAATTATTTGTTTGTGGCTATTACTAATAGAAAGCCACACTACGCGTGGCACGCGGCAATGCACAATAGTGTTCTAGATTAAGTTTTATGTTAAAACAAGACACTTCACGCGGAGAATGCCACGGGCAAACACTATCATTAAAATATAGGACTGTTGCACTCTTCATCCCTAATCCTTACCTTGCACTTGACATTTATTAACACTAACTTATGAATGTGTACCTAATATGCTTTCTTAATGCAGATTATTGATTCCAATTAAAATAGGAACGATGCATTCCTTGTTAGTATGCTTTTATCTCTCAGCTTCGTTCACAGCATCATGAAATGAATAAATAATTATATTTATCTATCCAGAGCATAATATAAAATTAAAATCTGATAATCATGCATTATCAGATTTTAATTTTATATATGCAGCTTTAGAATTAATCTTCTTATCGCATACGCGTACAGTAAAAGATGCTTTAAAATCGGCTTCATCAGCTTTTTAATTAATTCATTAATTTTTAGCTCTGCCATCAATTATTACAGAGATCAATATACGGCCATTGTTTACATAACATAACCTCACTTTCCTAAAAACAAAACATCATTCTAAACATAACATCTCCACATCTACTTACCGTGTACATCCAAAACAAACGCACGGGAACTAAAAGTAAATAAAATAGCCGGCTTACGCGCTACATGTGTCTGTGACGTCACCGCCACGCGTGGCGCGTGCGTGGCGGCTGTGGAGTCACGCGGTACTGACAACGGTCTCGCAAACGCCCGCCCTCTATCGAACTACAATCTCGTGTCGAATGTCGAATATTCGGATTTTCGGTGTTTTATAGTTAGTGTGAAGGTTAAGGTTTTAGTCTTTGTAGTCTTATGTATTGACTTTAGTGCATTGTCGGTAGATACAGGATTCTGTTAATTTATGATACGTATAGGTACTGTTTCTTGCTGGATTTACTTCGCGGAAAAGTCTGAAACTTGTTGGAGATGCCTATGTTAGCTTATAGTAGATACGCTTCAATAATGTTTTGGCGTTTGAATGACGTTAGCAGAGAGGCGCTGTTGGTAAACAGTTAGTGAGATTGTATGAATATAAGGCCATTGAAAATATGTTTTCTTTTTGTCGGTTATCGAACTACATTAAATATAATTAATTAAACCTTTCTAAAATAAGCAAGATTGTGCTGTATCCAGCAATTTTCAAGTAGAACTATTGAAGCAATTTTAGCCAAGGTTTTCTACAGCGACCTTAATATTTATTTACGTGCTTTAATCAGGCATGTTATAGCTTCAACTGACACTATCGAGACACAATAGAATTTTAATTCTTATCGCCTTCTAAAGGCCAATCGACAGTTGAGCGGCAATCTCACCTGGAATACAGTCGATTTTAGACGGAAATCGAATCACGATTAAAACCTACGCAGTTGTTAACGTATTGGAAGCTATGCTAACCGGGGTTGGTCCGTGGATGAGTGACCGTCTTTACATACCGAGACTCGTGCCTCGGAAAGTACGTTAAGCCGTTGGCCCCGGCTGTCATTCGTGGATCTTTGACAATGGTTACGGGTCGTCAGAAACCCGAAAGTCTGACAACCAGTCTTACCAAGGGGTATATCGTATTACCCAGTTACTGGGTTGTGGAGGTCAGATAGGCAGTCGTTCCATGTAAAATACTGGTAATCAGCTGCATCAGGTAAGACTGGAAGCCGACCCCAAACATAGTTGGGAAAAGGCTAGGCAGATTGAGTTGTTAACGTATTGCCAGTTAACTTTTTTTCTTGAATCAATAAAGGGTGGACCCTCAGGCGCGCTGGAGCCGAAGGAATT
This sequence comes from Lithophane socia, assembly GCA_947522985.1. NCBI lineage: Eukaryota > Metazoa > Arthropoda > Insecta > Lepidoptera > Noctuidae > Lithophane > Lithophane socia. Next base: position 18,259,096 of record OX383252.1, read on the forward strand.
AGATGCATTGACTCTCGAGAGCGATTTCGTTGCAGATCAGACTTTTTAATCGAGAGACCGCATCAAAATATAATAGTACCTATCGGCACAGTATTAAATAATTATGGTAAAAAAAATCGAGTTAAACTTCAAGAATATTAAATTTTTATTTGCACAACCCTTTCGTTCACTGAAAGTCAAATATAGTGTAACTTAACTTAGTAACTTCCGTGTATGGTTTAATAATTAAATATTTCACAATATTCATGCTGATCTTACTTATATTCTACTAACTTTTGCCCGCAGCTTCGCCCGCATTGATGCTGGAAAATATTCCACGGGATCGTACTACCAGGATTTAAAGTAACAAATCCTATGTGTTAATCCAGGTTATAAACCTATGAAACTACAATTTAGTTGGTTAAAGCACAGATATGTTAAAGACATAATACGAATATCATCATATTTCGATTCTACCAGTGTTTTGATTGTCAAAAATCTACAAATGACAGCCGGCCAAGGTACGGAAGGGTCTTGGTATGTAAATATAGTCACCCATCCACGGACCAACCCCGGCAAGCGTAGCTTAACCTCATGGATTCTCCCGCGCGGCTGTTATTACTTAGCCACGAGCTCCTCTATTACAAACACAAAAAATCAAATCTTTTCTCTTTATAATATTAGTTTAGACATACTATGCACGGTCAGTATCAAAAGTTCATATACACTTCAGTTTTTTTAATCTTAATTAATGAACACGAAAAATCTTAGAAACATCAATGAAAAATCTTAGAAAGTAGGTAGGTACATGAAATGAAATCAATGTATTGAAACATTTTGTATCTATTTAAATGACATGTTAACAGTCTAACAGTGTTAAATGAGAATGTAAAGCTGCAGACTGTACCAGTTTTACCCTACCCTAAAAAGAACGGAGAATATTAAAACTAGTACAATTACACCTCTTTTACACACGAATTCGCACAAATTTTCAAACATATTACAACCACTATCAAAAACTTACTCCATTACAAACTACCCACTAAAGGCTATAAAACGCTCCCACAAAGTGTCCACATGAAATTTTGAAGTACAATTATAATTCTGTCTCCTGGCAGACTATTATGTACTAACTAAAGTGCCTAGTCACGTGGTCTCGATAAATTACAATAAAAATTACCCGCAAAACGTGAAGATAGTCGGAACCGAAGTGGGGAGAAAATGTTGAAGTGTGGGTGAATGCAGGAGTTCCGTACTGATTTTGTGAGAATTTTCTATGTTTTAGGCGTTTCTCCACTCTAAGGGTCGAACTTATTTTCTTCACGAAAAGGTATAATTTCAGTGCGAGGGTTGACACGTGTCAAAGTACGCTGACAGAATATCAGATCATAAAAAAGTGCGCGTCGCGTCACGCCTCTGTGTGAACTGACCCTTAGGTCTTACCCCTGTCCAATATCGGTATAATGAACAAATTCATTAAATATTTATTTATTTATTACTAGCATCCGCCCGCGGCTTCGCCCGTGTGGTATGTTGATAAAAAGTATCCTATGTCCTTCCCCAGGATCCCATCTATCTCCTTGCCAAATTTTGTCAAAATCCGTTCAGTGGTTTAGGCGTGAAAAAGTAACATACAGACAGACAGACAGACAGATAGACAGACAGACAGACAGAGTTACTTTCGAATTTATAATATTAGTATGGATGTTACTGCTTACTTGTTTTTCTGGCAACATAATAGCATTTCAGACACTAATCTACATAGTCCTGCATGTCTGGACTTTAAAATAGACTGTGACCTCTGAGTTTGTTTCGGCGCTTCTTCTCAGAGTAGTCGGATAGGAAACACCAATTCCATCTAGTTTTTCAAATATGATTGACGTGTAAAACTGTTTGTACAAAACTACTTACAGAAATAAAATCATAAATATATAAGGGACCTCGCGCACTACGCAGCCACGACCGAGATTTGTCGCACATCTGGTAGCAATCTTGGTCGCAGAAGCTTCAAAGAAGAAGAATGTCTGGCCACGCGACCGGTCGTCCAACTAGTTACGGCCAAAGTTTCATTAAGGCCCTATCCTACCTGCTTAGCATGATCCTCCGTTATGCCGAAAATACTGCAGCTTTAATTTTGAAATAAATATATGTTGAAGTTGAGGATTGATGCTACGATGTTTGGCGAAAACACGATTACATAAAATTTTCCAGATAGAAAAGTTACGGAACCGCTGGTATTAAAAAAATACTTCAAATTAGATCATGAAACTTTGCATAGTAACTAAACTAAATATAAAGCAAGTTTAACTTTGTTTGTTTTTAACTTTTTTTTAATTACCATTATTTTCAACGTAAAAAGCAATTACCTAAACTATTCGAGGCTTTAGAACCGTCAGCACCCACTCCGTCTCGCTCTCACTCAGCCCGCGAGTAGTGTGGTGTGAGCGAGATAAAATTTGAGGTAGGGTAGGCGGTCGTGGTTGTGTCCGCAAAGTGCGCGAAATCCCTAAAAATTACCAGAAGCGCCCTTGATTTATCTTTCATGCACAAGTGTTATGCAAGTGAAAAATCTTTCCCTTATTAGGACTCGTCCAACACATCCAACATCAACATCCAACAGCAGCTTTCTATGCTACACGTTATCCTATCTGATCCAAAACTCTCTCTAAATACCTACAGAAAAACTAACGAATGTTTTAAAATTAAAACCAAATTACCTACGAGGAAAAAAATAATTAAATATTATGTAAATTGCATTTTTATTTAACCCCACAGCTGCCTTATATATTTCAAAGGTAATTTATTAATTACGACAACGGTAAGTAGTTATCGTACAAAACCAAAATGTTTGTAAATTCGCTATAGAAAATGAACAAAGATGTTTTCAGCGAAATCAGTTAAATTCCCCTTCTCATTTTTCTACGGAACCCAAAAAATTAACAGGTGAACGCGACTGTAATGAGGAAAGTTGGGAATACCGAAGGATTGCCAATTTAGATATTCAAATCGTGTTCGGTTCATTTTGCGGATACTTCGTATACGTTAGGATGTTTTTCTAAATAGAGTAGATTGTGGAAGTGGGGGGGAAATTTTCGAAGAAACTCCGGTCTTTTTTCTTGTACGTATACCGGAGTTTGTATGGAGTGAATTATCGGAGAGATTAATGGGATCCTTTCACGTGCTGGATTAGGTTGTTTTATCGTGATATTGAAAAGAGATGTAATTTATGTTTGTGGTGATGTAAACAGATGAGTTGAAGTGAGAAACGAACTCCAACTCTGAAGACGGATAAATAATAAATATTCCTGTTGACAACGATGCGGACGAATTTTTCGATGCCCAATGATTCTTTTCCCTCCCTTTTTTATATACTTGTACATATTTGAATAAATATTATGCTAGTTACAATTATTAATATAATACGTTGTGTTTTACAACAATTTATAGATCACGCGTTGCGTAACCTAGGAATAGGACCCAAGATGTTTCACTCGAAAGCTACAAACAAGCACTTTACCAGAGAGCCATTCTGCGTCGTACCTTAAACCAAAAACTTTACGTAATTTTCAATTTGTTTCAGAATAAAAACCGAAAAACGGCGAAAACGTGTCTTATTTGATTTTCAACATGAATACGGTAAGAAACTCAATTTAACTAGTACTAATGTCGCAGGCGTCGTCAGTAGCGAACTGCGAAATTGCTGTAAACTCAAACATTTCGGAAGAGAGTTAGCTTGTCACAAAAACTTAGACTCGCTACTTGAGTTGCGCGGCAATGGCTGAAAGCGCCTTTATTCTTGTCGCGCTAGATATTTCCTTTAATAGTGCTAGATATTTAAAGACTGGAATAGTCACGAAAAAACTGTAAACTCAAACATTTCAGGAGAGTATTAGCGCTGCAACTTGAGTTGCACAGCAATGGTTGAAAGCGCTTTTATTCTTGATACTTTCGTGAGTCACTAGATATATTATTTCGCTTTTCATCAGACGACATCGAGCTCAAGAGCGAACCCATTTATGAATTAACAGAAAATCGTCTAGTAGCTTCAAACACCACGAATTTAGATAAATAAATATCAAACTTAACTTTTACAGAACCGTAACCAAAACACGTTCAATTCCTACAAAAAAATATTTGCACGTTTACACAAATGTAGGCAAATCCTGTAGGTAACTCAATTTACACCCTTAGCCAAAGTCTTTGTACACATTTCTGCAAGTAAAAAGGGTACGTGTTGAAACATTTTGTAAAAATAAGTGTAACATTCATTTTAGTAGCAACGATAGGCTGAGAATATTTTGTTTCAGATGGAGCTCGTGGCTAAGTAATAACAGCCGCTCGGGTCGATCCATCAGGTTAAGCTACGCTTGCCAGGGTTGGTCCGTGGATGGGTGACCATTTTTACATATCGAGACTCCTCCGTGCCTCGGAAAGCACGTTAAGCCGTTGGTCCCGGCTGTCATTTGTGGATCTTTGACAGTCGTTATGAGTCGTCAGAAGCACGAAAGTCTGACAACCAGTCTAACCAAGGGGTATTGTATTACCCAGTTACTGGGTTGTGGAGGTCAGATAGGCAGTCGCTCCATGTAAAATACTGGTATTCAGCCGCATCCGGTTAGACTGGAAGCCAACCCCAACATAGTTGGGAAAAGGCTAGGCAGATTAATTATGTGTGTAACGCGAGAACTTGAACAAAATAAATAAATTAAATAAAGTTGTTCCCCGAGGCTTACCACCGCCTAGAAAGAGCACGACTCTCTAATACTCTCTATCTCGCTCGCTCCCATTGTCTCACCTACTTATGGAGACCGCTCGCGAGATAAGAAAATCGCCCATTGGTTCGTTGGTCGGGTGGGGGATGTTGGACATCACGTCGTCAGGCTACAACACCAAAAGTAACGAATCTGTGGAAGTACCTACTTTCGAGACATTATAAAAGGCCCGTCACTGTTGCTAGCCAAGTTTAAGTTCAGATCACCGACGGGAATAGACCTAAAGACGTGCCCACGTACTATATACCACGCATCCTCCGCGACTCTCGCGATGTTATAAGTTTGTTTGTGTATTTCTAGTACCTAAGTTTATTGTAATAAACGATATTTAATGTATCCGCATTAAATGTGTTTAAAATGTTCTGATAGCACGTAGTGTTATTCACTCATGCGTAATTAATTACGGTACCTTTATTAAATTATGAAGGTACCTACTCTGGCTTATTTTTTGCTAGCTATTGTAAATTGAATGTCACAGTATTTTACATGACACTAATGAAACCATTTTTGTATTTGATTTCAGATCAGTCGACAATTTAAACCGCTCGCTTTGGCCATATCGTGCGCTCACATAATAAGCCCGCTTCATACAAATCTAATGCAACAAACTACTTCTCTTCCCGCTGACTATTAGTTGAATGGCTCAGACATTAATTTTTACCAGTACACTAGAGTCCACACTTTTATACAGTTTTATTTTGTTAGTCATTTCAGACATTTTTGGTGAGGTCAGCTAAATGTTGTGGAGTGAACAGTTCTGAAAGGTCTGTACGGTGATAGAATACATTTTTCAGTTAGAGTGTGGAACTGCTAAAATTAGGTTCAACTTTAATTATTATAGTACTTAATGATTGCCCACTGTAAAATATTTTCAGATACTTAAATAATAGATGCATCTTCCACTCTTTAGTTACTTCTTTGCTAAGCTTCATTGTCATTCACTGGGAAATGTATTGGGAAATAGTCTGGCGGTTCTAATAAATCACAACATGATATCAGCCTTCAATAGGGAATATGCATGTATTTTTTTAATATTTTTATTCGATAGTTTACATCGTCAAATAATAGTTAAAAAAAATTCGACGGCAAAAAAGCAATTTAAAGTAGTTAAAAAAATGTTTAAAAATATCCAACCGATCCGGGCTATTTAAACGCCCTCCATTTGGCACGCTTGGTGTGGTGACGTCACAGTTCGTGAAAACAGACAAGCAACTGTCAAGTCAACGTCAAACACTCCTTTTTCTATGAGCGTTTGACATTGACTTGACACTTGTTGATTGACTTGACATTGACATTTTAATTGTTATCCCGGATTGTTACGTCACATCCGCTCTTAGCCTTTTCAAGTATTTGAATTACCCACAGTTTTTTGGGACATTTTAAAAATTAATTTCTCGCTCAAAAATAAATTTTATTCAAAAATATTGATGGAGGCATAATTCTGAAGTAACATAGTTTATAGAAAAAAATATTTGACCCATATTTGAATCACATGCATATTCCCTATTGTTCAGAAAATAAGTGCCAATATGCTAAATAGTCATATGTATAGCTAAATCCCCGTCTCACATAAAAATAAACTACAAATAAGTTTATCCATAAAAATGTAGTAACATTAGCAACAGACACCAGCGGTAAGACATGATATACCGTCGGAAACACTCCTTGGCAAGGCCTACGTCCATTATGCATGTTGCTGGCAATCTTGGCAAAATTGTGTCATTATGCCAAATACCCTGTACTCTGAGAATTTAAAGTTGGGAATATTTTTAGTTGGCAACTGCCGAGATATTGTTTTTAATTTTGTAACATATGGCGTGCAGTTCCTGGTGAAAAATTGGCAGAGATACCTTTCCTGTGGATGTTTTTGACTTCGTTTCAGCGGCAGTTATTTGCGTAGGCGAAAGCAATGAAGACTAATGTACCGATAGACAATAGATCTATTTTAAGATTTTAAGAATCTTTTGTCGAATAACCTTTTGTATTTTGTCTGTTTTTTTGCTGAATTCTAGAGCTTTTTGAGCGTTAATTTAAAGCACCAAGTCCACCATACCCAGGGTCGGACTGGGCTGGAAGGGCCCGGGTGGCTCCCCGCAAGCCCGGGGCCCGGGACGGGATACTGTTAGATGGGACACTATCGGAAAATAATGATACCTTTAAAGGGGTGATAGACGTGCGAGCAAGTACGCGTACGTATGGCTCGGCGAGGTTACTCGCCCGTCTGTCATCGCCGTGAGCTGCGAGCCGCGAGCCAATTTAACAATGCAATTTTGAGCAAGCTTCACGTGTGTCACCGACTCACCGGCTGCGAGCCGAGTAAGGTCGCGAAATTAAAGACTTTAAGTACGCACGTCTATCACCCACTTTAGATGAACTTCAACATTATTTTCCCCTTTTTTTGTTGTTAGTAAGGCGATCACGGCTAATTGATGACTGTGGCTTTACTCATGTTTGAAGATTTGTTCATAAATGTGTTATTAAAAAATATAAACGTATGTTTACTATCTACTATACCTACCGACCGCCAGCCCCACGGCCGTGGCGGCGCAAGATCTGAGTTTAGTGTGGGCGAGGTACATTTCGCGAGGCCCTTTGGTGGAGCTAGACAAATAAAATTAAAAAACAGTTAAGAAATCTTAGGCACACTACCTCAAACAGGTTACGTTTTCTTTTGATTATTAGACTTAAACGAAAAAGTCGAAGTGGTAAACGAATATATGAGGTTAGAGCGAGCGTAGCGAGCTCGAAAAATTTTTGCAATCTGGGTATGGTAGATGTTAATTTGAACATTTATATAAAAATAGCACTTTGTCGACCCATACAGAAAAGTTTGGGAACGTATGAATGTGCGAGCGAGATGAGCTCGAAAATTTTAGGAACCCGCCCCTGATAGGTAAGGTTACGTTCATACATAAATAGGAGTTACATTGTCTACTATTACAGAAAAGTCTGAGAAAAAGAGAATGTAGGATGCAAGAGCGAGCGAAGCGAGCTCGAATTTTTTTGTACTCTACGTTTATATTAAGGGGCCCCCAACAAATACTGCCTTTAACTTAGTGAACATAGGAATTTCGGCCTTGTTTGGGATTTGATTAAAAAGGACCTATTTCTAAAGATTTGGGGGCCTCTCAGAATCGGGGGCCCCGCATCCGATACTTTGATTGACTTCCTAGCCGCTGAAAGAACAAACAGAATGGGAAATCCCCAGTTCTAGCCGGCTGGGATACCCCACGATAGCAACGCAACGCTTGCAAAAGTTGCTAAACTAGATAAAAACATTATGAAGAGTAAACTTTTTTCGTCGAGTTCACGGTTTTTAAGTAATGCATAAACCGTCGTGGTGCGAGACCCCTCAGACCGCGAGTCCGTAGGCGGTCGCCCACATCGCCCACGCCTTCCGCCGCCTCTGCCACGGGGGGCCCGCGCAAGCTAGGGCCCGGCTGGCAAACGCCACCTCGACTATATGGTCAGTCCGACCCTGACCATACCTAAGTACTTATTACAGATCCTAAGCACCTTTACTGTCTTCATGTTCAGAGGGAATGATTGCTGGTGAAATTACAGAAGCACACAAGATATTTTTCAACCAGCTGATGCTTTGATAAGACCAACATTGGAAAGGCACTGGGAAGGCACTGGGAAGCTCCTTAATGCTGAATGGGAATTGTGAACCCAGTCAGTTTCTGACGTTGCACTAGTGCCCAACGCCCTAATGTAGGTTCATGTGAAGTAAAATATTGTGAATTTGAATTTGCAGATATATTAAGATGGTTTACTAACTCAACCAAGGAGGAGTTCGTTGTGCCACTTCTTCTTCCCGGGCCAGCCAAAGCACGCGGAAGTGGTGAAGGGCAGGTGTTCTGCGGGACTGTTGTAAGTAATTTTGACGTACAAAAAGTGCTGATTCTCAGCTTAATATGAATAAATGACCATCTCCAATAAATAAAAACAAAGCTCCACAATTTATTGCTTTACTTAACTTTAACAACATAAGATAGAGTATTAAAACAATGATGATTAAGATATCTTAATTAAAGTTTATTTTTTGCGGTTCATTAAGTTTTAACGAAGCCGTGGTGAAACACGACTCCTATTAAAATGTGCGCGTCTTCGTTTATTATTACTAAGTTTATTATCAAGTTGGGTTGATTAGAAAATCGTTTTGGAGTAATTTTTCTTAGAAATTATTTACTTAGAGATTATTTGACAGCTAAAATTGTGTAGTATCTATGTGGATGACTATAGAGGTATGAAATGATTTTTGTTAATCTTTTAAAAAATTTCAAAATAGGTCTGCGAAAGAATTACATTACGATTAAAAATATTGGTTGGCTGTAACGATTGCCAAAGACATTTTCCTTCCCAAGTTTTTAATTTTCTATTGTATTTTATATAAACATCTTTTGGTATTCGTCCAATTGTAAACAACCTTTTCATTTACAATTGGACGAATACCTAAAGTAAGAAATAATGGTGGACAGCTCGGCAGCCTGATTTTTCTCAAACTTCGTTCACAGCACTCGGTAAATAAAGTAAAATTCAAGTTTTAGAAACCTACACTTCATAATACAACCATATTGAAGTGCTCTTAAATCACAGTTACCGGAAAGTGGCTCAGTTATAACATAATCGCATCAGAGACGGCGCTATAAACAACAATACCTTGCCCGCCGTGCGTAAATTTTCATTTGTTGCCAGTGCCCGCACAGCGCAACACTATATCATAATTCTACCATTCTACCATCCTACCATTGAACTCTAAAATATTTCCAAAGCTCACGTGAATTACCGGGTTCTGTAAAAGTGCCGTATTTCATGGCGTAACGTTATTTATTGATAAAGTTTTCGATGCAATATGTATGAGGCTTTTGTTTTTGGGCTATGATGCCCGGTGATGGGCCTGAAGTGTATTAAAGCCTGTTTGCGTATATATAGATTTTTTTGAGCGGGCAATTTATTTTGTTGGGAAAAATTGCGCTACAAAATCTAACTGTTACAGTGAACGGTCAAAGAGAAAAATACACAAGCTTGCCATGTAATGTATCTATAATTTATTGATGATCACAGTTTGTGTTTGTTACCCTGAACATTGATTGAAGCATTTATTTACAAAGAAATCAAATCAAATCAATCAAAGGCTCTTCAAAATTCAAACACAATTTTTTCTATTCAACCAGACTCTACATCAACCGACCTCCGTGACACATAAGAACCTATAAATTCATATCAGCCAGCATTACCACGGCTATAAATTTCACAGTAAGTAACCGATTAAAACCTCTTTTATCGTCTGATCATAAAAACACATACGATGTCGCTTTCTGGGCTCTAAAACTCAACCAAAAGTATTTATTGTGAACCCAGCATGTACTCGTAAAATACTTTGGACTAAGTAGACCTATAGCTTGATTATATAGTGCATGACTGCAAGCACTTTTCTAATTTAGTTACCAATTGCTAATTAGAGGCATAAGGCCAGAATAAAGATAGTGTCTCATTTTTTAAATTATTTTAAAGAGCACAATATATCCTTTTTTTCCATGGTGGTCCTTACAATACTCCTTTTGCCTCGTTTACGTTCATACATCTCAATATTCACGCACGCCGGTCCACTAACATCTGCCTTATAAATAAATTTTGTTAGTAACCTGTATTCTACGTGTATGTATCGACAACAGTTAGCGCGGAGACAAAGTAACTCGCACAGACTAGGACGTTGACGGGTGTTTATTTTGCTTTTACCGGCACACCTTGGAAACCACAACACAGAAATGCTTCTTGGTGGCAATCTTTAGTACTGCCATAATATAGTATGTATGTTTTAATTGAAACTTGGCCTTAATATAGTATTTATGTTTTAATTGAAAAGGTGTTTATAAGTTTTTCCGACCGCCTCGTGGGCAAAGCCGAGTGCAAAAGCTAAATTTTATATATACTTGATCTTTTCAGTATTTATTTTAATATTGTAGCACAATCATATCCTTACTAATATTATAAACGCGAAAGTTTGTAAGTATGGATGGATGGATGTTTGTTACTCTTTCACGTAAAAACTACTGAATGGATTTGGATGTTTGGCAAACAGATAGTTTATAATATAATATAATATTATAACCTGGATTAACACATAGGATACTTTTTATCCCGATATTCCCACGGGATCGAGACTTACGCGGGTGAAACCGCGGGGCGCAGCTAGTTGTCAATAATTCTTACTCCTTTAACCCCAAAAAGTACTAAAACCTTTTCTTCCTAAAAAAGCATTTCTTTCCAAACCATTAGAGCTGATGACACCGTAACCAGTATTGACCAGTAGGCAAACCATATTTGCCTTCCTATCGTCAGTCGTAAAGCTGACCCTAGCACTAATATAACTTATAGGGGACTTGGATACTTCATGATCGGTCAAATAAAAACAAATTGCCTACGTAAAAGCTGAGGTCAATATTACCTGAGTAGGTAAAATATCTACGATCCGTACCAAAATTAGCGGCAAGTCACTGTAAAAACTGTCTCAAACAATAAGATGATTTGCAATATAATATTATGCAGGACAATATCCTAACCTCTCATCATTTATTCAGAGTGAATTCACAAAAAATGCATTTTTTTATTACATCATCATCTGCTTAACTTTTTCCCAACTATGGTGGGGTCGACTTCCAGTCTTACCGGATGCAGCTGAATACCAGTATTTTACATGGAGCGACTATGTAGTCGCTATGTAGGCGCGTGTTACCCAGTAACTGGGTAACACGATACCCCTTGGTAAGACTGGTTGTAAGACTTTCGGGCTTCTGACGACCCGCAAGAACTGTCAAAGATCTACAAAAGACAGCCGGGATCAACGGCTTAACGTACTTTCCGAGAATTGAGGGATCTTGGTATGTAAATATGGTAACCCATCCACGGACCAACCGCGGCAAGCGAAGCTTAACCTGATCGCCATAGTTATGTACATACTCGTAACTTATTATACTTACCTCAAGAAACGATAAAGATGCTGAGTTATATAACCTTGTTTACTACCAACATAACAGGCGTGATGGCCTGTCATGATAGTATCAACTTCTAAAACTTTTATTTCAGGTATAATTTTGACAGCGCACTTTCCTTTCGTAATTCAGGACTGTGAATTGACCTCACTTCGCCTTGAATTACTTCAACCGGAACATGTCTTTGACATAAATTTGGTAATTCGCAAACTGTATACGGGGGAACAAACAATTTTATTAGCTTAGATAGCACAAATGTGCAACAAGCAGGACTGAGAGAAGGTCCACTTTATTCGGAGTCTGGCTATAGCCATCAGGTAGAATAATTAACTGTAGAGATAACCTAGCTATGTATTTCGGCATAGTACTACTGGACAACAAACAATATCTCTAACTTTCACCTTATTTAGAATTTTAAATATACAATCTTATTCTAACATTATATACAAAGGGAAAAAATTACTGTAGAGTAATTAAGTGTAGCGAGAATGACGATGATGTTATGATACCTCTTGTGTACCGATTTCTGAAAATAATTCCAAACATCACTAGTAGGGTCTAACACGGAAAATATAAAACACATAAATGTATTATATTCATATTGATATTGAGTATTGATAGTCCCTTATTCATAAGTGTTACTTTTATAAAAATGTTCAAAAATGTATGGTTAAACAGGCGCTAATCATTACATAATTTTAAGCAGCGTTTATGAATAAGACCCCTTATGATGTCGACAATAACTATATGCTTGTGTTCGTGGTCGTCTTCGTAAATAACTATAGTAAAAAGTGCAATTTCTTATGGTTTCACAGCAGGTTGTAGCTAGCTTTTAAGGTTTTTAAGTGTTTTTGTAAAAAAAAACCTAAAGCCGCTATGTAAAAAATCTATGTAGCACATAATTATTATGTGGTTATCATTAAGCTCATGATAGGAAAGAAAATGACGTCAACGCCAGCTATCACTGAAAACCAATGGATTGAAGGTGTCTGTATATAATTTTACGGGCGAAGCCGCGAGCATCTGCTAGTGTTATATAATATATAAAACCTGTACTCACCTACTGACTGATTCCCATCTAATTCATCCGTACGTCGGATCGTTCGTATAACGTAAAACCATTTTACTGACAAAGTTATTAGCGTTGTTATTGGCTGTAAAAAGCTACTTGCGAGCCGACAACGGCCCGTCATTTTACAACGCCTAACTTACATGTTAGCCATGTAAAATAATTGGCAACAGAAGGTTTACATTACATAATGCGGAAATATCCAAACGGCTGAAATGGCATCGGCTTGCCCAATGCGATAATTTCATCTGCCATTCGTATAAAACCACATCCTTAAATATTATAAAACAAAGTCCTCTGCCGCGTCTGCCTGTCCTGTTCGCGATAAGCTCAAAAACTATTGCACCCATTTTCATGCTGTTTTCACGAATGGATAGAGTGGTTCTCGAGGAAGGTTTTACTATATAATAACCGACATCCACGCGGACGAAGCTGCGGGCATCAGCTAGTAGGTAATATAGTAAATAATACGTTTATATCTTAGACCCAATAAAAACTTCAAAAAAATGTACTAAACACTTTTTTGTTATTTTTTTTATATTGTTAATTACAAAGTTATTCTAAGAGATCAAACGTTTTAATACAATCATATTGTACTAATTTTGAGGTACATTTATAATAAAAAAAGTTCTACAAATGACTAAGCATTACAAAAAGAAATAATCTAGGTACCGTAATTTTAACGAGAAATATTATTTATTTTAGACCTATTAAAAACATCAAAAAAATATATTTTAAACTTGTTATTTTTTTTGTTATTTTTAATTACAATTCGAAGAGATCACACATTTAATACAATCATATTGAACTTATTATGAGGTGCTCATTCTAAAAAAAATATTACTCAAAAATAGGTACTCTTTCTATATTAATTCTATAAAAATAAAAAAATTACTATTGTATTTTTTGGTCCCTAACAGTCTTGTTGAAAAAATCTGTTTTTATTTAGTTAAATTTAAGATTGTCGTAAAAAAAATGATTATCGCGGTGCATGTATTTTTTCAAAGACTGCAAGCTATCGTACTTGGACTTTTCAATTTTTCTTGGTTCAACGTATAGATCTACTAGATCTTTGTCATTGTTGTGTAGTCGTTGTGGCAGTAGCTGCCATTCATCTGTTTGACGAAGTTTGTAGAAAATTTCTCCACCTTTGTATAATGCTGCTCTTAAGTCAGTTACAACTGGATCTCCGGCTTTCTTTCCAGGCCTAATGGAATCCCACTGGCATACGTCTTCATAATTCTTAAAAAAAGTGTAGTCTACATTATGAATAATGTATGGCTTACTATGACGAGCTTGCGCCATTAAGGAGACATAGTGGCTAGGGCTGTAAATTGGAGGCTTAAACAAACCTTCTAGCGTTGAATGCACACTATCAACTTGCATCATAGTATGCCCTTTTTCCAAAATCAGTTGCTCAATGTCCAACTCTTTTTCTCTGGAAAGGTTTAGAAGAGCTGAAGACAACGTTTTATTCCGATTTTGATAGCAGCAACCGTCAGATATTATTATCATTTTTTTAAAGCCTTCCGTAGCTTTTTGTCTCAAAAAGTCTATAAGACAGGTAGTGAACTCATTTGCTGTAACGCCTCCGTCACCCTCATGCCATACATACAAATGTACTTCACCGTCATTGTTGCAGTAAATGGTGTAATTGTGCATTTGAAGTTTCTGCTTGTAGTACTGGACAGATACTTGCAGTTTGGGACAAAGCAGTACGCTTTGAACATCGACTGTAACCACCAGAACTTCAGAAGAACATAAAGCAGTGGCCTGCTCTTTCGCGAGGTAGGCTTCTTGTTTCATGTTTATATGCTTGTTGTATTCATCTTCAGCCAAATTACCTTCTTTAAACGCAGTGCAGGTGTCACACTGGTCTTTTCTGGGTTTGAAAATTGATATTTTCTTTTCTTTTAAAATCTTACAGAAAAGTTTTCTTTGTGAAAATGGTTTATTTTTGGATAAACACCATTTTTTGAAGACTCTATACATGTGTGTTTTATTCCTGAAAGAATCTTCTACGTAGGTTCTAGTAGAACTCGATCTGCAATAATGACTTGGTACCTTAGTTAACAAATTCAGCCATTCCTCGATTGCGGATGCTTTTCGAAGTTCACTTCTGTTGTTTGATGTTGCATCATTTTTAGTTTTACTACTCCTTTTGTGGGATGTAGAGGAACCAGGCCTGTTAATCTGTTCGTCTTCAAACATAGTATTTATCCAATCCCATAGGGTGTCATTATTTATGTCAATTGTACTCAACATAAAGTTTTTACAAACTTTCACCATCTCATTGTTTTCATTGGGCAGAAACCAGTCAAATCCTTGTTGTTTCTTCGAAGATGCTGCGCGAGATGTTTTGCGCCTTCTTATCACAGGACGCATACGCACTAGATTTTTTATGTAAGCTTTTTTAGCTTCCCACGTCTCAAGATCCCAAAAGTATTGGAAAATTAATTTTCTCTGTTCTTCATTTATCATGCCACACTGGAAACTCCGGCTTGTTTTTATGGTACATGAGTCATGGTTGCAAGTCTTGCTCTTAATACGCCTTTTCTTTTTTAAAACAAAGCTCTCTTTTTCATTCTTGTCCTCTTCTTTCTTGTCCTCTTCTGTCTTATCCTTTTCTTTCTGGTCATTTTCTGTCTTGTCCTTCTTGTGTACTTTTTTTCTGCCTACATACTGCTCACCTTTAAGTCTTTTCATCATGTTATACTTCCTGTCTCTTCTTTTATCATACATTTCTGCAAAGTTTTCAGAATCTGACTCCTGTATGTCTTCTTCCTGGCAACATTTATCAAACTCGCCTGTTTGATCATTCAATATCCATGTTTGTCCATATGTAATAGTTTTAGGCTCCATTAGCCCTGTCACGTCGTTAAGAATAAATTCATTTTCATTTGAATGTTTTGGTACGGCTGCATCATCATGTTCGCAACTTTTAGAAGCATGATTGGTATCACAATCATTTTCAACCAGCATAGGTTCTGGACGCTCAATACGTTGCACGCCTGTTTGATCATTCAAAATCCATGTTTGTCTATCTGTAACATTTATAGGCTCCAGGAGCCCCGTAACGTCGTTAGGAATGCAATCAGATTTATTTTAATGTGTTGGTACGGTTTCAACATCATGTTCGCAGCTTTCAAAAGCATGATTGGCCTCATAATTATTCTCAATCAACATAGGTTCCGGAGGCTCAATATTATTATGCATAATGATGCTTTTATGTTGTACAATTGACCTTGGAGATTGTTCTTGATATTCCTCATTGTTTGAAGTCAGATCATCATTTGTATTGTTAATAATTTGCTGCGGGTTTTTGTAGTCTACAGTAGGGTCATAGGCATTTGATACAAACTCGTCTGCATTTTTTTCAATTGATACATTTCCTGTACTTAGATCAACAAGCAATTTTCCCCTCCAATTATTTCTACCAGCCATTTTTAAAGCATTGTCTTTGCAAGTTGGCAAAAATCTGAAGCAAAATAAAAGAAGAAAGCTTAAAATGCGAAAAGAAAACAAGTGCAAGTAACATGACTTTTACATAAATGGAAATAGAATGATGCTTTATAGAAGAAAATGCAAAAAAAAAACTCATACCAAACAATAGCTCAAGGACTTAACTTATGTTACTTTTTCTTCCGTTCTATGTTATTTTGTAGTAACATTCGATTAACAATGCAATTAAAAGCACTTACCAGATCTTCAATTGTTTTCCAAACGATAAAATGTTCACATAACCTCAAAATCATACAACACGTGTTCACGGAAAAATCAGATATGTGCAGGGCTACTACGAGTGTAAGCCAAATTCCGTATGTGCATTTGTACACATAGTTTTCTTGTCGACTTTAGAAATGCACATATCTGGATTGGTTTTTTGAAAACTAAGCCTTATATTCACATACGGGTTTTTGTAACGGATAGAGATTCTCAAACTAACGCCATCTAGCGAAAAAAAAAAAAACGAAAAAATGCACATATCGCTTTCGGTCGGCGCACCGACGATTTGTTACTTTAATTCAATGGTAGGTACTATTTTAACCGAATTCAAAAAGGAGGAGGTGCTCAATTCGTCTGTACTTATATATGTTACGGCTAAAGGTGGGTGTGAACATAAACTTAAGATTAGCCGGCTAAACTTAGGTCTAACTTCGACGAGGTGTTAATGTTAGTTTTTTCTATCTTTAGCCGGCTAAACTTAAGTGTAACTGCAGGCCTTTGGCAAAAAATGTAGAAGGAAATGAAAAAGGAAACCATGTAATAATGTTTACTATTTTAACAAGAAAACTTTTATTAACTAATTTAGCTGACCTGACTTCTTGAATTACATTATCGTCACTCAAATAAAACTATTATCAGTTCGTTTTGAATTTAGTAACTCACGAAACTTACTCTCAAACTTCGTTTTAAGCGTTTCGAGATTGTGCGACGCCGACATTGCAAGTACGTGCAATCAACCGCAAGGAAAGATGACAGAATACTAAACAAAAACATTGCCACGTGTGCGCGCATTGTCTCCCCACCGCCCCCTCAAGCCCTCCGCCGGCCCGGCGCGTCCATCGAATACATTTGTAGCCGTTTCGTTACGGTTAATGTGCACATTAGCCGGCTAAAGATGGAATATCACGACACAAACTAACATGATATCGAACTTTAGCTGCTTCTCGAAGATAAACCTAAGGTTAGCCGGCTAATCTTAAGTTTATGTTCACACCCACCTTTAGCCGTAACATATATATATTTTACTTTGTATGTTTGTTACGCGATTACTCCGCCAATTTTGAATTTTTTTTTGATGATTCTTTTTTTTGTTTTAGATCATGCTTCAGAAGTGGTCGTGTGCGTTACCCCAGCAAGAAAATGTTTTCTAGAAGGAATTGAGTTATACCAATAATTAGAGCATAATCTGCTGTAAATGTGCGCCAAGTAAAAAATTAGTGCGTGCTGTCGTTTTGGAGAAATAACGAAAAAACGAATTCTACTGGGGTAACGCTATTCCAGCAAGAAAATTTTAAACGAATGACCGGAGAGAGAAAAAAAGTACATGGGCGGATAGCTTAAATTTGTGCATAAATGTGCGCTGAAAATGAAATTTGTGCGTATTAAGGTTTTCGAGATATTCAATTTCCTGCTGGGGTAACGTTTTGCAGATTCTTACTGGTTTTCAAAAATATTTACCGTTTTAAAGTTATCAAGCATTTACGAAAACATAAAAAAATATTCTAGCGCTTAAATAAACAAACATATAAACTCACTGAAAACGGTATTCGGCTTGTTATTCTTGACATGCATTAAATGTTTCAAGCCTAAATATACACGCGTTTTTTAATAATATCACTTCAAGCCAACACCAGACCAACCCAATTTTGACGTCGAAATGCAAGAAACAGAATCAACCTAAGATGTTTGGGTTTAAACAAAAAATTTGAGCGTTTAGTGAAATATATATCCTAAAAATTTCAGCTTCAAAAAACCAAAATAACACCTGGATTACTGGTAATCCGACCAAATTAGAATGACCATAAAAAAGCGACCGATTCATACATGTTGATGACCACACGAAGTGGTCCCATATATATTTTATTAACTTTGCTTGCGTTGTTTTTGAGTTAGCTTCAATATTACGTATTTTTCCCACTTAATTAATTAAATTAAAAATTAATCCGTGACTGTTATTTACATAGCAGGTAGTGGTATTCGAATTTGTGTGGGGTTAGTACCACAACTAAAAAGTGAAAAATAAAAACGTTTTAGAATTAACAAACCACCCACTTCCAAATTCCAAAAAAAACACTAAAAAGGGAAAAATAACTTTAATTTCGGAAATCGGTGGCAAGAAACGAAAATTGAAAACCAAAGACACTGACTTCCGAAATTAAAGTTATTTTTCCCTTTTTAGTTTTTTTTTTTTTGGAAGCCGGTTTTTTTTTTTTAGGAAGCTTTTGTCTATTTATTTGTTTCTATACTTGTGTTTGTAATTAAACTTTGTGTTGTGTAAATAAAGTTGATCGTAAAATATATCGTTAGCTCTTGAAGTTTCCTTAATTTGCTTTTATTTGTTTGTGTTGTTTCGTTCATGTGGAATCAACAAAAAATATTTAGACTTTTTTGAATTCACAATTACCTTTATTCAAGTATCATATGACTCAAAAATTATTAGTAACACTGACAACTATTATTAGTAAAAATTGTCAATTTACAAAAACAAACAAATAGTAGTGGATCACCGTTGTGGCAACCCATGTGAGATGTACATATACATGTCATTTAAGGATGTGGTATAGACCATCAAACTGAACAACTTCCTCCAAGGGACCAACATTGTATTCGCGAAAAAATTCTCAGCAGTCCCATACATTTGGGTCGAGTAGGTACCTAGGTACCTATTGAAGTTTTGTATGGGATAGCTCACTCACGGTAAGGCTGGTCCATAAATTCAGGGTCGCTCGGTGAGCTATGGAATGAGCTAAACTTGGAATATCTCTGAGAGATAGAATCCGCAATGAGGTAATCCGGCAGAGAATCAAAGATGTTGACATAGCTCACAGAATAAGAAGCTGAAGTGGCAATGGGCCGGCCATATTAGCCGTAGAACCGATGACTGTTGGGATAGACGTGTTCTTGAGTGAAGACCGCGAATCGGCAAACGTAAGGTAGGACGCCCTCAGGCTAGGTGGAGCGATGATCTTCGCAGGGTGGCTGGTAGCCTCCGGTCACCAGGGAGTGTGGAACCGGCGAGAGATGTCGTGCGGTGTCCCACAGGGATCGGTCCTGGGGCCGCATCTGTGGGACATCGGTTACGACTGGGTGCTGCGCGCCGACCTCCCCAGTGGCGTCAGTGTAGTTTGCTACGCTGACGACACGCTGGTCCTGGCACAGGGGAGGTCGCACCAGGCGGCGGCCCAACTAGCGACACGCGGGGTTACGACAATCGTCGATAGAATCCGGCAGCTGGGACTCGAGGTGGCCTTGCACAAGTCCGAGGTCATGTGTTTTCATGGCCCTCGGAACGCGCCACCGTCGGGTTCCCAAATTACGGTAGGAGGGGTTCACATCGGCGTCGAGTCGACGATGAAGTACCTAGGACTCGTCCTCGACAGCCGGTGGAACTTCGTTGAGCATTTCCGACGTTTGGCTCCCAGGCTGGACCGGGCTGGAGCTGCCTTGGGGCGTCTCCTGCCCAATCTGGGGGGTCCAAACGCCTCCTGCCGGAGGCTCTACGCGGGGGTCGTGCGGTCCATGGCCCTTTACGGGGCACCGGTGTGGGCGCGTTCCCTTAGGCTGCGGCCAGCCCGCCGGTTGAACGCGTCCCAAAGGGTCATGGCCATTCGGCTGGCCCGGGGATACCGCACGGTCTCCCGCGAGGCGGCGAGCCTCCTGGCCGGATTACCGCCATGGGATCTGGAGGCGAAGGTCCTCGCGCACATCTGGGAGTGGCGCGAGGAGATGAAGCGCCGGGGCGTAACTCCGCTGCCGCGAGAAATCGCGGCTCAGCGGACAGAGCTCCGGCAGGATCTCATGGCGGCATGGAGAGTGCGATTGTCGCAACCCAGTGCTGGGCACGCCACAATTGCGGCGATAAGTCCCCTCTTTGAGGAGTGGCTAGAGAGGCGCCACGGCGTCCTCACCTTCCGCCTGACGCAGGTCCTCACCGGACACGGTTGCTTCGGGAGGTTCCTGTTTCGTATAAGGCGGGAGGAAACGCCCGGGTGTCACCACTGTGTGGATCGCCCGGAGGACACGGTGGAGCATACGGTGGAGGTCTGCCCCGCTTGGGCGGAGCCCCGCCGTGTCCTCTTGGAGGCGATTGGCGGCGGTGACCTCTCGCGTCCGGCTCTGATCCAGGCCATGGTACGGAGCGAGAGGGCATGGGAAGCCGTCACCTCCTTCTGCGAAGCAGTAATGCTCGCGAAGGAGGAGGCGGAACGCGTGAGGGAGAGGCAAAGTTTCCGCCCTCACGCCCCTAACCGCCGCCGCCGCTGGAGACGCCCTGGGCGTCGGGAATCCCAGGCGGATTCCCGGCCACCATAGGCGCGGGCTTGCGGACGGCGAGCAATGGGTAGCTCGCCGTCCGATCAGGACCAGGCCCGGGTCGCAAAGAGATGTCAGCACAATTGGCGGGGTCCGCTAGGACCAATGCCTGCCAGGGTTGCGGGTTAGTCCGAAAGGCAACAGGCAACTGAAGGAACACGGGTGGGTTTTAGTCAGTAAAAGTCTGACACGCCCTTCCGCTCCACCCAGAGCGGAAGAAGTCATTGGATGATTTCCCACCCTAAAAAAAAAAAAAAAAAAAAAAAAAAATTATGATGAGAGTTGCCGAGAATCGAGCTGGATGGCGTTGGAGAGGCCCATATCCAGCAGTGGATTGCTATAGGCTGATGATGATGATGGGACAGCTGACCATTTTTTGGCG
Organism: Lithophane socia; assembly: GCA_947522985.1. Taxonomy (NCBI): domain Eukaryota; kingdom Metazoa; phylum Arthropoda; class Insecta; order Lepidoptera; family Noctuidae; genus Lithophane; species Lithophane socia. Next base: position 18,280,330 of record OX383252.1, read on the forward strand.
ATAAATATGACCACATATTTCTGATACACCTTGTAGATATGTGAAGACATGCAAACTTCTTTTATCTTAAGAAAAGGTCTTTCACTTGTTTTTTTAAATTAACTTGTGGTGTAGTCAAGTCTTTGACATCGGCGTAGTGCGTCTTATGTTAAAAAGTGTTGAATATTCAAAGATGCTTGGTTCTTGTTCACCTGCAACGCCAAACACTTTTGATGAGAAAACATAATACATGACTGAATTGTTACGAATAACATTAAAATACTCTGTGTTCATCAGTATTCAGTGTATGTAAATATTGTTAATGGAAAATGCAACCATCCGTAAAAAAAAACAAGATTCTCATGTGTAATTCAACACATGAAAATCGTTTTTTTTTACGGATTAATCTTATTTTTTTACCGAACAAGTTTTGTTTTTCAACAACGTAGCGCACAAAATAGTGATAAGTGTGATAACTTTACACAAATATACTACTTATTTCCCTTAGAAATGTATTATGATTATGATAAATGTATTACGGGATGTGTTAATAAAAGGACCCCATAACTTCCCATGGGTGTCGTAATAAGTGACTATATTATATTACTATATTATACGCTTTTACATAGGACTGTTTGTTTCAGGAGTTTTGAAAAGTTTACCCTTGTAGAAATTTTTATGGTTATGCATAAAGAAAGAAACACTGCACGAAAACGCATATTACAAAAAAAAAAAAAACTTAAAATACACCCTTACAAAAAAAATACAACTTATAACGGCCGTACTGTACTTTCGACTCGGCTAAATTTTTATACTGTTTAGACTAGGCCATACCAGTTTATCCTAGAGTGTGCGTATTTATATCAGGATCAACTAGTTTGGCCTAGCCTAAACTGGTTTATCCTATCGGGCTTAGGACAAACTAGTTTAGCCTAGGCTATACTAGTTAATCCTATCGCGTATAGGAAGAACTAGTTTAGCCTAGGCTAAACTAGTTTGTCCTGAAATCGGGTTTGGCCGGTAACATATATACAAATTGACATTATTGAATATTATATACAAAATTACATGATGGTTACTTTGTAAAGTATTGTTTTATTGTGAATGTGAGGACTATGTGGATATTTTTAGACATTTGGATTTAACGAAGGTCTGGCAATTTGTGTCACTGACTCTGGCAGGGCCACCATCAGGGATTTTAATTTTGATTACACAAAAAGTTAGTCGCTAATTTGTCGAAATTTGTCGCCAAATATCAGAATTTGTCGGTCACTGGTTCAAAAGATATAAGGGGTTATAGTTGGCCAATCTGGAGAGAGTCTCCCCAGCAGGGCCACATTTATATCTCAAAAACTAGGGCACCTAGCGAAGATCTGTTTTCTCCCATAATTTGTCGCCAATTTGTCGCCAAATATCAGAATTTGTCGGTCACTGGTTCAAAAGATATAAGGGTTTATAGGTGGCCGATCTGGAGAGTCTCCCCAGCAGGGCCACATTTATATCTCAAAAACTAGGGCCCCTAGCGAAGATCTGTTTTCTCCCATAATTTGTCGCCAATTTGTCGTAATTTGTCGCCAAATATCAGAATTTTGTCGGTCACTGGTTCAAAAGAAATTAAAGAATTCAATTTCCCCATACAGTGGTACAAGCAAGTACAAAATACTTTATGTAGTTTCTAGACAGTATCTATGACGTGAATGTTTGTTTAATATATACTTATTCTATAATTTCAACCACCAAAGGAAAGCTGTATTCATTACTTATAAACAAATCTACAATAAAAAATATATGTAATTATTTAATTATATAACACAATGTGCATTTACCACTTAGTCGCTGGCAGATAGATCGCTGCGCTCCGTTTCATTTACGGTAAATAAGAAAGAGTTAGATGCGCGTGTACAGACGAGCTACTTAGAACGAGTTGCCCGTCACGTAAGTTAAAGTCAGCCAGTTTAATTAAAGTACCTGGAACTTATTATAAATAGTTACGAACTAAAGTTATTTCTATTATAGGTATTCCGCAAATACAAAAACGGGGAAAAGAGTGAGATAGAACGAGGGTTTCCCTTGCTACACGTCACCGGCACGGCGCGTCGGCGTTCGCTTAGTTATCGAGTTATCGTTTAGTTAAGGTAAAAAAAATCCCATGCACGCCCATGGATTTTTTTTTACCATAACTAAACGTCAGTGGGATACATTGAATTAGTTTGAACTATCCTACTAATAAATGAGCATTCTCAAATTACCACCGAGCAGACTTGCGTTTTTTTCCGGTAAGACCGCGGATGGCTCGCACGCAGGCCACTTGACCCGCCCCGACGAACCGCGCTGGCCTACCCGTGTGCCACCGCGTTCGCGCCGAATAAAACTCGTATCTGTAGGTACTAATAAATAAGGGTTTATATGGTTCACTACCCTAACCCCATTTGCGTATTATGTATTATTAACATTATTATATTTTATATAGGCTGTTTAGCGGTATTACAAATGCGGAAAAAATATAAAACTAGCCGCCATTTCCCATAAATGTTTAACTTTTTTGTTGTGTGGTTAACATTGTAAACATGTAAAACAGTTGCATACGACTGCACATCTTAACACCAAATAGACCAAGAGCAAGGTTTAATGTTTTCAAAGAAGTTAAGTCACTCTAACCCACTAATTTAAAACATGAAAACATGTATTTAATTGAGAATTTATGTCTCTCGGACATTTCTAAGGACTTTAGACCGATAAAACTTATAGTATATTACACATATTAATAGAAATATTATTTCTTGGCAATTTTTCGCGAACTCTTCGATCTAGCTCTTGGACTATACCTTAATAATTGAACTCATTATATCTCCTAAACTAAGACCCGACTGAATCTGTAACTTGGTGACAAATTGCGACAAATTAGCGACTAATTATGGGAGAAAACAGATCTTCGCTAAGTGCCCTAGTTTTTGAGATATAAATGTGGCCCTGCTGGGGAAACTCTCTCCAGATCGGCCACCTAAAAACCCTTATATCTTTTGAACCAGTGACCGACAAATTCTGATATTTGGCGACAAATGGCGACAAATTGTCGACAAATTATGGGAGAAAACAGATCTTCGCTAGGTGCCCTAATTTTTGAGATATAAATGTGGCCCTGCTGGGGAGACTCTCTCCCGAACGGCCACCTATAAACGCTTATATCTTTTGAACCAGTGACCGACAAATTCTGATATTTGGCGACAAATTTCGACAAATTAGCGACGAATTTTTTGTGTAATTAAAATCCCTGATGGTGGCCCTGCCAGAGTCAGTGACACTGGCAATTTGAGAACTTTATGCGACCTACCCAAATGTCCTTTCTTTGGTATTGTTCGTCGAGTCGTTGAGCTCCTTAAGTTCTGAGTTGAGCTCCACTATTACTGACAAATGCTTGCACTGACTGGACTGGTCCACTCAAATCTGTGTGGTTCTTTCTTCAAAAGACTATTTCGGACTCTAATCTACATGGTCCTCATATGGCCTGACCAAGATTATGTCTGGACTTTAAAAGAGACTGTGACCTCCGAGTTTGTTTCGGCTTTTCTTCTCAGAGTAGTCAGATAGGAAACGCCGACCTCATCTAGCTTATTTTTACAACTTTTTAATAGGACGTGTAAAAGTGATTCCAATATCCTATTTACAGAATAAATAATTTCATTTCATTTCATTTCATTTTTACATTCAGAAAATTCTGTTGGTATGTATGTTCCATTATTTAAACAATTTTTTTTTTATTAAATTTTGAAAAAAAACTACATCGTTACAAAGCCGCCAACTTAAAAAAAACAACCACTTCCGCAGACTATCCCCACACAATTTAACACAAAAGCAGCTGAATAGATGCATTTAAGACCACAAAACTCTAAAAGGAAATAGCGTTCAAAACTTTGATCAGCGGCCAAATGTAATCCGTACCTGAAAGGTCCCCGCTACACGGATCTTGGCACGAATTCTTAAACTGTCCCAAGCTATGTTAAAATAAAAACCTAGCTGTGGAGGGTTAACGTAGGAACTCGATGCAAAATCGTATCCCTCGATCTCAAAGGATGTAATGATAATAGTCAAGCCTATATGAATACTGGCGCTAAAGCTGCGCTGCATTACAAAACCAGACGTAGCAAGTCAAGTCTAGATTGTCAGAAAGAACTGTTGCATATAAGCATCATGAAGATGCACAAACATAACAGACTACTATTAGGAAAGTCACTAACTTCTAAGCGAAAGTGACACAATAGGAAAGTCACTAACTTCTAAGCGAAACTGACATAATAGGAAAGTCACTAACTTCTAAGCAAAACTGACATAATTGGAAACTAACACTCGTCACCAAAAGCATCCAAAGATTTGTATAGACTCATGCATGGTATACCATAGTTCAAAGTCAAAGTCAAATAATTTATTTCAATTATGCACAAAAAAGGCACTTTTGAAAGTCAAAAACAACAAAAAACTGAATTAATTCAAGTCGCCCCTTCCAAAAGGTAGTTTTCGTATGGAGAAGAATTGACAAGAAACTCCACAATGCAATTTTGTATACTTACTGACATCAAATAAGTGAAGACTTAAGATCTTATTCTAGATGCATCACCTAGAATAAGATTACTAGACCACAAAAGGTAAAAAAAAGAAGCAATAACAATTTAATTAATACTGTGATAGATACTACATGGTGTTCATGTTGTAAACAGCACCATCTACCGTAGGAGCAAAAGGTTTACGAGTGCTTGATTTAAGACTACGTCGTGTTCCAAACTAGTCGAATTTCAACTGAGTGATAACATTATCGTCTACCCATAGTACAACAAACTTTCTCACTATAATGTAGTGTAGAAATTTTGCTTACACGCCCGCGCGGGACAGGTAGGCGCTGCGAAATTACTTAACGACAGTCCCGAAGTAGTGCGGAGAATAATTACAGTGGTACTAGTTGCTACGTCTTAAGCCTCGTGCAAACTGACGCGACGCGACTCTGACAAAACAATTTCTAAGAAAACTTCACGGTATAACAATTACCTACCGGCGTCGCGCCCGTCTACACTAGACTTTATTTGTTAGTGTTATATAGTAGTGCGGGTTCTATGTTATAGGTTTAATAGAATCGGGAGTCGTCTTAAGTTGTCGGGGTAACTTCGTTTTACACTTGTATGGATATTAGGGAAAAGGTCTTTTAAAATTCTTATGAGAGGAATTTGCACCTGCACATTGCATGCACCATTAGTTGACGCCTCTCATGATAATTAATAATATAATAAACGCTATACGTACCTAATACGATATAATGAATATGATAAATGCCAAAGAAATAATCGTTAAGCGATAATTTATCGACTGGATAAAAGAGAGATAGGAACATCACTGTCTCTTTGGTTGATTTCTTTGAATATCATTATAGTCAAGGACTGTCTTCCAAAGAAAGAGGAGACCTCTCGTTGATAGGAGAGAAGCTGACCCGCACAGCGAATCATATGAGCCCAAACTCGAGGGGTTTACTAGTAGCCACTGAAGACGTCCACTATCCAGCTCCTGGCTCTATCATCAGATCAGCTCCAAGATTTCAAATTATAGTATTTTTATCCAGACTACATATAAATGCAAAGTTTCAATTCGATACGACAGTTAGAAGTTGATGATAAAGATTCCGTTACGTAGATGTGAATGTGATTCTAGAACTCCGAGATTTGTGCCTTGGGGATAGTTTTAATTAGCGAAAAAAAAGCTTATAGGCGACGTACTATGATTGCCCTACCTCACCGTGCATGAATTATTTGAATCGACTCTGGGTTTTTGGTCTATACATTTTTGAGCATTATCCTTTAATAAATAATATTAAAATTCCCGTTCGTCCCACTGATGGTGCATAAAATTTCCTCTGATGCCTACTTTTAAATACATTCCTAATTCCATGCGAGTCCACCATTATTCCGTCCCAACACAACAAGCCTTAGTCTAGAAAAAACAATATAATTTACTACAGTATCGAAGTACGAAGTTTTCCTTACAAAAAATATTCTCATTAGCAATTGCTATCACGCAACGATATCTCGGCAAACTTTAATTAAATATAGTCATTAAAAATATTTATAACACCCAACGGTAAGTCTTGCATTTTTATGAGTTTTAAAAGATAGGTACGTAAGACAAAAGAACAGCTGACCCGATAAATAAGGCCTGTGTTGGATATTAAGACTGCACGTATATAATTTTTATGCACAAAAAGTCTTCTTGCAAAATTAGGTCGCCTTTCTACCTTTGTAGGTAGGAATTGCGAAAAAAACTATTTTGTAGAAGTCATACCAATCAATCTGCCTAGCCTTTTCCGAATTATGTTGGGGTTGGCTTCCAGTCTAACCGGATGCAGCTGAATACCAGTATTTTACACACACACTTGCTTAAAAGCCTAACTTAACTTATCCACCTACTCTAAAATTGTACTCTTTATTTGAAGACAGCGTTATTTTAACAACGTTCGAAGTGATCTCTATCCCAATCTGTCATATTATTTAAAAATGGAACGCAGATTTACTTCAACAATTACAAAGATTTAATTTAATTTCGATTTGGCTTGCAAATAGAGCTGTTTAAAGTTGTAAGTTGTTATTTATTGGTGCGTGAAAAATTGCGCATTATTTGAGAAAAGTACTATAAAGCCTTGGATTATTTGAGAACTATATTTATATAAGCCTTGGCCGCAACCAGGCGTTGATAGACTCACGTATGTGTGCCTCGGCTACGCCTCGGCCCACATTTTCATGGTCGCCCGTCGCTGCCCCTGTTGCAGGCCGCGACAGTAATACTTTCAGCAACTTCTAAAAAACACTCGTCAAGTTTTCAACATTGATTGTCGTTGAGATAAAATTGTGACTTAATTTTGAACGTCGAATCTCTGTCAAACCTAGGTACAAATACATTAGGTAATGGGTACCATAAATGCAACATACCCGGTTTACACCGCATCGTTAACTGACAATGTAACGGATTTCAGCAGGCAATGTGACGTCACATCGATATTGTTTTATGACGCCAATGGTGGCGTTCTCAGCCATTTTCAGGTGATGTTGAAAGCTTTTAGATGTTTATCAGTCTTGTGTTATGTCCTTTATAGTTTGTGCTTTGTGTTGGTTATTTTGTAGACGAAGATAATGGCATATCCTGGATAAGTACCATCAGGGGAAGGTTAGTAAAATTATCGAAGAAGACTCTAAAGATGAGTGCATTTTCAATCCCACAAAACTACTAAAATGGTCCAGATTTTTTTTTTAAACTATGCCGGAACAAAGTTAGGTACTCGTATTGTTTGCACATTTTAATATTGTCATCTTTGGCGAGTGTGACAAGTGGCGAGGGAACACAAATGAAACACCTTGTAGGTTAAAAGTTAGAAAAAAATTGCGTGGCTGCCTATCCTAAGTGGAGGCACCTTGAACGCGATCTGAATCATGTAGACGATGATTGAGGCTAATTAAAACCGTGTCAGAAAGCCTGATGTCGATTCACACAAATCAACCTCGCCACAATAAAACAAACGACAACACGAACCGAACATTTAACAGCTAATCCAACGCTTATCTAACACAACCAGTATTTATCCGAACACTGCAACACATCACTCGTTGGTTGCAGCAACCATTACATCGCCCGACACACGATTAATCCCGGGAACCATCTACATCGGTGACTGAGCGGCAACCGATTGTGTGTGCAACCAACTATTTATCGTGTAGTATAATGAGACCGAAGGGACATCGGCTATTAATATGTGTTTAGAACAAGCTTGATTGGGGAACGTTTAGTTCTTGCTTTTGGTGGAACGAAGCATGTAACGTGTAGTGTGGCTTTGTTATGTGAGCAGTAATTTGTGAGTTCATTAAGACAGACAGTTCGTACTTTCCGTTGCCTATGTTCTATGTTTCGTCCGCCATGGTTGGAAAGGACAGGTATTCTTTCAAAGTTGATCTTGATGGACGTCAGACCTGACGTTCCTGACGTTTGTAATAGCTGATTATAATCGGGATAAACCGATTAAGGTAAAATGAGGAATTTCTTACTTCATAAGTACGTAATTGTGGAAATTAGTCGTTCCATAGTGAATTTAACATAACTGCACAGTTACCTTTAGTGGAAAACTACAAGTAAAAGCAACAAGATCTTCATGGAAATGATTTAAAATAGTACACTTGTTATAATTTACTTGATACATAAATCAAAGAAACAATCACCAAAACCACTTAATCCATTGCCCCATTTGAATGCAAGTGGTGCTCATAAAACGGCTGCCAATAAAATAATCGTTGCAGACAGCAACAGTTGCACTACCGGTTGTTGGAGACAATCGTTGTATAAATTACAGAGCATGAAAACATTCGTGACTGCGATTTGGTCGTGTCAGGAAAGTTGGTACGGGGGTTTATTACGAGCGGTGACGACGCGGGTATATGGTATATTTTTTAACGTTATTGTATGGTAAGCAGCAGACGCCTACCTTGTAAGTGACCACAGACGCCTACCTTGTAAGTGACCACAGACGCCTATAGACTTTGGTTATTCTGGCCCTCAGGATAACAAAAGTCCATGACCAGATGGGCGTCTGCTTCGCAAAAACATTACCACACCAAAAAAACTAATCCGTAATGTCTCATGTGCCTGTAATCATACCCTTTAAACCGGAACATAGCATAACTGTTTGGTGGCAGGAGTACATGCACATAAGTACAAACAAAAACACCTAATTACTTCTCCGGGCCAGCTCCGTCTCTACTCATACAGGTGTTATTAATATTAAAGGGATCAACTTTCACAACGTTTATTGGAAACTAGCTGGGCACCACAGTTTTACCCGCGTAAGTCTCGACCCCGTGGGAATATCGGGATAAAAAGTATCCTATGTCCTATTTCAAGTCATGGTCTACCCATGTACCCCATTTCATCTTAATCCGTTCTGCCGTTTTAGCGTTAAAACGTAACAAACAGACAAACTCACTTTAGCATTTATAATATATGTATTAGTATGAATATAAAATACTAGCTTCCGCCAGCGGCTTCGCCCGCGTGGTATGTCGATATAAAGTTAAGTAGCTTATGTCCTTTCCCGGGATGCCATCTATCTCCTTGCCAAATTTTATCGAAATCCGATCAGTGGTTTAGGCGTGAAAAGGTAACATAGAGGCAGACAGACAGAGTTACTTTCGAATTTATAATATTAGTATAGAGTACAGATATCCATACTAATTTTATAAATGCTAAAGTGAGTTCAAGGTCACGATACTCTACATTCAAAACAGCAAATATCCTAACTATAATATAATTAGGATAGGATATCGTGATTCATTTTTATTTTATGCACAGTATGTAAGATATACCTGCCGGATTTTTTTTTTAATCAATCCACCGATCGAAACGTTTTGTAAATCTAACAAAACAAAAAAACAGCGTTTCTGAACACAATAGACTCCCCTATATTATTACCCACCAGTTTGGCTCCGGCTTGGAGGTTGGTACCGCAGCGGGTAAAAAGTGGTCTGTAATTAAATCGGTGCGCGCCAAGAAACTGTCAATATCTGTTCAATGTAGGCTGTACTCATAACGGTAAACTTGGCAGGTGTCTGTGAACCATTGTTTCATTTTGTTCGGATGAAAGAATATTCTGATAATCGAGGAAAACTATTGTATAAGTAAACGGTTTGGTAGATTTTGGTTGTGGAGGTAAAGATTACAGAAAGTTTGCAGCAGTAGGGTGCAGTATTTTTGATGTGGGGACATTGTATAGTCCTCCAAACCGTATTTCAGCCAACGCGGCCAATCTCAACAGAGACTAGCCTTCGGCGCGGGAGATATTATAGTGCACAAGTGTGTGCGCAGACACAGGTGCACTCTCTCTTCCCTCACTCTCATAGTCCGATGGGACGGCAAACCGACACGACCGGAGAGAGATCAGGCGCAGGACCAACGGCTTAACGTGCTTTCCGAGGCACGGGGGTATCACACCGCCAACTTCCAAACTCCGGGCTGCTACTACGAAATGCCTAATGGAAAAATCCAATAACACTTTGCCCGACCCGGGAATCGAACCCAGGACTCCACCCTCGGCAGCCGCGCTTGCGACCACGAGACCAACGGGGCAGTGGGGACATTATTATAGTATTGGTACCTACTTTTTTTTTAACACGTCTGACGTTTATTAATATTGAGATTAGTGTAGGAAGATGATGATTAGACCTAAAATATTGTGGAAAATGCGTTTTCTCTTGGTAATAGGGCTGTTGCTAACTTCTACTGTCACATGTAGAAAACGACCGATTTTTTAATGACTATAGTACTTAGTCCACCAAAACCATCAGTAGTTTTATTTTAGCAGAATAAACTATTACTTTCAATTAAAGTACAGTTTTCCAATGATTGTAGTATTATCTCTTGTGGAAACTGCTGTGGATTTGGGCGTCTTATATACGATATTATGTAATGTATTTCATTTTAAGATTAAAGTAAGTTATAGTGTGTGTGTGCACTGCACATAAAAAACTGGATGTAACTATTTCATAAACTACAGTATTTCTCTATTTCTTTCATTTTCATGTCATTTGGTTTAAATAGGTTTTTATTTGTTATACCTATCTTATTTATCTTATAAAGATTCTTTTCTACCTTGTGAATGTCAGAACGTAGGCTTAGTGGATTGTAGACTTTTTTTTTGAACATTTTTTATTTTTTTTATCTAGCTACCTGAAACACGTTTTGAAAGGCCTACACTGTCCTCCCATAACTATTACCTTTTTGTGGGTGGGAAATCCTAACTATTACCTAACACTGTGATTCGAAAATATTGTAAAAGACAATTATCTTTTAAAAGAGTAACCGTGGAGTTTCTTGCCGGCTCTTCTCCATAGAAAACGACCAATTGGAACCGTGCACCTAGCTTCTGACGTTTCATAAGTGCCCATGTAGGCTTACCTATATGAAATAAAATATTTTGATTTTCATTTTCTTTTATTTTCTATCAGCACGTGGAAGTCGAAAGAACCCTTATATACCTTCATCCACTGTAACTCCTGCCACCAATCCATCAAAATCATTGAAAGCTTCTCATCATTCTAATCTTTTAGCGTTAGTTTATTAGCTCCCCGAGGTGCCATGTGTTTATCGCGTCGCTTTGTCCAGAGAGTTGAACGTTGAGGAAGATACGGTTTTATGACGAGCGCGGTTAAACATTTTGTGTTCCTAAGTTTGGTGACATAGATTGTGGAAAAATGGAAGCATTTCAGTGAAGAATATTTTATATTATGATACAACAACATGACTTCACACCTGTTCACCCTGAAGGGTTAGGCAGAGGCACTCATATGAAAGGCATGGCATTTTAAACCTGAAATAGTAAATAATGAAATACATAAATGAGTACCGTATATATCATTCATATTATGCTAAATACATTTTTAAAACACAAAAAACAAATTCTATGCACAGCAGATCCTTTGGTGACCGCGGGAGCTTTTATTATTTTTATACGACTCTCCAAAATTGTCTAGTTGGTCTGATCGTGAGGTTCTGGGTTCGATTCCCGGGTCGGGCAGTGTTATTGGGTTTTTCCATCTGAAATTTCTCAGTAGCAGCCCAGAGTCTGGATTTGTGTCCAGTTGATGGCAATAGGCTCGCCCCCTATGACATGGGACTCAAACATAACTAGCGAAATGTGGGAAGACTATAAGTACACCTTTGCCCAACCCTTCGGCGAATACAGGCGTGATATTATGTCCAAAAACTGTTTTTTTTTTATATTTTTCTTTGACAACCATATGCTCAATTGCTCAAACCAACGTAGTTGTATTTTGGACAACTAAGTTTATTTGGTCACCTTCCACCATACTTCCAAGTACACATCAAATCCCCTAGACTGTCCACCAGTAAGTCCACCACCTTTATAGCCAGACTTCGCGACATATACAGGTTACAAAGTCACTTTTATCTACCAACATAATACCTACATTAAAACGCATCGCTTAGCCGCACTCCTTCGGTGGTTGGTCGTAAACGACAATGTAACGCGCGCCGTACGAAAGGATTTTAACTGCGCTGTTGATGGATTGTCTGTTCGCGACGATACTCAATAGAATGATAAAATAAACGACGTGTTTATGTATTGGCACGGATTGGAGACGTTGCGTTGATGAAGAAGATGGCGGATATTGTATGGTTAAAATGAATAAGTGGATGAATTAGTAGCATCGTTTGAACTGGACCAGTATCGTCATCACCCTCACCCAAGTTCTTTGGGGGTCCGGGCAGCATGTGTTTTTCTGTCATATTTTTACTAACTAGCTTTCGCCCGCGGCTTCGCCCGCATTGTATGTCGATAAAAAGTAGCCTATATCCTTCCCCGGGATGCCATCTATCTCCTTGCCAAATTTTATCGAAATCCTTTCAGCGGTTTAGGCGTGAAGAGGTAACATACATACAGACAGACAAAGTTACTTTCGAATTTATAATATTAGTATGGATTAGTTGTCATCTCAGTAGTCAACCCTTTTCTAGCCAATTTATCTTTTACACAATCCATCCATATCGTTTCATTGGTCTATAGTCTACTCATATAGCCACTCACATTCATACTCAAAGCTTTCCTCACGAAATTTTTCTTGGTATGATTCCCGAACGACGCTGCACGCCGGAACCATACCTTTATTCTTCACTGCATCACATACCCATTGCATGACAACCTATTTGACTCTGGACTGGACCAGACTAAGAAAATTCGCTTACATTGTTTTCTGTTGTCACGCTTAAAACACTTGAACTGTGCGTGACAAAGGTTATTATACAAATTATGCTGATTATAATGCTGATGAATCCTAACGATGTCAAGAAAGTCCTTTGCAAAAGCTGCTTTTTCGTACTTTTCCACACAGCAATGACAATTGATATCTAAATCATTAGATTTCCTAAAAATTATGAACCCACGATAAATGAATAACTTTATTATATCAGAGTTTTGTGGCAGAGCCAGTTAGGGCTAACTACTAAAATTAGGACAGACCTGTGCCCTGTTTATCAAAACTTACAAGTATTTTATTACCAAATGTCATTATTTAGTTCACAACTAAATAATGACGTTGACTTATATTTTGACACGTTTATTCGTGATTTTGTTTATCAAAAAATTATTTGTTAGTTGCAATTTGTATAAAATCATAAAAAATTCTGAGAGTGTCCGGCGACTCTCTATTCCGTCTTACAAGTTTACAAGTGTCATGTCGTGCTTAGTACCGCAATAAATGTCTAAATTCGATTTTCTTTATTAAAATGTGGTCAAAAGAGAGAGATGACCTGATGCCCGTGTCCCAGCAGTGGGAACATTATGGCTGATTATGAATTTTGGAGATGAGCTATGAATTTAACGACAATTTACATTCTAGGTAACTTGTGAACCTGCCAGGGTTGCGGAATAGTCCGAAAGGGATACCGGGACCCTGGCAACAGGCAACTGAAGGAACACGGGTGGGTTTTAGTCAGTAAGAGTCTGACACGCCCTTCCGCTCCGCCCAGAGCGGGAGAAGTCATTTGATGATTTCCCACCAAAAAAAAAAAAGGTAACTTGTAAACGTGTAGACTTGTAACTTTTGATAAACAGGGTCCTGGTGTAGTTCTGAACCCCTCTATGACAAAGTATCAATAAGTAAATGTAGGAAACATTTTGAACTAAATACCTCTCGATCTAATCTCAAAAATCAACATTTTAATACTGTCACTTCTCATTCTTCTTCAAACTGTTTCAAAAATAAATTGCTTTTCCAACTTACATATAGAGTGAAGCGAAATTTACAAGTCGTAATGTTTCAATTTATTTGTAAATCAGTTTAAGTTGCACAAACACAAGACGGTGCGGAAAAATCCAGAGTAGTGTTGCGTCTGTAGCGAACGATCCCTAATATGTTAAGGATGATAGGGATGGGACATGATGAGGTAAACACATGAGAGACGGAGAGTGATTTAAGGATTTTTTTAAGGGTATGTAAGAAATGTGCAATGAAACTTGAGGAAGAAGATTTTGTGTAAGTTTGTAACTCCTGACTGAGTAGGGGCATTGCCACGTAGGATGGCAATGCTGATTCTTTCACCAAAAATTGGGCAAGCCTTCTGGTCACGTGAAGAGTCGACCAACCGCTGGGCGATGTCCCGAAGTACTCGATGAGCACTCGGACCCCACGGCCCTAGTGTTTCAACCCCAAACGTCTCAAAAATATACCAATATTATGATTGCTATATTTGCGTCGTTTGAGGTTTTTGCACCTGCACCTACTGTATTACAATATACAGTAGGTGAAGGTGCAGAAAACCTCAAATAATCCAGCTCAGTCTCTCATGTTACATCACTAGCGACGCCTTCTCAAGGCGACGCGTACTTTGCATGTTGAGTGCGCCCGCTGATACCAGCACTGCAACCGCCTTTTGCACTTCCCCCAGAATGCATTTTAGTTATCCAGTTCAATTCCAAGTTTATGGTGCGGGCTTAGACTTAAAACACACTTGAATTATGGCTGGTGATTTTTGTAGCACGAAAATACGTAAAAAATAAATATAGCTTTGAATACTGTATTTATTCCATTCTAATACCTACCAAAAACTAACCACTGGTATTTGTTTCAACTCATATTTATTTTCTATTTCGAACGGATATCATTGTCTGCATAAGACTTGGCAAACTTTGCGAACAAGATATTAAGTGATAATAAAAAACGTCAAATTCTTGATAATGGGGCCTTTAAAGCCTTCAGAGCCTTTTCCGAAAGTTGCCCACAAGAATAACAGGTGTTTTTCAAAATTGTACTACTTTTCAACTTCTAAATATAGGCCAATACATATTTATAGTTTGACTTGATAAAACCTCAGTTTAGTTAGGAATACTGCGTTAAAATAGATCCATCACCAAGCAAAATCTACGTCATTATGGTACAGTCACGAGAACTAATTGGTAGACACTAAGCAACTTCTAAAAGTGATTTTCTCCTACTGTATTGATTGCAAGTTTATGTTGTTTCATCCCATTCTACTTTTTATGAAATAGGTCTTATCTCAAAATTGCAATCGTTATTCTACAAGAAAATTCCTTTGAATTTTGCTAAGTGTATGCATACAACGTGCCGCTACCATGACGACATTAATTTAACACACGTATCCAATTTCACGTATTCGTTTTAGGAAAATATTTTAATTTCATTAAATGTTATTATTTATTGATTTATTTACAATTTTCTAAATTACCATACTGCAGCAACCTGTACTTAAAGAAATGTAGCGAAGAGTTCACGTTGCCGGGGTCACGGATCATATGTAGGCGAATAAAAGGAAAGCCGCGCAATTTCCTAGAAATTATGCCGACAAAGGATCTTGACCGATGGAACGTAAGCCAGCTGGTAGGTACCTACATGAATGAATCTTTTACAAAGAGTGATCTCAATTTTGGTTATGTTTTTATTATTTAGTTTGTTTGAAAAATATTTTTTTTCAATTTACGAATTATTTTATTTTATTATAATTTTTATGGTAACTGGCCACTAGCCCTACCCGTGCGTTAAATTAATGTCGCCATTGTAGCGGCACGTTGTATATTATTATATTATTATTATATAGCACTCATCACCTACATCTAAGTAGATAGCAGAAATTATTGCTGGGAAACGACTTATGGTTTTGGTAAGTGAGACCGTTGTTAACCAAAACGGACATATTCACTAGTTTTCCCTCAACTTGCACCCTTGAGGAAAACCAAAATATTTTATTTCACATACATGGGCAGTTGGGCACTTATGAAACGTCAGAAGCTAGGTGCACGGTTCCAATTGGTCGTTTCCTATAGAGAAGAGCCGGCAAGACACACCAGGTTACTCTTTTAAAAAATTACAATATTTTGAAATTACAGTGTTAGTAAGCATGGGAGGACAATGTAGGCCTTTCAACAAGTACCAGGTACTTAACAAAATAGAAGGTGTTCAACAAATCTACAGTCCACTAAGCCTACAATGTTCTCGCATTCACAAAATAGAAAATAATCTATTTATGAGACAAATAATAAAAAAAACCTATTTAAACCAAATGACGTGATTGCTATTACAACTGTAACAAATTGAATAATTAGCATTTCCACAAAATCCACTAATAAAGAGTTGAAATTAAGCATTAAAATGATGCTTAATTTCGTGAATTTGGATTTTGTGGAAATGCAAATTATTCAATTCTCTCAAAACAATGGACAAAACACAGTTTCGGCCACTGCCATTCAAAGCTAAATATACACTCACGCGAGTAAAAGCCTCTTAATCAGCGAAAAAAATATAACATTCATAAAAGTACGATTTAGTCGCGAGTACACATGACGGCAGTACGTGAGCTGTCTCTCCTTAACTATGTACGAATATACGAAACAAAGACTTATAGCCGGGAAAATCCTATTCAACAACTAGCTTTGGTAACGATAATGAACTGTAAATGGTAAAGGTAGAGTAGGTTTTGCCTTGGTGGTACAAATTCCGTTGATAATTCAGTTTTGAAAGGCGCCTCCGTCTTGCGTCAGACTGTTGTTGATTCTTATAATTTTGAATTAATTAACGTTGTTTTATAGGCTTAGTTCCAAGTTTGGAGCTTTATGCTTTGGTTTTGTCAAGCCCAATAATCAAACAAGCAGTTTATAATACACCGTAAATATAAAAAGCTAAGACGTAGCTAATGCTACGCAAGCTCTACTTTCGTAGCAATTACTGCTACACAAGCTACGCTGTCGTAGCATCATCGAATAAATCACAATTTTGTTAGACCACTGGACTAGCTTTTTGTCTTAATAATATCGAACGTATTATGCTTTGAAAGTAGATTTTAATAAGCCATAAAATATTGGAACTGCCCCTGCAGTTTTGCATTTTAAAGAACATTCGCATCTCAGTCTCAATCTGTCAAAAATAGCAGTAATTGACCTATATTTCCGACAAGTTATTAATATTGATTGTCGCTAAGATAAAATTGAGACTAGATTTTCAACGTTTTTAAATACGGGAATTAGGACATAACTCTCTGTAAGGCCTCATAGACCAGACCTCCTTTTGTCCACATCCTGACCAACATAATGATAACAAAGGCGCATTTCCATCCCAACATTCGGCGTTCAGCTTGCCAATTCATCCCACTAAAAAGGCTAAGACCACAAAACGTTCCATTCACAAATTCACATCGCAATTACGGGGACAATTTTACGTTTTTTTTTCGGCCATGCGGTTGCCAAGTGTCCTATATGTCCAGGATGTTTGTGGTCCCGAGTGGCCGGCCAGATTGTAATTAAAGCCTCTCGTGCCAAGAAACTGTCGCCCAACAACATGTCGACCGCACATGTCCCGGGATTTTTTACCAACTTTTTCAAAGCTGATGTTTTATAAAAAAAAATCGGAAGTTTATGATTATTTTAGGATGGGCGGAGGCGTGAGTACGTCTAAGTACTCTTTCATGTGGCGGTATCAAAGAGTCGTTTGTATAAATCTAGCTCACTCGTTTCGTTAGACGTGTGGGATGTATTTACTTACAAAATACAATAGACGTAGATATATTTAGTGACCGATTCCGCTTAACTATTCTCCAAGAGACATAAAAAGAACCCTATAAGAAATCGACACGTGTTTCACCTCTCAACGAGGCATATTCAGTATCACGATTGACCAGTCGAAAACCATCGGTGTGGCAACGTCTATTGTATTTTATAATGGATTTTCGGAAAGTTACGCCTGAATCAATTAACTGAGTTTACTTACATAAGCTTCGTTCTTCAATATAAACTCGATTACCGTAACACAGAAAGAATAACCATTCACAAATTGGCAGGGTCTGCCAGTAATTAAAAGGAAGGTAGATTTCGATATTTAGATAATGCTGCAAAACTAACTATTATAATATTTGTATATGTTACGTGTCTACAAGAAGAGTTAAGTAGGCACGTCTTGAAACAATTAACTATATAATACGTGTACATGTACTCTCGTATTTGAAAGTTGTAGTCCCGCAAACACAAAAGACTTTAGCGAAGCCACAATAACACCCAATGAAGATATGTTACCGCCACGTTCACGGCATAAAATAAAAACATTCCCAGGAAAAACTAAAGTAAATCACACTTGGGCGATATATCGTAAGTTTAAAGACAATGACGAGTATCGGATTTGGATCGGCGCCACACGCGCGCCACAATGAGGCGATTTAGGCGCGGGCCGTGACGAGAAACGCAAGTGCGCGCCGTCACTCATGTCTCCTTAAGGCTCATAATTGTTGGATGGTAGACTTCTTTATCTTTGAGGTAGTTAGAATTTAAAAGTTTCGACCAAATATTGAAGAAATTCTTTAAAAACGCTCTCAGAGAAAAACAATATTGTGAGGCTCAATTACATAAAACTTTCATCGGATAGCTGATGGATAGTCGGGGTAGACTAGAATGGGAAAAAGAACGTGGGTTATGCCTGTGTCTAGCAGTTTGCTAAACCAACAGTAGCAGAGACATAAGCCGAAAATTATTAAAAAAGAATCAGATATTGTCTGCGCTTCATTCATGGAAAACTAGTTCTGACTTTATTGTCAGTGAGAAACATGTTTCAAAAAACTAGATAATACTTAGAAGTTATCTACAGCGTGGTGGATAGGTGGGGTCATCATCTGCTACTTACTCAGCCCTAACTTATTTGGCCCTGGCCCCCTGGATATATTTTTTTTAATGCAAGTTGATGTTAAGATTTAAATATTTTTTACATCTTTCTGTAAGTTTGAGGACTCATAACTTTTTTTTAGCTATCATCTGAGTAATGATGAGAGATTGAATTGCATTAAAGATTTAAAAATAAAACAAAAATATTGCCTGTTTTACCCATTTTTAATAAAAATTGCACTTTAAAGTTAAGAAAGTAGTGAAACTAGAAGAAAGCAAAAAAAAAATTTTTTTAAATATCCATGGGCCAGGGTCCAATAAATTAGGGCTGTGTAAGCCCACCTATCCACCATTTTCGTATGTTCAACGTTCTGCCAAACACCCTGTATAAGTACAGGTATAACCTGGCAAATCATACAATTTCAACCCATCCAACATTTGTATAAAAATAAAAATTCCTCGTATAATGTTGATATTCGTTACCTGTCGCATAGCACATTACGGCGCTTCTGTATTCAGAGTTGGCGCCAAAGTACAATGGCGACGATGTTCCGTCATAGGTGGCCAGTGATTAATGAGCCCCGACTATGCACCCACTTTGTGGTTACATTGACTGATTGCCACGATTCTCCTTGGCACCGTGTTTTACAAATCGGTGTGGGCTTTTTGGCAGTTTCGTTTTGAAGACTAGAATTGAAGCTGTATAAATCGGCTGCTTTTAAACTTGTGAATTAAATTAAAAGTGAGGAATTTAATACTTTTTTGAGGAAATGTCTGACGTGTGAAATGCAGCACAATTATAATTTTATAATTATGATTTGTGAGGGCTGTGGGCTGTGTTAGAATTCTAACTTATCAGTTTTTGTAATGCAAAAACCGGTCTAATGCAAAATAATTTTTAAAGCGTGGTCATTAGTGGCCGACCGAATGTCATTAATCACCACGCTTATCAATTCCAGGCTTTTCACCTACCTATAATGAAATCTCCCATCCCCACTTGTATCTCAAAACAAATAACGTACAACAGTTCAGTTCGAAAGTAACTCTGTCTGTCTGTCTGTATCAATGATATTATATTAAACAGATATGTTGTGAGCGCGCAATCGTGAAGACTCGAAAACACCCCAATTGTAACATATTGACTTTAGTCTGCGACACGCATGGCGCGAGTACTTAGTTGAAGCAGCTCAAGAATTAAAAAAATGCCATCGTGTGTATTTAGAAAGTGTACCAATTATGATACCAAAGTTAATAAAACACAAGGGATCTCGTATCATATGTAGGTACGCAAAATACTTCGATTTATTATTAAATTTCAATTATTTTCCTAATATTCTGATATTTGGAGGTTAGAAAAAAGAAAGAAATGGAAATACATTTGTTTGTCGTGAGGATGACAGGGACGCATTCACTCCGGACATAGAATAAAAGTACAGATACGAATATCGTAGACAGTAAAGTCATCGTTACCCAGTTCTGTTTTCCTTTTTTCTAACCTTGTATTATTTAATCATTTTGTCTTATGAAATGATTGATATACTTAAATAGAAATTAAACATGTCATGTGCAGGAAAAGAAAATATAGATAGCTTACCATTACCATAATGTATCACGGAGAACACTAAAGTAAAGCTATTTCTATTTTTTATCACCACATTTAGGCTACTGCTAGCTGATAATCGGTGGCCGATTTTTAGTAGGAGCCAAATGAAACAGTAGAGATCAAACGTTGTAGGTACAAACCGCGTGCACAAATTTAGTACGCGCGGTTTTTACCTTCTGTCTCGTTAAATTTGTTAGTCTGTGATGACAACATTCGGTGATTGGTGGCCAGAATAATGTTTGTTTACATTCACGCGCAACTGACAACACTAGCTGTCTCTTTTTTTCTTGTTGTTTTTATCAAGCCATCTCTTTTCTATCATTTTTACTTTTTGTGAAATGTAAAATAAATGAAATGTGGGTATGTGTGCAGCCGCTGCTGCACGGAACACTTTTTTCTGTTGTTTTGTGAGTGTATAACATATCTGTCATTGGTCTGTATGTTACCTTTTCACACGTAAATCACTGAATGGATTTCGACAAAATTTGGCAAGGAGATAGATGGTCCCCTGGGGAAGGACATAGGCTATTTTTTATCGACATACAGCGCGGGCGAAGCCGCGGGCGAAAGCTAGTAATGTAATTTATAAGTCTAACAAAGTTTAATTTTAATTAGAGAGACTGAGCACGCACTAGATGGAAAGGGTTTGTGTATGTTGTCGTATTTGTTTTATAACTGGCTGAAACATACGGTTCTGCTTGGTATATTTAACATTTAAGATAGGTAGGTATTTAATTAGGAATGAATACGTGGAGAAGGTGCAGTAGATGGTGACAGAAAAAAAAGGAAGGATAAAATTGTTAGTGACATAAAAAATTTACCTACAAACTAAAATACAAAGGCAATCATTTAAAAAGTAAAACCTGTGCGAGGCCAGTATAGAATCGTAGCAAGAGTTTTGGCATACTTATATAATTATACTAACATTTTATAGATTTTCATCAGTAATTTATGTAGTCTTCATGATAAGATGTATCTATCAATCTATCTAAATATTTTTAACTAGCTGTGCCCCGCGGTTTCACCCGCGTAAGTCTCGATCCCGTGGGAATATCGGGATAAAAAGTATTCTATGTGTTAATCCAGGTTATAAACTATCCGTTTGCCAAATTTCATCCAAATCCATTCAGTAGGAAGAGTAACAATCATCCATCCATCCATCCATGATAAAAGAATAAAAATGTCGCGGACAGACAGGCAATTTTAGTACCTAAGATGTCGCTGTTCTCTCAGACGTCCTAGGTTTCGGCGCAAAGTGCGAGACAGGAAGCTTATATTCAAGGTAATGTTTGGTTTCATTCAGTTAAAGTTAGTATTCTCAGTAGTGAGGTACTGCGATGAGTAAAGAACGAACGAACGAGAATAAATGAAATACGGTAATATACATAATACTCTCTTTAAAATCACATCATTCTGCACAACACAACACATCACAATCAGCCTATAACGTTCCCACTGCTGGGACAGGCCTCCACTCTCTGAGAGGGAGTGGGCCGTAATCCACCACGCGGGCCCAGTGCGGGTTGGTAGATGTCACATGTCTTCGAGTTTTTGGTTCTAGGACATGCCGGTTTCCTCACGATGTTTTCCTTCACCGTTATGAGAGTAGTGGTGATGAAATAATTTTCACAAAGTAAAGCGCCTGTCAGGGTTCGAACCTACGACCTGCAACTCGTAAGTCGTGGCCGTTAACTCTGGGCCACCACTGCTCCGCATCTCATCATACTGCTCATTTCCTAATAAAATAACATAATAATTTATCCATTACGCAAAAACTAAAAACCCGTCGTTTCCTCAATCAAATCTCAACAGACCAGAGAGTGGGCGCAGAGGAAGTAACCTCCTAAACAGAAAATACATTTATGTGCCGCCTGGATAGACACGGACCCAGGGGATGCTGGAATACTTCCCTGCCTTTTACGTAAAGTAATAGATCGATCATATCTCATTGGAAGTTTATATTTTTCATGAAATAATATTATCGCCTCGTTGGTCTAGTGGTCGAAAGCGCTACTGCTGAACCTGGGTTCCATTCCCACGTCGGGCAAAGTGTTGGATTAGTGCCCGTTTGATGGCAATAGGCTAGCCCCCTATTAAAGGGAATTTAAACATAAATGGCGAAATATGGGTGTACTATTAAATTTGGTGTATATGGGTGTGCGATTATTTATCTGTATACTCCTGATCTCATATGTTTTTTTTTATTTTTTTATTTTTAATTGTATTTAGATCTATTTTGGTTAAAATTGCTGATCTTTTAGTATGCACGTGTTTCTGTGACAAATAAACCTATTTTTCTTTCTTTCTTTTCTTTTTTACTATTATAGGTACATCTCGGCCCAATCCTTCGGGGAAACAAGACGTGATGTTATGTTATGTTATAATAATATGTTTAACAGGCCAGCGCAACGGTCTATGGAAAATTTGGAAAAATGTTCACCTACAGAAAACATAATGATGCACAAGATTGAACGTGCACTTGGTGAACGTGGTACAGTCTTGTGTATCATTGATGTTTTTTCTGATGAGTTGCCGACTTTAGAGACTAAATTGAAATCGTATGCGGCTGCAGTTTTACCCATCCGTTTGAACTGGAACTAACCAATGGGTAACGGTATTTTAAAAGTAGGTAATAGGTAGGTAATAGGTAATACGGGCTGGTATCCGCAACTCCACGTCAAAGCGCGTATTTTGCGGACGGTATTTTAAAAGTAAGAATGATCTTAATATCTACTTAACCGCTGCGAAACAAAAAGCGGCTAAGTACGAGTTAGACTCACACACGAACGGTTCGGATCCACCGTACAATATATAGGTACCTACTAAATTACTATTTATTTTTATTTTTATAGGTATATTATATTTATTTTATGGGGATTATACGGGGTCCCCATAAACGAAATATAAGCAAATATAAAAAAAAATGTAGCAATCAATCAATTTGCCTAGAATTTTCCCTGTGTTGGGGTCGACTTCCAGGCTAGCCAGTTGCAGCTGAATACCAGTATTTTACATGGAGCGACTGACCTGACTGATATGACCTCCACAACTGGGTAATACGATACCCCTTCGTAAGACTGGTTGTCAGACTTTCGGGCTTCTGACGACCCGTAACGACTGTCAAAGATCCACAAACAGCCGGGGCCGACGGCTTAACTTGCTTTCCCAGACACGGAGGAGTCTCGGTATGTAAAGATTGAGGTCACCCATTCACGGACCAATCTCGGCAAGCGTAGCTTAACCTGATGGATCGACCCGTGCAGCTGCTATTACTAAAAATAAATATAAGTACCTATCTTTCCCAGACACGGAGGAGTCTCGGTATGTAAAGATTGAGGTCACCCATTCACGGACCAATCTCGGCAAGCGTAGCTTAACCTGATGGATCGACCCGTGCAGCTGCTATTACTAAAAATAAATATAAGTACCTATCTTTCCCAGACACGGAGGAGTCTCGGTATGTAAAGATTGAGGTCACCCATTCACGGACCAATCTCGGCAAGCGTAGCTTAACCTGATGGATCGACCCGTGCAGCTGCTATTACTAAAAATGTCGTCGGCAAGGTAGGATTAATCTACTGTGACGCCTAAGAAAAGCCTAGATTTTCTACAGGATTATCGGGAGAACCCAACACAAAGAGGGTCATAAACACTATGGGAAAGTCCTCGCCGCAACTGAATAATAAAGTTAGACGGAAAGGTAAGTTGTTGTAGTTTCTTGAAAACTTAAGCTTTTCATTATTATTATTACAAGCTTTATATTAGCTTGCTCTGTTCGTATGTGTTTCCGGTTACTCCTTTTGTCATCAATTTTTCAAGCACTTCCTGGCATCCGATTGAGCTGAAACTTAGCATACTTATACAACTACCGAGACATTTTGAAAAAATGATACCATGGAGCTGGTCTGATGATGGAGCTGGAAGTTGGGCATAGGAACTCCTCAAACAAACAAGATAGCACCATCGTGTTTGGACTCGTTGGTTATGTATTGACAAGTGCTTTGACCCTACGTGATGTTCAGGGCCTGATGATGGAACCGGAAGGTGGCCATGGGAAAACCTCAATCAAACAAGATAGCACCGTCGTGTTTGGACTCGTTGTTTATGTATTGACAGGTGCTTTGACACTAGGTGGTGTTCAGGGCCTGATGATGAAGCCGGAAGGTGACCATGGGAAAACCTCAATCAAACAAGATAGCACCATCGTGTTTGGACTCATTGGTCATGTATTAACAAGTGCTTAGACACCAGGTAGTGTTCAGGGTCTGATGATGGAGCCGGAAGGTGGCCATGGGAACTCTTCAATCAAACAAGATAGCAACATCGTATTTGGACTCGTTGGTTATATATTGACGAGGGCTTTGACACTAGGTGGTGTTCAGGGCCTGATGATGGAGTCGGAAGGTGGCCATGGGAAAACCTAATTCGTTAATTTTGTGAAGGTGATGGAACAAATATTAAAACAAATCCTAATGCTAAAAAGTAGAAAATAAAATATAAGTAAAAATCTTTTTAAAAACTAGCTTTTAATGAACTGAAAAGTACTAAATAAAACTTACGTAAACATAGAACTTTAATATTTTCTTAAAAGCTTGAGGCGTAAATGTTCTTCTTACACTAAACTTGAAGATAAGCGTCAAGGTTTTAAGAAAATATTAAAGTTCTATGTTTACGTAAGTTTTGTTTAGTACTTTAAGCTTGTTTTTAAAAAGATTTTTACTTATATTTTATTTGGTGTAAACAGCACAAAAACTTACATCGTTACAGCGTTATTATTGAGCTTTACACATATTTATTCTGATATTACTGTAGTACTGCACTGATATAAATTGGTTTTGGTACCTAAGAAAGTTTTTTTGTGAAAGGTAAGGTAGGTACCTGAGGCATGGGACATACACAAGAGACGTGGTACGGGCGAGGTGACGGTGTGGCGCGGGCGTTGCGTGGCTCCTTTTACAATGTATGTTCCGCGGCTCGACGCTCCTATACAATTCGTATGTATTATGAAAGGAACGGCGCAACGCCCGCGCCGCACGGTCTCCTCGCCACTCGCCACTTGTGTAAGTCCCGCGCCTTATGGTATTAGGTAGGTAGGTACCTCCTAGTCCTCTTCACGAAAAATTCACTGAAAATCCACCGAACGAAGTAGGTATTAGGTAGCTAGTAGGTACCTCCTAATTAAGGAACAAAAGGGTAAGTGGCAGTGTATTAATCAAGTCGCCAAGTCCATTAGCAAATGTTCGCGGGACAAAAGAGTTGGAAGACAATCGATATAAACGCGCGGTGCCGCAAAACGCTTCGTGTTTTCTAGGGAGACCATGACCACCGGTTTTTGTGGAAATCGCTCTCTGTTGCTCAGCGAGCCGTCGAGCGGTGTGCGAGAGATCGCGCGAACTTTAGTTCGTGATTACGCGACAATGTAGCCCCAGCATTGCAAAAACGAAGTAGGTAATAGCGCGGGCGGGCAACGCGGTAGGTCGGAGGCCCCAATTTCACGCGGACGAAGTCACAGGCAGAAGTTAGTTACAGATAATTTTGATAGGTATTCTAATTACAGCCCTTCAAAGTTATATTATATTCTCTCTGATTTTGCATCACTGCCAATATTTAAGTGTTCTTTATTCTCACAATAATAAGGTTGCTGGTGGGTGCTGCTTGAGTTGCTGTCATGCTGGGGCCACACTAACGATCAACGTCAATACCTATCATCGCCATAAACAACGCGATCGTAAATATTCCGATAAATATAGCGATAAATTGAGTGGCCACACTTGAACGGTCAAAGTCAATGCTCATTTATTTTTTTTGTTTACCAAATATTGTAAAACATTTTTTTTTTAATGAGTAACGGAGGAGTTTCTTGCCCATTCTTCTCCATACGAAAACTACCTTTTGGAAGGGGCAACTAGAATCAGTTCTATTTCTATGTATTTGACGTTCAAAAGTGCCTTTAATGTGCCTACTTGAAATAAATTATTTGACTTTGACTTTGACATTTGCCACCAGCCGAGTTATCGCCAAACGACAAACGCCAAAGTGAATGCCGTTGTCAAATTCTCGCAATAAGTTGAGGCTACACCTACGGTTAACGTCCATCATCGCGATAATCAACGGCGTTTCCCGTTGGTGTGGCCCCAGCATCAGAGGTAAATGAATTGTGAAGGTAATGTAGACGAGTACTCAAGCCGAGGCTTGTACAATAGGTTCGGCCGTTGAATCATGGCCGGTCCAAACTTTGCGTTATCGCGATAATGCATCCCGATTCCTTGCACACAGCTGTGTTTATATCGTCCGATATTTATAACGTCTGAGTATATTCTTCACTACAGCACCACCCGCACTACACCGTACTAACGTTATTAATGCAGGTGTTGGTAAGATCGCATGCGTCCTAATACAAAATGTTCTTAGAACATATCGGAATATCGCAGGACGGAGGAACGCAAGCGTTCTGCTTCTATTGCGTCATTATTATCCCGGCTGTGGGTAACATCGTGGCCGTCCTGAATTCCTGGTACAAAATGTACTGAAAACAGTTAGCGCAATAACGCTTGCGTTATTATCGACCGATAAATTGCCAGTACGAGTAACTTTATCATACCTACCTACTTATTTCAAAAGTCACTTGCTACTGGACTAATAAAAATCAGGCAAGGCAAGGCAGAAAAATAGGCAAGTAACCATCGAGATATAAGTACTAACGTACTAGAGAAGCTACGTCAAATAACTGAATTGTCCTATTCTTCGTATTGAATCTTTAGTTCGCTGCAGCGCTAAAATAATAACAATTCGTCTAAACCGTACCTAATTTACCACAGTGCTAGATTTGCTGCGGAAGTGTATTTATTCTCGGCAAAAAGGTCTTAAGCGCCATGTAAATCACGGCACTACGCGTTTTCTTCGACAAACTGCGGCGCGATCGCCGCAGTTGAACGAGACAAAGTAGGAATTTACGGTGTCTTCTCTAGTACGTTAGTACTTATATCTCGATGCAAGTAACGTAGTTATGCACCTACCTCTTAGAAATGCCAAGCGAAAAGCACGACATTGCACATAAAACACACACAGCTCCTACAGTCACTGACACATAGATCACTGGTCACAATTTGTATAATTCATTTTAAATACAGTACAGTTACACTTACACTGATCGCAATTAACAAAAAAAAGACGCGAACAAAATTAAAACAATAATGCAATAGGGGTAACTTCTCAGACCAACAAAAAAGGGTAACTTATAATTAATGAAGAGTTCGAAAATCGAACATCATTTAAGACGACCCACTGACCTTTTTACCAACTGAATAAAATTAATGTAGGTAGTCATAATCGTTGTTTTTTTATAAATATAACAGCGAAAAAAATATACAAATCTTTGCTCCACTTACATACATGTAACCAGATGAATAAATTAATAATGTATTCAAATAAAACTGTTTGGTATTTTGTAACACAGACGATAAAACAGTAGTATTGTTTTAGTGTTTCACACACTCACACCATAGAGAAAAATAGAATAGAACAGAATGAAGTACGGTACGTATTCGGCCTATTCTATTTTCAAAAACTATGAAAACGAATTTTAGATAGCTCTCTTGAAAACTTTGTCCAACCGCAAAATCGTGGATCGTGGGATTTCGGTATACCACCGAAATCCCACGATCCTCGATTATTCGGACGGACACTGACGAGCCCGGACGACGGACCGTGGGAAAGTGTAGGTACCTACGTACAGGGTATTGCAGACATCGGAAGCTCCTCGGTGTGCGGTGAGTGGCGGTCTGTGGTCATCAGCCGTGCGTGTCCGTCTGCAATATTGCCGATCGTCGTATTCCACCATACTGTTTAAGATTTATTCATTTAAGTACTTTGAATGGCTTTACCATTAAAAATTTTAAATGAATTAAGTCTGAAACAGTAGTAGAAAAGTGTTTCTACTACTGTCTGTATCCGGTATTTTACACCGATTTCCTGGATAATAATTCGTCACTCTCACGACCATGGTCGCCCTACATGGATGTCACCTACAAAAGAGCGATGATGGATTAGCGGTATCGTCTGAGACGCTTCTACACAGAGAGTATTCTGTTCTCTAATACTTTTTAATGAAATGTTTGTTTGTCTGGTTTCATTCTGACAGCACTGAAGACGATTAGGTAGTTTCTGTATCTAGAAGAGTAAAGGTATGATTCCGAACAACGCTGAACGCGACAGTCCTGCCGCAACAGTTTTTCCGCGTCACTATAACTGGTCTCCATACATTTTCTATAGACTTATTTTTTTCCTCAGGTCAAGGTCTACCTCTGTGCCAAATTTCATCAAATCTGTCCAGCCATTTTAGCGTGAAAGCGTAACAAACAAACTCACTTTCGCATTGATAATTAGTTAGGACTAACAAGTAATGGACTCACTCAATAAATATTAGTAACAATATATTTCTTAACAAATGTGGTAGTAAACTACCTACCCACATTTAACCTATAAACTGCCGTAAAGTTATGAGAATCCCTGCTGCAAGTTGAACACCGATGTGGAAAGCTTGTAGCAGAGATTCACACAGAAGTCCAGTCTGCTCAAGAACATCCCTGATGCGCTACAGAAGCGGAACAGCCCCATCAACACCCGAAACCCATTATTAATAAATGGATGCGAAGGGCGCTGCACGATTTTTGAGTGTAATCAACCCCCAGGGTGAACGTGTAAAAAGAGGTGTATAACGGATATGCCGCTATAATAATGTTTCAAGGGTTATTCTCGAGGGATGTAGAAATGAACTACGCTCGGAATCGGTATAACAGTTTATATTGGCAACAGCACAATCACAATCAGTCTTAATCAACGTTATAATACAAAAGTATGGCGGCCGGCGCACGATCGCAGCGTGCGCGGACCGAACTATCTTAGCGCGTGGCGGGGCCCGACTGACTACCCGAGCGAGTCCGAGCGAGCGCGGGCGGCGGGAAGGTACCTATCTTTGATGCAGCGACGGGGTTGCAACAACACAACGCTACACACTCCCCCTCTAGTTCGAACATAGCGCCCTCGCGTTCGGGCTAGCAATCAAATCTACGCGGGCGACCGCGTCTGCGCTTCTCTCTAACCGGGGCCTCGACATCACCGATGAATGGAGTCAAATCAGAGACGTGGTAACGTCCTACGTGCTCACCTCTAGTAACTCCCTCCACCAGGTAAGTAGTAGGGCTTACTACTTCGCGGATGCGATAAGGGCCATCCCTCCGGGGTATAAATTTCGCAGACTGCCCGGGGCTGACATCATTCATTCCTTGCGTTTTCAACAAGACGAGATCACCTACCTTGTATTCTGGAGGGGCGCGTCTGCCTTCATCTGCGTACTTCTTCTGCAGAGACTGGTTACGTTCGTGGACATCTCGGGCGTCGAGCAACACCGTCGATAACTTACGAAGATAAGGAGTGATATTGTGGACGAAATTATCGCTGTCCACAATGGTCTTCATGTCTGCCACGACGTCCGATGGCGCGCGCAGCTCTCTCCCAAAGGTAAGGAAAGCTGGTGAAAATCCAGTGCTCGCTGTAACAGCGGAGTTCATCGCGAACCTTATGGCCGCGAGATGAGTATCCGCGAGATGAGTATATGCGTGATCCTTTCCTACCAATATCGCTAACTGTGGTTTAAGGTCACGATTTTTCCTCTCAACGGGGTTCGCTTCTGGATGATACAACGGCGTCAAAGACTGTTTGATACCCATCACGTGACAGGCCTGCTGCATCACCTCTGCAACAAACTGAACTCCGTTGTCGCTGATCATCCTGCGCGGGACTCCATACCTAAGAAAGACCTCGGATATTAAAATCTCAGCGCATTCCACGCTGGTAGCCTTTTCCAACGCAAATAGCTCAACCCAATGGGAGCACGTGTCTTCTAGGATTAATATCCAACGGTTACCCTTCGGAGTCTTTGGTAGGGGTCCGAACAAGTCGACAGATACCACTTCAAATCGCCGGGTGGGTGCAGGAGTCTGGAGTAGTCCTGCAGGCTTCCTGTTATCTATCTTGTATCGCTGGCAAGCTGCACAGCGTTTAATATAGTCTGTGACAAAGGACTTCATACCTGGGCAAAAGTACCGTATCCTGATTCGTTGCAGGGTACGTTCAGCACCAAAGTGGCCTGCTGTGGGAGCGTCGTGGTATTCTACGAGGACGGCTTCTCTCTCGTGTTTAGGGACCACGAGACAGGCGGACTCAGCATCTTCCGATTCGGGTGCGCACCTGTATAATATACCATCAGATACCAGGTATCCTCTCTCAGACCACCCTCTCCCCCTGAAGGGATCGTCGGTAGTCTCTAGGTCCTCAACGATACTCTTCAGCTCTGGGTCCTTGAGTTGGTTACAGCGCACATCCTCAGGTGTCCTATCTGGCATATCTACTGTTACTAAGCATACCTCGCAACCAGCTGGGTTTTCCTCGCAACAAGCTGGGCGGCTCAGTGCATCGGCAATCACATTCACCTTTCCGGGAGTGTACTGTATCTGTAAATTATAGGCCTGAAGGGTCAGTGCCCATCTGGCAAGACGTCCACTGGGAGACTTAAGACTCATCAGCCAACGTAGCGGCTGATGGTCGGACTTAACCACTACTTCTGAGCCTTCTACGTAACCTCTGAACTTCGTTACCGCCCAGACGACGGCAAGAGCTTCGCGCTCTGTGGTGGTGTAGTTGCGCTCGGCTGGCGAGAGTAGGCGACTGGCGTACTCTATGGGCCTTTCGTCGGGGCCCTCCCCCTGCATCAAAACTGCGCCGAGACAGTAGCCGCTGCTATCTGTCCGGAGGGAGAAAGACTTGGACTCGTCAGCCTGGCGAAGAATGGGAGCAGTGACCAGGAGCTCCTTGATTCGCTCAAAAGCAGCTTGCTGCTCATCATGCCATCTCCAACTGCTGTTCTTCTTGAGCAGGTCAGACAAAGGCTTGGCGATTGTAGCATAGTTCGGTACAAACCTTCGAAACCAGCTGGATGTGGCCAGGAAACCTTTGAGCTGCCTTTCGTTCTTTGGGGCAGGCATGTCAGCAATAGCTGAGGTTTTCTCTGGGTCTACTTGCAGACCTCCAGGAACAATTATGTGACCAAGGAATTTCACAGAGTCACGGGCGAAACAGCTTTTCTTTCGATTGACTCGAAGGTCGAACTTCCTGAGTCTGTCGAAGACTGCTTCGAGATCTTCAATATGACCTTCGAAACTCGGTGACAAGATTATTAGATCATCCAGATATCCAAGAATAGTCACAGGCCTACTTCCTTGGGGGTCTGGTGGGATATCGGAGCCGTCACTTACCTTGTGTCCAGGCACACTTAGGTTTGACTTGAAACGATCTATTAATCTCTGAAACGTGGCGCCAGAGTTGCGAAGACCCATCGGCATCCTCTTAAATCTATAAGTGCCGGAGGGTGTAACGAATGCAGTTTTGTCGCGGTCCTCTTCAGCGACACAAACTTGAAAGTAACCGGAGTGGAGGTCTAGCGTCGTCATGTAGCTGGTCGTCTTCGCTGCATGAAGCACGTCTTCCATGCGCGGGAGCGGGTACCTATCCGGCTCAGTCACAGCGTTGAGCTTACGGTAGTCCACACAAAGGCGGACACCGCCATCCTTCTTCGCAACTAAGACGACGTTCGCAGCCCACGGAGACTCACACTCCTCTATTACATCTGCGCGCAGCAGCTTGTCAAGCTCACCATCCAACAACTCTCTCTTACCTTGCGACATCCTATACGGTGGTGAAGCGGTCGGTTCCTGCTTCTCGTCAACCCGGATATGATGAGTTGCGTAAGTTGTAGGGGGTCCTTCGGTGGCGAAGCGCTCAACTCTCTTAGTTATGAGCTGGTTGAGTTGTGTCCTTTGAGCAGGTGACAGCTTCGTACCTTCATCCTCTCTCAGCGCCAAGCCGGTGGTATCAACCTGCATCAGCTCTGCATCGCCGGTGGATGTAATGCTAAAAGACTGTACAAAAGTAAACTTCTGCCCTGGGAAATCACTAAAATGCCAACAGTTATGTAGGAGGTCCACTAATATACCTGCTCTAGCGATAAAGTCCTGTCCTAGAAGCGTCCTATTATTTGCTTCTGGTATCACTAGGAAAGTGGTGGGGATAACGCGTCCCTGTATAGTGACGTTCGTGTCACATGATAACAACTCACGTACCTGCTGCGTTCCATCGGCGAGGCCGAGGTTACGACGTGTTTTCGTGAAAGCGGTCCCACTGTCCAATAATATTTTATAGAGTCCGGGACTAGCGAGACTCTCAGTAGCACCTGTATCTAGCACTGCAACACCTACTAAAGACGCAACTTCTATCTTGACTGTAGGGTGTGACAGATCAGATTCATGGGTGATAGCACTTTGGAAACTCACCTTATCGGCGGCGGCGGCGGCAGGGGGCGTGCCTTTACACGTCGGACACTTCGAGCGTATTACTCCTTGTCGGCCGCAGCCGTAACAAGCCAACGGTGCATTATTATCTTGGTCACCCGATTTTATTTTAATTTTGCATTCATCTATCGAATGGCCAAACCGTTTACAGAAAGCGCAGCGCGGTCGAACACGTTTCGTATTCGAATTCGCATCGTTACAAATATTCGAACTAGAATCGGACACAGCGCGCGAAGGGTTACATTGATTATCCGTCGCCGTCGGAGGGTTAATGTTTACATTTCGAGATTTCGCGGAACTTGCAGTGTTATTACTGTTATTAGTCGAGATACTCGCGTTACGAGATTGAATTTGTGACTTAGTATGACTTACCTCGCCTAGCGTTTCCTCAACATACCTTGCTCGCTCGAGTAGACAGTCGACACTATTTACACTATCGCGTGACACTCTTTTACGGAACTTACGATGTAAAAGGCCGTAAACTATATCTACTTGCATAACATCTGGTATCTTATAGGATATACGCGACATTTCTGCCCGCACTCGCGATATAAAGGAATCGACACTATCGTTATCACTTTGTTCGCGCGCGAATATTTCTCGTATGATCCGGTGGGCGGGGCGCGGGGCGCCGTACATGAATCGCAGGCGGCGTATCGCGGCGTCCCAGGTCTCCACGGTAGATTTCACGCCTTGCCACCACACTGCGGCGTCTCCGGTGAGCAGCATAGGTAGACCACGAAGGGCGTGTTCGTCGGATACACTTGCGCACTCTTTGTAGATGAGCACGCTCTCGACAAACGCTTCTAGGGCTTCGGTACTGCGGGCGGCTCCGTCGAAGCGGGCCGTGCACCGGGTAAAGTTGTTATGCATACCGTGCATGCCATGCACGGTCGGTCCAGTGTGTGCAGCGGTGGGTTGAGTCGGTCCCGTAGGGTCACCATTCGTTGACGTCGGCGTCGACGTCGCGACGCTCCTCATAACGTTGGATAACAAACGTGTGAGCTGTTCCTCGGACATGGAAATCATGTTACTACATGCCGTTGTCGGGATCGGTGTAGCCGTTGCCATGGTGTTCACGGTCGCGGGGTTAGCTACCGCGTGGCTTTCCTCATCACTACTGGAACCATCGTATTCTTCCTCGTTTGCGTGCGCGCGGCGTGTTTTCGGCGGCATTTTCTCGACGGTAACACTCGGTGATGAACGCAAACGGTAAATAACGGCACTATAGTCCAGTAGGTACACTGATTACTCGATCCGTGACTAGGTAAAACACTGTTTTCGCGTGGATTGTTCGCACTCGCGTCGGTTATCTTCGGTTTCGTAGGTACTTGCCGTATGGGGTGCGTGGACAGGAAACCTCCCCGTGTGCCCGGGGGCTGGAGTTCCCTTACGGATACGTCCGTGGGGAAGGCCAGTTTCTGGGACGGTGCACCCTGGGGTGCGGGCAATGTTTCTCCAATGGGTGCTGTGTGTTAGACACACGGTACCTAGTGGAGAGGCATTGCCCGTATGCCAATATCCTGTCGGTGGGGCGCTCTAATGTGTACTCGGAGGAGTACACGTTTAGTAGCGTCTTGAGCGGGCTCGGCGTGCACTAACCCTGCCGTCGGGCAGGCAGGAGGAAGTCCTTCCTGCTGCCACCGTTGGTCTCGTAGCCCCGAAGAGTGTCAAGGTCATGTCTCTGGCATTTGACGGGGGTCGAGGGTCTTGGCTTAACCGCCCGGGCCGCGAGGAAGAAATCCTCTATAAAAAATTACCCCAAACCTCCAAGCGGCGGCGCACCGTGAGGGAGGTTGATAGCTTGGCTGATGGGTAGCTATGGAATCAGTCGCTAGTGCGAACCAATATTTTTGAGCCAGTACAGATTGTTTAATACTCGTGGGAACAACTATGAATAATAAACATATAAAACACAACGAAGAGAGACAGGGAGAGAGAGAGGGAGAGGAAGGAAGCGATGCGCGGTCGGAGTCCGACGCGGCATCGAGTTCTAGCTCGTGCACGAGCCTGGAGCGCGAAGTGGTGGTTGTGGGGCCTTCCGGGAGAAAGTTCTTCCGGAAGCGCCCCAAGACGGGGTCATCCTCGGACGAGGGGACCACGAGCCGGAGGAAGATCCACTCCGGCCGCAGGGGCGGAACCCGCGTGAAGGGGGTGGGAAGAGGGCTCGCCACCAAGGTTCTCCTTGGTGGCGAGCCCTCTTCCCGAGGGGGAGGCCGGAGATGCGAGCCTAGATAGCCCAGCCGAGCCGGCTCAGCGAGCCGTGAGTCCCAGGGAGGTGACAGGGAGTGAGCTGGGCACTGCTGGTGGCCCCAATACGCAGGGCTCAGCTAGGTTCGCAGAGATCGTGGTCTCTGCCATAAACAATGTGGCCTTGAAGAGGTTGAAGACCTCTAAAGACAAGGCCATAGCAGAGGCCACGGCCTCCATAGTGGCGGCAGCGGAGGCCTCCCGCAGGGGGACCCCGTCGGACGGAGTGTCCGAGATGCGGGCGGAGGTCGCACGCCTGACGGCCGCGATGGAGCTTCTCCGAAAGGAGAACGCGGAGCTCCGCGCGGACCTGGCAAGGCTCCGAGGAGCCGGCCCTCGGGCGGTTGTGCAGGGGGGGAAGCAGCAGGGGCAGGGTCAGCCCGTGCCTGCTGTTGCTGAGGACCGGGTTCTGAGCCTGGTGCGGCAGGAGATGGCCGAAATGCGGAGACGATTCTCCGCCCTAGAAGCCATCGTCCTGCGCCCCCCCTTGACGGCAAGCCAGTCGGCCCCCGGCCAGCGGAAGGAGGCGACGACATATGCCGCCGTCGCCGCCGAATCTGCCGTGGCCAATCCAGCCTCGCCGGGGCAGAATAAGGGCGGGGCGGCTAAAAAGGCCGGAGCCGCCAAAAAGGCGGCGAGGGCCCCGGCTCCGGCCCCAGCCCCGGTGGCTAAACGACCGCCCCCACCTCCGACTGTACCCGCACCTTCCCTACCTCCCCAAGCCGATGCTGAATGGCAAGTGGCCGGGGAGAAGAGGAAGGCGGCTAGGAAGGCAAGGGCGGCCAATAAGAAAAAGGCGAGGCGGCAGCGGCGGAAGGAGCGAAGCGTTGCGGCTAGGCTCCACGCCCCGAAATCCGCAGCTGTAGTGGTCACACTACAGCCGGAAGCGGCAACGAAGGGCGTGTCCTATAAGGACGTATTTGCCAAAGTGGCGGAGGTGGTGGACCTAGGGGAGCTCGGTGCTGCCGGAGGTATCCGACTGAGGATAGCTGCCACCGGGGCCCGAATGCTAGAGTTCCCCGGTCCGGCTGGTGGCACGGCCGCTGACGCCCTGGCTGAAAAGCTCAGGGCGTCCCTTAACGCGGACGAGGCCCGAGTGTCCAGGCCGACTAAGTGCGCTGAAATGCGCATCCAGGGCCTGGACGACTCGGTCACGAAAGAACAGGTTGTGGCCGCCGTGGTCGGGACTGGGGGGTGCTCTGCCGAGCAGGTTAAGGCTGGCACCATCGGTCCCGACTACAGGGGCATGCAAGCTGTAACGGTGAGCTGCCCCGTGGCGGCGGCCAAGAAAATAGCCGGGGAGGGCCAAAGGCTACTGGTGGGCTGAGTGTCCGCGCAGGTCAAACTGCTCGAACCCAGACCTCGGAGGTGCTTCCGCTGCCATGTGGGCGACCACGTGGGAGCTAAATGCACCTCCGAGGTTGACCGCAGCGATGCCTGCTACCGCTGCGGTCAGCCCGGTCACAAGGCCGGCACGTGCAAGGCCACGCCGCACTGCGTCGTATGTGCGGCGGCAGGCAAGCCGGCCGACCACCGGATTGGGAGTAAGGCCTGCGCTCCACCGAAGCCTGGCAAAGCCAGGGGCAGGGGCAAGCCCTCCGCCACCACCGCCACCACCGCCGTCACCGCCGCAGCCGCCGCCACCGCCACCGCCGCTGCCGCCTCCACCACCGCCGTCGTCGCCGCCGCTGCCGCTGCGGCAGGGCCCTCGCATGGGTCTCGGGAGGGGGTTGAAATGGAGTGCCAATAATGGCCCCATTTCGCCTCCTCCAGGCGAACATCAACCACTGCGCCACCGCTCAGGATCTTTTGCTCCAGAGCATGGCGCAGTGGTCGATTAATATCGCCGTGGTCGCTGAGCCGTACTTTGTCCCGCCCAGGGATGACTGGGTGGAGGACCTGAGCGGCTCAGTGACCCTTATTTCGTCGGCCGCCGCCGGTACCCCGTCCCTCGAGGCTGTCAAGAGAGGACGGGGTTTCGTGGCAGCACGGTTCGGGGAGATTGTCGTGGTAGGGGTGTACTTCTCCCCGAACCGAACTCTCGCCGAGTTCCACAACTCCCTTGCGGAGTTGAAAGTCGTCGTCGTCGGGTTCCGTTCCCTCCCCGTGCTCGTCCTCGGGGACTTCAA
The DNA here is from genome assembly GCA_947522985.1 of Lithophane socia. Classification (NCBI taxonomy): domain Eukaryota; kingdom Metazoa; phylum Arthropoda; class Insecta; order Lepidoptera; family Noctuidae; genus Lithophane; species Lithophane socia. The sequence continues at coordinate 18,317,380 of OX383252.1, forward strand.
CGCCAAGAATGTGGCTTGGGGTTCCCGGTATACGGACACACGGGGCAGGATGGTGGAGGACTGGGCTCTGGAGACAGGCCTGGTCGTCCTAAACCGGGGTTCTGTCCCCACGTGTGTGCGGATGCGGGGTGAGTCGGTGGTGGACATCTCGTTCGCCAGCCCCGCTCTGTCACCGCGTGTCACTGACTGGCGCGTCATGGAGGGGGTGGAGACGTATTCCGACCACCGGTATATCCGGTTTGACGTCTCCGCCCAGTCCTCGAGCGCGCCGGTCCGACAGGCCCCGAGTGGTCCGCGGTGGGCGCTGAAGCAGCTGGACCGGGAGCTCCTCCTGGAAGCCTCGATCGTGCAGGCCTGGGTGTCATCACCGGACAGGCCTGCCGACATCAACGACGAGGCGGAGTGGTTCCGGGAGGCCATGTCCAATATTTGTGACGTGGCAATGCCCCGGGCCCAGCCCGGACGTGCTTCGCGCCAGGTGAGCTGGTGGTCGCAGCAGCTGACGGCTTTGCGCCATGCGTGTGTTGCTGCGCGACACCAGTACACCAGGCACCGCAGGCTCCGTATCCGCCCTCCGGATACGGAAGCCATTGAGGCGGAGCTGTATGAGGGGTACAGAGCGGCGAAGACCGCCCTCCAGGCGGAGATCCTGCGGGCCAGGGCAGTGGACCGCGAGGAGATGCTGGAGACTCTGAACAGAGATCCGTGGGGACGCCCATACAAGATAGTGCGGGAGAAACTCCGCCCATGGGCTCCCCCGCTGACGCAGAGTCTCCGGCCTCAGCTTGTGGAGGACGTGGTGAGCGCTCTGTTCCCTTCGAGAGGGGAACATACCTCCCCGCTCATGGCTCCGCCTACTGCGGTGCTTGATGCGGACCACAACACCGACGAAGACGACGATGCTCCGGAGGTGACCGAGGTAGAAATGAGAGTGGCGGTGCGAAGGCTGAATGCCAAAAACACCGCCCCAGGACCTGACGGCCTACCTGGGAAGGCCTGGGTCCTGGCCATGGAGGCTCTCGGGCCTCGACTAAGGGGTCTCCTAAGCGCATGCATGGAGAGGGGCCAGTTTCCACTTCGTTGGAAGACGGGGAAACTGGTCCTCATAAAGAAGCCGGGGCGCCCTGCGGACTCTCCGTCCGCTTATCGGCCCATCGTGCTGCTCGACGAGGTGGGCAAGCTCTTTGAAAGAGTAATTGCAAACCGCCTCGTCGGGCGGCTGGTGCGGGTGGGGCCGGACTTGGCGGAGAGCCAGTTTGGTTTCCGCAGAGGGCGCTCTACGGTGGACGCCATCATGCGCGTACGGGCCCTCACGACGGGGGATGCTGTGGCCCGGGGTGGGGTCGTCTTGGCGGTGTCTCTCGACATCGCCAACGCCTTCAACACCCTGCCCTGGAGTTGCATAAGGGAGGCACTCCGGTACCACCGGATGCCGACCTACCTCTGTCGTGTGGTCGAGGCCTATCTGACGGACAGGGCCGTCATCTACCCCGGTCACCAGGGAGTGTGGAACCGGCGGGAGATGTCGTGCGGTGTTCCACAGGGATCGGTCCTGGGGCCGCATCTGTGGGACATCGGTTACGACTGGGTGCTGCGCGCCGACCTCCCCAGTGGCGTCAGTGTAGTTTGCTACGCTGACGACACGCTGGTCCTGGCACAGGGGAGGTCGCACCAGGCGGCGGCCGAACTAGCGACACGCGGGGTTGCGACAATCGTCGATAGAATCCGGCAGCTGGGACTCGAGGTGGCCTTGCACAAGTCCGAGGTCATGTGTTTTCATGGCCCTCGGAACGCGCTACCGTCGGGTTCCCAAATTACGGTAGGAGGGGTTCACATCGGCGTCGAGTCGACGATGAAGTACCTAGGACTCGTCCTCGACAGCCGGTGGAACTTCGTTGAGCATTTCCGACGTTTGGCTCCCAGGCTGGACCGGGCTGGAGCTGCCTTGGGGCGTCTCCTGCCCAATCTGGGGGGTCCAAACGCCTCCTGCCGGAGGCTCTACGCGAGGGTCGTGCGGTCCATGGCCCTTTACGGGGCACCGGTGTGGGCGCGTTCCCTTAGGCTGCGGCCAGCCCGCCGGTTGAACGCGTCCCAAAGGGTCATGGCCATTCGGCTGGCCCGGGGATACCGCACGGTCTCCCGCGAGGCGGCGAGCCTCCTGGCCGGATTACCGCCATGGGATCTGGAGGCGAAGGTCCTCGCGCACATATGGGAGTGGCGCGAGGAGATGAAGCGCCGGGGCGTAACTCCGCTGCCGCGAGAAATCGCGGCTCAGCGGACAGAGCTCCGGCAGGATCTCATGGCGGCATGGAGAGTGCGATTGTCGCAACCCAGTGCTGGGCACGCCACAATTGCGGCGATAAGTCCCCTCTTTGAGGAGTGGCTAGAGAGGTGCCACGGCGTCCTCACCTTCCGCCTGACGCAGGTCCTCACCGGACACGGTTGCTTCGGGAGGTTCCTGTTTCGTATAAGGCGGGAGGAAACGCCCGGGTGTCACCACTGTGTGGATCGCCCGGAGGACACGGTGGAGCATACGGTGGAGGTCTGCCCCGCTTGGGCGGAGCCCCGCCGTGTCCTCTTGGAGGCGATTGGCGGCGGTGACCTCTCGCGTCCGGCTCTGGTCCAGGCCATGGTACGGAGCGAGAGGGCATGGGAAGCAGTCACCTCCTTCTGCGAAGCAGTAATGCTCGCGAAGGAGGAGGCGGAACGCGTGAGGGAGAGGCAAAGTTTGCGCCCTTACGCCCCTAACCGCCGCCGCCGCTGGAGACGCCCTGGGCGTCGGGAATCCCAGGCGGATTCCCGGCCACCATAGGCGCGGGCTTGCGGACGGCGAGCAATGGGTAGCTCGCCGTCCGATCAGGACCAGGCCCGGGTCGATGGCGCGTCGTGTTCCACGCGCGCCTCAAAGAGATGTCAGCACAATTGGCGGGGTCCGCTAGGACCGATGCCTGCCAGGGTTGCGGGTTAGTCCGAAAGGGATACCGGGACCTTGGCAACAGGCAACTGAAGGAACACGGGTGGGTTTTAGTCAGTAAAAGTCTGACACGCCCTTCCGCTCCACCCAGAGCGGGAGAAGTCATTGGATGATTTCCCACCCTCAAAAAAAAAAAAAAAAAAAAAGGTACTTGCCGTACGGAGCACGTGCCACGAGTTGGGCGCAATTTATAACGGATATGCCGCTATAATAATGTTTCAAGGGTTATTCTCGAGGGATGTAGAAATGAACTACGCTCGGAATCGGTATAACAGTTTATATTGGCAACAGCACAATCACAATCAGTCTTAATCAACGTTATAATACAAAAGTATGGCGGCCGGCGCACGATCGCAGCGTGCGCGGACCGAACTATCTTAGCGCGTGGCGGGGCCCGACTGACTACCCGAGCGAGTCCGAGCGAGCGCGGGCGGCGGGAAGGTACCTATCTTTGATGCAGCGACGGGGTTGCAACAACACAACGCTACAGGTGCAATTTATTATGCACGAAATAATGGGTCTTTTAATAGAGGATTTATAGCATGTGTGTAGATAAATACTCTAGTACAACGTGCAAACTTGCGAGCCATCATATTGGCTCTTACCGATAACGCCTTCTTTTCTTTTTCAATATGCTCAATTGCTCATCATCTCTGAGGTCAGCGGTCAAAATTATGCCTCAAGTAATTCACCTTATATGCCCTTTCAAGTGACATTCTGTTTAACTTGACAGGAGGCATGATACTAGTATTAGAACATCAACCGCGGGCACCAAATACCATGACTTCACTTTTTGCGACGTTGTAAACCAATCTAACTCTATGTATACTTACCTATTCTTCACAGATGGTCACCAAACTCCTAAATCCACAAACCGAGGCGCTCAGCAGCGCCATATCATCAGCGTATCTAATGTTTTCACATACTCCGTCAATGTCACAACCGGCGCGCTCTCTGCTGAGCATATAGGTAGATTGAAGAGCGTGGATGAAGTCAACCACGCACACCTCACCCTGCACTCCAACCTATACGGTTCTGAAAAAGCCCCAGCCCAGCGTACCTGAGTGATCTGACCTCAATACCAGCATGTTTATGAAATCTGCAGGAACTCCAGCGTCCTACAAGTTCCTCCAGAGAATACTGTATGCGACCAGATCAAAAGCTTTGGAGAGGTCATGGAAGCAAGCATACATAGGTGTGTGTGATTTTAAAGGGGTTTTCACCATCATGTCTATGCTGCATTAATATAAACTTACTTAGTATAGAAATTTCGATGTTCTGTCACGTGGCAAAAAGAGCCAGAAGGTAAAAATATAATCATCGGCTTCCTGACCTTGTCCCATGTTACTTGGGGTCTGGGTAGCGCATTTTCGTCATCTTTCAAAAGTCAGACTGTCAAATAAAAACAATTATTGATAATAAACACGATTGCCAATAGTCGCAGCATAAGCAGCTTTTTGTATCTATTTGCGATAGCTTAAGAGCGTTTATTGAAAGTGGGCAATGTCAAATATTTGGCTGTTTTGATTAATTTGGCAATATTACTTTATGGAACTATGAAATATCGCTAGGTAAATATTTGACAGTTATTTGCGACGTTGTCAATTTTTAGAATCGACGCTTATTTCATATTCAATTTTACATACATACTTAAGTAGGTACCTAAGTAAAATAGTGCCTATATAAAAGTCTTATGGTGCAAGTAAGTACATGCATCATATGACTTTTATATAGGCACTATTCGTCAACTTTCGGCCTTACACATTACTGAAAGTGGGTCCGATCATGGATCTAAATTGTAGGATACAGAAATATTCAAGCGATTGGTCTGATCCCTAAGTGCGATCGAAAAATCATAAGATGTCTGTACCTATCCTTGAGCTCATAATAATAGGTACCTAATAGGCAGCTTTACAGCTGGAGCATAGACACCGTGGCAAGACTGGCAACTTGTAAATAAAGTAACTAGATAGGTATCTAGTAGATACATACCTACGTAACTAGGTATGGAAAAGAATAAGTACAATATAATATTTTTATTTTATGGTAAAATAAACCTCCAGGCGAAGTGAAAACCTCCTTATTGTATACGCCATCTCTGTAGTTACAGTTTAACTTTTATAAACTTTACACGCATGAATCCCAAAACACAAGTTAGTTGAGAGTTTTGAACACAGATGGCGCGCGTAGCAATAGTTCTGTTTCAAGACAACTGTTTTTTTCCAGAAGAATCTGCTTGCTTCTCTTCGATGTTCCTCGTTTTTCACCCGACTGTGGCGAAGCCAAAAAAGGAGAGTTATGTTTGTCATGTAGGTATGATGCTACAACGCTCTTTAGGTCGTCTGAATGGACTGGACTACATTTGTACATAATTCGATAATTCGTGTTGATATTTGAAATTTTATTATTTAAATAAAATAAACAAGTATCAACACGAATTACCGCACTATTTATTGTACAGAGTTAACAAGTTTTTTTTTTTTTTTACATTTCACGCGTTTTTTCAGTCTCAACGTTGGCCAGACTATTTACGAGATGATCGCTTTTAAAATAGCACGCAGTCTCACGCTCCCCTAAGTACTCATTCTACTCTTTGCTCACGCTTCGCTACACTCTTTCAACGACAAAAGCATGATGAATAGCAAGCAGTCGTCAAGCAGTGGATACCTACTAGACATAATACAATAACTAACAAAGGAGGTAATGAAACAAATCAACAATTAGTTATTTACTGTAATTTTATAAACTTTATTTAATTTATGATTTATTATAAATAGACAACAGGAATGTTAGCGTGTTTACATACGAGGACCCTTTCCAACTACAAAACAAAACTACCTCTATCGCGGTCATCAATCATTTTACAGACCTATTTTGAGTGGGTGAAAGTTCCAATGGGTAATGGCTAGCAGGACAAGTTTCACTATGTCGCTACGCATTTATATTGTTCGTGATCAGAGGGGCAATACCCGTAATTTTAAGAACGTTCAGTCTGATCTCAGAAGTCCTCTAGATGTACCATTTTTATCTCACGAAGCGACGCGCGCTTTACTTGTGTAACAAGAGGCCCTAGACAAAGTGACATTCTATCAGCGCTAACGATGATGGAAAAGGCAAAAATGTATGGGACTGACATAAGCTAAAAAATGTATGGGACTGACATAAGCTATCGAAAAGCTTCTGTCAATTCTGTTGAAAATCGTTGTAGAAATACGAAACGCTTTCGAAGCGATTGTTACTTATCTAGGCCCTCAAGTCTACAAATAAGCTGTGCATGTGTGCAGTAATATGAGTAGCCTCTGCACGTAACACACGTTATACTCCCGCCGGTGTCTCGGACGGTACCAAGAGCTTCTGCGCTTACACACATTTACAGCGTGTTTACCTAGTACCTACCTCTAGTTTCCCTACATTTTGGCAAGTTTTTGACATTAATAGTCGCAGAGTTGAGATTGCGGCTAGATTTTGAACGTTTTTAATTACGGGAATTGGTCTTAAGGTTTCTGTGCCTGACAACTAAAAGTGTGCAAAGGTTTACCAAGTTTACGGTGAAATGGCGGATTGATATTGCTAGTGATATAGAAAAATATATTTCACCCGAAAGATCCATCGCTTTGAAACAAAATTACGAGTTCCTTCATTACTTTTCGCTTCTTTGTGACAAGAAAACTTTGTCCACAATATTTACCGAAAACTTGGTGAACAAACCCATACAATATTTTGAACTTTACTATGCAGTAGGTAACATTGGTTAGAACACACACGCAGAACATAATATTGATCATTACATACATATTAACATCACGCTTGTATGCCCCGCAGGGAAAGACCTACATTTTGACAGTTTCGTTTAATATAATTGTGAAAAGTTTCGTTAAGTATATTGTAAGTAAATAATACTACAATTAGTAAATAATACAATTATCAAAATCGTTTTAATTCGCTTTTCATTCTAGAGAAGTAATTGTTACTAAGTAGTACTTATTTAATAACTTTTTTTTGTTATTTTATTAGCATTTGTATTCATCATTATTATAATTATTTTTTATAACTTGTTACATAATAATTATTTGGGCTAGCCCCTGACTTATATGATCATATTTTACTAGCTTTTGCTCGCGGCTTCGCCCGCGTGGATGTCGGAAAATATCCCACGAGTTGATAAACTCAATCAAGTCACTGTCTAATAATATTATTTTTAAAAACTCGGAAAATTCAAGGAAATATATTTTTTTAATAAGCAAAAAAGTTTCTGCGCCAATTATTAGGAACCATTAATTTAAAAACTCACCGAAGGAACAAAAAATTTCAATCACTACTCATAGAAGAAATTGACATTGGAATAGTCGCGATTATTTAAAATCCATAGTTGCGCGCGTGTCGTGTTCAAAGCCATGTTCGGTGAACCTAAACGCGTGGTCGCGCCCACAGATGGCGTTTTCCGGTTTTCCGAACAAAAGGTGACCTGCACGCGACGATCACGTATTTGCGCGGCGATCGCTTTTAAATAGGACGCGGGGATAAGATGCGGAACCTTTACAACATTGGAAGCACATCGATTTTTCCAAGAATATACCAACAAAATCTTCAAACAAAATTACATTTTCTAAAGGTTAGTTGATACCAAATTCTTTTCGTTTGTAGTGAAGTGTAGTACTGCAGCTATAGCATTTAACATGTGTTTTCTTCCTGCGTAGTCCGTTGACATTAGGTACGCCATTACAACGTTCTTCAAATATTCTAGGTTCGCTCCTTCGCGGGATTGGATGCGGCGTAACCTGGAAAGTGTGATCAGGAATTAATTAGATTAGAAAGAAAATCAGGGATGCACTTAGAACTAGTTTATATTATACCACTTTGTTTCAATTTAAAGTTTTAATAGTATAGAAAAGAAAGAGAAGCGCTATGACACAAGGCTTGTAATTTATTTATTGCAAAATAAGAAGCGATTGTCTATTTACTCAAAATTACGATTTTTGACGTTTGAATGTCACTTAACTTTAAGTTTATAAATAAACCCCAATACTATTAACATAATCCGTGTTAATATTATATATTCGAACTAACTCTGTCTGTCTGTATGTTTTTCACGCCTAAACCACTGAACGGATTTGGATAAGATAGACGGCATCCTGGGGAAGGACATAGGCTACTTTTTATCGACATGCCACGCGGGCAAAGCCGCGGGCGGAAGTTAGTTATTCTTAAAAATGTTACCTGTCAATCTCCTCTTTCAGTGTCCTTATAACTTCTTTGAAGCGTTCTTTTTCTATTGTAGCCTCACGCTGACAATCTCTGTAAAACATAATAGCAAATATTCAAACAATTAAAATAAAACTCTGTTTCGTTATGTCGATGATGGTACAAATCGTCTCATTTAAAAGTGCACGCCCCTCCACTGCTCCTTGTATTTTAAGTATAAGCATAATCAGACTATAATGTTCCCACTGCTTGGACACAGCCTCCACTCTGTGGGAGGGAGTGGGCCATTATCTACCACGCGGGCCCAGTGCGGGTAGTTAGATGTCACATATCTGCAAGTATTTGTTCGAGATGTTTTCCTTTACAATATTCTGATTTAATAGAGTGTCCATGGAGTTTCTTGCACGTTCTTCTCCATAGGAACCTACTACGTTTTGGAATGGGCAACTAGCTTCATCTTTCTGACTGACCGACCCCTTGACAATTCAAAAGTGCCTGTAATTCGTTTATTTGAAATAAATGCTTTAAGTTTTGAGTTTTTTGAGTTTTACCGTTTTGAGAGCAGTGGTGTTACAAAATAAAGCGCCTGCCAGACCCTACGACCAACAACTCGTAAGTCGCCATTACCACTGTTTGTTGTATACACATTTCAAATGTTTGTATAGAAATTTTAGTGGAGGGGCGTGCAATTTTAGATTAGCCGATCTCTATTTTGTTTTATTGGCCAAATACAATACTTCGCCACATCAATACGCATCAATAAAACCATAATGACGAATAAAAACATTCACGCTCGTGTTCACAGCAGGGGTTAGGCAGGTATGTATAGTTTACCCACTTCACGACAGTTTATTTTTTATTTTTTTTATTTATCATTCATACAAAAGAGTATAGGATTTTACATATTAAATAGCAAACAAAAACCACGAAGGTTTAAACTTGTGCTATCATGAGTCTATCTCAATATACAATGAAACATTTTATATGTAAGCGTTATTGTCTAAGATACAAATAATAACGTCTTAAGGTCCTTAAATAGTTACAATCATTCCTTCATAGTACTTAAATAGTATTGCTTAAGTTTACATTTAATATTTTTATGCGTAATACTTTTGTTAGTTTCTGGGGGTAGACTATTAATAAGTCTCGGTATAATATAGCCGGTAGTTCGCTCGCCATACGAATTGTTGGCGCACGGAGTACGAAGCGTGTTCTTATAAACTGCCCGCGTGCATACAGGATGTTCGATTTTGTTTCTTAGGGATTTATTGAAAAATTGTTCTTTTAATAACAAAAAAATTAATTTTAAATGAACTGGTAAGACATTACAGTGTTTAAAAAGGCCAATTATATTGTTGTAAAATTGATTTCTAATTTTAGGAGATACTATTGCTTTTAAAATACGAAGTTGAAGTTTAAAAATACTATCAAGGTAGGTTTTATAGGTACGACCATAACTACTAAGGCCATACTGGATGTAGGATTCAGCCATTGCGTAATACAGCATTATTTTCACTTTGAAGGGCAGGCGGTTTTTTAGTATGGTTATAATAGCGAGAAATTGTCGAAGTTTATCGCAAACACGTTCTATGTGATAACTCCAGTTAAAGTTATCGTCTATATTAACTCCAAGATATGTTTGTTTACTAACAACATCTATTTGCGGACAGTTACAATTACTCGCATTAACCGAATGCAAGCAGTCATGGTCATGGGCTATTAGATTCCGTAGGGGCAATTTTCTAATGTATGGAGATTTAATAACCAAAAGTTTAGTTTTGCTTGCATTTAGCACCAATCCAGAATCGTGACTCCACTTTGTTAGAGCATCCAGGTCGAGTTGTAAGTTATGTACTGTGTTTATCAAAACAACTATCATGTAGTATGCAGGTAGCAATATCGATTGATGGGGTCTCTAGAGAGGCCTTTATGTTCGATGACATTGACAAAACAAAACGATTATATTCATCTTCTCATGAAGGGCACAGGAATAGTTTTGCAGATTATCTGCAAAATTCCCCCCCTTTGCCCGTTCGCCTGTAGTCAGTTTCAAAAGTAGATAATGAAAATGTAAACAAGTGGGCCAGAAAACCTACCTTTGTGTGCTTTCATTTAATTATTTGAAAACTTAAACCCGAAATTCTAAGTTTAAATCACCTTAAAGATGTTTTTCATTTGTCAAATTGAGGTTAATCATTTAACCTCGTTTATCGTCGATGATTTCTTAATTACAATTTAATAATGTTATTCATACATTAATTATTGGAACAACTGAAAAAGAAAAATCTCGTGGGAACCTGGGCTTAGTGACTGATTGCGTAAATATTTCACCTGAACAAAATTTGTTTACACTTTCACCAGATAGTTTTGGAACGACCATCTATTACGTTACATCTATTATGGATGAAATAAATAAACATTAAGGTCCATACCTAAACTGTCCCTCCATGATATGTTTCTCCTTCCGGAGCTGCGATATGTCGAGGTCCTTCCTAGCCAACTCGTGCGCATAGTGTAGCATATGCGGCGGTGCTGTCACGTCCTGAAAATTATACAGAGAAGAATGAGATATTTTTTTTCGCACTGCTTGTCCGTCAGATAAAGCTGGGCATTGCTTTGGTTCTACGGTGCATTGTATAATTTAATTCTAAACCTTGTTGGTGTTGATAACTGTCCTAGCCTTTAATGTAGTTAATTTTTATATTTTGCCAAAAATTTCACTGTTATCGCGTCGTGTAGCACGTTTTAGTAAAAACATTTTCGTCATCCCTGCTGTCGGGTATCTGGTAGGCTATGTCAATCATAAAAGACATGAACGAGATTGTAGAGACGGGTTTGTTCCTACGATGCAAATGGAGGGTTACCAGTGACGGAAAATCAGCTCATCCATTAATTTCTGTTCCCATTAGGTATATTGATAAAGATCGGCGGCTTGCAGCGGAACTCACATAATAATATATCCTATATACAACAACCTAAAACTTGGTGTTTCTACAATATCGGTGGGCAAAACATTGTGGCCGGCATGAAAATTACGGCACCAGTGTTTGACATTACGACTATAAAAGCCTATATATAAGGATGGCCTTCGTTGCGGAAATGTGCAACAGCTGTCTAAGGCGCGGGACACACACAAGAGGCGCGGGGCGCGGGACACGCGACGGTGCGGCGGGGACTTGCACAGGCGGCGGGGTGCGAGTCGTCGCTCCTACACATTTTGTTTGAAATATGAAAGAAGCGGCGCAACGCCCGCGCCGCACCGTCGCGTCGCCTCACCCGCGCCCCGCGCCTCTTGTGTAGGTTCCGCGCCTAAGGAAACAAAAGTTTTAGTTAAAGATTTGTCACCGTTAACATCCCATCTTTAAAATGCGTGTGTTCCTCAGCGCTGACGCGGCGCGAGCGGTCGTTGCGCGCGCGGAGGTAGTTGTCGGTCTCGTCCAGCAGCGCCGAGTAGCGCTCGCGTTGCGTTTGTACTTGTTTCTCAAGGCTCAGGATACGGGTCTTGAGGTCAGACACGATTTCCTTTTGGTAGTCTTGTTCGTTTTTTATTTTCTGAAACATTGGAACAAATATTATAGAGATGTATACAGTATGTTAACTAACAAAGGGCGTTCCCGTTAACCCGCACAACATAGCGTTCACAAAAGCAAAAAAAAAAATTAGTAGTAAAAAAAAAATGTTTTTTCTTTTAAATAAAAGTTTTTAATATAAGTAATTATTAACAAAACTATTAAATTGATACGTAAAAGAAACACTTTCTTTTCCGTATCAATTAAATATATTTTTGTGAAGATATTACTAGGTACTTAAAAAAAAATAAAAAAAAATATTTTGTAATAATTTTTTTAATTCTCCTATCGGAGGGAGGGGGGCAGGGGGAGGAATTTCCTTTACCAGAGAACCAAATTTTCAGTAATCAAAATAATAAACTAGCAATTACCTCCTCATACAACTTCAAAGTATCTAACTTATCTTGCTTCTCTTCTTCCAACACCATCCTATAAGTCTCCACCTTCTCCTTTAACAGCGCTATCTCATTCTTCAAGTCTCCTACGTCATCCGTCTCACTGCCCGCATCTCTTACTTTCATCTGCTGCTTATAGAGATCAAACTCCACTTTTAAACTTTCATATTCTTCTCTACATCTAAAATGTACGTTTTCATAGCCTTGGACTTTGAAAACGGTTGATATGTCTATGGGACTGCCCAGTTTATCGTTTTCGGCTATAAGTTCTTTTTTTAGAATGTGTATCTTGTCTATGAGTGTTTGTAGGTATTCGCTGTCGGCTAGCTTATCGTTGTCCGTCTCGCTTTTTTGTGATGTTTCTTTTATTTCTTCTGGAATTTAATTTAAAAAATGTAATTAAAACAATAAATTAAAGTTCTAAACACATCATACGTAATAAAATACCCACCGCCCCATAAAGAATTATAGACATCTGCAACACGAGAGGCATTGCTAGTGCATGGCCAATTGGCCATCCATGAGACAAATGAAAAATGACTTATGTGCCTGTAATTGTCGTGATACAGTTTTATACTAGCACGAGGTGATAGGACGAATCAGTCCAAAGACAACCAAAGCATTTTTTACAATCTACCATTTCACACTCTCCAACTGTTGACCTGCCTAACTTTAATTGTGGTAATAACTTTAAATGATTTTTGGTCTATCCTGAGCTTATTTTTAAGTTACTCGGTATGGTTGTATCATATTCAGGAATGCAGGAGAAAAAAAAAATTATAACTCTTACCTTTTAAGCCGGAAAACAGCTATGCTTGACGGCAACAATAGGTGCTAGTACCAGACGAGATCCGTCACAAAGAGCTAATACTACTAAAACTACAAAACAGAACAACTTACTAAAATCAGTATTAGCAGCAATTTTATCTATTCAGCTGCCCGCCGTACTCCTGTTCCCGCCCGACACGCACCCGCCTTATGTGTGTTTTGAGCTTAAACCCTCTAGTAGCGCCACCCTTATTTTGTATATTATGTTATTTGATGGCAAACAAGTTTAATACCTACCTGGTGGTAAGTAGTCACCGACGCCTGCCATAGAAAAGTAGAGACCGGGCTAAAGCCGAAAGCTCTCATACTCCTGTAATTAAACCGGCACCTATACCCTTTACAGCAACGCTGCTCGACGGCAGACTCAGGTGGTAGGACTTTCCCGGACTAGCTCGTTCACAAAGAGCTCCACAATTGCTAAAATACGTAAATATAATATCCCGCACCATAAAAATAAACTAATTAAAAATGGCGGACAAACAAAGCTTGCATCATGCACTTTCACTCGCAAATATTCCATTTTAAATACGTTTCTTTGGCACGGTTATTAATATTTTATGCTCACCAAAATCAGTATTAGCAGCGATTTTATCCATCAGCCTGCCATTGACAGAGTCTTTCAGCTGCTGTATAAGTTGCTGGTCGTGTCTTCGTCTCAAGTCGTACTGTCCCACAGTTTCCGACAGCTCAGCTATCTTACTCTCCAGAAGGGCCACCCTTTCTTCCTGACGGGCGCATATCTTGCGAGCGGATTCTTCGGCGCGTTTCGCTTTTATTTGCTCCTGTAAATCAAAATAGACATGTTCACTCGTAACTTAGTTTTCCCGTGGCGGCATCTACATCGTCGTAAGTAAGTAGTCATTTATTTACCAAAAACTTAGCCTAGGTAACATCAGTGTTATTTCATTATGGAATAGATATGGCTAGTATAAATGAGTAAGACCCCTGCCCTTCAAACTAGGAAAATCCGGTATCTTGAAGAACAGTGCTCTCTAGGTGGGATTGAAACGTTTTACAAAAATGTATAACTGCATAGTTCTGATGTTTACATACTTAACTTATAAGTGGGTTTAATGATTAATTGTGAGGAGTGTTTGTGTGAGTGTGTTTCTATGGGGTTAAACTGGTCTGTCGATGTGTTTGTGTGTTTGTGTGTGTGTGTGTGTGTGTGTGTGTGTGTGTGTGTGTGTGTGTGTGTGTGTGTGCATATTAGTCGCTAATTCGAAGACAATCGCTGCGCAGTTGCCCGCCAGACACGACGCCAGAAAAGGGAGGATCCTCCGACCAGATGGGTTCTGGTCGGAAGATCCTCTCTTTTCTATAGAGGATGAGTGAACTTTACACCCCCTTCTTCATACCTCTATAAGGGTCTGTTTCAATTGTCTACTAAAGTTTTTCTTTACACTTTTGTACTGTGGTGAAACAACGGCTTGGGTATAAATTTGAACAGGTAACCCTAAAAACTCAGTGCAATCCTTTTTGTGATAATTTGTTACTTTTGTTACCCACACATTATCATTTCAGGAAACTGATCCCATAAATTGTAGTATTACAATTTATCATACGATTTTTTTCGCATAACCTCTACATCATCATCACATCCTCTTAAAATAAGATAATATTCTTGTAGGTATTTTGAATATATGACATCCTTTTGGTAAAAGTAAAAAATCATAATTATCAGGATCGCGGACACACTTTTTTAGCTCTGTTTCTGACGATAACATAGCCACAGTCTCACCTCTCGTATAGCAACAGAATGCGACTGCTCCAACAGCGCCAGCTTCTGCTGCAGACGCACCAGGTGCGCCGGCGTCTGCACGGTCCTGGCCTCCGCGCGCTGCAGACGACGCTGTGCTGCTTCAAGCGAACTGCTCAGGTCGCGGACTCGCTTTTCTAGCTCTGCTTGTGATGCTGAAAGGTATAAAGTTGTGTTAATCAATAATACCAAACCATACCATTGTCTCACAGCAGTGCAAAGGCCTCTTTGCCCTGCAGTGCCCTTCTTACAGAGAAGTTCATCAAAAATTGAATAAAATACATAATTATAAATTAGTCACTTTTCGTGTCTCAGTGCGACCGCGTTGTTCTTCTAAATTCGAATTTTGATGCGATTTTCACAATCATTTAGAGAATTTATTCTGGAAGGTTTACATGATGTACAATACATGAATATTAAAGTTACATAAATAACAAAGAAATCTCGATGTTTTGTCAAGTTGTAAAAACCTAGCAAAGCACGCGTGTCGCTAGTAAATATTAGAACATGCTAATAAACATGGGTTTAGCAGACAAATGGATTATTGTTACAATAGGGAATATGCATGTGATTCAAATATGGGTCAAATATTTTTTTCTATAAACTATGTTACTTCAGAATTAAGCCTCCATCAATATTTTTGAATAAAATTTCTTTTTGAGCGAGAAATTAATTTTTAAAAGTCCCAAAAAACTGTGGGTAATTCAAATACTTGAAAAGGCTAAGAGCGGATGTGACGTAACAATCCGGGGTAACAATCAAAATGTCCAAGTCAATCAACAAGTGTCAAGTCAATGTCAAACGCTCATAGAAAAAGGAGTGTTTGACGTTGACTTGACAGTTGCTTGTCTGTTTTCACGAACTGTGACGTCACCACACCAAGCGCGCCAAATGGAGGGCGTTTAAATAGCCCGGATCGGTTGGATATTTTTAAACATTTTTTTAACTACTTTAAATTGCTTTTTTGCCGTCGAATTTTTTTTAACTATTATTTGACGATGTAAACTATCGAATAAAAATATTAAAAAAATACATAAAATAAATACTACTTTAACTACATCTTTCTTCTATACTATGTATCTTTTCAGAAGCTAAGGCCTATTGTAGCACCTCACTCAAGATTAAAGCATTACCTAAAACTAGTTTCAACCAGTCTTTAAGTAAGGCTTGAGTTTTGAGTGAGGTTCTGTTATAAGGGTCTGAAAGATATAAACACAAACTACTGGGACAAGTATTTTATTTATAGAGCTTACAAGTATTTGTACCATGTAAAACTAGGTCTTACCTTGAGCCTCACTGGAATGCACAACCTTGTCTTCTAACTTCTCTTTTGTTTTCCTTTCACTATTCAATTTCAGGTGCAATTCTCTGAAAATGAAACATTAATTCTTTTAGACTTCAGATAAACCTGATTCCTTCAAAGATTCATAGAGAAAGAATTGCACACTCAAACTTACAGTTTGAGTGTGCAATTTCTATCTTTCAAAAATTATTTCTTTCAAGTTTACATTTTGGCTTTAATTTTAATGATTTGCAACAAGATTATTTTCTTTATTTTGTATTTGTGTGTCAAATAAGTCCTGGCACTATTCTAGAACACTATGTTGAACTCAAGTGTTTTGGATTAGTGCCTGAATTTTCCACTAATCTTCATTTCTAACTTTATGTCTTTGTCATAAAATTAGATGTCCTACTCTAATACCTACTTCATCATAGCCTGATGATCAGCCCTCTCTTTCTCTCTCTCCTGTATCTCATACGCTACTTTAGCCTTCAAGTTGTTTATCTCAGCCAAGTGTTGCTGCACTAATGTTCTGGTCTCTTCTCTCATTGCAGCTATCTGGTTTTCATACTGTGGATAAAAGGTCTGTTGTGAATGGTTTGTGGTGTGTTATTGCGTTATAAGGTGTAATACTGCCGCTGTAAGAAAATTAAAGAAAAATAAGCCTTAGGTACTAGGATGCCTCTTTTTGTTTAGTAGTGCTTATTTTTTCCGCAAAACCGCCCCTTTTGTTTACGGCGGCATAGTACTGGTCATTGTCCCACCTACATTTATTTACAGATTCTAGTATAAAAGCCGAAATAAAGTCCATTCATGTCCTGAATCTACTTCTTCGTATCGATGGCATGAGTTAATGAACTTTTTTTGGCTCAAAACTTCGCCATTTCCACGTCAACGGTGGCAGCACAGGTCACTTTGGCTGCATTTTTTGGGGTACAGAGAGTAGGATAAGATGTGGAGCACAGTTTGCGACGAAGCTCCACATACACACCCTGGTGCCGATATTTATCATTGTCCTCAACATTTATCGCAAATGAATCTGCCTAGACTTGTTCCAACTATGTTGGGATCGGCTCCCAGGACAACCAGATGGCTATCTGACCTCCACAACCCAGTAACTGGGCAATACGATACCCCTTGGTGAGACTAGTTGTGAGACTTTTAATATTATATACTATAGGAAGATATTTATTTTTAGTGGTTTAAAAGGTTTAAAGAATTAATCTTGTTAAAAATAAATTGCTAGAAACCCAAACCACAATCTCACTTTAATCATTTGTTTTACACTGTAAACGATTTTAATGAATGTGTTCAATTATTATAGTTTGATAAAAATCTTGTTATGATTGAAACGAGTTCCTGATGTGTACTTTTTATTAATTTTGAGAAAACTTACAGTGAGTATGCAGTACCTAACATTATGTAGAGGATGGCCTTTTTTGGGTGGGAAATTATCAAATAACTTCTCCCGCGGAGTGGGAGGGCGTGTCAGACAAGACACTTACTGACTAAAACCCACCCGTGTTCTTTCAGTTGCCAGAGGCCACGGTATCCCTTTCGGACTTTCCCGCGACCCCGGCAGACATCGGCCCTAGCGGACCCCTTCAGTTAATGTGCTGATATCTCCTTGAGGCGCGCGTGGAACACAACTTGCTGTTGACCCGGGCCTGGTCCTTATCGGACGGCAAGCTACCCATTGCTCACCGTCCGCTAGCCCGTTATGTAGAAGATGGCCTTACAAGCGATTTAGAATAGCTAGCAACCTCATCAACATAGAATTCAGGATAGAACCCTCCTGTTAATTATGGTTTTTTGTAACTCATCTGCTGAACTTGACACAATACTGCTTTCTTTACATCTATTTTTAGCTCTGATTTGGGGCTAAATATAAATTAAATTATTTTTTGTGCTTTATTCAAGCAGAATAAGCACATACTTACGTACCCTATAAAGAATTAATTGAATTATTGCAAAGATGGGCCAACATGGCCAGAAATCGCACAAAATAGAGAGCTTTGGAAGGAAAAAGGGGAATCCTTTACCCAGCAGTGGGACACACAATAGGCTATAAAAAAATAAAAAATTGCAAAGATAGGTAGTTTTTACATTTGACTTTTGACAACAAATGGCAACTTTTGACAACAAATGGCTTGAATTGTCTAAAATTTAGACAATGCAAGCCATTTGTTGTCTCAATGTATGTATGTATGCCACATGCATGAAGCTTGCATAGTAATAGTCTTTAAGAGATGAAGCTTTTACTTATCGACGACGATGATTAAATTTTATGGATACTTTTTAGATTTATTCAACATTTCTTTCTTAGTTGAACATACCTTGTCTCTAGTTAGTTTCTTGTCTGCCTGGAAAGCCTCTTCCATCCGTGACTTCTCAGCTGTTAAGGTGGATAGTGACAGCATGAGGGCTGAAACTGACTCATCTCTACTTTCCTCTGAAAAGGAGAGACAAAGTCTTATTTTTTGCAGGGATATAAAACAAGCGAACAAAGAACAATCACTACCTCTATTTAAAGGGATGTTGAGTAAGTTAATAAGATAAGGGTGTGGCGGCATCTACATCGCCACATGCGAACTACGCATCAAAGACCTGACGTCACACAAAAATTCGGACGTCACAATATGAATCCTGCATCGCGTAATTAGAGTTTACAGCGCGATGGACATATATACAAGAATCCAACATCAATCGTTGGGCAGTTGCGCCAGACACAACACCCGTCTGGTCGGAAGATCCTCCCTTATCTATGGTGGATGAGTGAACATTACACCCTGTTCCTCATACCCCTAAAAGGGAATCACTGAAGCAGTAAGCTAAATTTTCTAATGTTTATGAGTTTTTTTAGTCTGTTTCTTCGGTTTTCTTTAATTTCATACAAAACCTTATTCTAATTAATTGATCTGGTAGATAGTACATTTGTGTCCCAAGGATCATTCAATTTCATCAGTATACTTATTTATTGCTCTAAAAATCGAAATATTCTTTGAAATTTATTTCAAAGAATCAGAGCGCTGGCTCTGATAATGGCAGCAGAAGAAGTAACATGCTTACCCCCCCCTCCTCCTTCAGCAGGACCTTCAGTTTTATTGAGGGCTTTCAAACTGATCTCCAATGCTTCCTTTTCTTTGATAAGTCCTTTGTATGCAGCAACAACATCTGAAAAATTAATTACAGTCATCTAAGAACAATTAATTTTAAGATAACAGATAATGCTACGCAAGGGACTCAAAAGTGATATAGAAAATAGTTTATTGTCCAGGTAATACAGTAAGCAGGTTCATAGGTAAACTTAAAATAAGTTGAGGCAACATGAGTAGTTTAAAATATTACCTACAGGACAGCTATACTCCATTTGAAATAAGACTAGACATTTAAATAAACCTTTTTTACAGTCTGTCAACTTTGACTTCTATGCCGTAGGCATAAGGATGGCATTAAAACAACTGTTTCCTGCAGCTGCCATTTTTCATGCTGCCAACACAATAGAAGTCAAAATCATTTGAATGGACTGTAAAAAAGGTTTATTCAAATGTCTAATATTATTTCAAATGGAGTATAGGTTAAAAAGTATTATTTAGGAATGGCAGCAGAAGCTATTGCTAATATGTTACTTTTACTCTTATATAAAACTAGCTTTTGAACGTTGCTTTGCCTGCATGGAGTTTGGAAATTATAAGGAACCCATTCTCCTGCCCTTATCCCAATAGGGAATATGCATGTATTTTTATTCGATAGTTTACATCTTCAAATAATAGTTTTAAAAAATTCGATGGCAAAAAAGCAATTTAAAGTACTTAATTTTTTTTTTTTTTATATCCAACCCGTCCTGGCTATTTAAACGCCCTCAATTTGGCGCGCTTGGTGTGGTGACATCACAGTCCATGAAAACAAACAAGCAACTGTGAAGTCAACGTCAAACACTCCTTTTTGTAGGGGATAAAAAGTATCCTAAGTGTTAATCCACGTTATACACTATCTGTACCCTGAACCCCAAATTTCATCCAATTCCTTTCAGCAGTTAGTGTGATTGAGTAACAAACATAAAAACTTTCACATTTATAATATATAACTTACTAGGAATACATTTACAGGTTATTCCTTTAATAATATAAACATTTTTCATCATTATGCATCGTAAAAATATAACCCACAGAGTTATTCACCAATTTAAAAAACAACTACGTTGTGTTCGTGTTTCAATTAAATTTATAATATCCACAATTTACCTCTTAAACGACCTTCGTATCGCTTGATTTGATCAGCTTGTTTCGTAATAGTTGATATCAATTCTTGTTTGGATAAGGATTCCATGATCTTTCACCACTGCTGCAACACTTTGATCTACACACACTGGACACGAGTTAGGTACTAAGTTTAGGACTTCAATAAGATAAACGTTATGGAATTAGACCCACTGACCGAATCTAAAACAATTTAATAATTATTCTATTACGCAAGTTTGCTCTCACTCATTGTATTTTTCTCTCAACTGCTTTTACTCCTTGATTAATTTTCCTGCAATGGTGCAAATGATGCAATTCAATAATATTTTCTTTGACTGACTGTGACTGACGTCTGACGTAACGTAATGTGACATAGTGAAGAGAGTGACGTTCACAGAGTAGGTGACGTTGATGAATGAAAGAATCAAGAATGAAGCTATGATTTCTATTTTACTTTGTTCACTTGAAATGATAATGGATTGTTTGTTACAAAACGTGGTAGAAAAAATATTCTTCAAATTAAGTGTCTCTTTATTATTACTGTAACCTACGAATTAAGTCATGAATTTAATTAGATTGCTGTTTTTAATGGAAGATTTTTTTACGCTTTGCTACACTTTATTGATTCTTGTCTTAGTACGTACTTATTTATGTAAATTGGCAACATAATACTTCTAGTAGATGACTGTAGGTAGAAGTTATTCTAGATGATAGATCCAATCCATCCATCCAACAAACAATCCAATCTGTGTCGAATCTGGTCGAATCATAGCATAGACTACTATTATATAGGGTCGAATCAACCATGTGGGATGACAATAATATCAAAATCACATCCGGGAACTTTGTAGTACCATTCGAAAAGCTACAAAGGCACAGAGCAAGAATTAACACCCATATCCTACTATATTATTCACGTTTTTATTTAAAGTGACCCATGAATAAAGAATTAATTAAAAGATGAGAATTAAAACGCTATACAAGTCTAGTCATCTACGTATATTTCTAAAAACTGTTTTGTAGTTTCTTGGATTTACATTATCCAGATTCACATCTTCATTAATGAATCCCGTGCGACCCGTGCGTGTGAAGACACGGCAACCATTTTGCAAATCCTAGCGTACACATAGTTGCTATAAGAATAATAGCAGGCGCTATCGATGTGTTCATGTTCATTCGTAGTATCCTTCTGCGGGGTCATTGACCCTCCGATTTAAAAATGGGGTAACATTCACCCCCTGGTTTAATTAATGCACATGTTGTTATAAACGCAATGTCCAAATGTAGAACGTAATTATTGTTTTGAGTTATCCAGTGATTGGCCACAAGTTGGTCATCGACATCATTTTGTATGATGGTTGTGGCACAAAATCACAAACAAGAAAGGCTGCTGAAATTGTTTTAATGCCAAAGAAACACGATTGGTACATATGCAATAAGCAATATGCACCTATACGATAAGTAGGTAAGCTAATTAGACCTATTTCGTGAAGAAAACCTAATACCTACCTGATGAGAAGGCAATTACCTTCCTACTTACATCCAATTCTCTTTCGAGATTTTGCAAGGAAGACCACTTGATTAAATAGGAGACAAGATTATTCAAGGAGGACACTTAAGTAGGTACTTACCTAGTTAGGTGTGCCTATTTAATTTAGTGGCAGTTTGAGAATCCTTGATCTTGATCCTTAGTACCTACCTACCTGTGCGCTGGAACAATAGATTTTAGTCAATAGGTAGGTATCTTGTAATGATCAACCAGGTAGGTAGTATCACGTGATCGTTGGTCAGGTTTTCAGGTCGTAGGTACTTAAGACTTACCTACTGCGTTCATAATAAGGAGGCATAATTTCTGATTTCATGTTTCAAGATGTCCACAGTCGAAAACGGACCCCAACAAAAAATCAAAGCGCATAAACGCACGCCCGGAAGGACTACCCCATAAGAAAAATTTCGGCAAAATCACATACAATGCTCATAGAGCCTAGCGCTTTATACTTACTACCCACTGAGTGAGTCTTCAAAGCTTTGTTGGAAATCCGATTCGCGATTATCCAGCTAAATAAAACGGGCGTGGCGCCTCGCTGTCTGTAGTTTGGATCGATGCATGCGTACTGCGTACCTACATACATACACCCCCGGCTTACATTAGGTACCTACCTACCTACCATTTTTGGCGTCTTCCGCACTTTTCTGTGGATAAATCTAGCCAAGTAGAAATGGATTTTTAGGGAGTGAAACAAAATCAGGCTTGTTTTAATTTCCAACTCGTGGTCGGCGATAATCGTGTCACAGGCAAATCACCCTTGCAAATGGCGTAATCCGACCGATGGCGCGGATAACCCCAAAAAGAGAAAATGCTTTGGTTTGAATAATTTTGTTGAAAGCGAATTTTGGGAAATAAAAAAGAATCTTTGAAATAAAACATTATTATATGTATTATTGCTAAGGTCAATATTTAATTTCTATCAATATCCCCTACGTCAGATTACATTCGTTGACATTATTTCAAAAATTAAATGTAAGTAAGCCAAACACTTTTTCATACATTATCGGCGATTTGTACTCTGTCTTATAATTCTAGCTACATTCTAGGCCAAACCCTACAATACCCAAACCTGCCCAAAGTAAATACAAACGAAAAAAACTAAACCAAATCATTAAACATGGGATAAATAAACACTAAATACAAAGATGTTAGTTTTATATAAATTAAACAGAAATTATTCTAAATAAATAAAATACCACAACTTATAACACAAATACTAAAGTTGAACAAAACGAATAAGTGGACAGGTGTGTACTGGTATTATTTTCGGTGGAGAAAGCAAGCGTATTTGTTTTTACCATTCAGGGACGACACAACATAGACTATCAGTAATTGTAAAATGGATTCTTGCTTATTTTATGCGCGAGTGTTGTATGTTAGCACTGTTAGCACGGGAAGCCGAAAGCGGCAATAAAATTCAAGTTATAAATTGGGTTTCATAAACTTTGGCCATTTCCTTCCAGCCGAATTTCGACTCTGTATCAACCCCTTTCTAATTTATCTTCAATTAAAAGTTAGATGCTTGTAATTGCCACTCGCAGAGTTGGCGTGTACAATCGCGCACAAGGACAGCACATCCACATCATAGCAATATAACTCAGAGGTACATCTACCTTTGACTAGTTTTATACACACCATTTAGTATTTTTATGTATTGTGTGCTTTATATGGGTATATTACTTATATTAAACCAAACACCACACCAACATAATTTTAAACCAAAATCCTAATCTACATTTTAAATTAGAGAACACAGTTTTCTTTAAATACTTAAGTATACATACTTAAAGATTTAAATGTTGCGCAAAATTATAACTGACTAGTTTCGCGTATTTTAAGTACTTTAAATAAATAATTAATATTAATGAAACATTTATCCTTACCATAGAAATTAAAGAAAATACTTAATCAAAATGCATTATACAAGCCATCTATGTGTCTGTGAATATCTCGCCATGGTTTTTATTCCACTTTAATTATGATATGCATTTGACTATCAATAATTTAACTATTACAGAAATTACTATAATGAATATCAGAAACGATACAAACAGTTGGATAAGGTATAGTACTGAGTAGATTACCCAACTAATTTTGAACTTACACTACATCAATATATTAATATAAACATCGAAATGAAATCTATAATTTCTATTACGATTATGACAATAAATTATGTTTACAATGAATTTTTAAGTTACTTAAATTTAATAATAAATAGTGATGATTATACAATCAAATTAGAGAGACAATATCATGATGTGAAAGTCAAACATCATGGATTTTGCTTTGTGCAAGAGTATATGCAAACTTTCTGGGGAAAATTGCATTGAAGTTTTCAAATTTCGATTTTAAATGCACACGAAAAATTGCCAATGAATAATTATCAATTTGACTTTCACTATTATACAATCACTATAATAATTATGTGCCCAACGTGATACATGGAGGTATCCAAGTCATAATAAAATGTTGATCAATAACTAATTTAGTTGTAATGTCATGGTCCTTACACATAATTTCAATCGAGATTTTTTAGTCAGATTTCAAGTAGATTTTATGAATGGAATCAAATTATACATACATAAATAATAATTATGATCCTAATTATAATTGTTCTATATAAAATGTATCCACCTTACTTATGACTTTGTGCACAATTCAAGCTCCAGAATTATATATTATTATTATCCAATATTATTATAATAATGGGGCCATCCTTATTTTATCAAAATGAATGGAAGTATAGTTTTTAGTAAAAGTTTTACTTACAAACATCATTTTATATATCAGTCAATGCATTTCTGACATCTTTGGTAATAATTATACAATGAACATTTTGTTTACATATACTATGTTTTATTATTGCAACTATTTTTCAAAAGAAAAAAAAATAATAGTTGTAGGTACAATAAAAATTGCACAGCATTTCAATATACATATCATAATAAAATATTTTTTTATTTTTTACTTACAGTAAAAAAACTTTAATATTGCACTGTCAATCGTTAAACACATTATAATTATTGCCTGAATTACGGTTAAATATTAGAATCTTGTTGGCATCATTATTCTATTACAATACCAGAACTCTACAGGTTAGTCTTAGAAAAAAAGTCTCATACCAATGGACATAAGTTAATAAATACATAAACATTGAGTTAGCAAAAAGTATGCAGTTAATTATTTATATGTATTTATGTCATTGTTCTCAATTTATTTGAGTATGACTAAGCTACTGACTCCGTCTGATTTATAATTCAGTTAGTCAGGTAAGCCATTAAAATATTACACAAAGTTTATTCATCTAAGTACTGCATCACTTGTTACTAACTTTATTATCTTAGGACATATTATATCATGTATTTCTCTAGACAGGTATTTCATGGACTCCGTAAATTAAAATTAGGTCAATTTTGTAGAATACTTGGTGTATAATGTCAGTCATTTAGAATTTTTTTCTAGATATTATTGTGATGATTTTATTTTGTACTTATAACATCGGTTCAAACTGACATCATGTCATGATTTGAATCACATTTATTCCGTATTTCACTCAGTAATTAGTCAAACTTCAAACCATGACAAAGTAATGATCAACATTTTTGCATTAGCTACAATTTATTGACTAGAATCTGGCTCATTTAAGATTTACTCTTGTTCGTTTTGAAGCTGACCTGGAGTACCTGGCCATTTAGCGAGTATCCATTCAAGGATTGGATGGCAACAACAGCCTCATCATAATTGGTCATGGTGACAAAACCATAGCCCTTGCATTTGTTGGTTGTGGGATCTCTAATTATTTTAACACTCTGGACGGCACCAAACGGGCCAAAGAGCTGCCAAAGTACACTCTCTTCGGTATCAGCTCCAATGTTATAGACAAAGATGCACCAACCTGAGCCGCCGATGGCATTTCCCTGTATGAGCGGGTCGGCTAAAGGAGAAAATCTTTGAAGACCTTTGTTGATAGCCAGCAGAGCCTTTCCAGCAGGACCTACGAAGCGGCGAGCAGCAGCAGGTGCGAGGTAAGCTGCCAGTGGAGCAAGTGCCTTGTTCTGGTTACTTGGGTTGTTTGCACATTTGACTGTAATGGGACCTGTTCCACCTGGAGGTATTGTGCCATTCAACTCACGTATTGCGTTCTCGGCCTCGTGTCTTTGGTCGTAGCGGATGAATGCGACGCCCCTCGAAGGCCCGACGATGGTCGGCTCGTCGCCGCCCACTTGCAGTAAATGGCCGACATTTACATTCTCATGTAGTATGCGCGAGCTGATGATGGTTCCGTACGGACTGAAGAGCTTCTCCAATTCTTGCTGAGTCATGTGCTTCGGCAGGCCAGATACGTAAAGATTGGCGCCTTTAATCGCGTCGGAACTAGGGCGGGCGTACGATACCTTTATGATCTTGTTCTGCAGTCTCAGGCCATTGAGCGTGTTCACAGCCTTCTCCGCGTCCTCCGCCTTATGGTAATTCACGAATGCGTACCCCAAACTCTGCCCGTTCAGAATGTGGTCAGGGAATACTGTCACTTTGTCTCTAATAAGCTTGCAACTTTCTACTTCGCCGACACTCGAGAACAACGATCTTATCTCCTCCTGGGTCATCGTTTGCGGCAAATAGTTGATTATTAGGTTGGTCTTAGACTCATTATTGCAAGGTTGGACCTTGCTACCATTTTGCGTGGGCTGGTTCGCGTTTACGCTGTCGAGTGTATTTGCCATCATTTTTCCTATTTCTATGTTTACACCAAATTAGGTGAAATGTCACAGGATCTGTGACTTTTTACAAAATATATAAAACGGATGAGTTAAAACATAGATCCACGTTCTTCGCTAGTTATAACAAACACCACCACTTCGCGTTGGTTGAAAGCATATGCAAGGGAAGAAAATCAATAAGATGCTGTTCACTTTTGTACTTATCCTGTTTTAGGTGGTACGGCGTCGAGTCCGTTGAATCAAAATATAACGAGGAACACAAATAAGCTCTAGTTTATTAGATCTTATGGAGAATATGAAAGAAAAGTGAAAAGGAAATCAACCAAAAATCTATGCGACTTGCGACCTATTCTCGTAAATTCATTCTTTCACTTCACTTTCTTTTTAAAATGTTGCCAGACTGTGAACTGAACTACCTAAGCTAAGCTTTCCTATTTGTGACCAGAATATTTCCCCGAATTTCAAATATTTCATTCCCTTTAAAATAATTAAAAGCAATTAACCGTTTTTTTTTAAATACGGCTATTAATTATTGTATTATTAATTATCTCAATTAAAATTGTGATAGTAGGTTGACTTGACTAGCAGAATTAAGTACTTTGTTTTTTTTTCTGAAACCGTAAGTTCAATTTTTTTTTTCTAAATGTACGTAGTACTCACCGCAAGCATTCGCTTTCGCTTCACGAATTTGCAAACGTTCGTTACGTGAGCTTTTGTTGCGCGACGAACATTAATCATGAAAATCTTTGTAGCTAAGCCTACAAAGGTTAAGAAGCCTGATGAAGACTCCACCCGTGCCAACCGTGTTAAAATGAATAATTAAGTAAATGATTTAGTTTTCTATTTATCCAAATTTGATTTCTGATTATTTAGTTTCTATATTATTGTACACCCTAGAGGGTTTGTTGCAGAAAAACTTTTATAACTTTGATGATCTTTAGGTATGTGCAAAACTGCCTGTACCAACATTTAATTCTCTTTGACACATACATACACTACGTGTTAATGCAATGATGATGATCCAATATCGAGAAACATAGGTATAATTTTATTATGTTTTTATTTTGAAGGTACATGTTATTATCACTATTGGCCCCATTTTACTACATTCGTCACTAGTCGCTGGCTCTATCAACAGATTTTTAGTAACAAACGCAAAATAATCTGCTTCATTAGAGATAAGAAAGATCTAACTCAGTCTACGTTTGGATTTTATTCCAAATCGCCGATTTTTTTTTTTAATAACCTTGAATCTCAGATTTGTATTTATACGGTATTCAATATTTATGTCTATACATCTCGAAACTTGGGTAAAATTTTACTTCTTACCATACCAAAACAGCAGTGCCAACCTTAACGCCATTCAATTTAGCCAATATAAAAACCAATAAGAAAAAGCGTTCATGGAAGTAGCTAAAACTAAAGAGTATAATTACATAATTTCAATTGATTAACTAATCTTATTATATTGAGTCTTTACTATCAACGCATCTTATGTTTAGTTTAGAACGTAACAGACCATCTCCTGGTTTAGTTTAATTTGGTTTACATAATAAGGAGCTGCAACGATGCTAGTGCCATCTCTGTTTTCTTAATGGAAACTAAAAACGGGGTCAAAAAATTCTAGCATGTCAATGACCATGAAGGGGTTCCACTTCCTGTTTATTTATTAGTACCATTATGGTACAAGTAGAATGATCATTTTATGAACTAGTAAAATAGAACTCTATTACTTAGTTTAGTCTAAACAAAGTTACGTATTTTTCGGAGCTAAATACTAAACAGACCGTTTGTTTCAAATAATAAAATGAATAAGGAGTCTATCTGGACTGGAACTAATTTATTAAGTCACAGAAAAATAATTATTTCGTGACCTACTAGAAAAACAATCGCAATTAGATACAGCGTGCCCAGTATATTTTGGCGGGCGGCAATATTTGGAACTATATGTATTGAACCTGTGTAACAGTACCCGTAAATACGGCCTAACTAAGTCCAGCAGTGAACTGATTGGGGTTGCTGATGAAGTAGCATCCTACTGTGCATTATCAGGTCTGGGTACTACTTATAAGTTATAGTCGGTCAGTCGGGTCGTCCATCTGTTATTAAAAACCGTCTGTGGCTGGCTATGACGGCCACAAGGTGGATCGCTTTCGACCGGCGCGTCCGAAGTGACAATTTTCATGAATACAGAGAACGTGGACGCCTCACCAGCAGCTACCGAGGCGTCTCCGTACTCAAACTTCAAATGCTGGGGCTACAATGGTGCCGATTCTCTTGTCACAAATTCTCTAAACTAAACTAAAAATCACTAAAATTTAGTTTATTCCTGTCAAACGACGATTTCTTATTCTGAAAATAGACTAAAGTGACACAACTTAACTATAATTTAGTTTGACAGCATTAAGATGGTAC
The DNA here is from genome assembly GCA_947522985.1 of Lithophane socia. Classification (NCBI taxonomy): domain Eukaryota; kingdom Metazoa; phylum Arthropoda; class Insecta; order Lepidoptera; family Noctuidae; genus Lithophane; species Lithophane socia. Next base: position 18,346,315 of record OX383252.1, read on the forward strand.
TGAGTTTTAATTTAGTCAAAATGCTATTCTGAATTTGACGTTTTAACCAAAATTTTTGTTCTATATCTAAAATCCTCTAACTAACTCTGACTATTTTTAATCACGATTAAAAATGTGTGGAATAAAATTAGATGTCATGAACTAAAATTCAAACCAACACCTCGAATTCAGTTGCAAAACGGTACTGTATCTTTTTTTTATTTTCTTTTGCTTATATCTCGAAAACGGTGTGTCCTATCGCAAAAATAATGAAAATTTTGACCCCCTTTGTAACCCGCAAACCCGTAATACTTTACATGTTGGTAATTTAATTTTTTTGTTTTCTTCCAAAAAGTGAAAAATTCCATATAAAAATACGTCGAGACGGCCACATTGCGCGCCTCTCCGGCTCAAAAAAAATCACGTGGTAGGGTACCAAGTGCAGTCGCGATTGTCAAATTCGATTTTAGTTCTGTCAAAATAATTTTTAAATTTAGAGATTTTTGTTGGCAGAATAGCTCTAAGATTCTCATAGTAAAAAGTAAGGAATTTTAGTGATAGTTTAGTTAGTTTAGTTCGGTGTACAAGAGAATCGGCACCAATTGTCGCGTTATCGTGAACTAAACTTCGCGCGCACACCGCTCGACGTCTCGCCTCGCTGAACGACAGAGAGCACGCGAAGTTATAGTTCGCGATAACGCCACAATGTAGCCCCAGCAAAACAAGCAAATCGTTAAAACTAAACAGTAATTGTTTCATGTCGGTATTTCTACGCAACCGGCAGAGATATAACAATGTCAGTATCATACGGCCGGCACTAACCCATAATTATGTATGGACGCATAAATTAATAGATTAGCCCCTTTTTCTATGGGGCACCACCGAATTATGCAGCAGCTGTCTTTTTGATAGAGGAACAAAATACTCGAGTTCAATTTATCGTCCTCCATGAGTTAGCAACATTCTTTCACCTAGTTCTTTACTTCCAGGCTCTGCTACTTCTGAGTTAAACTAGGTACTTGCTAAATGCTGTTCTGTCCAGGAAATTAAGCATAAGCTTCATTTTCCTGAGATAAAAAGTCAAGTACGAAAAACTAGAGCTCACTCAACCTAATTCAGAGGCTTCAAAGGTCATTATTAGATAGATCCCTTTCAGTACAAAGATGGTCTTATAGCGTCCGTATGTTCTATCAGAGATTCCTAATATGCAAAACAAAGGCATGTATCACAGACGGATGTCCACAATGGATCTGAACTGACTCACCCTTGCCGGGTGACGAGTTTGTACATATTGATTTGGTCCAAGTTACGGGTTACAGCGGGTGGGTTTACAGATTTCGTTTTATGAGTTCAGAAGTATATCATAACGTCGGAACACAGTGGTTCTTGAATAGTGGTCATTGCTTACCATAGAGCGAATTGATAAAATTTCTTGTTAAAAATACAATGATTTCATTAAACAAAACAAGCCCATATGAAGATTGTGTTCTTATTATGCGGTTCTGCCATGTGTGTGCCTGCGTGGAAGGACTTGAAAAGCAATAAGATATGCAGCATCGTCCTCTTGGCAGATAATAGCCATAAACTTCGATCACCACATAATTCTAGGGTATTAATGAGACCACGACAAAGAATCAACTGCCTAAGAATTATTTTTCGATTAAGTACGTTTATTTTTTCATTTTTAAATACAAAATAATTTGACGAAGTCACGATAATTTAAGTAAAAAATGACTAGCTTTTGTTTTCCCGCGGCTTCACCCGCGTGTATGTGGGAAAATATCCCACGGGAATGCACTACCGGGATTAAAAGTACCCTATGTTTTAATCCAGGCTATAAACTCTGTTTTCTTATAAATCTATTGGTTTACGCGGAACACGTTAATAAAGCATCCCAGTCGGCATGATTTTTTCCGACATCTTCAACAATCATCATCAGATTTCAGCCAAATTATTTAAAACCTTAATTAATCCCTTCCTCATTTATCACTCCGTCGCTTGGTGAAAAGAAAACCGTATAAAAATACGTTCAGTAGTTTTTGAGTTTATCGCGTTCAGACAGATAGACGCGACGGTAAAACAAAGTTGTTTTATAATAATATGTTGTAATAGTATAGTATTAATAGAATACTATACTATCACTGAAATAATTTTTAAATTCGATCCAGTAGTGAATGTATACCTTAAAAACAAAAAAAAAAAAAAAAAACCCTTTTTTATTCGTGTAGAAATTATAGTAATTAACAAACCGTTTACCATTTGTCCCACACAAAATTGGAAATAGGTACTTGCAGCAAGGAAATTATTTGATAACCGAAAAGTTATTGACATGCAACATTGTAGCGAAGAATGAAATAACTTTCTTTTTTGTTTATCAAGAGATAGAGTTAATAGATTATTTAGTGATAAACTCTAACGATAGCGTCATAACATGTCGCATCTTTACTTTATCAACTAAAATTGCATACGTCTGAGATTTTTCAGTAGATACAAAAGTGCACCTGCATCTAGATAATGCTATCTTGAAACCCAGAAGTATTGATTCACACGTGTGACTGAAAAATTCCGAGTTTTTGGCGTCATATGAATATTTCGTAATTACTGAATTTAAATAAAATTTTATGTCAGGAAGTTTGCAACCTATTGGGAACAGAGGAAAACTTCTCAAATACTGCAATGTTATATCTGGATTCTGGATTCATTTTCTAGTGAAACACGTGATTTTTTTTTCAGAGACATAATATTATTACAACTTCCAGGACGGTGGAATATTTCATGGGATTGAGAAACTAACATCTTTATTGTAATCCTTTACACAAACATTGCATGTATTATTATGTATAAGCATTGCAATAGGCTGGAGAACATGAGATAGTTTTAGAATTTCGTCTTCTTCTTTCTTGTTAAGCAAAGTTCTCATGTAGCTTATCGGCATAAGCACTTAGCTTAGGGATGCGTTGTGAAAATATTCACTAAAAGTTAGCAAGTTTTCGTAAGTAGGTACTAGCTGCTGCCCGCAGTTTCACCCGCGTGAACCCTAAAAATAAATGTAGCTTAAATTACTCAGCTATCTGCCAGTGAAATTCCCATCAAAATCGGTCCAGCCGTTTTGGAGATTAGGCGGAACAAACAGACAGACAAATATGTTAAAATTAGTTTTTGTAAGTATACCGTACTTTTGTAATTATGCAATTAGTAAAAAACTGTTATTTAAACATTACAAACAGACACTTCAATTCTATATATTTGTATAGATTTATAGATTCAATTCAATGTCTTTACCTATGTTCTATGTATCAGATTATCTAACATACATTAAAAATCTAGTAGGTATGCACACTTAATAATTAAATTTTCTGACACTGTTTCCTTATGCACTAATTAATTACATATAAAAAAAACATTAAAATTGCCAGAGAGACCTTCGCCGATAACCCAAACAAAAGTTCGATAAAATGACATAATTACGCTTATCACTTGTACCACATTCAGATGTTGTACTGGGGCGGTTTGAGTGCGTTCGGTACGCGTGCACCGGTGACCGGCCGGTTGCTAAACATACGGCTGGTTTCCTTTACTGGCAACGGTTGGTTTACTCAGTGAACTCGTACCGTTGTTAGTTAATACGTAATTTTGGAATCTAATGTTGAACAGATGTTGTGTAGGGAAAATTGTAGCGCAGTTTTTCATGTCGATTGTTTATTTTTAGAGAATGGTTTATTGTAGAAATTATTTTGTAAGCTTTTGCAATGATTTAGCGTCTTCAGCATATCGCGTGTCAGAACGATCGATACGAGAGTAACTCGTGTTTTGGTGAAATGGCTATCAAGGTTGGTAGCGGGAGTCCATGGTGCCGGATGTACTTACTTTTTTTGACGCACTGTTGTTGGTCTTTTTGGCACCTGAATGACATTGGATTGTTGTTATATATGTATGACATTATATATGTATATATATATATATGACATTGGATGTGGTAAACATTTCTGAAATTTAACAAACAAGATGGCGGCGTTCATTCCGATTTCAGCCGCGCACCAAAAGAGCCTTGTAGTGTTGGGGGGCCACATGTCCATGTTGTAATGCCCCCCCTCTATCAAATTGTGGTTTATAAAGGTCAGACAGGCCGAAATAACTGTTATGTTAAATAAATCAGTAGCATCTGGTCACATTAGCAGCCACCCCTGTTCCTCAATTTATATGTTAAACATCTTTATCATTCTCAGGGTCCATAACACGTTTCTTTATTATAGCACATAATCTCATTCCAGTAAACTCTAATCCTGAACCGAGTTTAATCCTAATCCTAACATAAAATAAAAGTAATCTGAGATTTATTTATATTGTTGTTTTATTGCTGTCCAGGTCTTCTTCTTAAATTACATTAAACGATGGACGTTGCAACTTGAACTTAAGTCTTCGAGGTTAGGCGAGTTTTAATAGCTTCCGGCAACGTAATATAATTTATACATAAGTGCAGATTTTTCTGCAATCCATGCGTATCCATGTTAATAAATTAAATTCGAATGTCAATGACATGGTTTGGTTATAATATCTTGATTTAAAGAGTGTAGCCTCTCCTCGTCGACTCTCTATTCTTTTTCTTCATAGAGTTTACATTTTGGCACGGGCAACTCCTCAACAGTTCAAAAGTGCCTGAAAGCGGAGTTTGAGTTGTAGGCTGTGAAAGCCAGGTGCTTTAGTTTGTGTAAATAATTTCATCACCAATGCTCTCAAAAACGGTGAAGGAAAACATCGTGAAGAGACTGGCATACCCTGGAACCAAAAATTCGAAAACATGTTATATCTACAAATCCGGCATGGCCGCGCGTGGTAGATTACAGCCCACTCCCTCTAATAGAGAGGAGGCTTGTGTCCCAGCAGTGGGAACATTATAGACTGATTATGCTAAGTTTTCTTTCAACTTTGTTCCTGGGAGTTGTAGTATGTCTTCGTATTAGTAGGGGAGGCAATGATGCTAAATGGGGATTTACTCGAGCGTCGTGGGGACCTATTGGATTGTGAAGATTAGATGCTAAAAAGAAAAAAAGGTTATTTTTATTTCATTTTATTTTATTTTATTTTATTGTAAAAAAAAGGTTATGTGAAGTATACCCTTTCACTGGTGGGGGGAGCGTCTATGGTAGGGGAGCCCTAGCGGGGATTTCGGGAGTTACTCGAGCGCGGCAGAATAACATACGGGGGGCAACCTTGTACCTTGTGAAGTACTCCCACCATACCTGAGCCCTGTACATAGGGGCAAACGCCTAGGGCAGCCGACCGATTTTTTTTTTTTTATTATATTTGTTCACCGATTACTCCGCCGTTTGTGAACCGATTTTAAAAATTATTTTTTAGTTCGAAAGGGTATACTCCCGAGATGGTCCCATATAAATTTTATTAAGTTTGCTTGCGTAGTTTTTGAGCTAGCTTCAATGTTACGTATTTTTCCCAAAGTCTATGTAGATGATATAATTATTAGACTCCTTCACTGTTATTTAAATAGCAGTGAGTAACTTGTTTGGGGTAGGTACCACCACTAAAAAGTGAAAAATAAAAACTTTTTACAAAAAAAAAACAACCGACTTCAAAAAAAAAACACTAAAAAAGTGAAAAATAACTTTAATTTCGGAAGTCGGTGTCTTTGCTTTTTAATTTTCGTTTTTTGCCACCTGTTATTTTTCTTTTTTTTAGTGTTTTTTTTGAAGCCGGTTGTTTTTTTTTTTGTAAACTAGGTAGGTATATCCAGTCTACATTATTTCTCAAAACTTGTTATTTTTTTAATTCTAAGTTTCTTAGTTCTTTTGGTGAATGTCTTACATAATTTGAACAACATTTAACGCACGATTAATCTTATTCTAAATCACTCTTCCTGTATGGAAGTTCTGAAAAAAAAAGCGGCCCAGTGCGAGTCGGCCTCTCGCACTAAGGGTTCCGTAGTTCCACTGTACAATTTATTTAACACGAAAAGAGAAGTACCTATAAAAAAAGTCATGTTGCGCAGACCCCAAATAAATTGGGATAAAGGCAGGAGAATGCTTTTATAGGGACCCCTTTTAATTTTTAACTTGAATTTATTTTTATTACCTATTTGTTCTTATAGTCAACACACTCAAGCATGACTTAAAACTCATTTAAAGCCTTTTAATTGGTTGAAATTCGTTTTTTTAAGTAATGCTTGAGTCTTGAGTAAGGTTCTGTAATTCGGGCCTTAGATAAACTATTTTAATGTGACTGCCTCATTGGTCTAGGGGTAGCATTAGGTCCTCCTTGGATTCCATTTCTAGGTCGGGTAAAGTATTATTGGGTTCTTGGATTTGGAATTTCTCTGTAGCAGCCCGGAGTCTAGATTTGTGCCCGGTTGAGGCTAATAGGCTGGCCCCCTATAACATGGGACTAGAAATAACTACCAAAACGTCGGTATACTATAGAAATGTTGGTGTACTAGCCTAACTAAACCTTTTAGGAAATACAGGCGTGATTTTATGTTATGTAATCTTCCTTGTTATGGCACTCCTCTCTAATACGAATAGGTAGGGGAAGTTTTTTCGTACATAAAATAGGTACCTACTAAGTATTTCTCTTCACACATCAGTGTCATATTTTAGCATTGGTGAAAATGGAACAGAAAAGTAGGGAGTTAGGGAGTCTAATAGGATCTATATATATGGCCTGTGGTTTCCTGGTTTTTCCTCCAACTAAGGAAAATTCAATATGCTTTCACGAGGAGTAGATTCAAGTCATTGTAGTGCAACGACTGGTTATCGAACTAACGACCACTCGTTCGCCAGTCCTTTGTAAACCACTACCACTTTTTTAATACCTGGTCAATCAAGACTCTGATGTCCATCTTCTTGTCAGTAAAATTCCTAACGGCTGCCCTCTGAAACATAATGTGCCATTTTAGTTAACATGTCATTGACATGTCCCTGTACAAGCATTACTTGTTTACGATACCCTCGGGCCAAAGACTGACGTATTCCATAATGTTCTTGTTAAAACCACATGATACCTACATACTCAGTAATAAATACAATAAATAGTATCTATTAGGTATTGATACTTGAAGTAAGTATTTCCTTAGAAAAAACCAGTCAAGGTCCCTAGTTCTCTTGTCTTTGTTGTTCAGTGCTTAATACCTATTGTGGCTACGACTTGTGGATATTGTAGGTAGATAAAATGTTGGTAGCAATTGTACGTTTTGTTTGATAATTTCAATTATTGTAAAATAAGTACAATAGACGCTGATATATTTAGTAACCTATTCCGCTTGACTATTCTTCAAGAGTCATAAAAACCCTGTAAGAAATCGACACGTGTTTCACCTCTCAACGAGGCATCTTCAGGATGACGATTGACCAATTGCAAACCAGAACGCGACGTGTTACCACACCGAGCGCTGGACGCAGAGATTATTGTGACAAAGAACCAGAAGTAGGCATTACGTGTGTTAAGGCTCGCCCCTTCGTAAGGGACGAATCAGTACACCAAAATAATAAAAAACGGGGCGAGTGGGACATTTTAATCGAAGGGGCAAGATCCAAGGGGCGAGCGGGGCCCACACCCTTACATACTGGGGGGATTCGTCGCGCGACGCAACGCCCGCCGCCGCATTGTTCGCCGTGAAGTTTTCTCAGAAATTGTTTAATTGGCAGGTCAATCCTAGATGACATTTTTTCTTTTTTTAGTTACCTATTTTTGGGAAAAATAATTACGCCGGTGCTGCTGTGCTGTGGGCAGCCCTGCTCTGAGAGGCACCCCCTAGCACAGTTCTGTCAGTTAAAAACAAAGAATAAGGCATTCTGTCTGAGCCGCGCTATCCAAAAAGTCGGAACTCACAAAAGTTACAGTCCTTCTTACCTAACTTATGATTGACGTTTCTGTCTTCGTGGGGCCGAATTTAAGGTAACCAGTAAAAACCTAAAATATCAAAACAAAATACAATAGACGTACATATATTTGGTAACCTATTCCGCTTAACTATTCTTCAAGAGTCATAAAAAGACGTCCAGCGCTCGGTGTGGTAACACGTCGTGTTTTGGTTTGCAATTGGTCAATCGTCATCCTGAGGATGCCTCGTTCAGAGGTGAAACACGTGTCGATTTCTTACAGGGTTTTTATGACTCTTGAAGAATAGTTAAGCGGAATAGGTTACTAAATATATCGATGCCTTAGTTCACAATTGTACTAACTACAAAAAAAAATCACTTTTTTAGTGCCAAATACACTAAATGTCATGCTCTTTCGTTTGCGCGTATCGAAATGCCGTTAATCCGTCTCTTTCTACCAAAAGCGTAGGTAACAGTTGTATTAAATAAGTTCCATGAATGCTCTACTATACTAATGACCTTTACTTTTGTAAATCCAAACAAGATATACTTTAACTGATTTTAAATTTCTCAACTGCAGAATATTTCAAAACACAAACCTACTAAATACATACAGATATTTTGAGTTTTTCACTTAATGCATGTCAATATAATCAATCTTAGTGCACAATTGTATTAAATGGGGGGTCACATGGTTATTTCACTATTTTTAAAATGTTATGGTTATACTAATATTACAATATTGAGATAAGATGGCGTTAAACGACTAGTCTTATGAATAGATGCATAATTATTTTATTATTTTACTTTGTTTTCGTACTGTTCACGTCGAAACTATAAAAAAACTTTAAAACGCTCTCCTCAAAATTGTCTTTTTTGTAGTTAGTGCAATTGTGAACTAAGGCATCGATATCTACGTCTATTGTATTTTATAATGGATATCCGCAAAGTCATGCCTGAATCAATTAACTATATCAAAACAAGTAAAGAACGAGATTCAAAACAATCAAAATTGTTTAAAATCGATGCCAATGATAACCAAAACACATTTCAATTTTCACTACCTATCAACATTTACAAATGGGGAAACCACAAGGTGCCAAGTTACTGAGTCGTCGAGTGCGTTAGGTGCACGCGCACTGAGGCCACTCACCTTTGTACCTAAGTACTCACTACATTATTGAGGAGTACCGTACTAAAGTACGAAGATTCGGAAGGCTAAAAGTTAGAATGCTATTAGAATTATCTTAATTTATCTTTTAAACATTTAGGAGGAGCTCGTGGCTAGAAAATAACAGCCGCACGGGCTTTAAAATATCGAATGATTGACGTTCGTAGTTTCGGACTATTGTTTTCAAGGGAAAACGTTCATCAGGACAGGACGATACTGCAGGGCCGAAAAGAAACGGTCTGTGTTAGCTTATTGGACTCGGACTGCAGTCAGTCGGAGTCCAATAAGCTAACACAGACCCTGCAGTAGCCCGAATTTCTGAACGCTATCCCGCCGAATGCAGTCATTCGGCGGGATGCTTTTATGTCTATCCCCAATAAACCTCCAACTGTCACTTAATAGAATTTTAATTGTTATTGCCTTCTAAAGGCCAATCGACAGTTGAGCGGAAGAGAAAATATCCACTTTTAAGTTTATTTATGAGTCAAGCCTCCATCTTATAACATTTTTCCTTGAGTTTTACCCATCCTACCAAGGTCTTTCCAACAAATTCAGTACAACCAAGACCTACTACTTATTTTACCGCTTTGTTTTTATCGAACACTTTTTTTTTCATTACAATATACAAGTTAACATTAATATATACATTTATATTATATAGTATGTACAAGTATATAACAAATCTTAAAAAAAACAAGGAGGAGAGCTCAAAAAGTTCGTTCGCTTTGTTAAGATGATAAACGCACCCGTTAGCCCTGTATTTGCCCATATTACTTGAGATCTTTCTTACACATTCAGCACAATGAAACCCACCTTATTTTGCTACTACACAGTCAGATGGTAACACAACCAACCGCGCAATTATATTTTTAGTAATGTATTTGCCCACAGCTACCCGTAGTTCAGTTGAATATACGCACTCATACAGACCAAGCTGATGATCAATACAGCTATCCAAACAATGTCGGACGTGAAACCACAAGCTTAGTTATCAAACAAGAGAGCGGTTTCGCTTGTGAGGACGACGTCCAGTGCATTTAGTGCAAACGCACTTGGGCAATCACCTTTGTTATTTGTATTTATTTTTATTGAGGTTATCGACTTATAGTAACAACTTCTAAGATTACTAGAATAACCGTTTTCTTCTTTTCCCACGTAAATTGTGGGAAATTATGTTCATCCCGCAATAAATTTCTCAGTTTATAGAATCTCTGCCAGTATGACGTGTCCCCACTGTATAGGGGTGCTCCGCAGCAGGAGATCTGTTTATCCCCTCCACTAGTGCTGAGGATGCCAGTTGCCTTGCCAGTTTTAGCCAGTGAGAATCCATGGTGATCGGCTCATAGGTACCCCGGCATTTTTCAAGAGTTCAAGACAACCTGAGCCCGAAAAGATTATGGAGAGCCCCTCCGTCTGCTCCAATGTACCGTCAATATTTGGTTTAAGGTGATAAGTGTCGGACAAAGTCAACCGTCTTCCTTCCCCAAATGGATGCAAAAAAAATTGTGACATCAGAATTAAAACGCTAATATTTCTAGACTAGAATAGCAGCGCCCGCACCAAATGCGTCTAACATAAGTGTTTTACTCGTCGACTATCGCCACACATGACGTAACTATGTAATTTGGACACCGATAAAACATCTACGTCCATCGCCAGTACTAAAATTTTACAGCTTCAGTCCTTTCGAGTTTCATACCAAAAGAGATGACGTTTCATTGTCCGTCGGTCGCGGATATTATGAAATAACATAAAACGCTGTTGTCGCCACAGAGTGTTTGTCGTTAAACAAGTCGGTCGCTTCGAGCCGAGTGCGCTCGGTGCAAATGCACTGAGGTGTACAGAGTCGAACGATCACCTTTGTACCAATATACAGTTGCATAATAGGTGTTGAGGTAAAGGGCTAGCAATGAAATGGTTGTAAATGCAAGTCGCGGTTGGGAGACAATATTTACATAAGTATTTAAAGAAGTTATGTGTGTCGGAATACACTCTAAGTTCCTACATAACATAACACATAATCAGCCTATAATGTTCCCACTGCTGGGACACAGGCCTCCTCTCTAAGAGAGGGCGTGGGCCGTAATCTACGACGTAGGCCCACTGCGGATTGGTCGATGTCACCTGTCTTCGAATTTTTGGTTCTAAGACATGCCAGTTTCCTCACGATGTTTTCTTTCACCGCTTTGACAGCAGTCTAAGTACCTAATAGAGTATTTTTTTCTTAATAATAGATTTGATTATCGTTTGTTCTTTTGAACAGGATGCTGCGGTCGATGACAGTGCAAGCTTGCACAAAAGTGAACAGATTATGCTTTCGGTTAACGCAAACATTGAAAGAAGTTCCTTCACCTACAACTGTCAGCGAATGTCATTAAAATATAAGCCGTAATATTATTCTTGTGTTAGAAGGAAGTGTTAACGAAATCATTCAAATTAAAAAAAAAAACTGCGTCTTGTCTGTTTCAAACTTAAAACCATAAATATCAAAACTATAATCGAGATCAAAACGATATTTGTTATGTCGGAGCATCTTTTTAAAATGCAAAATAAAAGAGTAAAAAGTCGAAGCATCCGAAGGACTCATAAGCATACCTCTACCTGTTGATATTCTTGTTTATAGTTAAAAAACCGGAAAAATACTTAAGTTATTTGTGGAAAAAAAATGTTACTATGTCAATCTGAGTGAATTTTGAGTGCACGCGCACTGAACTGTCTGACCGCTATGATAATATTTTAATTTATTCATTCTTGGAATCAACTAATCAGTTGTATGACTAACCACATCCTGTGTTACTAGTTAGAAAACCATTGACCATTTCAATCAAGGGTAATAATCACGATTGTCATCTGTTTAGTTGTTCTATTGTTCTGTTTAGAAGTTCTATCATTACTAACAATATAAGGTACTTCATGGTAAACAATCTTAAAATCTTGTTCGATTTCTCGGAAAATTCTAAGATATTTCTACTTCTACCTACCACTACTTGCGCGGTCAGCTAGCCAGACAATGCATTGCCACTTCACACCATTTATTAGCATTCAATAGCTAAAAGTTCTAACGTAGGTATTTCTAAAAAATAATAAAATAAAGTCGCTTTTGGCGTCTGTCTTGACCGCGGAGTAATTCGTCAACTCGTACTACATGCCTACAGCCCATTTAGGACGTTCTTCTGATTTTCTGCAAGTCGTCCTTAATGGGCCGTAAGCATGTAGGACGAGTTGACGAATAACTCTGACCGCGTTGTTCTTCTAAACTACACAACGGATTTTAACGTGGTTTTCATCATAATTTAGAGAGTTTATTCCGGAAGGCCGAAAGCTTTATGTGTTCAACACATTAATATTAAACTTACTTATAATAAAGAAACCTCGATGTTTTGTCAAGTCGTAAAACCGTGCGAAGCAAGGGAGCGGATCGCTAGTATCATATTATAAATTGCATGAACGCAGCTAAGTTAAGCCTCGAGCAGACTGGCGCGACGCGACAGTGCTACGCGACTCTAACAAAACAATTTCTAAGAAAATATAACAATTACCGGTCGCGCCTGTCTGCACGAGGTTTAATATCAAGCAAAAAAAACTGGCAGGGAACCTAACGTTGCATTTTAAGTGCAAATGTACTGAGTTCGTTTCCGTACGTTACTAAATGCAAATGACATTGTAATTAATTTGCATCGTTCAGTAAATTAAGTCACTTAATAATGGAGGAGTGTGTATGCAAATCCCAAGCCGGATTGCAGATTCTAGACTTTGAAAGAAGCTCAAGGCTGGATCTCGATTTATAACTATAGTTTGAGTTAAGATTATTATTATGAATTCAGACAGTTTTAATTAAGACGTGGTTTCGCTCGAGTACATTGTATTGTACAGGCTTTAGTCGACATTTTTTTAAGTAGTTTGTCCACTACGCTAACACCGTGGAAGGTGGAAAACAATATAAAACGTAAGATGCGAAAGTCTAAGTCAAAGTTAAATAATTTATTTAAATTAGGAACATAAAAGGCACTTTTGAACGTCAAATTTTCAAAAAATTCGAATTGATTCTAGTCGCCCCTCCCAATAGGTAGTTTTCGTATGAAGAAGAATAGACAAGAAACTCCACCGTTACTCTTTTAAAATGTTTCACAATATTTTGTAGACATCAATTTTATTATATGATTAAATGTGAAGACGATGCAATCCAGACCGTTCGTAGTCCATTCCTAAGATATCGATTACCTAAATAGCATGATGGAAAAGGCAAAAATGTATAGGACTGACATAAGCTATCGAAAAGAGAAAAGATACGTTAGAGAGAAAGGTACGTTTTGAGAAAGGTGCATTTTGAGAATGGTACGTTTTGCGTATGGGGTGCATTTCGCGAAAGGTACATTCTGCGACTGAGCCATTGAAAAATGTAGTGACAAAGGCATGGAGGCGAGATTTGTCGCTCCAGCCATCTCACGCACTCCCTTTTCATCGAAACGGTTTTTGTTTAAAAAAGTAAGGTATCAATCGCTAACTAATCTTTACTAATATTATAAATGCGAAAGTATAACTCTGTTCTGTCTGTCGGTCTGTCTGTCTGTCAGTCGCGCTTTCACACCAAAACTACCGAACCGATTTAAATGAAATTTGGTACACAGATAGCCTGAGAAAGGACATAGGCTACTTTTTATCGACATACCACGCGGGCGAAGCCGCGGGCGGAAGCTAGTTATTAATATTATTAACTACGCTGCTAAATATGGAGTTCGATACTGTGTTTCCATAATGTTTGCATAAAATTTCGTATTCATAATCACTAGCATCGTACGTGTTACATTAGCATTCAATAATTACATTCAGTTTTACGTTTTATAATTTTATCTCAATTTGGTATCAAATTACTAACACCGCTTCATGCGATTTTTTTGTTACTCACACACAATGCAGGATAATTGTGAGTAACAAAAAAAACCTAATGATTTAGAGAGTTCAATCGTTAATTGACAAAAGCCGTCTCGTTTAGCCGAGTGCATTGTAAGTTCATGTGCACTGGACCGGCCGATTACCTTTGCACTCAATTAAAGTGCGTAACGGTAGATGATCACTCTGAGTGCTGTTGTGCGTGCAAATCATTCTATGTGGTACTTTGATGTTGATTAGTTACAATATAATGGTACAACTATTGCATGTTATGATTGATCTAACTGTTGCCTTGGACTACCAAACGGAACTTCGACAAACGCTACTACGACATGATTTTACTTCGACATTACGGAACTCCGACACATCTTTACTTCGACAATACTTTACTTCGACATGCCTTTAGTCCGACAAAGTCAAAGTCAAAGTCAAATAATTTATTTCAAGTAGGCACATTAAAGGCACTTTTGAACGTCAAATACATAGAAATAGAACTGATTCTAGTTGCCCCTTCCAAAAGGTAGTTTTCGTATGGAGAAGAATGGGCAAGAAACTCCACCGTTACTCTTTTAAATAAAAAATAATGTTATACAATATTTGGTATAGGTACATCAATTATATAATTACATGTGAAGACGATGCACCGAGAATACAATTACAATAGGTAAAAAGAATTAAAAATTAAAAATTGGAGCAATGACAAATAAATAAATTAAGTATGTGATAGGTACATGGTGCTCACATATTTACAAACATTAAAGTATACGTACGATAACACAATATTTCTACAAACTTGCAAGTAATACTAATAGGACAGTGTGTGAGATTAATTATCATAAAATGTAAAAAAAATCGAAGATATAAAAATAATAAAATTTTACAACTAGATTAGCAACCAGTTTGATTTTGTCCAGCCTCGAATTTGTCCTATGGAGCAAGACCAGCATGTTTCCAAGCATTCTTATCTTGGATATAATCCTCTAATTTGTAATATGCTTGTTTACAAAGTGTACTTTTAATATGAGTTTTAAATTTTCTTTCATTTAATTGCAATATATGACTAGGTATTTTATTATAGCATTTAACGCAGTACCCCATAAAAGATGTTTGTACTTTAGCTAGTCTGAAAAATGGTTGATCTATTTTATCTTTATTTCTAGTGTTAAAATTATGTCTATCACTTATTTTATTAAAAAGATTTAGATTTTTTCTTACATACATAATATTCTCATAAATGAATTGGCAAGGTACCGTCATAATATTAATCGTTTTAAATAGTTCCCTGAGAGATTCGCGGCGACATATATTATAAATGGCTCTGACAGCTCTCTTTTGCAAAACAAAGATGGATTCAATGTCAGCCGCCCGACCCCACAGTAAAATGCCATATGACATAATGCTGTGGAAGTAACTGAAATAGACCAAACGAGCGGTTTCTACATCTGTTAACTGTCTTATCTTTCTAACAGCATAAGCGGCCGAGCTTAGCCGCCCCGCAAGAGATGTTATATGGGGTCCCCATTGTAATTTCTCGTCTAGCGTGATTCCCAGGAAAACTGTTTGATTAATAAATTCCAGTTTTTCTCCATTCAATATGATGTCACATTCGCTACTTCTAACATTAGGTAATTTAAATCGAATGCATTTGGTTTTTTTTTTATTTAGTACCAAATTATTTACCGTAAACCAATCTTGGACCTGAAGAATAGCGCTATTCACGTCGTCAAGATTTTGCGACCGTCGGTTTATTTTAAAAATCAATGATGTGTCATCTGCAAATAACACCATCTTCGGTTGATTTAGTAGTAATTGGGGTAAATCATTAATGTAAACTAAAAAGAGGAATGGACCCAATATCGAACCTTGAGGAACGCCCATTGCCATTTCAGACCCCAATGAGTTTACGCCGTTTACTTGAACTTTAACTTTTCTATCTTTCAGATATGATCTTAGTAAATCAAGAGCTGTATTCCTAATCCCATAGTGCTCTAGTTTCAGCAGAAGTGTCTCATGGTCGACGCAATCGAACGCCTTCGAGAGGTCGCAAAAGATTCCAATGGCATCTTGTGCTTCTTCCCAGGCGTTAAAAATGTTCTTTATTAGGGAGACACCGGCGTCAGTGGTACAACGCCCTTTGGTGAAACCGTACTGTTGTTCATGAAAGATGGAATTTTTATTAAAGTGACGTAACATTTGATTAAGCATCAACTTTTCAAACACTTTGCTGAGAACTGGCAGAATTGACACAGGCCTATAATTGTTGGGTTCCTTACTATCGCCGGATTTGAACAAAGGAACTACTTTACTGTGTTTCATGAGATCCGGAAAGACTCCTTGGTCTACACTGGTGTTAAATAAGAAAGCTAAATAAGGCGCAATGGTTTCGATGATAGACCTACAGACTTTTACAGACATTCCCCATAGATCTTCTGTTGATTTAATTTTAAGATCTTTAAAAGCTTTTATAACTGCCTGGGGGTTTGTATGCTGAAACCTAAACTCCAAAGGGCATGCCTTTACATTCTTTCTAAGTAAGGCAGCAGAAAGCGCGGGTGAAGAATTTAAAGCTTCAGTAGTTTTAACGGGAATATTACCAAAAAAGTTTTCAAATTCCTGAGCTATTTCTACATCTGAGTTGATGAGGCCATTTTCAGTCTCTAAATTGAATTCAGTACTACGCTGCTTTTTCCTACCTGTTTCATTATTTATTATTTGCCAGGTAGTTTTTATTTTATCATCAGCTGATTTTATTTTATTGCTAATGTAAAGAGCTTTAGCTATTTTGCAAACATTTTTAAAAGTTTTAGAATATTTTGCAACATACTGATGAAAGGATGTATTATTCATATGTTGCTTTAGGCCATAGAGTTCAAAAAGATTTTCCCTGCTTTTACGAATACCTGGAGTCGCCCAATCACTAAATAGGAACTTTGTGTAAATCGTTTTAGTTTTTAGTGGAAAAGTGTCATTAAATTGCTTATTTATTAATGAAAAGAAATCGGCATAGAACTCATTTGGGTCACAGACATTATTAAAACTCTGAACACATAATTTACTGGCCAAAGAAGTATTTAAATTCTCTAAGTTTTTACATGTAATTGGCCTAAACCTAATTTGAATTTTTTGTAAAGGCATGTAGGCGCAAAATGTTATTGTTTGACCACTGTGATCAGATGGCAACTTATTTACAATTTCTTTATGTAAGTAATCACAATTACAAAAAATATTATCTATACAAGTGGCAGAAGAAGCTGTCACTCGGGTTGGTTCAACAAAAACATTTGACAAATCAAATGACCTAAAAAGACTTAATAATCTCACAGTATTAGAGTTATTTTCTAATAAGTTAATATTAAAATCACCACATATGATTATTGACTTACTATTAGCACTAAGTTTCTTTAGCACCTCTTCCATTACAGAATCAAACAGAGATAGATTCTGGTAGCTTGGCGGTCTGTATACACATACTATAACATGCTTATCAAGCTCAACACAGGACAATTCAATGGTGTGTTCAACAGACAGTCCAATGATGTCTTTCCGTTCTTTTGATTTAATAGAATTTTTTACTAATATTAATGAACCGCCATGTATCATACGTTTTCGACTGAAATGGCTAACTACACAATAATTTTCATAATTAATTGACATTACTTGATGGTCTTTTAACCAATGTTCTGTTAAACAAATGACATCAAACTTAGTATTTTCTAAAAACAATTCTATTTCCAGTAATTTGGAAGAGCAACCTTGTATATTTTGACTGTATAATTTTAATGTATGTTGCCCCCCCTTTGGTTGTTTATTTTTATGTATAATATTGCCAGAAGATACCTTTTTATTATTCTCTAATAATAATAATTGTTTATTTGAAGGGGTAACTTCTGTTGTCTTACTTACTAGTTTAAAACGTTATCCGGAGTGACCTCCACAACTACAACTGAAGAGTCTAGACACTACTCTACTCCGACAAGACGTTGCTTCGACATGACTTAACTACGAAATGATGTGACTTCGACGCCATCCTACTTCGACAATAATGCTAGTTCGACATGATTCAATTTCGACATACTCTACTCCGACATGCTGTACTTCGACAATATCTTACATCGACGTGATGCGTCTCAGACGGGACCCCCTTTTATTGCATGTTTTTTTTTCCTTATATTCTTTGGCATAATGATTTTGGTATATTTTTTTTCGTCTAATAATTATTTATAGAATTAAATAATTATTGATTTATAAATATTGGGATAAGGGAGCAGAAGGATGATTTGGAATAAATTAAAACTTAACTAATTTTATTCTTTTTCGTTGATTCTTCTACGTTCTTTGTCAATCAATAAACATACCGATCAACGCACAGCGTTTCGATTAGAACATACTAGCTGGACCATTGTCCCAATTCTAAGAATTATTTTGCGTTTTCAACTACTGATAAGGATAGAGTAGTTCACAAAAAACCGACAAGTAAACTTCCTTCTGAGGTTTTAGAATTAATAATACCCCCTACTGTTAATATATTTATTTATTAATTAACTATTTATGTACACACATAATAAACAGACAAGAAGAAAAGAACAGAAAAAAACGTACAAAGGTGATGCTTATTTCTAAAGAAATCTCTATAATATATATAAGTTCTAGTGTAAGTCTTAGTAATTTTTGACAAAATATTAGTACCTATGCCAGATTTTAATGTAGAAGATTCTTCAGAAGAAGAATTGAGTGATGTAGAATAAATTTCTAAGCTGTGTATCCTACTAACTTTGTAATTAGTTGAATCATATTGATTTTTTGAATACTAAGTTAGTTTTATGATCTGCATGTTATGTAAAAAAATTGTTAATGAGTAGTAATGATGTCCCATTATGTGCCTTTGTGTAATTAGTAGATAGGTTATTAGTAGTTGAGTATTTTATGACTAACGGGGCAGCCGTTGGTCTCGTGGTTGCAAGCGCGGCTGCAGAGCGTGGGGCCTGGGTTCGATTCCCGGGTGGGGTAAAGTGTTATTGGATTTTTCCATTAGGAATTTCGTAGTAGCAGCCCGGAGTTTGGAAGTTGGCGGTGTGATATCCCCGTGCCTCGGAAAGCACGTTAAGCCGTTGGTCCTACGCCTGATCTCTCTCCGGTCGTGTCGGTTTGCCGTCCCATCGGACTATGAGAGTGAGGGAAGAGAGAGTGCACCTGTGTCTGCGCACACACTGGTGCACTATAATATCTCCCGCGCCGAAGGCTAGTCTCCGTTGAGATTGGCCGCCGTGGCCGAAATATGGTCTGGAGGACTATATTTTATGACTTATGACTGTTGTTGATAATTTTAGGACTGTTTTTCTACCTGTCTCAAATACGAAATATTTTATTTATTTATTTAACTATTTATGTACACACATAATAAACAGACAAGAAGAAAATAACAGAAAAAAACGTACAAAGGTTATATTTATTGTCATTTGTTGTTTTATTTGGTACGCGTGGCCCTGCTTTCTTTTATTTGGGTGTTTTGTACTGAAACCGCATTAAAACAACATAAAAAAATCCGTACAAAGCAAAATACCCCAATAAATAATTTTGTCTAGCTAGCATGTTCTAATCGAAACGCTGTGCAACTGTGACAGATCCATATTAAGAAAAATATAAATCAAAGAAGATTTTACTTCAACATAGTGCAGAAATGGAGCCACCAAAGTGTTATTACGTACTAATAAATACTAATAATAAAGCTGAAGAGTTTGTTTGTTTGAACGCCCTTAAAATTAAAACTATATTATTACCTATAAAAAAAATACACAAGGTCAGTTGTTTCTCAACGAAGAATAATTTTGAATTAGCATCGTGTCCTGAGACGCATCACGTCGATTTAAGATATTGTCGAAGTACAGCATGTCGGAGTAGAGTATGTCGAAATTGAATCATGTCGAACTAGCATTATTGTCGAAGTAGGATGGCGTCGAAGTCACATCATTTCGTAGTTAAGTCATGTCGAAGCAACGTCTTGTCGGAGTAGAGTAGTGTCGGACTAAAGGCATGTCGAAGTAAAGTATTGTCGAAGTAAAGATGTGTCGGAGTTCCGTAATGTCGAAGTAAAATCATGTCGTAGTAGCGTTTGTCGAAGTTCCGTTTGGTAGTCGTTGCCTTGACTAATACGTACATACATACTGTTGTATACTTTGCTTTCCGTTCGTCATTTCTGGACAACCACTGAAAATCATCACTGTGCTGTGGGTCTCCCATAGCAGAGAAGCCTTCCCACCCGGCATGATGCCGGGTGGGAAGGCTTCTTGTAACAGTCACGACGACGTGCAGTTGCCGACTGCTTATTTCTATTTTTTTAATTATACATATTTGTCTTGTTTTACTAAGTATGTCTTTTAATATTCACGTGTTTATGTGACAACAATAGTCTTTTCTTTCTTTCTTTCATTCAAATAGGTACCCCGTTTGACTAAATCGGGGGCGTACGGAAATCTTTTCTTTGTGCAGCTCTACATTCTGTACTATAGAATTTTCGTTTTTTTTTATTGTCTTAACAACAATGAGAATGAGAGTGATCATGTGGGCTTGTCAGTTACGAGTTTGAGTGTGGTTGTGAATCGTATTTGACCTTAGAGAATGTGTGTTCTCTAAATGATTGACTCATCACGACACTGTTTAATTAAATAGTTGAAAATAAAACACTATCACTATTATATGAGTAGGCAGAGATCCATTTATTGTATATGTAAACGGTACACCACTGACTACCTGCAGTATTGTCTCTCCTTCTTACTTTAATCCATCCAAAGGTTGTCTGTAAAAGATCGCTTTTAGCGATAAGACCGCCCATTGTGTCACCCTATGTAAAATTTCTAATTTATGTCTGTAATTTTTATGGTGTACATAATAAAGAGACAGTACCTAGATATCTATCTAGGTACTGTCTGATTACTATAGGACCTAATAGCTCAGTGCCTATTGTTGCAGAACTGCGGGACAAATTATAAATATCGGTTAAAGTTATTCCACACGGACCAACTACAATTTCCCAGGTGACCTCAGTGACCTTCACAGGACCGCAACACAACCCAATTAGTGGGGCATACTGAAACGTTAGACCATTTGGCTGACCTTGAACTTTCTGGCTGCCGATAACAACTGTTTTGTCAACTTATACCTAATTACATACATTTAATATGACAGTAGAATCCGGTGTCAGCCTGTCTGTTTGTTTGTTCGCGCACATCTCCGTAACTACTGAACGAATTTTCATGTAGTTTTACAGGTAGATAGAGATTAATTTAGAGCAGAGTAAAGGCTTTGTATCATTTAAATCGAACGTTGCAAAAAAAGGTTATCGTTATACGTACAAGACGGTACTATTCACGACACGCTGTGCACAATTTTTGAATGCATGTATGAAAGTTTATCACTAGACAATGGCTCGACCAAATTGGCTGATTTTTTTGTTGTATTCGTATCTGAACAAGGTATGTATGAACCAAAATTTTGAAAAATCCTTCGAAAATGTCGGAACAGGGGACGCTATATATACATTAGTGGAAGATATTATTAGTAAAGTGAATAGGAAAAAAAGGGTAGCAGGCATTTTCCTTGATCTAAGCTCAGCCTTTGATACAATCGACCACAACTTACTCATCGCAAAATTGGAGCATTACGGTGTGAGAGGCAACATTTTACAACTTTTCTCATCTTTTTTAAGTAACAGGAAAATGTATGTGGATATTAGTAATATGCAAGCTGATGGTAATAGCAATTGCAATCAATCTTCTATGCGAGATATAGCTGCGGGTGTACCCCAAGGATCGATTTTGGGGCCTACTTTGTTTATATTATTTACAAATGATTAATCAATTATATTAATTCAATTTTTCCCGACACACAGCTGACAGTTTTTGCAGATGACACCAACGCAATAGTTGAAGCTAGCGACATACAGGAGCTTTCCGCTAAGGTTAATGCAGTGTTGACAGTTTTTAATTCTTGGTTTGAAAGTAATAAGCTCATAGTGAACTCGGAAAAAACCAAAATAATGTTATTTAGTACAACAGCTCGCAACAAAGACAACATGACGATCGCACTTAACGAAGTTAAAATTGACATAGTAAATGAGGTAAAGTTTCTAGGGGTATACATTGACAAATATTTAAATTGGAAAAGAGAATTGCAAGCCATTGATTCGCATATTTCCTCTGCGTGTTATGGCTTACGCAGTCTTAGGGATGAAATAGACACAAAACACCTTAAAATGGTATACTACGCTCTGATAGAATCAAGGTTGAGATATAGTGTTCAGTTTTGGGGGAATAGTTTTAAATATAACTGCCAGAGAGCTTTTGTACTTCAAAAGAGAGCCAGACGGACCATGGTCCGGATATCACAATTGGAGAGCTGTCGGCCACACTTTATAAATTTAAAAATTCTTACTGTGCCCAGCCTCTATGTGTTAGTACTATTAGTGAATTTAAAAAAATACCTCCGTAATTATGAAACAGATGAGGAGAGACAGTTGAGGGAAAGTGCACGCAGGAAAGATTTTAAAAGCAAAATAAGACCCCAACTTAAGATTGTTGAACATAGTCCTCAATATCAAGCAGTGCGGATATTTAACAGCTTGCCATTGGACTTAAAAACTTTAATTTATAAGAGCTCATTTAAGTCAAGACTCAAAGCGTTCCTATTGGAGAAATGTCTGTATTCTATAGACGATGACATGTATCTTAGACAATAACGCTTACATATAAAATGTTTCATTGTATATTGAGATAGACTCATGATAGCACAAGTTTAAACCTTCGTGGTTTTTGGTTGCTATTTAATATGTAAAATCCTATATTCTTTTGTATGAACGATAAATAAAAAAATAAATAAAAAAATAATGTAATATTAGTGAATTTTAAATTGTATTGAATGATTAATTTGTAATGTTATTGAGTTTTATTTTTTATTTTTTGTTATGTTATATATTTTATTGTAATTATGAATTTGTTAGTTTTATAGCTTTAATGACCGTGTTTTTCTTTTTTTTCTTATTTATGCATGATTTCAAACACAATGTGAATAATGAAAAAATATAATATCCTTCCCGTTATTTTACTTTCGTGCTGTGTTTTTTTCTTCTAGCACCGAAATACCGAACACATGAATGATTTATCTATAAAATAATCTTGTAAGGTGAAAACCCTCGTAATATTGGGTTCCCATCTATGAAATTGGCGTTTTTTTCTCACAAATAGAGAACCTCGTCACTTCTATGATTTAAAATATTTATCAATTGCTATTATATCGAATAATGACCCTCATAGACAACTACCACTAGTGAAAGAACCTTATTACTTATAGTTTTCTAAACATAAAAATACCTTAAAAATGACTCCTCTTTTTGTTAGCAGAAATTACCACTATTTTTTTTTTAACTTAGCCAATTCTTATTTTTGTCGCTTAATCTAATTGGCATACATTATCATAATTTTTAAACATTAGTACACAAAAGTTTTAAAACATTAGTGTTCATGGTTGTTATATAAATTAAGAAAATGTTAGTATGAAAAATGAAACTTCTTTAAAATTCCCCATACAAAACGCTGATTTCGTAGGTCACCTAAAATATCTTCACGCAAAAATATTTTCTTCAACAAAAATTTGCAACACCTCAAAATATGAATCAGCAACAAACTCTTCTTGATCCTAAGTCCACGTGTACTTAAAGTGAGCTTACCTTTGTGCTGAACATCGCGTCACGGTATAGTGACCATGATTACCTTGAAACCGGGGACTTGACAACAAGGTACGCTTGCTCGTTAAAAGTTAAGGCGTAAAATTATCGATAGTCAGTTGTTTTTTATTCGTTTTGGGATTGCGCTTAATGGAGTTTTGATGTTCAAAAGTGCCTTTTATGTGCTTAATTGATATAAATTATTTGACTTTGACTTTGGAGCTGAGAATTGGTTTGAGTGTGAATTTATTTACCACATCTTTGTATTTATCAGTACTTATTAACCAGTGGATTCAATAATCATGCACGTGAGACATTTCAGCTTTGTGTCTGAGGTGGTCAAAGACTTGCGGTGCATCTGGTATTCCATGATATCCATAGGTGGAAGGCTAGTTGGTGAACTTATAATACAGAATAAGTAAAATAATAAAACGATAAGATATAATCGATGGTTTAGAGTTCCAATACAATTTCCCACAAGTATTCATTGCGGTGTTGTTTATGAATCTTCAATCTTCCTAGCCTTTTCCCAACTATTTTGGGGTCGGCTTCCAGTCTAACCAGATGCAGCTGAATAAACCAGTATTTAACATGGAGCGACTGTCTATCTGACCTCCACAACCCAGTTACTGGGTAATACGATACCCCTTGGTAAGACTGATTGTCAGACTGTCGGGCTTCTGACGACCCGTAACGACTGTCAAAGATCCACCAATGACAGCCGGGACCAACAGCTTAACGTGCTTCCCGAGGCACGGAGTAGTCTCGGTATGTAAAGATGGTCACCCATCCACGGACCAACCCCGACAAGCGTAGTTAACCTGATGGATCGGCCCGTGCGGCTGTTATTACTAAGCCACGAGCTCCTGTCTCTATGTTTATATCTTTTTCATTCTAAAGTATTTTCTGGCTTATAGCAATTGGGTCCAATGGTGTATACCTACCCCGGATGCAGGAAACACTTAATTACAGGTACTAGGACTACCGGTGTATTCTGCTTCATATAGCAGGTTTCAGGCAGACATGGGTCAACTTCCGCAGCCCTAGTGGCATTTAGGCTTTCATGGAGTGTCGTTTGTCCAAATATGGTATTTCCTGAAATATAAATTTTTATTCGTTAAAATCAACACGAAAGATTAGGATTCAGAAATAACATTGTAGTGAGCAATAGAGCATTCTTTCCAATTTCTTATGACAATAATAGAAGATTTGTCAATTGTTTACTGTTTTACAATTTTATTTGTAAAAGAGCACGAGCTCCTGGATTCGATTTCTGGGTCGGGCAAAGTGTTATGGCTTTTCCATCTGGAATTTCGCAGTAGCAGCTTGGAGTCTGGATTTGTGCCCGATTGCCCGATGGCAATAGGCTCGCCCCCTATTACATGGGACTTAACATAATTGTTGAAATGTAGGTGTACTATGTACTATACACACACCTCTGCCTAACCCTTCGGGGAAATGCAGGCTGATGTTATGTTATTGTGAAAGAATACTTAAATAAGCAATTAATTTTAATTGATTTAGAAAATACGTGATTGTCTTTAATTTCACACAACGAATGCAATGATTTTGTTTTATCCGACTGATAACCAGAAGAGCTTAGATTATAATCATCGAAGCAGAAGAGTAACAAATCCATTTCATTCTAAATTTATTTTTATTTAGGTACACACGGCTACACACATCAAGCTATACATTTCCGGTTTATGCTGATCTAGCATTGTATAAGATTTCCGTACAATGCGAGGTCAGCTTATACTGGAAATGTATAGCTTGATGTGTAGCCGTGTGTACCTATGAGTGTTCTTTAGCTCATTTGTTGTTTCTTACAACATTAGTAGTGCGTCATTCTCGTAAATGTGTTAGATATTATGACGCTCAGTTATTGTAATAAAATGATTATTGTAACACAACCACCATGACCCTAGAGGTGAAGACAACAGATGCATATCTATATCCATCGGTTTCTTATGGACATAGATATACATCTTTCCTCTTCACCTCTAGGTTTCCTATGGAAATAGATAAGCATCTATTGTCTTAACCTCTAGGGTCATGTTGGTTGGGTTTCAGTTATTCTATTACAATGCGTTATTTATAGCTAGAATAGAATTAAGTATTGAACTTTATATTACTATAAACTTCATATTCATAAAACGCTAAAATAAGGATTTTACAAAAAATATTTTTAGTTGCTAATCGCTTCAAATCAACTTTTAAACCATATTCCTATTGCATGAACAATGCTGTCAAACATGCAGCCAATAATAATATAAATAAAAAGAATATCATTTGGCTTTTATCGATTCGTGTCTGCGTTCACAGACCCACTGTAACGTTGTGGCTTCACATCTGAACTTAGTCGAGTAGTTACTATGTGGTTGAGCACTACACTAAATTACATGCCCAACACTAGTTGACTGACATTACTCATTCATTTCATCTGCAACCAGCCATACTAGCGGTTCAACATGTAGAACCCCTAGATGGGCCAAGCCTTTAAATACACGTATTTTAGGTATCTACTAGTGTTTTTAAAAGAAGTGAACATTTGTCCTAAAAATCACGCATAGCATGGCATCACTAACGACACCCAGTCATTATTTCTAGATTATTACTAGTTCCTACTAAGAACTCAGTAATTTCGTCCCTGCCAGCAGAATGTTACGCAAAAAACCAGTCATTTATGGTGTTATTGCAAGATAATGAGTTTAATGATATATACCGACATCGTTTAGTTTAGCGTCATTATTCTTTGTAAGTGGAAAATTCTGTCCGTTCATTAGATTCATAAAAACTATGGGTGGTAAACGTGTTCAGAAAATTGTTAGTCCATCGATTAAGAGTATCGAAACGGATTTTTATGGATTAGAATATATTGTATGGATAAGAATAAATTGTATGAGAGTCAATCTGCCTAGCCTTTTACCAACTATGTTGGGCTCGGCTTCCAGTCTAACCGGATGCAGCTGAATACCAGTATTTGACATGGAGCGACTGCCTATCTGACCTCCACAACCCAGTAACTGGGTAATACGAGCTATAACCCCTTGGTTAGACTGGTTGTCAGACTTTCGTTCTTCTGACGACTCGTAACGACTGTCAAAGATCCACAAATGACAGCCGGGACCAACGGCTTAACATGCTTTCCGAGGCACGGAGGAGTCTCGATATGTGAAAATGGTCACCCATCCACGGACCATCCCCGGCAAGCGTAGCTTAACCTGATGGATCGACCCGAGCGGCTGTTATTACTTAGCCACGAGCTCCTCGAGAATAAATTGTATTAAAGTAAATAAATTATATTGTCGTAATATTTCCATACCACCCTGGGAGACAAGGTACTGAGTAAAAGCCCATTCAATAATCATTGTCTTTAAGTTTTATTCAGTAAAACGCTTTAATAACTTACTAAAACTTGAACTAACAAGCAACCTTAGAATAATAACGCACAAGCAACATTAAACTTCTGAACAACTTTTTAAACTTACTTCAAAATCTGGATCCTTCACATCCGATATTTTAATAGCGACACCTAGTTCGGCGTCTAACAAGTATGTCCTATAAAGTTTTGTCGAGTCAAATCACCCGGTTTACGATTACGACAAAAGGTCTCCGACTAACAAAAATGTAGAGTCGGGGAGTTTAAGTCAAAAGATTTTATGAAATGAAGTTACCTCCAAACCGAACAATAAACCAAAATATTAGGCCATGAAAGTTTGCATAATTTATTTATTTATTTATTGGTTCACCAACAATTGTTTACACTGGTATTTTGCTAAAGGTAACATGCAATAAAATGAGTACAATAAATAGTGTAACAATCACTTACAGGTAAACTCCGCATGCTTTAAGGATATGTAACATAAGAGAAAAATAAAAATATATCAAAAAAGCGAACTTAACTAAACTACCTAATCCCCGTGTAGTGCCTCGATTTATTTGCTCCCAAGTGTAGTTGTAGTTTTATACAACTACACTTGGGAGCAAATAAATCGAGGCACTTCCCCTTTCACGCTGATAATAACTGAACTTACTTTATAGCAGATACTATAGTGTTTTTTTCTTTAATTACTTTTTTCGCCGTTAAAAGAAATTACCTAAACTATTGGCTCCTTGGAGCCTTCTCCCCGCCGCTCAGTCTCGCTTTCACTCACTCTGCGAACAGTATAGTGCGAGCGAGATAAGGCGTGAATTTGAGTTGAGGTAGCATCCAACGTGGCAGGCAGGCATATTATAAGTTGGAGGATTACATTTCTGATA
The DNA here is from genome assembly GCA_947522985.1 of Lithophane socia. Classification (NCBI taxonomy): domain Eukaryota; kingdom Metazoa; phylum Arthropoda; class Insecta; order Lepidoptera; family Noctuidae; genus Lithophane; species Lithophane socia. The sequence continues at coordinate 18,374,162 of OX383252.1, forward strand.
AAAATGCTTGGCTTAATGCTGGTCCTGCTCCACAACCACAACTAACTAATTAACGTTCGAAAATAATGTTGGAGCTGCTGAAGATTGTAAGACCATCTTTGCATTGTATAAACTCAATTTCCTTTGTATTATATAACTGCATAGCACAGGTGTGAGTACTATGTACTATAGAGCCATTTACCGGGTAATTTGTCTTTAATTGACTTGAATGTGCCCTGGCGGCTGGGAATGTCATGCTCACTCAAATGTCTCGCTGATGGTGGCGCGTGTGTTGGATCATTTAGCTCCCTCCAAAATGGTTGAGCTGAATGGTGCTGATCCATGCGTCATGTTCGTGAACGGGCGCCGTCAGTTGTGACTGGTCATCTCTTAGCTGCCATGGCTTATTTTAATTTTTGATTTGTTTTTATGTTATAATTGCGTACGCTTTTAACGTGCTTTCTACATTGTTCTCACATGTATAATTTCAACATAAATGATGTAAGCAATATTTTGTAACAATATTTTGATTTAAAAGAGTGTCCGTGGAGTTACTTGCCCGTTCTTCTCCATAGGTACCTACTACGCTTTGGAATGGGCAACTAGCTTCATATTTCTGACTGACCGACTCCTTGACAATTCAAAAGTGCCTGTAAATGGTTTAATTGAAATAAATGCTTTGAGTTTGAGTTTGAGTTTGCAACAACGCTACCAGCTATCTGAGAGCCTAGACAAGTGCCAATCGCTTCGAAAGCGTTTCGTATTTCTACAACGACTTTCTACAGGATTGACATATGCTTTTCGATAGCTTATGTCAGTCCTATACATTTTTGCCTTTTCCATCATCGTTATCGCTGATAGAATGTCACTTTGTCTAAGGCCTCTGGGCACTTTTTCCATTGACAGCGATGCGGACGATTTTTTTAATGTCCGATACGTTCTTCCTTTTTTATGCAGTTGTATATTTGTTTACTTGTTTATTGTATTTCACATTTGCCATTATGAATTAAAAGTTAAAGCTACTCGTAGTAGAATATTCCATGAACAAAATAAAACACGATACAATCATAAAACAAGGACTATATCATTTATATCTACATGAGAAGTTTGTTTTGAATCTGATTATTGTTTTAATTGTTTTTAAAACAAACAGATCCGTAATACACAGTTCATTATATTATAATAGGCTTTCATTCTTATTAATTTTGGAAACATTTGCATCTATCTTCTTTGTTGCAGCTTCATCAGTGACAATGCTCATTGTGGCTCCAAAGTACCTACTGTATATTAATGCTAACTATGTGTGTTATAAACAATCCTTTGTTATTCTTATTTATACAGACATGGTTTTTTGTTATAACTTACTTCCTCTGTTCATCATGTCTCATCCATAATATTTTGTATATTCAATTTCTTGTGTTGCAGCTATGTATTGTGTTGGACATTAAACTGTTTATTAAAAAAAAAATTTGACTACCTCGTTAGTGTAGTGGTCGCAACTTCGCAAACGCTATTGTTGGGCATGAGGACCTTGGTTCGATTTCCAGGTCGGGCATAATGTTATTGAGTTTTTCTATCAGGAATTTCTCAGTAGCAGCCCGGAGTCTAGATTTGTGCCCGGTTGATGGCAATAGGCTCGACACATAATACTTACGACTTAAACATAATTGGAAAAATGAGGGTTTACTATAGGTACACCTCTGCCTCATCCTTCGGGTATAACAGGCGTGATGTTATATTATTTTATATTTAAACTAGCTGCGCCCCGCGGTTTTACCCGCGTATGTCTCAATCCCGTGGGAATATCGGGATAAAAAGTATCCTATGTGTTAATCCAGATTATAAACTATCTGTTTGCCAAATTTCATCCAAATCCATTCAGTCAAGCTTTCCAAAGCACGGGGTCTTGATAAGTAATCAATGGTCACCCATCCATGGACCGACCTCGGCAAGCATAGCTTAACCTTCGATCGACTCGCGTAGCTGTTATTATTTTTCCACGACGCACGTAAGATAGTAGACAATAGTACAATATAAAGTATAACTGAATCTTGAATTACCTACAACGAGTTCGAGACAAAGTGTGAAAGATTAATCACTACACTCCAAGTTTACATAATGGTTGAAAAGTTCATTCCTTTGTTGTGGTGGTGGCAGGGTTTTCCATTGTCTGCCGTCTCTTTCTTTCCTATGAATGAAGAAAGGGATGGAAGACGTACATTATCGAGCACCAATCGTTTTGAATGTCGACTGTAATTGTCTTTGAATTAGAACTTGGAATGAAATGAATGGTTCGGCTATTCATACCGTGTTAGGTTGCTAGGCGAAAATAGGCTTACTATATATAATAAGTCACGTTTTAGAACGTAGGTGGGTACCTATTCTTAACTTATGAAGCCGTATAGCAATGCAGGGAATATAAACAAAGGATCTTTTGAAATCATATTCACGTTTTTCAGTAAAAGGTCATCAGAACGACTAAGCACCTGAAATGTACTTATTTACCAAAACAACAGCAAGTTATGTGTCAGCATGAGTTATATTATTATAGTTTATATTGTGGTTTATCTGGAAAAGAACTTGAGTTACCGACGTAGCTTGAGAGTTAGCAATCTAAAGTGGCAATTGGCTGGCCATGTTTGTCGCAGGACTGATGGTCGGTGGAGCAGACGAGTTCTAGAGTGGAGACGCCCCCCAGACATATGCTCCGACGACCTTAAGAAGATGGCTGGGACAGACCGGATGCGCGGAGGAGGATGGTGTGTTGTGGCGCTACCTGGGAGTGGCCTATAGCAGTAGACTGCTATAGGCTGAGTTGATTGGAGTGGTTTATCCAGGCAGTAAGGTTAGTAGCATTTTGGTGGTCCAGGAAGCGCTGAACGGACATATTTATTCAGGTAATATCATCCATGCCATTGCCTTACACCTAACGTATTACGTTTTTATTCAAAAGAAGAATATGTTACTGTCTACGTTCAAAAGACAGTTATGGATCAATTAACATAATCTGCCTAGCCTTTTCCCAACTATGTTGGGGTCGGCTTCCAGTCTAACCGGATGCAGCTGAATACCAGTATTTTACATGGAGCGACTGCCTATCTGACCTCCACAACCCAGTAACTGGGTAATACGATACCCCTTGGTTAGACTAGTTGTCAGACTTTCGTGCTTCTGACGACTCGTAACGACTGTCAATGATCCACAAATGACAGCCGGGACCAACGGCTTAACGTGCTTTCCGAGGCACGGAGGAGTCTCGATATGTGAAAATGGTCACCCATCCACGGACCAACCCCGGCAAGCGTAGCTTAACCTGATGGATCGGCCCGAGCGGCTGTTATTACTTAGCCACGAGCTAACAGCCGCATAAAACAAAGTCCAAACTACTTCTAATTAACGTCTAGTATTCGTTAGCTCAAAGCCAAGTTGATCCACAGCTGCGCTCCGTACGCGCAAATTGATCTGATTGCCGCTAACTGATGTAGTATTTGTGCTAACTAATACCAATTGGGAAGCAATTGGTATTCGTTTTGGAACAATTACTTTGTCTTGTCAATTAGTGTTTGACGTATCTTCTAAAGTTAAGTTTAATTAATTGTTGATGTTGCTGTCAATTAGACATCTAGTAACTATTTGATACCGCCGACTGCTATAACAAAGTTCATAGTCCGAAGTCCGAAGTACCTATATCATAGGCATCTGTTGTACAGAATATCTGAAGTGACCTGACCAATTGGGTCAGTGATCCAGAATTCGTTTATGTATGTGCCAGTGTCATGCCAGTGGTGCTTTTAAGATCTAACCTAACATAACATAACTGAAACAATTTAAACAAGATTTATATTTATGATTAATAAATCAAACACAAAATTCGTATATTATTAGGTTAGTCTTAGTACCTGATAGACGAGCACGGCCTACCTGTGACTCGAGTCACACATTTTATTATGACTAAACTGTGATCAAATGTGTGACTTGAGGCATGTCACAAGGGCGTGCTCGGCCCCCTGGTAACCGAGCTCTGCTTGGGATTTTTTTAAATGTTTTATTTAGAATTTTCCCAGAATTATGAGACCTAGCTAGATCGACTTTTCGCCCCCTAGACCGTCGCAATTTTCATCGAAATCGTTAGAGCCGTTTTCGAGAACTTGATTACAAATATAAATGTTGCTCATTGAATAGTATAAAATAGGATTTAGTGCTAATATAGTCTGTCTGGTTACATAATACCTAGAACATCTGTAGTCTAGATATCTGACGCTTTCACTTTGTGTATCTCGCTGTATTCCACTTACTGAAGCGTGGTGCATTTGAGTGCATTGATTTTTAGTTCACTTTCCCAGTTTATCGACACGAATTTAATACTTATTTGCTATTTGCTGATCGCTCTGTTCATGGTTCAGTTCAGAGTAACTATCCGAAGCATTTTGAAGGGATTTAATAATACATTGCTTCACATTATGTTTGAAAAATTCGGCTGCTCAACAACGTAAATAATGCAAGGTATTGGTAGTTGAATTGTCAAAATAAATATCATTGGAATTGTGAGTGTGTTATCCATCGACACAGTGGACTTAAGGCCCTACCCTACCCCAAATTTGATCTGGCTCGCACCATACTGGCGGCTCTCAAGCCTCGAATCGTTTAGGTAATTGCTTTTTACGGTGAAACGAATGGTAATTAAAAAAAAAAACATCGGAACCTGCTTTATAGAGTTCAGTTATAATAATGTAAAGTTTTTTTAATGATCTAATTTGAAGTATTTTTTAATACCAGCGGTTTATAGTTCGGTTTAGAGGTAACTTTGGATTTTTTATTCTATAGAGATTTTATGTAGGTAATCGTGTTTTCGCCAAACATAGGAACTAGCATCAATCCTCAACTTTAACATAATAGGTATATTTATTTCAAAATTAATGCTGCAGTATTTTCAGCATAACGGAGGATCAGCAATTATAAAAAATATAAAAATCTTTATTTCTAGAAAAATGGGTACAGTAAATGTCATTAAAACAAATTTTATCTTAAGCAATGTGCACTTAGGTATCAAAGGAGTGCTTTGGCACTCGTACTAGATTACCCTTTATCACGAATGCCATCACCTTCCTCCGGTCAAACTGGAATAGTTTACTATTTAATTAATTATACATTTAAATTTTGAATAAATTCTATTCGAAGATGACCAAACTTCGAGGTAGGGTAGGGCCTTAAAAGGATTACAAAACGTAAGTCGCTACATGAAAGAAACTCTCTATCTTCAATGCATCCCCGATTTGGGCCTTTGAAAGGACCGATTCGGCTTTTTATAGCAAAAATATTATGAGTATGACAAAGACAACCAAACTTCTTCTGGAGTAAAGAATCCAGACATAATATAAATAAATGTAAAACAATGCTGCATCCGTATTAAGACAGCTGTACTTTAAACTGCTTTGTCACACTTTTAGGGCTCCAGCAGACAGGCGTGACGCTACGGCGGCGGCGACACGATTCTGATGAATTTCCATGAAGTTTTCATAGAAATTGTTCTACTAGAGCCGCGTCACGCAGTCGTGTCGCGTCTGTCTGCGGGAGCCTTTATCCACGTTACAGAGATTATTTAAACACGTGTTTATTTTGAATTACCCTAGGTAATCACTGCTATAAATCCTAATTCTAACAAATATTATAAATACGAAAGTGAGTTTGTTTGTTTATTTGTTTGTTTGTTACGCTTTTCACGCTAAAACGGGTGAACAGATTTGGATAAAATTTAGTACATAAGAAGACTATGGTCTGGATTAGGACATTGGATACTTTTTATCCCAATATTCCCACGGGATCGAGACTTATGCGGGTAAAACCGCGGGGCGCAGCTAGTTACGTTATAATAATATTACTTTTATCTATCATAGGTCACAGTGGTCAAGTTACAGTAGCAGTAAAAACAATGTTTTTATTATAATTATCTGTAATTAATACCTACATAGTGTGCTAGTTATGTAAACATAAATTGCTATATAATTATATATTCTTTTTCTGTTATTTTATGTAAGGAACTACAGGACTAACATATTCTATTAAAGAATAAAAGTCCCTAAATCAATAAAAAAGATAATAAAAATTTAAAAAATAATACAAAAGATGGACATGGCAGCCAAATGGGAAGTATTAATCTCTGGGAACATCAATTAATGTGTTTCTAAATAGTCCTAAGATTTCCAGCATTGTAGGTGATCGCTTATTACATTGTTGATTGCCAAAATCAATTTTCTATCTCTCCCTTTTCTACATGTTTTGAAAACTTAGACTACACGCTGTTTTTCATAGTAACAAAAGTAAAACGCTATCATTTTATTAATTATCATATTTTCTTAGTACTTACCTAAGAAAAAATATACTATTGTTTACAGATTCAGTTTTGCGGTTACTATTTAGTACAATGAGCGTTCTCTCCTTGATTTCTAAAACAAAACTCTACCAACTAACCCTAACTTTTGATTAATAAAATAACATTCAATATTCAACCTTATCAATGAAGCTAATAAGGCTGTGTTCCAAAATTACACCTGAATAGAAATCGTTAAAATTAGTACGGGATAAAGTCGTGTTCAGACTTTAGATGCGGGTAGTGGTCAGCACCTTAATTGCGTAACAGACGATCGATTCGAATCACAATCTGAATCATTTTGAAGGATATTCCTAATCCATTGCTTAATTATGACCGAAAAACGTAAATAACGCAATGAATGTTGTTTAACTGTCAAAATGAAACCCATTGCTACTGTTAGTGTGTTATGGTGAAATCCGACGATCGGCAATATTGAAGACGGACACGCACGGCAGACGACCACAGACCGCCACTTACCGCGCACCGAGGAACTTCCGATTTCTGCGATACCCCGCACGTACACCTTCCCACGGTCCGTCGTCCGGGCTCGTCGGTGTCCGTCCGCAAAATCGAGGATCGTGGGATTTTGGTATTACGCAATTTTGTTACCAGCTGTTTTGGGTGAATTTGAATTTGTATTGGGCACGATGAGTCGCTTTAGTTTGTTTCTGAGTACACCTCACCTTAGTACCTACTATCGGTCGAACTTAGTATAATCACAAACCGGAGATACATTAGCCACTTCACCTTTTCTTTTTCACTAACTAAGCGAATCTAATAGTAACAAAAGTGTAATTAACTAGACACTGATAATGTGTAATGTAGTGTAAATGTAGTCCATTCTATGTAATTGATAACGTTGCAATGTAATATAGGTCACACGTGGTCAGATACATTGCTCACAGTTCACGATGCGTGTAAATAAACAGACCGTTCTGTATGTGTCAGCATTCAATTGTTTATCACTTTGTGCCAGTACCTACTAATCTACAACGCTATCATAAGGTTATTTAGGCGCATGGCCAAAATCGGAACTAACGCCCCCCTGTCAATGTCATTCTGGCGCCAAAATTATAGTTTGAGTTAGGTACCATATTTTTGGTAAATCGAAGTAGGTACTGTGCAGTTGTGCACTAAGTATCAGCATGTGCGAATTGTTTTGTTGTAATTGCGATACGGGGGTCAGGGTACAGTCATTATTTTACAATAATTTTGATAGCCGTTTGTTATTAGTATGATTCAATATAAGGTAAAATAAATATTATTGATTATAATACAGTAGGTAGGTACAATAGATGTTCATTAATAGCAGTATTGAACGTAATTAGCGATCATGATTGTGTTAAATGAGGGAGACAAAGGCTATCAAAAACTCGACTGTTCCTATGGAAATCCACTCCAGAAAGTTCTCTACAAATCAGTCCGTAATCTTGGGTCTTGAATTGTGATGCTTATTATGTATAAGACGATCTGCTGCCTGCGGTTTCGCTCGCGTAGACCCTAATTATTTTTCTAAAAGTTAGTCCTTATAACATCAGCTATGTGCCAGTGAAAGTCCTGTCAAAATAGGACCAGCCATTTTGAAGATTAGCCGGAACAAGCAGACAGACAGACATTTTTTTAAATTGTTCTTTTGGTATGCGTACCTACCGTATATACTTTCATAATTATATGCACTAAGTAAAAATCTTTTATTTTGACATTACAAACATACACATCTTTATTAATAGGTATAGATTTAAGTACGTTTGTAACTTTGCCTCTACACTGTAGGAATAAAATTCATGAGGTAATACCATTTTTCTTCTGAACACATCCTTATTGCACCAATTTTTAAACAACCCGTAACATAAGCATCTTTTTAGTATAAATATAAACTCAACTCAATGAGTACACGCGCACTTGCGATAAGCGTTCCGCTAAAAATATTTACATTAGTGCATACCTACCTACTTTATATTTAGTCCGCGATTTAGTTTATAGATAAGCAGTAGCGCTTGCGACCACTGGACCATCGAGGCAGCAAACGAGTCTGGAAATATTTTTTTAGACTGCAAACACTCTTTCACTGAAATGAAGCTACACTATATTCCCAAATTAAATACAATAGACCCTTAAACCCTGTAAGAAATCGACACATGTTTCACCTCTCAACGAGGCATCCTCAGGATGAGGATTGACCAGTCGCAAACGAGAACACGACGTGAAAAATTTGCCGATTTCTGACAGGGTTTTTTTATGACTCTTGGAGAATAGTTAAGCGGAATAGGTTACTAAATATTTATTGATCTGAAATATTTATCTGCGTCTATTGTAAGTATTTTATACAAGTTATGGATTTATGCCAGAAAAATGCAGAGTTGTCGTGGCAATCTACTCACGGATGAAACCGCGGAGCACTTTCAGTCATTAACCGGGATATAACCGGGGATGTACTTGTACCGTGTTTTTTGGTTTACGCATATGCCACTCGGTGCCCAGGGGGCCAAGTCTACTAATTTACAAGCGTGTCAGTGGTCTCACAATGATGAGTTTTTGACAGATTTTGTACGGCATATCTGTCAAAAACTGATCATTGTGAGACCATTGACACGTTTGAGGACACACCCTGGAGGTTTGATTGACACAGATGTTTCAATATCTGATCATACAATTATGTGTTTTATAGTGTGGTACCATAAATATTATTTAAATATAATATCGTCCTATTACTGCAAATACCGATTATGTGCAAAAATCACATTTTGAGAAAATTGAATTACAATGTTCAGCGTTCATTTTTACATAAAAGCATAAAATAATGTGTGATGTAAGTATTACATTCGAGACCTTATTTATCCTTATTTTCACCTAAATTATGCAAAATATGCAAAGTATGTTTATTTGACAGTAGTAGAGTAGCACAAATTAAAATGATGGGAACGAGTATTTGACGTTACTTAATTAGTTTTGGCTGTAGAACTATATTTTGGTGTATTTCTCTTAGTAAAGCATGTATGCCTGTGTTTCCACATGTCTTAGCTTAATTTTATATGCACATTGCCTACAGTTCCCGAAATATTAAAGAATAACCTTTAATTTTTGAGATTTTAAGCCATTATTGCAAATCGTCAATAGCTTAACCGATTTTACCTGTAGGAATTGTGAAGGAACTTTATTAAATGTCTCTTAATTCTTCTGGATGCGCTAGGGTGGCCCGCGAAATTCTTACGTTTTTTGCAATTTGCAGGTCAGTATCAGGTTGTATGTTGATCTAAATATTATTTGCGGTCGTAACAAATATGGATTTACAGAATTAGAAACATTAGAATCAGCAATACAACTCTATTTCATGAAATTTTCAAATATTTCATAAAATTTTCATTCCATGCACTTACATGAACTTAAATCCATACGCATAATTCGCACTTAGTTGGTTCTATCTGTACAGCGTTCATTTTAGGAATACATTTTTCATTGGAATAAAGTGACATGCAAAACCGATTAAGTTACTGTTGGAACTTATTTTCAGAACTAAAAAAAGCTACTAATTTCACAAAAGAGAATGCAAGAAAACAGTACGTACTGGTAAGAGTTTTTACTTGAGACTAAAATATAAACCATAAAATAATCATACATATTTCAGTTTCTTCCTGTATATTATACCAATAATGTACCACTAAGTTCCTTTATGCTGTGAGCTATCTTTGCAATGGAGGGACGTATTGAAAAATGGATTTTACCATTTTGTAAAGCTAAATAACTGAACTGATTCTAATAGTAAAATAAAAACATTTTCTACAAAGCACAGATATGTCATGTACGGAGGCGGACTTAGTCTAGAAGTCAACCTTTGGGTGATGCAGAGACGACAAACAGTGGTAGATGGTAGTGAACATTTAACACGTTTAAACGGTTTAAAAGTTTCAAGTAATCAAAAGTATTCAGAGGGCCTAGACAAGTGACAATCGCTTCGAAAGCGTTTCGTATTTCTACAACGTCTTTCAACAGAATTGACATAAGCTTTTCGATAGCTTATGTCAGTCCCATACATTTTTGCCTTATCCATCATCGTTATCGCTGATAGAATTTCACTTTGTCTAGGGCCTCTGAAGACTTCGATATTGACAAAGAAACGAGAGCTTTATCACAAGAGATACAAGTCGGTCATTCGATATAAAATCAGACTTTCTGAATGCCAAGAAAAACGCTTAATCAAGCCGAAAGTCACTTGTTATTCCCCTCATTATGATTTTTTTTGTGCTGGACCATACCTGGGAACCTTCTGGTTACGGAGATATTGAAGGTCCAACTCCAGGCTTTTTTTTTAAATAAAGCAAGTTTTAAATGTTATAACTTAATTTTAAATACCCCCACGAACCCTGAACCGTTGCATGCACCCATAAACACAATGTTTTGCGTGCGTTACGTTGCGCACTACCGTAAACAGCAATTTTTCGCACCAAAAATAAAAGTCAATTCCTAGCAATTTTTTTTTTTGTGTAATGTTACTTAATGTGATGTTCAGAATGCGTAGTTGATGGCTATGTGATGGGTCTTTTTACAACCTGTTTAAATTTTGTTTTTTTTTTCTGAAACAAAATTTCCTACCTACGTTTTTCAACCACAACTTCACATGCAAGAATAACAACTAAAATCCCTAGATACAGGAATAACGAGGTTTATCCGCCATATAATCCTCTTATGCCTCAAAGGTGCGAGGAAGATGCGAGGTGGACTTGTGGCTATGATGTTTACATAGCCTTTCTGCGCCGCCATCTTAGCATCCTCTCAAAGCGAAATAGGTTGACCTCTTTAGCGTGACCTGCTTTGATCCTATAATGGGATTTGATCGCTCTGATTCTATTTACAATTTTTATTTATTTATTAAACTTTATGCACAAGTAAAAAAAAATACCGTACAAGGCATTTTCTAACAGTCAATCTCATGGTGATGCAGAGACAAAACATGGCAGGTGCAACATAAAGGATTGATAACACGAAAATAACTATAAAATACATACATACATACATATGAACAGAATAAACTGGTGTATGCCCCGCTCGCCCCTTGGATCTTGCCCCTAATGACCCTTTGAATATTACATGGCCCCAGTCGCCCCCGATACTTTGTCAAGAGTCAAGAGAAATAACGATCGGTAGAGGACCAAACAAATCCCGCAAATATTCGCTGGAATGTTTAGTAGTTTTAGCTGCATAGGTTTAGATTGATGTAAAATGATGTAGATGTAGATGTAGGTATAAAAGTTCGAATTGTGAACATTCTTGAATGTACAGAAAACAGTTTTTTCTGCGATCATCGATAAAACGGAATTAATCGACAGCAATGACTTGACGTAAATCTATATTAATAACTACGTACGGTCTTCTCGGACAAGTTTTTAAAATGCAAAGTAAATGTAGGTGAAATATGTCATGTGAGTAAATGATTTATCAAATGGACTCTGGAATTAAGATAAAAAATATGTTGTTGTTCCCAGAAATATTTAAATAACTAGTATATTAGTATAGATAACAAAGTTGTATTCTTCTTATGACCTTGAATCTGCGAGCATACAATGATAATGATAAACATCAACATAAATTAGGTTGGCCAAACAAAATGATTAGGTACTTACTTCAGGTCAAATATATTGTTGCTTAGTTCAAAATGCGTTTAACAGAAAGCGGCCAAGTGTCAGTTGCATTCGCACATTAAGTTCCATACCTACCACCGCACCGTACAATATTCTACTTTTTTTTACAGTTCGAATTTTAGGCGTAGATTTTTGGTAAGGGGTAAACTTATGGATTCGCATAGTGCTGGGCTGGCTGGACATATTCTGCGTTCACCTAAGCATGGTCAGGAAAGGCTGGTTGGCTGCTTGATCCTGGGCCGGGTGGAAGGAAAACGCACTCAAGGCAGAGCACCGGCAAGATGGTCAGACGCGATCAAGAAGGCTGTTGGACGCAGTATCTACCGAGCGGTTCACACTGCAGAAGACCGCATAGCTTGGAGAGTGTCATATGTGGTCGCGATAGTCAGCATTGAGGAAACGACGAAGAAGAGAGAAGTACTGGGCTATAGAATATAGATGGCGCTAATATTAGTTTTAGGTTTTCACTTCTGTCGGCAGTCCCTCGACTGCCTATTTTTAGTACTTTAGTAAAAAAAACTCGACTCTTGTATGGGGACAGGCCCCCTTTAATTTTTAACTATATAATTTTTAATTTTTTTTTGTCTTTGCCGCCTTATAAATTATGATAGTAGCACTGCGAAAATTTTAAGTGTCTACTTATTAAGGTTCACAAGATACAACCCTTTGACGGACGGACAGCAGAGTCTTAGTTAAATTTTCTGGTAAAAGGTTTTTTTTTTTTTTTTTTAATATCTTTATTGATTTAATTAGGGTTTTTATCCCAATGGATACGTCAACCCTATCGTGCCTTATACAAACTGCTACTTTCAACTTAAATTAAAAGGAGAAACTCAATCAATATAGTACACCAGCTCGCTGAATCTTTTCGCCACATCTGACTTTGGTTGTGCTAAAATCGATTGAATTAAACCTACTTGTGAAATATTTAAATTAAACTCCTTAATTAAAATTCTCCTTTTTTCTTGGTTCTTGACACAATCCATCAGCATATGATGTACATCCTCACGAACATTGCATGTGTTGCAGTTGGGAGAACTTACTTTCTTCATGAGGAATGCAAACCCTGCTGATGGATAGTGTCCAGACCGTAATCTTACAGCTAACTTCACATAATTTCTACTTAACCTGCTACTGTCAAACCAAGGTACTTGATGAAGCTCATTTTGTATTGTTTTGTACCATATTCCTTTGTCTACTGACTTAATGTTAAAATATTGTTTCCAGTTATTAAAACTTTTCATCTTAAATTTTGACACATATTCTACGTAATCTGGTACAAAATCCAGCTCGACTCCTTCTTTCGCTGCCAATTTAGATGAACAATCGGCTTCCTCATTACCCCGTAAACCAACATGCGCTGGAACCCATTGCAACTTCAACTCTATGTTATTTCCAATAAACTGGAAAATGAGGAGGAGGATGTCTATGTTCGAACTTGTTTATTTTTTTTTCGTCAATAATTATAGGGTGATTTTGAAAATATTTTTTTCATTTAGTAGAGAAAGCTTGCGCAGTGGTCCCATATAAATTTTATTAACTTTGCTTGGGTTGTTTTTGAGTTAGCTTCAATACTTCGCATTTTTCCAACTAGGTCTATGTGGATGATGTTGTAATAAGTTCCTGTCACTGTTTACAAAGCTGGTAGTGGTATTCGAATTTGTGTGGGACAGGTACCACAACTAAAAAGTGAAAAACTTTTTACAAAACAACCGATTTCCAAAAAAAAAATACACTACCTACAAAGTGAAAAAAATTAAAGTAATAATAAAAACTAAAACCTAAACTAAAATTAAAAATCCGGAGTCACACGTAATCTGTTCGATTTATGCCCTAACACGTGTGACTCCGGATTTTTAATTTCTCTGTCTGTGGTGTCTTGTTTATACCTTTTTAGTCGTAGTTGGGTTTTAGTTTTTATTACTTTAATTAATTTTTTAATTCTTTTGGGGGTATAATATATCTATTTTTGAAATGTGCTCATTAAGCCCTTTTATTTGATAGCCAACATGGTACGATTAAACGATATATTTTTTTTAGTTCCTTACTTTATGTCCTCTAGGGGGCGCCATTTTTAATTTAATGTGACGTCACATACGACGATCAAGACGCTTCCAACGATATCTCATTTATCAAATTGTGATGAGTGATTTAGAAGATAGGAGGGAACAGATGAACATTCATACATACATACATACATATGAGTTAATCTAGAGTTCATATATGTATTTTTTTATTTTTTTTTATTTGACTGTATAATCAATTTATTTTTAATGTTTTTCTAATTTAATTTATTATTGACATAATCTACTCATTACAATGTTTACTATATGAGTTGTATTGCAATATGTGGTTAGCTAGCGACCTCGAAAATTGATAAATATTATTAAATTTATTTCAATGGTCCTAGTTTATCATTTATAACTTCCAGTTACATCTAAAAATAGCTATATGTAGGCGGGCACGCCCTTTGTGCCTGGAGGCTTTTATTTAGTTAATTTATGTTTACATTTTCTTTTTATTTCTGCTTGAGTACATATAGTTCTCGTTTTTTTTTTGGTTGGTATATTAGCGTGTGCTAGCTGACATATGGCTAATAATTAGATTTATGTTTCGTGTTGCATAATGTAAATGATTTTGCATACTTTTGTATAGGATCAATTTTTTCTAACTGAACAGACAGCTGTGCTGCTGGGGAGTTTGTTGCGCCACTTCTTCTTCCCAGCTAAAGCACTAGGAAGTGGTGAAGGGTGGGCGTTTTTCGGGGACTGTCTTATGTGATTTTGACGTTCGAAAAGTGCTGATTCTCAGCCTAGTTTGAGTAAATGACTTTTGATTTTGATTTTGATACATACTGATCAAAATCATAACCCTCCTTTTTTTTCGCCGTTTTCGGGTAAAAATAACTTTGATTTCGGAAGTCGGTGGTAAAAAACGAAAGAAAGTAAAGTTATTTTTCACATTTTTTTTTGTGTAAAAGTGTCCTTAGGTTCCATACATAAACATGTTCAAAATAATCATGTACAAATCGTCTACGTAGCCCCGCCGCCCGGGCTGATAGCGAGACAAAGACGTTAATTCAACAAAAGTTTTTGGGTTTTACTGAGGGCATGCTGTGTATGTAATTACACACAGCCCGAGTCCCTCCCCCGGGCTCTTCGCCTTCCAAGCGAGCGCCGCGCGGCTTGTCAACCACCGCGCGGTCGCTGCGGCCCTAAGGCCCCCATCCGTCGCTTAGGAGGCTCCTATACGAGGTCCCGTGCGGCGCCCCAGACGCCTAACTATACCCGTGGAGAGATGAATAGCGTGTACCGAGACAATATTAATTTTATCTTGAGTCTCGTACACTGATGGCGTCTGAGGCTGGCAAGGTTAAGTCGCTAGATCAAGCCGCGACAGATGGGTCGGTCGATGAAGATTGCCCAAGGGAAGACCGAAGGTATAGCATCGACGCTTGCATATATACTAACGTGCAGGAAAACTTTAATTGCGCGATGTAGAACGAAAAAATATAAATACATTTTCTCCTTAGAGGAAACATTGCCACAATGTTTTTCGAGGTTCACTAAGCTTTATAATTAGCTAGCCTTTCAACTGTATAGTTATATTTTTCGAGTTTCTGTCATGAATTCTATTATTTCACGAATTTTAATTTTAAAATTGAAATCTGCTTGTCGACCAATCAAAGCGCAAGGGAGAAACTGGGAAATCCCGCGCCTGTCATGTTGCACGTTTCAATCCCATTATAGACAATGACTCATTATAACATAGGTATAGGTGTTATCTACATAATAACACTTCAGTAGACATTGTAAGTACCTACTCATAGTACTCATTTACAATACGCAGCAGATGCATGTATACAATACATGCTCATGTACGGTGCGTAAAGCCTTGTGCAGACCTTTTTAATTGAATGTCAATGAATGAAAGAATGGTAATGAAATGTATTTATTTTAATTGTAATTTTAATTTGTTCGTAATAATTTGTATATTGGGACTTGATGCCTTAAAATAAAATAAATAATTATGAAGTTGTAACGAGCGCTATGTCGACGACCGACGCCGCGCCGGCGCTGTCGCAGTACCTGAACCACGAGCACAACGAGTGCCGTGTGCTGCAGTACTACGATTCGCACGACGGACGTGACGGACTCGCCGCCGAGATCGACGTGTTTTGATATTATTCAAACCATTATTTAATAAAGCTGTAGGTAGGTACCCAATTTCTTAATACTGGTTTAGTTTTTGCCTGACTACGACAAAGCAAAAAGGAGGGTAATTTTTTAGTTTGATTTATGCCCTAACACGTGTGACTTCGGATTTTTAATTTGTGTCTGAGACGTCTTGTTTAAACCTTTTTAGGTAACTTTTTTGTCGTAGTTGGGTTTTAGTTATTATAACTTTCATTTATTTACACCATGTTTTTTTGTTTGCCTGTTGTTATATTTCAGTTTATGATAACGAATATCACCAGACAAGCAAACGTTAATATTCTTTTGGGGTCTGGGCCCTAGTGGGTTAGTGTAAATCTTTTATTCTTTAACGTTTTTTCTTTTGTTGTAATTGTGTGAATCTAACTTCTAACTTATATAATATTATATTAATATATAATATTAATAATATTATATTAATATATAATATTAATAATATTATATTAATATATAATATTAATAATATTATATTAATATATAATATTATAAACGCGAAAGTTTGTAAGTATGGATGGCTGGATGGATGGATGGATGGATGTTTGTTAGTCTTTCACGTAAAAACTTCTGAATGGATGGTAAACAGATAGTATACACTATCTGTGTCTACCTGGATTAACACATAGGATACTTTTTATCCCGATATTCCCACGGAATAGTGAAACCGCGGGACGCAGCTAGTGAATGAATAAATGAAATGCACCGATCCCAGGGTGGTTTAACCAGACTCGATACACCGAATGAACCCCAAGATTTGCACTAGCCCAAAGGTATATAAAAATTAATCAACTTTTCTAGCCTTTTCCCAACTAACTTGGGTTCGGCTTCCAGTCTAACTGGATGCAGTTGAATACTAGTATTTTACATGGAGCGACTGCCTATATGACCCTGGGTAATACGATACCCATTGGTCAGACTTTCAGGCTTCGGACGACCCGTACCGACTGTCAAAGATCCACGAACGAATCCACGAATCTCCATACAGGTATACCTATAACTGTGTTTTAACCTGTGATGTTATGTTGTTAAGAGTTGCTTAGTGCCACACCTGGTGGGCGCTAAGCAACTCTTATTACCTAGTACCTACCCTACCCTAGACTTAATTAGAATATAATTATAATAATGTGGGTAATTTCCTCTGTTCTAGCGCGATCGCTAGCCGATGCTTTATGCCCAGAACCGCTTTGAATTAACTTATACATTAATTGCTCATTAGCAAGTTCTTGTGGTACTTTTTCCTCATGATAATGGTGTTGATTTTTAATTTTTTACATTCTGATTTTCGTTTCTACGATGTTGCTAACAACTTTTTGATAGATTGCCGTTAAAGTAAAAAGGATTAGTTTTTTACTTGTTATCACTTGATGTGCTCTATCACTCGAGGATTCATGTTCAGCAAAAAATACACTATTATTAATGTAACAGTAAAATGAACACAACCATTATTCTTACAATATTATAAATGCGAAAGAAACTGTATCCGCCTGTCTGTTACCTTTTACTGCTGAACGGATTTCGATAAAATTTGGCATAATAAGTAGACCATGACCTGGGGTAGTTCCCTACGGTCCCGTGGGATAATTTACGACATCCTCACGGGCGAAGCCGCGGACAATAGCTAGCTTTGTCAGCTAAATATGTGGTAAAAGTAGACTCTTACATAAAGGAGTCGCTATGATCATTCTTGTTGACCGATTGAAGGTAATCCTAACTGAGTTTGTTTGTTTGTTACGCTTTCTCGCTAAAACTGGTGAACGGATTTGGATGAAATTTGCACAGGGGTAGACCTTGAATTGGAATAGGATAAAGGATACTTTTTAACCCGATATTCCCACGGGAACGAGGGAATATTATGTTTATCAAAATATTTAGTGTGTCGCCACCTATTGGTGGAAATGTGTACTTGGGTTATTTCCTTTTTTTTAAATTCAGTCCTTCTTTTGTCATGTCACCATGTCGTTTCATTTCATTACAGGTTATGGGCCCAGATGGTCTCTACTTAATAGTCCTAAGGAATAGTAAGTACAAAGTTCGTATAAGTTACAGCCATTAAAACACACCCACCATGACTAAATGACGTCACCAATCACATTCAGGCTAATAGCTAAATACTAAAGTAATTACATTTTGTAAACGCCAACTCTAACTGACTGGATCTAGGTCGGACTTAAGTCAAGAATCTAGATTTATTGCCAACGTTTTGGACTATAGGTAAAACTCTGAATAACCCTCCGGGGAATACTGGTGTCATGTTATGATGTTATGGTTTTGAATTTCGTTATTAGAAGTGTTGTTTTTTCCATAATATCATGAAAATCCTCGTTAAGTATACCTCTTTTCAAGTTAATTTATACCTATAATAGGAAACTGAGGGAAATGATCAAAGTCGATTTTGAAGCCAAAATAATGCCCTTTGAACCTTCCTTCAGCTTTGGGTAGGACCGAAGACTAATGGAGTCTATATAAAGCAAGTATAAAGGCTCTCGCAGAATCGCGCGACGCGACACCTTTAGAATTACTTATTACTTTATTACTGGTAAACACGGGTATTGTTCTACCCGTGTCCGCGCCTATCTGCAGGAGCTTTAAAGGCCACAGCTTTTATTGAGACATTTAGAAAATAGGCGTGCTTTCTCTCGCGTTCGGAGTGTGCACGATTGAACGCGGGAAAGCTTGCACGCGCAATCGTAGGTGATTATTTTCATCCATTTTTATGTGGGACGACTCTTTCGCGCGGTAGTACTCCTGTGTTTTTATTCAGAGAGGAAAGAGTGTCGTGTAAAGGCTAAGCATGCGTGATTCAGTAGGGGAAACTGCCGCGACCTGGAGTGTATGACTGAAAAATCTGCTGTTCCCTACATTTTGACGAGTTATTCGAGCATAAATGATCCCAACAGCTGATTTTTCATGTTTGGTCCCATAGTAAAAGTTGCTGATAATTATTAAAAAATTATAGCAGTCACCCTGTAAGTAACTTTAAATATTAACGTATTATACAAATAAACCTTCTGGAATAATAATAATAATAATTCTCTAAACGATGGTGAAAATCTCATTAAAATCGACTGTGTGGTTTAGAAGAACAACGCGGACTTACAGACAAACACGAAAAGCGACTTTATTTTATAATTATGTATATATTTATTATTTTATTTATAGATGTACAAGAATGAAATGATACAGGAAGCCATTTTATTATAACAACATCCTGGCGTAGGAAAATACGAAGATTGTGTTTCTTCCTTATTTGTTCGTGAAATATATAAATAGGTATGAAAGCTAACTTGGGAATATCTGTAGCGTAGAGTATATATTTGTAAATAAGTGAGCAATGACAGATAAATTAATGTGATAGATACATGATCTATCACATTAATTTATCGGTCATTGCTTCATTTTTAGTTCTTTGTACTTATAGTAATTTTATTCTGGGTACATAAATAATAATAGTCTTCACATATAATTATATAAAATATTGTAAAACATTTTAAAAGAGTTACTATGGTGTTGCCGATTCATCTCCATACGAAACTACCTTTTGAAAGGGGCAACTAGAATCAATTCTATTTTCTTGTAAATGACATACGTGCCTTATATGTGCTTATTTTGAATAAATTATTTGACTTGGACCGGATTATCAGACAGGAGGATGCTCTACTAACGTTGCTACGTCGCAAGTTTATGTGGTAGCGAGCTGGCTATGTCTGTCGAAAGACTGACGGACATTGGGACGTGGTTGGAAGGGACTGGATGCAAAAGGTGACGAACCGGGCAGCAGTGGACTGAGTTAATGGCTAAGTTGATCGAGGACGTTTTTCTTCTAGACGTAATTCCTAAGTCCCCTTTTTCGACAATAAAGCAAAGAGCTGGGCTATTAGACTAATGTAAGATACGTTGAGATGATCCTAACTGGTTTATCTCACGCAAAAAGTTTGATTTCATACTCTACAAAGCAAGGGTTTTCCGGGAGGACAAAATGTTTGTCCATTTTCAAGAAATTATTTGGGAATGGGTGCTTGTGGCATCCTTTGAACTAATTTCGTCGCCCTACGTAACTTTTTTATGGACATCTTCACTTATTGTTATTCTTTCTTTAGAAGACCATAGGTGACAACCAGTCTTACCAACGGGTATTATATTAAAAAGTAACTGGGTTGTGGAGGTCAGAATGGCAGTCGCTCCATGTAAAATATTGGTATTCAGCTGCATCCGGTTGGAAGTTGAGAATGAGAAGACCGTCATCTTCACCAGTGTAGTTAGTGTATTGGGAAATTGCAGGCTTGCAAAACAAATATCGATACTTTTAGGCGATACTTAAATAGTTTTTTTTAATATCGATACTTTTTGGCACTTCTTGCATCCCTAGCAGGAAGAGACTACACTACACTACTTTGTATATTACTTAATGATTGATTAATAATCGAATAATCGTGCTACAGTTGCGTTGCAGTTGCCCTTGTAGGCTCCGATATTGGTTTTCAGAGCTTGGAGTAAAATGCACGCAAAAATTTTATAGGTCTTAGCAGCTGTATCCATGTAAAATATCGATCGATTGTTATGTTTGTCGCAAACGAATTGAATTGCAAATAATATTAATAAAATTGAACATGATGAACATCATCTGTCTAAATCTGTCCCTCAACCGTGATTATTATAACATTTTCCTCTTTAGATTGATAGTTGAGAAGCTATGTTTAGCAGAAGTTAGGTGTTAATAGCCGTAATTATGTGAATTAAACAATATTATGGCAGCCTTCCTAACAAGGACACTTCGAGTGTCTAGCACCTGACAATCAATTCATTCAGTATTTTTCCTGCTCGCGACAATGACAATCACTTTTTTTAAATTGCATAACATTAAAGTGATAAATTGTTGTTCTGGCGATGATGCGTTATGCAACTGGCAGCCAGTTGTTAGTTGCTTTATATTTATGATAAAATAAGAACTTGATATTTTTAGAATTGCATTGCTGAGTTGGAGCTAAATTCACGTGCCAGCCAGTACAGACAGACAGACAGACAGACAGACAGAAAGACAGACAGACAGACAGAGTTACTTTCGAATTTATAATATTATAGTATGGATAGTTGATTCCTTTAGAGAATAGGCTTTCACGTCATCATGTGCAACAGTGCAAGCCTTGCGCTTCCAATATGCGCAGGGTACGCGCCAGCCCAACAGCATCCTGAAAACGATAGCTGATAGGTGGGACAGCCCCATACTGGGACATTGTATACGCCTACATGCCACTGTGGCGTAGTAATGAATAGTTTGTATTGTTTTTTTGGTAGATGTAAGTAGTACTAACACCAGTTTCTAAGTCGTTTATACTTACCAAATGGACTATATGGTCCGAAATAAAAGTTTTTTTTTAATACAGAGTGTTAGTGTAAACACCGTTATCCTTGAAACCAGTGGTTTGGTTTCATTTATAGAACGTAAAATCAATGGAAGAAAGCAACTTTTTTTTTTTTAAAGAAAATCTTCATTTTTCCCCCAAGAATATTAATTCACCCTATACGCAAGGGCAACGAACTTACGTCTCAACACGGCGGGCGGCGGTTGGCGGGGGCGGGCGGGGCGCGCGAGACGTTACATGACCGGCCGTCAGCTGTTTTGCAGCTCTCTCGAGTGCGTATCCATGAGTATTGGGACAGTGACGGATATTTACTTTTTAAAATCTTTTAATGAAAATAAGGTTTTTTTTGTTGTTTATGGGTCCTTTATTTTTAAATTCTGTGCCTCCTGTGATAAGTGATACAACTAAAAAATCAACACTTTACAGGAGAACAAAAGTAAGATTTAAAAAATTCTGGTTCGTGAACTAAGTGGGCTAGGTTACACATAACTACCTTCTTTTGAAGTTATAAACATTCACTTTCAATGTGCATTTTAATTTTTATGGTAAATAATATAGTTTTAAAGTTATTCATGAAAAACCTGTAAGATGTACCTTTATTATTTCCAATATGTGTTAAAATGACGTGATACAATGATACAAGTACAGTTAAATTATGTTGCACCTATAAGTTGTCTTTGTGTAAACTGATATACTTACAAGAAGTAAAACATCTAATAACTCTTTAGAATATTTATTTAATAGTTATTTAATACTTTAAGCACACAAATGTACAGAGGCGGACTTAATGCCATAAGCATTTTCTACCAGTCAACCTTTATTATTATGTTCCTCTTACCTGAATTATCAGTTATTTTAGTGTGCTGTGTGATGTAACTTTAGTTATATCAATATTCACGATAAATATACTGAAAAATAAAAATGTGAAAAGTAATATAATCACTCTTAAACCACAAAGCACGAAAAACAATGTGTGGAGCAATTACTTTAAAGGGATATAACTTGACATACATATATCTATAATCACGATTTTTGTGCCAAAATCCTGGCAGATATATCACTTTGCACCAAACTATCTAAGAAACTATAGCAGATAGAAGAACTTGAGTTAGACCAAAAAAAACGCAATTTTTTTCTGATAATTTATATGTAAAAATCACAAAAAGGGTACAACTCGACTTAAATCACTGATCACAGGAGGCACAGAATTTAAGTCGACTACCCATGGTTTGAGTGACAACGGTGTTTACCCTTGCATACTGTATATTATTTGATTCCTTTGTGAGGTTGCTTCCAAACTGAAAGTTTTTTTGATTCATGAATGTTTTACTTTACTAAGTCAGTACTTTGTGTGTCGATGACCTAACTTTTGTGAGTTGATAACCTAACCATCAACTATGTATTGGCTTACCCTCTGATCTTCGGAGCGTGACAGAGGTGTAATATCATATCACAGTTCACTGCTTGTCGATATTAGATCCAACGGTACGATGAACTATTCAAAGCCAGTAATCGAACTGGTAGTTCTCAGTAGCAGCCCGGAGTCTGGATTTATACGTTGACATTTAACATAGACTGAGGCTGCTGCCAGAGATTTTTTTCCATAGAAAGATGTAAATAAATAAAGAAAAATAAACATAATTATTCTTTAAATTAGGAAAAAATGAAATTATACCAATATTTCAGTATACAAATGATTTGAAAAAAAGTATATTAAATAATAATCATAATCATAATCATAATCATAAATCTTTATTTATCTCAACATCATATTACAGGCACAGGTTAATGAGATGCACAATCTTAAATAGAGAAAGGTGTCTGTTGTAGGAGGATCCTGAGTTACAGATCACCCGGCTCTCTTAGTAGAGTCAAGATAATGTATAAATGTAGGTATCAAAAGATTGAATAATTTAAAAAAATAGAAACTGAATCTTAAATAAGAAAATAAAATAATAATGAGCTTCAAAGAAAAAAAAATTATAATAATGGAAATGAATAATGAATGAATGATGAATAAGTGTATTGAATGTTTGTAAGTGTAGGTGTGTGAGTGTTAGTGTGTGAGTGTTATTGTATGGGTGTTAAGAAATTGGTTTTATTAAGTTTTCAGTGGCAATGTAGTCCAGATTTAATAACCAAGAGCGTACTTTTCTTTTACAAATAGTTTTTGTATGAGTGTAGATAGATATTTTGTTATTAATTGAATTATAAAGAAAAGTGCCAAGAAAACAGAAAAACTTTTGGGAGAAACTAGTATTATAACGGATGATTGAACAAACATTTGTTGACCGTCTATTTTGTGTTGAAAAATCGTGATCTAAGGGAAGTTCAGTGTGTTTTTTTAGTACTGTCATGAGAATGAACAACTGCCGGACTGTTAGCACTTGGCAGTGTTGGTGAAGATCGAAGGTTGGATAGAGGATTGGGAAAAAGCAACTAACTTTTAATATAGCTCTTTGAGCTCTCTCTAAATTTATCAAAAAAGTTTTAGAGGTACCGCCCCAACTGGTAATGCAATATACAAGCAAAGACTGGCATAGTGCAAAGTAAACTGTCTTAATAACTGATGTGTCAGATATATGTCTTAATTTTTTAAAAATGTAGATTAATTTTCGGATTCTTTTAACCAGGGATTCAATGTGTTGTTGGAAACTGAGTCGATTATCTATGATTATACCAAGATATTTGATAGAATTAGTTTGAACTAGTACAGGACAAGAACAATGGTTGATGAGTGAGTTGGATAGTTGAGTACATGAGTGGACTTTAAAATTGAAGTTTGGTTGATCCTGGGGTCTAAGGGAATATGTCATGAATTTTGTCTTATCCACATTGAGGGTAAGCAAGTTGGAATATAACCAGAGATAGACCTTATCAAGACCTTGTTGGGCATAAATTTTAACCTCATCCCACGTGTTAGCATCGAAAATCAAGGCAGTATCATCGGCGAAAGTGATGATTTTACCGTTATGCAGCTTGATGTCACATAAATCGTTTATATAAACTAGGAATAACGTTGGACCAAGAATGCTACCTTGTGGAACGCCGTACTGATTAGGAAGTTCGTCACTAATCCAATTATCTACTTTAGTAGTTTGAGCTCTGTCAGACAAATAGTCTATAGTATAAATGAAATTAGGTAATTTATTGTAAGAACTTTTGTTATTATTTAAATCGTTACACACCCCTTTTTAGGTTAGTATGAGCGGTGCTTATGAACATAAATAAGATTTCGTATTACCCTACTCGGGTTGCTTTTTCATAAGTTTACATAATTATTATATGTAAACTTTTGAACCCCTGTTTTTATGCCTTTACGGTGTTTACTAGAGATGCGCCGAATGTTCGGCCGAATATTCGTATTCGGTACATTCGGCATGTTTTTTCATTGTTCGTATTCGGCCGAATATTCGGTTTATTTGCCGATTAATTACCGAATGTTTAAATTATTGCGTAAACGCGCTTCAAACGAGATCTGAACGCAACCTTGTAACCTAACCACACGGAGCGATCGTGAAACGCGCGTCTACTGCGCGTAGGTATACACGCAGATATAGCGATACAGACGCACTGTAGTCGCTCGTAGCTTCCGTGTTTTGGTCAGAGACTCCTCGTCAGCTGTACAAGGGTTCGTCAACTTTGTTTGCCAATCATGCGGCAAGAGGACGAGAAAATAATGCTACCATTACAATAAATTTATTTGTTTTTTATAGGAATCTATGATAGCAATATTGCGGGCGGTGCGGTGGCGTAAGCGCACGCCCCTTCTGTACCCCCACCTCCGACCCTTTGTACGCGCTTCAAACGAGTTTCGAACGCGCTTCACCAGCGCATTTGTATCACGTTTCACGCGTGTTTGAATCAATAAAATCGCAAAAATCTACGGCGCAGAAAACGCGCGTCGTCTGCGCGTTTATCATACACCTTGTGCCTAAACTAAAAAAGTGTGGTTTATACCGAAAGTTGTACATAGTTTTTTTTTAATGAAAGTGACACTACTTTTTGTACAAATTATTTATTGAAAAAAGATTAACTTTAACAAACAATTTAAATAAAGTTTTAATCTAATAAACTTTTGCTTTTTTTTACTAATGATAAAAAGCTAAATAAATTTTCTATGAAATTAACAATTATAAGAACACAGCTTTGAGTAACAACTTTTTTCAGAAATCAAAAACGTTCATCGACGTAATATAATAAACTTCAATCAAAGTATGCAATTCCGAGATAACAATATTTTGTGAGAACTGCAATATGTAACCGAAAGAGCGATGCATCGATTCAGCGAGCCGTGCTAGCGCGAGGGGCCGCGGGTTGCGCGCGGGGCAGAGGCAAACGCCGGCGCCGCGCCGCCCGGCTCTTGCAGAGCGCCGTACCGACGCGGGGACGTGTACAAACCTGTTCACCGCGCCGAATTGAACCGAATGATTCGGCCGAATATTCGGTTCGGTTCATTTTGGACCGAATATTCGGCCGAACATTCGTATTCGGTTGCACCTACATTATCTTTTCTTCTTTTTTTTTCCATTTCTTTTTTTAAAAACGTTGCCCCACACTAAGAATTTCTTCCTGTATCGTGGGTGCGTTTACAAACATAGAAGCTCACATACACTAACACCCAGACCCGGAACAACTACTTGCAGATCATAAAAATATTTGTTCCGTGCGGGGATCGAACCCGCGACACGTTGCGCAGCAGTCCATCGCTCAGCCACTGCGCCAACCGTGTCGTCTTTTCGGCGCATCTCTAGTGTTTACGATTTAATTATGATTGTTGTCCTAGTTTAGGAGCTCGACCTAGATTAATTTTAATAATCTTTACTAATTTTACTGTTTTTTTTTGCGCATACTACAAAATAGCTATTAACAATTAGTAATAGTTACTTTATTCAATGATACAATTGGGCATACAAATTCAAATAAGTTTAAATTGTGCATAGTCTAAATTGAAACAATTTTTTTAAATTTGCTTTGTGTAATAAATAATACAAATAATTGCCATTTCAGTACCTAAAATAATTATGTTTACCTATAGCAAAAAAAAAGAATTTAATTTAATTTAATTAAAATGAATATGTTTCGAATGAATGAATGAGTTCTTTTTTTGCCGTATTAATAATTCTACTGAGTATGCCCAACGATGCAAACAATTAAATGAGCGCTTGAATATATTTTATTTATGAGTGTTAAATTAAAATATTTGTGCTCTAAGCTATTCAGAACAACAATTTTATTAAAATAAAATTTAATAAAAAACCAATTATGAATAATTCTACTCTAGAACGAAATTAGTTAATGAAATCAAATACATAGATTTATTGAAAACTCGAAACAGGCAGTATTGATTGATTAATTAATTCTAAAAAAAATCCATAAAAGAATAAACCAATTTTATTTCTATATGGAGCCGAGCGTGACTACGATATTACTAACATTATTTTTAACACGAGCTGACATGGTTAGAGAATGCATTCTTTTATCCTAAAATAGGGCAGTTATTTCCCGAGCCGCTACATCCGCAGTGCGCGGCCGCTCCGCTAGAAAGAGGGGCACATTGCGCCAGAAAAGGACGGGCACAATGACCGAAATCGATGTTAGAAAGAGCGAGCGTTACATATACCTGTCTCGCTTGCCGCCGGTACACCCGCACTAAAAATGCACCCGCGCGCCGAGCGACAGTGCGTGGTGTACTCGATTCGCACTCATTCTGATGTAACCATGGCAAAACGTACTGGAAACGATAAATTGAAACTTATTCAGCATTGCGAATTGGTTTGATTTTTTTATGTTGGGATTAAATCGACTTCCGCCGTTTAATCACGTTGATTACGGACTGTATCGATATTATAAGTACAGGACAAAAATTACGAACTGAGTAAATAAATTCGTTGAAATTAGTAGAAACTAATAGAAGCATAGGGCCCAAATCGACAGTATAATGCCAAATGCGTTACCTTACGTCACAAGATGTTAGAATTGACAATCGATTGGCGATGTGTCGGGTTCACAAACATTAAACAGCTGTAGAGCTTCGGCCACCATCGTCTTTGTTCGGTGCCAGGGACACACAAGTACATCCAGTACGTATAGTCCAAGCGCCGTGTTGAGTTCGTTGTCGTGATGAATCAGTAGCACATGAGCGTTAGTAGTGAGAGAGCGCGTTGCCGCGAGCTGCCGCACACAACAATAAAATATTAACCAAATCCTTTGTAGTGCGTAGACATTCCGTTTTTTTTATTTTAAATTTCAATGTGTGTGACAGGCGTGTGCATGTGACAGAAGATTGTTTATGATCCCTGGATTTGGATAGCCATTTTGAGAATCAGGTAAGAAATGTTTATTTATGTATTTTGTCAAGTATTTCGTTCATGCTGAATGGTGAAATGTCCGCTTTTGTGT
Source organism: Lithophane socia (assembly GCA_947522985.1). NCBI lineage: Eukaryota > Metazoa > Arthropoda > Insecta > Lepidoptera > Noctuidae > Lithophane > Lithophane socia. Next base: position 18,402,120 of record OX383252.1, read on the forward strand.
AAAACAGGTCGTATGAATATTCATTATTTTATTTATAGCTGTGAAAATAATGGCTACGTCCATTTTAGTGTAAAAATTGGTCAGCACCATTCGAGTGAAAGAAAATTATTGTGATGTTTTTGTTTTGTTTTTTTCCCTTACGTTAATAGTCGCAACAGAACCAAATCAAGCTACCTACAGAAGAAATTACCGTAGAAAAAATATAAAACAAATTATCCAATTTCAGTGCTGTGAAAATTGCGTGCTTTGGAGTAATTAGTCAGATTATAATGAGCCAAGTTGGGTGGGTAGCAGCTGAATTATTTTTACTTTCGGTTCACATTTTCTCGCATTGAAATTGAAACCAAAATAATAAAATTGTCATTCGAGCAAAACACATGAGTGTTTTTATTATCTTTGTCATTTAACCTACCTACATCAAAACACTTTTGTGCAAATAGATCGTAATCTGGAGCCATTTAGCAGAATCTGTGAAAAATAAGTGTAGGTACTTAAAATGTTTATTCTGTCTGAGTACACATGAAATACTAAACTTATTACATATGAAGGTTAAGAAATTGTGACTTTACAGTTGGTGATGTACCTACTCTTTTGGGACAAGTTTGTCGCATTCATAAATGAAAAGTGTCCCAAAATGGGTCCTTACTTTCAACTGGGTACCTACCAACATTTGTCATTAAATCCAGGAGAAATTTATACTTTTGTGTTGTGCTCTTCTAGAAAATATAAATTAGTTTGAGATAGAAAGCCTTTAACCAAGCCTAGAAATCTAGCAAGTTGAATTTCTATTCATCGAAATTCATCTCGAAAATCTCTTCAAACTACTCATCAAGCTTTATTGGACTCGATCTTTTTTTTTTCTTAATAACATTTTGGGATCATGCCGAGGGGCTCATCTCATTTCATTTCATTTCTCATCCAAAGCATGCTTTTATATACACCAAACAGATCGGTATGTGATGTGATGATCGGTATGTTTGAAAAGTCTATGCCTATTGGTGATTTCGTCATGACTCATTCAAATGACAAAACAACAAGATTAATGGGTAAGTGAATTAGACAGACCTGTTATTTAGAAGCATTGTAAATTGTAATGATGTATGGAATAAAATTGTTAGCAAAAGAATGCAGTTTGTATAAAAAAAAACAATAAAAATTACATTATGAAGAAAGGCAAATTCATTTCTTGCAAAAAATATTGAGAAAATGTACTAACCTGTGTTAAAATTCACGAATAATTTGAAGCACTTAGTGACGATGACTTTAAGTGCATAGATGCTGTTACGTACGTAAGAGAGAGCTCTTAGACTACACTGTTCGGAACGTCGCAAAATAATATTGCCACTGTGGTAATTGTAATTATGCTCTTGATGTAGGTGCTACAAAGTAAACATTAAAGTAATTATGGCAACAACTGCTGTGAACCTGCGCACTGCACAGTTCTACCAAGTTGATAAGAAAAATAAAAACTCTTAATGCACTTTATTAATTTAAAACATAAATGCAATATAATGTTCTCAAAATTGTAGCTTAGCTCCTAAATATATAACTTGATTCTTCATTAAATGAAAGTTCTTAATTATGAAGATTTTTTGACATTTAATTTGTATCTTCTAAATTGCCGTTTGTATTAACTGTACAAAATACAAAAAATGATCAGCCATCAAATATTTACAAGATATTACGAAGAGAGCAGTAATGTTAGATTTTTGGATAATATCCAAAGATTCCTCGTAAAGAACTTCGAGATACGAGTAAACAACACTGACTGATATAGTTGATATTAATGTTGAAATTACAAATAAAGTATGTTACACGGTACCCAGAAATGTAATCAGACGTGGCACTCGTGATGATCCTATTCCATGTGAATTCATGTAAGACCAATGCCGGGGCACGAGTGCCTCTTCGACGCCTGGTTGAAACTTATAACGCACACTTCATGGACATAGACGTTTTCTTTTTTTCTAATAAAAAATTTATAACTCACGCTATAACTTCACTTGCATCAAAATTATAAATTGGCACTTGATTCAAACAACTTGTAACAATATTATTTAAAGTAGCTTCCATTTCTCACTTATTTGATCAACCGTGGACAACAGTGTGGGTTATATGTTTAACTATTTATCTTTAGAATATTAGTGTATCGCCTTAACATGTAACTGTTTTTTGTCCCTAATAAATAAAATAAAATAAAAAATAAACTTAAAAGATTTCAGTATATAAAGATAAAGATATATCATAGCTCTGTATCTCAAAACCGGTCAAATCTCTTAGGATTACGGAGAATGCCTTTTTTTTGGCAGCTCCTAACACCGATAACTCCGAAGCCTTGTATTTCTCAAAATAAGGGTCACGTATTGGATTCTTTACGTAAAAAGAAAACCACTACAAACAACGCAGATTATTTTAATCGTGCTGTCCGAGGCACGGAGGAGTCTCGATATGTAAAGATGGTCACCCAGCCACTGACCAACCCCGGCAAGCGTAGCTTAACTTAATGGATCGACCAGTGCGGATGTTACTATAAGTAGTAACAGCCACGAGCTCCTCTGAGCGAGCATGAGCTACTCTTAATATTCAATATCAGGTATGTTTTAAAATCAAGACCGCTGCTCAATGTTACTCAATTCGGAACAAAGATCTGGCAATCTTTGGACCAATGTTGTTGGGTTAACCGAGAAGGTTCTGTACCAAAATAATTATACTAAGTAACGTAACATCTACCGATGTATCTTGTCGTGTATAATTTGAGGGCCAACTTTCAAGGGCTAAAAGATCAGCCTCAAAACACGCCCTTCTGTGCCCTTGACCTCAAGAGGATACACGTTTGACTCGAAAAAGGACATTTTCCGATAATTGTACATTCCTCGTAGATTAGTTGGGTCCTTAGCGGTACTTACTTAGGTTTTACGTATCGTACTGGAATTTTCGGGTATTTGATTAATGTGATCCCACTTGAAGAAGAATTTATCGATACTGGACGATTGTTAGTAAAGGATTAGAGCTTTTTGGGGGATTTTATAAATATTCATAAGAAAACCATACCATATGGTGCGGTATCCAGTAACTGGGTTGTGGAGATCAGATAGCCAGTCGCTCCATGTAAAATAATAGTATTCAGCTGCGTCCGGTTAGACTGTAAGCTGACCCCTACATACTTGGGAAAAGGCTTGGCAGATTGATTGATGGTTAGTAACGCTATCTGTAGAAATTCATACTAATTTGGTTGTCAATTTTACCACTAAACAAAAAACCTAGGAAGAATCTCGAAATAAACGAGCATAGAAGCTTTGCGTATTATGTTTAGAATAACAACGATTAGGAGCAGCAGTTGAAAATTGAAACTAAGCAATCGATACGAGATTTTATCGGAGATCGGAAACGCGCACGTAACACCCAGAATCGTAATTGTGAAACATTAAATGTTCCACATGCATTTTATTGGCACTCGTATGTTTCACGTGAGTTTGTTCCTAAAATAATCCACTTATCAGTATCACAAGAAAAAGAAACAAAACTGTTTTTTTTTTAATTGGTAAGTCCAAATCTTATTTGCATCTGAAGGTCAAACGTAGCATTAATCTCTTTGTTACTAATGCCTATGATACGGTTGTCCTATACTAGAGCAATGTATATTATAGTTGTCTAGACTTTAGCCTCGCGTTATTCAACAAGGAGCGAGAGAGTGACAAAACCTAATGAACTCTAGTGTAGTAATAAAAGGTTCTAGTTTTATTTAACTAGATTTCTTTGCTCATAAACCACTACATACGAAAATATAATATGCATTGGATGTGTCTTTAAACGATGATTCAGAATCGAAAGTGACACCAGACGCAGGACAAATAGAATGTCGAATCTCCCGCTGAGTCTGTACGCCAAACACCGTTTAAAAAAATGTTTCCTTTGGTCGTAAGTTTAAGATCTTCATTGCAATGGCAAGTTGGCTAAGTAAACTTGGAAGGATAGGTCCCATTTCTTCAGTGGGGTAAGCTAAGCTAACAATGGTGCCAAAGTTTTGGGCACTCTGCCATTCGCGTCTGATGAGAAAATTTTAAGATCTCTTTTTAATTGGATTTCTAGTTCCTTCTTTGATTATTTTTTTCATCACTCATTGCTTCATGATCTCAGAAAGAGAAGGCAGCAATATGTATTAGTCCGATCTTTTTAATATCGGTTTAGTGTAACAACAAGTTTTATAATAGGCAGCATCTTTTGCATTACATGAAATTACAGTCTCATACTCATAACGTATGTACCAGCTTCACCAGACAGTGAGTACAGGTACAGAATTCGTAGTACAATGCACCTAAATTGCCTTGAGAGCTTGGCACCGTTCCATAATCGCACAATTTCTCTTGCCTGACTCTGAAGATGATTATAACAATGCTATGCTTACATAATAAGGGTGTAAAACTTACCGAAACGGTTCTTATAATCCCTCAAACTGGGATAGGAAGCCGATAAATGCTATTACGTAAACTTCATAGAAGTAGTAACTACAGTACCAGCGCATTGAGGATGAGACCCAACTCCACATAAGTAGGGTACGAACTGGAACTTAGTAAACTAATCAATCACGGTTAACTAAGCTAGTTTCCGAGCTGTTGGAGAGGGTCGGCTGTTCACAATTGCTGTATGGATTTATGTCATTGGAATTGGATGAGCTATTAATGAGTTTTGTCTTACGAACCCGTGTGTCAATGTTTTGGGACGTTGTAATGACTATGGACAGGGGGCTGACTATGAAGTATTAATGTCATCATTATTCCACTGCGAAAAAAGGATGATGCTAGCGGCCTTGTATAGCTCCGTCTCTCACTAACACTGGAAAAATAGTGGCATTAATACGTCGTGGTATAGGTGCAGGTCTTGGAAATTGTGGCCTATATAATATGTAACATTGTCTGCGAGACCGTAGAATACTAATATAAAACATAATAACCTAATAAGAGTCGGGCGAATTGAAGTTTTATCTATTTACTAGTTTCCTGCGCAAACACCCAAAGTCAATAGGAACGGGAAATCTACTTATACTTGTAGATTCCGGGCTGACAACGCGATATTACTTGAGAGAGCAAATAAAACAGACAATGATAAATGACGCCATCTTGTTATATAGTACGAATACTATTTTATTAACAATAACTATGTTTCGAAAAACAATGTTACAAAGACATCAAAACAAATGAAGGATAGAGAAAAAGTTTCTTCAAGTAAAATTAAATGATTGATGATTGTTTCAAAAACGTCTAGAATCGTAAAAGAGCATTGTACTTTTAAAAGGTTGCTGTTTAAACATAGTTAAATGACAGACCCAAATGAAACACTATTAAAATACTGAAAATGTTGTTCGAACCTTGAACCCCCAATGGAGTCAACCATTTCAGTCAAATGTAATGCAGACGTCCAATAATCAAAGTAATTTAGATGGTCAATTTCCAACTGAAATAATATACTGTCACGCGTCTAACTAGCACAATTGTTAGATACTTGAAATAAAAAAAATGTATATAATGTATGAAGGAACTACAGCCACATTCTTGTTTGAGGCGACTCAGAAATACCTATAAGGCCTCTGAGTCTGACCAGGCCCGGGTCGATGGCGCGTCGTGTTCCACGCGCGCCTCAAAGAGATGTCAGCACAATTGGCGGGGTCCGCTAGGACCGATGCCTGCCAGGGTTGCGGGAAGGTCCGAAAGGGATACCAGGACCTTGGCAATAGGCAACTGAAGGAACACGTGTGGGATTTGGTCAGTAAAAGTCTGACACGCCCTTCCGCTCCGCCCAGACCGGGAAAAGTCATTTGATGACTTGCAACACACAAAAAAAAGGCCTCTGAATCTTGGAGAAAATAAAAACAGTAATCTAATGTGGAGTGCCATTTGCGCTGAAATTATGTTGAAGTAATGATAATTTTTGTGACCGAAATGGAATTACTAATACCTTGTGTTTCAAATTCTGTTCCATTAACATTTACTTTTATATTTATATATTTGACTTCTTCATCTATATGTTTTCCTTCATCTATAATTCTAGTACCTACCATTATTATATCTGACAATATATTTCATATAATTTAATTTTCCCTAGCATTTATTTTGTAATCATTAATGAAATTGTTCCATCGCAACAGAAATCTCAAGCTTTCATCTCTTATCGATAAACAGTTGCATGCGTTTCTCGGGTAAGCATGGTTCGGTAATCCGATATAAAATTGAAGCTATTCGAACTTGTACGAAGGTCAGAATTTTTATATGAGAATTTGCGTGTAAGGGTCGCGTGTTCTGGAACAGTCAAAAGCGTATCGATCGCCGTCATTGTTACGGTGACTTTAGTAGTGTTTCTATTACGTCAGCTACAATGAGAATTATTATATAAACTGGTTGTGAGGTAGAGTTAATCATTGTTTCTGAAGAAACTGAAAGTTTGAGGTTCTCTGGATGAATCTCTTCAAGTGATCGAGTGATTTGTAGTGCATGTTTGTAATCAGAATTGTTTAGGCAGGCTATATCAGAATCGCAATGAAAAATGTTTATAGAAAAGGCTCGATATTGGAATGTCAAGCATTTTCATAATATGTAGGAAGGAAGGAATGCATAAAATTCTATAGAAAATCTAGATATTTGTAATTTTACTGGTGCCCGAGAAAACGAGATGGTACGAGGACAAGAATAGTGTAGATATTATAAAATAATACTGTATGTCATTATACTTGATCTTGAAACCGTGTGGCTTCTTCTATTCTTATGACAAGAAGACTTTCGCCTACAGTGGCCGTGACATTATAACGTTCATTCATGGATGATGTACAACAGCTGGATTAAGTTCTACAACATAATCATTTTGGACCGTCATTTTATTCAGTTCCAACTTCGAGTAATTTGACTGTTACCGAAAAACCTTCAACGTGGACCTCAGTTTCAAAAGGCCCATTATTCAAACAACGCGATATACGGCGCTCTTTGTAATAACCATTGAAGTATGATCCTTTGTGTTCAGAAGTTACATAAGGCTTTTCATGATGGTACTTATAAATCAAATCTATTCATTATTCAGGCAATAAACGAGTTGGCATAGCAACGTGGTTGAAACATAAACCGGCGTAAACTGTAGCTTAGTTAAGTCGTTAAGCTGCTTACCTTCCTTAGCGTAACCTATTTTTGATTAACCAAGTCAAAGGAACCTCAAAACTATTATTAATAGTATGTGTGGACTAAATAAAGATATTTCAATAAGAACACTTATTTTTTTATTTTCATGAATTAAGATGCTCTGATAGTTAGTTAATTGATTCAGGCGTGACTTTGCGGAAATCCATTATAAAATACAATAGACGCTGATATATTTAGTAGCCTATTCCGCTTGACTATTCTTCAAGAGTCATTAAAAACCCTGTAAGAAATCGACACGTGTTTCACCTCTCAACGAGGCATCTTCAGGATGACGATTGACCAATTGCAAACCAGAACGCGACGTGTTACCACACCGAGCGCTGGACGCAGAGCGATTTCTGCATTTCTGCGTCCAGCGCTCGGTGTGGTACAGGGTTTTTATGACTCTTGAAGAATAGTCAAGCGGAATAGGTCAATAAATATATCAGCGTCTATTGTATTTTATTTTGCTCTGATAGTTATTTAAGCTGGACAGAATTTCTTATCAATTCTGTACTTGATCCAACCAGGACTTCATGATTTCCAGTCGTTTCACCGACCAGTCAGTCTGAACTTAACGTATACTGCCTGCATTCAATTGAATACATTTTCGACTTTCGTGTTCAGTCGGCTGTTCAGATACGACTGTTCTGCCTTCATTTGCATTTACTCATTTACTGCTGTACTGTGTGTACTGTTTTATCATGGAATTTGATTGGAGCTTTAGAACAAACCGATTTGTGCTATGGTATTGTACGTAGGATGACTTTGGCCAGTGGCCATTTGATTTTATTGTTGCATTTCCCATTGGTTATTCGATGTTTATATCGTAATTTTCCAAATTGCCTTGAGTCCCTGGTACTTGTTTTATTACCTGTTCTATAATAATTTCTCTAGTTATATCTATCTTCCCATCGTGTTATTAAAATCGTGTTAATGTGCAGCAGTCACTTATGAATAGTTTCTTAATTTAGTTCAACTATAGCATGTCTGATAATAATAGAGCCACAGTTTCGACTTGCTGTTTCTATCTGTCTATTCTTTGATTTTCTAGACACATGCGGAACCAACTGTGTTTTTACATTTCTACACAAAGCCTCCTGCAAAGTAATATCAAGCCTATTTTATTTACTTACTAAGCTTCGTTCCAACAAATTATGTAAGATTCTTGCCAAGGTTAGGACCCTTCTAAATAAAGGGTCCGTGCCAACGACCAATTAAAAGCAACTCCATTGTAAAGCGTATGAGTTCTCAGCCTCTATTAAAATACCGCCAATTTTCTTACTTATATATATATCTTGGTATTTTTATCGATATGATTGGAAGGAATTTCCTTTACCTACGTCATGAGTGTTTTTAATTCTAAGGATTTCAAATATTTCTTTGTTTCTTGAACCTGAATAATTGAGGTACGAATTGTTTATTTCAGTTCGTCTAGGAATAGTGAGTTTTTGTGACCAATTATGAGTATATTTTTGTACAAGAATTGTCTTTGTTATTTTCCTATTATTTGGTCGGTATGAAATGATTCATTATTAACATTTTCATCTTTGCAATAAAAAGAAAAACAACAAAATAAAATAATGTTACTGCCATTAAATACTAAAACCAGAAAATCTTTCTCTTGTCTTGGCAGGCATGGAAATATTTTCAATGACATTTTTAAGAAGACTTAGGAGTCGGTCCTTTCCTTACAGACCGCAAGCTAAGAACAGAAGCAGACTTACCTCTTTCTGAATTTAAAAATTTAAATCAATGACTCCTCGCCCATCAACAATGATCTTGCGATTATGCGTCATTCATTAGTTCATTGCATTTGCCTTACAAACAGTAACAACACGGTGTTCGCCTGTAAACATGGATATTAATCCTTTCATTGTTAAGTTCACTAACACTTCGCAATCTCATTATCTTATCGCTTCGCCTACATTGTAGCTGAAGTAAAACTACTGAAGTTATTTCCTTATCTTCAACTCTCACTACAAGCTCTGAATTGTTATTTTCATCAAAAGTCAAGGAGGTTTTAGTCGTTGGACTATCAATAGTCCAACGACTGAATCTCTTTGATATCAGACTATGTCGTCAAACATTTTGAGTATGAATGTGGATGGCTAGGGGTAGGGCAAGACCAAAGAAACTATAGGTGGACTGTGTGAAATAGTAATGGCTAAAAAAGGGAGTGTCTACCGAGATGATTACTAATATAAAAGTATGGAAGAAAAAGACATGTTCAACGACACCGAATGAATTGGGATTATTTTTGCCTGATTCGATTGTTGTGCAATCATAGAAGAATTTATAATTCTAATATTGTAATTTTCTTATCAATGACGTTATTTGACGACTGTTCGATATCAAATCAGAGAAATCTGATTAGCACTAATTTAGAGCCCATACGATTGAGATACTCTAAGTACATAATTTAAGAGATAAAGCAGATTTCACAGATAAATTCAACAATGTTACAAATAATAAAGTGACGTTATCCGATGTACAATCATCGACAGCAGGAATATAATTTTGAGATAATGTTAATAAAAATGTGTGAGCGAGGAGCTCGTGGCTAAGTAATAACAGCCGCACGGGTCGATCCATCAGGTTAAGCTAAGCTTGCGGGGGTTGGTCCGTGTATGAGTGACCATCTCTACATAACGAGACTCCTCCGTGCCTCGGAAAGCACGTTAAACCGTTGGTCCCGGCTGTCATTTGTGGATCTTTGACAGTCGTTACGGGTCGTCAGAAGCTCGAAAGTCTGACAACCAGTCTTACCAAGGGGTATCGTATTACCCAGTTACTGGGTTGTGGAGGTCAGATAGGCAGTCGCTCCATGTAAAATACTGGTATTCAGCTGCATCCGGTTAGACTGGAAGCCGACCCCAACATAGTTGAGAAAAGGCTAGGCAAATGATGTTAATAAAATGTGTGAAACAAATAATGATGTCTAGTATTGTCTAGTGCTGTTTTATCTCCTTTATTCTTGAAGGATTAGTCCAAGATTGTCTTTTGTGTTTCATAATGATGATTTAGCTTAGTGTTAAGTACCTTTACTTTGTTTTCTTTTTATAGTAAGACTACCTACGCCCCACGGTTTCACCCGCGTCAGTCTCGATCCCGTGGGAATATCGGGATAAAAAGTATTATTTTCTATTCCAGGTTATGGTCTCCCCTGTGCGAGACAGTCGTTTTGTTTTAGCGTGAAAGCGTAACAAACAAACAAATAAACCTAATTTCGCATTTATAATGTGGTTAGGATGTTGTTAGAAAAAAATACGTTTACATTTTCAATATCAATTATACAGCTGTTTAATTTTAACTACTTTTTCCTTCCTTATCTATTTCGCCGTGATTTTATTACGTACTTGTTATACTACTTAATCATGAGCCATAAATGTAATAAATAGTTCCTGAGCTGTGTCATTTGATAAATCTAACCCAGATTTTACAAAAGCAGATTTTATAATAACGCAAATAGGGACTATAAATCTTACAGGCAAACTAAGCTGGTTGTCAGCTGATACGCCCTATTATTTATGCGAGACCTAATAGATTGGGCCTTGGCAGAGCCGGAAACTTCCTGGTCGATGCTAAAATTATGGCTTCCTCTAACGAACAAAGAAGCGACAATTAATAGCTTACCATGTTAATTTATTGACTGGTTTTATCATATTTCCGTGAATAATCAAAAACATTAGAACTAATCTTTGGTATTACAAAGAAAATTGATCTAAGAAAGTTATAGCGAGAATCCATTCCAATCAGACGTTGTGATGGACTTCGGTCACAAATTAAAAATGCTTTTATTCACAATAATTATATTTAACTGTCGTTTACAAATTAAAATGCTTTTATTCACAATAATTCTATTTAAAGGCTTTTGGAGACAGGCACGACGCGACCGCGATAGAATAATTTCATAGAAATTGTTCCACCAGTGTCGCGTCGCGCCTTTCTGCGGGAGCCGCTAAGAAAAGAATGGAACCATGACTTTCCTAAGAGCTCTTTATGTATTTTTTCACACAACACAACAGCGTAAAATGGTAGGTCATTTGAAAGCGGCTCTTTTTCTAAAAGTATACCTAAAGATATTGTAATAATAGAGTGTGCATAAAACCCAATTTATTTAGTTCTATTGAAGATTTTTCCATTAAATAAATTCGATAGATATTATTACTATATTACCTACAGGTAAAATATTGGCATAACCTTTGAAGGTTGGCCATTATCATATGAAATAAATTGATGGCCATCTCACTTTGGGTGAGGTAAGACTACAGGAAAAAATAAAGGTACAAAAAAATTTAGGTATTGGTTTTACAATCTACGTACATATCTTTACAATTTTGTGGGTGATTGATTAACTTATGGATTATGATACATCTGAAAAGGGTTAATTCATTTCTGACATAGCGCACCCCCTATTTATGTAAACACCTATGTTTCACAAATAAACAGATTGATTGATTGATTGACGTATTAAAGTTACTAGCAAGTCCTTCAAAAATGTTACTGCGGTTAGCAATCTATCCTAGATCTCGCCTAGACCTTTGTCACTCAAAATAAATTTCCTTTATGGAGTAACTTAAGTAAAACAAAATATTAGGAAAGAAAATCTAGTATTACATATTATGGTAAACATCCAGTAGATATACCTATATACACGACGTTGCCCTTACAAACAAGATATCCAAGTTTCTTAGATATGGAAATTGTGATCAGTTCCATTCTGCTGCTTCGACCTTACCTCCATCTTTTATTTTATGATGCTAAGAGCACTGATATTATGTGAGAGCCAGTAAATTTTTGTTTAGGCCATTAGGTATATTTTGTTTTTTATTAAGTTGTTGCTACGAATGTCAACAAGTTCACACTGCATTCGAACTTTTTACGTATGACATATTGAACTATGATAGAAACTCGTGTTGCAAGGGACAGTTTTATTATGAGTAAATTAATAAAAACTAAAACGGATTTTCGAAATACATTATTAGCTTTAAATGTTGTTTTTCTTTTCAGGTAAGAATTGTACATAGTTTTAAGTTCATAAGTAAAATGTTGAAGGAATACTGATTTAAAACATTATTACAACTGATAAAAAACATTATTTTCAGAACAACACAATTGGTTTATGTTTCAAAATCCTAAAGATATAAAATCACATTATAAAACAACATTTATTTTGTTTATAGAACTCCCAGATGCTTCCAACATTGTTTTGATAAATTAAAATTCACTATTCTCGTGTATTTATCCATTGGCAGAAAAAGTCCACTTAATTATGTTATTAGTGAAAGAAACCAAGACCCTGGAAACAACGTTTCGCAATATAACTTAATAATAAAGGCATTTGCCAACGCTATGATAGGTACTTTCTAAGTTGCCCCTTATATCACCTGATGAAATAGGGTAGGTACCTAGTCTATTCTTAGAACTGTATAAAGTTGCTGGTTTAAGCAGCAATATACGGTGGGCATGCTAATAAAATAAAGTCGAAACAAAATTCAAAATAGCACTAGAAAGTATCCAAAATTGTCGATGCTATTTCCAATAATGGTAAAGTAAGCTTGAAAATAAATTGCTAGCTACGAGTAAACGTGAGAATGAAAGAGTTAAAGTGGGATGTTACTTCGATAATGGGAATGGGTGGGATGTTACGGCAATAATAAAATTCCTTCTGCACATGTGGCTTCCCTGGTACCTCATTAACGGCATATTTATGTAAGAGTCTATTAACTGCTCCCAAATTACCATATTTATTTTCTTTACATTCATCCTTGACATATAATCATTGTATTTGACATTATATACCTGCAATTAATTTCAACTCTTAGTGGCTTTTGTGGACAGGATTATAATTATTCAATTTGTTACAGTTGTAATAGCAATCACTTCAATTGGTTTAAATAGGTTTTTATTTTTATTTGAATTCTAATTTTATTATCATTAGTCTTTTAGATAGATTATTTTCTATTTTGTGAATGTGAGAACGTTGTAGGCATATTGGACTGTAGATTTATTGAACATCTTCTATTTTTGTTAAGTACCTGGTACTTACTTGTTGAAAGGCCTACATTGTCCTCCCATGCCTACCAACACTGTAATTTGAAAGTACCTATTGTAAAAGCCAATTATTTTTAAAAGAGTAACCATGGAGTTTCTTGCCGGCTCTTCTCCATAGGAAACGACCAATTGGAACCGTGCACCTAGCTTCTGACGTTTCATAAGTGCCCATGTAGGTTTATGTGAAATAAAATATTTTGATTTTTTGATTTTGATAAGCTATCCTCTAAAATGATCGAGCTTTATTTAAAAGTTTAAATACCATTAAAATATATAATAGGAGAATACTAAAATTCAAAGCAAATATTACCTTAAACTTTGATTTAATTAACTAAACCAAAATTTGTCGAAACATCAAAAAGATTTGAATTTACTCATTGATCTACGATTTTGATAAATCCATTCATCGTCTTACCAACATGATCAAACAGCATTATGTAATCTAATCTACCTTGTTAACTTGACCTTATCAAATCAATCATCACATATTGTCAAATGATTGTTATCACCGTTGTTAAAGTATATAGTTATCAACTGAAGCAGATATCGTTTTTCACCTTAGAACGTGGGAAGAAAGTAATTGAAATGCTATTCTCGTTTCAACTATTATTATTTTCGTCATTGTTAATTGAATTGACATTTAATAGAGAAAAGGTGCCTATTATTCTTAATTGTGTTCATCACTGTACCTACTTCTGTAGATAATTGATTATCTAGTTGTGTGAATTATTGCTACTTAACTTATTATAAATTCTTTTATAACTAATTTCAACTTCTTTTATTTAAAATCTATAAACTCTACATTATCTGATTTAATCTTTGTCTATTTCTCACTTGTGTCTGTATAAAATAACTGATCGCATAATTCATTGTTAGCGTGCGTCTATCTATTTCTTTATTGTTATCCATTTGCATAAATTTTTAGATTAATTTTAGTATTCTGTCTTGGGTAATTATCTTCCACGTTTGCTTAAGTAATTACATTTTGAATTCTAGATTCCATAATCTCATACTAAATTGCTTTCAAGATTGCCAATAGTTGTAGTGTATAGGTACTTGGCACTGGATGTTGAGCCAGGTGTTACCGTCGCCCTCAATTCCACCCTACTCGACGTATATACAATACATATAGCTACGCCTATGCTCCCAGGCGGGTTAAGCAGATTTACAGATAGTGCCAAAGCACTACTTGAAATTAAATTTGGCATAAATGTGGTGGACTTAAAGAAGATAATGGTGGTATATGTGGTCTCCATTTGCCAAGCCATCGTCTGTCTTCTTATACAAATTATTTGAATGGTGGAGATTAAGTCTAGTCTTTCTACTATATTTTAATTTTGTTTTTCGTGATGCTCTTAGGGCTGGTCAACGGCTCATTTATCTCACGTCATCTACCACAAGATGGTTAGGATTATATACTGAAGTCAGCTGTTGAGTCACTCGAATTTTGCAAAATGTAATCTTCAGAATTTCAAGGTCTGTTATGTACTGTTAATCCTTAATCCCCAATGGTCAATACGCATTTCCCCTTCCACAATCCAGTCTGACGTGAATTGTTATCAAAAGATTTCGGATAGTTACTAAGTGGGCACGCGAATATCGGTAATTAATTCAGACTAACCGATATGTAATCAATTGTCATAATTAGTGCCGATGCCGCGCAAGTGTTGGACGTGGTTGTGGTTCAAAATTGTGTAATGTTGAATTTAAGTGCAACTTGGGTGCAGGTGGGTCTTTATTATTAATTATTAAGCGTCGTATGTTTTGATTTCGGTGCGTAACGTGGCCTGCTTACCAATTTTTAACGAATTACGAATGACTATAAATCCAAAACTATACTGTGTTTGTGTCTTTGCAATTAATTCTGTCACGTTTTTATGGGAACTGCAGTATTTAAGTAAGTCTTTTTCATCTCTCCAATACATGTGTTGACAAAGTCGCAATTGTGATTTTTCCTAACCTAGTGCGCTGTTAAGTTTGTGTCATCATAGCTCTGTTTTAGGTCTTTCGTAACGGGAGTAACTGCTGGTTGATGTTTCTTTGAACAAAATGGCCTATATCTTGCAGTTCGAAGCTGAAAGTACAGCTGCTGCTGCAACCGCATTGAGTTTTCATATTTCTCCAATATTGAATTTGTTTTCAAAAACGGTTGTATTGTGGTTCTTTTCTATAAAAAGTCTTTTCCCTTTTAACCTTTTTCAGCTTAGCTGTATTTCAAGCTATAGGTTTTTTTTTTCTTTATTAAAAGCAAAACATTCATAGTAGTTAATTCTCCCGCGCCAATGTATGAAAGTAGGCTAATAAAACGCTTCCAGGGGGCGTAGCTACTTGCTAAGCATACTCTTGAATAATATTGTAAGAGTGGTATATTTTTATATTTTTATTATCGTGAAGTTTTCTACAAACACTGTTGAAATATCATTATTCTTCAATTTATTCTTATCATAATATGCGTGGGAGACGAAACTGATTATTTTGATTTAATATATATTCTATACATAAGTTTTTTACATGAAACTTTCTCATCGGGAAGGTTGACATTGTCTCCGCCCACAAAAGTTCAACAATGTGAATATTTGTTTTTGGTTTTATTTCGAAATTTATGGAACTTTGTCGCTTTATTTTTGGCCTTCTTTGATTTCTCGTAAATAATTTTATTAAAAAGGCCCGTACACTATTGTCCTTTTTAGGCTCGACCATTTCAGTTGGCACTTTATTGGTTGCATGTCCTGTTTGTCCAAGTCAAACTGGAAACCTATTTCCTTTACAATTCGAAACAATGTTCCAAACTGCTTGAAAGCCATGAAAACAATGAGAGCTCTAATGATAAAACTTGGTTACAAGACCATTTTCAGTTTCTAACAATAAAAGCTAATATGGCGACACCTAAACTTGTGTTAACAATACATTTGAATAATCTTTAAACTCAGCTAAAATTGCTTATTGTCTTTGTACACCACTTTTACCTTTTTATATTTTGTCACAGAAGAGAGGGACCTCCTAGCACGGTATATCTTTTACTTAAAAGGGGGTTCCCATGTAAGATTTACTGTAAAAGTTTGTACAAGTTTCTGCAATAAACTTTTTTAATTTTAATTTTATTAATTTCAAATCGATATTTTGTTCAAAGATGGAGAAAACCCGAATAAGTCTTAATCGAAATCTTTGAAGCGTCAGGTTCAACGTACAATAAAGAGACAAATTAATAATACGATTTGGAGCAGTGTGACAACACATTGTTAGCAGTACAAAAGATTAGTTAGTCAAAGAGCATTAAAATCTAAAAATGGATCTATTTCGTGCTTTACCGTTCAATGAACTGAAAATGCCTCGGGAGTTGATCTTTAACAAAATATTCGTACACGAACTTCAATAGAAGACACGGAAATCATTAGATCAATCGAATTTAGTTAAGATGAAGCGAATTTCTGGTAGCGCTAATGGAGACTTGGGTTCAATGTCATCTGACCTGAATTGTTTTTTTTATGTTGGAGGCGTATTAACCTTTTAAGCTCCTTAACTAAAGTGCTTTTGTCATAGTTTATTTTTTGCTTTGGTCCAAGAAAGAGGGTTACAATATACAAATTATGTTACAATAGAAGTACCTACTTGATCAAATTGTTGATATTCATCTTGATTCAGTAATGGTAGTTTGTCGCGGGAATGGAATAAAAATCGTAGTAATTGATAAAGCAAAAATTCCCTCTGATACGAAGCTATAGCGAAGTTAGTAAATGCACGTAAAAGGATACAAATTCTGAAATCCATGAATTGCTTTACAAAGAGAGAAATATCGTTTAGAGCTCAAAGCTTTGGTTTAGCATCCGATTTAACTCGTTTAGGTGAACATAAACACCTCTTTGGTTTTTGTCAGTCTGTAAAATTTTCTGTATCTGCCATCAATTTACGATCAGAGCTTTCTTTAAGAATATTCAGGTCCTTATGGCAATTTTTTATTTTGTTTAGTTTTTTGTTGGTGGTTTATGTTTAAAAAGGAAACTCAGAAAATGTTATTTCATTGGTTAATTCAAAATTGCCATGTCTACTGTTGTTATTTTTTTACTGAAACCTTGTAAGTTGAACTGAACAATATATGGGGAAAAAATGCTTACCCATTGTATTTCTTTTGTTTCACATAAAGAAAGTTAACGGCAAAGTGGCCTGTTGTTTGAAATCCTACATTTTGAGTATTTAACTGTTTATTTAGCTATTTAGCAACGTGCTCTCTTGTTCAGTTAGGAGCAATGACACGCAGAGGTCGTAGTTTGAAGGTTTCATTTGATTGTTGTTGGCCTGATGAAATATAATTATTTAAATTGAACTGCTTTTGAAATAATTTGCGCTCATCAGGCGAACAATAACTATAAACACCAAACGTTGACTTAATTCAATTTTGTTTAGATCTTTTGGAAAACCCAAATTTCACTGACTGGTTTAAATTATTTTGAAATGTCCAATGCTTATATTTTGTCAATTAATGCTTTTATTTTATCGTATGCAAATACGAAACAGTGACCGACTTATCATATCACCTATCAACATGTGTTGGAATGGGGATTATTTCGATTACAGAGCATCTACTGAAACTTTGTAATGATGATAATTACAATACTTGATTTGATTTTCTGTTTCGAAGTTCTGAAAATACCTACATAATTAGTTTAGTACCTAATGTTATTGTAATGCTATGTAGTTAGTTGTGTATAATGTCTATAGTAATTTTAACGTTTAATTTATATTTTCATTCATTTTAATAAATATTTTCAATAATCCTACGTAAGTTCTTAATCTGTAACATTAAAATTGTATCTTTGACAAATTATATTATATTGCTTGCAACAAAAAAACGCCAAGGACGGGCTATGGAATAAAGTTCAAGCCAGAGAATGTTTCGACGAAAAATATGGATAACGTTGTTATACTCGACGGCATAATCCAATAAGTTTTGTTCCACGTACTTCTTTTAAAATAGGTAATCCTATTTTACCGTTGTTTGTTGCTTACTAAATTACGAGTGAAACGTGCGCAATATAATTCTGTAATATTCAACAATGTGGATTAACTTACAAGATTCTTAGGAAACTAAGTCTGTGCAGAACCCGAGGCGTATTATAACTTTTGGGGATAAATATCGTATAGCTGTTCTATTATTATTCTAATATTATGACGTAGGTTTATTGGTAAATATGAACTTAGGAACACGGGTTACTGAAGGAACACGGGTGGGTTTTAGTCAGTAAAAGTCTGACATGCCCTTCCGCTCCACCCAGAGCGGGAGAAGTCATTGGATGATTTCCCAACCACAAAAAAAAAAAAAAGGGTTGACTTAATTATATTTCTACGTGGAAAGAGTATTTTGGGGTACATTCACACATAAACTCGCGCCAAACTTGCGTCATTTTGGGGTAAAATTATACTAATTTGAGCTTATTCAGGTCTTGTACGCAAAATTACACAAAATTTGTAAGGATTTACTAATTTCGTGTCAACTCTTGGAATATTAGAAGCTTTATAGAGAATTAATTTAATTGAATTTACACGCTAGAGATTAGTATGTTCTGTGTTCAACCCTAACTAATCTTACTAATTTAATAAATAAGAAAGTATATGAGGATTATGGTTATTATTTTTTCACGCAAAAACTAGTGAACTGATTTACGAGTAGATGAAATTTGGAAACAGATAGTTTATTACCTGGGGCACCTGGGGGAAAGTCCGAAATGGATACCGGAACTTTGGCAACAGGCAACTGAAAGAATACGGGTGGGTTTTAGTCCGTAAAAGTCTGACACGCCCTTCCGCTCCGCCCAGACCGGGAGAAGTAATTTGAAGACTTCCCAACCTAAAAAAAAAAAATAGTTAAACCTGGATTGACACAGGATACTTTTCATCCTGGTCCACAGACGAAGTCGCGGGCGCAGCTAGTACTATTATAAGTTCCTCCGTACGCTTTTACCCAAATTATACTCGCGTACATAGTATTTGGGTACGCTAAAATGTCCGGTAGCATTATTTTTATGCTAATACATTGTTTTTGGCTTGATTCCAAAGGCTCCTATTGATCTAGCCTGAAATTTATTATTTTCATTACAATTATAATAATATTTTTCCCGTTACTGCTTTTCATGTTGTTTACTCCGATGCAGTGGGTCAAAGAAAACAGGGAGTGCTCGAGCAATATTTTAGAAATATGGGTCACTGTTACTCGAGAATCAATAGTGGTTGAACTAGGAACTTTTTTTACACTATATCAATTTTGATATTCATTGTGACATAGATACCGGTTTTGTAAATATGATGTCAGTGAACTAAGAAGCTAATTTAATAATTATCAAAGTTTAATACCTACATTCATAGGTTTGAACAATGCAAGTTCTTCTATTGACTTTGAGACATTCAAATATTTATTTTTATTAAGTTACCAGCTTCTTTTTCTACTTCTTACTACTAAGTGAAGTCTTACAAACATAATAATAATTATGATGGATGCTAATAGTAATTACTGGAACATTATAAATAGTACCTTCATAAGTCGGTTGAAGCCGATTCTGCGAAGCATAGCGATCAATCATTGTAATTATTCCCATAGACTAAAAATATGCTGTTTTTTTAATAAAATAATGCATTTTACAGGCATTAATTTGTCAACATAAACATTCTTTAAAATACAGATTGTGATCTGATTAATGTGCCATGTTCTTTTAATAGATACCTATAATGTCTGGTACAAAAATATTGAATTTAAAAACAGTATGAAGGTCGCCCAGCAACAACCGGGAGATATATTGCCATAGCAAACAAGCTTGGCAGACTGATGGATGATAGCTGTACATTGTACAATTTAATATAAATATTGTCTGATATGCTTACCCTCCGAATAGTAACTAATACGATCTCTATCCTACAATTTTCTTTCTAAGAAAAATCTTTAATGTAACTCTTACCACAGATATTATAATACTACGTCTCTTACTAAACGCAAAGAATGGCACGGTCGGACTAATTTTGTTACAAGATCAAAGGCAAAACACGTAGAAAGAATTTGTAAACTGTGGAATAAACACAATCTTGCTGTACATCGCACTCGTCTCCACAGAGTAGGCAACTCGTTCATGGGTCAATGTATACGCTTTTACAACAAACTTCCCATTGACATTCGAAACTTACCCATTAAACGATTTAAAAGCTGTATTAAAACCAAACTTTGTAAAAAAGGGTACTATAAAATCTCAGATTATTTAGAAGACAAAAATGCATGGGATTGAGCTGCTCGCTCTGCTAAGCATTGTGACATTTTGAATATTATGGAAAACCATAAAAATATACCTACCAGTTTTATATACAAATTGACATTATTGAATATTATATAAAAAATGACATGATGATTACTTGTAAAGTATTGTTTTATTGTGAATGTGAGGACTATGTGGATATTTATTTTTCGTTCTGTTAGTTTTAGCGAAGGTCTGGCAATTTGAGAACTTTATGCGACCTACCCAAATGTCCTTTCTTTGGTATTGTTCGTCGAGTCGTTGAGCTCCTTAAGTTCTGAGTTGAGCTCCACTATTACTGACAAATGCTTGCACTGACTGGACAGGTCCACTCAAATCTGTGTGGTTCTTTCCTCAAAAGACCATTTCAGACTCTAATCTACATGGTCCTCATATGGCCTGACCAAGATTATGTCTGGACTTTAAAGGAGACGGTGACCTCTGAGTTTGTTTCGGCCTTTCTTCTCAGAGTAGTCAGATAGGAAACGCCGACCTCATCTAGCTTATTTTTACAACTTTTTAATATGACGTGTAAAAGTGATTCCAATATCCTATTTACAGAATAAACAATTTCATTTCATTTCATTTCATTTCATTTCATTTCATTTCATTTCAAACTGAATATTTGCATTTTAGTAATTTCAGTAGGAGAAACAGATCTGAGTTTAGTTTCCAAACTGTCTAGAATCAGGTCTGCGCAAAGTTATTTTGTGCTGCCATCTAACTATTCACGAAATGCTAACGATATTTTAGTTCAGTAAGCTTTTCGGTAAGCGAATCGTTTGAATCGGTTTGTATAGTGAATGGAATCGTTTTAAACTTAGCTTTTATAGCAATTTCGGTTCCAACTTCTATCTTAATGTTTTTAGTGTGTTTTAATTCATCGTTATTATTCATATTAATGAAGGTTTCTTTTCTTACTCTTTTGTTGTTTAGTAATGGCTACAGTTCTGTTCTGTCTATTGTACTCGTATTTCGTTTATTTGGTTTATCTTCCACCTGACTATGCTATTCAATATCAACATTATGCAAACTGTTAGATCACACAGATGTATTATCTAACACTTCCTTACGTAAGACATTATTATGTGCAGCATATAGTTGATTGTTTGATATTCTTCTCACATCGTCTGTTAATAAACATAGCTTTATTTCAGTTAACAAACATGACAACCTGTTAAAATGTTTCCCGTCTTTGAATTTGTTTATTTATCATTTTGAAGGACATCTTTATTTGAAAGGTCCTGATTTTGATCTTTTCTTTGATCAATCAAATAGGTTTCTGGGAGAACACAGCCTGAAAATTATAAATTATTGATAGAACTTAAATAGAAGCTTTTATCCTTCCACCTTATAATCTCATTTCCTGTCATTTAGTTCTCAGCGTTTCCTTTCATTGAGTTTCCATAAAGAGGAACGCTTTCAAGAATCTAAAATCAGGTTAATTATCAGCAACCTTTGGTAATTAGTGTCTTTATCAGATTTTAAACAAAGAAAGGCTGTGTACGATAGCGTTATCTTTCTACCTACTGACACAGTCGTTCATTTATTTCTTATCGATTGTGGTAAACATGATTCTCATCAAGCTACCGTTAATGTTCCTACTGATGAATGTTACCTCGGTTTGATTCGATCGTTTATGATGATGATGATTTTAATTGCATAGGTGAAGTCAATGATGATTTACTATTTTATTAGGTCATCAAAAGACATAAGATGTCTTTTATTTTTTTGTGAAAAACGTCTGCTTTTTTCAGGTTTTCATTGATTTTAAAACATTGGTTACAACTTCGACTACTCGTACAAAACAGATTAATTTATAATAATTTGCAAAACTAATTAATTTCAGTAAACCAGAATTCCTATATTTTTTATTCTTTTCTTTTTCAAACTGCTATCGAAAATGGCTAACACTGAACTGCAATAAAATATTAAATATTTTCATGATTTATTTATATTTATATAAAATAATTATGAAATATCTTGTGAGTAGTTAAATATTTCATAATTATTTGCATTAATATGAGTTTGTAAAAACCCGTCTACGTCGTTGCGATGTAAAGAATGCTTTCCACGCCTCTCTTAAAAGCCTCCCCTAGTCTTCATGACTATGACGCGGGAAGTCTACAATACAAAGAAAGCCTCATTCACTGCAGTAAAGTGTCTCCACGCCTAATTGGAAGAACATTTCAAAACTTTTCATTACGTTTTAGTTTTTCTTATATTTTCACGCTTGTTTGGCGTAGCTATGGTAGTTCTCTTTTTTCATTGGTGGATTGATCTTTACAATAACAATATTCTTCCAAACGGTACTGCAATTGTTGATAAAATACCGTGAACAGATAGAAATCAAAACATCTGTAATTGATCCCACGTTTAAAAACGTTGTGGGTAGTACTAGATAGCGCAATCAAATTAACTGCATCGGTGGAGTTGTTGACCAATCAGTTGAATTGACCATCAGTTTCGTCTATCTACAAGTTCATTGATTTCGCATTTAGAAACGTTTTGTAGCCCTTCATTTTGTCTAGTTTTCATTTGTTTTCTCACAATTATGTACAATATAATCTTATGATTTTGTTTCTGTTATTGCGATGATTAAACTCTATGATTAGAATCTTAACATATCATCTTAGGTATCTGAACGTTATCATCATAGTTTATACAATTTATCAGTATAATCCTGTTATACTACACAGGTGGACACCTACGCTTTTCTTTGTATATATTGCACAGGTGTTCAATGCTAATTTAGTATAGGAAGTGATTAACTAATAATTATTGTTAACTAAGTCCAAAAGGCTAATGATCTGTAGAATAGTTCCTATGTGAACATGACAAGGGGCGAGTGGAGCCCAAACCTGTTTTTATCGGAAAACGATAAAGCAGACATTATATATGCACAAAACCAATTTCGTTTGTTCGGGCAGTCGGGCGAAGCTAAATGTTAGGCACGATTTATATGAAAAGGAAGGTACATGGAACCGCCTGCTTTTCTATGTAGGTATTGGTTAAAGGCCAATTTTCCAATAACAAGATTTATTTTACACCTTTCAGAGAACGAGAGTCAATAAATAATTCGTCTAAATTATGTTACTGTTAATTATCTATTGATTGAACTAAATAAAAAAAGCAGTGATGTAGCTTGTATTTACTATTATATCTGTCATAGTCCTCTGCTAAATAGGAAGTTAGTGTCGTTTACCAAAAGTAAGAGCGGAAAAACAGGCAAGCCTTTTCGTCTAGCAATACTGTCCACGTACTAGTCGTAATCCCAAGATGCTTCAATCATTAGGGCCTTGTTATCTTCGTCGTCTCTTTCTTCTGTCTATGTCTTGCTTTTTTGAATGCTATAAATTGCTCGAGTCATCGTGTATCAATATGACTTGCTCCTGAGATCGTTCTCATCGAAACATTATTATTAAAAGAGGTTCAAGGACGACCTTCTGATAACCGGTAAAGCCGGAGCAAAAACTGTTGTTGGTGATATAACTGATTTCCAATATAGTATTGGAAACCAGTTATATCATGTAAATAGCAATTATGGCAAAGATACGAATAACTTGATTTATAATGATTGTCTTAAAGTTATTGGCTTTTGATAACAGGATTTTGCATGAGTTGTTAACATTAAAATCTGTTGTAATGTCCCTCGGGATTCGCTGGAATCATCTAGCGATACAGGTCTTCAGGAAATAACTCAAGCGCTTTACCCTGAATTGGAAGAGGACATAGGCATTTTACTGATGAAAGAAATCATCGTTTGAAGGATCGTTTCACTAGCAACACTAATTTCCCCTAACTTTAAAGTTAGGTGAATTAAGGTTAGGTAATCTTAAAAGTTAACAGCAATCGAATCGTCGATACCAATAAAGCTCACACAATAAAGTAATAAAAATCCGAAGAACGGTCTCCAATGATCATAGATGAGCATCATAAAAAATTGTTGATGGCCATCGTTTTTCAACCTCTCTGACGTATCACCTTGGGTCGTGTTATGAATACTAAGTACTGACTCTCGACAGTATCATTGAATATCATACGTGATATTAGTTGGATATTTTACTATAGTTTTTCCTCTAGATATTGTTGTTAAGGAGCTTCGGGAACTGATCAGCTGTCTGATGTTATAATATGTAGAATTTTATATAATTTTTGGGAGAGCGCTAGAGGTACTGAAAATTTCAATATACATAGTAAAATAAACCATTTGTGGTTGTTGATAGGACGGTATAATTTGTGGTGGTAGAATTGGTCATTCTAAGGTAAAGAATCCGAATTGTAGGTGCTGAAAAAATCATTTACCTGCCAAACGCCACGGTTGTAGAAACGTATAATCCCATAAATATGAGGAAATGGTATACAAACAACTTTAACTAAGTAATAAGGGGTTTTGTGGCCAATGACGTACGCCGTAAGTACACACGTAGTTACTTAGCCTTGAAATGAACCATCAACGATTCGTAGTATTGAAAAATACTCGTCGGTAGCGACTTGAGGTTCGGTATTTGATACCGTCCGTTTTTATTACTAAACAAATGTAGTATCTAAGTGTTGAATATTTACAACCAAATAAACACGTCTCGCTAACTCCTGAAACTTTTACGATGACAGAAAAGTAAATAACTGAATTTTCATTTGCTAGTCGAAACAAGAATAACGTAATACATTTTTCCGTCCCGAAATAGCACTGGCGATGGCGTGGGTGTTATATTCATATATTAAGGCCTAACGGAAAACTAAAGTGTGAATTCAGAAATAATATCACTAACCGAGACAAAAAAGATCACTCTCGTAAACATTGATAAAAATATTGCAGAAACGCGTGAAACGCGCTGCGATGCGTTTACACCTAGCACATGTTGCTTAGGCATAGACCATTTGTGAGCTACCCTACTTTTTGTTAATACACATGTAATTGTTGGAAGCAATAACTAAAATCAACAGACCAAACTATATGTAACACTGTCGTCGTGAAAATATTGTTTGTACCCTTGAAAGTGGCTACAATGATTCGGTTAATTGATTTGTTTGGCTTCCACTTCTATTTTTCGTTGTTGTTGTTTGTAGACTTTTTAGTAGGTACCATTCATATTGTCCGGTACTGGTCCAAGTATAGATGTGTGGTTGGTATCAACTGGATTGTTGTCTAATCATTCACAATAGTTAATCGTTTATTATTGTAATAATTGGATTATATTTAATAAAATTGGTCAAAAATACTTCAAACATTATACAATAGAATGTCCAATTTCATGCAATCATTTATCATTTTAAAAGGTCTCTGAACATTCTCCTTTGTTGGAATCTGTTCTGTTTCAGCAATATAAAAATGGAATTGCGACTCTAACCCTATCAATAAATCAAACGCGCTCTATGTTTGTCCGATCCATTTTGTTGTTCAATTCTGTTCGTGTGACGTCATGCGAAAGAAAGTTGATAGTATTCCTACGCCTGACAAATGTCGCGGTCAATGTTTCTCCCAGACGAATTGCGTCACAGTTCCTATTAAATTTTGATCCAAACGTTAGTGGCGTTAAGGTAATAAGTGTATATGGAAAAGATGCAGCTGGTAGAATCAGATATAGATAGATAGAGATTATTGGTGTGAGAGATTTGATAAGTTTACCTATTGTCGAATACTTACTGGAGAAGAAAATCTGGGATTCTGACCTGTCACGATCTTCTCTGATAGAAGTACTAAAGAAGGTACTAAAGAAAACACAAAATATACAGATTCAAAATTTCGCTTTATGATCATCCAACGTTAAAAAAAGAGGGTTTTGCAACACTGGCAAAGGTCTGTCACTAAAATGTGCGGTTTTATAAACTTTTAACAACACCTGTGCCAAATGAACTTGGTTTTAACTGAGGCTTTTGGCTCTAATTGTAACTGATTAATCCAGTGGGACTGTGGGAGTCATGTACCTTGGGACTTTAACGGTCACGGTCAGGTGGAAAGGTACCTATACCTATAGCTTGGTATGTCCCCGTGTGTACATTCGTATAAATTGTGATGTGAAAAGGTCTTTTTATGGTTCCATACCCGAAGGGGTGCCAAACGGAACCCTATTGCTAAGCCTCCGCTGTCCGTCTGTCTGTCAGCGGATTGTATCTCTTGAACCGTAAAGGTAGAACTTTGGAAATTTTCACAGACGCTATATCAACAAATAATAAAAATAATAATGTAAAAAATTAACGGGGGTCCCTATACAAGAAACATCGGCGTTTTTTGCTAAATATTTTACGGTGGTACGGAACCCTCAGTGTGCGAGTCAGACTCGTATATGGCCGGTTTTTGCTTTGTAAATGATATCTGCTCACATCTTTTTTCTCCATTTGAGTTGTTGTTTGGGTTGTCAAAACGCTGCTTCACTTTTTTGCGAATGTTAGAAGATATTGTGACGTCTGAATAGAATCAATCTTCTTCACTTTGATTGGCAGTCGTTGTCCACCCGGCCGACGTTACAAGCCTCTGCTCAAGTTATTACTTTTCTTATGCAGTTAAAAAGGGCTGATTGATTTACCTATATTGTTTTTCAAATGATTAACTTACAGCTACCATTTATCATTTCATGTCTAGACTTTTCTTTAGTTTTGTTCACTTCATAATTATGATCAGCTATATGATTGCGTAACTTATTTTCGTAACCGATTAAAACTAATTTGTTTCATTTTGACAGTTCAACAACATCCATTGCGTTATTTACGTTGATGAACAAATTTTTTTTTTCGGACTTATGAAGCAATGCACCTGGCTTCTGACGTTTCATAAGTGCCCATGTAGGTTTAAGTGAAATAAAATATTTTGATTGATTGATTGATTGAATGGATTAGATCAGACATTTGTTTCAAACCGATTCCGATTCTGATTGATCGTGTGTTACGCAATTAGGGTGCTGTTTATCTGTATTTTCTTTAGTTTTGTTCACTTCATAATTATGGTCAGTTTATCTGTCTTGGGCGCAATAATGATTTAGCTTATTTTAAGTTGTATCACAATCATAATATTTATACATATTATACCGTTTCCTTGAATAAGGTAAATTTATATTTTTAATTAAATTTTGTTAAACTAGCCTGATTTAAAATTGTCGATTAGTTATCAGGTATTATAATAAAAGCCTAATATTATCGAATACAATTTTGAATTTGAATTACTTATCGTCGTAATAATTTCAAGCATTTAGTTTTGAATGCATAGTTTTAAAACAGTTTGCAAGATAAAACTTAACTTACTTATTTTAAAGTGGATTGGAAAATGTTTAAATTTGCATCTCATTCCTAAGACAAGACGAATCACAAAAGTTACTAGTATCGTGCTCAAGTTTTTATTGCATTTAAAAAATAATGTCTTTGCTTACTTATGTTTAACCTGAACATTATGCAAATAGGCATATCAATCAAAATGGCGTTTTGATTTGCATTTTTATATTTTGAAACTGTCGCATAATCATTAGTTAAAGATATTTTAATGGTAAAACATGCTGGTTTTATTAATTAAGTTGCCTTGTGACATTTTAATAACTTTGTTTTCTCAGAATTAATACAATACGTAGTGTTTTGTAATAATTCTGCTAAATATCATTGGACTGTTAAAATAATAAGCTACTTAGCTTACTTATCATCCAGCTCGGTTGGCTGTTAAGATGATAAGTTGAGTTAATGAGATGACAGTTAATAGAGATGCATGGACGAAGCAGATATGCTGCACCTACTCTAAATAAATTGTGATACTGAATACTGATGATTATAACTTTCAAAATCTTGATTGATCTATATCCTCCTGTTATTTTCTTCATCAGTTTAACACTCTTCAAAGATTCACCGTCACCGGAAACCTTCCAAGGTATTAAACCATCTGTTTCCATCTTTTCAGGGCCCCAAATCACACGATGTCAACGCAGCGATGACGTCTGGCCTAAAGATGGAGTCGAAAGGCACCCAGATCCACCTGCCGCTGATGGGTCGCGGCAGCCGAGGAGAGCTGAACGACAAGGTGACATTCGCGCAGGTCAAGTCACCGCCGTACACAGAGCCGCTCAATAATGGACAGCTGTTGGGGTAAACATCTTTCTATATTTTTGGTGATATTTTTTTGAAGGTTGTATGCGATAGAAGAAATCGAAATGTATCGACAAAATGTGGATGTGAGGTTTAAATGACAAATATTATAAATTATGTTTATTTCCGTATAAACGTCACTTTTACACGCCAGTTAAATTTAAGAAAAATGGAATAGAAAATAAGTCAACAAAAAAATCAAAAACATTCGATGTAAAATAAAATAAAATAAAATAGTAATAAGCATAGAAAGTGAGGATTTTTAAAGAGCAAAAGTCACAGGACTTGATATGATGTCCATCGCTAGCCAAAAGCCAATAAATGCATGACTCTACGTTAATTCTGATAAATTAATAACAGTCAGAACGAGCAATATACTTTAATAAAAAACCCAAAGACCTAGATAAAAATGATTAAACATATAGGCAGACTTTCGGAATCCCCCACAGAGATACGGACAGAGAATAATAATTCTCAGCAGTCTGGAAAAGGCCAAAACCAATTTCAGTTTACTTATAACAGTTATAACTTTCTGAATAAACTGAAAATGGGACGGTCAATTAACATGTTGAATAACGGTTCTGGACCTGAAAAAATATGTTAGGAATCAGAATATTGTAGGACCTTGGAAACATGTTATTCATTGTACATCTCCATTATTAGACCTTTCTGATATAATTGGTA
The DNA here is from genome assembly GCA_947522985.1 of Lithophane socia. Lineage (NCBI taxonomy): Eukaryota > Metazoa > Arthropoda > Insecta > Lepidoptera > Noctuidae > Lithophane > Lithophane socia. The sequence goes on from OX383252.1 coordinate 18,431,356, forward strand.
ATGCACAATTACCTACTTAAGTTTGTTATCTGATGTATGTTATGACTGTTATTAGCTAGTAACAAACAAGTATAAATAATAAATTGTTCTTTGGTTACGTATATAGCAACGTAATATGAGCGAGCATAGGCTCGCTCATGTTTTTTTGGTCGAACTTAAGTTCAAGGCGAGAATTATTATTTAAAGTTGGAGAGGTACGGAATTATTTTATAGTTTTTGTAGAGACGTCTAGGTATATCTGAGACAAAGCAGAAATTTTGAATGATATTGAAAGATCTAAAACGTAACATAATATCTTCGATTAAATTCATAACAAAGATAAAGATAAAACATAATTAATTTGTCTAACAAAGCAACTTTAATTAATTAATTTTATTTGTCTAATAAAACTTTAAATAAATTTAACCTGAAGATTAGCTATAACATACATTTTAGTGCAGGTAAAATTTAAACCAACATCCTCGTGTAGAATTTTAATTAGGGCAAACACATTTTGTGTAATAATGTGTCCTATCTAGGGAAAAGGGCAGGAGGACTAATTTTCCGCCAACCCTGTATGAAAGCGGGCGTAAATAAACGTGATGGTGAACAACATGCTTGTTACCACAGACTTGGCTGAGGCCATGTTTGGAAAACAGCCAAGAAATTTAATTTTGAAGCTTTGGAACTATAGTCCGTTCATTAATATGGTTGCTTTAGGATTCGTGAAAGAATAATACCTGTAATAAGTCACGGTGCATGATGAATTGGTGAAAGAACTGTATGACATCCAAATGATAAAATATAACAACTGAAATTGGATGTATACTTAACAATAGATCATTGAGTATTAGTATCTGTCGCTCTATTGTCAAAATGCCTATTTTCTATTGATTTAGTTAGTCAAATCAAGCTTTCCATATCGGTGTTGAGCTTGGCAGGAATTCTCATAATTATATGGCAGTGTTAGTGTGTAAGTTAAGTTTACCAACATAGTTGATAAGAAATATTGTTATTAACATATTGAGTCCATTGTTACTTGTTAAATAAATGTAAATAAATAAACCAGTTATCTATATACGATTTAAGGTCTGTGTGAATTCATTTGAACTTAGGTTTATTGATCGATTAACGCAATCAGGATAATTGCGTGCATCTAAAGGGTAGATCTAAGTTAGGCCTCATTCAAAGGTAACTTAACGTCCAATCTATAATACATATTGTCTATCGATAGATAATCCTATAATTAAGTTCTAAGTGCGATCCACGTTACCATTAGAGCACTCACGTGAAGCACTTTATGATTGGCTTTTAAATACTGCAATTAGCACCATAAAATGTGAATGGATAGTATATTTGGAAGCGTGCTATGTCTGTGAGTGAAATTATATTTGCTCTTCTCTTGTAACTCTTTTAACTAAATTACTTGATATGCTACCTACTGCGTCTTGGACGTCAGTTTTTGAAATTTAACTTCACCTGACTGTGGCATTTTTTGAACGGTAATTTGAAATTAATTTAACTTTTACTTCATAATAATTTTGGAATGTTTAGGAAGTAGATAAATGATTTTATTTCTGTAAGTAGGTTTCTACAAAAACTACACGTCAATCATATTTAAAAAAACTAAATGATGTCGGCTTTTCCTATCTGACTAATCTGAGAAGAAAAGCAAAACCAAACTTAGAGGTCACTTTTAAAGTCCAGTCATAATCTTGGTCAGATGCAAAGAGAGACCATAATAAGTTTGACCGTGTATTTTTTGACCAGTTGATCATAAAAAAAAAATAAAAAAAAAAAAATAAAAAAAAAAATAGTTGATAGTTGAGTTGATCATGAAAATTATACTCTTAGTAGATGAAAAAATAACATACATAGTAGAAAGTATCTTTGCTTGGATAATTAATAGTATTGTATTTAAACACCACTATTCATTGTTTTGACGCAAGTTTCCTCCATTCCCATGCACACATTCAGCTGATTCATAAAGTTGCTGACGATTCTCAAGACCCACCTGAAAGGCTTCCCTTCTTTTACACTTATGTGCACACTTACATATACCTACATAAATCCATTCTGAAACATGTTCTTCTAATCTTGTTGAAGAGGCCCTTATCGAAGTTTGGGTACAATACCATTTGATATCATGAGGAGTACTTAAGGTTCATTCAATAAATACATTTGTAGTTCTTTACTCAATATTAATAAACCAACCTTTCTCCTAGAGCAACGTCTTATAGGCAACAGCATTACCCAGGTATGCTGGCACAACAAAAACCTAATTTTCCTAAAGGTTGCGCTTGTAAAGGTCGGACGGTCATTGTTTTAAATTAAACCAGAATATAAATGTACTGCTGAGCCCAGGTCTCTCATATTAATGAATGTGTTAGCAGTAAATTGGCTCCGAGAGTTTGCAGATTTGCATTTTTATACGTTCAGCATTTTAACTTATTTTCTTTTTGAGTCGTAGACTCAAAAAGAAAATAAGTGACATTAAAACCTAATTTAAAAACCCTAAAACCTTTCTGTGGTTTTTGAACAGTTAATACAATCGTACTAGGAACGCAATTATCTTTTATTTCTGCGCCTGTTTCTTAAGGGTCTCCGTGTATAAGGTTTCCTTTCAGATATTCTGGTTCCTATCTACAGGCACGTTTATAATTTCATGAACAAGATTCGTGGTAATCATTATTAAGGGCGTCGGCTCGGTTTGTTGGAATGACGCTCTGGTCCCTCCCATTGCTTAGTTCGTTAATGTTATATGATGCTCTACTATTATAATTATGTTTCAAGGCTGAACATAATACGTTGTTACATTAAAGAGGGTATAATTATTACTCAAATTGTACGAAACCTCGTTTAATAATTATGGCTAATCGTTTTCTTCGTTATTTATGATATCATTAACTTCATAATCAGCTGCAAGATGTTTTAAACATTGTAGAGATATGATTACCAATTAAATTCCATTTATAAAAGTCTGTTATTTATTTAAAATATCTGTTATTTTCTTGATCTTTAGTTTATTTATCATAAACGCTTAAAAACTTCTGACCTTAGGTCAGAATTTGTCAGATTTCTGTTTTTGTGGGAAAAATCCAAGCTTTTTGCAATAACAGTCTAATCCCAAATCTTTTTCCCTGTTATATAAACAAACATTTTTACATTATTAATAGGGTGTCAGTGGGTATGTAGAATATTCGGCATTCCACGAAGCGTCAGCATTACACACGCTATTTGAACAGGGCGGTTAAAAAGTGGAGTGACCTTAATCACCCTCAAGGTCATAAACTGACGTATGTGCAGAGTTTTGTTTACGGGTTTTTTACGTAGGTACGATGTGATAGTGAAAGAGGAATATAATTACGAAAGCTCAACATCATCTCATCATCTGCCTAGCCTTTTCCCAACTATGTTGGGGTCGGCTTCCAGTCTAACCGGATGCAGCTGAATACCAGTATTTTATATGGAGCGACTGCTGATCTGAATCTGACCTCCACAACCCAGTAACTGCGTAATACGATACCCCTTGATAAGACTGGTTGTCAAACTTTCGAGCTTCTGACTACCCGTAACGACTGTCAAAGATCCACAAATGACAGCCGGGACCAACGGCTTACGAAAGCTCAACATCATTAAGTAATTTATAAATGGTGGTACAGAATGATGTCAGGCACAAATTGAATTGTAAATTGAGCTTGAAAATAAATATCATACGGCTTTTATTATAAATTGCTTTGACATTATACGCTATCAATAAAATATGACTAATGTTGGTTCAATTAGATGCTATTAGTAGTATATACTCGTATGTATAAAAGAGCATTAATTGTAAGTTTTGTATGTTTCGCCAGATTTGTTTTTACAAAATAAGTAATACGTAATATCATAATATTCCTCTTTTGAGAGCTATTCAGTGAAAAGTATAGCCGTAATAAGATCCTATCACTATGCGAAAATATAAAACTCGACAACGGTTGGGGAACACTGAAAAAAGTCATGACGCACTGAAACACATACATCATCAAGAATACGGATACAAGAAACAATAAAATGGACATTTATTACTGTAATTACTATTACTATTCCTAAATATACGGTAACTTTGATTGTTTTTTGCTTCGAAATCTCTTGTTACTAACAAAATGACGAGTCTAGTAACAGTGTTGATAACGGGATCTCTCCGGATGCAATATTCCGATGTAACTGGTGAATTGAATACAGCTCTGACGTCAATGGCTCCTACACTATTTATATGATAACTGTGTATTCGTAGGCATTTATGGATATTGGATTTTTTTCTCACCCCAATGTGCCCAACATGATCTACCAAATAAATAACATAAATGTGGTACCTGATTTAAATCAGATCATGCAATATCATCTACGGACTAATACTCTCAGTTCGATTTGCGATCTCGACGCGTGATAAGTTCTCTAAGAACTCCGTTAGGATTTGAAAGTTATCGGACTAATTTGAAATGGATAAGTGAGTAAAAACTGCACAAAATTTTAAACTCCTTAAAGTTTCTGGGTTAGAAATATTTAGGACAATACTGAAATTTAAATCACGGGCCGAAATAAAGAAGTCCAGTATTTAGGCCACTGTCGTCACTGGCGATTATATTTACAACACTTTTATACCTTTCGTTGTAAGTTGATGGCCAAGTACGCTCGAGTTTAATAATGCTTTTAGAAGTCCCATAAGGACAGTTGGTTCATCACTTGGAACATGCAATTAGCGGTAATTACTTGTAATTCATTACGCCGTAGTACCGTAGTGTAGAGGTTTACAAACATTAAGTGCAAGTTGACTTAAATCTACATAATAATAATTGTTGAATGCAGATAAAGTACTAGTTTTTTGAAGTTTTAAAATAATATTTCGAAACAACGTTGAAAGTAGATAATAATTATATTTACATTGTTGACCTTTCTCCAACATAAATATTATTATGCTTCTGTGTCATGATGTCACAATATAATTGAATGGAACCCATCCATTACGCGAATTGCGATATCGCCCTTGGTTCGGTTTCCGCAAACAATGATATCGCATAGTGACCTATTAGTAATATTATCGTTTTTGTCAAGTATCATGTTAACCGATGACTAAAATTGATGAATAAAATTGGCTTTATTTGTCATCGGTTATATACATTTTTGCGCTCTAAATATCTTTGCATAATATTATTTTATGGCGGAGTAGCAATAGTAGGGGTGTTTTAATCAGTGTCAGTTCAAGTTAACCAGTTCTTTCAGAGTAATTTATTCTGTCACATTTAATAAAATTTTCAGTCAAGTATCTTTTTATCACTTTATTTTTTTACACGTACGGTAACTGATAATCCAACTCCATCTTCAGCAAAGAATTATAAAATTCAAGTATGCAACTGGATTCTGTTTCACGAAACCAACAATGCCAGTTGGCAACAGTCCAACGCGTTGTAAATGACTGAATAACTGACATGACAGCACTTTAGGCTCAAAATTCCGTAAGAGAGTCGAGAGACTTTTACGACTTCCACACGAACGAAGTGGTGGGCAGAAGCTAGGTAGAAATAAAATGGCAACTTCGAACACGTCTATTTCAGTAACAAGCGTATTACAGCCAGTGCTAGGCAATATAGCTTATTAGTTTTTGCAAGGGAAAAAACCGTGTCCCTCGCAGATGGTGAAAAAAAAAGAAAAAGGCTTTATTGACAGAAAAGCGAGATTTGTAGCAAAAGGAGAATGCCATATTGTCGTACCAACAAAGGAGCTAGAGTGTCACAACCAAATGTAGTTCATAAAATTACTCCTATTTTTTAAATCAGATATACGATTTTGTTATGAAAACGATTCCCGGCTTTCGGAGACCAAAAATAAAAGTCTTTTTTTACTTTTGTGGTACGTATTTTCCGCTTATGTCACTGACATTGCATTTCATTTCCGAATGTTGCCACTATGTTAAAAATATAGGTACCTACCTGTCAACGAACATTAAAAAATGAAGAAGATAATTGTACCAATTTGCCATTTTATATTAGGATACAATATATTTTTATGTGTGTCAAAAAATATCTTTAGGTCACGCGTTACATCGTAATAATTTATTATTATTTTTTTGGAATACATTGCAAATACATGCATTTAATGAAAAGAGGACCTATTCAAAAAAGTAAAATGTCATTTGTACTGTGACGTATTGCAATAATTATTCTGTGGCGCCGTCATGGATGACGTTACTTTCAATATTGGTTTCATCTGAACTATTTGAATAATCATTTATAATACTTATTAACAAAAACGGGGGTTCAGGTGCGTTTTCATAACGTAGTCTTTGTTTAATAATCCTTAGCGATGCCCTCAACTAGAGTAAGACATCGGCCAACAAATCGGCGTCGCCGATGTATCCTAAACCGTTCACTAGTATTGTTAGAACAATTTAGAATATATTACATAGAAAATATATCCGTGGATATGATCGTGTTTTAACATCATAGATTGTACCGACGCGACGCCTGTAAGTATTACCTCACCTAGTAGAAGCATGTATATTCTAATTAGCTTCTAAAGTACCTACCTACTTCCGGGACTATTTATTCAATTTAAGGATTAAAAACAGTTTTTATGCTTTCAGATCAATCCTGGTAGTTCCTATTCATAATGTTACAAATGTTTCGCATTGATACAAGAAAAACTCCCTGAGATTCCAAACTGATACCTGAACTAACACTTGGTCACAATGTGGAGTGATGTGTGGACAGTCCATGCTACGTGTCGCAACAGTTGCAAGGCGTTCTCGAGTGCCACCCAATTGTCCTACATATTGTTTTATTTGTATATTTCTTTTCTGGTAGCGGTCGAGGTCATATACGTTATGTAAATATGAATATATCTTAACTGCGTTTTTCATTTCTGATATAAGTGCCTTATTAGGTACTAACAACATTATCACCTTATTATTATTTACTAACATGTGAAGTTCGAGAAGTGGGTGTACTATATAGTAAATACAACTCTGCCTAACTCTTCTGGGAAAACAGGCCTGCTGTTATGTTAAGATTTCAAGATATTAGGAATCAGTAAACACAGTACTAAATTGATTACTTATTCAGACTACCAGCTGCACATACTATGAGTACCTACCTACATGATTATTGATATCCATTATCATTATATATGAAACCTGACACCAAGAATTATTATTGACTACCAGTGATGTATTGTATAATCATCCATCAGGAAACAAGCGCCAAATCAAGAATAAAAAGCAACCAATATTAGGTACCGCTTCATTTGTCATCAACTTCACCATTTCGAGCCTGTCACTTTCTCGAACTTAACCTCAAAATATGAAGTAGATAAATGGTTAATAAATACGAATTGCGGGAATCCATGTAAAAAATAGTTAACAATATAAGAAGAGCATTGAATTCTCCTCTAAATACACTAGGTTTGGTTGTGACAGGCGGACTTTTCGCATGGTACAGGGTGCCCTACAATCCTGGTCATTCTCCTTTGAATGCTTATCTCACTTTATTGTTTTTTTTTGCCTGTACTGATACAGAACTGGAATCAACGGCTGACCTTGATATGTTACGATAATGCATTAATAATTTGTAAAGATACTTATTTGTATTACCTAAGTTATTAATCTTCCCTTAAATTTTGTTACAGAGGCTCACAGATTAACCTGTGCAACGGTGGTGCCGGCACAACAGCCATGACAGGCCTTCCAAAAATACCCAACGGGTATGGAGACCAGAAGAAACCCATGGCGACACTCACACATTTGCCTAAACGCCCTCCGGTAGACATCGAGTTCTCAGACTTATCATACTCAGTCAGTGAGGGAAGAAAAAGGGGCTACAAAGCTTTGCTCAAATGCATAAACGGTACATTTAGATCTGGTGAACTTACGGCCATAATGGGACCTTCTGGGGCTGGGAAAAGTACGCTTATGAATATCTTAGCGGGATACAAGTAAGTAAACCATAAATCCTGTATAAATAAATAGCTTTTCATTAATGACATTATCAGTAGTACCTAAAGCGATCGTTAATTTATTCCGCGTTTGATATTTATTTAAGAGGAACTTAAGGTCATCTTTAGTATCTATGTACTCACAAAAATGTATACTACGCCATCTTCCTGTATCTCGTAATCCTAATGTGCGACGTACGTAGACACAGTATATACACTAAAATATTTGTCCTTCAGTTCGTGGCTTTGAAAATGACGAATTACGTGCGGAATGCTACTATTGGAGTATTGCCAAAAAGGTTCCAAATACTTTTTGCGTTTACGATAAACTTTTTGTTTCCAGAACGTCCAATGTCAGCGGATCGATACTCATAAACGGCAAGGAGAGGAACTTGAGACGGTTTAGAAAGTTATCCTGTTACATAATGCAGGATGACTGTTTGCTACCACACCTCACCGTGAAAGAAGCTATGCACGTCGCGGCAAATCTAAAGTTAGGGAAAGATATGACAGTCACTGCCAAGAAGATCGTCATTGATGAAATTTTGGAAATGTTGGGGCTCGTGGAGGCGAAAGATACGAGGACTATAAACTTATCAGGCGGCCAGAAGAAACGGCTGTCCATAGCTTTAGAGTTAGTTAACAACCCACCTGTGATGTTCTTCGATGAGCCTACATCAGGACTGGACAGCTCATCGTGTTTCCAATGTATATCACTTCTGAAGTCACTTGCGCGAGGCGGTAGAACTATCATATGCACTATACATCAACCGTCCGCAAGGCTTTTTGAGATGTTTGACTTTTTGTACACTTTGGCCGACGGGCAGTGTATATATCAAGGAAGAGTAAGTGGCTTAGTGCCATTTTTGTCATCAATGGGTCTTCACTGTCCGAGTTACCACAATCCTGCTGATTACGGTAAGTGTTACTCAACTAATTAAAGTAAGTCATGTTGATTTAAAATTAAAGGCAAACAATGTTAGAACAGTGTTATTGAGTTAATAATTCTTTACTTTTATGGAATTTTTTACCTATCTATCAAGCTGTGCTATCGAGATTCAGCTATTTCTAATAATATTTCATATTAAACTGTATTATGATTTTCCTTCATTTGATCTACTTATTCAACCAAATTGATTGCATCAGTTATCGAATTAACTTTACTATCGTTATACATGGAAGGACTCGATAAAACTATCAGGTCAGTTGAAGGAAATTCAATACCCGATTCTCAAACAAAGTCTTGTTCAAGTTAAATGAGTATTATGAAAATGTTATTAAATTAACACGCTGTAGTTGTTCAAATAAAAGGAAATATTATGTTTGTGCTGATATTTTCGCGATCGCGTGTTTGGTTTTTTTTGTGAAAACTGCAAAATTTTCTAAAAATATTAATATGAAATAAAAAATAGAAGAAACAAAAGAAGAAGAAGAAAAATTATTTATTCTACACAAACAAAACGCACACATAACAAAAAAATATACTTGTTGTGTGTTCTTATGCTGTCATAGAGGTTATGTATATACCCTCTTATTTCATTTCCAGTAGTGAAACTAAATTCCAGTTGCAAAATTTTCTTTTATCTTCAAATTATATGTCTAGTGTTCTGCGTGAGAGAAACTGTGTTCACTGTTATGTTAATTTTCAAATAATATACAACATAATTGTCACCATTATAGAGCTAATTTCCTAAAGTACCTTTTTATTTACATATGAATAAATAAATTAAATCAATATTGACAGACATTCAGTGTCTGTCTCACAAATTAGATCACAAAAATTTTTACATGTGAAAATATTTTGTGACTACTTTACATAATTGTAATTAGACCAGTTAGTATCGAAATAGTATACGGAGCTGAAAGCAAATGAAGTTTGTTTTCATTGGCGCAAGTAGTTCAGTCTCATTTATTATAGCCTGAGTTATTTGAGTCGTAAACAAAATGATCAACTATTGAGATCACTTGCATATCTGTCTTCATACTTCTTTGCTCCAGTTTTCGGGGATCAATACCAACTAAAAGCGAAATGGTATTGACCGAAACTTGTCACAGATCTTATTTTACTAAAAAGAATTAGGTAAACGTGTCCTCTGTTTTGTTCTTTTTTCTTGATTCGTTTCGATAAAAAAGTTAGATACGGTTAGGAGGAATATGAAACAGCTGAAAAATATTTACATTTGGACACTAAAGCCTTGGGTATGAAGAATAACATAATAATATTATCAGCACCACTATAAATACCCCTTTGTATATTTCAAAAATATTTTGGATTGGTTCAAGAAAATACATACTGCGCAACGCATTATCTGGAAATACAAGAAAACATAACGTAACCTGTTTAATTGTAGACCATAGAACGGCCTCGCTTTGATGTCATGATGAAGGTTGAATTGGTTAAGGTTTATTTTTAAACAGACAGCAGACTTACTGACGAAATGAAGACAAAAACCGTCAGTCGCAGTTATCGTGTGGGTCATTAAATAAATATGTCTCGTCTACAATATTGTGTCGTACAATATTGTGTCGCTACACAATTTGCTAGAGCAGAACTAATTTAGCTAATAATTGAGCTAATTTAGAGCAGTGGTGGCCCAGTGGTAACGACCGCGACTTACGAGTTGTTGGTCGTAAGTTCAAACCCTGACAGGCGCTTTACTTTGTGTAAATTATGTCATCACTACTACTCACAAAACGGTGAAGGAAAACATCGCGAGGAAACCGGCATATCCTAGAACCAAAAAGTCAAGACATGTGACATCTACCATCCCCCACTGGGCTCCCGTGGTGGATTACGACCCACTCCCTCTCGCTGAGAGGAGACCTTTGTCCCAGCAGTGGGAACATTATAGGCTGATTATGATACACAATTTAAAATAAGGCTGCTTACACATATTTTGTCTATCCCCAAAAGAACCCAGTGAGTATTTTTCCAGTTAGTCTTAAGATTATGTGTACATCATTCTGTGTAGGTAGCATCTTTTAAGACTCTGACCTTAGAGAATCCACTCTCAATATGTAAGGAAACCTTTTTTATCAATCAGCATTTGTATCTGTTTACCCGACTGACCCAAATTCAACCTTAAATAAAGTGCGACCATCAAACCCTTCATTTTATAAATGTACTTCTAAAAAGAAGCCTTTTTATACACCCAGCGGCAGCACCCAATTTTTAGCACTGCAATAACCTAGTTACGTCTACATAGTTTTTTCTTTATCGCTTACACTGTTTGTCTTTACTTTTGAATCAGCGGCAAACATTTGTTCAGCATCCATTCATTTCAACATTAAAGAGATGTTTATTTATGACATGCGATATTCTATGATGCATTGAAAATAATTTCTGATCTTACAAATACTATTACTACTTATTACCACCTTACTAATAGCTACCTTACCTTCTATAATAGCTACTTTTCCAAATATACAGTTCCTTAACAAAAGTCGTACTAAGACTATCCATCCATCATGTTTTCAGAAGTCCGCCCTTTCCCCAAAGTTTTTTTTTCCACATTTCTCTAATAATCGTCATCTCGATAGTCACTCCCTTTCTAACCATAATCATCTTTCACACAGTCCACCCATCGTTTCTTCGAAATAAAACTTTCCCTAAGACTTTTATTAAGACTATCTCTGACGCATTATTTATGTGACTAACAACAGGTTTTATGAAACCACAATTATCTCTTATTACTAAAGTAATATACAAGAATATTTTACAAGACCATCTTCATAAAGAAGTTCCGTCCATTGATGATCAAAATTAAATCTTTTTCACAGGTAGGTTAATTAATCTTCTTTGTGTTATCTATTCCAGTGATGGAAGTAGCAACAGGCGAGCACGGTGATTGGGTACATAAGCTAGTGATGGCAGTCAACAAAGGCAACTGCGGCCGAGGCCAGTCGTCATCGTCATCATCATCGTCCTCTGTACCTCAAAACTTGAACTACAATAACCAGAATAGCAAGAACAATGCTCAGAAGGCGGAACAACAGGCACTTGCCATTGTGATAGGTAAGCACGAATTTTATTTGTGCACGTTGATACAAAGAATAATAGAAAAGAGTTTCTTGCAAAATTGGTGGTTGCAAATGATTTGCAGCAAAACAGAACAGAAACAGCTATACAGAGTTTCAGATTTAGTATTAATTCATAAGAGACTTAGTTGCAGATGATAAATAGAAAGTCAAAGTCAAATAATTGATTTCAAGTAGGCACATTAAAGGCACTTTTGAACGTCAAATACATAGAAATAGAACTGATTCTAGTTGCCCCGTCCAAAAGGTAGTTTTAGTATGGAAAGAATACGATAGACTTATAGAAACACATGCAACATTCTACTCTACTAGCTTTGAGCTGATGCCAGATAGATAAATCGAGGAATAATCAAGGTGTCTTACTGCATTGCAAGAGACGCTTAAAATTTCTTACATTTCTATACAGTGATACTCATTTTATTTTTCTCATTTCCAGACAAACCAACCTGCACTGTGATAGACATGTCTGAACCAGTCCTTAACTCAGAAAAGCAGATCGCTTTACCCAACTCCACAAACCTCGCACCAGTTACCTGCACCACATCACTTCTCGACTCCAGCGAAAGCTTCACGAAGAAACCCATCAAGACCGGCTTCCCCACATCAGGGTGGAAGCAATTCTGGATCTTATTGAAACGTACCTTTAGAAGCATTTTGCGGGATCAGATGTTGACGCACTTAAGGCTCTGTTCTCATACGGTGGTTGGGCTGCTGATTGGTTTCCTGTATTATGATATTGGGAGAGATGCCGCGAAAGTGATGAGCAATGCTGGTTGTATATTCTTTACTGTGATGTTCACTATGTTTACTGCTATGATGCCTACTATTCTAACATGTGAGTATTTATTTTACCATGCATTCATATTTGTGTTTAGTCTATTGTCACTGATGCAATGATGTATGTAAATATTTACTGTTTACTCGTTGTGAGAGTCATTAAAAAACGTAATTTACTTCATGAGTATAGTGAGACTGTTGTTTCACCCTGGAAATATTATTCTAACTTCATAAAACTATGGAATTGCTGCAAAACGTTGATAGAATCAGTACTCCTTGACCTTTGAGTAGACCTTGGTGAACTCCTACAACTTTGAGAAATATGTGGCCCATTAGATGAATTACAATTTGAAGATAATCACTTACCACCTTACTAATAAACGTTGTATAGCTCCTGTAACGTTGTATAGTTACACACCGCTTTATCTTCTTCTTTCAAAAGTCAAATTACTTTTGAAAGAAGAAGACAAAGCGTTGTGTAACTATACAGGCGCTATACAACGTTTGTTAGTAAGGCGGTTAAAGTGTAACATTGTAATAAATTCTGTGTTTTGTTCTTTGTTACAGTCCCTACTGAGATGAGCGTATTCGTGAGAGAGCATTTGAACTACTGGTATTCGCTGAAAGCCTTCTACTTCGCTAAAACTATGGCGGACCTACCGTTCCAGGTAATTACTACTGATTTTGTAAATTGTGTGACGTCATATTGGTGCAAAGTTCAAAGACTAGCCTTAAAGTTATTAAAGTTTAGGGTTCAAATTAGTTATATTGTAGATAATATTAAGGCCAAGTAAATTTATCTAGGCTAACTTTCTAATCAAATAAGATTAAATGGTCACGTTGACGTTAGAAAGTTAGATTTGTAGTCGGCACACTGCGTAGTGCGCGTATAAATTATTGTTTTAACATAATATTGGCTGTATTATAATATGACACCCATCTCGTTTAGCTTCAATCAGAGAATTTTAGAAATTGGATCCTTACTTTCTTCCCGAGATTTCCTTTTACAAACATCATTTATACTTAAACAAACAATTTTACCTCTCTATAATATTAGTTTAGAAGATTTACATGGATTTTATTTACATTGATTGTAGTCGGTGAACTTTGTCAAAAATGTTTTATGACCAATAATTATTTATCCGTTCGATACTGAGATGGCCTCAATTGCTCATAAAGGTACCGCTACTGTATTTATTAGGTACTTGACTACAATCAAGCAACAATTGAAAGTTAAACATTGACACGAGCTGGTCAATGTCAAATACCGAGTCAACAATGAAATAGACGCAATTTATATGGAAATACCTATTTATTTCTTTGTTGATAAAAAGAACGTATTTAAAGTAACACCTGAACATGGAATGCTGCTTATGGATATAGAAATAAACAAAAGACGTAATAATGCAGCTGTTTATCACCTCCAACAAATTATAAAAGATGTCTCGTCGCGAGAGATCATAATATGAAATAATGTTATTCTAGATTCAATTAATACACTATATCTTAATGATAATATTTTGTCTATACTCCATTTGAAATAAGATTAGACATTTAAATAAGCCTTTTTTACAGCCCGTTCAACCGATTTTGACTTCTATTGATTTGGTGGCATGACAAATGGTAGCTGCAGTAGACAGTTGGTATTGTAATTTTTTTGGCTTTAATGCCATATCGTCATGCCTAGAAGTCAAAATCGGTTGAACGGACTGTAAAAAGGTTTGTTTAAATTTCTAATCTTATTTCAAATGGAGTATAGGTTTACATAACTTAACGCCTGTTTTCCCCGAAAGGTTAGACAGGGGTATACACGCCACAATTGCGGCGATAAGTCCCCTCTTTGAGGAGTGAGTAGAGAGGCGCCACGGCGTCCTCACCTTCCGCCTGATTTATTCGTAGATCAAGGGTTACGTCCATCTTTTATCTGCCAATTAAACTTAACTCACAAAAAACTTTGTCTTCCTTTTCCAGATTGTCTTCAGCGGTGTGTACGTGATGATAGTCTATTTTATGACAGGCCAGCCTATGCAGACGGACCGGGTGCTTATGTTCACGACCATTAACATCCTGACGGCCCTGGTGGCGCAATCCCTCGGGTTGCTCATCGGGGCCGCCATGAAGATCGAGACCGGAGTCTACCTGGGACCAGTCACTACCATCCCTGTAGTACTCTTCTCAGGCTTCTTTGTCAACTTTAACGCAATACCCAGCTACCTGCAATGGCTTACTTACCTCAGCTACGTTCGATACGGATTCGAAGGAGCTATGCTCTCAGTCTACGGCTTCGGAAGAGAAAAACTTCACTGCTCCGAAGCCTACTGCCACTTCCGGAATCCCAACTTGTTCCTGAAGGAAATGACTATGGATAAGGCGAATTTCTGGATCGATGTTGGCGCACTGAGCGCACTCTTCGTCTTCATTAGGGTAATCTCTTACTTAGTCTTAAGGTTCAAATTGAAGATGATGCAGTAGGCGCATGCACAAAACGATCAGCTTCGTTGGCGATGACTATTTCTTTCAATTTCTCGATTTTGATGGAATCGGAGTTAAGTGAATTTTTGCGTGGTTCCGTAGGGTGTGTGTGTACCAAAAGGATATTAATGAATCATTCCTAAGGATAAATTATTGTGTTTTAAGTTGGCTTGAGCTTCGTGTGTTTGCTGAAGTGGTGTTCCGGCTCGTAGAGTTAATGGGAGTTTGTTTTTTAAATATAAACGTGTTGTCACAGCTAGCTATGCTTTAATATTAGGGATGTACTTAATGGGGTATGCCCCATATAGCTCAACGGTCTTAAGTCCGATTCTATTCCAAAATTTTTTGATCATCATGGATTCTGATAGCAAGTTTGTAGTTATAATAATAAAAAATAGTTTTCGAAATACTTTAGCTTTTTAGTACGCAGATAAAGTATAGATTGTTTATATGTACCCATAGGGGATAGTCGTTAAGGTTTTATAGGAAATCGGGCCCATGACTTAATTTTTAAGTTCCTTAATTAGTGATTTTTCATACGTTAGTTTATGATTCATTTATAACATCACGCGTAGGCGATATCAACTTGTATGTACTCAACATTCTTAGGTATTTAATTAGTATTTTAAAGTACCTTTCATTACGCTAAAGATTTTTTCGTAAATCTCTATGTCTATCCTAATTACCAGTATTTATTATTAAATAAACGACTGTGATTTTTATAATGTCGTTGTTTGAATCAATACCTTCACACATCTATGAATCCTACAGAAAGTAACATCTTCATGCAGTTTCCTACGAGAATTAAGTAATTAGCTGGCTTTTGCATTCAGTCGAATGCAAAAGCCAGGAGCCTGTTGGGATTGTGTGAAAGAGCCCTATTATTCAGTGTTCACACTACACTGATAGACCGAAAGAATATGAGTGGATAAGATGTGAACTGTAATAAAATAATGAACAGTACTTATACCTATAGCTCGTGGCTGAGTAATAACAGCCGCACGGGTCGATCCATCATGTTAAGCTACGCATGCCGAGGTTGGTCTGCGGATGGGTGAAAGCACGTTAAGCCGTTGGTCCCGGCTGTCATTCGTGGATCTTTGACAGTCGTTACGGGTCGTCAGAAGCCCGAAAGTCTAACAACCAGTCTTACCAAGGGGTATCGTATTGCCTAGTTACTGGGTTGTGGAGGTCAGATAGCAGTCGCTCCATGTAAAATACTGGTAGGTATTCAGCTGCATCTGGTTAAACTGGAAGCCGACCCCAACGTAGTTGGGAAAAGGCGAGGCAGATTGATTGACCTACACGTATTTGTTTGATTACCTTCCGTACCTACCTATCAATCAAAGAAATTGTTGGTTACTTACTTAAGTATCAGTAGGCAACTGATCATGGCCTTCGAAGATACCCCATGAAACTCCTTTTTTATAAGAAATACAACCGACTTCCAAGGAGAAAACACAACTGCCGTCCACTAACTAAAAGGCCGTTAAGCCACAGTTGGTCGTTTTTCACTTTGTAATGTAGTCTTATACAACTTTCGATGCTCTATCTTTTGGTGTAAGAATCATTTTTCTATGATTTATAGTTTTAGAGATACAAAACATTGCTGAGCAGTTAAACCACATAAATTTCGTTACTCCCTTAATTAAAAAGCGGCTAAGCCACAATACTTCTCTAGAAAGACGTCAACATACTTTAACGGCAAATTGATGTATCATTTTTTTCTAAATTTACTTAACTAAAAGTACGTTATCTAGTCATGCTTGACTAAAAAGCAGCTAAGCGTCTTTAACTACCTTCATGTATTGTGTCACAAATAACCATCTGAACATCGTGCCTTAACTATAAAGCAGTTATACGCCAATAGCGGCTTTTAAGTTATGTATTGAAATTAGTATTAGCTAAATATCAATCGCTAGAGAGCAGCTAAACGACAATACTAGACTAAAAAGCAGTTAAACGCTCGTGATTTGCGTTTGCGTTTGACCAGCTCAGGCTATAATTCCTGCCTTTTCACTTCGGGTGCTCGTTAGCGGACCGACGTGTGGCGCGTCTCTTGATTTTTGGCGCCACAATTACGATAATGGCGCAAAATATGCAAAGGTAAGCTGACATTATTATTTCATTTATTGTAATAAATAGCTATTTGTAATATTATTATAAATACGAAAGTATGTTTGGATGTTTGTAAATCTTTTAAGCAAAAACGAATGAATTGTTTTTAATTTATCTAACTTTATAAATGCCTGTTTTTGTTACCATATATTTTTCTGTATTCCGCAATACCTACACAGGTAAAACGCGAGCTGCTAGTTTTCATTATGTACCTACCTATTGCAAGAGGGTTTTAAAGTAAGTACCTACTGTTTCTAAGTTCATCGTAATTGTTGTTGTAGGTATCTGTTTCGATTGCTGATTGTTTTATACCTAATAGTGCGCAAGAGATGTGTCGTATAATTGGTTCATTAGTTAACTGATTATGTTTCATTGTATTTTAGACGTTCCGGTGTATCATCAAGGATCCAAACTATGATGAATAGTGTGTTGGTGGACCAGGAATTTCCAACTGCACAACGCCTTTACACTAACAGCATGCCATCTATACGCATTTCCACTTGCTCTAATATTAGCCAAAAAGAATGAAAGTACCCCCGCATGAACAATAACGATTTAGTTAATCTTCTCTACCAAGAATCTTACTCGATGACATCAAAAGTGTTTCAAAAATTCAATGAAACACAAATCACATATAATTATAGCCAACCAGAAGAAACTCTGAAGCTTACAATAGAAACATTAACTCAACAGCGTGAAACACATTCCATATACTGCCACGAATCGATGCCCCCTCCTTCCCCGATACCATCTTCTTTTCACTGCATTATACCAGAAATATTAGATTATGACAGTGATGACTCTGTTAAGGATAAGGACTACCAACCATGTGAAGAAGTTTTTAGTGATGATACTGAATATGGTTATGACATGCAAAGACAAAATACAGTATCAAACCCTAAAAGTAAACCAATATTGAAAAGGAAAACATCAATAACTAAAACGTTTCCCAAAAAATTAATAACGCGACGACATACTCAAGAATTTACAAGAACAGAAGAGATTATTGGACATCGGTTACCTAAGAAAAGACGTACATCTTACTTCTTCTTTACTTTATTACTTAATTTTGATAATACTACACGAGTGTTACTAGGTATAATTGCTTATTTACCTAATCTGATTTACTCATTTTGTTAAAGTTTTAAATTAATATTTAAGCATAAAAAATGGCCGAATTTATAGTTTTTTATATAAAGTCTAATATTTAATTGATTATGACGTTATGTGTTACGCACAATTATGTTATTTCAACTTGGCAATTATTGATCTCTGATTGTGATATGTTTATTTCATAAGTGCATAAGAATTTGAAACCAAGTGTCATGTGCCATAAAGCTTTCAAAAACGATACTTACATGTTTTGGGTATTTTTATAAAATAATTTATAATATAATTTTTCCTATGGTTTCGCGAATACTGATTATTATTAAAGATGTAATTGTGATCTCATTACTGAATAAGATTTGTAAAAGTTTGATTAAACTTGTTTTTTTTATTATTTTATATTGTTTAATTAAATAATAAGCTATTTGTTAAGTTCCTACACAATTTAATTAGACGTACTGATTGTCTATTATTTTTTATTAATAAATAAAGTTCTGATTTTCATAAAATAGTTTTTAACTTTTCAACTTTTTACCCGCAAGTGCTTATTTAAAAGGCAGTTAATTGCGAGCGAGATGTCTTTAACTGCCTTCTAGTTAAGCAATAGGAGAACCAGTATAAAATATGTTTTACAATACCGAGCTTAAAAGCGTTTAAAATCCCATAACTGCTTTCTAAGTAAGCGAAGTTAGTCTTCCAAGTGTTGGTTACTAGGCTATAAGTCTGTTAAAATCCTTTAACTGCTAAATAACTAAGTATTTTTTGATAACTTTTACTATAAGTACAAGACGTGGCGGCTACAAGAAATTGCTTCACTATAAAGCAGTTAAGGTATGGTTAGCGGCCTTATAGTGCAGTATATTATGTAAAAATGAAAAAAAATTGCTTAGCTAAAAGTTAGAAAATGAATTTAAATAAAATGTGATTAAGATAAATGAATGAACTAAATCACATATTGTGCAAAAAGACTGTGCCTACGTATATAACTTGCAACCTTGTTCTTAGGTAGCATACCGTTCAAGAGACATCAATTCCCACTTATTTTTGCGTTTTCTCGAAAACTACTTTTTGCACTTAGCGGCTTTTTAGTTAGTGGACGGCAGACAAGTCATTGTGAAATAACTTTAGTTTTGGAAGTCGATGACTTTAGTTTTGGTTCACCTAGGCACCTACTCCTTATCAACTGATAAGGGGTAAAATAAAAGGCAACTAAGTGACTTCCAACTGGAAGTCGCTTGTATTTTTTATTTTTTCCTGTCTTTTAGACTTTATAGGAAAAGATAACGTCTCTAAAAGATTCACGTAAAATTTCGGGTCCGGAAGCAAGTCGATCAAAATGTAACCCCGACCGAACCCCCTCTAGTCTTGGCGGCACCGCGCACCCTATCGATTCAAATTCGTTACACAAAAAATTGAATGCAGCGCCATCTGTTATTTTCTATATGAACTTACAAAACGAAACCGTTGACGTTGGATTGTTTTTACGCTTCACGGTTATGCACACAGATGACTCTTATTGAAATCATATAGGGACTATGAAATGGAATAAAAAACATAATTTTGTTACAAAATCCGATTAAACCATAATTATAATAGAATAGAATTATCTTCAATCAAGTATCATGACTCAAAAATGGTTAGTTAGACTATGTTAGTAAGAACTGGCTCTTAAAAAAACAAAACAAACTATTAGTACCTATTGGATCACCGTTGTGGCTACCCATGTGAGATGGCACAATAGTGTCCCACGAAAACACAGTCTAGGTGACTCGAAATCATGTTTAGGATACTGTTGGAGGTGCTCCACACCCTGCGCACTATGGAAGCGCACCTTTTGCGCATGGTTGCGTAGAAACAATTTACGTGCGCATCCGCGAACAACCCCGACGCACTACAGAAGCGGGGCAGCACCACCAGCATCCTAAACGCATTGTTATACGGAACGCGGAGAGCGTTGTAGGATCTTTGCGTATGTATCTAGGCCTACAGGCTGCTCGTGTAAAAAAAGACGTACAGTAGGCTTGAAAGAGCGTTTATAAATGACGTGCTTTTGTGATCTCAGTAGGCAAAAAAAACTCAACATTGATGAACATTAGATTAATTCAATTTTTTAAAAGTTAGGACCAAGTTATAACAGAGTAGTAGTGTAGTGTGGTAGTGTAGTAAGGAGTTAGGGATTAGGTTAGGTTAGGTTAGGTTTTTTTTTTAAGTCTTTGTACTTACTTAGTAAAAAAACAAATACCTACGGTTCGGCAACAAATTAATGTCAATTTTTATTCATCACCATAATAATATTTATTTCACCTCACAAACTCGGAAAGAGTCTGTTTGTCATTCAAAATCTGAGTGCAAATGCATTTGTGCATTTTACCCACTAACGTGGAAAGAGTTTTTAAAATTCGAACCTAGATTCAATAATTTTCTATATCGCCGGGTCCACTGATAATGCATGAAAACTTATTTCATGTCAGTGCGAACTCATTTTTAGAATAATCGCACTGGCCAGCACGAAAAAAATAGCTCAAAGCATAAAAGCGTACACCTACGAGTAAAATATTTGTTCAATGCATGGAGACACCATTTTCCTCGCTGTAGTGAGGTGAAAAGTTGTGTATTTCGCTCGGCAGCAAAGTTATTCTGCGTCTCGTACCTTTGAAACCTTCGCATCGCTCAGGATTCTATATTTGAACCATTCGCTATAACTCGAACACACACACTTGATTCACCTGTGGACACAGTCGACATTACAACTAATTGGGTGCACTATCTACTTAAGTATCAAGTAGCACGTTGATTGCGCCGTGCACACGGCAATAGCGAGTAATATGCATAATTATTGTATTGTGTGCTCTGCTTAATATTATTAATAGGTAATTTTAACATATTGTAACAATATTCTGATTTAAAAGAGTGTCCGTGGAGTTTCTTGCCCGTTCTTCTCCATAGGAACCTACTACGCTTTGGAATGGGCAACTAGCTTCATATTTTCTGACTGACCGACCCTTTGACAATTCAAAAGTGCCTGTAATTGGTTTATTTGAAATAAATGCTTTGAGTTTGAGTTTGAGTTTGAGAGAAGGATCGGAGACACTGAAATATCTATTAAATAGAGTCAGCAAGATGGTTACCTATATACTTAGTTAGTAGAAACGTAGATTACTAGTTCGAAATCCAGCCCGTGCGACTGTTATTATGAAGCCCCGAGCCCGTGTCTTATTAATAACAGCCGCCCGGGTCGATAGAAGGTTAAACGACGCTTGCAGCGGTTGGTTTGTGGATAGGCTACCATTTTTTCCTATCCTAACTATATATTATATCCTTCCTAACTATTATATAAATGCGAAAGTGAATTTGTTTACTACATAAATGCGAAAGTGAATTTAGCTTTCTAAAGCACGCTATGCCGTTGGTCCCGGCTGTCATTCGTAGATCTTTGACAGTCGTTAAAGTGTAGTCTTAAAGTGTATAGAGTGATTGAATTTAACCTGAAAAGTGTTTGTTCACACTTTCGCCAGATACTTTTGGACCGGACTGTTCAAACCATGTCAACCTGTCACTATTACTGTTTGATCATCATCACCTTGCTAAAATAAAAAGCTCTTCTGCAACTAAAATATCGCAAACTACCTCAAACAGCCCTTAATGATTCGTTATATTAAATGCCCACACATTCGCAAATTCACACTCGCTCGCTCGGGACTCGATTAATTTGTAATCGTGGACATTTCCGACACGCGCGTTCGATTAGATACCTCTGCTTTAACTGAATCGATTAATTATTTATCGATGGGGACCTTTGCCCTAGCCGAATCGATTAATGAGGGTGCGATGAGTTGCTTATTGAGCTTGAAACCCTTGATTTGTTTAACGTTGCGGTTGTAAATTGATATCATGACGTCACGTTCGCCAATTAGTAAAGAGGGTAGATTGAGGTGAATCATAGTGAACCTACGGTTGGTTGTTCACCCATTTAAGTAGGTATTATGTTATCAAGTCTAATGTGATTGGATACGCGCATGATAAATAAGTTAGAGACGTTTTATAATTGCCAGCCTATTCGTCTTGTACTGGCACTGCCACTAGGTTGCAGGTAATATTTGTATGGCCTCAAATGTATAGCTTAAAACGGCCACTTTGGCAAAATCATAATACCTACGAAAATATTATGAATCATCGTAAAATGTCACAAACTGACAATTCATTATAACATCTGCGTGCAATTCATATTACGAAATAATTCATCTGTTTGACATTTTTCTATGGAGATTCGTAAAATGGTCCACAAATTATGAATAGCTTTTGTATCAAATTAGAGGAATTGCTAATGACAGCTGGGAATTCAGGAAATTAATTGCTTTTAGAGGAATTGCTAATGTGGCCGTTACAGGCCCACAGATGTTTATTTGGTAAAAGCATGATCGATATAGAATTGTGGTGGCAGAATCAGCAATCGTTAATTATCTCAACAACATTATTATTGGTACTATTTAATAAATATCACAATCTTCAATGGAAAAAGGTGTCTGAGGTAGGAGCGTCCTGAAACTAGAAAACAGACATTACTTCCCTTGAATTGGAATATCCAATTATTTGATGAAACAAGGAATGATCGAACCCTCTAACTAAAACAACGGTGTCTAGTAACATCCCGAAATTACAATACAATACAAATAACATTGTGATGAGAGGAACGAGAAAATTATCATTCCTTAAGACTGGCATGTCTGTTTATTTACTACATAATAACAATTCCGATTTCCTTTTATAAGTTTCATCCTTCTTGCGCGAAGCATAGAACACCCAAGGATAAACCTTAGTTAACCAAATCCTTCAAAGAACACGTGTATATAGCGTGTATAGTGTCTTCTAAGTAAGTGTTGGGTGAAAACCACAGTATTTGCGTTAACTTTAATGACAAGTTGCCAAGCAACGGGGTATGGCAGTGATATTGCGATGGCAGGGAAGGATCCCGCCGACATCTACGGGTGATTATTTGAAAGTGCCATAGTGGGTTAGAGGTTACCATCATCTTCCTGCCCTTATCCTATGTTACTTGGGGTCGGCGCAACACGTTTTATTTTTCCACTCTCCCCTGTCAACCGTCACGCCATCATTTACTCCCTTCTCTTTCATATCATTCCTCACACAATCCATTCATCTTTTCTTTGGCCTTCTCTCCCGCTCCATCCACCAACATTTATATTCATCACTTTTTTAGTCACATGCGTTTCGTCCCTCCTCATCACATACCAGGCCATACCAGGCCAAACGATTACCTCTCAACTTTTCTGTCACTGGCGCCACTTTTAAACTTCCCCTTTTATACTCATTTCTTACTTTATCCATTTTCGTGACTCCACACATCCATCTCAACATTCTCATCTCCGCTACATACATTCTTTTTTCATCCGTCTTCTTCACGGGTTAGAGGTTACTAAGAGACGTTTTATCTCATAACCTAAAATTGAAATCAGCGTTCGCTACTAACTACTAAGTATGCAAGCATCATTTATCCTGGCGGGATTTGGCCACTACCAACGCCCATGCAGAGGTACTTTTATGGTCGCAGCTCTCAACATCGCAATTTGCTACTGCATCACAAAGACAGGAACTTCCTTTAAATCACCTTTTTACAAAAACCTGCCTATAGAATTAACTTGTCACAGACAGTTTATATAAACGATGTTATCTTTCGATATTATTTGTACGTAATTGTATTATACCCACTTCATTCGATGTCTTAATAGCACCCTTTACAATACCCATGATAATAAATAGAATCTTCAATTCTTCACTCGGGGTCAAAACCACACATTTTCTCACAAGTTCCCGGGCCATTCCACCGCATATTAATTAACAAGGGTGCTCTGCTCACCACATTAAAACAAAGATGAATTTTAAAAAAGGAAGTAGCGCTTTTTATGCTTACCAGGAGTGCAGAGGTTCAAAGATAAAAAGATAAACGTTCTGGCTGAAGCTCTCGGGAACAGCCACTGTTTACTGACAACTACAAAGTTTGTTGCATTAGCGTTGAAGATTACATTGTCGGGGCTTTTGAAGAGATAGTGTTATTATGAAGCAGTTCTTCGTTTTACGCCTGAATATTAATAATTAAAAACACAGTTTTCCTCTGGTTAAAGAAAATGGCGTAGTTTTATATTTTTTCTGGTTATGAATGAGGCAGACTTTTACCAGGAAAGCATGATGTCTTCGAAGGTGTTTAAGGAAAAACATTTTTAGATGGTCAGCAGCGACAAAATCAACACTGGTGCCGATTCTCTTGTCACAAATTCTCTAAACTAAACTAAAAATCACTAAAATTTAGTGTATTCCTGTCAAACGACGATTTCCCATTCTGAAAATAGACTAAAGTGACACAACTTAACTATAATTTAGTTTGACAGCACTAAGATGGCACTGAGTTTTAATTTAGTGAAAATGCTATTCTGAATTTGACGTTTTAACCAAAATTTTTGTTCTATATCTAAAATCCTCTAACTAACTCTGACTATTTTTAATCACGATTAAAAATGTGTGGAATAAAATTAGATGTAATGAACTAAAATTCAAACCAACACCTCGAATTCAGTTGCAAAACGGTACTGTATCTTTTTTTATTTTCTTTTGCTTCTATCTTCTATCTCGAAAATGGTGTGTCCTATCGCAAAAATAATGAAAATTTTGACCCCCTTTTCAACCCGCAAACCTCAAAAATACTCAATATGTTGGTAATAACTATTTTTTTTTTGTTTTCTTGCAAAAAGTGAAAAATTCCATAGAAAAATACGTTGAGACGGCCACATTGAGCGCCTCTCCGGCTCAAAAAAAATCACGTGTAATTTTTAAATTTAGAGATTTTTTTTGGCAGAATTGGCTCTAAGATTCTCATAGTAAAAAGTAAGGAATTTTAGTGATAGTTTAGTTAGTTTAGTTCGGTGTACAAGAGAATCGGCACCACTTTTTATGCAGTCGGTATTATTCTTTGATAGGCGTCTTATTCCCTATCACCAGTATATAAAAATACAACTTCAGTTCAAGTTAAACATCATCAACATTTTAAGCGGGTGTTCAATACAAAGTAGAATAATTAATCCTCTTTCCAAATACCACAGGAATCCTTAAGAGTTTTAAAACTTTTTCCCCCGTTGTGAAATTAGCATGGAAATAAAACATTTACATAAGAAACTTCGTTTTATCTTGTAATTTCTATGTTAATCAGTTTCGTTTGACCTTTGAAATGTTCGGAACAGAAAACAACTCTACTAAAATGAAATTGATTTTGTTCACTACTGGAGTTGCTACATTTTCTGAGAGGTATTTGGGTTTGTACAAAGTTAACTTTATTATTATAAAATGTAATTACTTCACTAATCTGTTCAGGCCATCATTGCCCGAATATAGTTTTCACCCAATTTGCGATAAATTAACGAATTATAATTGTATTAGGTTGTTTTAAATTCGGTTAGCATAATTTCAGGATAAAATAAAATGACAAAAAATTGGCGTCAAGTGCATAAAAGGACGCTTAACTCACCCTTGGCTATCAACTCCCTTTTTTTTTTTGTGCTTTGGAAATCATCCAATGCCTTCTCCCCGCTCTGGGCGGAGCGGAAGGGCAGACTTTTACTGACTAAAACCCACCCGTGTTCCTTCAGTTGCCTGTTGCCAAGGTCCGAGTATCCCTTTCGGATTTTCCCGAAACATTCCAGATTCTATCAACCCCCTAGAAGTTACTTACCATCTATCTTATCTTATCTATCTATCTTCTATATATTATGTAGATACAAATTCAATTGCGGCCGTTATAAGCGCATAACGGCTGGACCGATTCCGAAATTTTTCGTTTTTAAGTGTTCGTAAGAATAAGATTTTTAGGGAAAGAAAATTTTTTAAAGTTGCCCGGGATATTGAAAAATTCGGGAAAAACTAAAAGTGGTTTTTTCTATGGAATTTTTGGACAGGGCAACGTCTGTCGGGTCATCTAGTTACTAATAAATCCTCCTAAAAGTTACTATACATCATTACCCAAAAATTTGGAGATTTCAAATATTTATTTTTTCGCCGTATTCGTATTTTCTGTACATCATTAAACCCACAAATAAAGAAAAAAACAAAAAAAAACATTCAGGATCTCAGTCCTTAATGAGTAAATCATCACCACCAGAGAGTACAAAACAAATAAACACCGCAATAACCTCTCAGTTACAACAGTAACCCGAACTCAACATGACAGTTTATTAAACGTCAACAACAAAGTTGCCACATTCGAGTTACAGCCACCATTGTGAGTTCGTTTACGTTTGTACTGTTACATTTTATGGCCACGTGCTTCAGATTTTATTGTAGTTTTGATCCTTTCGAGATGTTAGCCTACTTAGCTTTGAATTTTTGTTTTGATTGTTGATGTTGTTATCATGAATACAAACGGTGGTTATTTGGTTTCATGAATTTACGTACCTACGATGCCTTTACATTTAGATATTTTTTTTTAAAACTGGTTAACAGAATATTGACATTGAGTAATTCACAACAATTCCCGTGTCGGGCAAAATGGTATTGGGTTCAAGAATACATAACGAGCGAAATGTGGGTGTTGTTACTGTTATGTAGTTACACCTCTGCGTTTACCACAGTATACAGTACAGATGTGATAATTATCTTATGTACTTTGCTAATAATAATTATCCCTTTAAGATCATTGGCGAAAAAAAAAACAAGTTCGACACGACTTCCGAAATTAAAGTTATTTTTCACTTTTTTTGTGTTTTTTTTTGGAAGTCGGTTGTTTTTTTTTTTAAGTTTTTATTTATCAATTTTTTGTTGTGGTACCTACCCCACACAAATTCGAACACCACTACCTGCTATGTAAATACCAGTGACTGAGTCAAATAATATTTGACTGTCGTCTACATATTGAAGCTAACTCAAAAACTACGCAAGCAAAGTTCATAAAATTTATAAGGAACCACCTATGATGCATGACCTACCAAACAAAAAAAGGCGGATGCGGAAAAAAAACATACAGTCGTATTGAGAACCTCCTCCTTTTAGAAGTTAGTTAATAACCTCTGAAATTATAGAACAGTTTGTTTATTAGAATCACATCCAATAATTTACTACCCCACTATAGTCTATTCAAATAAACGGTATGATTGATATTATATAGTTCCTCTCTCTCATCCAAAGAGGTAAAAGGCCACATACACACTGTATAGGTATACTTAAGTATGTCAAAACCTTTGAAGCGAAATCCACTAACGCTAAGCCATTTCTGGGGACATTTTGTTTGCAGTATCTAGTCTTTAAAGCGCACCGAGGGAACGATACGTAAAATTGCGTTCGTTTGATACCTTGGTGCATCCTTTAGTAAGATATTTAAGGATAATCAAACACTATACAGTAGTATAGTGTTTGATTATTCTTAAATATCTTATCTTATCTTATCTTAGACTTACAACAGTAGTTGTAAGTCTATACTTTGATACTTTAGAAACACGATTATTTGTAGATACCTCGGTAGAAAAAAAAAATCTTTAAGTAATCTCAAGAAAACAAAATAAACCCTAATTACGGCGTAAATACTTCACGGCAGACGGAAGGTCATCAGTATTTTAATAATAACAAAACTACATGTTTTCTATAACGTATCTATTTTACATTTTCAAAATGTGTATTTGATTTCATAATAATAATGAATTTTATATTCCGCTCACCCCATTCATTAGCGCCAGAAGCTCGGTGCGCACTAAACTATTATAAAATTATGACGTACCTTCGTGTGGCCGTAAAAAGGTATAAACAAGACATCACAGACAGACAAATTAAAAATCCGGAGTCACACGCGTGGACATAAATCTAACAGATTACGTGTTACTCCAGACTTTTCGTTTTCATTATTTAGATTTTTTCGGAAATTTGTGTTTACCTACTTACTTATTATGTGTATATATTGGGACTTGGTGCTTAAATAAATATAATCAGCGGACGATCAAGACGCTTCCAACGATATGTCATTTGTCAAATTATGATGAGTAGTTTAGAAGTTATGAGGGAAAACAACATGAACATACAATATATACCTACCAGTCAAAATCATAACCCTCCTTTTTCCTCCGCCGTATTTGGATAAAAAATAATATAGGACCTACCTTTATCAAATGCACTTATTTCGGTTTGTGAAAGTCCTAGACTTCATGAATCCTTCTTGAATGGTAAATATTTGTCGTCTATATATTCTCCGTGCAATCACTAAGTCTGAGAAAATACCCTTTTCTCAAGCCGGAAACCACACAACATAAAGAAGAATTAAAAGAAAAAAGCGTGTTGCGCAAGATATTTATTTAATTCACCACATTTTCCTTTGCGGAACAAGAATTGCTTACCAAGCGGGACCAATGCATGTTCCGAACCCCACGTAAGCAATAACGTAACGTAACATAAAAGGTCGCCATCAAATAAAGTACAATTTTATTGTTTTTATTGTGCAGTTAAATAAAGTTAAGTTATTTATTGAACTCGAGTTGTTGTTTGAGAGCCATTTGAATTGATTCTGATAATTGCCTGAGCTTTCGAGTTTTCCTCACTGTTTTTTTCCTATTTCGTGTTCTTGATAATTGGTGATTCAAAATCAAAATCAAAATATTTTATTTCACACAAACCAGTGCCCATGTAGGCACTTATCAAACGTCAGAAGCTAAGTACACGGTTACAATTTTTTTTTTTTTTTTTTTTAAACATTGCCCCACACTAAGAATTTCTTCCTGTATCGTGGGTGCGTTTACAAACATAGAAACTCACATACACTAACACCCAGACCCGGAACAACTACTTGCAGATCATACAAATATTTGTTCCGTGCGGGGATCGAACCCGCGACACGTTGCGCAGCAGTTGCTCGTTTCCTACGGAGAAGAGCTGGAAGGAAACTCTAGCACGGTTAGGTACTCTTTTAAAAATAATTGCTTTTTACAATATTTTCAAATTACAGTGTTAATAGGTATGGGAGGACAGCCTATGAAGGCCTACGCTGTCCTCCCATACCTATTAACCTATTAAAACTAGGCCTTTCAACAAGTACCAGGTACTTAACAAAATAGATAATGTGCAACAAACAGTCCACTAAGCCTACAACATAGTGTAAATTTTGGCGGAATATTGTTAATATTATCAACTAGATTCGCGACATTTCTTGCGTGATAGTCGTAAGACACCACATTATATATCAAATAAATTGGGATATAGGCATGGGATAGCACAAGAGAGTGGTTGGTGCATCACGTCTTTTTCTTCCATACTCTATTAGTTCCTGAATATACTACACAACACTGATACCCTGACTGATGCATTCAGTAAAATAATATAACAGTCGATTGTGAAAACACGCAGTCACCTAACCATAGTACTACTAAAGTTGGTTAACTAAATTACTAATATTTACTTTTACTATACCCATAGATGACAGAGGAGACCGAAAAATTCATGGTTTTATGTGTACGTTCTACGAACTATTGACTACTCTGAGCAATCAGTCAGTCTAACACCTTGCGTATTTTTTCCATAACACGAAACTATTTCTATATTTTTCGTGCCGATACGAAAGAAGCAGCACAACAATCATACTTTGCCAACCTTGTGTGTAAAGTCAATGATTCCTCAATCTGTCAATATGAGAGGGCGATGAACTTACGAACAAGGCACCAATAAGATCAAAGTGTTGGCGAGACAACCAATATATATGCAACAAATATTTGCTCGAACGATCAATGTGAGACCTGATTTTGACCCGATTTTATAGCTTGCGGTTCAATATCGTTATTATAGAGTTTATGGGGTGTCAATTTTATGCTGATATAATGCGAACAAAATAAATCAAAGCTGCTTTTAGAAAAAAAAACGAAACTGAACAGCCTTTGTTAATAATAGTGCAGATTATTCTCACTTCGATACCTACTCGACAAACATTTGACGTAGTAGCTAAACTAAAACACTGGGGCATATCCGCCGGTTAAAACATCTCGCGAATAAATATCGCGGGGTGAGATTTCGCAGCGTGCGCTAATTGTAACAATCAAATTTAATTTTGGGGCTTGAGAATTAGTCCCGCCAAGAACCACCCTTCACTAGCAGTTAAATTACATGTAGACAGTTTAGTGCCGGCAGTTTAGGGTTCAGCCATTTATTTAGTAGTGAAGTATTTTTTTGGTATTCCTATAATTATGACTTTATTCATCAGGTTAGGCTAGAAGCCAAAATAAAACAAAGCCTCATAAAGCCTAGATGGATATTAACTGGCAAAGAGCTTATAATGAGCGTGGGCTGGGCAGACCGAACCATCGTTCATTATTTTCTCCTCTAGAAATAATCCCTGTATAGTGTACACAGCCTTTTTTTAATTTTAATTACATTTATGAATTTCTCTAATAGGCACTTTACACTAAGAGATCTGGGGTCCAAGTCTACTAATTTACAAACGTGTCACTGGTCTCACAATGATCCGTTTTTGACAGATTTTGTATGGTATATCTGTTAAAAAATGATCATTGTGCGACAACGTACACCCCCCCCTGGGTAATAGGCCCCCTGTGTGTGCGTGTAACCTGTGTCGGCGCACGCTTGTACACTATAATATCGCCTGGGCGGCCAATCTCAGCGGAGAGTGGCATTATTAATAGTCCCATTCTTATGTAATTTTTTAGTCTATGTGTTAAAAATTAGGTACATTCTTCATAGTCACAATAAAACCATGGCGTTTTCTTAGCCATCCCCAACCATTTTGATCACACACATTGCAAATTAAATCTATCAAAGCTAATCATTTTGACTACTTACCATACGAGGCCGTATACGAAATTTTGCCAATTTTGCTAATTTACGTGATTTTACAGTTAAGATACTGTGTTTCTCTAAGTTCTAATGCATAACATGAAAGATCATTATACAATTATGTAGATTATAATTGTTTAATTATCGTTCATGAATTAATGACTGTTTTTTTTTAAGTAGTTCAATCATGAATTTAGGCTGTTTTAAAAGATGTTTTACAAGCAATACTTTAAAAAAACATTATAGCACATTGTGATATAAGTGTGCTCTTTTGGATATTATACTCGAGGTGGTATTATTCGCACGAGCCGCAGGCGAGCGCCATGAGATAGTCGAGAGTGTAATGATCAATGCACACGCGTTTCATACAACATTTTTCAACACACTTGCGAGGAAAAGACAGACTTGTTGTAAGAACTTCATATTATGCTGCAATAACGTTCTAACTATAGAGATGATAGATTTATATAGTTTAACTAACCTTGGTTGCCAGGTGCAAACTGACTATCCGAAGTTTCGTTTAAAAACTTCTACGTCGGTTGGTGACAATACTTAAAATGTTGTATTTTTGATAATAATTAACCACACAACGAAAATGATAACAAATATTTGTGGGAAATGGCGCGCTGGTTTTGTTTTTTTCCGCTAGCGATTCGCGCGTGGGTGTAAATAAAGGCTAAGTGATAATTCCGCTGAACAGCCTTTATAAAAATTTAATAATACATAATACGCAAATGGGGTTAGGGTAGTGAACAATATATAATTTGATGAAATTTTAATAATATTTATTTTAAAATATGATAAATTAACTTAGTATTATTATGTTTATTTATCATATTTTATTTATTTACCCAGTACGCATAATAAATAGGCATGAAATTTCTTTTATGAGATTCAATAAAAGCGCAAGTCTCTGCTCGGGTGTAAATACAGAATGCTTATTTATTAGTAGGATAGTTCATACTAATTTAATTTCTAGTATCCCACTGACGTTTAGATAAGGTAAAAAAAAAACCCACGGGCAGGCATTGGATTGTTTTACCATAACTAAACGCCACTGGTTTGCTTATGGTTCTTTTTTTTAAATAAAAACTTGGTTTTGAGCGCTTGTCTTTGGTAAAAAGCTTCACCAAAAACAATTTCTATTGGATACAAATTCCATGCTGCCATGATAGTACTTACTAATTCCATACTGCCATGTCATTACTCCGACTAGTAAATAGTTATCTGTGGCGCACATTAATATAAAGTAAAAAGCACGTTCCTATAATACACTGCATTATGAACCTAAAAACGGGTAATACACTTTACGAGCAAGTGTATTCAAAAATAGATTTATAATAACTGAAGTTTATTTCTGTTTTAATTTTTCTCAAAAATACTAAATTAAATATTTTTTTACTTAAAAATTTAATATGAAAGTGGTAAAAAGTGATTAATTTATTATGTAGACGACTTTCACAATTTCAAATTACAATGTATTATACATTGTAATTTTTACATAACGGGTAATCAAAATGATTCGTAAATATGTGATATTCTAAACCTCTTACAGGGAAATTCACAAAACAGTCGCCGGTTTGAGGTCAATTAATCAAACATAAATAATAAATCTAAAAAAGTACTTCATTTACTCATGTATTTATCATAATTGAAATGATCTTTCATGTTGTGCAATCAAACTTAACTAAAGTATTTTAACTGTAAAATCGAATTCGGCGAAAATTCGTATACGGCCTCTTAAGTTACTCAAACGTAGTTTATAGATAATAAAGTTATACCAAAGGGTCGACCTATCATCGGTCAGGGAAGCAATTAAATCTATACAGACGTACGATTGTAACTTCATTGATTATTCAATTCTCGCTTGAATCAACTGATTGATTACGCGATAGGTCAAGTGGTGCGGTAATATCTGTATGATTGTACATAGGTATGTTGTTTTATCAATAGCCGTGGGAATGTTTGTTATTACATATTGAGATTTGAGAGCGAAGGTTTTTATCTTTTTTTGCAGAGTATTTATTTCATTTATTTAGTTAAGAAATCTTACATTTGAGTACCTATGCAGTAACATTAAGTTGAGTACAAAAGGTCTGGTTAATATTAAACTTCAACGTCCTTATTACAAATCAAGGTTTTTCTTTTGCTGTTTTTGTAATAAGAATGCAACTGTGATTGAAATACCGTACCATATAATAAAGTTGCAATTTTTGTATAAAGTACTGTATACTTTATACAAGAATTAGCAACTTTTATTTCACGTTTTTCATTTGCAGTTTCAGTCATAGTTACTTAGAAATACCCAGGGTATATCTTCGTCTTGTAACATTCAAGAGGATACTACGATCTCACTCCAACACAATATCACAATGAAGGCCAGAGTTCTAAAAACAGTCTTTTGTCTGGAGTACACACGACGGCTTCTTGTCCCAACAAAACTTTTTACAACAAAAAAATATATGACTCCCATAAAAAACATTACAAATTAAAAAATAACTTTAATTTGGGGTCTTCGGTTTTGAATATTCGTTTTTTGCCACCAACTTCCGAAATTAAAGTCGGTTGTTATTTGTTGTAAAATGTTTGTAATTTTGACTTTTTTGTTGTGGTACCCCACAATATCACTTCATGGTATGTAAATAACAGTGACAGGCATGATAAAGGGACCTCTGATATGACCTATCAAACAAAAAAGAATAATCAAAATGAATTCATAAATTGGCGGAGTAAAAAACATACAAAAAAACATACAGTCGAATTGAGGACCTCCTGTTTTTTGAAGTCGGTTAAAAAGAAGTCGCGATACTCCAGTACATTGCCTTTTGTAAATATTGGCAAGCGTACGATTCGCAGAAACATAGGGAATAGCGTTGATATGATTTAACTAGTATTAATCTTGTAATAAAAGAGCGGACTATCGTATGACCAGCTGTATTGCTCTTTTTCTCCAGTAATGGAGAAAAAGAGCAACACATTAATATAAGAATCTACGAAGATAGCCTATTTTGTGCCGAAAGTTTACTTGGGCTTAAATTCTATTAGGTTTCTGGTTAGTTAATATCCTGTGAATTAACAGATTGGATCCGGTGAGGCTAGAAAACCTAGTTTAATTATGTCTAAAGATTTTTCCGAGGATGAATATAAAGGAAAAATGTTTTTTATTTAACATTAATAAGTAGGAAACAATAAATTACGTAGGCATCTACTTGCATTCAATCTGTCTATACCAAATATCAAAAGAAAAATATACTCATTTTATATTCTTCGATCAGATCTAATGTAAGAATATCTGTCAGTTCTTTCAGTAACTTCCAAGAAAATTGAGGCTTACTTACTTACATTTTTGGCTAGATCAGATTATTATCTTTATTTCATTTTTCATACTTATAAATTATATTTTTAAATATTAGACTAAAAAATTATATAAAACATTTAAAAATATAAAAAATAGTAGCCCACCGGTATCGGGAACAGGGTCCAAGCTACCGGCGGTCAGGGCTCCAGAGAGAGGAACCTCCTAACGATGCGAGCCGTGTCCAGGAGTACAGCTTTCTGAATCAAGCCCTTAATCCAGCTGCCCAACGAGAGCCTCCTTAGGTGTTGGTCGAGGCTCTTGGCAATTAAGCCATTGGCTGATACGACTATCGGCACAATGATCGCAGAGTCCACATCCCACATGTCGACCACCTCGTGAGCCAAGTCAAGATACTTGATTTGTTTATCTTTCTCGGCCTTCACGAGGTTCCCGTCATGCGGGATGGCCAGATCAGATTATTATTACTGGGAAAATCCTAACTAATATGATAAATGCGAAAATGAGTTTGATTGTTTGTTTATTTGTTTGTTACGCTTTCGCTAAAACGATTTGGAATAGGACATAGGATACTTTTTATCCCGATATTCCCACGGGATCAAGACTTACGCGGGTGGTTTATAAAGCTTTCATTAGAATGTCTAATGAAAACTCAATACACTGGTTAGTAAACTTTTACACCACTAAGCTTTAGTTTTCCAGGACAGCGGTGAATAGTCACGAATCCAGAGCGTTTTTGACACCTCTATGTCAAATACCTACTGGCGAAAATTACAGATTTTGATGACGGCCGCTAGAATAGTTATGACGGAACCGCTCTACTAAGAAACCGTAACCTAACACTAAGAGAAGGGTACTTCGAGCCATGCTCTAAAACAACCTGAAATTCTGCGTACTCTGTAATAAGAATATCTTGAAGCCTCTATAAATGCGAAATGCAAATTCAAATTCAGTCTTCAACTATTCTTAACGTGTCGTACTTCAAAAGATTTCTTGTTTAATTAATTGTCCGGCCGAGTTTGGAGTTCTAAACAAACTTTCAGAAGATGGATCTTGACATTCAGACCTTACGAATTTAAAGTTCTGACTTCGTGAAGCTGTGTGACGCTAAGTAGCTTACGTAAAAGGAATCTTTTAAACGTACCTTATGGTTTTGGCGACGTTGTTATAGTATTTTTCGATGGTTCATGATAATAACTTTGGTGGTATAGGTATTGGATAACGAGATGTGCGGGTCAAAAATGTTAGCTATCATCTTTTTGCAGTAAAGTCCAATTTTCTAAAATAATAAAACCACCTAAAATCCGCGTCCACTACGTTAAAAACTCCTGTAAAATTTTAAACCAAAACACACGGCTACACGTCAAGTTATACATTTCCAGTTTATGCTGAAAGGATTGTATAGGATTTCCG
Organism: Lithophane socia; assembly: GCA_947522985.1. Classification (NCBI taxonomy): domain Eukaryota; kingdom Metazoa; phylum Arthropoda; class Insecta; order Lepidoptera; family Noctuidae; genus Lithophane; species Lithophane socia. The sequence continues at coordinate 18,467,366 of OX383252.1, forward strand.
TACAATGCGAGGTCAGCTTATACTGGAAAATTATAGCTTGATGTATACGCTCTAGTCTCCGATACCCACAAAATATGAGCAAACATTTTCGTACCTAACTTCATAATTTTGATCCCCCTTGCTTCACAGACGCAGGTGTTTATTTCGCTTCCACAAAATCAGATTTTTTTCAACCCATTGCGTAACATCATTATAAGATTATAACCAACATGACCTACTTTTAACATTTTCCAATATTTTTACCATATTTTCGTGTCATGGGAATCGAATCAACTCGTCCTAAATGGCTACGGCCCATTTAGGACGTTCTTTTGATTTTCTGCAAGCCGTCTTAAGTGAGCCATGGGCATCTAGGACGAGTTGACGAATTACTCGAATCGAAGTTTTGAATTCCAGTAGAGTAAATGTCCTGCCAGGGTTGCGGAATAGTCCAAAAGGGGTACTGGGACCCTGGCAGCAGGCAACTGAAGGAACACGGGTGGGTTTTAGTCAGGAAGAGTCTGACACGCCCTTCCGCTCCGCCCAGAGCGGGAGAAGTCATTTGATGATTTCCCACCCGAAAAAAAAAAAACAAAAAAGTAGAGTAAATGTATAATCACCCCTCCCCCCAGGTGGAGTGATTATTGAAGTTACACGGCGTGTCGCTAGATGGCGTTGTTAGAACCATTATGGTTGTTTGATAATAGATGTGTGGGGCGACCCTAGTCGGTGATTCATCGTAATTCATCTTCCCTAATCGACGCTGTGTGGAGGTCATCTCTATGGTTGTCACACTAAAATTGTAAAATAATTTATTCTGTAGTATGTATAGATAAGTTGTAAAATACTGAAGAGAATTACCAGTTTAACAGTGAGGTCAAGTTTAAAAAGTAATAGTTTATATTCGATTTGAAAAGTTCTTACTAAGTAGGTAGGTACATAAATTTACAATGCTTAGGACTTTATTTCGTAAACTTAATTGTGACCGCTCAAATCGGCTTACAATAAAAAAGTAAAAGTATCAAATTATTTCGTCACAATGAAACTTTTTAAAATAAATTCTAAATCCCTTCAGATTCGAATAAAATTTCTTAAAAAAAACTCTTGATTTGAATTCGAGACGATGGCATTCATCTGTAATCAACTTCATTTCAGTTTTAAAGCGTTATATTAAAATTGCTGGCTACAAAAATATAATACTAAAATTTTTACGATTCCTTTTAACTTTTTTGATTGAATCGCCCATTTTGGATATCTTTATGACTGAAGTTTGTTACTCGGCCGGCAGTTAAATACCCCAATTTGAGCTGAACATTACTGAAAATATTTGAATAATGAGCACTTAAATGTGGCCAGAGCTTTTTGGTATTCATATCCTCTTGATAGTCATCATAAAGAGGGGAAATCTACGTAAATCTAATAGAGAATATCTAAAAAATATGCTGTGAAGGCTTCATAAATACTTAATTCGTCGTTCATTGCTTTTTATGTCCGTTGGCGTTAATTAGTTACTCGCATCTGATATTAAGCGATGATGTTCTCATTAGGCAGACTTGTCAAGAACTAATAAAATAGGTACTAGTACAGTATAGTCTGTATACAGGGTGTACCAGAACGACCGACGGAGAAGCCCTGGACGACCACCAATAACTTGGCCACGAACTATACAAAATCATGATAGCAAACAACACAACAAAAAATTCAACCCACAACCGTATGCTGTGACGCAGAAGTACTGGGAGGGCTGACCATAAATAAATTGAGATAATAGCCAGGAGAAAGAAAGAAAGAGACAGGATGCACCTTCTGGTGCATCCTGTCTCTTTCTTTCTTTCTCACTCTCTCTTTTACCACACCTTTCTAGGTGTGGTCAAATTAATGTTGCTTGCCATACGATAGAAGGAACTGGATCCTTGTGTTTTTCTTTTTTAAACCATCAAAACTATGTTTTGTTATCTACATTACAAATAAATAAAAAAATGTAAGGGTTTGGTACAGACCATCAAACTGAACAACTTTCTCCATGGGACCAATATCGTAATCGCGTCGAATAGGTATTGCAATGTTCTATGGGACAGCTGATAACTTTTTGACCACACCTTTATGGTAGCTACACCCTGTATATTCGACGGGGAGCTTTCATATTCGCGGAATCCAGTAAGAACAATAAATAAACTCCCAAACTATTTTTTTTTTTCATATTCACTTGCAACACTAATACACTTTTCAGATCTCTCGATTAACTTGTGTATACCCTCAAAAAACCAATTGTTTTTCTGATTGCTCTCAAAATAGGCTAAAACTGTATTGCCAGTTTATACTCATCACTAGAGCCGCAAGTTATAGTGTGGCTGATGCAAGAATCTTTACTTCATTAATATTTATTTAAACCTACTTTTAACCAACACTTTGTACGCGATGCAGACACAACAGTCACAATGACCCTGAACTGGGAAAGGGTTAAGAACCTCTAGTAACCCTACATTCTACAAAGTCTGCGATCAATTCACGAAAATAACTACTCGGATAATCTTGCGTATGCCAACCCTATTATTCTGCTCTACTATGAATTCGGCACCCATCTCGATTCGATCGGAATGAGAGTTAGACTTTAGTTTTAGATTTGTTTTTGATTTGAAGCTTTGAAAGGCGATGTTTGTGTGTGTACGCGTTATGGGGAGCTTTTATCTTTATTAGTAATTGTTCAAGATCTTCGAGGGAAGAAGCTATCAGTGTGAGACTGTTTCGGGACGTGGATTGATCATGTTGGGTATGGTGGGTGTTGGGTATTGTATTGGTTGCTGCCTCATACTAAATGTTAAAACGGTTTTTTGTTGTTGAGAAGTTAGATAAAACGAAAGAAAAAACTGTAGTAGTTCTTCTGAAAACTCGAAACGTATTCAGTGGAACTTTTTTCGAAAAATAAAATACTACCTGAATTAATTAATTCGACCATCTTTTCAATACATACCAATCTAATACATATTAGTTATTTTTTACCAAATCAAAGTGCTTCTAATACACACAATAAAATTCAAACACCCAGTAGACACAGACAATTCTCAGAACACCTCAAACATCACACATTCGCTCAACATTCGACTGACACCTCACACAGAAAAATCAATCTTTAACAAATACGATCAAATTGACAACAAGAAAGGGAGAATCGTAATCCAAATGTTGGCGGAGTAAAAACCCGCATCCGCTAACCCGGTGGGTATTGATTGGTGGCACCGGCGGCGGCGGGTGACTGAATCAAACTCCCGCGGCTAATGAGGCACCCTGTATATAGGTAGGTACTTCGTTTGTAGGGTAGATACAGTTCTGTAGGGGTATAGGGGAGGAAGATGCGGGCGGAAGCGTTGGAAATGTCATGTTGATGTTGATTGTTAGTGTTGTTAATGTTGAAGGGTTGGAATCTTCTGGTGCGATTCAGAATGACTAGTCAAAAATATTAGGTTAGGCCGCCTTGTCAGGTTATAAAGAAGCTCGTGGCTAATTAATAACAGCCGCACGGGTCGATCCATCAGCTACGCTTGCCGGGGTTGGTCCGTGGATGTGTGACCATCTTTGCATACCGAGACGCCTCCGTAGCTCGGAAAGTACTTTAAGCCGTTGGTCCCGTCATTCGTAGATCTTTAACAGTCGTTACGTGTCGTCAGAAGCCCGAAAGTCTGACAACCAGTCTTACCAAGGGGTATCGTATTGCCTAGTTACAGGGTTGTGGAGGTCAGATAGGCAGTCGCTCCATGTAAAATACTGGTTTTCAGCTGCATCCGGTTAGACTGGAAGCCGACCCCAACATAGTTAGGAAAAGGCTAGGCAGATATACCTTGTCAGGTTATCTACAAAAGATTTTCATTAAATTCAGTCTAGTAGTAGTAGTAGTAGTATTAGTAGTCATTATTGACGGACCAGCCCCAAGTCACAATGATGAACAATTCAGATTCACCGGATATACCAATTTAGAATCAAACCTGTATCATAACATCCATAGTTCCATACTAATATTACAAATGTGGAAGTAACCCTCTGTCTGTGTCCTCTGTCTGTTCTGTGTGTCCATCTGCTACCTTTTCACGCCAATTTTGTTGAAATTAGGCACTTAGGTTGATCATGACCTGAGTGAGTACAAAGGATACTTTTTACCCCGGTAGTAGGTGCGTTCCTTTGGGATAATTTCCGACATACACGCGGGCGAAGCTGCGGGTAAAAGCTAGTCCTAATCCGTTTTACAAAACCAGTTCAAGCCACAGGCATAACACTATAAAACACATAACTAATTCACCATTACATTCATGATTCAATCCATCACTGCACTCACTAACACGTCCGTCCTTATGTTTTCAACTTACTTATATTGTGACGGGTTGACAGCCGTAACTATTGGTTGGCAACTCTGTGAGAAAATTGTCACCTTATTCGGCTGTAAGGATGGTAGAAAGGGATCGTTTATTTGGGCTTATACGGGTGACGCTTCACTGGTCTACCGGCTTTGGTAAGCGCCTTTGAGTGACAGGTTCCTGTGTTCCGTACCTCTTGCGAAAGAGTATAATTTTAGGAAAGGATTCCACACGAAGTGAAAACTGCATGAAATCCGTTGCGTAGTTTAGATGAACAATTCGGTAACACAGACAGACAAGGTGACCTTGAATGTTGAAAGATAAAGAAAGAAAATAAATTTATTTGACCCAGGTACGGCACACAATATTTATACAAAAAAAACGATTTATACAAAAATACAAAGAACATAAAAATAGTATAGTGCGCCTCACGTGTGTTGCTTAAATCCCTGATGTTTTTTTTTTAGACAGCAAAGCCACAGCGGTTTATTCTACTGGAATAATAATGTTAAATCGTATTTCATAGAAATTAGACCTTGCGTAACAAACAATAGTCAAACAGTTTATACGTAAAATACAAATATTTCCATCGAACCAAAAGGACTTTGACAAGCAAACTCTCAGAACTTTTAGCAAACAAAACCAAAACAAATGACAACATTAAACTCCTTAAACTTCTCAAACTCGATCCAATACGTCCATGCAATTACGACTTTTGTTAACAAAACGAGAACAAAAGAATTCACCGTCATAAAATCAAAGAAAAACAATAGAAGGCTCTCTCCACTCAAACTGCGTACACAAACTTGACTAACAGTCGCGAAATTTGAACAAAACCAATAAATTGAGTACCAAATTTAATATTCGGACCTAAGAATTTAATGCGTAACCTCTCGAAGAAATACTGCGAAAGTTAGACCATTTCTAAGAGCAGTGTGGAAAGAAAGTTCACGCGAACGAATGGGGGGTGATGGTGACCTATTCATTAATCAAGCGAATCAGTTTGATTGATGGTGGAAAGATTGTCGTTCATTTTTGCACCGCCCCCCTTTCTTGCGTAATGAATTATACCCCTAATCGAAGATTGGTTGGATTGAAATGGAATCCGGTCAGTGATCCTTTGCTTTTTGTGGGTGTCACGGTTTTTGTTATTCCTTTTTACGTTGGCAGACACACACTTTCTGAATTAAACTGGCTAAGAATATTATTTTGTTTGGGACCTTGGGACCGGAATTGTAGACCTACTATGGCATGGTGTACTCACCTTAGAGATAAAGTAAATACAATTAAATATACAATTTCATGTAGATAACAAAAAGGAGGGAGGTATAATAAGGTCTAATAAAATATGAATATTAGTCGCGAAAATAACGTAAATCCTGTTATTCACAGTAACAAACAAATGATAAAATGTAGGTTTGTACAAACACTCAGGTCAGCGTTTCCTATCTGACTACGCTGAGAAGAAAGGCCGATACAAACTCGGAATTAAATAACCCTCGTTCTTTATTTCCTGGAACAATACTTTTGGCAGCGTTCAAAAACTGGCAGCATTTTAAGTTCAGGAACGGCTGTTAAACGGTTAAAAATATAATTTTAATTGGATCCATTATTTAAGTATTTTCAAATATTCATTTTAATCCGAAATTCTCGTTGGATTTTTATTCAGCGTAAAAAACCGTACTCCAGTTACTCATGAATTGCACAAGTCGAACCGATATGGCATGCAGTACCTACTCTGGAGTTCGACGGCAATTAGGCGTTCTTTATTCATGTTTTTCTTTGCGTGAATTTATGTTATGTGATTCGTATTTTATACAATTCCACCATGCCAAACTTACCGTACAATTATCATCAAGAAAACTTTCTACTAAACTTCAAACTTTGTTATTGTTAATTCCAATGCGTATGCGTACTTTTTATCATATAACTTTTATTCACGTCACAGCCAAAAACCTACAGTCACAATTTAAAATCATTTTTAGCCACTGAAAAAGTCATTTAACAATAGCAGCCACCAAAAATCCCAATTTCTAAAACGCGAAAAACCCGCAGGGCTATCCATAAAAATAATCCTAGCTAGTGCGTCACCAGTCACTGTTAATATAAAAGTCACCGGCAGAGAGAGAGACTCGAATAATGGTCGGGTTGATATGCGTCCGCAAACTACTGTGTGTTTACTATCAACTACTCGTAGTCGGTACGTGACGTTAAACGGAAAAGTAAATAGGTGGATGATTTAAAAAAAAAAAAATTGGCAGTCATGGAAACTGCCGACATCCTAACCTAACCTAAGTGAAAACTTAAAACTGGTAAGTATTAGCGCCATCTATATTCCATAGCAACGCACTACGCGAATCCATAAGTTTACTCCCTACAAAAAATCGCTCAAAGCCCTTTGAGCGATTTTTATTTTTATTTTTCTAAAGAAGTTTTCACTTAAAAAAAAACATTATTTGAAGTTAAAGTAGATTTGGTTGGTCAAGGGGCTCATGCCCCGGGCCCAGCAACCGTCGCGTGGAACTATTACAAGGATTTGATTGGTCAAGGGGCTCGGCCACGGGGCAACCGTGGCGTGGAACTATAACGACGATTTCCAAGGTTGAACTGCACTATCAGTAGTAAGTCCAAAGCTCATTAAAAACTTTAGAGCATGGAGACATAAAATCAGACACCCACTGATTGACAGAGATGTAGTGTTCTGTCCGCATTTCGACAGTCATTATTGCATGTTTATTAATCCAATTTGCGATTAACCTATTTTTTCCCACTGCTGGGTAAAGGTCTCCCCTTCCTCTTCCAAGTCCCTTTATCTTCTCCGGCCAATCAGTCAGGAAAGAGTCCAAATCACTAGCCTTTCTTAGGCCTGTCTCGGTGACGACGACCGGCTTCAGGCACCCACTGCGTGCGATTATTGATTATTTGGTCACAAATCAAAAGTCTGGGCTGCTTCTCCTGGTGGTAAATCCAAATAACACTATCCTTACGAGCGTAAACCCCCTTGTTGAGCAAAAATAATCTAGGCTCGTGGCTCACTATTCTATGTAACAATAAATGTCACTGGGGGAGGGCGAGGCGCGAAATATCACCGCACCATGGTGATATGCGATCACAAACCGCCTTTGTTAATGATCTAGCAAGGAATTTACTTCGCTTGTTTCCGGAGAAATGATGAAATTGAGACTACAATAATGCCTGTTTATTGTGCTTGTTAAGCCTGAAAGAGCATTTTTGAACGGGTAGATTACATAATATCAAAGTAGAAGCATTTATTTCAATTTGGAACAATGTTTCGTGTTTAGTATCAATTTTACAAAGTTTTGACTACATTCGTTATATTATAATACTGTGTTAAAAAAAAAATACTATACCATAATGATGATGATTGTATTATTATTAATGATAATGATTTTGATTTTATTGGTGGTGATTTTAACATTACTGTGAATGATTTTGCCATTGTTATTAATTAGTTTACGGGATTTGCCAAACATAATTTACTAACACTAGTGTGTAAGATGTGTGTATATTATGATTACTAACAAGTTGGATTGTATGATCTGTTAAATAAATGAATTAATTAATAAAAAATAGTTAATTAATTAATTAATTAATAATAGCTGACAAATCATGCTATGTATTTCCAGTATCTTATCTCTCATTGTACGGAAAAGCCTGCAAAATGCGAGGTCAGCTCATGCTTGATAATATGTCCGTGTGAGTATCTACTCGTGAACGAATGAAATTTGGAAATGGTAGTATAGTCAGATACACTGCTTCATAGGTACGATTCCGTGTATGAAAACAGACAGCAAAAGGTAGCAAGGTGGCAGCAGCAATTACCTGTCAAAAGGATTCGAGACCAATCAAACCATCTGCCAAAAGAGAACTCACGATGCATGGTTGAAAACGATGCGCTACGGTCGTTTTGTAGGATTCCGTACCCAAAGGGTAAAACGGAACCCTATTACTAAGACTCCGCTGTCCGTCCGTCTGTCCGTCTGTCTGTCCGTCTGTCACCAGGCTGTATCTCATGAACCGTGATATGCTTACTGCATTTTCACAGATGATGTATTTCTGTTGCCGCTATAACAACAAATACTAAAAAAACATAATAAAATAAATATTTAAGGGGGCTCCCATACAGCAAACGTGATTTTTTTGCCGTTTCTATAGATAGTGGTCAGGAAACCTTCGAGCGCGAGTTCGACTCGCACTTGGCTTGTTTTATTTTATTTGGTTTCATGCACTGTGTTTCATAAAAATGAATAAAAAATGAAAGGCATGAAAAATTCGTAGAGAGGAAAAATAAATGCATATCGACCACACTTCACCAGCTGTGGAGCCGAGGAATACTTTGCGGCCGTGGGGAATGAGAAATAAACGAGCTTATGAAATAACCAAAGATCCTGTACACTTACCACTTTTTAAAAACGCCATAGATACCTACTACTATTGCGATTATGTAAAAATGTATTGTCATTTCACTTCATTATCATGAAATGAAGATATCAAAAGATAATAAAGAGTTTTTAAATACTTTACTTACCATTTAAAAACCGTTTAACAACCTACATTATTAAATCTACAGTAACATTCAATCAATCTGCCTAACCTTTTCCCAACTATGTTGGGGTCGGCTTCCAATCTAACCGGATGCAGCTGAATACCAGTATTTAACATGCAGCGACTGCCTATCTGACCTCCACAACCCAGTAACTGGGTAATACGATACCCTTTGGTAAGACTGGTTGTCAGACTTTCAGGATTCTGCCGAACTGTAACGACTGTCAAAGATCCACGAATGACAGCCGGGACAAATGGCTTAAAGTGCTTTCCGAGGCACGGAGGAGTCTCGGTATGTTAAGATGGCCACCCATCTACTGGACTGATTTAAAAAATTCTTTCACCAGTATTGTGCTGTATTTATCACTGAATAACATAGTCGCGGGTGCAGCCGCTGGCGGAAGCTAGTGTCGAATAATTACAAAATTCTACATTTCCAAACGATGTGACGTGAACATACTCGTAGTACCTAATATTTACATTTACGACAAAAACTAATTCTTCAATTTCAGGCACGAACAGGGTACATTCATGTACACGATACCCTTCTATCACAATGAAGTCACAGCCAGCAGGATGTACAGTGGACGAGCATGGACAATATACCGTACACAATGGCCCACAGTGGCCCTTGATGCGACACTAAGCTGTGTTATCAGACAGGTTTATATGGCTTGGAAAAACTATATATTAAAGGCACGAGACAGTTAGTTGTAGTGTGCGAGGTTTCGGAGTAAATTCAGATGTAGTGTTTGTCAGGGACAGTAAGATGATCTAAGCTTCCATTTGTTATAGAATTATAAAAAAATATGTCAAATAACGCGTAACATCACTCTCACACAATTAGCCAGGTATTCTAAAAGTTCCAACTAATAGGCGATAGAGGTCGAGTAGGCCATTTACCGGATACATAACCAGACATCAAGCCAGGCATCGAACCTAGAAAATCTTGGTAACAGCATTTCTAATATATCTATCACGTCTCTAGTTTTCACAGCCGTGGTATTCTGAGGAAAATGATGTTTTATTTATTTTAAACATAAATATGGAGGACATACGAAGGTTCTACAAAAATAAAAACAAGCGCGGCTGACCTACTTCGCGATACTTCCCAATTAAATTCAAAACTTCGTATGAACTGTCTCGTATATTGGATGCAAACGATGGTTGTGTAGTGCAGTGAAAACAATGGTCTAAGTTAGGTTAATACAGGCAAGCGTTTCGCATCGTCACACATACCTGAGAAGCGGCACTGATAGGTATATTTTTCTTACCACGTCACGTAGTGCTGATGTGCTAAACCACCCGAAAATTTATCTCAGAGGTTTTTTAAACGATTATAGGCGACTTGAAAAGATGAATCCTAGTTGATTATTTCGAAATAATAACAATAGTGGTCTTACAATAGTGGTTCATTATTGATTTTTTCTTTATTTGGGTAAAAACCTTGAATTCATATTCAAGATTCATTCAGCTAAGATAGATTTTATATATATATTATACATAATTTTATAAGTATATAATTCAAAAAAACCGGCCAACTGCGAGTCGGACTCGCGCACGAAGGGTTCCGTACCATAATCTATAAAAACGGCAAAAAAATCACGTTTGTTGTATGGGGCTCCCATACAACATTAGTATATAACGACAGTACATTATTGTAATTTACAACAGTATATTATTGTAATTTCAATGGTGAATTTTAGTTGGACCACTGCTTTAACTTCTCTGTGACCCCATCACGCTTAGGGAAAAAAACCTCGTTTAAAATCAAACGGGTACAGTACGCAAAATACAAACGTGCACTCTATGGAAATACTAAAATAAAAATATAAGTTGCTTGCTTCATGAAATATTAATGTCTTATCGTCATTGCTGTACGTATATCTACTGTATAATACGGCAAGTTTACTGTAAGTGCTTCTTCAAATAGTATTGGCACTTATTTATTTAGAGAGCTAGCACTCAACATCACATAACTTAACTTATTTTTAAAGTTTTTTCTTTTTTATCGAACACCCTTTTTACAGGTAAGTGTAATGTTACTGTTGGCAACACAACATTTAGTTTAAAATAGTTTATAATCTGTCATCCGTGACTACTGTCAATGTCACTTTATAGTCTGTGATTTTATTTTACTGTACAAGAGAGAACAATTAAAGAAACACGTTTTTGAATCCGATCTGCACTTTTAATATAATTATCACATTTACAAGTTTCCCAACATGGTCCTTCGAGCGATTTTATACTAGTCCAGTGAAAAATCAGTGCATTCGTGTAGAAATTGGATAAGAAAAGAAACCCACGCCGGTCGACGGAAAGGAACGGGCGAGTCCATTTTTAATCTTTAAAGAGGACAAGTCTACAACGCTCCAAAAAAGTTCTAGCGATCGCCGCGTTCGAGTATTCTCTATAATCCTGCGAAGAAATCTAAGCTCCAATTTTGGTTAGCCAGCGTGCAGCGAGCATCAACTTCCGGGGACGCCGACTTCGATTCGTCACTGCCAAGCAGGACGCATCTGATTGGCTCACGTGGCATCACGCCACCTCAACGAGCCAATCAGCGACGGGCAAGTCCATCGCGTTCGTTCGAGCACTGGAGCAAGCGCCGCCACGCCGCCGCGCACCGCCCGCCGGACGGAACTCGGAAGGAAGTTTTCAAATCGCAACGCGTCCCAACCGCTATATATTTTTCATTAGGTCGTGCAGACATTCAAAACGACGTTCTTGTCTTCTTGTGCGGTCAAGATAATTTCATTTTCAGTTTTCAACAATGCCAAACGAACAAATAAAAACGCTCATCAGGAAGAGAGCGTCAATAAAAGGCTCAATAACAAAGATTGAAAACGTATTCAAAAACACCGAGGAACATAAGTTCTCTAAACAGGCGTTAATCATACAAGAAGAGCGTCTTCGAGATGCATTCCAAAAATACGAACAATTCTCGTTGGAGATATGCGCCTTAGAAGAACCTGACCCCGATGCCAACCTCGATGCCGACGATGATGTGGCAGAAAGGTATACCAGACGCTCACATTCATCAGAGAGTTATTAGAAAAAATTAATAGTGAATCCAAAGGTAAAGATGAGTGTGTTACAAGAAACTTCAATACTAAGTTACCTACCATAAATGTACCAACGTACTCTGGTAAGTACTCCGAGTTCAAGCCGTTTATACAACTCTTTGATTCACTCATACATAGTAACATCAGTTTAGATGATGTGCAAAAATTTTTTTATTTACGTTGTTTTCTGCAAGAGGAACCTCACGATCTGGTTAAAAATCTCACCTTGTCTGCTGAGAGTTACCATGAGGCCAGAAAAATTCTATTCGATAGATATGACAATAAGTATAAAATTACAAATGAACACATACACATTTTGTTAGATATTGTACCTATAAATAAGTCGACAGCAAGTAATATAAGAAACTTTGTATCCGTTGTAAAGCAACAATTGGCTGCCTTAAAAAACCTAGGCCATTCAGTTGATCAATGGGATCCAATAGTACTTTGCATTCTGACCAGAAAGTTAGACTTATTATGCAGTAGGGAATTCCAATTAGCTCGAGTACAGGATCCCACAGTTGCACACCTTATTGATTTTCTAGATAAGCGTGCTCTTGCACTTGAGAATGCAGAGCGGCCACCGGAGAAATCACAGTCAACTTCGAAGGTGGCTCATGTGGCAGCTGTGAAGAAAGATAAGCCAGATGCAGGGGCTGCTGCGGAGACGGTAGGAACAAGAAGCTGCTTGCTCTGTAAGTCAAACCATAAGCTTTTTACTTGTCCACAATTTAAACTTATGTCTGCAAGTGATCGAATCAAGTTTGCAACATCTAACAAAATTTGTGAGATTTGTTTAAATTCTCACAGTAAAAAATGCAGATATCACTTTAAATGTGATGTTTGCAAGGAAGGCCACAACACAATGCTTCATGAAGATAAAGCATCGTCTCCAGTAACATTGATGTCCGAGGCTGCCTCCGAGCAAGTACTGTTGCCTACAGCACAGGTAAAATTATTAGCGAGCAACGGTACTGAGGTTCATGTCAAGGCTCTTCTAGATACTGGTTCACAGGCATCTTTTGTGACTAGAGAACTCACAAACCTATTAAAATTACAAATTGATACAGCCAACACTCCGGTTATCGGTATAGGCAATACTTTAAATAAATTAAAGGAGAAGGTCAACTTGGAAGTACATTCCCTCACTCAGAATTTTAAAATTTCAGTTACATGTTACTTATTGGATAAAATAACTTCAAAGTTACCACAAAGAAAGTTTGACTTAAATGACTTAGTTTTACCTCCCAAACTTATGTTAGCTGACAAGAAGTTCAATGAGCCAAGTAACATACACATTCTATTAGGTGCTGACATATTTTTCCAGATCCTGCTGCCGCCTGAGCCTCAAGTTCTTCCGTACAGTTTGGAGGCAGCTGATGGCAGTGTCAGATCTAAAGCTCCATTAATAAATACAAGACTTGGTTATGTAATTGCAGGTAACATACCTACACAACACACACAGCCAGTCGTCACTTTATTTTGCAAAAAATGTGATTCTGATTGAAATAAATCCATTGTTCAGTTTTGGAAGTGTGAAAGTGTTCCAGAGACCTTTCCAGAGACACATTCTGAGCATGACTTGTGTGAAAAGATATTTTGTGAAAATGTTGAGCAAGATACAAAAAATAATAAAATTCAAGTAATCTTGCCACTGAAGTTACCATTAGATTCAATCAATCAAGCTTTAGGAGATTCATTATATTTAGCATTAAAAAGATTTCATAACTTAGAACTTAGATTTAAAAAAGATCCTAATCTTTTTATGTTATACAAAGATTTCATTTATGAATATTTAAAACAAGGTCATGGTACACTAATTGATATCAGTCAATATAATTTATCTACTGATCCAGTGTACTTTTTACCACATCACCCTGTGCTTAGGTTAGATAAAAAGACTACAAAATGCAGGGTTGTATTTGATGGTTCCATGAAAACCAATACAAAAACATCTTTGAATGATTTATTACTTAATGGTCCTGTAGTACAAAAAGAATTGGTAGATGTCTTAATGCTATTCAGAGTTGATGAATATTTTTTTATAACAGACATCAAAAATATGTTTAGAAATATAAAAATACATTCAAAACACAGGTCATTACAAAATATATTATGGAGAGACTCTCCAAACGAAAGTGTTAAATGTATTCAATTAAACACAGTTACTTATGGTTTAAAGAGTTCATCCTATCTGGCAACTCGATGTTTAAAAATGTTGGCAGAACAATACCAGAATGAATACCCTGTAGCTGCTTTTATCATAAATAACTCTACATATGTTGATGACATTCTTTTTTCTGAAAAATCAGTAGTTAAATTATCAGAAGCAAAAAAACAGTTAAGCAGTTTGTTAAGTTTAGGAAGTTTTCAGTTACACAAATGGGTTTCAAATTCACCAGACTTATTAAAAGAAATACAAAAAGATCAACAACATTTTGATGAGATTGATCTAGAGAAGAATAATTCATCTTTAAAAACATTAGGTATGAACTACAATATTAAGTTAGATTCATTCATTATATCGAGTCCAAAAACTGTTGATAGCATGCCTCAATCTAAGCGTGAAATTCTTAGCTTTATAAGTGGATTCTATGACCCACTAGGTCTTGCTGGACCTATTGTGGTAAGTGCAAAGGCTATAATGCAACGCTTATGGCAAGAAAAATTGGACTGGGATTCGGTGCCAAATTGTGAATTGCTACAGCTCTGGCACAAGTTTTATAATAGCTTGCTTACAATGAAACCAATGCTTATACCGCGACATATAAGTGTGCATGACACAAGCTTTACACAAATTATAGGTTTTGCTGATGCATCTAGCAATACTGGTTATGGCTGTTGTGTATACCTAAGAGTCGTGGATTCAGTAGGCAATGTCAAAATATCCTTACTTTGTTCAAAATCGCGAATAAATCCTATCAATCAGAGTTTATCAGTTCCTCGACTTGAACTTAATGCAGCTCTGTTGCTTGCAAAGCTTGTTAGTAGAGTTCATAATGTATTGACTGTTAAAATGCAAATACAGGATGTTATACTTTATTCTGACTCACAAATAGTATTAGCCTGGCTCAAAACTAACATAAATACACTTAAGGCTTATACAGCTAATCGCGTTAAGGTCATCTCACAACTTACACAAAAATACACATGGTCATATGTTAGCTCGAACGAGAACCCCGCCGATTGTCTTAGCCGAGGAGTCATGCCAAACGAGCTAGCCGATCATGATCTGTGGTGGAAAGGCCCAGCGTTTCTGGATTTACGTGAGTACAAGCCACAATTAAATTTAATTTCACCACAGGATTTACCAGAGATTAGCGCCGACTCTGCATGCTTAAGTACAATGCTTTGTGCTACTTCTGGTGAGCAATCGTTATGTCTCGATTTTCTTGAAAAATTTTCTGATATCAATAAAATGATAAGAGTTTTAGCTTACATCTTACGTTTCGGTCAGAATGCAAAGTCAAAAATCTCAAAAAATAAACTTAATTATATTACAACTCAAGAACTTAATCGGTCATTGTCAATGATTGTAAAATATGAACAACAAAAGTATTTGTCAGAAGATATTCATGTTCTAAAATGTAATAAAACTATTGTTAAAGGTAATTTAAAACCGTTATGTCCGTTTATTGATGACAGGGGTTTGGTTCGCGTGGGTGGTCGATTACAAAATGCCTCTATTCCTTATACACAGAAACATCCCATTGTTTTACCTAAGGATTCGCGTATCACTAAACTAATTATTACAAGTGAACATTTAAAAAACCTCCATGCGGGTTCAAAGCTTGTTCTGTCATCAATAAACCAAAGATTCTGGATTGTGAATGGTCTAAGACAAGTTAAGAAAGTGTTACATAGATGTACTGTTTGTTTTAGATTAAAAGCTGAATCAGCTAAACAGTTAATGGGTTCTTTGCCGCCAGATAGAGTCAATGTATGTCGCCCCTTCCAAAAGGTTGGGTTAGATTACGCAGGTCCGATCCCACTAAAAATAGCCAGGATCAGAAAACCTATAATCTCAAAAGGTTATGTTTGCCTATTTGCGTGCTTTGTAACCAAAGCTATCCACTTGGAGCTGGCCTCTGATTTAAAAACAGAGACTTTTATAGCCTGCCTAAATAGATTTATTTCGCGACGTGGATTGCCCACAGACATATATAGCGACAACGCTTCAACCTTCAAGTGCGCAAGGAACCAATTAAACGAATTACACAACTTGCACAACTCAAAAGAGGATTAATTTTCATTTTCTGCCTTGCTACTCACCTGTCTTCGCTGGATTGGCAGAAGCTGGTGTCAAAAGTGTAAAATACCACTTAAAGAGAGTGTTACTAAAGTCTATTCTTACTTATGAAGAACTGTATACTGTTCTATGCCAAATTGAGTCTAGTTTAAACAGCAGACCTCTCATGCCATTATCTAATGATCCAAACGATTATTCTTGTATTACTCCAGGTCATTTCTTAATAGGAACTGCTTTAAATACTTATCCTGAGCCTAATGTAAACATTGTAAAACAATCTCAATTTTGGAAAATTTGTAATGAGATAAAAATGTCATTCTGGAAGGTTTGGAGTAAGCATTATTTAAATTTGTTACAATCTCGCCCTAAGTGGCAAGACAGTCAACCTAATTTAAAAGTAGGAACATTGGTGATCCTAAGGGATGATAATTTGTCACCACTATACTGGCCCCTAGCCAGAGTCATAAATACTTACCCAGGTAGAGATGGTAAAGTGAGAGTAGTTGAAGTCAAAACTGCAAATGGCCATACACATAGAAGAGCTGTAATGAAAGTTTGTGTTCTACCGCTAGAATGTAGTAGTGTATAAGAAAATTATTATTTTGTCAGCATAATAAGATAAAAAGTCTTAGTTTTCTTGATATTAGTATCTTTGTGTTGTATTGTCAACTTGATATGTCTATTATAAGGATTTTTTAATTTTTTTTTGTATACTTCAACAATATGTAGTTACTTCATCTTTCAGTTGCCCCGGCAATATGTTGGCAACACAACATTTAGTTTAAAATAGTTTATAATCTGTCATCCGTGACTACTGTCAATGTCACTTTATAGTCTGTGATTTTATTTTACTGTACAAGAGAGAACAATTAAAGAAACACGTTTTTGAATCCGATCTGCACTTTTAATATAATTATCACATTTACAAGTTTCCCAACAGTTACCTCATTTAATGCTAGCAAGCCTTTTTTTCCTTCTTTTTGAGGGTGGGAAATCATCAAATGACTTCTCCCGCTCTGGGCGGAGCGGGAGGGCGTGTCAGACTTTTACTGACTAAAACCCACCCGTGTTCCTTCAGTTGCCTATTGCCAATGTCCCGGTATCCCTTTCGGACTTTCCCGCAACCCTGGCAGGAATGCTAGCAAGCCTGCTGTATTAATAATTATCTCTTCAAAAACATAGCATCATACAGCTAAGGCAGAGGTGTACCTTACTATACCAACATCTCGCCAGTTAAGTTCAAGTCCCATGTAATAGGAGGCGAGCTTATTATCTCTTCATACATAATATAATAATCACCCTGTAACGTTCCCTCTACTGGGGCAGAGACTTTCACTACAAAACAAAAACTTCTACGTAAACTATTTTAGAAGAGGCTTCACATCTAAGAATTCGAATTCGAAAACACGATATCTGGCTAGCTATACCAATATCTTAGCCATAATAGGACATATTTTGCGACTCGTAACGCAAGAAAAACCAAAAAATACAGCAGATAGCGCAGGTGCTTCTTCCGCAGATATTTACATAATTACAACCACAAAATACTACGACTTTATCCTCCAGACGACGCGGTTGCTGTGCAACCCGAAAAGTGGCGGCGACTTGCAAGCATCGTCGCATGTTTGGAAAGCAATTTCACAAATATGCGAATATTTTGCTCCGTATGTGGGTACTGGGTCGCCATTCTATTGTAACAGCTCTGTTATTGAACACTGCGTTGTGGAAAACATGGGAGGATTACTAATACTTTTAATTTATTTGAGTAGTGACCGGATTTTTAAATCTTTCTCAATTTTGAGTTGCCGATAGGTTCTGTGCTGGCACTATAAATTGATTTGTAGGACAGAAACACATACATAAGATCACGTCTGTAATTCCTCCCACATTTCGCCAGTTGCGTTTAAACACAACTGGCGAAATGGGACCTACGGACCTATAGGACCTATTACATCGGACTTAAGTCCCATGTAATAGGGGCGAGCCAATGTCCATCAACCGGCCATAAATCCAGACTCCAGGCTGCTACTGAGAAATCTCTGACGGAAAAACCCAACAGCACTTTGCCCGACTTAGGAATTGATCCTTGGACCTCATACTCAGCAGTAGCGCTTGTGACTAACGAGGCACCCAAAAGACAGAAATACTTTAAAAAGATTCCTACATCCCAACATTACTGGTAATACGTGAGTGCACTACAGAGGAAGACCTCTGCCGATTCGAGTGATGATAATGTTAAAGTTTTAAACGTCAAAATGTCGTTCGAGAATTTGGCCGGTTCGGATTTTAGACTTTCTTGAACGCTGAATAATGAAAAACGATTTGATTTTATTTATGAAACCGTTGAACGTACAAAACAGTTATATTTATGCATATTTTTACCAACGTAAAGTAAGGGAAATTGATTGAATGAAATTGAAAAATTGAAACTTCAATATTACCTCAATACTCCAATCCAACTGTAATTTTTGACAGTTGTACGAAATGGGTATACCACGGTAAATTGACGTGGGGTGTCAATTTGCTTAACAATTAATTTTCCTGACTGGCTAAAAGTAACAAATACAAAGCGTACAATATTCGTGCGTGGCAATATGTATTGTTCCAGGTATTTTGCAAAAAATGGTGAATATTCATTTCCCGTTCACGTTCCTGCGAATGTCAGTTTTTGGCCTTAGGCTTTCATTCTGGAATACGGTAAAAAACAGCTGCCAAAAAACCATTTAATGAAACTCAAAACATTGTCTTGTACAGTGAACCGCACGTCAAAGTAACAAAAAAGGTGGCCTCAAATACTATTAAAACTCCGTGTTACCTCTTAAGTGCGGTCGACTGTACTTTAATTGATGGAAAACCTACTAAGCCTTCCCATATACAGGCGCGACGCGACGACGCGACGCGATTATTGTAGAACAATTTCTGTAAAGTTTTTATAGAATTTGTCCTACTAGAATCAATCACGTCGCGCTGTCGGGTCGTGCCTGTCTGCGGGAGCCTAAACTGTTAGCATAATTTTAGTGTTAGGTACTCTAAAAGCTTCGTGCTCTTACAGAAAGTACCGCGGCTAATAAAAGGCGTAGTTTAAATGTTAACTTTGGATTATTATTTCTATCATAAAACTACTATGTTAGCATCATGATGGCCGCTGCCTGATCTCCGAGCGGACCCCTTTCTCATTTTTTCTATTCTTCTAAATATGAAATGTGTGTTTATCTCTTAATATACATGTTCAACAAGAGGGTGGTCTAATCCTGCGCGAATGTTTGGCATACAAACAAAAAAATCAAATAAAATTAGTTTTCTAAAAGGTGATGAGCAGTTGACATTAGGCTATTGTAACATTTGTAACTTAGATAAATTACAAACTGACCCACTAAAAAGCGAGAAATAAAAACTTTTTTACATGTAAGGATGCAGTAAAGAAAACAGAAAGAAGTGAAGAGAGAGAGAGAGAGGAGAAGGAGAGACAGGGTAGAGGGAGAGTGTGAGAGTGGAGTGAGAGTGAAGTGTGTGAAGTTTTATCTAGCAGCTGTAGTTACTGCAGAGGTTCAAAACAAGAGAGCGATCTAATCCTCCGCGAATGGTTGGCATACAAGCAAAAAATCAAATAAAATTAGCTGGCGAAACTTCACAGACTTAATATCCTTAAGTAAGTATCCTTAAGTCTGTGAAGTTTCGCCAGCTAATTTTATTTGATTTTTTGCTTGTATGCCAACCATTCGCGGAGGATTAGATCGCTCTCTTGTTTTGAACCTCTGCAGTAACTACAGCTGCTAGATAAAACTTCACACACTTCACTCTCACTCCACTCTCACACTCTCCCTCTACCCTGTCTCTCCTTCTCCTCTCTCTCTCTCTCTTCACTTCTTTCTGTTTTCTTTACTGCATCCTTTGGGTCAGGTCACACTCTACAAGCTTTGTAATATTATAACGCCATATTAACTTAACAATAAAATCGCATAATCAAGATTTACGTCCCACTATTTTGTTATATCGCCATGATTTTTATATCGTTCATCATAAAACTGTACGGTTTAACATTTTATTGCCATGCATTTCAATGTTTTAGTACTTGTAGTTCAACTCGGCAACCATTTGGTTTCCAGTGGTGCCTTCTGTGCAAAATTTGTGGTGCACTCATGGATCCATTTAATATTTGAAATGGATCCATGAGTGTACCACAAATTTCTCTAAAAATAATCGCTCTAAAAAACCTTTAAAATTAGGGGTTGGAAACCAGCGCGAGAGGGGTGATTGCGTTACACACAGACAATGGCAATCTATGGCAATGCCTTTCATTTTGACAGATCAGCCACTTTTTTTAAATCTATGAATCAATTACCTAAAAAAAACCCTCGAATTGTGATTGAAAGTGTGTTATGCAATTAGGGTGCTGGCCTACCACCAAATACTGCTACTCCCTACTTTTCCATATTTACCTTTAATGATCCAAACCTAATCCTATATTGGTATGTCATTTTAATTAAACTACCCCCAAAATCACAATTTATCCGTATCTATAAATTTATTTGTTTAAGATTAATTTTTCGACCAGCGACCCTGCCCGGGCAACACAAAAACAATATTGGATTAATTTCTAAACTAATTCAGTTTCGTTTGGGTCTGTTCTCTCAAGTCTAATTCATTATAAGGAGCTTCACAGTCGAGTTGTTACACAAACTTCTGTATACTTAAGGAGTTGGATGTATTCAGCGGTTGGCGGTTGCAATCCCCCGTAATGCAGTTTTATTCTTTGTCTTTCAGTTTTCTCAGTTTGTGGTACTTTTAGTTAGAAAAGCTGCTAGTTTTAGATTTTTATATTGGGTCCCCACCTTTGAAATTGGCTTTTTTTATCACAAATAGAGGACCTCGTCACTTCTATAAAATTTTCATCAATTGCTTGATCGAATAATGACCATCATAGACCAATAAAAAAACCTTATTACATAAAGTTTTCTGAATATAAAAAATACCTTAAAATTTTTCCAAACGTCAAACAATATCGGACTGGACCGACTGCAAGTCTCAATAAAACGGATAAAGGAGCTGCGTTTTTTAGATACTTTGTGTATTTATTTCAGGCATCCTTCACATCATTACCATTTTATTACTTAACTTTTTTACATGTAATCATAGACCATTTTATAAGTTCTTTAATTTTGTATTTGATTGTACATTTACAATCTAATACATTTAAAGGTCTTAGCAACTAACAATACAAATAAATATCAAAACAAAAGGACACTAAGTACTCGTCCGCATCGCTGTCATCCGGAAAGGTGCCCAGAAGACTGGCAGCATTGCCACGTTGAACGGCATTGCTAATTCTGTGGCCAAACTGCGTTGCCAATATTCAGTACCTACTTAATTCAGATTTTGAAGGGACAAGAAATAAGTAAAGAAGACAATCTTTATAATAAAGATTGACTTCTTTATGCGTCACTTTCCCTTCCCCTTTAAGATGCGCGTTCGAACCGCGCGTTTACCGGCTAAGTCCGACATCACCCTTCGATCGTATATTATCTTGTTTCGATGTTTTATGATACCCAAACTGATTCGTGAGAGTTGTGATCGCTTACAGTTTATGTGGTCCATTTTATTGCTCTGACTTGTACATCTCGATTGTAAGCAACTTTGTTTGCTGTCAAGAGTAGTGTTTGATGTACTTGCTTGTGTATGTTTGGATTGTGTATTGCTTGTGTGTAAACCTTGTATATTTATATACAACTAGCTGTTGCCCGCGACTTCATCTACGGACCAGGATGAAAAGTAGCCTATGTCCTTCTCCAAGTCATGCTCTACCCATGTGTCAAATTTCATCCAAATCCGTTCAGCCGTTTTAGCGTAATGGCGTGACCAAGGGAAATAGATTATTTTGCTATGAAAAAATTATCGCAATAAATGTATCTCAAGGACGAAAGATGATGCTTCAACAAATATAGGTAGGCGGCCGTTCCATGTAACATATTGATATTCAGATACACCTGGTTAGATAGGAAGCCGACCTCAAGACAGTTGAGAAAAGTCAGGCAGATGATGGAGATGAATCTATAACGTGGATGGATTTTAAATGCATCTTGATAGTAAACCTTATCAGTTTCACATAAGATGAGAGAAATATAATACCTCTGAACATCTAATGAGGGAATATGTGTTGGCAATGAATGAGCTGGTGAAATCACAAACTAACAACTGTGAGCAGTGTCAAACACCATCCAATGTACATACACCGGACCAATCATTGACAACATGCAATACCACCTTACCACAACCCTGTGTTGATTTGACACTTCCTGTTATGAATAGTTCAAATAAACAATGTAAACTAAATGAACAAAATGATATTGTATTATTTTGCGATGAGATTGGAAAGGACTTAGGCCACTTGTTGACAGATGAATATCCAGGGCACTCCATAATAAATTATTGCATGCCTGGTTGTTCCTTATTTGATATCATGAAAGAAATTATTAAATGTAATTTTAACAAGGATACTACTTTATTAATTTTTATGGGTAATAGGGGAAATGTGAACAAAGGAGAATTGCTCCAATATTATAGGACATTGTGTAATCTTAGTTTAAGAAAAATTGTGTTGTTTACATTCCCCTATAGTAACAGCTTGCCACAGGAAGAAAACAACATAAGATTTGAAATTAATATGTCATTACATAATTGGACATTCAATAATAATCTGTTCCATCTGGTAGATACTAACAATTATGTTAGTAATAATTTGATTTTGACAAGAGATAGATATAATATTGTTATGTACTATCTTTCTAACTATTATAAAAGACAGATAGCTGTGTCGCTATCATATTTTTTTCCATTTCAGCCAAAAACTTGGCTAAACAACTTGCTTCTTTTGAGCAACGCAGTGACATTTTAAATAATTCTGCCAATAATTTGGCAACAACTAATGACATTGATTATCATTTAAATTAGAAATTAGGACAACAGAGGAAACCTCTTGCATAATAAATGAAGAAAATATAAATACTGGTTTAAATCATCAAAATGTTTCAAAAAGTTCTTTTGTAATATCATCTCACCCATCAAATTGTAATCTAAATAAATATAATAATAATACTCTAAAAATTGTTCATCAAAATATACAGGGTGTGATAGGTAAGGAATTAGAATTGGAGCTGTTTATGAACTGTAGTTTTATTGATATCCTATGTGTAACCGAACATTGGTTAAAAGTCCACCAGTTCATGTTCAGCTTTAACAACCACCAGGTTGCCAGCTCATTCAGCAGAGTTAATATGATACGTGGTGGCTCCCTAATAATTGCTCGTAACAATATTAAATTTAAAGAACGTAAAGATATTGTGAGCCTCTCTGTCGAGCGAGTTATTGAAATAGCATGCATTGAGCTTGAGCAGTTCATTGTAATGAGTGTGTACAGGCCCCCATGTGCTTCATATGATATTTTTGAGAAATGTATGGAAGAAGTATTATTAAAGACTTCTAACAGTAATAAAACAGTTGTTGTCTGTGGAGACTTCAATATCAATATACTAGAAAAATCTGCTACAGTAAATAAGTTTATAACTCTATTAAAGTCGTATAACTTATACAATACATTCTCTGAGCCGACTAGAATAACTGCCACTAGTGCTACCTGTATTGACAATATTTTTACGAACTTAAGACCTTCTAGCCATTTAATTATAAATGAGTTGGACTCTGATCACTGTGGCCAGTTAGTCACTTTCCCTCAGAAAATAGTCAGAGCTCAAAGGAAACTTGTGAGTTTTGTTCCTGTAAACAAGAATCGCTTAGGTCAATTTAGAAATAATTTAATGGAAAAACTACCGGGTTTGCCTTATCACGACGACCCGGATCAAGCTTATACATTACTATTTAACCTAATCAATTGTGAGTTTAGAAAAGTTTTCACCTCAAAAACATTGCCTGTTTGTGACCGCGTTATATTTAGTGATTGGGCTACGACGGGTATTTACAAGAGTAGGCAACGGTTATTTGAATTATATCATGAAAAAACATATAACCATGATGAAGCTTTTAAAGAATTTGTTAAAAAATATTCCAATACTTTTAAACGAGCCTGTTCCTTAGCAAAAACCATACACATTAAAAATAAAATAAAATCTTCTGGAAATAAAATTAAAACCACTTGGAATATTATTAATTCAGAAACGGGAAGAACGACAGTGCGGAATCGTGACTTCCATCTAAAAATCAATGATGTAGATATTAAGGCAGACGTGGAGGTGGCGACTGAGTTTGAAAATTTCTTTACAAATATTCCCATTTTAACAACCAAAACTCTATCATCATCGTCCTCCACGTCTGCTTATTCAATACTAAAAGAATGTGTACCAGAATGTGACAAGCTTTTTGCATTCACAATTATTACTGCCAAAGACATTTTAGAATCTTTTAAAAATCTTGATGTAAAAAAAACTGCTGACCTTTGGGGGTTGTCAGTACATACCATGTCTTCAATAATTGATGTTATTTCACCCTTTTTAGCAATTGTTTTTAACTCTTGTATTGCATCTGGTGTATTTCCTGATCTGATGAAACTTAGTAAAGTGATTCCATTGTTCAAATCTGGCAGCACAACTGATCCTACGAATTTTCGGCCTATTTCGATATTACCTATTTTGAGCAAAATCTTTGAAAAATTAATTTTAAAACAAATGTTAGGACATTTCAATGCACATAATTTACTACATCTGAAACAGTTTGGTTTTACAAAAGGTCGTTCTACTACAGACGCGGGCGTGGAATTACTAAAGAGCATATTCGAGGCCTGGGAGGAGTCGCAAGATGCTCTTGGCATTTTCTGCGACTTGTCCAAGGCCTTCGATTGCGTACATCATGATACACTCATCAGGAAACTGTACCACTATGGTATGAGGGACAAGGCTCTCGAACTTCTGACTTCTTATTTGAATAACAGAATTCAGAGGGTCGATGTTAATGGCAAGAGATCTGCAGGATCTGCGGTCACTATGGGCGTTCCACAGGGTTCAATTCTAGGTCCATTCTTATTTCTAATTTATATAAATGACTTACCTTATCATATAAGGGATAATAACAAGATCGTATTATTCGCAGATGACACTTCGCTCATTTTTAAAATCAAACGTCAGTTAGTCAACTTTGAACAAGTCAACGATGCACTCTCTAAAGTTGTGCATTGGTTTAATGTAAATAATCTACTCCTGAATGAAAAAAAGACTAAACTGATTAAATTTTCAACGCCAAATGTCAGGCAGCTAACTACCAATGTTCAAGTCAATGGAATAGAGTTGGACCCTGTTGAGTCAACGGTTTTTCTTGGAATAACTATTGACGGCAAATTACAATGGGGCCCACACATAGAAAAATTGTCAGGAAGGCTTAGTTCGGCCGCCTATGCTGTTAAAAAAATTAGACAGATAACGGACGTAGATACAGCCAGAATTGTTTATTTTAGCTATTTTCATAGTCTTATGTCCTATGGGATTCTTCTCTGGGGAACCTGTGCGGACATCAATAATATCTTTGTTTTACAAAAAAGGGCTGTTCGAGCCATTTACAACCTAGGTCCAAGAGATTCCCTTAGGGAAAAATTCAAAGAAATAGATATTCTGACTGTAGCCTCACAATATATATTTGAAAACCTGTTGTATGTACACAAGGATATATCAAATTTTAAGAAAATGTCCGATATTCATAGTATAAATACTAGGAATAAACACAATCTTGCTGTACATCGCACTCGTCTCCACAGAGTAGGCAACTCGTTCATGGGTCAATGTATACGCTTTTACAACAAACTTCCCATTGATATTAGAAACTTACCCATTAAACGATTTAAAAGCAGTATTAAAACCAAACTATGTAAAAAAGGGTACTATAAAATTTCGGATTATTTAGAAGACAGAAATGCATGGGATTGAGCTGCTCGCTCTGCTAAGCCTTGAAAAAACCCTAGAACTTGACATTTTAATTTTAATTAGTATCTAAAATCATTAAATTATACCAGTTTTATATACCTTCAAATTGACATTGTTGATTATTCTTTATACAACATGACATTATTACTTTGTAAAGTATTATTTTGTTTTGATTATTGTGAATGTGAGGACTATGTGGATCATTTTTATTTTTTTGCTCCTCTTTCCCTGTTTTAATGATGGTCTGGCAGTTTTGAGTACTTTCTGCGGCCTACCCAAATGTCCTTTTTTTGGTATTGTTCGTCGAGTCGTTGAGCTCCTTCAGCTCTGAGTTGAGCTCCTCGGTTACTGACAAATGCTTGCACTGACTGGACAGGTCCACTCAAATCTGTGTGGTTCTTTCCTCAAAAGACCATTTCAGACATTAATCTACATGGTCCTCATATGGCTTGACCAAGATTATGTCTGGACCTTAAAAGAGACTGCGACCTCTGAGTTTGTTTCGGCCTTTCTTCTCAGAGTAGTCAGATAGGAAACGCCGACCTCATCTAGCTTATTTTATTTTTTTAATAATATGACGTGTAAAAGTGATTGCGATATCCTATTTACAGAATAAACAATTTCATTTCATTTCATTTCATTTCATTTCATTTCGATGTTTTGAAGCTAAATAGGGAATTACAGTAAACATCTAAAGATAAGGAAACCTTTCACCGCCATCACTTTTTCGAACCATAACAAAACTACACAAAGGCTTGTGTAGTTTTGTTATGGATCCACGAAAGGTAAGCCAATAAAAAACATATGAATGTGCTAAGAACAAAGATGAAAGGGAATCTTTGGCTAGGGAGTTTAAACTAAACTTGTGGGATTTTGGACTTATTCAGAATATTTTGGCATACCCTAATTCAGAAAGAACTAAACGTATAATTTGTGGTTTAATGCAGAAACCTAGGCAGTAATTCCCATTCAGGCATTCTTATTTACGTTCTTATTATACGAATATTAGTGTGTAATAAAAATATAGTGTAATTATAGTTATAGTTTTGTGTAAAATAGAGTATAAGGTACAATGGGGTTGACGTATCCGTGTGGATAAAAACCCCCTATTAATAAAGAAAAAAAAAAAAAAAAACATTTAAACCACGAATTCAGCCAATCCAGAGCAGGACTCTACGAAATTATTCGTCTGTCAGTGACTTATGAGACTCCCGCTCCAATTGGAAGATAAATGTGTCGTTCATTGATGTGGACCGTGGTTGTCAAAGTTGTGAGAAAAAAATGAGCTATTTTATGGCTGTCTGGGTCCTTTATTTGGTATAAGAATTGGCTGGATGTCCCAATTTTTTGTAATGAAAAATGATTTATATCAATGTGGGTTGCATAATTATTATTTCTTTATTTATTTGCTTAATGTACACTCAGTTACAGACTAGGCTAAAACTTATGAGTACATGCCACTGTTAGGGCGCAGCAAATATTATTACATTTAACTTTTCAAGGTTAAATAGGTAGTTAACATTATATTGCATAGGTACCTTCTAGATATCAATATTACAAGATTCATTATTATTACTAAATAATAATCTAAAAAATAATCTCTTTCTAACATATTTTATTTTATTTACATTAAGTAAAGTCATTGAAATATATAGTAGTAACATTAATAAAATCATTTTATGCATACATACAATTATTATAACATTTGTGCTTTATTTTAGCTTCTTATCTTCCATAAACTCATTAATACTATAATAACTTTATTACTGGTACTCTTGTTAACCCTTCTAAGTAAATGAATCATGTTTGTGGTAAAATTGGGAATAGATTATTGAAGCGACGAACATTTTAGTCTCTTAAGACGATTCAGCAAACCCCTTTGGATGTTGCAGCGGTCTATATCTACATAGATGGCTGTTACCACTTGTAATCAGGTAAATCGGTAGCGTGTTTGCCAACCTATTACATGTAGTACATAAAAAAGTTTAAAAAATCTAATTATCGAGTATCGATAATGATCTATGTACAATGTACACCATGTAATTACGATGATACCTACCAAATAAAAATCCAACATAAAAATATTTGCTAATTTAAAAACCAATTAACACCACTCCATTATCTCCAAGCAAATTGAAAACAGTACCAAAACCACAAAAACCAATAATGTAAACAAGCCATAATAATACGAGACGTAATCGTAGATTCGTTTTAGATACGAATGATTTATGAGTCGTCGGCTTCCATCGGAAACGTCCCTTGTATGTCACGTAATGGATTCTGAAGACTCCCCAGGGAGGGATGGAAATGTTGAGGGCCGCTGTCATGGGATGTGCATAGTCGCATGTCGAATGCGAGAATTTCTCACTTAATGTAGCTGCGATTGTAAGTGTTATTCTAAAGCAAGCAAGCTAAGCAAGCAAGCTTCTTTTTCTTTGGGACTGTAGTAGGGAAGAGCGGGTCTATTGTGGGTTCTTGCGGTTCTGATTTCGAGTATGCTTTGACTCAAAGATATTTTTTTATATATTAGCCTCCACTGTCCCACTGCTGAGCAAAGGCCGCACGGTGGGTCCCTGAGGATAGACGGCGCCGCCGAGGCCGACCCAGGAAGAGATGGCGAGACGATCTAGACGCGTACCGCAAGGGTTGGATCGAGGTGGCCCTGGAAAAGAATGTTTGGAAAGATATTTTAATTGTTCAAAATGTGAAATAATAAAGAAATATTATTAGGTAATCATCTCTAAAAAACACTGCATTTTTTAGACATGCATTAATGGTAACTTGTGTTCGTGTTGGGAAACCGACCCCAAAATAGTTACTAAAGGCTAGGTAGATTGTTGTTGTGTTAAAATAATGTAATTAATTTCATCAAAATTATCTAAGTCAGTAGGTAAGTTAGAAATGTCGGTAGCTTACCTACGGGATCCGATTATCTACAGTAACCTTCTTGGTTCCAATTAAAAACGAACAAACACTCCAAATAAAATGATATGCTCCCCAAAAAATTACTTCAGATTATCCCAGAAAATAAAATCAGAAACTTAACAACTCGCTAAACAATCAGAAACTTTAAAATTAAATTCAGATTGCTCTCTCTGGGGCGGTATGACAAGATTGAGCATCTCTGTCATAGGACCTCAAGCCAAACTTTGCCACTTAGGTCTGCCTCACCCGTCAGATAGGTGCCGATCCGTCGACGGGCTGTCTTTCAACTTGGGCTACATTCAAATTTACTTCTACTTAGTTTAAGACATAAAAATATTTGTTTTTTGAGGCACAATTTTAGGATTATATTTTCAAATAATCAAAAATGATCCAAGCACAGCTTAGCTGTCTGTACGTCGCGTCACGCAAGTCCCATCCCCATCTTATAAAGGTTATTTATATTTTTGCAAATTGTGTTTTTGTGGAAAAAATCAAACAGGTAGGCCAAAAAATTCTCAATTTTGATTTAACAAATTCACAGTAAAGCCCATTGTCCACGGTAAAAGGTAGTCTGATTATTTTACTTGAAACAAAAATATCAAACAGCCAGTCTATTTTGTAAAAGAATCACCGTGAAAATGTACGTGAAGTGAGCTTGAAACTCACTTCACCTAAGTTTTAACGGTGAGATTTTTAAAGAATGTCACAGTGCTATATTTAAGTAAAATATCACCAAAACCTAGCGTGGCACGGAACCCTTTGAATTACACATTCAAGCAACTGACGAGTGTGTACTTTGTAGGCCTCGTCTGTGACCGTCTACCGTTGAAAACACGAAATAATATTGTTTTCTCTCTAAAATTCTGCGGGATTTATGAAAAGAATATTTTGAATGGCTACCTTACTTGTGATTTGTGCTTATATTTTTGTAGACTGATCAAAAAATAATTATTTCATGAATGAAGAAGCGAGTACGTTAAGGTTTTCTGTAGGAGTAATCTGGCATTGATGAAAACAGTTATCGATCGCCAAATCTTTAAATAACTACAATTATTTATTTATTTATTTATAGGAGAACCAACAGCTATAAATGATGGATAAAAACACTCTTAAACTTGTTAAATACTACTGCAAACTGTATGTTTAAGTTCTGAAACTTTAAATTTTAAGCCAATGACTTGAAAGTCGTTTTGAAGTCCTTTCGAAACTAATCGAGTAAAGAAATTAGCTAATGCTTGAAATTCAGTGGCAATAACTCTGTATCCTTTTGTCATGTTTACTCAAGGTACATGGGTATACTTTACCTTACCTTATAGGCTAATGAATAAAATAGAAACCTGACTCTATTTAGTAGGTAGCATAGTAGACAGATGTCGTATTTTCAAGAAAAAGACAAAAGAAATTGTAAACTAATTATGTCTTAAAATGATGCCCGAAAGTCTGACAACCAACAGTAACTAGTTGTCAGACTGGACAAGGTACCGCCTGGTGCGATACACGATACCCCTTGGTGCGACCGTGTTAACCAGTTAGGTCAGGGGGCCTTAAACGGCCACATTAGCAATTCCTCTAAAAGCAATTCATTTCCAGAATTTCCAGTTGTCATTAGCAATTCCTCTAATTTGACACAAAATCAATTCATAATGTGTGAACCATTTTACGAATCTCCAAAGAAAACTGTCAAACAAATGAATTATTTCGTAACATTCGGGCATTTCTTGCTACATTCGGGTAATTACAAAACAGCACTGCTAAGGAAAAGTATTATGACAATGGGACCTGTCATTTATAATAAAATACCTCATAGTTTTAAGGATTATTCTGTAAACATTTTTAAATCTAAGGTGACTGCACTACTTTTAGGCAAATGGTATTTATCAGTGAAGGACTTTCTAAATGATACTAATTTACCATGTAAGACATAAGTAATTATAATAAGTAGTAGTAGTAACTATAGTAAGTGACTATAATAATATTATTAATTGACTTCACTTTAATTTCTGTCTTGTTTTGTTGACATTATTTTGTTTGTATAATATTTATATTTATGCAAAAATTTGCACGCCGCCGTAAGGTAGACTGTAGCCGATCTCATTAATTTATGTACAACATCTTATACCTGTACCTACATTCATAGCAAATAAATTTCTGATTCTGATTCTGTAATATAAATCGCACTTAGATCATTATTATGAATTGTCAGTTTGTGACATTTTACGATGATTCATAATATTTTCCTATTATGATTCTGCCAAAGTGGCTGTTTAAAGCCTACTGCTCTGCTGTTGGTATCCGATTAGACTGGAAGACGTCCCCAATAAAATTGGAAAAAAGTTAGGCATATGATGATGATGAGTCGGAAATGAAGCGAAGACGTCTACACCTTTTGTATCGAAACAACTTTGTACTCAAACAGTTTCATTTTCAGTACAAATATAACTCTTGACTGAACTAAAACTTACAACGTTCTTCAGAGCTGCTGTACCTACAGATTATAGCGATCGTTGCAGCATCACTGCACTACACTAATCTACAGGGTCCTGACATGATCTGACCAAGACTGTGTCTGGACTTAAAAGAGACTGTGACCTCTGAGTTTGTTTCGGAGTTTAATCTCCATCCTCCTCATCTAGTTTTTAAAATACAGAAATAAATATCATTTAACAAGTTGCTTCCCTAAACTAACCAAAAATATCTGTTTTCAAACTCGACAACATCGCAAAAGTCAAAGCTCACAAATCCGTAGAACCATGCGGGGCACGTCACATTCATTTCAGCGTCTCGTATTTGCTGAGAAAAGCCACGATGCTCCTATCCGTAACCTTAGCCGGTTATTTTTTACCTAAGGTGTAGGCTTGATGTAAACCAAAGCGACATGGCACTTTTGCTGAGAAGATAGACAAATTGGATAGATTTTCGAAATATGTAACTACAGCCGACCGCGCATACCCGCGGTGGCCTAGCGTGATACGGAGTTTCAATATAATAAAGAGGCCAGCTTATACTGGTTTTGTTGCTACTGACGTGCGGCCTATTGGAAGAGGTCGCATATTATATATATGCACTGGCCTGTTACACATGCCTGTCACCGATTCAAATTATTATAGTTACGGCATTATGTTTTTGTAAGAAAGAAGAAAGAAAAAAAGGTTTATTTTATTTATTAAGGGATAATAAATAACTACAACATAAATATTACACATACGGTTAACAAAACTTAAGTATTAATGCTGCAGTCCACTGCATTATCCACAGATAAAACATATTTAATGGTTGCCACTAGACGAGCATATCCAAAAAAAGGAAACTAAAAGGTTGGGGGAAACATGCGTCACATCCACGCAAAACGGCTATCGCTCAGCATTATGCTGCGACCCTATGCAAGACAGAGCCCCAGCGCTGGTTTTCTGCGACAGCCGGCGCTGGCGTAATAACGTCGACCGGTGCGGCAAACTATTATTAGGACGCCGCGCCGTACCGGTACAGCGTGCCTACTTTAAGAAAAAAATAAAAATAAGTAATATAATTGTAATGTAACTGTGTGTGTACTGTGTCACTTGACTTGTGAAAAATATTGACCACGAAATATACTTAGTACCTAATTATCAGTCCACTGCTTATGATTGCCTCTATTTTCCATTACGACCTACTGTTCTTAAATTCACTACACTAAATCATTACCATTCTTTAAGTTATGATCAATATTTATTTGGAAGTATGCTTGAAGTTTTATGAGTTTTATATAGTGACCACGAGTTTGGGCTGCCTTCATTAAAGTATATAGGATAGTTTTCAGTTTATCCATTTCTTAGACAACATTGATTAATAAAAATAGTGGAAAGCACTGATAGTATTATATATTATGGTGTGTGTATTCATACACGAAATCTCCTAAGAGGAAAAAAATCAGCTGTTCCCTACATTTATGTTCGCCTATCTCGTCAAAATGTAGGGAACAGTTAATTTTTTTCGCGATCTGTCTGTTGGTCCTGTAGTGAAAGTTGTTCAGAATGATGATTACAATGACCCCTTAAGACCATTCACCCAACACCATTCTAAGAGCATTGGCTGATAGGTGGGACTCTCCGCTCTAGATTATACGTTAGTAACACTAGTTTCATAAGTTTACATGCATTGTTACTAACAAATATGGACGTGATTCTGAAATAAATGTTGATTTATTTAGTTAAGAGATTTCGTGTATGAATAGATACACCTTATATATAATGGTCCAATATCTTCAGCCGACACATAGTTCGGAGCTTCTCGGTTTAAAAACAGCAGTGACCCTGCAGTGGTACAGGATCACGTTACGTTATCGCGATTCAAAACTCCGATCTTTGTTACTTTGTATCAATGTTATTTTTCATTAACATCATCATTTCAGCCGAAAGACGTCTACTGCTGGACATAGACCTCCCCCAAGCACCGCCACTTCGACCGGTTCGGTGCTTCTCGCATCCAGCGCATTCCCGCGGCCTGCACCAGGTCATCGGTCCACCTTGAGCGGGGGCCTTTCAGCGCTATGTCTTCCGGTACGCGGTCGCCACTCCAGAACCTTTCGGCCCCATCGGCCATCTGTTCTGCGAGCAATGTGGCCCACTGCTACTTAAGTTTGGCAATCCTTCGGGCTATGTCGGTTACCTTGGTTCTCCTACGGATCTCTTCATTTTTGATTCGATCAAGCAGGGATACTCCGAGCATAGCCCTCTCCATTGCCCTTTGAGTAACTTTCAGCCTTCTAATGAGGCCCATTGTGAGCGACCACGTTTTAGTGCCATAGGTCATCACTAGCACACACTGGTTAAAAACTTTTGTCTTTAGACACTGTGGTATATGAGACGAGAAGATAGCACGCAGCTTCCCGAACGCCGCCCACCCAAGTCGGATTTGACGATTGACTTCTTTCTCGAAGTTGGACCTACCTAACTGGACAGTTTGTCCTAGGTAGACGTAATCGTCTACAACTTCGAGTGTAGTCTCCGATCTTCATGATGTTACTTTTATATAAATAAAAATAGCCTACATAGACTTCTAGCTAATAAACACACACTATATGTCATCTAACAGGCTGCAACTTATATATCCACCGCTATTTAAATAGGCATTTTAATCCTTATATATAAAATCCATACCCACAAAAACCGTTTTGTGCTAACTTCACCAAAGCTACAGTCCACTAAGTTACATGTAGCTTTGCTTAGTCCAGCGATATTTACATTCGAAAACTGGAGACGGCTTGTAGCCGGCTGTAGCTTTCTGAATCTGTAATCCAAATTGTTTTCTCCCAGTTGGCCAATTAATAGTTTACCAGTTTGCGGGTTTGTCGAGCCAACTGGAACATTTCCACTGCATAATACACAGATAGTCATTTACATAAGTAAAAGTAACGAAACTCTGCCCAGTAATCACTGGGAAGGGTAAATTGGAGTTCTAGATGGACAAGATTGGGTCATCACTGGAGACCCTTGGAGATCTTGTGGTGGAAACTCGTATTGGTTAACTCTTTGGCTGTTTCATTTGACGTAGAAAACCGTATTGGTTATTGCACGTTTCTTGTGAAGATCGTATGTTAAGACACAAAACTTTGAATCCTATGTGCTATTTTGATTTTGAATTTTAATAGCTAATTATCAAGTGCAGTTTCCCTAACCATTACCTTGAACACAATATAAATTCTTTCCGATAATCGATACGCAATTTGCACAAGCTCGGCATTATCGGTATTATCGTTGAAGGCTGAACTACTTACGGCTTCTAAAAAGTTATAAGGATTCATATTAAATATCTAATAGCAAAACTCTTCAACTTCAAGTCGAAGCAATCTCAGATTACGAATAGTTTGTATTTACCCGCAGTTCATGACTCTGTAGCGCATATTCACCCTCTTTATCCCTTACACCGTATTCGAAAATAGACTATATTACTTCGAAATATAGTTGCTATTACAAGTTCTACTTCGCAGAAATAAAATAAATTTTGACAATTGGCAATGCCTTCGGCGCTTTTGGTATTTGTAAAGGCTTCAAGTTTTATTTTGGATATCTTTTATGCAAATCAATACAAATGATACCTTTTGCCTATATCTACAAATTGTGTGTAAAAGAAAAGGGTAGGGTAGGTAGGTAGGTAGGTAGGTAGGGTACCTACCCTACCTACCTACCCTACCTACCTACCCTACCTACCTACCCTACCTACCTACCCTACCTACCTACCCTACCTACCTACCCTACCTACCTACCCTACCTACCTACCTACCTACCCTACCCTACCTACCTACCTACCTACCTACCCTACCTACACCTACCTACCTATCTACCGAGATATTATCAAAAAACCCATTCTATACAGAATGTATGAGAAAACGATTTTTCTTCATATTTTTTTTTTTCGTGAATTTTTCCAATTTTTTAATAGTTATTCTGCTATTCTGGGCGAAGAAAAATCCAACAAATCAAAGATCATCAAAATCGGTCTAACAGTTCTCGAGTTATAAGTGTTGTAACAAACACGACTTTCTTTTATATATGTATATATAAAATATAAAATATAGATAATGTTGTGATCGTCTGTATAGAAACATAAAGAAAAGTAATTTAAATAACCAAAACGATTTCTTTTACACACAATTTGTAGATATAGGCAAAAGGTATCATTTGTATTGATTTGCATAAAAGATATCCAAAATAAAACTTGAAGCCTTTACAAATACCAAAAGCGCCGAAGGCATTGCCAATTGTCAAAATTTATTTTATTTCTGCGAAGTAGAACTTGTAATAGCAACTATATTTCGAAGTAATATAGTCTATTTTCGAATACGGTGTAAGGGATAAAGAGGGTGAATATGCGCTACAGAGTCATGAACTGCGGGTAAATACAAACTATTCGTAATCTGAGATTGCTTCGACTTGAAGTTGAAGAGTTTTGCTATTAGATATTTAATATGAATCCTTATAACTTTTTAGAAGCCGTAAGTAGTTCAGCCTTCAACGATAATACCGATAATGCCGAGCTTGTGCAAATTGCGTATCGATTATCGGAAAGAATTTATATTGTGTTCAAGGTAATGGTTAGGGAAACTGCACTTGATAATTAGCTATTAAAATTCAAAATCAAAATAGCACATAGGATTCAAAGTTTTGTGTCTTAACATACGATCTTCACAAGAAACGTGCAATAACCAATACGGTTTTCTACGTCAAATGAAACAGCCAAAGAGTTAACCAATACGAGTTTCCACCACAAGATCTCCAAGGGTCTCCAGTGATGACCCAATCTTGTCCATCTAGAACTCCAATTTACCCTTCCCAGTGATTACTGGGCAGAGTTTCGTTACTTTTACTTATGTAAATGACTATCTGTGTATTATGCAGTGGAAATGTTCCAGTTGGCTCGACAAACCCGCAAACTGGTAAACTATTAATTGGCCAACTGGGAGAAAACAATTTGGATTACAGATTCAGAAAGCTACAGCCGGCTACAAGCCGTCTCCAGTTTTCGAATGTAAATATCGCTGGACTAAGCAAAGCTACATGTAACTTAGTGGACTGTAGCTTTGGTGAAGTTAGCACAAAACGGTTTTTGTGGGTATGGATTTTATATATAAGGATTAAAATGCCTATTTAAATAGCGGTGGATATATAAGTTGCAGCCTGTTAGATGACATATAGTGTGTGTTTATTAGCTAGAAGTCTATGTAGGCTATTTTTATTTATATAAAAGTAACATCATGAAGATCGGAGACTACACTCGAAGTTGTAGACGATTACGTCTACCTAGGACAAACTGTCCAGTTAGGTAGGTCCAACTTCGAGAAAGAAGTCAATCGTCAAATCCGACTTGGGTGGGCGGCGTTCGGGAAGCTGCGTGCTATCTTCTCGTCTCATATACCACAGTGTCTAAAGACAAAAGTTTTTAACCAGTGTGTGCTAGTGATGACCTATGGCACTAAAACGTGGTCGCTCACAATGGGCCTCATTAGAAGGCTGAAAGTTACTCAAAGGGCAATGGAGAGGGCTATGCTCGGAGTATCCCTGCTTGATCGAATCAAAAATGAAGAGATCCGTAGGAGAACCAAGGTAACCGACATAGCCCGAAGGATTGCCAAACTTAAGTAGCAGTGGGCCACATTGCTCGCAGAACAGATGGCCGATGGGGCCGAAAGGTTCTGGAGTGGCGACCGCGTACCGGAAGACATAGCGCTGAAAGGCCCCCGCTCAAGGTGGACCGATGACCTGGTGCAGGCCGCGGGAATGCGCTGGATGCGAGAAGCACCGAACCGGTCGAAGTGGCGGTGCTTGGGGGAGGTCTATGTCCAGCAGTAGACGTCTTTCGGCTGAAATGATGATGTTAATGAAAAATAACATTGATACAAAGTAACAAAGATCGGAGTTTTGAATCGCGATAACGTAACGTGATCCTGTACCACTGCAGGGTCACTGCTGTTTTTAAACCGAGCAGCTCCGAACTATGTGTCGGCTGAAGATATTGGACCATTATATATAAGGTGTATCTATTCATACACGAAATCTCTTAACTAAATAAATCAACATTTATTTCAGAATCACGTCCATATTTGTTAGTAACAATGCATGTAAACTTATGAAACTAGTGTTACTAACGTATAATCTAGAGCGGAGAGTCCCACCTATCAGCCAATGCTCTTAGAATGGTGTTGGGTGAATGGTCTTAAGGGGTCATTGTAATCATCATTCTGAACAACTTTCACTACAGGACCAACAGACAGATCGCGAAAAAAATTAACTGTTCCCTACATTTTGACGAGATAGGCGAACATAAATGTAGGGAACAGCTGATTTTTTTCCTCTTAGGAGATTTCGTGTATGAATACACACACCATAATATATAATACTATCAGTGCTTTCCACTATTTTTATTAATCAATGTTGTCTAAGAAATGGATAAACTGAAAACTATCCTATATACTTTAATGAAGGCAGCCCAAACTCGTGGTCACTATATAAAACTCATAAAACTTCAAGCATACTTCCAAATAAATATTGATCATAACTTAACATCTCATACAAGCTCCGAAAAAAGTTGGGACAACTTTACAATCAGCTTGTTTCTCCAATCCTAAAACTAGGCCCGATATGAGGTACCGAGCGTTATCTCGTTACGTGCACGAAAACCTCCGAGCATTACCGAATACTTACGTACATTCACGAAAATTCGGAGTAGGATTAATTATAGGATTTGATTACTCGTGAAGCCCCCATAAAAAGAAAACACTCAATTTAAATCACATAATCTCTTCTTATTACTCTCACCGCTGCCCAATCCGAAATAAATATCATAAAGAACAACAATAAAATTAAAAAAAACGAATTCAATTTCATGCCCAATTTCCAAAAAAAATATTATGAGAAGAATAAGAGAATGTTAAGGGGAACAAAGTGATAAATTGCAAAGTATTTATTTACACAGTACATGAATAATAGTCCTCCAGCCAGGAATAAGTCAGGCTGTACCGACTGCGCGGAAATGGTGTAATGTGTCACCGCGTTTAGAGGAACATTGGGAGCGTTCGTCGCTAAGGACTATTGTGCACGGTATTCATATAGCTAATGTCCGTTGTAAGTGTGGCTTACAAATTGAAGGTAGTGTTGATACACTGACGATGACATTTAAGATTTGTACATTGGAAGTTATCAAATCTCTTTGCAGAATTATGAACATTAACACCTGAAGTCCAGCTGTACTGTCATGCTTCTCCAAAGTCTAGGTGTCACCCCCATTTACTAACTACCTACTAACCTACTGATGACTGACTTTCAATAAAAAAACAGAAAATAATTAAGCTACTTAAGTTAGTAGCGGCAGATAGCTGTGAATTCCATTAAGATCCAATACTTTTGAAAAATAAAATCTTTCCGACTATTTTCAAATTCGTTTTTAGTCAATCTAAATATTTTATTTCACATAAACCTACATGGGTACTTATGAAACGTCAGAAGCTAGGTGCAAGGTTCCAATTGGTATTTTCCTATGGAGAAGAGCCAGCAAGAAACTCCACCGTTACCTACTCTTTAAAAAAATTAATGGCTTTTAAATCTAAATCAATGTAAATCTACAGTCTGGTAAGCCTGCACAACGTTCTCACATTCACGAAGATGTCTTGTCAGATGAGGCTTAATAATTTATGGACCCTCATTGTTACTTGGGTGGTCAGACCCGTTTCATACTTTTTACAGCACATCATTCGTATTCGTATTCGTATTCGTATTTTTCTTGTTATTATGAATATATCACGTGTGACTTACCTCTTAAAGATTCGCCGAAGTGTGTATAAGGAACGTGTATAACGGTCTACCGCTCATTTCCACGAAGAAAAGGCGAAATGTAACATTTTTTTTTTGTCTAACACCCGGTTTCTGATTTGAGAAAAGTAGCAAATCTCAACTGATTATTCTCAAATACGCTATGCGCTTAAGTTTTTTGCGTTTCACAAGTTAAAATCAAATTTAAGAAACGCAACTGACGACTGTTAAGCATGCTTTCTGTCGAATTTCAGTATTTTTTTTTATTTATTTTTTTATTGACATCTTAATGACTTATAATATCTATAATAATAATTATGTACAAGGGAAAAATATCAAAGGGCACCAAAAAATTCGTCTGCATCGCTGTCAACAGGAAAAGTGCCCAAAAGGCTGGCAGCATTGCCACGTTGTATGGCAATGCTGATTCTTTGGCCATAAAATAGGCCAGCCGTCTGGTCACGTGAAGAGTCGACCAAGCGCTTGGCGATGTCTTGAAAAACCAAGTGGGTACTCGGACCCCATTGCCCTAGGGTTTCAACCCCAAATGCCTCAAACATATATCCCGATAAGATTGGAGTATTGGCGCCATTTGAGATTTTTTGCACCTGCAGCAGCAGCTCCAGCACAGCCCGCCGTGGCAGGAAGATGGGATGGCGCAAGGGTGTCGACACACGTTGCATCCCACACCAAAGGCCTAAATGATACCATCCTATTTGAGTAAATGATGTTATATTACTCAAATCTGGATTAAAGTTTAAAAAAGCTTAATTCAGAAACAAAAAAATTGTTTAATGTTTTAAATTAATTTGAGAACGTCATAATCTGTCATAATCTGATTATGACGTTCTCAAATTCAAATTCAATTCAGAAACCGGGTGTAAAAGTCACCTGAGGGGTTGATAAAATATTTTGTGGATGAGGGATCGTCTGAATATTATGTTTGTGATGTTTTTTCTTAGAAAGGTGAGCAGATGAACAAAACCAAGTAATTATAGGTAAGAGGACAGTAATAGGCACCCATGTAGGAGTAGTGTATTACTGATTATTATTAAAGCAGGAAATAAATATCCGCAGAACTGATTCGCATAATGCTGCGTTGCTACGTGCGATCATAAAAGGTTGACAGTCAATTTATAAAATATATTTTAAATTGGTCCTGTATTGGAGGAGGAAATAAACGAGAGCCGAACCTCGAATTATGACTTTTTGTATGGAGAAAAAGACCCACCCTATTTCCTCTTAAGGATCGCTGTAATGATGTTTGTGCGAGGCCTATGTCTAATAGGTAGACGTTTTTCTGCAGATTATAATGATGGTGATGTGAAGCAAAACTAATTAGTATAACATCACTATACTCCACCATACGTGTTGACTATGTTAGCGGCACCTGAGGTGTAACAACGCGCTTCAATTTGCTTTTAATTCTTAAGTGATAGCGCGAATAGACTAACTACACCTACGCAAGACATGTATCTCGCATACGTCAAACGCAAGTTGAAACTGCAAGCAGAACACCCGAGTAATAGTAAACACTTATTAGTAGTTATAACTATAACGTACTAGCTGCCCCGCTCCGGCTTCGCACGGGTAGCACTAAGTACCTACCCTACCCCTACCCTACCTACCCTACCTGGCCTACCTACCCTATCTACCCTACCTACCCTACCTACCCTACCTACCCTACCTACCCTACCTACCCTACCTACCCTACCTACCCTACCTACCCTACCTACCCTACCTACCCTACCTACCCTACCTACCCTACCTACCCTACCTACCCTACCTACCCTACCTACCCTACCTACCCTACCTACCCTACCTACCCTACCTACCCTACCTACCCTACCTACCCTACCTACCCTACCTACCCTACCTAGCCTACCTACCTACCTACCTACCTACCTACCTACCTACCTACCCTACCTACACCTACTTTACGTTTAAACCTTCCCTTGAGGATAACGAACACAACAAAAAAAGAATTGGCCAAATTGGTCCAGGCGTTGTTGAGTTATGCGCTTACCAACACATTTTGCGATTCATTTTTATATTATAAG
Organism: Lithophane socia; assembly: GCA_947522985.1. Taxonomy (NCBI): domain Eukaryota; kingdom Metazoa; phylum Arthropoda; class Insecta; order Lepidoptera; family Noctuidae; genus Lithophane; species Lithophane socia. The sequence goes on from OX383252.1 coordinate 18,508,756, forward strand.
ATAGTTATACCTAACTAATTAGTTAACTAGTTAGTTAGCTAGTTGTATATAGTTCCGTAATAGGAAACAATTTCGTAGGTATGTCAATTTAGTAACACAAGTCAAAGTTGGATGCTCGTTTCGAAGTTTTATTCTTAATTGGAAAGCAGCTAACTTACACGTCTGTGTCAGTCTATCTGCCTGTCTATTACCCTTTTTTAATTCCCAAAATGTTCAGCGTAGTTTGCGGAAGTTTACTGTATGGTCGAATATTAAAGAGCTAAAAAGTGAATTCCTATGGATTCGGTACCTTATAAAATAGCGCTGTAAAAGCACCTATAAACTTCGCTATAGATCATAAGCTGTGATCTATACGTGCCCTACTTCGTTTTTCTAGTGGACGCAGGAGCTACAGCTGAGCATGAGGTCCTCGGTTCGATTCCCTGGTCGGGCAAAGTGTTATTGGGTCTTCCCATCTGAAATTCCATTTCTCATTAGCAGTCTGGTGCCCTACTTCATGACACTTAAAAATAAGTGGTGAAAGGTAACTGGTAAAATTCTTCCAGCTTTATCAGAACGTATGCAGTTATTCCCTCCATCTCATTTTACTTTCCGCATAAAAAAATGTTTTGTAAAAAAAAACTCAACTGTAGCAGTGCAAGAAAAAACAAAGGCTCTAATTCAAATCAATCTAATGCAAATCCGTTTAAACTTGAAACACTGCGCCATCATTAAACATGCAGATTCCTTGTCGTGCGAATTCAATTCCCACATTTAACGGGGACTGAACATCTTTCTGCACATAATAAAATCTTAGTTAATAAAGTTAAAGCTTTCATTATGAGAATCACAATCTATATTGTGTAGTATTATGGTGTAGCTCTTAAGGTCTGAGGGAAAGGATGAAGCGTTGTCGGTCAAGTCATAAAACATGGCTGCCCCGGGAAATGAGGTCCAAAATAAAATGTTTGATTCCTCTCTCCAAGGACTTCCCAAAACATCCCCATGTATATTCAGCGACTATTTGTATAGTTTTATAATAGTTTACATAAACCTAACACGCTGTATGCCTGTTACAAGCCTCTATAAATTTCAATAATTAGGAACTTAAAACATGCAAATACCTGCCACATAGTAGCTTGGTATTCAAAGTATTTTAAAGTTATAAACATTGAGGAGAAAGCAGAATTTTAAAGTAAACAAAAAAAGTGTTAAGGCTCTTACATACTGGCGCGATTTGCCGCGCGACGCAACGCCACCGCATTGTCGCCGTGAAGTTTTCTCAGAAATTGTTTTGTTAAAATTCGCGTCGCGCGGCGAATCGCGCCAGTATGTACGAGCCTTTATGGAACATGAGGCGGAAAAAAGCGAACCGCACGTAGTACAGTTGCCTGCAGTTGACGGGTTTCTTTAGCTGCGGAAAATGTTAAATTATAAACAAAGCTTCGTACATTTTTCCTTTACGCTAGAAAAGGTAAAGGAAATCTGCACAGCTTATGCTTTATTTACCTGTACCAAACATAATCTCGACATGAAAGCTTAACTTTTATATTCATAAAAATATCTTATTTAACGAGGAAGATTGAACTGATTATGCTGCGGTGTGAGGTCGACGGAGTCGAATAAAAACCAGACATACGAGTACACCTAAGAGGACGATGCCTAGGTAAAAAAAAAAAAATATTTAGTCCGACAGTCAGATAATAAAAAAATATTAGTCACGTATTTTTTGGCTTATCATTTACTAAAAATCTACATACAAGTGACGTCATGCAACATTTCAATTCAATATACAGGGTGTTAAGGCTCTTACATACTGGCGCGATTTGCCGCGCGACGCGACGCCACCGCATTGTCGCCGTGAAGTTTTCTCAGAAATTGTTTTGTTAAAATTCGCGTCGCGCGGCGAATCGCGCCAGTATGTACGAGCCTTTAGTGTAAACACCGTTATCCTTGAAACCAGTGGTTTGGTTTCAATTATAGAACGTAAAATCAATGGCAAAAAACAACTTTTTTTTTTTTTATAAAATCTACATTTTTCCACAACAATATTTCACCCCATACGCAAGGGCAACGAACTTGCGTCTCAACACGGTGGGCGGCGGTTGGCGGGGGCGGGCGGGGCGTGCGGGGCGTTACATGACCGGCCGTCAACTGTTTCGCAACTCTCTCGAGCGCGTATCCATGAGTATCGGGACGGTGACGGATATTTACTTTTTAAAATCTTTTAATGAAAATGTTTTTTTTTTGTGTTGTTACTGGGTCATTTATTTTTATATTTAAGTCTACTACCCATGGTTTGAGTGACAACGGTGTTTACCCTTGCATACTGTATTGTATATTTTAGTTAAAATTGTAAATTAAATATTCGTGAAATCAATAAATAAGAACCGACACAAAAAAAAACAATAATAATATCGCCGTAATATTTTGATTACGAAAAAAAAAATACGTGTCCAATATTTTTTAATAATCCATATGCAGGACAAACAATTTTTTTTTCTTCTTCCTTATTTAATTTTGCCATTGTCTTCTAACAATGATTTTCTCAATAATATCTTACTGATTACTGATACAAAAAGCATTAATTCCTATGGATTTCATCTTAAATAACACAAAACGAGACCAACTCATTATTTCCAACCGGGGACCTTTTAAACCTTGTTCTCATCTCTCAAGTAGTGTCAATTTATTAGCCCATCGGCTATGAACAATGAAGGGCCGTTCCCCTCGCCAGGTACTTAAAGAGAGGCCTATTTAAAATCTCGAGCCTACGCTACGGTTCGTGCCCACCTTTTAATATTCCCGATTAAATTAACGTTTCCGACACTGCCTCCCATTAAATCGTTACTTTTAATTATTATGGTGAATTTTTTCTTTTAGAAAATGATTGTTGTTTTTGTTTGTAAAAAAATGTTGTAAGGACGATGTAAATGTTTTTTTTAGGTGGGTACTATTTTTTATTTGGAAATGAGGTTTGCTAAATATTTATACGATTGGAGTAAAATCAATTATTCAATGAATTATGCATGTATCGCTTAATAACTAATTTTGACATTGACATTGAAATAATTTAAATATTTTTATTATTTAATAAATAATTTATTCTCCACTGTGACTTTAACTTATTATAACTATTCGTGCTTATTTCATCTAATTTTATCTATTTCAATGTCTATTTTGATTAATTGATGAATAACTATGACTGTATAAATTTTTGCATGCCTTATGGTAGAATCACTTGAAACATGTAATTCTTATAACACCATTGTAACAGTGTATTCAGCAAAAATAAATGATTTGATTTGATTTGATTTTGATTTGAAAAAATAATACTACCACCCAGATAAAGTTAAGTTAAATTACGTTGACAATCTAATTACTTAGTTAAATTAGTATGAAGTTTATCCAATGTATATATTTTGTCACATTAATTTAATTACAGAATAATTGTAAAAAAAATGTAGGTATGTGAAATGAAAGCTTACCTATCCCTTAAATTAAAATTCTATTTTAGACAAAAAATTAAGATAAATTCATAACAAATAATAAATCTAATTACTTAGCTAGATCCTTTGATTTACTTAATCATGAAGATAAAATCTAAAATAATCATCTGAAAATATATTCAGTTCTACTCAGCTCAAATCGTCTTCCGAAACAATTCCTTCAATTACGTAACCCAAAAACATTTTAATCGTAAATCGTCAATCGTATAAACCCGTTCATTCATCACTTGTACCCAATGCGACTTCGATGGAGGTCGGGGGTGTTATTATGCAAATCTATCGGCGACGGCCCAGCCCGCAGATTGAGCAGGGCTGCTATCTTCTCGAGTGCTCGACATATCTCTTATGTATTAGGAGACACTTTCTTTTGATGTGGAGGTATAGGAAATCCTTGGTTGGGACATAACGTTGTCGGTACTATGTCGTGGAATTGGTTGAAATTGGATTACTATAGGCACTGGTCTATTCTGCTAAAAGAACTATGAATACTTACTCGTGTTTAGGTTTCCATACACGGCAGTTGACATAAAGTGATATAGCATGCGAATTGTCAAGCGATTTTGAACCATGTGCGGTGCAACTATGACTGTCAACTTGACTTGCTCTGAAAATGATTTTGGAACGGACCCAGATTAAAAGTGTTGTCAATTCATATTACTATTGTTAAAAGCCATTTTCGAGAGGTATAAAATAGAGATAATGACAGATTCAATGTTGTTTCTAATTAACAGTAGAACCACATCTTTTCAAGTAGTAAAAATAATAAATTTCCGACAATATCTTGCTCGCTAATAACAAGATTCTGTGATCAGCAATGCGATGTCTAGGTTGTTATTATGCAAATCATCAGGGATACAAAAGCGTCTGAACAGAACGAGCGATCGAACAGGGCTGCTACTGGCTGGAGTATTACAACTATTTAAACATATACCACGGTTTCTTAAGACATGGAATTTTTAAAAACCTTTGGTAGTTTTAGGTGTCAACAGGGAAATTATTTTTTCATCATAGACACACTACGTCAATTTGCCGTGCTATAGCCAATTCTTAAAACTGTCAAACAAATACTGTTGGTATTAGTTTATAAGTACAAGAGTTTTTTGACGCCTTGCCTAAATCGGAGCTAACATTGTTTTTTTCAATACAATTAATATGACAATTTTACAATTGTTTACCAATAACGTCCCCCTGTCAAGGTCATTCAGGCGCCAAAAGATCTTTGTACCGTTGTTTACTCAAATAACAACTGTCATTGTTTGATAGTTGTAAGAATTGGTTATACTTCAATTGTTCCAATTGTTTAATTATTGTGTTATGCTTGTTTTTGTTTTGTTGCGTGTTGTTATTTGCTGTGTGTTATTGTTTTTTGTTAATTGGTGTGGTGTGTGTCCAATTGTTTGATCCTTTCTTGTCCTCTACGGACGGACAATCGGACAATTTATGTTTTAAGTCAATTTTATAAACAATTAACTATGACTTCAAACTCGTTAGCACTATGTTTCAAAACTGCTTTTTAGGGTTCCGTACCCAAAGGGTAAAACGGGACCCTATTACTAAGCCTCCGCTGTCTGTCTGTGTGTCTGTCCGTCTGTCTGTCTAGCTGTCTGTTTGTCCGTATGTCACCAGGCTATATCTCATGAACCGTGATAGTTAGACAGTTGACATTTTCACAGATGATGTATTTCTGTTGACATTATAACAACAAATAATAATAAACAGAATAAAATAAATATTTGGGGACTCCCATTCAACAAACGGTGATTTTTTTGCTCGTTTTTGCTCGATATTGATATCGGCAACAGGTAGACGCTTGAAAGAAAGTGAGTTTTCACTTTAAAAATAAATAATTAAATTAAAATAATATAAATATCTAAGGGGGACTCCCATACAACAAACGTGATGTTTTTGCCGTTTTTATAGATAATGGTACGGAACCCTTCGTGCGCGAGTCCGACTCGCACTTTGCCGGTTTTTTTACACAGGGGTAAGGACATTCACATTAAAAATAAATTTCCACGTAAACTGCGTGTTTATAAAGGCGACTCTACGAGAGTCTTACCTAGCTATGTATGCCAAGCCAATCAATCAATTTAACAGATGAATCGGGTAATACTCTCGTTAGATTAGCTCACTGATATGTTGGGTAGTGCGATTTGAAATGAAGACCACATGAACATAATATAACTGATGGATATCTGAAAAGCAAAATCGGTGGTGCAAGAATTTTCCCTTTTATTTTCTGATTTAAAATTATGAATATATTATTGAATAGGTTTATACGAATATTAATCGAATAACAATAGTACACACGGCTACACATCAAGCTATACATTTCCAGTGTAAGCTGACCTCACATTGTACGGAAATTTATAGCGTGAAGGTGTAGACGTATGTACATTATGATACGAGTGTGTAATGATTGATGCAAAAGTTTCATAAGACGTTTTCACGCACTTGCGAGGAAAAATAGACTTAGTGTAAGAACTTATGCTACAGTAACGTTATTAAAGAGATGATACATTTAGATTTATACAGTTTAACTGACCTTTTTTGCCAGGGACTGACTATCTAGAGTTTCTTTTAAAAACTTGTCAACGTCGGTTGGTAACAACATTTTAGATTTCATATTTCTGATAATAAATAACCACACAACGAAAATGTTAACAAATTTGGAAAATGGCGCGCTGGTTTTGTTTTTCCGAGCGCCACGCTAGCGATGCGCGCACAGGTGTAAATAAAGGCACTGACAAAACCACTAAACAGCCTTTATAAAATACATAATAAATACAAGATAATGTTAATATGTAGTGAACAATATATAATTTGATGAAATATTAAAAAAAGCGCACATCTCCAACTAGCAAATCTGTGGCGCACAATGCCGCACTAGTGCGGTAAAATAAAGTAAAAAGCGTATTTAATACACTGCATTATGTCAATTTGCTCACTAATTAATTTCCCTGACTGAACATAAATACTTAATCCTAAAGGGAAACGAAAGGCGACCGGCTAGAATTAACGCCTGATTCTAGTCGGTTCCCATAGATAATATAGATCATAATAACCTTAATATACCAAACTAGATAGGTATAATATTTGTAGTAGGTACTTTTGCGTCTGAAAACCATGAATTCCCCATAATTCCCTCGACCTCACCTGCCAGCCCTTACAGCATACTAATTAAACGGGGCCTTCTAAGTCAGCTGTTAGATACAACTCCAAAGGAATGATTTAGACGTGATTTGGAAACAGATCCCTGTAATTTTGAATGTTAATTTGCCTTAATAGGCAATTGATTGCGTTTGATCGACCTCATTTACAGTCTGAGCTTGTACTCGTAAGATCGGAATTGCTTCCTTGAGACTATTTCTTGTTTTGATCAGGGAACAGTCGTATAGATTTGCTATTATATTTGCTTTTGTTTCAGAACCTTCTCGAAGTCTTTGTTATAATTTAGTCTGGCCTGAAATTGAAACTTTCGAATTGAAATTGAAGATGATTTTATTTGCTGTAGTTGTGTCAATTATAGAGCAGTATAATATTTCGTTAAATTAAATAATATTCCATTTTTATAAACAAAACGAGAGCAGTGGTGGCCCAGTGGTAACGGTCGCGACATACGAGTTGTAGGTCGTAGGTTCGAACCCTGACAGGCGCTTTACTTTGTGTAAATAATTTCATCACCACTGCTCTCTAAACGGTGAAGGAAAACATCGTGAGGAAACCGGCATGTCCTAGAACCAAAAATTCGAAGACATGTGACATCTACCAACCCGCACTGGGCCCACGTGGTAGATTACGGCCCACTCCCTCTCTCAGAGAGGAGGCCTGTGTCCCAGCAGTGGGAACATTATGGGCCGATTATTTAAAAACAAAACACGTAAAAAAAATTATCGTGAACGATGTATTTTTGAAGTACTTACCTACTTTATCCAGCAGTGATACAGATAATGTATTATTTATTTAGGATCTCCAACAAAGGCTGTACACAGATCATGTGAAATAGACTGCACTTAAAAAGTATCACGTAGGTGAACTCCTTCACTTACAGGAGACCACAGCATGCATAATTGAATTTACATCTAAGCTAACAAATTTATAAAACTATTTAAATATACTAAAAAATAAAAAATAAATAAAAATAAAAGTTTAAAATAATTAAAATTAATACACATCAGATGTTGTTAGATAAATGAAGAATAAAATTAACAATTAGATAGATCTTCAAGACGTTTCTTATACATTGCAAGAGATTCACATATGTCAAAATTTGTTGTTTTAGATAGCGTGTTATATTGCCTACAAAGTCTTGGCACAGCGGCGTAATGACCTAGGTTTGTTTTTGAGCCAGGAACGTAGAATAAGTCATATGTATTATGCCTAGGAGTCCGAGTTGGAATTTTAATCTCTAATGAGCCCAAAAGTTCACTGCAATCTATAGCTCCACTAAATATTTTGTGAAGGATGATAAAGTCCAGCTTCTTCCTACGACTGGCTAGTGTTTCCAAATGATAATGTTTCAACCTATCAGAGTAGCTAGTCAGTTGTTTAGCTAAGTGATCTCCGTAGCACAGATGGTAAAGAAACCGCTTTTGGACACTCTCTAATCGCTTGGCGTAAACCTCGTAATGCGGATTCCATACAACTGAACTATATTCCAAAATTGGACGGACTAGAGTGTTGAAGAGCTTTATTTTTGTAGATGGTCTCTTAAATTCTTTACTGTTTCGCAAAACGAATCCCAGTACCTAAGTATTATAAGACTGAAACTCTTTGAAACTCCCAAGAATATTGTCGGTCTAACAAGCATTTTAATTATAGAATTTTCTCGTCCCAGGTCGTCAGGACCATTAAAACATTTTATGGATCTCTTTTCCTTTAATTTTCAGCCAGAATTCAATTATTGAAGTCATTAAAGTTGAACTTTATCCACAATTCACAGAAAAAAATTACTTAAAAAACGATAGTTTATTATTTGCCTATACAACATATTTTTTTGTTTATGCTAAACCCGAAAAAGAGGCATTGTACTCATCATTTTGAATAAGTTTTTCGTCGCAAAAACAAAATCAGCTGTTCCATACATTTTGTCGATTTAAGTGAACACAAATGTATGGAGCAGCAGATTTTTTTTCGCGATTTCAAGGTTGGTCTCATAGAAAAAGTTGTTCAAAATGATGAGTACAATGACCTCTTTTCGGGTTTAGCATAAACAAAAAATAAGGTTGTATATTATATTTCAGTGAATTTTGCTATAGAAGTTTTAACTAAAGCATATGTAGATCAAAGAAGTCTTCATATAGGATGTTGTCTTTTCTTCAAACGTGTCACATGATGTCAATTAATAATTTTGATCTAAAGAAAAGAAAGAAAGAAAATACATTTATTCAGCACAGACTAAAAGGCACACAATATACATCAGATAACAAAATAAAATAAAATAAAATAAGAGTGTTAAAGTACGTTGTAGGACATTATCAAGGGAAAGATCTGCATTCACAGTTTTTGGAAAATAGTTAGTCAGGAACAAAAGGGTAAATTTTCACAAAAACTTTTTTTATGCTAATCCATGCTGTTTCATAAAAGGGTAAAAAATGCACCTAGAATCCATAGTGTAGTTACCCTAGGTATGTTAAAATATAATGATGGTGGACTTCTCTTCCATGATTTGGTGTTTTAGATTTAGAAAATAATTAGGGTGTCTCATGATCATAAATTCATAAATCAAGAAGATGTTATCAACAGCATTCTTTACTAACGACTTTTTAAAAATCATCTCCATCATAATTCGCTTACAAAATGTTATTTCACGTAAAACACTAACTAACCACTCCCCTCAATGACTTTGACACTTAAAACTTGTTTAAAATTCAAACCCTTTCACTGATTTTTATGAATAAATTAGAAATCCATTAAATTGCTCGAAGCTATTTGATCCGATTAGGGTTCGGTTGAAAGGTTCTTATAATACATTTACACCACAATCTTGAACATTATGACCACCCCTGAGTACCTCATAATGAGTAATAAATATTTATCGTCGTCTCACCTTTGGGGAAGTATCTACCCATCTCCGAAAGATGGAAGTGGATGGAAAGCATCAGATTAACTTGCAGGTAGAAATAGGTCATACGCGAGAGTGGTGTCAATATTTAATGTATGAAAGTTTGACTGGTGTGTGAAGGAACCCCACAACTCCTGAGAGGTTATTCAATTTAATATTATGTCAACTAGTGTGATTGTGTTGTTACTTACTCTGTCTCTCACAGTTATTATACAAACTATTTTGACGTTACAGTAAAACTGGATTTTATGGATGACAGTACTTAGTAACAAAATAATAAAACGCTAGTCATTTTCCTAAGAAAACACTCATTTGAACGCCTTCAAAATCCACAGGATATACATTCAATTCTATATAAAGCTATATTAATCGAAGCACATTATGCGAAATATAAGCCCAATCCAATAAATCAAGGAGTAACATGCCTGATTCTCGGCTTAGTACTCACGAGACAGTTTCAATTATTGACCACAGTAAGACGACGGTGACATTGAACGGCGTATTATGCGTCTGGGATCTATTTGACTTTGTGAGATGTAAGATTAGTCCTGAATGCGCATTTCACATGAATGGGGACGCAATATTTTAAACTAGCTTCCGCCCGCGGCTTCGTCCACGTGTCGATAAAAAGTAGCCTATTTCCTATCTCGGCTCTAGACCATCTGTGTACCAAACATTTAAATCGGTTCAGTAGTTTTGGCGTGAAAGCGCGACAGACAGACTGAGTTACTTTCACATTTATAATATTAGTAAGGATTTTAATTATTCATGAATAACAATCAATCCTTACATTGATAGTTATTCATGAATAATTAAAATCAAAAGTGAATCGTGCGGAAACCGGCATGTCATTATAAAACCAAAATTTCAAAGACATGTGACATCTACCAACCCGCGCTAGGCTCACGTGGTAGATTACAGGCCACTCCCTCTCGAAGAGAAGAGGTCTGTGTCTCAGCAGTGGGAACATTATAGGCTGATTATGCTTATATTCATGAATAATTCGATGCATTATTAAATTTCATGAAGAAATAGAGATTCCAGTAACAAAATTTGTGATCGTTCACCAACACAGTCATTATTATTATTTATTTTCCGTCAAAACGTACTTCCTAAAAGATAAGCGCAAAATTAGACTTCCATTTATATTCAACGCTTTCTTTTAGACCGTTACCCTACACGCTTTAGTTCCTCTTACCAATATCAATAACCACAAAAATCGTTGTACTATAAAATTTTATCTCCACACTAAGTGTTTTATTTTTCATACGATGACTGTCTTCCTTTTCTTTGCGGAGGCACTGGACCGATTTTCGTTTTTTGTTAGTACACACCTACTTGCGTAGGTACTTTAAACACCCTTTCACGTGACAGGAAATCTTCCCCTTTCAATGAAGCCTCCAAACCTCGTCTACATAATAATATACTTACTGAAAGTGGAGTCTTCCACGAGACGACGTGATACGCATACGAAATACTTCGTTTGTGCACTTTTGGCGTGGCGTTTCGACTGTGTGTACCTTGCTTTATTAGCGAGTGTTTCAAGAATTAAATCATTTTCGTGGAACGTTTGCTTGTAACGAATATGCGTGGAGTTTAAATGAGCTAAAGAAAATAGGAGAATGATAGCTGAAAGGTTTCTTAGGATTATTCTTTACTAGCTTCTGCCCGCAATTTCGTCCGCGTGGAAGTCAACCATACCATAAAAACATAATATATCTTATGATATATTATGTTTATTGTGTTTTGTTTATAATATTAAGGCACTATTTCTGTCATTGAGAGAATTATTGCAATCGGAAGAGTAGTTTCGGATATTACCTCCTACATACAAAAACATTACAGTATTATTATTAGTGTGGATGGAATGAATGGAACGCACTGGAGAAATTAGCTTTTCCAAAGATAAAACGACACAATAAAAAATTGCAACGACATTTTCAATATAGTCTGCTATCGCGCTACGATTGAGAATACTCAGAATCGCAGATATGTCGCCTCAGATCGTAAGCTCCCCCCGAAGCAACCACAACAGGACATGTAGATTCTCCCATTCATAAACCCGACCACAATTCCTCCGATTTTTCACACTTCCGATTGCACACCGGGAAAATATTATGTTTCTGTTATTTTTCCAGTGATAAAATAAGTGGTGATTTTTCTATGCGGTTTACTTTTTCTGTTGTCTCATTTATTTTCTTTATTCCTGACTAGCTTGTACCCGCGGCTTCGCCCGGGTGGAGGTCGGAAATTTACCCTCAACTAACACATTTAAACCTTCCACAACCAATTCTCTAAATGATGGTAAAACCACATTAAAATCCGTTTCGTAGTTTAGAAGAACAAAACGGCCACACACACAGACGCGAAAAGCGACTTTACTTTATGAGATGTCTTTATATAAAAAGATTCTTTCGCAAGCTTTGCATTCAAGAAAAGCAGCTAATGTCGTAGTAAAAAAAAAGGTAGTTGCTACGGGGCTCACTGGAAAAGTTAGGTAACTTATACCCACATGCTTTCAATGCACTGTAATCTCACCAGATTCCTACGAACCGTAACTTATAAGGTATTCTGAACGTTGGCAAAGTCGCAAATAACTGTCAAATATTTACCTGTTTTGATTAATTTCGGCAATATTACTGTATGGAAATATGAAATATGGCTAGGCAATTATCTAAAATATTGATTATGAATTGCGATTATAACACTGAATTTAAGTTGTAACCGGTTTTAGGTGTAAAAAGGCATTTGGGAAGTTTCAAAATCCTTTTTTTCCAACTAAAACTAAATATTCGGTGTTACGATATTATTTATTGCATTTCATAATCAATATTTTAGACAGTTATCTAGCCATATTTTATATTTCCATATATTGCCAAATTAATCAAAACAACGAAATATTTGACATCTATTTGCAACGTTGCCTACTTTCTGAATAAACGCTCTTTCACAAGGCAGTGTTAATCATTCATACCTACGCGTACTTATAAATATACATACACATGTTAAAGAATTTATCACGGCATCAAACGGTTAGGGAAAACATCACGGAAACCTGAGGTAATAATACATTCTGAACGTGTGCTATTTTGTGACGGATTTCCACTATTTATGTGAGATGTGCAGGTTTCTCAGATTTATGAGTGAAATCATTTTTAACGTAAAATATTAGGTAGAAGCATTGGTATTCGATGACATACTCTGGCCAATTCTTAATAACTTACTCGCCACCACAACCTTCTACTTTTTACCCTTCATTATCTAAGTAGGTAACATACCACACAATCCATTGCTTCATGATGTTTTTATAAATGAATCTACTTGATGATTTGCAAAATAAAAATGATTATGAGAGCACATAATCTGCCGAGTCTTTTCCCAACTATGTGGGGTTGGCTTCCAGTCTAACCGGATGCAGCTGAATACCAGTATTTTATATGGAACGACTGCCTATCTGACCTCCACAACCCAGTAACGGGTAGTACGATATCCTTGGTAAGACTGGTTTTCAGACTTTCGGGCTTCTGACGACCCGTAACGACTGTCAAAGATCCAGAAATGACAGCCGGGAACAACGACTTAACGTGCTTTCCGAGGCACGAAGGAGTCTCGGTATGTTAAGATGGTCACCCATCCACGGACCAACCCCAGCAAACGTAGCTTAACCTGATGGGTCAACCCGTGCGGCTGTTATTACGTAGCCACGAACTCCTCTAATTGTGAGAGCACATATGTTATTCAATTAGGGATGTTGTGCATTAAAATCAGAACTTTAATAGGCCAATATTTCAATGCTTGTAACCATACGGCAACTGTGCTATCGCTGAAAAACTCAAACCCATGTACTAGCCGCCCACTTCGAATTTACTTAATACTACTTCCATGCATATTATCACAAACTGTTGTAAATTAATTTCTATTATTTTATTACAAAGATTACACGTATAGTAAAAAAAAAACAAATATATTTTTTGTCAACGTTAGTAGTAGCTGTGCCGTCTTTTTTAACAGTCGATGAACTCAATGCTAAATTAAACCCAAAGATCTACAAAATAAAAACGAAAGATGGCCAATCTCAAACAAAAACAAAACCACAACATTATATATTTACACAGATTTATTTATTTATTTTATGATTTATGTACACACAGTAAAATACATAGAGATACGACATAATTATAATATGAGTACAAAGGTACTGCTAATTTCTTAAGAAATTTCTTCCAGCAGACCTGCGAAAGGAAAAATGATAAAGAAATGTAGAAATGAAGACAATAGTGTGTGAGAACAAGAAGAGAAAAACATGAATATGCGAAGTCTTAACTAAAATATTAAATACGCAAGAAAATTAACCTATACTTAAATAAATACATAAATCTTTATCTTCTTGTTATTTAAGACAAATAATAAGCATGATCTAGTTTAGACTATTTATGTAGGTATAGTCCCTTCCATCATCGCAAAATGTTCGAAATATTTTTCATCTTTCATTTTCAACTAAATTGAATTTTTAGAACGCTCCAATTTTTGGCGAAATAAAAATTGTTGGTGCGAGCACTGAGTCCTAACGATGTTCAATGAAGTGGCCATAGTAGTACTTACGCTAGGTCTAATAAAAAGGAAAGGTATATGAACTTTCTACGCACGACGTGTGCTAGGTATTTTGAGAAGGTATAGAGTTGGTAGGTACTTACTGAAAGTATGGATTAGACCTCATTTTTTTTAAGTACTTTATTAATGAATTAATAACACCTATGTCTGCTGGCTTACCCAAAGAATACAAGACGATGTATTTAATTACAATTTAGCTAGGAGCCAGATGCACACAAAATCATTTCTTTATTAACTTTGTGGCGGTATCTACATCGCCACATGCGAACTACGCATCGAAGACCTGACGTCACACAAAAATCCTGACGTCACATAAATCCTGCATCGCGCAATTAGAGTTTACCGTGCAATGAACATATATACAAAAACCCAATATCAATCATTGGGCAGTTGCCCGCCAGACACAACACCCGTCTGGTCGGAGGATCCTCCCTTTTCTATGGGGGATGAGTGAACTTTACACCCTGTTCCTCATACCCCCTAAAACTTCACTAACGCTGTAAACACCGTGAGGAAATTGGCCTGAGGATGCCTGAGACATAATTTCTCGACGGCATGTGAAGGCAAATCAGAGGCCCATGGGCGACTGTCAAACTCTGACACCAGACACGATCAACAACAATCTGAATCGTATAGTACAGAAACAGATTGCTAATCCATAGCTTCGTAGGTTTCAAGAAAAAAAATCTGCTCAGTTCTGTCGAGTGTGTGAAAGTAGTGTTCTTCGAAGATGTGTTCTGTCGAAGCAATGAGCAGTCGAACTATTGTGTTTCGAAATTGAGACCGTGTCGAAATAATGAACTGTCGAAATTCAGAATGACACTCACAACGTAAACGCAATGAATGTCGTTGAAGAGCCTAAATGAAACAGATTAGTCTTAATCGTTTACAAAAATGTGTTACGCAATTACATAACTGGTTAATCACTAACCACATGAAAGAAAGAAGACGCAATTTTTTTTTGTTTCATTGTTATAGAAGGAGGAGGTCAGATAGGCAGCCGCTCCATGTAAAATACTGGTATTCAGCTGCAGTCAGTTAGACTGGAAGCCGACCCCAACATAGTTGGGAAAAGGCTAGGCAGATGATTCATAGTTATTTGATTGGCGGCGGCGGCGATGACCGCTCGCGTCCGGCCCTGGTCCAGGCCATGGTACGGAGTGAGAGGGCATGGGAAGCCGTCACCTCCTTCAGCGAAGCAGTAATGCTCGCGAAGGAGGATACGGAACGCGAGAGGGAGAGGCAAAATTCGCGCCTTCACGCCCCTAGCTGCCGCGGGAGACGCCCTGGGCGTCGGGAATCGCAGGCGGATTCCCAGCCACCCGTAAGCGCAGGCTTGCGGGAGGCGAGCAATGGATAGGTCCAATAAATACCAGGCCCGGGTAGACGGAGAGTTGTGTTCCACGCGCGCCTTAAAGAGATGTCAGCACAATTGACGAAGTCTGCTAGGGCCGATGCCTGCCACGGTTTCGGGAAAGTCCGAAAGGGATACCGGGGCCCTTGGCTAAAGGCAACTGAAGGAACACGGGTGAGTTTTAGTCAGTAAATGTCTGACACGCGCTTCCGCTCCACCCAGAGCGGGAGAGCGGGAGAAGCCAATTGATTATATCCCATCCCCAAAAAAAAAAGTTTTTGGAGGTGCCTCCTATTACCAAAGAAATAAAATTACATCTAGGGCTCTAATACACTTTCCAAGCTCATAAATTCTTGATTTCGTAATCAAAACTGATACTTAAAATAAGTAATGCAAGTATAATACTTGACCTTTCTAAAGTGACTGCCAATTCGATCGGAACCGCATCTATTTTTTGGCTTGCATCCAGATCGATCCATCGTGTGACAACTTAATACTTCAGGTACATTTAAAAGCCATTTCTGAGCTAACCGGAGATTGAAAAATGGAGATATAAGTTTCTTCATTGTGAAGTAAATGTTATATTTTGGCAGTAAGATGGTCCATTGTGCCTCCGCTTAGCCTACAGAACATTCCATTAAAGGCTATACTAAAATTAGCATCAGACTCATCCTTTTTTTTTTGGATAGTAAGTTATCAAATAACTTCTCCCGCTCTGGACGGAGCGGGAGGACATTTCAGACTCTTACGGACTAAAACCCACCCGTGTTTCTTCAGTTGCCTGTAAGTTGCCAGAGGCCACGGTATGGGATTTCGGACTTTACCGCGACCCCAGCAGGCATCAGCCTTAGCGGACCCGGGATTGGTCCTTGTCCCTGGCTAGTTAGCCCAACAAAATACCTTGCTGACTGGCTTTTTACCACTTTGCTTTGGGCTTTTGGGTAAATTATCACAAAATCAAAAAAATATTAATAATAGGTCTCTTTTAAACTCCAGACATAATCTTAGTCAGATCATGTGAAGACCACACCGATGTAGTGGACCTGCCCAGTCAGTGCAAGCAGTTGTCAGTAATCGTGCAGCTGAACTCAGAATTTAAGGAGCTCAACGATTCGACGAACAATACCAAGGAGGGATATTTTCAATGACTCAAACTGCCAAACCATGATTAAAACAAACAGAGCAAAAAAAAAAACAATGACCACATACATAGTCTGGACGAAATTATTATAATACATTACAAAGTACTTTAATATTATAAATGTGCCATAATCATCCCTTCCTTATCCAAGCATAAGTTGTAACTTGCTGCACTTCCTTCATAACTTGGCGGATATAGTATTAGTGAAGTGCTTGAGAGTAAGTTCTCGGTGCTTAGCAGGTTTCTACCTTTAAGATACACTAATCCGAACTTGAAGTTTGGATACCAAATAGTGTTATCAAAAGTCTGAACACACACTTATCCACACATATTATACACAACCATGTGAATTATTTAAAAATAAAATTTAAAGTAAATTATAAAAGTAAAAGTAAATGTAGAACTCAAACTTTCTTGTTATGGAAGAGCGGAGTCTCCTAATACAGGCATTTTTTGCTCATAAGGAGCCTCCAATCAAGTTCAAATTTAAATTTAAATTTAATTTAACATGTAGACTGAACTACTGACAAAATACGCAAGTGTAGTCCACAGTAAGTGATTGATATTACAGATTAATAATCAAGAAAAGTCTGCATTTTGATTTTGTTTTCTATCATACTTACTACGTTGATGAGCGAAAATCGAGTTGTTTAATAGGTACTGAAAAATCTCCCATAACGAATGTATGGGAGAACATGTTTCTGCTACTGCAAATGTAAGATAATTGGTCGATCATTACCCCGTAACTTGTAGAGCCTACTTAGCTGTGATAGTTTTCCTTTTCATTTCTTTATCTAAACACACTGCCGTGAATTTTTTCACATAATTATCCAAGACCAATAATTTTGCTGCATTTTAAAGCTTAATATTTCGTAAACGGATCCTTGAATCCAAAAATAATTTTCATAAACTCACAATATTTTTGAACGACACCTCACACCATGGGATAGACGAGAAAAAAAAACTATCCCCACTTTACGTTTAGGGGAGGGTACCAAAAAAAATGTTTTTTCATATTTTTATTTTGGCCAAATTACAGCTATCTATTACTAAGATTCTCTGAGCTAAGCCGCGGACAGACAGACGGACATGGCGAAACGAAGGGTTCCTTGTTGACTACGGACCCCTAAAAAACACGAATAATCCCAATTTTTCGTTTAACTTACTGAAGTTCTTTATACCACATACCATAACATAGCACACATCGGAAATAAAAAGAAATATTTTAATTAAATATTTTTGTTTGAGAAGTTTCTCGAAGACTCCTGTCACATTCCACCAAAGTTCGAAAGAATTAATCCAATTTTTCTCATTCATTATTTTAGAAACAGAATCCCTATTTATCTCTGAAGTGTCATAAATTATGATTACACGTAGAATTTGAGTTACGAACACTTTCATATTTTTTATACCTACCAAGCCTTGACTAATTCAAGACAAATAATACTGTCTTCCTATTGATAATACAATTAAATGAACTATAATTAAATATTGAATATTTGTAATCACGATCTTGAAAACGGCTCTAACGATTTCGATGAAAGTTGCAATATAAGGGTTTACGAGGTGAAAATCGATCTAACTAGGTCTCATATTTGGAAAAAAATCGTTTTCTCTTATTTCACAGCCTCGAGAATGTACACGTGTGATATAACGTTGGTATACCTGGACGATAAATGTTTATCTATTTTCACCCGAGCACAGCTCGGTCGACCTTTGTTATACTATACCCCGGGGGTACAACGGGGCCACAATAGGTTGAGTAAAAATACTAGACAACAGAAAAACAAATCCAGACTTACCAAGCACAAGCAACTGAAGGAGCACGGGTGGATTTTAGTCAGTAATGCTACGGCTACACTTCGTGTAATTGCGAACTTTTCTTCGTGCGCTCTCTCTCGCACACCACTCGATTACTCGCTGAGCAACAGAGAGCGCATGAAGAAAAGTTCGCGATAACGCGAAGTGTAGCCGTAGCATAAAACTCTGACACGCCCTTCCGCTCCACCCAGAGTGGGAGAAGTCATTGGATGATTTCCCACACCCAAAAAAAAAAAAGACTTACCAAGCAGCAAACAGTCTTTCACCGAATCTTCAAAAACAAAAATTACCTTACCGAACTACATTTAAGATTATATGAAGAGCCACGTCGTGTTACGTCTTTATATGACTCGACGCCATTTCTGACTCTCATTTCACTCTTCAATTCCATATTACTTTCTATTTATAATAACGCACCAGGTTCTTATTTTGTAGGAAAACACGACGAAAATCCTGAAGATAATGATCTGGAGCAAGCGTTCCATAATCAAAGGTAGGTACAATCCTTTTCTGTATGAAAAGACTCCATTACCAGCATTATTATGAAAAAACACGCATCACGTATGAGTTTAATCACCTGTAACAGGAAACATGCGAACATGCTTTTGTTAATATATTCCGAGCGTGTGTTCGTGAGGGAGCAGCCGGCGCGATTTGTCACGGCGACCGTCAACTGCCTCGACAACTGGCACATCTTGCTTGGGTTATGTACGTTTACACCTGATTCATATGCTCGTTTCTAGGTGCTAAATCTTAGGTAAAGCTTTGACAGTAAAAAGAAAAGCGTTTTCTGATCTCTGCTGAGTTACGTAAGGAACCGCCTATTTTCGTGCAAACGAAATAGATGTTTGCATTTTGGCATAGAATTAAGTACTATTTTTTGAAGTGACAACGTCTAATAAATCGATGAACGCCGGCTGCACGCACGAAAAAGGATGAATCATTATGCTCGTTACGCTAATTGTCCCGTTACACCCATTGTCCCGTTACGCTCATTGTATCTTAGTCTCATCATCTCATCTCACGTTACGATTGGAGCGAGAGCGCTACATGCGCGTGCGAAAGGCACTTATTATGACGTTGTCACGTTAAACTATCGTCCGTAAACCAACTTTACAGACAACCAATTTTTTAAGTACATTCTCTGCCCATTTGTTAAGTTAAAGCAGACCCATTATACATTAGTATAATGGTAATACATTAGTAACTTAGCATTAAATGCAGGTGCGGTGGTGGCTTAGAGTTAACCGACCGTTTCTGAAATTTTAAGCCTTGTGTACACCAACCTTTAAATAAATAAAGAAAGAAAAAGTATTTACAGTGACTCGCACAGGAAGATCACAAACTTAACTACACACAATGATAAAAATATAACATACAATATTTTTTTAAAGAAAATAAAAAACTGAAGGACCTGAAGGTTAAAAGGCTTCTACCTAAGTATGACGCTGCGATATTTCAAAATAAGTCTCGCAGCCCAGGTACTATGCAGATTGCCTATATGGTGGCTGTGGGTCGGTGGGTGCTCAATGCTCGCAGCACTGGTATTCTGACAGAGCCCGCTGTGATGCCTGTGATGTCACGGGCAGTTACAGAAATGCATCAATAATTATCAAAAAAATACTCGTAGATAAATTTAAAACGTTAACAAATAAAATATGTATTTAATCCACGTGTCAGCGCCTGAAGTCTCCTCATTACTTGTAAATGCCTTAAGTATCTGTGGCACTCTGTGACATCACTGTGACTCTCAGTATATTCAATGTAAATCAATTGATTAAATATTTAGTCAGTTCTATGTTTAACATTTCCTTAGAAATTTTACATAAACCAACTGTTTAAATACCCGGTACATGGTGGTTTGAATGTTAGTGAGCACAGGCTTAGGTTGTATAATTAACTTACCTACATTTAATGAAAAACTTTTTTTACAAAAAAAAACTACCCACTTCCAACAAAACACTACAAAGTGAAAAATAAAGTCGGTTGTTTTTTTTTGTAAAAAAGATTTTTTTATTTGTATTGTGTTTCACGATTTTTTTCCAAATAAACGTTATTCTTTCTTTCTTTAACCCGTTCTGCATGGATCGGGATGTTCGGTTGTAAAAAAAAGACGAATAAAAGAAGATTGCATGAAGTGGAAATGAGAATGTTGAGGCAAATGTGTGGCAAGAATGGTTAAAATTAAACAATAGTGCTAGAGATTTGAAAGGGATGTCAGTGATATAAGAGTTAAAAGGGAATGGATAGGCTGTCTTCGGATAGATATGGAGTGAGATGATGAGAGATGAAACGCATGTGACTAAGAGACTGATGTATTGATGAACGGAGGGGAATGAATTATTGTGTGAGAAAGGAGTGAATAATAAATGTGACGGGTGGCAAACACGAGTGGACACGAGGGCAGGTAGGCCGAAATTAGGTAATAATCGATGAAAATTATAAGCGTCAAGACTCTTAAAATAAGAATCAAATGTATTATTAGCTGCTATTGTATCAGCGGAACATGTTTTACACAAAATCTACTAGTGAAGTTACCTACTATGTGACGTTGCGAAAGTCGCCTTAATCATTACAAAACTTACAACACGTCGTCACCCGCTCTGTTTACCGTGCCTCACATTTTCATTAGGCAATAATTTATTTCTTTCAGGAGTTAGTATTTAATAGACACTTTTCTCGTGGTAATACTGTAATTATATACTCTAAGTTTTACCATTAGATTTACCGCTTAGAGTGTATATATGTAATATATACTCTAAGCGGTAAATAGTGAATGTCGATGTTAGATGGGATTTCATAACTGTGATAGCTATAACTATTGTTAGCTGCAACTTCAGACCAGAGGGAGCTACGAGTGACCAGCCCTATATAAGCCAGCGGAAATCGGACCGCGCCCCTTTTTCGGACGACAGGCGTGCGCTCGTACACATCGACTTAGGATATCGTGTCATAATTATAAATTTTGTTGTATTGTTAAAAACATTTAAAATAATTAAATATTACTCTTAATTTGTGTTAATAATATTTTTTTTTATCTAAAATCGTTTTAATTTCCCAAAATCAGAAGTGGGATTGAACGCTATTATAGCCGCTTCAAGTCATTTCTGGTTCCATCATAATGTCGAGTAGAAAACGTGCACCACCGCGAGAGCGCTCGTCTTCGCCCAATTTAGGTACCCTAGCATCGACGATGGAAGCAATCCTCAACCGCCTGACAACGCTAGAGCAGCGTGCCGAAACACGTGCAACCACGCCGCCGCCGTTGCCTGCCCTCACCGAGCCTGCATCAGCCCTCGCAACGACTGCGCCGCGTGGCGAGAGCGTGGCCAGCACCCCGAGCGACGCTCGAGGCTCAGCAACATCGACAACGGCATCAACGGACATCACGGAGCGTCTTATAGACGCGCTAAAATCCATAAACCCGGTGAGATCGAACCATTATTATGTGTCGGATTTCGATCCTAGCATTCATGACGCCTATGCGTGGTGTGACGAGGTGGATCGTGCTCAATCGCAAAACCAGTGGGACGAAAAAGAGTGCCTAGCCCGTGTGGGACTCTCTCTAAAGGGTGACGCACGTTCCTGGCTGCGCGAATGGACTAGTAACAATCGTACTTGGTCAAATTTCAAATTAGAGCTCAAATCACTTTGTCCACGACGCATTGACGTCGCTAATATTCTTTTTGATGTGATGTGTAAAGAATCTGATAAGTACTACGTACGCAGACTACGCGAGAAAATCATTATTACGATTACGTATTGTGAAGGGGTTAAGTGACGAGTTATTATGCGACATAATTGTGCGCGGCATAAAAGATCCACAAATACGTGCAGCCGCCACAAACGCAAAATTAACACCGGAAACTATCGTGGAGTTCTTATCAATTTATGTGAAATCAAATCGTTCAAGTGCAAGTGCACCTAATAATACTCAGATACGCAATAGCCGATGTACCACTGATTCCGCTACCGAACGATTCCGCAAGCGTCCTGCCATAAATACAGATGTACGTGTACGTTGCTATAATTGTAACCAAACCGGACATAAAAGCAAATTTTGTTCAAAACGAAGTAAGACCGATGACGGTAACATAAATAAAAATAAATCCGCGACTACCCCGAATCTGCTAATAAATCCGTTTCTAAAGTTGTGTGCACATTTTGTAAGAAAGTAGGTCACACTGAGGATACTTGTTTTACTAAAGAACGTTCAGAAACGCGAAATAAATCTAATATCAACTTTTGTCGTGAAATAACGTGCGACCGTACTAAAAGGGATGTCATAACGGCAGTTATTAGCGGAGTACCCACCGATGTTCTGATTGATAGTGGTTCGAGTATTTCTTTAATTTCGAATGATCTCGTCAAACATTTCTCTTGTCGCACGAACTCGAGTGTACAGATATTACGTGGTTTAGGTGGAATAGAAATGCGTTCCGATTGTTTCGTAACTTTGTCAATAGAATTTAGTGACGTCACCTTAGAGGTAGATTTTTATGTTGTACCCCATGATTACCTTAGTGCGCCAGTGCTTATTGGTACGGATGTACTAAATAGGCAAGGCCTCGCATACATTCGAACTGGCGATTCACAGCGAATAATTAGGAATAGTTCGCTTGTAAATAACTTGACACATAGTGAACCGAATTTGCAACTTGATTCGATCAACACACAACTGTGTGGTTATGAAAAAGCGCGTTTATCGTTTGTAGTAAGCAAGTATTCAAAATACTTTCTCAGTGGAACAGCGACAACCACCGTAACTACCGGGGAGATGCACATTCGGCTTACTAGTGAGGAACCTGTTAATTATCGACCATACAAACTATCATACGACGAAAAACTGCGTGTTCGTGAAATTGTTAGTGACTTAAAGGAAAAGGGTATAATCCGTGAGTCCGAGTCTTCGTATGCGAGTCCGATTTTGTTGGTAAAAAAAGAAAGACGGCTCGGATAGAATGGTTGTTGACTATCGAGCTCTGAACAACATAATGGTAAAGGACAGATACCCTCTTCCTTTGATCGATGATCATATAGATAGGCTTGGGAAGTGTAACTATTTCACTGTCCTCGACATGGTGACAGGCTTCCACCAAATTAAAATAAACGAAGATTCTGTACACCGAACTGCGTTTGTGACGCCCGAGGGGCATTTTGAATATCTCAAGATGCCTTACGGTCTCGCTAACGCTCCTGTAGTCTACCAGCGTATTATATCTGATACATTGAGATCTCCTATTGATGCAGGCCAGGTCCTGGTATACATTTATGACGTAATGCTATTGAGTGACACCGTAGAGGACGGCTTGTCCTTGCTTGATTCTGTTCTGGAGATTTTAACAAAGGCGGGTTTTTCTATTAATTTAAGAAAATGCACCTTCCTTACCACTGAAGTGGAGTATCTTGGGAGGACGATCAGTAAAGGTCAGGTCCGGCCGAGCGTACTAAAAATAGATGCACTAACCAAATCTCCGATTCCTAAAACCGTTAAGCAAGTGAGGCAGTTTCTCGGTCTGGCCGGCTACTTCAGAAGATATATCCCAGGATATGCTACTAAAGTAGCTCCCATCGCTTCTTTGACTCGCAAGGATGTTAAGTTTCATTGGGGTAACGAGCAGGAGCGGGCGAGACAAGAGGTCCTCTCGATTTTCACTAGTGAGCTGTATTGTTTTGTTTACGATTCTGGTGCTGAATGCTCGTTAGTAAACGAGACTTGTGCAGCTTTTTTCGAATGTAAGATTGCTCATTTTTATGTTGCTTATCTTATAGTTTCAGCTTCATGTATATTACCTATGCTTAGAAGATGTTTGCTATGGCGCTGTAGGTACTTATTTTCTATCTTGCCTACTTACGTACGTTAAGTGGATGTCAGGGTGATCTGGAGCAAACTCTTATAAGGCCTTGTGTGGCGTTGAGTTGACCGGGAACGAACAAGTATGTTTGTGTCGTAATGTACATGTAAGACCTGGATGGCTTCGGCATAAGGCATTGCATTCTGTTGTTTTCGTGTAAGGCCTTGTGCGGCATCGAAATAACGTCCCATATACCTCGTGTAAGGCCTTGTGTGGCATCAGGATTGTCTTACTCATTTCATATAAGGCCTTGTGTGGCATTGGAGTAGTATCATGCAGCGTATAAGGCCTTGTGTGGCATCGCTCATGAAATTTGAATTGAAAAGTATAACAAAGCGCATAGTGACATCTTGGCTCATCCACATAATTACTGATGAACATGATGTATATTAGAGCTAACATGTATGTGTTTACCTCCCCAGGTTATGAAGACTCGGTTGTTGAGAATGCTTCAGAGCCTGAGCAAAGACCGCTAACGGAGAGCATCGAGGACGCTGCTCAGTCAGGAGAAGCCGTGTTAGCTGCAACTTCAGACCAGAGGGAGCTACGAGTGACCAGCCCTATATAAGCCAGCGGAAATCGGAGCGCGCCCCTTTTTCGGACGACAGGCGTGCGCTCGTACACATCGACTTAGGATATCGTGTCATAATTATAAATTTTGTTGTATTGTTAAAAACATTTAAAATAATTAAATATTACTCTTAATTTGTGTTAATAATATTTTTTTTTATCTAAAATCGTTTTAATTTCCCAAAACTATAATATTATGAGGTTTTACGATTTGACTTTGTGCTGTGAGACCTTGCTTCCTGGCAAAAATGATTTCAGGTCAACGGGAAGTACCCAATAGGTTTTGATTGATTTGTGAGCATCAAAAAAATATGTCATAAATGGCCATATTTTTTTATTGCGTTGATTTAAACGCTTGATTTTTTTAGAGCTTGCCATGTGCGATGGCCAAGTACTTCTATTTATGAAAGAAATACAGATGAAAAATAGATAGGTACTGAATAAATTAACAGACTTGGTTTTACATTAAATCTGACAATTTTTTGTGGTAGAAGAACCGCGTTGCGAGACTTTTTACATGTTATGTTTTTGTTGGGATGATTTCTTTTTGTAGATAGATGTATACATTATGTATACATTATATACCTATATCTAACTTCTATCTATTTAGGTAGTGTAGGTAAGTGACGAAAAATTGCATGAACTGCAAAAATAACTTTGTTATTGCATATTATTTATATAGGATTACAAAGTTATAGATTTAATATCGACTGTTTCTCTATCGCTACATTTTTTTTACATTTGTACCACGTTACATAGGTAGCTGTTTAAATAAGATTTTTTCCCTATAATTTGTACAATAAAATTTAGAGTTAAATGGTGTACATAGATAATTTTTGAAAATCTTTAAATAATTTACTTCTTGTCTTTTTGTAACTTGTTTGATGTTTTAGAACACTTTGTAGCATTTATAGTACTGTTACTAAACAAAATAAATGATGCCAATGAATTAAAAAAATATGCCATTTTTGCGAATATAGAGAAAAGTGATGTTCTGGGAAATATACAAAAAAAAATATAAAACTTGTTTTTTTAAGCTACAGGGGGTGCTTAATTATTGCAAAGGGGTCACTATCACGTCTTGGAAGGAACACGTATAATTACTAGTCTGTATAATGGAGGCACGTCCTTATTCTGACGAGTAATTCAGACGTGGCATGGAAACACTCAGTAGTAAAATTTGCTTTCAGGTTAGGTGACTTATTATTTAATTAACATTATATCTAATTATACACTGTACTTTAAAATATTAATAAGTTATTTTAATTACTTAACACTGTACAAAAACTAGTGGTACTAATCACAAACAACACTAACATAAAATAAAACGTCATGTAATGTTTGATGTTGCGCGCCGTCGTATGAAGATTCGAATGACGATATTTTGAACCACGCTATTTCGAAAAAAATTGCGAGTGGTACGCCAGTTCGAAAACAGATTGAACCGAAAACCGCTATATCGAATAACGCTATCACGAACACGCTGGTGCGAAAAACTTGTTGAATGGATTAATTTGTGTAGGAATTAAACTTACGACCCCGATGAGACACAGCAAGCCTCGTCTTTGGACTGGGTTTGGGAAACGAGCAGTGAGAAGTATTATTTTGAGTTAACTATTTATTCAACGATCCACGATCGCCAAATTTAACCCCTTTGGATTTCTTTTTATGGAGCTACGTCAAAGATAGGGTTGGGTTTTATTCGACGTTAATATTGTCCACTCATTGTTCACTATGTTTACGTCTTTTGTTGCGCAATGTCTTTTTAACTTGGTCACTGTCATGTAAGCTAAACAATATTTCGTGTATTTCACAACACATGAGGCGTGTCCGACTGTCCGTCCGCTTACTGCGCGGGCACAGTAGGGTTGCGTTCGATAAAGGAGAGCGGCAGGCCGTTCATGACACTCTGCACGATGCCGGACTTAGGGTCGACGACTGGGTGGCGCAGCGTGGTGGTGGCTGGCGCTACGGTGAAGCGCGACAGCACGGCTGCCAGGCCCGCCAGGGACTGCATCAGGCCCAGACGCAAACCTGCAAACACGAATACACATCTCATGGTACTTTAACTTCCTGATACTATGCCAACTACCATGTTTTAGGGGGAAGTGTCCTGTGCCACTGTCTCAGTGGCAGCCCGGAGTCTGGATATGAGCCCAGTAGATAACAATAGGCTCACCCCCTATTACATGGGACATAAAAAATAACTAGTGAAATGTGGGTGTACTACAATTACACTCTTCCTAACCAAAAACAGGCGCAGGCAGTTTCATAGCGAATTTTGCAGTTTCTTCTATAAAACAATACTTAAGAAATGAACAGTTCTTACCAATACAGACGCGGGGACCGTCACCGAAGGGCAGATACACGAACTTGGTCGTGTCATCTTGTTGCTCGGGCAGGAAGCGCTCCGGGCGGAACTCGTGCGGCTCGAGGAAGTACTGCGGGTCGTTGTGCAGCGCCTGCAGCGGGATTATCACACCCACGTCCGGGTCGATGGTCACGTCCAGCTCAGGGATGGTGTATGTGCGCGTGGTTCTGCGCATCAGGAAGCCCAAGGACGGGAACATGCGCCCTCCTTGAACGCGCACTCAAGGTACGTCATCTCCTTGACGACGTCGTAGCTGATGCGGCCGCCGTGCTTGGCTAGCACCGCGTCGATTTCCTGCTGCACCTTGCGTTGTACTTCCGGATGGTAGGCGAGCTGGTGGAGCGTGAAGGTGGTGGCTGACGACGACGTCTTGAAGCCGGCCGCGAAGAATACGAACACCTGCGCCGCGATCAACTCGTCCGTTAACTCCAATGTAGCGATCTCCGGAGTGCCGTCTGCTTTAATGTTTTCCACTGATTCTACTATCATTTTTCCCTTTTTCTTACACTCGAGTAACAAGTTAATAAAATCGTTCCTGCAGGAAGGTTCATAATTCCTCTGTTTTAGTATAGCTGACACTAGATCAATCAAAGGCTGTTCCACTCTTACGAGATACTTCAAATTACACCATTCTGGGAACATTTCTTTCAACATAGCTATGAAAACTTCCTTTACTCCAACTTTAAATATTGAGCCTCCTAACTTCCTAAAGGCAGAGTCTTCATCGTTAAGTGAGTCGGCATCGAGGCCGAACCCGCACGCGCCGATGAAGTCTGTGGTGTAGCGCGCCATGAAATTCCGCGCGTCCAGCGGGCGGCCGGTGGCGGCGGCAGCAAGCGCGAGTGCCTGCAGTTTCTCCGCACGCTCCACAATCAGCGGGAACATCGCCTTCAGCTTGCCAGTCGTGCCGGCGTGATGCGCTGCCTAAACATCCGCCATAAGTCGCCGTCTGCGAAGAACAGGTTGCGCAACATCGGCTCGATCACTGTCTTGTGTGTGTTCAGGCCGCGAGGATAAAAGTATTGAAAATCTGTTAACAGGACGCGCTTTACGATCTCAGGATCTCTAATAACGAGCTCTGGGTGCGTGGATATGTAGAATCCTACCACTTTTTCCTTCGGATACTTCCAGTACATTTCTGCCGCCTTCTGCGTGATGCTCTTCTGCATGAGGTATACTTGAGCATTATTGCCGACCAACACTTTCGGCTTGTCATGTTTGACTCCTTTCTTCTCCCAGTAGCTGAAGGTGCGCGTGCTGTACACGTAGAGCGCGACGATGACGACGACCACGATGGCTGCGGTGATCATGTTGGTACTATTGTATTGATGTTGGTGTCGAGACTACGAGCTGGCGCGCATGGCCGGCGGTGACCGGTGTGTGCCGAGTACTGCGGCCGGGTACTGTATATAGGAGCAAGCACAGAGTGACAAGCCAGCGGCGAGATAACGTCGCACGTTATTTAGCCTCGCGCTTATCACTCTTCGTTCGATTATTATTTAATTACCACTAAATTAATATTAGAAAGGAGAAGTAATGGTCTATGTTCTAATCTACAGCTTTCCTACGTTGACCTTAGCTATTAATAATAACAATACCAGCCTATTATAGACACACTGCAACGCAAAAGCCTCTTCTCATATTTACCTTTTGATTATTTTTAATACATGTATTTATGTAGCACCCCGCTCCTGCATCGCACGGTTTTTACGACTTGACAAAATATCGAGAAATCTCTGTTATAATGTACTAGCTGCGCCCCGCGGTTTCACCCGCGTAAGTCTCGATCCTGGGGGAATATGGGAAGAAGGCGTGAGTCTATGTATGTATGTATGTATGTAAAACACTTATCAAATAGAGTGCAAAGAAGAAGCTGAACTCGCAGTAATATATCGTAAAAAGGTTACGATAATAGCCTATAATTTAATCAGTGCTACAGCTTGCACTCTTTTGCACACGGCTACACATCAAGCTATACATTTCCATTATAAGCTGACCTCGCACTGTACGGAAATCCTATACAATGTGAGATCAGCATAAACTGGAAATGTGTAGCTTGATGTGTAGCCGTGTGTACTCATTCAGCCGGGGCGTGAACCCAGATTATTCCGTGAGCCACCGATCATTGATCGCAAACAAACGAAAGTGTTTTAGTCTAAAATTACCTGAATACCTGATATATTATACGTTATACAGAAGCATAGACGGAAGCAGCCATATTTACCTGCTAAGTACCTAAAGGAGTATTTTTTATCAGTACTGGTACGCTTTAGGAGCGTTAGCTATATCATGTGAGGGTGTGTGGTGGAGGTGATTGCAAAGATGGAGGAGGTTTTGGGAGGATTTATTGATCTGCAAGAGACACTTATACATTTCGGAGGTCAGACCTACAATACTCAATACTCAATACTCAATATATTTATTTGCATTCCACAATGTTAACTTAGGTGGTAGGTACATTAAAAAATATACATTATTTTAGATCATTGTGGACCCTGTCGGGCACAGCAAGATAGGATAGAGGAAGAGGGCTAATATTATAATATTATTATTTGAAAAAGAAAAAAAAAAAGTAAATGAATAAATGTTTTTCTACTACTCACTTCCACTATAATTTTAATTATTATTTTTGGTATTTGTTTTTATTTATTCATTAAAATATTCATTAATATTATAATAGCATTTATGGATTAGGTATTGTTTTAGTTTATTTATAAATATATTAAATTTTTGTTCATTTTTAATTGCCTAAACCTAAACTGAACCTCCCTAAATAAACAAACAAACACTCCTAACTGTTCGAACTAAATTGTTGGAACGTTCGAAACTCGCGGCTACGCACTCGTCAGCCTGTATTATGTGAGGTTGCGTATCGCAGAAAACCTCACAGTACCTTCATTCAAGTGGAACCTCAAAACAGATTTAACGATTAGCAAAATATTATCATGATAATATTTTCATGCTTACAAAACGAAATAATAACAATTTATAATTTAACTAGCTGCTGCCCGCGGCCGCGGCTTCGCCCAAGTGGACCCTTATTCTTTTTCTAAAATAAAAGTAGCCTAAGTTACTTCTATATAACATCAGTTATTTACAGCTATATCCCGTCAAAATCGGTCCCACCGCACCGTTGCGTAGATCAGCCGAACCACATGTTTTTTTTTAATATTACTCATAGACGTGGTAGCACCTCACGCCCACTATAGAGTAGGGAACGTCGCAGATGCGTCGAACGGTTCACGTATTGCATTTTTATACTCGTGATTACTTCGAAATTAAATGTCCGATTCGAATGAATAAAAAAACATTTTACTGCTACATAAATAACCTATATTTTTTTTTTAATAAGAATTAATACGATACGAATGTAACCAACTTTTGTTTCTACCGGCGAACTATTCAAGGTGCTATTGTGACTTAACTATGATAGATACATTCTCTAGCGGACTTTTTTGTAGGTAATAACAGTACTTTTATCATGTAGTAAGTAAATAATTTTTATATATCATCAATAGTTTACTCAGCGCACGCCAAATAATGAATTTTATAGACAACATTTTGCTACTTTGGGTTACATTATTGAAATTTTCTTAAGAATCTCAATTTTTTTTTAAATAAATTATAGCCTATGTTACTTCCTGATAAATTATCTTTCTATTGGTAAAAAATCGATCCAGTAGTTTCGGAGCCTATTCGGTACAAACAAACAAACAAAATTTTCCTCTTTATAATATTAGTAAAGCTAAGTATTAGTGTAGATACGAAAACATCTATTTATAACCGAACAAAGTCCATATTTTCATCCGACTACGGCGCACTATGTGACGTATGAGTCATTTGCTGATAACAAATCTATAAATGTTTTGTTTCTAAAGATATGGACTTGAAATTTTGCATAATCATAAAATATAGTAAAGAATATTTAAAAACTTATACATTTATCAAAAACTATGTTTCCACGCGACTTCACTCGCATTTGAATTTTGAAATGGAAATATGTTTAAAACAAAATTAAAAAAATTATTAATCGATAGTGTATTTTATAATCTGCAGGAGTTTTTTGAGGAAAAATGATGCTAGTATGTAATTTATTTGTAATCTGTTTTTAACCTATTTGTATAATGTATTTGTTTATTTGAAATGTAACACGATTGCATATCCGACATGGGTAGACTGTTGAGCCTTGTACGTTATATAATAAGAACTGACGTACACAGTTGTGCAATAAATATATCTTTATCTTTATCTTTTATCTTTTAATCTCGTAGAAAATTATTTAAGTTTAGCTATTAAAATATTGCTCTTTTCTAATTATGTAGAAAACGTTAAAACAAAGGTTTTTTTTTCCTAATCTACGCTGTCCCACTCCTGGGCAAAGGCCTCCCTCCACTCCTTCCATCTTTCGCGAGCCCGCGTATCCTCTTTCCAGTTTTGATGGAACATATCCAGCTCATCCCGCCATCTCCTACGTGGTCTACCGCGACCCCGTCTCACAAACAAACAAAGTTTTACAATGGTAAAAAACCTTTATTTATTTTTTTGTAGGCATATTTTACAAAAACAGAGTAAGTATAAAGTTGTACACATTTTTATCTAGGAATATAATATGTGTTAATGAAAACTTTAAAAAATAAATTCGATGTTGTCTTCAGAAAGTTGATAATTTTCACGTAAAAATGTTGACAGAGCCGAAACAGTTTTTCCGTTCTCACTATCAATAAAAACTTATTACAAAATAAAATAAAAGTAAAAATCTTTTTAAAAACAAGCTTTTAATGAACTAAAAACTACTAAATAAAACTTACGTAAATATAGAACTATAATATTTTCTTCAAAGCTTGAGGCTTAACTTTAATTGTATGAAGGACATTTACGCCTCAAGCCTTCATAAATCGAATCCACAACGAGTCCAAACACGATGGTGCTATCTTATTTGATTGAGGTTTTCCCATGGCCACCTTCCGGCTCCATCATCAGACCCTGAACACCACCTAGTGTCAAAGCACTTGTTAATACATGACCAATGAGTCCAAACACGATGGTGCTATCTTGTTTGATTGAGGTTTTCCCATGGCCACCTTCCGGCTCCATCATCAGACCCTGAACACCACCTAGTGTCAAAGCACTTGTTAATACATGACCAATGAGTCCAAACACGATGGTGCTATCTTGTTTGATTGAGGTTTTCCCATGACCACCTTCCTGCTTCATCATCAGACCCTGAAAACCACCTAGCGTCAAAGCACTTGTTATTACATGACCAATGAGTCCAAACACGATGGTGCTATCTTGTTTGATTGAGGAGTTCCTATGGCCAACTATCGGCTCCATCATTAGACCAGCCATAAGGTATATTTTTTTCAAAATGTGTCGGTTGTTGTATATGTATGCCAAGTTACAGCACAATCAGATGCTAAGAAGTGCTTGAAAAATGGATTACAATTGGAGTAACTAGAAACACATATGACCACCTTTCGGCTGCATCATCAGACCATGAACACCTCCCAGTGTTAAAGCACTTGTTAATACGTAACCAATGAGTCCAAACACAATGGTGCTATCTTGTTTGATTGAAGAGTTCCTATGGCCAACTTCCGGCCCCATCATCATACCAGCTCCATGATATCAAATTTTCAAAATGTCTCGGTAGTTGTATAAGTATGCCAAGTTTGAACTCAACCGGATTCCAGGAAGTGCTTGAAAAATGGAGTACAATATTAATAACCGGAAAGACATACGTACAGAGCAAGTCAATATTATAAAGCTTGTAAAAAAAACAACCATCTTCCAAAGAAAACACAAAAAACTGAAAAAATTGTTTAATTACTTAAGTCAGTATCTTTGATTTTCAATTTTCGTTTTTTGCCACCGACTTCCGAAATTAAAGTTATTTTTCACTATTTAGTGTTTTTTTTTTCTGAAGTCGGTTTGTTTTTTTTATGTAAAAAGTTTTTATATTTCAGTTTTTATTTGTGGTACCTACCCCACACAAATTCAAATACCACTATCTGCTATGTAAATAACAGTGACGGAGTCACTTAAAACATCGTTTAGTGGGAAAAATACGTAATATTGAAGCTAACTCAAAAAATACGCAAGCAAAGTTAATAAAATTTATATGGGACCACCTCTGAAGCAAAATCGATTCATAATTGGCGGAGTAATCGCGTAACAAATACACAAATAAGAATCATCAAAATCGATTCATAATTGGCGGAGTAATCGCATAACAAATACACAAGTGAGAACCTCCTCCTTTTTGAAGAAGTCGGTTAAAAACATTTAACCTTTTCTGTTCTAAATGTATTATTGAAACAAAGCCTCTTAAAGGTGGAACATTTTATATCAACTCACACAAAGGCTGATAGTACTAAATCAAGTGCTTGTGCCTACGACCTAGGTTTAAGAGATTAGGTCTGTACCTAATGCTTAAGCGTGAAATATTACATATGCTCCTTGAATTAAATACGACATACATTATCATTATAGGGTTGAATGGAAGGGAAGACGGTGTAGAATTATTTTCATATTCTGGGGTTAAATGTTTATTTTACGTACGATTGTTTTTCGCTTTACTCAAGGTTTTAGGTACCTAGTCCGAAATATACAAGGTGGAGACCACAATACGACAAAAAATGAAACTCCGTATATCTAATGAGGTTCTCAGTCTACATACAAAAAATTAATCAAATATATCCAATAGTTTAGTTACGATAGCTAGTCAAAGATCGGCAAATCCCATAGTCGGCCCATCACTACTATTTAGTTTGTTTGAAAAAATGACTTTTTTAATTTCGATGTTAGAATTTATTTGATAGTTCCAAAATACTCTTAAGCATTAGTATTGCCAGTGTTTTCATTTATTGTTGTATTGTCGTCTCCACATTGTATAATAAATGTCCGAATAATGAACTTCTGTTTTAAAGGGCTGATTATCATCCGCATTAGTTAAGTATCAAGTTAGACATGGCTCACACTTTGCGACATGCGACTGCGACAGACGCAGACTAGGCTGCGGCCGACAATTCTCATACCAATCTGCCTATCATTTTCCAAACTATGTGTGGTTCGGCTTGCAGTCTAGACAGGTTGTATATTCACAAAGTGTATATTTCATTTCATTTCATTTCACCCTTCGGGGAAACAAGGCGTGATGTTATGTTATGTTTATTCAAAGCTTGCTTGCTTGCTTGTTTTGTTTTGTTTTGTTTAGTTTTGTTTAGTGCGACAAATGACAACTCTGCTTTTTGTTGCAGCGACTAGACGCAGCAGACACACAGTATTCGCTGGCTCTTAAGTTCCCTATCGTCTATACGTGACACTTCACAATGAAAAGCTCACTTTTGGACTGACGTTTTGAGACAGCTCTTCCTACTCGAACTTAACTCGCTCTTAACCAAAGCAAGTGTAAATCAGCCATAAGATTATGGTGGTAAATACACGTGTCTAACTTCAGTTAGGTTATAACTTCACAAGGATGTGTACCTCATGTTATAAATGTAGGCCACTTCGAGAACGTACGTCTGTACCTTTAAATCTTTAGAAAGGTTCCTTAAAAAAGTAGATATCAGAACCTCAACTATTACATTAAAATCAAATCGTCAGATTTGAGCGACCATTTATTTGGGTTTCATTTGGGTCCAATTTAAATATCCAACGAGTTAGATTCCATTTGAAAGTATAAAAATAAAAATAAAGAACCTATACAGAACATGTAACCTGTGGTCCCTGTTACCGGATTGCCAGGCATAAACAGGTGAGTTAGGTTAGGACCAGATAAAGTTAGATGCTTCCGCTTTACCGTGCGTTTACACTGGCGAAACATTCAGAAAAAAATATGTAGAAATCTCTAGTTCCTGTCAAACATACCTATGGAACAACAGTGCAAACGCACAGTTATACTTTACTAGCAACTGGATTCTAATTCGTTTGCTAAACAAGGCTATTTTACTATAGAGTATTTTTAATTTATAATACCCATGAACATATTTAAGGAAGCAGCCCATGCGCAATATAATTTTGTAATAGTAGCTTGTTGCATCGAGTGCAAAGTGATTTATTAATGCACGAGGGTTATGTTGGTCACTAATTTAACAGGAGTGCATTAATTACTCACTTTAGCAAGGTGCGTAATCTACTTTTCTTTCAACTACCAATCTACCTACCGTGATAAAATATACCTACTCAAAATAAAAACTCGAGTTAATGAAAACCAAATTATCCCGCGACTTTTGCGGCAAAAGATTATTCAATTTCATTTGCAGTTGTTTTTATACTTTCTGGAGTTGCTTTCATATCGCTATCGAAAACGTTGATACTTCAGTAGGTATCAAAGTTTTATAAGGATACAAAATGTTCCCCATTTGTTTTTTTTTTCACAAAGTCGGTTTTATTCAGCCAATTTTTATTTTCAGCCAGTATCTTGTTGATCTACTGCATACCTACATTTATATTAAACTAGACATTAAACCTCTGTGGTAAATTTATATCCAAATAAGAAATAAAAAACAGTGCATTTATGAAAAACTGTGCAACAATGAGACTTCATATAACATTTCTGCACTGTTTTGGTTCTAAGCAAAAATTACTACGTAGTTAAAAGAAAACATAATTATTATATTTGACAAAAATATACTTCGATCCGGTAAACAGACGAGTGAAGGTCGATCCTAATTCGGATCCTATACTACTATTTGTGATTTAGTCCCTTTATGTCGAGTCCCGTTATGTCGAGCCTGGAAGTCTATTGTTCTCCAAAGTATTGATATTTTACGCTTTCTATTACCTTCATGTCGAGTTCGGTGAACAGGTACAGTCAACGACAGGTACAGGTACGACTGATGGTACTGTGATTTTCTGCAAGGTTTGCGAAAAGCGAATACCTTCATCAAAAAAATACCAAAGCGATCAAAAAACTATACTAATAAACGTAAATTCTAATTGTAAATGTTTTTTGATTATGCATATTTTATGCATATTTTACCCTTTTTTAGTGCATATTTTGGCATTTTGAAAGTGCATATAATCCGATGTCTAATCATCACGTATATAAATAATTCTGCTAAAAAATAACTTTCTTAATCTAAATAAATCACAGTATAATCATCACTATTTTATTATTTTTTATTTTATATTATTGTTAATGTTAATATTATTTTTTGTGTTATTAATGTAGGAAGACAAAAATTTGATACATTTTTTTTATTTTTTTAAAGCTTTGACTATGTCTATTTAAAAATTTGCACGACTAGAAAGTCGAATATAGTGAAACCATATTATTATAAAAATTTACCATATACAATGTACCTATATTCTGGCAAATAAAGTATTCATTCATTCATTGTTGCAAATGTTAAACAGCATAGTTTTACAGTAAAAAATAATTCTTCTTGTAAAAGTAACTTTCTTAATCTAAATAAATCAAAGTATAATCATCACTATTGTTGCAAATGTTAAACAGCATAGTTTTACAGTAAAAAATAATTCTTCTTGTAAAGTAACTTTCTTAATCTAAATAAATCACAGTATAATCATCACTATTGTTGCAAATGTTAAACAGCATAGTTTTACAGTAAAAAATAATTCTTCTTGTAAAAGTAACTTTCTTAATCTAAATAAATCACAGTATAATCATCACTATTGTTGCAAAAGTTAAACAGCATAGTTTTACAGTCAAAAATAATTCTTCTTGTAAAAGTAACTTTCTTAATCTAAATAAATCACAGTTTATTCACCACTATTAGTGAAAATGTAAAAAAAAAGATATAGCTTTATAATAAGTAAATAATTCTTTTAAATTAGCGTTATTGATTTACTTAATGTTTTAAAAGATAGGTACTTTTTCATAATGCACATAATTTCGAATATTAAAAAATATACACTGATATTATTACATAATTTGATAGTTAATAAAAAATATAATAGTAGGTACATAGTAATGTATGGTTAAAGTTATTAGTTGTTTTTAAAATCTTTTTTGTGTAAAAATTGATTCTAAATTATGTGCATGTATACATTTAATTGGACGTGACTGTACTTCTAAAATATGATATTATTAAACTCGACATAAAGGTAATAAAAGCGTGGTAAATAAACTCGACATAAAGGGAATAGAAACGGGGCAGAAAACTAAGCTCGACATAGGGGTAATAGAAGCGAGACAAGGTTTTCGGCTCGACATAACGGGACTCGACATAAAGGGAATAAATCCTATTTGTTGTAGGTGAATTTCTTTGCAGTTATTTTTAAATGTCATCATTATACAGCCTAACAACCTCTTATTTGAACAGCTTTTTAAGAGACCTTTAATATTTACACAGGCAGAGTTTTCCAGAAATATGCTAGTCTAAAGAAATAGATTTAATTTTAAGGAACAAACAATTAAAAGCAATTTTTTCTTTGAATCGGGCACGCAGACTTTTAACACTTTTCTCTTTTTTTTTAATCTCTCTGTACCTACCTGCAGATGCTGGTTTCACGCTCTCATTTCTTTCAACTTCTCTTTGAGATAAGATGTGTTACAAGCCAAAATAACGACCAGGCATTTAAATTTATCACCAATTCAGCAGAAACACGTAAGGACATAACGGTGGACCGTAAGGCTTCCACAACCATGTCCATAATAACCTCTCCTGCACTACTTCCAGCAGATTTCAACAACCTTCACCAAATCAATCAATCTGGCTAGCCTTTTCCCAACTATGTCGGGGTCGACAACCTTCACCAAATCGTCAGGAATAAAATAGAAAGTTCATAAAAAAATAAACTAAAATAATAAATTCAAATTCAAATTCAAATTCAAATTCTTTATTGCTAACTATGTGTACATAAATAAAGTTCTTAACAGAGGATATCAGTTCTTAGAACATAGTGGCCCTGTTAGGGCATTGCAATTTCATCATGCATATATGCTTATAATTGTAACAGTAACAGTTGAACATGCATTATTTACATTCATTAATTAAAAAGAAAAAAGTTATAAATATTAAATTTTATATAGGACATCGTTTTAATTACTACAACTAATTGAAACATCCACACATCCATAAACAGAACATCCATAAACAGAACATCCATCAGCATCCAACGCCAGAAAATAATAACACCGATAATTTCTATATAAGTTGCGTCATTGTGCTCGGCCCATTTAATAGGGGCAATGGGCCATAAATGTCAGTTTACTGTGAACGCTGGCCGTAACGACATTGTTTAGAGCTCAGCCGTCACGCCAAGAACGTTCGCGTTTTTCTACTTAATGTGTCGGACAACTCACACAGACACTGTTAGGGCAGTGAACATGTTAACCGGGGATTTTTGGGCAACTTGGTCAACTTTAGTGTTGTATGGTTAACACTGCCATACAAGCAAAATATATATTTTTTTGAAATGTTTAAGCTTATTTTAGAAGACAAAACACAAAGAAATTTGGTAAAGTACGGGGGAGACCTCTGCCTAGCTAGAAAACTAGAAAACATAGGATAAAATAAAAAGTTAGCTAGGTACGGGTGTGTCATGCGGGTTCAAAACCGGGAGAATACTATGTGACCCTCGCGTTTGAATTTCCCTTTGTTTATTTTAGAAAAAAACGGAGGCATTTTCTTGTATTTTTTACAGAGAATAGAGTGTCAGACGCATCACTCTTCTGAGTCAGCCACGCCTACATAAGTTGTTGGATGATATGACTACATATTCCAAGTCTTGAAATGTAATACAGTTACATGTTCATCAGGTCCTGGCGCTGTTCATTGATTATAAAAAGGCGTTTGACACCTTGGACCACGAGGTGCTGTTGCAGGCCATGGATGAGTGTGGGATCAGAGGGCTCACAAACAAATGGTTCCGGAACTACTTGACTGGCAGAACCTTACAGACCTGCATTTCGGGAGTGGTTGGTAAAGAAGCTGCGGTAAACCTTGGTGTTCCGACTGGTTCCGTATATGGACCAGTTGGCTATGTCATGCATGTCAATAGCGTCAGTAATGTAGTTGGGAAATGTCGGGTTTATACCTATGTATGCGGACGACATATGCCTTATGTACTCCTCTAAGAACATACAGGAGGTCAGGGCTGTGTTGCAAGCTGACTTCGACAATATTACCCGATGGGCGCACGATAACGGTATCATACTAAATCTAGGTAAGACGAAAGTGATGCATGTGCACTCGCTGCACAACCCTGTGGCTAAAAATGTCGGCAGTGTGGATATACTCGTAGGTATCATGGGCCACACCTACGATTGTGTGCCCGTCGGAAATGTCAACTGTGTCTGTCAAGCGGTGGAGTATGTCAGTAAATTTAAGTATCTAGGTCTGTGGGTGGACCGTAACATGTACTGGAAGACACAAGTTGATACAGTGTGTACAAAGCATAGGTCAGTGTTAAGTAAGTTCTATATGCTGAAGGCACCGTTGAGTAGGAAAACGCTGCGTGTCATCGTTGAGTAGGAAAACGCTGCGTGTCATTTATTTTGCCCTCGCCGAGTCATTGATAAGCTATGGATTGAATACTTATGGCCGTACATTTAAAACCTATTTGAATAGTATAAAATCGCTGCAAACTCGATTTATGAAATACCTTGTTAACCCAAAAATAAAACTCGAGTGTAAAGAAAATTATGAAAGACTTTTTGTTGTATGTAAGGTGCTTCCCGTGCATGAAAAGGTCAAGTACTTGGTGGTTCTAGAGCAGTTCTATAACGACCAATTCAAAGTACATGTGCAAAACACTTATAATACTAGAAGTGTTAGAGAACGTAAATTCGTGCGAACACCAGTAAAAAATTACTATTGCAAAATAACCAATAAGTATTTGACCCCTACACTGTTCAATAGTATCGACTGGCTGAGAAGAGATAATGTTGTAATTAGCAGGCGAACACTGGGGAGTAAATTAAAGGCTGAACTGCTGAATGCAATGGTCGCAACATGTGTCAATAACTAACAGGCTGAGGGACAAAAAAAAAAAAAAACTTAACGAATAATCCAACTTACCGTCCTTTTAAACTATGTTTCTACCTAACTACTTAGATATGTTTAATTTGTTTTTAAGACGAGCGCTAATCCTGCCGACAAACTGCCGCGCAGTTTGGCAGTTCAATAAAATGTGTACAATGTTTGGTCCAAATAAATGATTTATTTATTTATTTTATTTTTTATTTATTTTTAATGGACACAAGTTATTAGTTTTTTGACACCTGACTTTGCGTTTATTACTCAAGAACACAATTATAACACGAATGAAATCCACGCTGCGCCGATAATAGGTACCTAAATTATCCAACACTTTACTAAATTGCTATTAATTAACATTGTAATTAATACATTTCATTTAAGAGTACAATGCACTCAAAATTATTTTCTGCAGTTAACTTGATTGATTCATTATAATTAAAATGATTATGATTTTAAGTACAACGTTCGTCAAAAACTGACACTTCATTAATTATTTTGATAAATAGTTAATTACTAAAATAAGCTAGCTTATGGTTGGAACTACAACGTTTAAACGCAAACGCGGTGAAGTAAAGTGGCAATCATCCCAGCGCTAATTTGCTGGATTCGTTTTCTCCTCTACCTGTCGTTATTTCTGCTGACTAGGTTTATTTTATATGTATGTATCTATGTATGTATTAATAGTATTCATTATTTTTCATTATCTTATGTTGGACCTGCCATGTCTTCCCAAGGTTGACTGGTAGAAAATGCCTCAGGCATTAAGTGCGCCTTTGTACAGTAGTTTATTTTTCTTGTAAATAAAGTTTTAATAAATAAGTAAAGTGTTCGGCAAAACAAAGTATCTTTTTAGATTTTTCCTCGAAGCCCAAAGTAAATTTTTACAAATTCTTTATTATTGTAGGTAGTCAAAAGACCGTTTCCAAGAACCGCTACCCGAAAGTTCATAGTAGTCAGCTCATGAATCAAGGGCTCAATTACTAAGCTTCTTATTTTTATATATAAATTGATTGCCAATGATGTCAACGGTCTATCATTCTGATGGAAGGGGTTAAACGAAGTAAATGCGTTGCCAAAAATCTTATTTGCCAATAATTCCATCGACATCGTGATTGTAGCCAGAAATAGGTATGAGGATACACTCTGCTGAGACTTTGAGACTTGAGCGGTGGGGACCCAGTGGGAACGCCGCAACATAACGAGTTCGGATCCTGACAGGCGCTTTACTTTATGTAATTTTTGAACCAAAAAATTCGAAGACATTTGAGACATCTACCAACCCGCACTGGGTCTGCGTGGAGGATAACGGCCACTCCGTCTCACCGAGAGGAAACCTGCGTCCCAGTAGTGGGTGAGGATATTATAGATTATGCTATCATGCCGAGTCATGTTTTAAGGAACTATAGTCCGTCTACAAATTGTGCAGTGGAAACCAGTCTGTGTGAGACAACACTTACCTTATTTCAGTGTGTTCCG
This sequence comes from Lithophane socia, assembly GCA_947522985.1. Taxonomy (NCBI): domain Eukaryota; kingdom Metazoa; phylum Arthropoda; class Insecta; order Lepidoptera; family Noctuidae; genus Lithophane; species Lithophane socia. The sequence goes on from OX383252.1 coordinate 18,550,460, forward strand.
TCCGCGTATATCTTTGTTTATTTCTCTCACATAACGCATAATTCTATGCTGATCCCAACGAAAATGAAATGTATTGGCTGTTCGTTTCAAAGTACAATTCTTGTAAATGTCACCAACTAATGTCAGCGGTAAAAATTCAGACATACCATTATCATTTGAAAATGGGATAAAAAGAATCAGGCCGTATGCTTTTCGCAAATGGCATGACTCCTTTAAAGAGCATTGTTATGCAAATCTGGACGTGGAAAAATACCTGTGATTTGTCTTCAGGAATCCTCGGTGTTTTCTAGAAAATATTTAAGTTTTAAGCTAACAGTTCTGTGCTGCGTTCAATAAACGTTTGGCTGACGCGACATGATACAAGTTTTCTTACAAAATGGAAACAATTGTAACAATGGTAACCTAACGGTTTTTGTCGTAAAATGTGTTTCCTCTGTCTATAACTTTCATGAATAGAACGTGTAGAACGAACGAGGTAGTAAAATATTTGTTTTGCTATTAAAAAATGGTGATTTCATTTTCCAACTTTGATAAAAGAAACACACCTGTAAGGTACGATTTTTTTTTTAAACAGCCTGTAGATTTATATGAATTTTGTTTAAATAATTATAGTCATATCCATTTTCATATTAGCCATTTACAAATTTTACATAAAAATAACGTACGTGTCATAATAATGCGAAAAAGAGTAAAAATAAAGCCCACCGGCAATTTATAATCGTTTTTAAATAGTTTGCCAGTTTTTTTTTATATGTGATCCAAATGTGATCCACATTATTTTGTCGAAAATTAATAACATTTTTATTTACTGTGTTTTCGAATTCAAACGTATTCTTTTACAAATAATTAGATACTGTTTGTAACTTTCAACGCAATTGAAAAATATAATGCCAAGCATATACCCAAACCCAACAACAGGTCAAATAAAAGGTCATGTGGTGTTTTGCCTTCATATTCAGGTTTGACAACAGATTAGTGATCGCATGTTGTTAAGGACATACACGCAGACACAACTCCTGTATCGTCCTAACAATTTATAATAATTTTCAACACACTTGAATGATGAATTCTTTGCGAGAATCACACGTATCTATACTAATATTATAAAGCTGAAGAGTTTGTTTGTTTGTTTGAACGCGCTAATCTCAGGAACTACTGGTTGGAATTGAAAAAATATTTTTGTGTTGGATAGTCCATTTTTCGAGGAAGGCTATATAACATCACGCTACGACCAATAGGAGCGGAGCATAAATGAAATATGTTGCAAAAACGGGAAAAAACATTCCTTTTTAAGAGCTTCCGTTGCGGCCGCTGCGTAATCGGTTTATTTTACGTAAATATCATGTATGCTGGAATTGTTCCTCTTTAAAAGTTCTAAAAAAAAAGTCCGCGACAGCATATGTCTATCTTTTAAGATTGACTCACTATAACCTTTTTTATGGTAATCAAATTTGTTCAAAATTAATGCATTATTTGCGAAGGAGTTTATCAAAATAATATTAATTCTTATTAAAATAAATAGTTTTAACATCAAATGTATTTATGTAGCAGTAAAATACTTTTTAATTCATTCGAATCGGACATTTAATTTCGAAGTTATCACGAGTATGAAAATGAAATACGCGAAACGTTCGGCGCCGGTGCCGCGCCGCCACGACGTTCCCTACTCTAGAGAGGAGAGGATGGGCACACGGGTAGACCATGACCTGGAATAGGACATAGGATACGTTTTATCCCTATATTCCCACGGGGATCGAGATCTACACGGGTGAAACCGCGGGGCACAGCTAGTTAATATATATAATGGAGAGGGTACTTCTCTGTTCGTTAATATAAGACATAGGTATTTTAACAACAGTGGGGCGGGCGTACTGTGGGTAGTGTTGATTATTGCGCAATAGAAAAACCGTTTGCATCAATTTATAATTTACTATCAAATTAATCACACTAGTAATTCACAACTATACGGAACGCACGACAGTTTCTAAACCTGTTTACAGCTTGACTCTGCTTAACTCCGGTCAAACGTTATGTTGTATACTATAACTCCGATTCCGATTTCAGTAACGTATTTCCGACATATACAAAAAGATTCGGTAGGTACTGATTCTAGACTACTTTTACTATGGTAACAGCAGTTACAACATACTTTTCAATCGTTCAGATATCGAATTTATCTGCTAAATCATCACTGCTATGTATCACGCACCATCCCCACCACCACCCATATGCCCTAACTGCCCATATATTCGCAAGAACCATAATATCTCCAGCACAAATAGGATCCATCGCGCCATGACAGATGGCGGGAGAACACATAAATAAGATGGCGTCGAACAAATAGTATGGCGTGCGCTTTGTCTCTACGTTTTGTATGCACAGGACCGCAGTACTGGGGAAGGAAAACAGAAGGACAGTGATATACCAAGTATTGGTTTTGTTGGATCAATAGAAGTAGTTGAAAAAGTGCCAGACTATGAGTTTGTTGAACTGTGTTGTGTTAAGAATTCAGGTATTTAGTTAGGCTCTAATCTTAGTTATTCTTAGCTGGCTAGAAGCTCAGCATCATCGAAGGTGAGCAGTAGTCTAATTTCCTGGAAATAAGCGTATATAGTGTGAATAAGAGTAAAGCCGAGGAGTCTATTTATACCCTGGCCCAATGATATTATATTAACAGATATGTTATAAGCGCGCAATCGTGAAGACTCGAAAACATTCCAATTGTAACGTTTTTACTTGTAGTGAAATATAAAATGAATGAAACGTGGGTATGTGCGGAACACTTTTTTCGGTTGTTTTGTGAGTGTATAACATATGTGTTAATATAAAATCATTGCCCTGGCCATTTGTGTTTAAAATAAAACAATTAAATTATTTTGATGTTAGTATTAAAGCCATGGTTTATCTATTCTATTAATTAAGTTATAGTCACTATTTATCAATTCCAACATGAATATTTTTCGCATTATTAAAACAGTACGACAGTCCCCCTATGAAATTAGCGAGCAGTATCTTCAAACCAAAATCAATCTGCCTAGCCTTTTCCCAACTATATTGGGGTCGGCTTCCAGTCTAACCGGATACAGCTGAATACCAGTGTTTTACAAGGAGCGACTGCCTATCTGACCTCAACAACCCAGTAACTGAGTAATACGATACCCCTTGGTAAGACTGGTTGTCAGATTTTCGGGCTTCTGACGACCCGTAACGAATGTCAAAGATCCACGAATGACAGCCGGGACCAACAGCTTAACGTGCTTTCCGAGGCACGGAGGAGTCTCGATATGTAAAGTTGGTCACCCATCCACGGACCAACCCCGGCAAGCGGAGCTTAACCTGACGGATCGACCCGTGCGGCTTTTATTTCTCAGTGTTATAACCGAAGGGGGGGTGGAGATGAAATAACGCAACCGATACGAACAAGCTCATATATTGGACTGACGCAGCAGTCGTTAATGTTTTAAATTCACTAGCGAGTCTACCCTACTTGCTATTAACTAAATATGTATGTACCCACATAACATCCCTCCACCTTTAGTCAGAAAAACTTCTTATAATCTACAACAGTTCTATTCCGCTTCGACCGAGTGTCTGGCTCGGGTTCTATGGAGGGAGCTGCCGAAATCTCTTCCTTTTCAGCGGAATTGGCACCGTGAGGAAACACTGATGCAGGCGTCTCAGACTCAACTGGTAGGTCTTCTACAGAGACTTCGGATGGTAGCTGCTCGGAGGTCTTCGGATGTGATGGCATTACAAATGCGGGAATGATCTCTTCGCACGGCCCATCTTCCCTCCCTTTGTATTTGAGCAACTGGTTAGCGTGTCTTTTGACCATTTGATCCGATTCACTCAGTTGTACTAAATACACCGTTTTTCCAACATTTCTAATAATAATACCACGTGACCAATAATGTTTTTGTTGATTATAAAGTTTCACTAAGACTTGGTCACCCTCACTGAACGAAACGTTACGGTTACCACGATAATTTTCAATCTGCGAACACTGTTTGACTTTAACCATTGTGTCGAGTGCTGCGTTGGATGGTGTCGAGGTGGTCTGTGTCAGGAGATCCAATCGACATCTCAACTTATGTCCGAACAAAATTTCAGCAGGTGATCTATTTGTGGTCGAATGTTTGGAATTCCTATATGTAAGTAAGAATTCTGATATTTTAATATTTAAATCTCTTAAACATGAACCTGATAACAAGTATGATTTTATTGCTTTTTTAATAATCTTAACATAGCTCTCCGCTTGTCCATTGCTAGCTGGATTATATGTTGGTGAAGTTAAATGAGTGATATTATTGCGAGTACAGAATTGATTAAATTCATGCGATACAAAAGAAGTACCATTATCCGAGCAAATCGTATGAAATAAGCCAAATCGTGACATTACTTCGCATAGTTTTTCTATTACTACTCGCGAAGTACCACTTGATGATACATCAAATACTTCTACCCACTTTGAATAAGCGTCCACTATAATTAAAAATGTTTTGCCGCTAATCGGGCCTAAAAAATCGATATGCACGCGATACCATGGCTGCGCAGGGAAAGGCCATGGTGTGAGGGGGGTGCGCGGGGGCGCGGCGCGCTGCGATGCACAGACGGCGCACGCGCCGATGTGCTGCTCAATGGCGACAGACATACCCGGCCACCAAAATCTATTGCGGGCCTCTTCTTTCACTTTGGTGATTCCTAAGTGACCTGAGTGTAATTCGTTCAACACTTTGTATTGCAGACTTCTAGGAATCACCAATCTGTGACCCCTCATTAGACAACCATTTTCTACCGATAATTCCAAGCGGTGGCTATAATAATCATTAAGTAATGGTTCTTTAATTTTATTTGGCCAACCATTTATCAAATAGTCGATAACGGTTGTTATAACCTTATCTAGCTTAACTGCATCCCTGATATCCGTCAGCGACATAAATCTTTCACCTTCGTAAACAAAACGCACATAACTAGATTTATCGACTAATGACTCATCACGTACTGAGTCAGTGTCGGTCGTCTTTAATTGTTCTGCTACCGATCGACTTAGGAAATCTGCACAATTATGAACACTGCTTACATATTCAATATTGTAATTGTATGCGGACAGAAAAATAGCATAACGCTGTAAACGATTCGCTGATATCTCGGGAATGCCCTTTTCCGGATTAAAAATTGAAACTAATGGTTTATGGTCAGTTCTTAAAATGAAAGGTTTGATTCGACCATATAAGTATTGATGGAATCTTCTTATTCCAAATATTATAGCAGTAGCCTCTTTTTGAATTTGGCTGTAGCGCTTTTCTGCTGCATTAAGTGATCGTGACATAAACGAGATAGGTTTTTCTATACCACCTTCGACCTGTGATAAAACGGCGCCTAACCCGCTCGGTGACGCATCAACCGTTACAATTAACAAAGCCTCTGGATTAAAATGCGCTAAGGTGGTTTCAGAAACTAATTCGCGTTTAATGAACGACACTGCTTCGTCATGTTTCTTGGTCCATGACCAAGGTTCATTCTTTTTTAGCAAATCATGCAGTGGACTTAAAATTGATGATGCATTTTTAATAAAATTTCGGTAATAGTTTACCATACCTAAAAATGATTTTAATTCCGATGTATTGGTAGGAATTTGACTTTGCAGAATAGCTTTAATTTTCTCCGGTGATTTATGTATACCATTACGGTCAATGACAAACCCCAAGTAGGAAACGGATTCTTGGAAGAAGGTGCATTTGTCTATGTTTAAAACTAGACCTGCTTCCTGTAACCGACGGAAAACCTCATTTAACCTAGTCATCATCTGATCTTTGTCCACCCCGCACACTAAAATATCATCAAGAAATAAAAGAGTACCATCTAGTCCAGATAGAAGCGCTTCCATGTTACGCTGAAAAATGGCTGGCGCACTAGCCAGACCAAACACTAAGCGAGTAAATTTATATAACCCTTTATGTGTGTTTATGCAAGTCAGCATTTGTGACTTTTCATTAAGACACAATTGATTATATGCATGCGAAAGGTCTAATTTACTGAAATACTTGCCGCCATGTAATTTAGTAAACAGCTCGTCATACCTAGGTAATGGATATTTATCGACTAGTAACTGCTTATTGATAGTTACGGAGTAGTCGGCACAGAGGCGTATAGAACCATCTCGCTTTAAAACAGGTACTACTGGACTTGCATACTCCGCGTATTTCACTGGTACTAACACACCTAAACCTACAAGACGCTTAAGTTCTTTTTCAACGCTTTCTCGAAGAGCAAAAGGTAACGGTCTTGCCTTAAAAAAAATCGGCTTTGCGTCTGGCTTTAATGGTAAATCTACCTTGACGCCCTTAAAACAACCTAATTTATTTCCAAACAACTGTGGGTATTTAGAAGAATTACCTGATAAAAAATCGTTGCAGCTATTCACAGAACATATTTGCAAGTTAAAACGAGAAAAGAAATCTCTGCCCAATAGGGGTGGCCCTCCATTCCGTACAACATATACTCCTATTGTGAATGACTTATTGTTATATGTGAACGTGAGATTAATTTTTCCTACAATATGTAATTTATCGCCGTTGTAACTATGCAAAATAACATCACTGGCTTCCAACGTTATGTTTTCAAAGTGTTTAAGATACATTTGCTCAGATATAACGGTGACTGGTGAACCCGTATCTATTTCAAAAGTTAGTTTGATTTCGTTGACACAAACAGATTCCCGCATCGGTTCACCGCGAATGGTGCGAATATTATAGCACACATGCTTACCATCATCGTCTCCATCCCCACAGCACTCGACATAATGTTGTTTATTTACAGTTTGTTTACACATTCGCTTAAGATGTCCTTGAACGCCGCACTTTTTGCACTTATACCGCACAAACCGACACGTTGAAGCTTGATGGCCTGCGTAGCCGCAGGCTGTGCAGCCGCTGCCGCCGCCGGCGCCGTCACGAGCGCGCTCGCCGCTAGCTGTAGGTGTTGCTGCCCCATGCCCGCGCCGCTGCGCACTATTGCTGCGTGCTGTGCCCGGCTGTGCTGCCGTGTCCATCTTCAACACTTGAAGTGTTGTACCCGCTTGACGAGTTGTTTCTTGTGCCCCCATACGCGCACTGCGAACGCCTTCAGCTATTTCCAACGCCTTGCTGAGCGTCAACTCCGACATCGCCTTGGTAAATAATTTATCTCTCTCTGGTCCTGGTGCCATGCCCAGCACAAATCGGTCGCGAAGTTGCTCATCAAGGACTGACGCCACGAACCCGCAGTGTATTGCCAAACCACGTACTCGTGCCGCCCACTCTGGCAATCCTTCGCCGACATGTTGCGTGGCACTGTGGAATTTGAATCTTTCCGCGAACGTGCACTTCTTTAGCTTGAAATGTCCATCCAATAACACAACTACTTCATCATAGCTCAAGGTACCGACCTGCCGCGGTATAGCCAAATCGCGAATCAATCTGTAACTTGATTCCGAGCAGTTGCTCAACAGAATAGCTCGACGTTTAATACCGGCTTTATCCACATCTACCCCAATTTCGTTTGCAAGAAACCACTGTTCGAGTCGTTCTTTGTACAATTGCCATTCTTGATGTTCATGGTTAAACACTGTTAATGTACCGGCCGAAACTGTAGCAGGTACTTTTGCCATAATTAAATAAAATTCGATATAAGTACGCGTAACTTGTACTTTGACCTCGTCGCCAACTGTTATAACCGAAGGGGGGGTGGAGATGAAATAACGCAACCGATACGAACAAGCTCATATATTGGACTGACGCAGCAGTCGTTAATGTTTTAAATTCACTAGCGAGTCTACCCTACTTGCTATTAACTAAATATGTATGTACCCACATAACACTCAGCAATATATTCAAACCATTGAAACGTAATTATTATCTATCCTGTTTCATTACAAATACTTGTCCCAAGCTAACCCACTAAAAGTCCTTGTTATTCCGTCCAGCGCCCAAGTATTGGGAAAGGTCATTTATCTAGAGATTGCGCCTCCGCCTCAAAATAAATCAGTATTGACGCAGAGACGCTTGAATAATATCTTTCTAAAATATGTTTGAATAGTCTTACAGCGAAGTTTCCTTTGTTAGAAGTAGCGAAGAAACGGAAACGTATGGATACGTTATATGAATGTGTGTTTGCTCAAACTTGCCAATTTATTTGTCTTCGGGGTTTAGAGGAGGTATCAGTAAAGCTACAATAATTTCAAAGTTTTTCAATTATTACTTTAAAACGTTAAACTGAATGAATGTGCTACTGATCGTCAACAAAAAATATCTTGATTGAAGCTGGATCTATTTCTTGGCGATCAGTTATCCGTTCTTTAAAGATTATGATACTAAGACTATGTAACTAAGATTTCCCCCGCTTTTCCCGTACTTTATATAGTTGTACATAATTATTATTATTAATTTTAATCAGTTAGTAGTTGTATTACATTTTATATACAAAAAATTGTATAGAACTGATAATTAAAAAAAATATACAAAAAAAATACTAAGTTTTAGTAAAAATATTTTGATATATGAATAAAAGAGTGTGATTCAAAAGTGCCTGTCATTGGTTAAATTTAAATAAATGCTTTGAGTTAAGGTTTAACCCCATTAAAGGCATGGTTAAGTTACGCTTAAACGAGGCAAGTTTTTAAATATAATAGAACAGTTATATTTTTGTTCTAGAACAGAAAATATTTACAAATTAACATTTATAAAAAGAGTTATATTTCATCGGCAGAGAGGTATTAAGCCTAAAAGGCCCCTTGGGATTTACAAACGCAATGACTCTAAAATAACAATTATTATAAACATAGCCCCAGGACATTAGTAATATTCAAAACGAACCTGCTAATACCAAATAAATGTTAATCAGCGCGGATAATAACACATTGTAACAAAACGTTTAGTCAACCTCGTCATTGCATTACCACTTTTGACAACAACTCCCAGTAAATTGAAACGTCACTAAGGTTGAAACTATCTAATTGTCACAAAGACAAATAGACATTGTCGTTTATGCCTGGAGGCTTTTATTTAGGTATTAAGTTCTGTTTACGGTTTTATATCTTATTTCTGCTTAGTTTTCATGTTTTGTTGGTATATTGGCATGTGATAGCTGGCATAATAATATGGCAAATAATTTAAATTAAAGTATTGTTTCCTTTCTTATGTTAATTACTTTGCGTATTATTGTATAGAATCAAGTTCTTCTAACTGAACAGACAGCTGTGCTGCTGGGGAGTTTGTTGCGCCACTTCTAAAATACTAAAGCACTAGGAAGTTGTGAAGGGCGGGCGGGCGTTTTAGGAGACTGTCGCATGTAATTTTGACGTTCAAAAACTGCTAATTCTCAGTCTAGTTTGAATAAATTACTTTTTTTTTTGATGTTGGGAAACCATCAAATAACTCCTCCCGCTCTGGGCGGAGCGGGAGGGCATGTCAGACTTTTACTGACTAAAACCCACCCGCGTTCCTTCAGTTGCCTGTTGCCAAGAGTCCCGGTATCCCTATCGGACTTTCCCGCAACCCTGGCAGTGATTTAGACCTGCAAGTGACATTCAACCTTAGGGTGATAAAGAAATTTCGAGGCCAACGATACGGCGCCAAACAGATTTAATTGTAATATTAATTTACCAAATAAAGTGATCATGGCACTCACACTGACTGCTAATGAGGGATAATCGCTTGTTTTCACTTGTTACTATTGATTGCAAGTCTATTCTATAAATTATTAATTTTGGTATTCAGTGCGTTATGAATTTGGCTTCCGGGAATGAATTTAAGGAAATTGAATCTGTCAGCTCGTTCAGTAACTTTTACAATCAATTTGAGGGATTGATTTCTAATGTTGATGTTGAGTGATTGATGTTTCCAAGTCGTTTGTAGGTATGAAATGATCAGGTACTGAAGCAGCATTTTCGAACAGGTATTTTATCTTAAGCTTTTACAAACACACAACCGATCAATCAATCAAAAAAAACATAAAAAAAGTGAAAAATAACTTTAATTTCGGAAGTCGGTGGCAAAAAACGTGCTGCCTCGCTAGAAAGAATTTGAGGAATGAATTTTGTTATTTTTTTTTTTGGGTTCCTGAACCTTGCACAATTTTTTTTTTTTAACCGAGGTGAATTTTTTTAAACTTGTACCTTGGGACTTCAACCTCCCCCCTCCCCTACCCCCTTCTAAACTTTAACCAACCTCGTTTCACTCATACATAAATCCATCAATTATTTCGCGAAAACCTTTTCAATTCACTTCCCCGAATAAACAATTGATAAAGAAATTCGAGTTATTCTGCCTCGAAATCGCGTTAACCATTCTGCTCAATAAAATAAAGGGGACCCATAGTCAAATAAACATAATAATATCTGAATTCAATTTCCAAGTACCCTCAGTTTGGACAGAGATAATATGGAACTTTTGGATGGCCTTCCTTCCTCTTTATGTGTTGTCCTTAATAACTGCTTACGAGTTTGTTATTGTTTTTTCTTATGTGTAGCTGGCTGATACACTTTGTATTGATTGCTTTATGTGCAATTTTATAGTTTCCTGATATATTTATTACAGCTCGCTTGTTGAAAAACAGGTACCGCCTATATATCTCTATAGATACGTAGCATAGCCACCATAGAAACGGATGAAACGAAATAGTAGGGGAGGCAATGATGCTAAATGGGGATTTACTCGAGCGTCGTGGGGACCTATTGGATTGTGAAGATTAGATGCTAAAAAGAAAAAAAGGTTATGTGAAGTATACCCTTTCACGGGAGCGTCTATGGTAGGGGAGCCCTAGCAAACGCCTAGGGCAGCCGATCAGATTAGTAAAAAAAAAACCGATCGTTAGAAAAACTCGAGCGCGTCAGATTAAGGTAAGGTAAGTTGGTTACATGCAGGAAAGTGTGCATTTCAATAATCTGACAATTTAAGTGTGAAATAAGGAAATAGGAGAGTTTTTACTAATTTGATCGGCTGCCCTAGGCGTTTGCCCCTATGTACAGGGCTCAGGTATGGTGGGAGTACTTCACAAGGTACAAGGTTGCCCCCGTATTTTATTCTGCCCCGCTCGAGTAACTCCCGAAATCCCCGCTTGGGCTCCTCTACCAAAAGATAAAATGACAGATTGTAAAAGATTTCTTCAACGTGATGTCAAAAAAGAAGAAATGAGATGTCATTTTGTATAGAAAAAAAGGAAATTTGTTAATCTTCGTAAAGTAGAGATAGCTGTGGCCATGCTACGCGTGCTGCAAGGTTGTCCGTGTCCATGTGTTTCCTTTTCTATAATATCACCAGAAGAAAGTATCCTACAAACCGAAACAAACCTATACTGCTTGGTGATTAAAATAGGTTTGGTGAGCCACAATTAAATTAATTAGGGAAAGAAAGAAAGAGGAGCTCGTGGCTAAGTAATAACAGCCACACGGGTCGATCCATCAGGTTAAGCTACGCTTGCCGGGGTTGGTCCGTGGATGGGTAAGCACGTTAAGCCGTTGGTCCCAGCTGTCATTCGTGGATCTTTGTCAGTCGTTACGGGTCGTCAGAAGCCCGAAAGTCTGACAACCAGTCTTACCAACCAGTCCTGTGGAGGTCAGATAGGCAGTCGTTCCATGTAAAACACCGGTATTCATCTGCATCCTGTTAGACTGGAAGCTGACCCCAAGATAGTTGGGAAAAGGCTAGGTAGATTGTGAGAAAGATAGAAAGAAAATGTATTTATAGAATATATATATAGAATATAGAATAGAATATATATAGAATATAGAATATATAGAATATATTTTATTAAGTATAAAATTGGTAAAGTATTAACATAAAATCTTAGAAATAATTTACAAAGGTATCATAAAGTTAGATGCCTGTACTAGGATAAACCTGTATCACAGGCGGCATGAGTTCTAACTTATGGTAATTATAAGGACAATAACATTCTTAACAATATTTAACATTAGAAGTCTTGAAATAATGACAAAATTTAATTATCTGATTTATTCTTATATACCTAGTTTACTTATATACTATTTACCTTAAAAATAAAAAGAACAATAAAAAGTCTTAAATACGTAATTTCTTATTTAGTTTGCGTAAAATAGTTTCTTGCACTTTATAACCTAGTTAAACACATAATTATTATTTTCCGTCAGCAGAATTTGTAAGTGGGCTAAAGTAAATGTTGCACAAAAATTAAATCACGTTCGAGACTAAGATTTTGTTCGATTTTTACTGCGGACGACTAATGTGCTTAGACATCAACAAAATCGAGGATATGGTAGGGCAGTGCAGTGTTTTGTTGAGTCAGCATTAAACACGGAATTCTGGCCTTGACAATGACGCTCTAGGCGCCCTCGTAGTCGATAGAGTTGATGTACCTGTACTCTGCTATTTTTCTAGCAGGGCAATCAGCGTCTCCCGTTTTATGGTTATTGGGCTTTTTAAAGCGTGAGCAAGTAGCACATTTCGGTGTGTCAGCTTTCTTGGGGCACTCTGACATCGAGTGTCCTTCTTCTCCGCAGTAACCACACGTACATTTCAGCTCTCTGCATGTTTTTGCTGCATGACCATATTGTTGGCATTTGTAGCCAGGGTAAGGGCTCGTAACCAGGGTGAAGTCCCTGATAGGGCAGGACGTCCAATTTATAAAAAGCCTTGATTGGGATAACAGGGCTTTACGTATAATCGCTGTAACTTCAATGACATAGTTACAGGTCGACGCATCTTTCTTCCCAGATTTGTGGCTTAATTTAACCAAGCTCAAAAAGGACTCCATAGGCATTGCTGGTAACTTGTCGGCTACGTTCTGTTCGTAAATGCACCTGAAGACTTCAGCTTCAGCCAAAGTAGTCGGCACACCTACAACCACGATCCGAGGTTTGCGCTTGTTGGGTTCGTCGGCGGTAAGTCCGGATGTAGAGAGCTGGACTGCGTGCTTGAGTTTATCAGCGTCGTGTTTCGTCTCTGTACTAACAATAACGCCTCCATTTTTGGTCTTGCGGACACCACGCACATGCAGCTTCATTTGATCAGGGCGAATTATTTTTTGCACGAGGTCTTTAGTTTCGTCACTAGACTTTAATTTATCGTTCGGATAAATAGCAATTGAGCTGAAATTGTTCGGTCGAATGAAATCATTTGCCCCCTTCTTCACCATATCGGCAAATGAAACAATTCCCGCAGAACCAGAATCCTTAATCGTCTGCTTGAGCTCCGAAATATGTTCCGTCAGGTCTCGCTTTTCTTGAAGAGCATTAACTGCGTTATACGCGTGAATGGCTTTTTGCTTAAGCGACTGATATAAGACTGCCATTTGTGAGGCTCCAGATCCTACTTTACGGCATAGGTTAGATATCTTCATTTTTTGCTCCGAGTTGAGTTTTCCATCCGCGGCAATAGAGCAAACTTCATTTAAGTGCTGTTCGATGGCTGTCATCCATTTTTGAATCTCAGGAGTTGAAATTACATCAGCCGTTACCGACTCGAGGGCTGGGATTTGCGTCGTCATATTAGACGGCGAGGCGGATGGGTGCACTGGCCCCCTTAGATTAAAGGGGCTGTTATCCATTTAATATTTTTATCAGTTTACTATTTCGTGTCCATAATTCACTGAAACTACACACTAAGCAAAAATTTCAGTTGCATTACGTTCGTAATGCACTAAAGGAGGTCACTATTATTAGAGTAGGTAATTATTAAATATTGCTAACGAGCACGTCTGTACACTGTGAACCGTAACTGTCTTCAATCAATTTATTGAGACACAAGACATTTCAGCTTTATCTCTGAACGACGATTGAGCACGTTCTAGATCTAGATATACTACGGAACCTAGAACTAGCAATGCAGTTGTAATAGATTTAGGTAACGAGGTGGTCGACACAACATGAGGTGGGCAATCTGCCAGTTCCATTAGTTACCGAAATAAAAAACCATCTAGCCATTTATGGCTGCAAATGTGATAAGATTCATTCTACGATTAATGTGGCAATCTAAATAATTTTAAACAAACTGAGATTTACAGGAACCCGCTGGATGCGAGCAGCACAGAACCGGTCAAAGTGGCGGTTCTTGGGGGAGGTCTATGTCCACCAGTGGACGTCTTTCGGCTAAAATGATGATGATGATGATGAGCATTGCATAATATCACGCTTCTGTTCTCCGAAGGGATAGGCAGAAAACGGTATTACACATTGCTCCAGTTATGTTCCCCATAATTCCCATGTAACTCGAGGGGAGAGTAACTTGTATAATCCAGTGTTTGGGCTGTTACTGAGAATTAATTATTTATTTAATACCTACTTTAAACACACAAGTGTACAGAGGCGGACTTAATACCATAGGCATTTTCTACCAGTCAACCTTTGGGTGATGTGTGGTAGGTGTCCAGGTCCAAACAGTGGTAGGTAAAATAACTAAAGTTGTGGAATAAATATTTATTTAAATACGTGAACCGGTTAATACTATTATATGATATAATAAACCTTAATCATCATCTGCCTAGCCTTTTCCCAACTATGTTGGGGTCGGCTTCCAGTCTAACCGGATGCAGCTGAATATCAGTATTTTACATGGAGCGACTGCCTATCTGACCTCCACAACCCAGTAACTGGGTAATACGATACCCCTTGGTCAGACTGGTTGTCAGACTTTCGTGCTTCTGACGACGACGATAAACCTTAATATAATATTATATATATAATTAATTCAGATGACTTTCCCAAAGATTCAACCAACATTCAGCTGTCGCATTTTCGACTACAAAACCTAGTTTTTACTTGCACCTCCTGACAAATTAACAAACACTGTAGACAACAACGCCTTAATCACATCCCTCCTACCCCACTTACACAAACAATAACTACAATCTCAACCATAAACTTAGAGACAACCTCTATTCCAATTAATTTAGTACTGCATTCATTAATTAGATTGAGCACAAGACTAGCAACCCGCTTACAATACTGTGTTAAATAGGTTACGACTGTACACTAGACTTGGATGAACCAAATTGTATTGTCGAAATACAATGTTCTGATATAATTCATGGATTATGAGATTATGTTTGTGTTAAACTGTTTAGCTGTTAACTGGGTAATGAGGATGTACCTATTGCAATGCTTTTGGCAGGAACGGATATTAGGGTAACATTGCATAATGTACCTATGTCTGCTGTTGGTCTTGTAGATACAAATGTAACTTCAAAGGTAATCAAAAATGAAGTACCTACGCATCAAAAAAACACCCAGGTTCACTCCGGCCTTGTCAAGCACAGTGCAAGTGCGCAGCATGACTTCAAATATTTATCGTCAAAACCACAGAGCACGAAATCGCAGCGACAGTATCCTCTGAGGCGTTTCCGTGCTCTGTCGTCAAAATAGTCAATAATTTTATAGGTACTTATCAATATTTGATCGACTCCTCGTGATATAATTATGCACACACATGCATCAAACTTTTGTAATCAAATTGATGTGTTCTTAATTCAAACGGCTGAATATAATTCAAAACCAGCCATATTATAATAGTAGCTACACATGGCTTTAGGTACCGGTTTACTTTTATCCCAACAGAAAATTACTCATCTTAGTAATGAATTGAAAATACAACATTGGCCTGAAAAAAAGCATCCTTACAACATTAGGAAGGTACCAACACGATACAAAGTTAAAAGTAAATAAAGATAAGTTAGGATAATGTGTAGCGTTTAAGAAACCATTAAGAAAATCAAGATATTCTGAGAACTTAACACGTTCGGCGAAGGTATAATAAAATTATATGGTATGTGATGAGATCTGTGATAAAATCCAACGGTGCTCGCTGACGGTCTGTTTGATACAATCCTGTGCTTTATATTTTGAAGATGTTTCGAGTTGTAATGTTGGGGATTTTCTGGAAAAGCAAGTTATGTTTTCTTTGAAGGTTTCGCTCAAAATGCGGTTTGGTGGATTTTATAATAATACGGAGACTGAAGGATTTATGCTTGCAATACAGGACCAAGAAATAGAGACCAAAAATTACAGAATTCTGAACTAAAGATTTAATACTGAACAAAAAAATTAAAGAACTCATTTTCTAATTTTACAGGAGAGGACTTTTATTTATTTTTTCGCATTTATTTCCTCATTTCTGGATAACTATTTAAAGTAGGTTTGAAATCTTTATAAAATTAATAGTTTATTTTGTTTGCTATAGTTTTACGTTAAAAATCTTCTATTGAATTATCGAAGAATCCTAATAAAAGACATAACAAGAAAAAGTGTCCTGAAATGTGAGTATGTTGCACCAGGACAAAAAAAAAGTGTCCTGAATTGTGACTTTGTTGCACCAGGAATGGATCCTTTGTAGCTCCAAAATTTTTGTAATTTATAAACAAACACTCGCGGGCGCGGGGGCACTACTGTGCAATGAAACTTTGTCGGCCCAAAACGCATGGAAAAACCGCCAATAACCACAAAGGCACCTGCGCCATCTAGTAGAATTTTGCGATACTTTCGCGGATGTCTTTGTTGCCCCAAGTATAGCCATGCCATTCAGAGACAATTTGGCATACTTACCTCAATTTTGCAGTTTTGGCTATTTGTGACTTTGTTGCACCGAAGGTGCGATATGTACCTACTTGGTACTAATAGGTACTTGTAGAAAATGCAATAGTTCTCCAGAGATAATTCAACATATAACCAACGTATGCAAATCAATAGCCCAGACAGACTACAAACATCGTCACGATCAAGTAGCCAACGTTATACACCAAAAACTAGCTCGTTAATACAAATTTATAGACACTAGTACCTTATTATAAATACAACCCTAAATGATAAATGATAAATGATTTTATTTCTGTAAGTAGGTTTGTACAAACACTTTTACACGTCAATCACATTTTTTTAAACTAGATGAGGTCGGCGTTTCCTATCTGACTACTCTGAGAAGAAAGGCCGAAACAAACTCAGAGGTCACAGTCTCTTTTAAAGTCCAGACATAATCTTGGTCAGATTATGTGAAGACCATGTAGATTGGTGTCTGAAATGGTCTTTTGAGGAAAGAACCACACAGATTGAGTGGACCTGTCCAGTCAGTGCACGCATTTGTCAGTAATCGTGCAGCTCAACTCCGAATTTAAGGAGCTCAACGATTTGACGAACAATACCAAAGAAAGGACATTTGGTTAGGCCTCATAAATTACTCAAACTGCCAGACTATGATTAATTAAAATTAAGAAAAAATAAATAATAAAAAATAAAAGAAAGATCCACATAATCTTCACATTCACAATAATTAAAAATAATATAATACTTTACAAAGTAAATATTCATGTCAATGTAAATATAAATATAAAAATCCGGAAATAATCTTGGTCAGATCATTTGAGGACCATGTAGATTTGTGTCTGAAATGGTCTTTTGAGGAAAGAACCATACAGATTTGAGTGGACCTGTCCAGTCAGTGCACGCATTTGTCAGTAATCGTGTAGCTCAACTCAGAACTTAAGGAGCTCAACGACTCGACGAACAATACCAAAGAAAGGACATTTGGGTAGGCCGCCTATAGTACTCAAACTGCCAGATAAATAAAAAATATGATCCACATAGTCCTCAAATTCACAATAATTAAAATAAATAATAAATTATACTTCACAAAGTAAATATTCATGTCACTGTGTAGGTATATAATAAAATAAAAAGTTACCAAAAATAACAAAACTCGTAAGTAATTTAAAACCAAAAATAAAAAAATAAATGTACAAATTAGAGCAGCTCAATCCCAAGCCTTTTTGTCCTCAATGTAATCGTTAATGGTATAAAACGCTTTTTGGCACAACTTACGTTTAATTAATGTTTTGAATTTATTAAGGCTTAGATCTTGTACGTGGCTTGGAAGCTTATTGTAAAAGCGTATACATTGACATCTGAACGAGCCACCTATTTTCTTGAGCCTTGTTGTAGGTACAACAAATTTGTGTTTGTTCCTAGTATTTATATTATGGATATCACTGTATTTTTTAAACAATTTTATATTTTTATGTGCGTATAAAAGATTTTCAAATTGTATTAGGGAACCCCACAACAAAATTTTACTTCGACCGAGCCATACTAACCGACCGTACAATTCACTTTAATAGACCAGTTATCACATAATTGACAAAGTAAATAAAAGTGGGTTCCTAATAGACATCGCCGGGTCAAATACACATAACTTACAGACTACAATAGCCGAAAAACTATCCAAATACACCGAACTGAAACACACTAATGACAAATAAATATAACAGTAGTTGAAAATAAATAGGTACACAAAAACTCCATCGACGCGGATGGGTAAACCATTTCTAAATCATCAGTCAAAATAGAATCATTTCACGCTTACCAACAAACCTTTGGAAATTAGCTTTGGCTTTACCAAAACCATTTCGCCTTCGGCGGTAGATATATATTTTATTATTTTATTTATTTTATTCTTTTCGGAAGGCTTACAGACAAATATCTTTATAATAATATCAATAATATAAAACTAAGTTGCTAATTACAAGCCCCCACAGATGAATACAACATGATTACTCCCTCATAGTCTAAGTTGCTTTATATTCAAATAAATTATAACCATTTTTTTTCCCTCAACTCTATTATATATATATATATATAATTAATTCTATTCCCCAAAAGCTAATCAGGACAACACACCGTTCAAGTGCAGGCAGATGCCTCTTGTACAAAAAATGGCTTTGCTAAGAGCTTTCTCAGAGTGCTTACATTGGTGCAGAAAAGGTCAATGACCTGTTCACAAGAAATTTCATTAAAGCTGCGACTGGCTCTATGGAAATATGCATTACGTCTATAATTAGTGTTTACGTAAGGTACATGTAGAAGTGGACGCTGTCGCAGCCCCAACTGATTAGTGCGTATCGATAATTTTGAAACAAGTTCAGGACAGTCAATTGAACCATTTGCGATATTAAACAAGTAACATATATCATTAATATGACGTCTACGGTCAAGTGGCAGAAAATGATACCTTCTACATCGGTGATTGTAATCCACAGATACTTGTCTCGCCCTGTAATCCAGGTACTTAAGAAACTTTCTCTGAATACCCTCAATACGAGACTTGTAGATCCCGTACTGAGGGTTCCTGACTTGCGATGCATACTCAAGGTGGCTGCGTACGAACGAACAATACAAGACTTTAATCGGTTTTAGTGATCGGAAACATGCTGAGGCTCTCATTATAAAACCAAGTGCTCTCGACGCTTTATTTACTATGGTATCAATATGCTGATCGAAGACCAGCTTGACTTTGCCTATACTTATATCACAGAGCTTGTATGTGGAATCAATTATCGATTTCTGGCGCGTAAAAATCATGTGAAAACATTTTGAAACATTCAATTCCAACCTGTTACGTCTACAGTATTCTTCAAATCTATTCAAATCAGCTTGTAACAGGTGCGTATCAGATATGTTACGGATAGTTTTATGAATCTTCATGTCATCAGCATAAAGTAAAATGTAACTAGCTTCAAAACAATGTTTCACGTCAGCAATAAAGATAGTAAATAATAGTGAACCTAGTATAGACCCCTGAGGAACTCCCGAGGGGACAGAACACCATCCAGATGTGTACCCCTGAAACACCACAGCCTGCGTTCTGTTGTCAATATAAGACGAGAACCAACGATATAAATCTCCATGTATTCCTGCCTTTAATAGCTTCTCCAAGAGCAGTGCGTGGTCAATACGATCAAAACATTTACTGTAATCAGTATAGATAACGTCAACTTGTGCACGGTGTTCCATAGCCTCAGATATATATTCATGGGACAAGATTAAGTTAGATGTAGTGGAACGCTTCCTGAGAAAGCCGTGCTGCTCATCACCAAAGTTGCATTTTATAGCATCGTATACATCAGTAAACACTATGCGTTCTAGGATTTTGGAGAACAGATATATCTTAGATATTGGTCGATAATTAGAGATATCCGACTTATTACCTTTTTTGAAAACTGGGGTAACGAACGCGGATTTCCAAATTTTTGGAACTATGCCTTCCGAGAGAGACCGCTTGATATAAATAACACTTCACCGGCTACTGAAAAATCGTATCGAATCTCCAAGAATTCAGTCTTCCAAGAGATGCATCTCAAACGTCTCGAAAAAAATGTAATATCACTAAGTCGAAACTCCGTCCAGAGGCAACTCTGCAAAAATATTTACAGGGAGAAGTTTGTCCGTTTTCCGAGCTAGCGATTTTAATCGAAGTTCGAGATAGTTCCAGGTATCCCTTACGGAAATTGAAAGGAGATATATAAATGTTTTGCAGCGATGCCCCCCACCTGCCTCAATGTCTGCCTTGCCTGCTATTGCTACGGAGAAATGCCTCGATGCACTTTTGTGTCGCTAGATTTGATAGGGTGAGCCGGACTGTTGTCGGTGACAGCGCGAGCGGCTTGGTAATATGTATTTAAGACATTATACTTTGGTACAATATATGTGAAGAGCTACGAATTTTATATAATATACATTTTTAATATTAAACTTAAGCCTTTTATTGTTTTTACATTATATTAACGTGAATACAAGATAAATAATAATCTGATCCAATAGCGTGAAAACAGTTGGTTATAATATAATAAGTAGAATGGCAGAGACAGAGTGTACTGTTTTAAATTAATTAATTATCTGGAATTGGTAGAACATAATTATTTATTAAAGCGTTGCCTATTATAACGATGTCTCTGAACTTCACATTGTTACTTAAAGGTGACTAATAAAGTGTTTGCGTACTTTTAAGTTTAATGATTTTTTTCATTAAGAATATCATTTTCTTTGTGTAAAGTACAACATCTCATAAAGGTTTTTATTTTTCGAGCAACAATCAATACTGTTTTGAATAAAGCTGCCAAATAACTTTGCCCGCAGTATTTATTGTTCACAAAATTTGATTTAATATTATTATGCACTCGCTAAACTAAAATTTCAACTTGAAAGAAAGTAATACTGTCTTAAAACTAATTTTTATTTAATTCTAGTAAGTTGCCTATTAAAAGTTTTCATGTGATCAATAACAATTCTAATTATTTCTAATTTACTGAGGTTCAATAAATCTATTGCTTAGCTAAAACTCAAATGGCCTTTTGCTAGGAGGGTCGATTGATCTCTGCATGGCTCACTTCATTATAATTAACTAGCGACCGGGCGTGTCGCTAGTTAATTATAATGAAGTGAGCCTGTCTCGCATGGTTTTTACGACTTACAAAGTCTCAACTTGGTGCAACTTAATGTTGTAAACCTGCTTACCCCATTGAATGCCGAAGTTAACCGTCAAGTCACAATCAGTGGCCACCATACGGCTACGTAATATTACGTAGTAGCCATTCAATGGGTTACTATATTACCTGGACAATAAACTAATTTCTATTTCTATCATCATTTTAGCTAAAAGACGTCCACTGATGGACATAGACCTCTTGTAAGCACCGCCACTTCGACCAGTTCTGTGCTTCTCGCATCCAGGGGATTCTTGCGGCCTTCACAAGGTCATCGGTCCACCTTTTGGGAGGCTTTCCAACGCTACGTCTTTCAGTACGCAGTGGCCACTCCAGAATCTTTCGCTCTCATTTTGCTTTGTAGGTAAGTAAGAGTAATTGATATATCTATGAACATTTTATTAACTGTGTTGACATATTGGCCTATAAGAGAATGTAAACATAGCGTCTAATTGCATCCATTTTATTTACCAATTGACCACGCTGCATAAAAAAAACAATCGCAAATATTTATTTATTTTAAATTCACAACCGCCAACGATTCTCCGTCCCTATAATATTTATTTATTGAAAACTACGCCGCTTGCTCTCAGCGCAGATTGGATGCTGATATTGTTGCATGCGGCTGTGACTCATGCGGCCCAAATTGTTTAATAGAAAGTTTTGTTGTTTATGCTTTGAACTGTACCACGTTATATTTGCTGACTATTAATACAAAGTTTTGTTGTTTATGCTTTGAAGGAGAGGAAAGTACTGCTTCTACAAGTCTAAACCATACGTTGTAAAATCTAGGCCACTTAAAGATTTATGCATGGATAGCTTCAATATGGACTTGTTGCTTTTATGTTTTCAAAGTATTTCCTTGCTTGACAATGTGCATGTATTGAACTCCCACTTAATTTCACTGTTCCATGTTCACGCACCGATCAAAACATTTACAATCAAGGAACAGTCTTATCCGTCGATTAGGTACTGATAAAATTAAACTCATGATGCGTTTGCGGGATAATGCTTTAACTTGCTCCAGGAAATCAAAATCAGATTCTAAAAAAGAATACTACAAGGAGTTAAAGTCCTTAGTGTTAAGTTCTTTGTACAACGAAAAAGTCGCGTACTTTAAGTGTAACGTAAACAATAAAATAAAAAATCCTAAATTATTATGGCAAAATCTCAAATCAGACAAGACCTTCCGTCGCATTTTACAGATCCAGATCTTATTAATAGTACTTTTTTGATAGTCCCCGGTAACCCCGTTGCAAGCATGACACTTATGACGTATTTTGAGAACCACAGATATGGTGAAGCTGTTTTCTCTGAAGAAGCTATCGCTCAGCATTATGCTGCGACCCTATGCAAGACAGAGCCCCAGCGCTGGTTTTCAGCGACAGCCGGCGCTGGCGTAATGACGTCGACCGGGGCGGCACGCAACTATTATTAGGACGCTGTACCGGTACAGCGCACTGTAATAAAAAAAATAATATAAAATATAATATATTATTATCTAATACATAAACTAAACATAAAAAAGATAAAGATAAAAAGAAAAATAAATAAAATAAATGGGCAAACTTATCGGTTAATATATGAGAATATCATCCTCCGTGTTACGTTTTGTTTAGTGGCAATATTTCGAAGCGTCCTCTTTGACGTACACCCAACATGCACCAAAGAATTATGAAAATGATGTAATATTTACAAAATGGCCAGTGATGTAATGTGTTATTGCAAAAGTTATGTGTCAGTGATTTAAAATGCGTTTTTAAGTGAATATGAAATGAGATGAGATGGACCCAATGAGAAAACAAAAACTTTGGAAACTGGAGTGGCATGAAATATATAAATATCCCGTTATTACTATCGAAGCTTAATTATTACGGATTTGACCCCAGCGCTACAAAATGGTTCCGCAGCTACCTTACTGATAGAAAACAACTTGTGGACCTACATTTGGGTGACGGCACTGCCCTTACATCGACTCTGACTTCCATTGAGAGAGGGGTTCCGCAGGGGTCTATATTAGGCCCAATTATGTTTATTTTATACTATGCAGATATCATTAAATGCCTCCAGAGGTGCTAGTACCACATATATGCCGACGACGTCCAACTTTACATATCCTTTAAACCAGATGAGTACGATAGTGCCATTAAGG
This sequence comes from Lithophane socia, assembly GCA_947522985.1. Taxonomy (NCBI): domain Eukaryota; kingdom Metazoa; phylum Arthropoda; class Insecta; order Lepidoptera; family Noctuidae; genus Lithophane; species Lithophane socia. Next base: position 18,573,867 of record OX383252.1, read on the forward strand.
ATTTAAACGATGACCTACGTAGAATCGCCGCCTGGTCTGAAGAAAATTGCCTGTCGTTAAACCCAACCAAAACCAAATACATGGTATTTGGCACAAGACAGCAACTAGCAAAACTACCCGCATCGTTTCACCTGGAGTTAATGGGCGAACCAATCGACAGAGTCTATGAAGCGCGGAATCTTGGTCTTGTTATGGATAAGAACCTTCGCTTCGAAAAAACTTGTGGAAACCCTGGTTCTGTCGAGGTTGAACTACGCTGACACAGTGTACGGCCCGCGCCTATTAGCTCGTACAGGCCGCCTCCGCCAAAGGGTACAAAACGCTTGTGCTCGGTCTTGCTACAATATTCCTTGCAAAAGCCATGTAAACCTCTTACCTTTCCTAAACAAGCATTTCACTTTAAAAATGAAGTCCAGACGCAAACTTCACTTGGCTTGCCTTCTGACGTTCAAAAGTGCCATATATGTGCCTATTTGAAATAAATTATTTGACTTTGACTTTGTTCGGTTTAGTTAAATACTAGAAACCGGACTACCTTTACGACAAGTTGAGTTAGATAGCGAGTAAACGAGAATGTGGGAGAAGGCAATGCTCGCAGCAACTCTCGACTCGGTCGCATAGTACAGCCGCTTTTAGAGGTAGCTTCCGTTATGCGGCTTCCAAAGTGTGTAATAACCTGCCACCACCTATTCGATCAATTAACATGATCGACACATTTAGGAGACGCCTCCGGCACTGCTTCATAGATACGCAACGGAAGCTAGACATGGTTAATAGAAATATTTCTTTGTTATAAATAAGGTATACCTATTATTTATTGACGACAGTCCATTGTTTCTTGTGCACTCTGATCACTCTGCTTCTTTTCTTAAATATCCATTGTCTATAATTATTTTTATAAAAATTTCTAATCGAGTTATTATTATTATTATTTGCCACACATATCTATCTATTTTTTATTTAAACATCTACACACACTATAAAACTGATTTACATCTGTAAAACGTCCTCCTAACATAAGGTCCAGTTGAAAACCAGCGCCAGGCACTAGTTATCTGGCATTCATGCTGTAATGGGCCTGTTTGGCGCAGCCGTGAGGCGCACAATACTATTTTTATGTTCTTTGTTTTTTGTAAAAATATTGTGTGCCTTATCTGGACCAAATTTTATTTTCTTTCATTCTTACAAGATTTAAAAAAAAAAACAGTCCTCGTGAATGCTATGTATTTATGAATGATAATTCGGTTGCATGTTTTGTTGAATGTGCATTTACTAGTTAGGGAAAATGTGTAATTTAAAATATAATATTTTGAAACGTCTCATGTTGTGACTTGCTATCAGCCATAACTTTGGAGTTAGATCTAGTACTTGCAGACGTCAGTATCCCAATAATAAACTACATAAGTTTTAAATTGGGATATGGAAACCCAGCTACAATACATAGGTACTACACACATACTCTACATTACACACGCACACACACACGTAATTAGGTACATACTACATTTACTTATAATCTCTACCGTCAACATGGCGCCCCAGTATATTTTTTATACCTAACTACTTACCTTAAAAATAATCTTGAATTTTTGTTTCTTTGTCTGTTTTTTGTTTTTGTCTGCCTGGACGCAAAAATAACTGAACGGATTGGCACACAGCTATTTTATAACCTGGATTAATACATAATGGTAGGTACTTTTATTTCCGGTAGTACGTTCCTGTGGGATATTCTCCGACATCCACGCGGGTAGGAATCATTTTGAGTAAAGCTAGGTTAATACCTGGATAATGAAAGACTGCAGCAGACGCAGTGAAAATCTTTTAGTACGAATAATTCTTAGTACTTCCTGGCAAGCAAACAAAATAATATGGCTTTTAATACGGGATGTGCGCTTGTATTTATTTTATGCTGTCTAATTTGCTTGCTTTTGTAGGTACTTTTTGGTCGAAAATTTTTGGTTTAACATACTGAGCATTTTGGATACGTTGCCAGCTTAAATAAAAAGTTAAAATGTCTCATTTATGTAATTTCACCATACTCATTTTGTTCCGTCCCTATTACATGGGATGGGACTTAAATATAACTGGCGAAATGTGGATGTATCATAGGTACACCTCTGCCAAAGCCTTCGGGGAATACAGGCGTGATGTTGTGTTATGCATGTGTCATATTTTTCAAGCTTAAACACAGCAATGCTGCTTAGTTGCAGAATTAGCTACTTACCCTGTTACTACATCCCCTGCAGGCGTAGCATGAGCACCGTTTTGTCGACGGAAGAGTAGACAAAAATGACATTTCCTGTAGACAGTACGAGACGGCAGCAAAATAGAAAGAGTCAACTGCACTTTTTACGAAATTCACCCTTTTACATAATTCGACTCAGAATTCTGTGTTTTAACATAGGGTTTATCGGTTGTCAGTGTGATTTTGACAGTAAGGATAGAATTTTTTTTTCCGAAATAGTCTACATATAAAAAGACCTAGACAAAGATCGTTAGAAATGAAATACAAAATGACGGATTGTAGAAAGATTTCTACGGTGGATGTCAAAAATGAAGAAACGAACTGTCACTTTGTATAGAAAAAGCTATGTCTATTCTTCGTAGAGATAGAAAGCGCCATGCTACGCCAGCTGATAGGTCCATTATACAAAACTACTTTGTGGTACTCAAAAAGAGTATTTTTAATACCAAAACATTGCAGTGTACGAGAATGCCCCGAAGACTATTATGAATGTATTTTTGCAAAAAATCCCATTAGTGAGCGTCCATATACAGGGAACATTCATAATCTTAATATCGAAACCTTAATTCCGTTCGGTACTCACACATAGACGTTTAGAAATAGCATTTTCTACGTCGTCCACCTTCATACATACGTAGCCTGCTTCCACAAATATAAGCTTTGGTAGATAAAAAATACCTTTTCCCATGCCATTATTTATACCATTTCCCACTACATGAGTAAATATCGAGACAAAGCCCCATACCAATCAACGCCTGTTTATGCCGATTTGTTCAGTATCCAAAAGTCCTAGCACGAACGCGCGAAGTAAAAGTAGTTAACATAACATACATAAATTCGAACGGTTTTTTATCGAAAATACAACCTTTACAGCATTTTGGTTTAAATGTATGAGGCAAACATAATAAGTAACACCCATAGTTAGGAATAAAATCTTAAAATTAAGTACCTAAATTATTATGTAATATGTGTGAAACGAGTACTTACTTACTTTCAATTTTAGAATCGTTGGATTGTACGTTACGCTTACTCCGCGCGTTCGTGAAAAACTATTACGACACAAAGGTATCACATGACCAGATATCCGATAGTACTTTTTATTTTATTTTTATACATTTTTATTGAGTTATGGGACTGCTCTTGACTTCGAGCTCGAGGAAAGCAACAGATGAGGTCTATGATAGAACGAGCAAGCCCAGAAGATGTCTGAACACTCTTGCTATATTATTATTTGAATGATTAATACTAAATTATTGAAATTATTTCGTAAAATCGTGTCAATAGCATAGTTGTATAATTAAATTTTTAAATGAAAAGGCCGCTAAGTCGTAAGTACCTATACCTATTATAAACGAACTCCAAAATATACACTTAAATAAATCTTTGACTTGACTTGCTTTGAAGGCTGACGGGTTATACTTGGAATCATAGACGCTGGCAGAGAGTTCCAATCGGTAGTTCACCGGCAGTTTGCATGCTGGCTGCTACATAGATGCAGCATAGCATTTAATAACATTAGCTACGCTGATGACATGGCGCTGCTGAGCCCGTCTATGGCGGGTCTTAGAAGGTTAATAAAAGTTTGTGAGTGTTACGCTGAGGATCACGGTTTGAGATATAACACGGACAAAAGTCAGTTGCTTATCTTTAAGGTGGCCAATAAAGACGCTGAGGGCTACCACCAACTGTCACTTTAAATGTTGGTGTCTTGAACCGTGTTCGTCAGTTTATATATCTAGGGCATATCGTGGCGGAGGATTTGAAGGACAATCCAGATGTAGACCTTGAGCGAAGAGCATTGGCAGTGAGATGCAATTTGTTCATCAGAAGGTTCTCACGGTGCGCGGGTGAGGTTAAACTGACACTTTTCAGGGCATATTGTCAATATTTTACTCGTGTAGTCTTTGGTCCAGCCTCACTCAGAAAGCTGTTAATGCTCTTCGCGTTCAGGACAATAATGCATTCAGGATGCTGTTGGGGCTACCACGTTTTTGTAGTGTCTCGGGAATGTTCGCGAACTCGTAAACTGATGGCTTCCCCTGCGATCAGACGCAAGCGTGCAGCATCCCTGTTGCGCAGAGTGCGTACCAGCTCCAACAGTCTCCTGGCTGTCATTGCTAACAAACTGGATTGCCCTATCATTTACTTTCTAAGCCAGCTACATAGTCCTGTTAATTGTAATTTAGTTGTGTGAGAGCAGAGCGTGTTTGTTTGTTTTTTAGTTGGCAATGTTTTTGTAAATATTACTAACATAGCTTGTAAGTAATTTGTTACTAACATTATGAAATAAATGTTTATTATTATTTTTATTTTACCCGTGCGCATAATAAATATGGAGAAAAAGCGCTTAGTACGACTAGATGCTAAATTGACCAATTGCGGATGGTACCCCGCAGTACGTTTGGTGGTACGATAGTGAAATAGAGACTGAGGGATCAGGTCACGGAGCTCTAACGCACTCTCTTAAGTACAGTCTGTAGAAGACCGACAGGCAAGCAACACTACGCCGATGAGCCAGCCTGAAGCCTAGCCCCCAGCGCCTCGTCACCTATTAGCCTTTTTGCTCTTCGTTCCACCAAGCAAGCAATCAAGTACAATGCGAAGCTATACTTTACTACATGGCACCTCAATGTAAATGAAATTCTCGAGCATTTTCCACTGGGTGGACCGATTATACTATCGGTGTGGTGTGTGTATAGTTTCCACGAGTGACATTTTTGATTGACTTCAAATTAACATTCCCAGTTAACATTCAAATTAACTTACTCACTTGATAATCCTAATTAATATTATAAATGCGAAAGTGAGTTTGTTTGTTTGTTACGCTTTCACGCTAAAACGGCTGAACGAATTTTGATGAAATTTGGCACACAATCAGATGTCCGCAAATACATACATACAAATCAATAAACAATATTATTATTACGATTGATGGAATTGAATTGCTGTATTATAATCTAGGATTATATCTACTAACGGGGCTTCCACTCATCAACCAAGCTATGCCCGTACATTGTCGGTAGGACTCGACCGATCGAACCAAACATAATTATTATGTACTAAAACCCAACTACGACAAAAAAGCCCCGTCCCAGTCTGAGGGATCTCGGGACTGTATCCTCGATCAAGATACACCACATGTGGTGCAAGCTTCATCTCAAGTAGCACAGACAGAGGCTTGTTCTAGTAAAGTTTGTTATTGTTCTGTTATGTTTTCAGATAGTTTAGGGAGAGGGTTAGGTAAATTATTAAGTAACAACTTGAGTCAATCTGCTGTTAATTATTGTATGCCTGGAAAATCTTACGAAGAGATAATGTCATAAATAACTGGGAATAAATATGATCCGAAAGCCATCATCTCTGTATTTGTGGGCAATAGTACTAATGTAAAAATAGATGACATCACGGACAGTGTCACTGAAATCTTGAAGATTAATTGTAAGAAAATAATATTTTGTGCTTTTCCATACTTCGAGCACTTGTCAAGTAGGCAAAATCATTATATACATATGCTAAATAACCATATGCATTTACTAACGAATCACTATAGTGACAAACTTATATTTTTTGACACCAACACTTTTGTTGAGAAATTAAAATCGACTAGGGATACTGCGTATCTGCCTATTAGTTTTAGACGTCAAATAGCATGTCTATTAGCTTTTAATATAAACTCAGACATAAGTAGTATGTCGAAGTCTTATGTAATTAGCACCACAAAAATTAGTAATAATACTAATAATATTTTAAACTAGTCAGTAAGACAACAGAAGGTACCAGTAACAATGTAGTTAATCTCACCACCAACATGGTATCTTCTAGCATTCAATTAGTTAGTTGCAAAAAAGGGGCTAAGCAGAATACCTTGAAATTGTTTCATCAAAATATTCAGGGTTTTTCTTCCAAACAATTGGAAATTGAATTGTTTTTAGAAAAAACAATGTTTGATATTATCTGCATAACTGAACACTGGTTGAAAGATTATGAAATGCTAATTAATTTTGAGAATTATAGGGTCGGCAGTTGTTTTAACCGAAAATCCATGCTGCGTGGAGGTTCACTAATCTTAATTAAAAATTGTATAAAATCTAAGACTCGTAAAGACATAGTTGAACTATCGGTGGAACATAGCATTGAACTGTCCTGTGTTGAGCTAGATAAGCATTATATAGTGTGCGTATACCGACCTCCTAATTATCAAAACTACTCTATATTTGAGTCAGTAATGGAAGATGTTTTGGCAAAACTTGCAACGGGTAATAAATCAGTAATCATTTGTGGTGACTTTAATATTAATATTTTGGAAAATAATTCAAATAGCAGTAGATTATTTATTTATTTTATTTTATTTATTTATTTACATCGAACACACGTGATTCATATTGTTGTTAGTAATACTTATTAAACTATGTTAGTAACCTAAATAAACAAACATAAAACTAATTTAAAAACCTATAACTATAACTATACCCGCTTCCCGCTGCACCAGACCTGCAGCTGTGCATACGGGTCCAGTGCCCCAGGAACGGGCAGTCAGGCTTATTCACAATCACTTTCAGAATGCTGTTGGTGCTCCCCCGAATCCTTCGCATCAGGGATCCTGTTCTTTTACGCATAATAGCTTGAAAGCTATCCGCACCTGCTTCAGCAAACATGCCCGATGCGCTACAGAACCGCGGGAGCCCCATCAGCACCCTAAAAGCGTTGTTATACTGTATGCGAAGAACGTTGTAGGCCCTCTGCGTATGTCTAACCCACAGGCTGCACGTGTAAAACGACTGGCAAAACGCCTTGAAAAGAGTGAGTTTCACTTTCCTAGTACATCGTGCAAACCTCCGGGCCAGCATATTACATCGGATCGACAACGCTCTTCGCTCCCTTTCGATGTCACTGTCATCACTTAGGTCCTCATTTAAAATGTGGCCAAGGTACCTAAACTGTGACATACCATTTAGTGGTACACCATAGAGAAAAACTGGAGGAACTGTCTGTTAAGTCTCTTCAAATCATTCAATCTGTCAAATGTGTTTTTGGAACCAACGCGAATTACTACGACTACTGCTACATGTATTGATAATATTTTTTGTAGCTGCAACTATTTAGATAAAGCCATTGTAAATTATCTCCCTTCTGATCACAGCGGTCAAACCGTTAATTTTGAGTCCAACACACCACTTCAAAAAGTGCAAATACAAACTAGAGCGATAACATCGGGTAATTTAAATAGGTTTAATAGCACTTTAATTAGTAAGTTAAGTACTCAGGGCCTAAATATAAACAATGGTAATATTTTGTATGAAGAATTATTTTCATTAGTGCAAACAGAGTTTAATAACTCTTTTAAGAAAAAAACGAAAACTATTTGCCCTAAGTTTTTATTCAGTGACTGGGCAACTAAAGGCATCAGGAAAAGTAGGGAAAGATTATTTGAACTGTATGGCCTTAAGCCGTATATTAACACGGAAACTTTTAATAAATATGTTGCTACTTACTCTAAAACTTTTAAAATAGTGTGCAAAGTAGCTAAAGCTTCTTTCATTAGCAACAAGGTTAAATCAGCAGACAATAAAATAAAGACAGTTTGGAAAATTATTAACAATGAAACTAATAAGTGCAAAAGGCATAATACTGATTACACACTGGACACTTCCCGCGGTCTCATTAGCGCTAACATCGATGTTGCTCAGGAATTTGCAACTTTTTTTACCAATATTCCAATTAAAACTACGGAAACTTTAAATTCCTCGCCCTCACTTACTATTGATTTATTAAGAGCGAATGTTTCAGCCTGTCCTGTGGAATTTAAATTTAAACATATAAACCCTGTGGTCGTTGTAAAAGCTTTTAAGCAACTCAAGATCAAAATTACCGAAGATCTGTGGGGCATGTCTACTAAAGTTTGTCAATCCATTATTGAGACAATTGCACCCTACTTAGCTTTAATATTTAATTTGTGTGTGGATCAAGGGGTATTCCCAGATTTAATGAAGTACAGTAAAGTTATTCCACTTTTCAAATCCGAGGACAGCAAAGACACTAATAATTATAGACCCGTATCAGTTTTGCCGGTTTTCAGCAAGGTGTTTGAAAAAGTAATATTAAATCAAATGCTCAATCATTTTAATCGTAATAACATCCTACACGATCAACAGTATGGTTTCACCAAAGGACGTTGCACAACTGACGCCGGTGTCACCTTGTTAAAACACATCTTTAAGGCATGGGAAGAGGCACAAGATGCAATAGGCATCTTTTGCGACCTATCTAAGGCTTTTGATTGCGTGAATCACGAAACGCTGCTCTTGAAACTTGAGCATTACGGACTGGGTATACTTGCGCTTAGCTTAGTAAAATCATATTTGAATGATAGAATGCAGCAAGTTCAAATAAACGGTGTGAACTCATTGGGTTTAAAAGTTAGAATGGTTGTACCACAGGGCTCAATATTGGGTCCATTCCTCTTCTTAGTATATATAAATGATTTACCTCAACTACTGAAAAATCGACCACAAATGGTGTTATTTGCTGATGACACATCACTGATTTTTAAAGTAAATAGACATGCACGGGAGCTTGACGACGTAAATAACGCTATGTTCAAGGTCCATAATTGGTTTACTATAAATAATTTGGTATTAAATGAGAAGAAAACTAAATGCATAAGATTCACGTTACCGAATGTAAGAAGTAGTGAATGTCATGTTGTACTGAACGAGGAGATACTAGAATTCGTCGAAAAGACAGTTTTCCTGGGGATCACGCTTGATTCAAAACTACAGTGGGGTCCTTACATAACATCACTTGCAGGGCGACTAAGTTCAGCCGCTTACGCTGTTTGGAAAATCCGCCAACTAACAGACGTGGATACCGCGAGACTGGTCTATTTTAGTTACTTTCATAGCATCATGTCATACGGTATTTTGCTGTGGGGACGGGCTGCAGATATTGATTCTATCTTTATTTTGCAAAAGAGGGCTGCCCAAGCCATCTACAACCTCCACAGACGCGAATCTCTAAGGGAACTGTTTAAAAAAATTAACATCATGACGGTTTTCAGTACATATATGAAAACATTATGTATGTTCGGAAAAATCTACATCTTTTTAGTAAGATAAGTGACAGGCATAACTTTAACACTAGAAATAGGAACAAATTAGATCAACCACGTTTCAGATTGTCTAAAGTACATACTTCTTTTATGGGGTACTGTGTAAAATGTTACAATAAAATACCACTCATTATTCTTCAACTAAATGAGAAGAAATTTAAAACATGCATTAAACGCACACTATGTAGACAGGCATATTATAAGTTGGATGATTATATCGTAGATAAAAATGCTTGGCTTAATGCTGGTCCTGCTCCACAGGCACTAGGGCTCACTAGTTAAAATTTTTAATATTTGGAAGAGTTGCTTCCCTTTTTTTTTTCTGACTTTACAAACTTAAGTTTATTTTTTTTCTTTAAATTCTATTATTTTAATCTTTCATGTACATTGCAAATTATAGTTTTGTATAAATTAGAAGCATTTTTTCAATTTTGTAAATGTGAGTACCATGGAGCCGTTTAATATGGTATCATGTTGTATGTTGACTTGAAAGAGCATGGCTGATGAGAGTATGTCATACTCACTTAAATGTCTCGCTGATGGTGGCGCGTGTGTTGGATCATTCGGTTCCCTACAAAATGGTTGAGCTGGATGGTGCTGACCCACGTGTCATGTTCGTGAACGGGCGCTGTCAGTTGAGACTGGTCATCTCTCATCTGCCAGGGCTTATTTTTAATCTTATATTTTGAATTGTTTTTGATTATTTTTCATTTGACATTGTTCTCACATATAGAATCCCCAAGAATACTGTACGCTGGATTTTGTAATATCTATATCCATTTTTAAAAGAGTGTCCTTGGAGTTTCTTGCCCGTTCTTCTCCATAGAGATCTACGATTTGGAATGGGCAACTAGCTTCAACTTTTTGACTAACTGACCGATTCTTTGACAATTCAAAAGTGCCTGTAAATGGTTTAATTGAAATAAATGCTTTGAGTTTGAGTTTTGAGTTTGAAAGTCAACTAATAAGTTGTAAACAAGACATTACAGACAGACAAATTAAAAATCCGGAGTCACACGTTGTAGGGCATAAATTGAACAGTTTACATGTCATGTGACTGGTTTTAGTTTTTATTTTTATTTAATTTTTTTATTAACACTCACTAATTATAATTTCATTAATCCTAACTAATAATATATATTAAATCCTTTTTAATTTTTTTGGGGTTGTAATATATATTGTTGAAATGTGCTAATTAAGCCCTTTCATTTGATACCCAACATGGAATGATTTTTTTTTTGTTCATGACTTTATGTTATCTAGAAGGCGCCATAAATATTCAATTTAATGTGAGGTCACATAGCCTGTATCCAGCCATACCTCATTTTTCAAATTATGGTGAGAAGTTTAGACGTTATAAGGGAACACATGAACATACATAAATACACATAAACATTTGCAATTTACGTATAGGTACTATTATGTTGAAGACCAGTTTTACATTTTTTATTATTTTTAATTATTGTGAATGTGAAGTTTATGTGGATTTTCTTTTCTTTTTTATTATTTATTTTTTCTTAATTTTAATTTATCATAGTCTGGCAGTTTGAGTTATTGATGCGGCCTAACCAAATGTCCTTTCTTTGGTATTGTTCGTCAAATCGTTGAGCTCCTTAAATTCGGAGTTGAGCTGCACGATTACTGACAAATGCGTGCACTGACTGGACAGGTCCACTCAATCTGTGTGGTTCTTTCCTCAAAAGACCATTTCAGACACCAATCTACATGGTCTTCACATAATCTGACCAAGATTATGTCTGGACTTTAAAAGAGACTGTGACCTCTGAGTTTGTTTCGGCCTTTCTTCTCAGAGTAGTCAGATAGGAAACGCCGACCTCATCTAGTTTTAAAAATGTGATTGACGTGTAAATTTTTACATTTATTTTTACATTTATTTTTACATTTATTTATCATTTACAATATTTATCACAACTAACTATTTACAAGCTATACCATTTTTTTTATTGACTCGTCCCCTATTACCGGAATGCGGGTGTACCATAGGTGTACCTAAAGAAAGAAAGAAAGAATACAATTTATTTGGACACAGATCGTGAAACACAATAATTATACAAAAAAAAACAAACAAGTGAAAATAATGTTGAAATGAAATGAAATGAAAATGAATGAATGTTTTAACAATAATATGTGTCTCACGGCTGCGTCAACAACCTCTGCCTAATCCTTCGGGGAAATGGGGCGTGATGTTTTCTGTTATGTTACTAGACTGATGATATCAATGTTATTTTCATTTTCTGAGTACCTATATGAATTTGCAGCACTATACACGAGTAAATTTGCGACGGATTAGTGACTTGACACTGGGTATTAAACAAACACACTGGACACTGGTAATATATTTTCGACTTTCCGCCTCACAGCTCATAACTATTTTCAACAAATTGGTTTTTGAGCAAACTGACGTGAACTGTAACTCATTAGGGATTATTAACGGTAAATGTGCGTTGTGCGTAATTAAATACAAACACCGATTTAATAACAACCCGTGTTAATGGAACTTGATAGACATCATTCAATGTATAACAAACTCATTTGAAATCACGCGTCGCTTATTCTGTACATTACCGCTATTGTTTGTTGCTCAAATTGACAAATCCGATAACACGTGAATTGACGAGGGGACGCTGATGTGAATGTTGTAATTTGCGGGACATTATTTTATTTGTCAACTGGTTCGTGTTATCAGGGGTTTGGTTGAATTTGTGGCAGAGATTGGGAACGTGTTTAATATAGGAACAACGAGCTTTTACAATTCCAATTCAATATGGTCGCTTATCATAATCAACTACCTAGCGAAAGTTAAATGAGGAAATATTTACAAACCTGGCGTAACACATTTAGTGAAGCATTCATTTTTGAAGAAATGGAAAAAATAAAGCTGTATTATCTGCTCATATTTGGCTGTTGGCTTCTCATACCAATTCTTAAATCAGGAAAATTTTACAAAACTGACTGCACTCCTCTAGTGCAGAGGCAATTTATGAAGAAGAGGAACGCATGAAAATCCCTTACCTACCTCTAAACTTTATCTGAAATAATTAATGTATTTATTTATTTATACGGTTACTAGCTTTTGCCCGCGACTTCGTCTGCGATCCAAGATAAACAAAATGACTTTCAACATTTATAATATTAGTTAGGATTCTCCTAAGAAATAGACAACTTATTTCAGCCCTAGTACATAATAATTAACTATAACTATTCATCATTACCCGGAGTATAGTCTATCTTAGACAACTGGTTGACTGATTTCCGACCTCGGCCTGAATTAAACAGTAGCAGCATCAGTCTTAATCAGTCTCGATCTGCATCGACACTTGACTGGAGTCTGGCAACACCGACACAATGGAGGAGGTTATTCTTACCCTCAATCGATAGCTTGATTTGCATACTGACTGCATTGCTAACCAAATATCTTAGCACGTCTACAAGGCGTATATTATGTAACTTGGAAATATTTTAGCTGCTTGTGTATTTTGCTGTTGGCAAATATGGAATTCGTAAGTTATGTCACTTGTATTCCCGATAGCTTAGAGATCTTGAATTAAGTATGTAGAGAAGGCGTAGCAGATGCAGGCAAAACTTTTAAAATTTATTTAATCTCGGGAATTAAAATACGTCAATACATTCTTCCTGTTGTGTCCTAAAAGAGAAAGGATCTTGATTTTGTCTTATTTTATATAATTTAATCTAATTTTATGATTTCATGGTGTACTTACTTGTAATGACCGATTACTTGAATGTATAGTCATCATCTGCCTAGCCTTTTCCTAACTATGTTGGGGTCGGCTTTCAGTCTTACCGGATGCAGCTGAATACCAGTATTTTACATAGAGCGACTGCCTATCTGACCTCCACAACCAGTAACTGGGTAATACGATACCCTTTGGTAGACTTGTCAGACTTTCGGGCTTCTGACGACCCGTAACGACTGTCAAAGACCCACAAATGACAGCCGGGACCAACAGCTTAAAGTGCTTTCCGAGGCACGGAGGAGTCTCGGTATGTAAAGATGGGCATCCATCTACGGACCAATCCCGGGAAGCGTAGCTTAACCTGATGGATCGACCCGTGCGGCTGTTATTACGTAGCCACAAGCTCCTCACTTACACTTGAATGTGTAATGCAAACTGTAAATATGAGTTGGTTATTAAAAGGTTGGTTGGTTCCTTTCATTTACGACCTCAGTCAGCGCTCAAATTTTATTGGATCCCTACATAATTATAAGTACATGTAAAAAAATTAAAGTATTATCTGACATGCAATAGCGTTTACCCCGAACATGCCTTCCGTCAAACGTAAAAGCCTTATAAAGCATAAAAGTGGAGAGTGGAAGGACGATAATGAGAAAAAGCGAAAGTAAATAAAGCAAGCGTCAGAATAAAATAATAAGCTCATCCGGGCCGTGAACAAAAATTCTGTTGTTAACACCGTAACGAGACTAGAGAATCTAGGGGCTGTCATGTATTTTGCTGGGAACTAAAGTAAAGCATTTTAAACGTCATGATGTTTATGAAGTTTCTGGTAACGTGCTACATTTTCAAAATGGAAGCTTATTATAGAAGCTATACTGCTCCCCCAAATCTCGACTGGGACTTCGAACTTTACTATAGAGTTATAGATTTTTCTTCAGTCGATTGGGTTTTCAAGCATGTCCTACAAAATGGGTTCATTCATCTAAATTTTGTTCCCTTTGATCGTGCGGCGATTGGAGTTTAGCGGTGAATGTTTCATCATCATTAGCAGCCTTGTTCCATCTATTGCTGAGTACAGGCCTCCTCACTTTGGTGCCATCCTTTCCAAGACTCTAATTGCGTAATACACGATCAATCAGAATTGGAATCGGTTCGAAACAAATGTCAAATGCATTGCTTCATAAGTTACGTCGCGCGTCGTTCAGCAGATTGTTTTTTTGAACTTCGAACGAAAAAATTATAACCGATCGCGCATTACGCAATGAGGCCTCTTGTTAACGACCGTTTTGTCAACGGGCGCACATCCGTTTCAACAGGCGCACATCCGTTACAACGGCCGCACATCCGTCGTCTTCAACACACTTCTATGAAATGACACGGTCCGTTGCATCGGACCGCGATAACAAACACCCACAGCCCACACTAACATATTGAACAGTGCGCGTCGTCTGTTATAAAAAAATGGACCGTTGTCCGTTGTCGTTAACAAGAGGTCTTAGGGTGCTGTTGTGTGCGAGTCTCATCCAGGTGGATATTTACGGGCTGATATAATGCGATACTAAATGCGTGTTATTCTAGCATGCCTAGTTAGCATACCTACCGTTCTAATTAACTTGATAAATCATTCAGTACATACATCATTCAGTACAGTTCATACATTCACAATAAGCCACTTACATATTGAAACAAAAGGTGATTTCACCCATTGTTTTAGGGCGTTAGTAAGTTAATACTTCAAATAATAACAGAAATTACAGTTAACAATTGCTACACTCTGCAAATAAGCTGGATTTTGGCAAACCACCGCAATCGAGATTACTCTAGTTTATTATTAAATTGTACTGAATATATTCGGAAAATGTTATGTTAAATTGCATGGAATTATTTTGCAACGCCCACGATTTAAATATAATATTATTGCAGGTAATAAATTGTAGCACAGCATAAGTGCTCAAGCATATTAATATTATTTTGCTTTTCAGTTTTCATGCCTCAAACAAAATGCGAGGATACCTGTGTTAAACTGGTTTCATTTAAATTCCAACGAAATTTTGAAAGCAATTTTTAACATTATTATTTAATTATTATCTATTGAAGAATCCAATATGACTGTATTACCGGCTACTTGATTCATATAGAGCAGGAAATTTATGCATGGGCAAATCGTTTCCCACGGTATAGTGACTAGTGGGTCGATATGCTTAGAACGCATGTCTTGGAGCGATCAAATGTGGAGCAATACCTACATAATAAGTTTTGTTATAGACTGATTGACAAATGATATATTTTCCAAACTCAAATTCAGAGCAGTTATTTCAAATAAACCAATTATTTTGAATGGTCAAGGTTGGTCAGTCAAGAAAGAGCTGCCCATTCCAAAGTGGAGTAGGCTTCTATGGAGAAGAACGGGCAAGAAACTCCACTTTTAAATGTAATGTAATGTAATTACTGTAACAAAATATTTGTTAATTTTATGAGAAATTGACAGCTACTTAGGCTGATTTAATGGCACACAGAACAGAACAGAATGCCTTAATTGAAAAGTGCGAGCTAGTTGAAGAAGGTCAGGGGGAAAACTGTACACCACGTGAGTAATACGGTACCTACACAAATATAAAAAAACCACAACTAAAAAGTGAAAAATAAAAACATTTTCCAAAAAAACAACAACCGCCTTCCAAAAAAGTCGATTGTTGTTTTTTTGGAAATTGTTTTTATTTTTCACTTTTTAGTTGTGGTACCTACCCCACACAAATTCGAATACCATTGCACCTGCTATGTAAATAACAGTGACGGAGTCAACTATAATATCGTCTACAAAGACTTAGCGGGAAAAATACGTAATTATTGAAGTTAACTCAAAAACTACCCAAGCAAAGTTTATATGGGACCACGTCGGGAGTATACCCTTTCGAACTACAAAAGATTTTTTTTAATCGGTTCACAATTGGCGAAAACATCGATGAACAAAAAAAAAAACATACAGACGAACATAGAGCCTCCTCCTTTTTGAAGAAGTCGGTTAAAAATAAATAGAAACCAATCAAAATACAATTGAAAACTATTATAATTATAATAATCAAAATCCATCGTTTTTTTACAAACCCGAAAACAGACCTTCCCATATTTACGTCCGATCCCGCCTTATTGCCCCTCATGGACCCTTCACTAGCACCACCCCAACTCATTAATGAGTCCATTGGACCTGACGTTCACAGACCACTTTCAAATTAAAACAATATTCCGAACGTCGATGCACGAAACTGAAATACAACATGGCTGCTATTTTTAGGGTTCCGTACCCAAAGGGTACCAACGGACCTTATTACTAAGGCTCCGCAGTCTGTTCGTCCGTCTGTCACAGGGCTATATCTTTTGAACCATAATAGGTTGACACTTGAAATTTTCACACTGTCTGTGTACTTCTGTGGCCGCTATAATGCCCGGTTCACATTATTCCAGTAGCATTCCAGTCCAGCATTCCAGTCCAACGCTGGCTTTATTCCAGTGGCTATTCCAGCGTTGGACTGGAATCGGGCATAACAACAAATAATAAAAATTATAGCTAACCTCCATACTAGCAACGTGTTTATAAAAAAATATTGTACGGTTATACGGAACCCCTGGTTTATAAATTAATTTCTTTTCGGCGGAGGGATTCTTGTTAAAATAAAAATGGCAAGCCTTGGATTAACAATAAAGATTGGGGTACCTAAATGAAAGTTAAACAAAAGGTGTCATTTGACGGCCTCTCTGGGCACAGATAAAAAAATGAATAAATTGTCGGGTTAAATAGTGGTGCGGAGGTCACATTGGGTTGTGACATTTTTTTTTGCTTCGGTGGCAAATTACTGAAACGCGCAAATACTGTGCTAAGATATTACTGACCAGAAAGATTGATGTTAAAAATTAAATTTTCTCAAACATGCTTGGAAATTCGAACATTGTTTTGACAACCTTCGTCGAGATAAATCGAAATTACGGTACTGGTCGAATACATGCGAGCGCCTGGCCGGCAATGTTTGTATGAAAATCCGTATCCGTCGTGTTTAGCGGCCAAATAAAGCGGCGCGTTAATTGACAGTATATACTGCCTGTCGGGTCCGAAAGGCTACTAGCTGTTGCCCGCGACTTCATCTGAGATCTGAGATAAAAAGTAGCCTATATGGCCTTCTCCAGGTCCTACCCATGTGCCACATTTCATCCAAATTTTCGCATTTATAATATTAAGGATTAGATAGGATAAGATTTACTCTGTTTTAATATTCGCGGATTATTAAATGAAAAAAATAGAAAGAATGAAAATGTATTTATTGAGACTCGCACAGGATCACAAAGATTGATTTGAGAAACGTACTATTCAAGCCTTGGCCGCAACCAGGCATTGTTGGACTCACGACCATTTTCACATTTTCGTCCATAAATGCCCCAGTTGCAGGCCGCGTCAGGTACATTACCTACTATAAATAAAGTAAATACGTTTTGAATTCATCTTTTGCTCATTTCAATTAGCTATGCCTTTTTTTTTTTTTGAGGGTGGGAAATCATCCAATGACTTCTTCCGCTCTAGGCGGAGCGGAAGGGCGTGTCAGACTTTTTCTGACTAAAACCACCCGTGGTCCTTCAGTTGCCTGTTGCCAAGGTCCCGGTATCCAATTAACTATGCCTGGGATTGGCAACTTAAGTGGCAACCTTAGCTTGTAAAATTAAGATTTTAAATTAGTTCATAAGTTTACTATTTTGTTGCAGACGCCATCTGCTGTTAAATAGAAAATTCAATTAATAAAAAAAACTTTTATTAATATAAACCAATATGAATTAAACATTCAGAATATATAAACTAAAGCTAAGGAATTTCATTCAATCGAATAATGTATTTAAAAGTATTCCAATACCCAAGTTATCAAACCTTCTCGAGAATCCTAAGGCCGGCTACAAACTTTAATTTCAAACTAAGTGCATAAAACAATCAACAAACGGCGCATCAGGATCGTTTGTAAGCCGTTTTATTATAATATGTACATCTGAAACCGAGTGAAAATAATCAGAACTTTTAATAACCTTTGTTCGGGGAGGCGATATTATTTTAGAGCAGGGGTGGCGAACATGTGGCACACTTACCGTAGAATCATCTCAACTTATATTAAAAAAAACCTGACAAGTGCGAATCGGACATGAAGGCTTAAACCGTGCCGTTTAAAATCATGCAAAAAACGCCGAAAAAACCATGCTTATTGTACGTTATTTTTTCTTATTCTTTTCGATGTTTACGTTAGCGGCAACTGAAATACACAATCTGTGAAAATTTCAACTGTCTACCAATAGGTAGACAGGTGAAATTTTCAGTGGAGTGTATCTCATGAACAGTAATAACTGTTCATGAGATACACCCCACTGACAGAGAGACAGACAGATAGCGGAGGCTTACTAATAGGGTTCCATTTGGCACCCTTTCGGTAAGGAACCCACAAAAAACAATAATTTCGTAGTTTTATAAATTTTATAATATATTATGTTCTGAAAGAGCACAACAGTGTTAATTGGTACCTATCACCTAGATGTCAATTATAACTGCGGTGCTCTTTCATAATACAAATGTTGTTCTTCAAAAGCTACACTTATGAAATGATTGTTACATGAAAATAATGGAAGTAATACGTACGGTCGAACAAGCTATTTGATATACAGGCAAAATATATTCATTTTCCGCTACACTGCCAAAATTCGTTTTGATTGTGTGTAATTTAACTTTTTGAGCTTATGGCTTAGGAGAGTGACGTAAAAGTATTGTTGACTACTGAAAACACCCACAATATTGTTTAAGTAGTTGTAAGTTGTGCCTGTGTACCAAATATAGCTTGTTCGACTGTACGTTGATCTCTGTTGGATGAAGCCGAGCTGAATTTTTATTTGTGATTTAATAAATAAATAAATAAAAATGCTTTTTCCGTTAAAATACAAACATGGTCTAGAAATATGATTAAAGCAGTCATTGAGAGAAGAAAAAAACTGTTAACATAAAAGTAAATTAATATTCAATAATTCCGTCTGTCAAAAGATCAATTCAATTCATTTATTATTTTTGTGGACATAGGGTAAATATTATACAGATGTTTTACAAAGAAATGTTGGATGACAATTTTGTATGCCTGGTGGGACGTAGAATGAGCTACGTCCCACCAGGCATACAAAATTGTTGAAATAATCATTTAGATGTAGCATTAATAAAATAAAAATATAAAGTTAAGGTAAGTACGTACATGTCACAATTTTATGCCAAACTCTAATGGCTAATAATATAAAATGTCAATAGATTAAGACGACACATAAACCAAAATAAACGTGTATTCGTATACCATAATAAATAAAAATAAAATAAAAATGACAAAAAAAGAATAACTTTATCTAATGGGACCTGGGAGACATTTTAATTATACAGACAGATTAAATTTTTTTTTTTATATTATTTTAATTTGTCATTAATATTCATTAACAGTATAATACGCCGTCATATAATAATTTAAAAGCTTACGTATACTCATTCATACTGTTGCTTGATACAATCTGATCAGGTAATTTGTTAAGTTTTGGAGCTATTGCATACCATTGTATAGAATTTTGGTTTTTTTGCGTAACGGGTGTTACTTA
The DNA here is from genome assembly GCA_947522985.1 of Lithophane socia. Classification (NCBI taxonomy): domain Eukaryota; kingdom Metazoa; phylum Arthropoda; class Insecta; order Lepidoptera; family Noctuidae; genus Lithophane; species Lithophane socia. The sequence continues at coordinate 18,593,584 of OX383252.1, forward strand.
TTTGAGCATCGTCGTTGACTTTCTACAGATTTCATTAAATACATGTTGTTTTTTACAAAGATACAGGCTCCATAGACTTAAAGTGAAAGTACAGTCAATATTTTTAAATTTTGGATATGTGGCTTGCATGAGTCCGTTTGTTTCTCTAATTTTATAATCATAATATAATTTTATAAGTTAATCACAAACACAAACAATATTTCTGCAAAAGTTAGATCTTTTCAGTGCACTTTTGCAGTTTGTGTTTCTCAATACTAAAAGGTTTGCCATCCCTAATCCAGAGGCCGGGGCGTCTACAAACACTATGAAATTGAAATTGCAATTCCCTGGGTTTTTGATCTTCGTTGCAAATATCTTAATGCAACTTTCAAAATAATTATTATATTATTCATGCTAATTATTGTGAAAGCCAGGTAATTGCGTAACCCGCCGTTGGAGACGCCCTGGGCGTCGGGAATCCCAGGCGGATTCCCGGCCACCATAGCCGCGGGCTTGCGGACGGCGAGCAATGGGTAGCTCGCCGTCCGATTAGGACCAGGCCCGGGTCGATGGCGCGTCGTGTTCCACAATTGGCGGGGTCCGCTAGGACCGATGCCTGCCAGGGTTGCGGGAAAGTCCGAAAGGGATACCGGGACCTTGGCAACAGGCAACTGAAGGAACACGGGTGGGTTTTATTCAGTAAAAGTCTGACACAACCTTCCGCTCCGCCCAGAGCGGGAGAAGTCATTGGATGATTTCCCAACTTCAAAAAAAAAAAAAAGGTAATTGCGTAACACACTTACAATGGCAATACCTTTCATTTTGTCAATTCGACAACATTGATTGCATTATTTCCGGTGTGGAGCAGACGTGTCTTTCGACGAACTTCCTTCAGAATCCTTGGGATTGTGATACAAAGTGTGTTACGCAATTCGGGTGCTGGGTTAGTAATTTCAAATAGGACCCGGTTTCTGAAATACAGATTCAGAATAAGTTCAATTAAATCCGTAGTAAAAAATAGTCCTTTTCGTCATAAATGATTAGCTAGTGTTTCTTTTTTTGCAGAACCATTTTACAGAAGAATTACTTTTTAGAATGAGAAGAAACTATACGAACAGTAAAAATATCACTTCGTCTCATTATAAAGAATAGATTACCCTCGGCCTAAAAAAATCTTTTGAACTAAGTATAGTTCTAACTAAGAAGGTCTATTTGTCATGTTTCTGTCCATTGGAGTAAGTAATTGGCGAACCATTGCGATTTCATAAGCTTTTTCTGGCATAAACTACATTTAGATAAATAATTCACGTTAGATTAATTGATAATTTAAACTACAATAGGAATATTTACATTAAATTTAGTGTTAGATTGTATATGTAATTATAAGATTTAATTTTGTCATAAGTATAGCGCTATAATGAAAAAAAATAATGCTATTTTACAAAAAAAGAACAACCGACTTCCAAAAAAAGACTACAAAATAAAATTTCGTGTATTTTTGATTTTTGCCATCGACTTCCGATTTTTTTTTGTAAAAAAGTTTTTATTTCTCGCTTTTTAGTGGGTTAGTTTGTAATTAATCTAAGTTACAATAGCCATGTCAGCCGCATACATAGCGATCACTGGGCAACAGTCTCCACACGGTGGGTGCCTGAGGATGGAGGGCGCCGCCGAGGCCGGCCCAGCAGGCGTAGCATGGCGCTTTCTATCTCTACGAAGAATACACATAGCTTTTTCTATACAAAGTAACAGTTCGTTTCTTCATTTACGACATCGCACCGTAGAAATCCTTCTACAATCTGTCATTTTGCTTTCATTTCTAACGATCCTTGTCTAGGTTTTTGTAGGTTCTATCCTTACTGTCAAAATCACACTGACAACCGATAAATCCTATGACAAAACAAAGAATCAGAATTCTTTGTTTTGTCAATTCGAATTATGTAAAAGAGTGAATTTCGTAAAAAGTGCCGTTTACTCTTTCTACTTGGCTGCCGTCGTACTGTCTACAGGAAACGTCATTTTTGTCTACTCTTCCGTCTACAAAACGGTGCTCATGCTACGCCTGCAGGAAGAGATGGCGAGACGATCTAGACGCGTACCGCAACGGTTGGATGGAGGTGGCCCTGGAAAAGGATGTTTGGAAAGATTTGGGGGAGGCCTTTGCTCAGCAGTGGGATAGCGTAAGCTAACTTAAAAAAACTACAGCCTAATGTCAACTGCTTATCACCTTTTTACAAAATATTGCTTTTCCCGATGCAGGGATGTTAATCGTTGAGGAGTTCTCCTGTTACTTCGCCATCAGCTACACTTCACCATAATAATTATATGCATTATGACGAGCATAAATTACTTGGCAACCATATTAAAGTAATCGAATCGCAATCCATGAAATACTTAGTATTGAGTAGTTCCGGTGGCCATCTCTGTTATTCACCAAATGGTGCTTTCCGAGAGACACTGCACGAGTTATTAAAAAAAATACCCAAATCGCTACCATTAACCGCTAATCATTTTCTTCCCCTTTCTTCTCAATACAAATCTACGCCCTTCTTTTTAAAATTGCACGTTAAAGACGAACTTTTTAATTTCAGATAGATAGTATACCTTTATTGTCAATTGTCCAGGTAAAAGGTCAAACTGCAGTTAAGGGTCGCAACGCGTGACGATTTAAGCTTATTATCCAGTTTCAGTGTCTTGCTTCCTAACAAATGTCTTGTGTAATGGCCTAAAACCCTAAAAGTGTGGCCAGTAAAAAAGCGGAATAACGTCACGTTTAGAGGCTTATTATAATACAATTAAAATACCTCTACGGATGCCACAGGATTGAAAAATTAGAACCGCATAGATGGAAAAAAAGTAATCTATAAGACTGTGGTTACATAGATACAATGATTGGGCTTTAGAGTTGAGATGACATAGTCGCTCTATACAGGGTGTAAGGGACAGCCCTCCGCAGACTGATGGGATGAATTCAGCCTATCATACTAAGTCGATCGATATATGAAATTATGTCAGGAACGTTATGGGAATCTAATAAACCTGCCTCACGCGCAATGTATCGTTACCGTGGCAAAACCCGCGTAGCCGCACTCCCCGTGTCGGGGGTGGCGCGCTCGATTATTTTAATATCCATGGCTGGTTTTTTATTTTAGCTGATTTATTTACATAAATGGAGTGCTGCGTACAGAGAATGTAATTTTAGATTGAAATAAAGGAATAGTAACTAAAAAAAAGCGATAAAAAATGAAAACTTTCCTGAGAAAATTTCCAGTGGAATATGATTCAAAATAAGGTGCTGAATGTCCCCTGTTAATTTGCGGAGGGCTGTCTCTTACACCCTGTATACATCATCATAATCGGCCTAGCCTTTCCCCAACTATCTTGGAGTCGGCTTTAAGTCTAACCGGATCCAGCTGAATACCAGTATGGTACATGGAGCGACTGCCTCTCGGACCTCCACAACCCGTCGTCGCTCAATATACAAAACAATGATTATCAGCCTCTTCTAGTTAATCCAGAAACCGACCACACTTTAGTTGGGAATAAGACGAGCGGTTGAAATAGGTAGTTCTCTACAGATCCTGTCGGCAATAAACAGATTCAAAACTCCAGCATATTATTCATCAAGCTTAGATAGCACGTACAGTCACGGACTTTAATTGATGAGCCACCTTCAAACTTTTCAATTTTGCAGTTTCATACATTCATGAGATTACACGATTAAACACGAACTCAAATCGCACACTCGTAAACAAGATGACAAATAAATTACTTTTAATCAGAAATAGTCTTTTCCATAGAGGTTGAATAAGTTCTCAATGATAAAAATTAAAAATAAATACAATGTTGCATTAAGTTTGTCAAATCTCTTTGATACCGACCTCCTTTGAATCATAGCTCATTAACTTGTTAATTCTGAAACTTAACTGAAGACAGTGACAGTTGAAATATCGATGTCAGAGACGTTACTTTCGAACTCGTCGAAATGACTATTATTATTTCTCCGTACGCTAACGTTACTATCGTTACTAGTTGTTAGACCTGCAATTGGTTGACTTTGGGCAGTCACTCTGCTGTCAAGTTTGTAGTTCTGGCTCTCAGGTTAGCCAACCGGTAAAAATATGAAATATAATTTTCTTCTTCTAATACGAAGACATGAATTTGCGTGTCGGGAACCGAATAAACCCGATTTGCATTACACGGCTAACATACGAACAGTGCCAGGTGGCTCATCAATTAAAGTCCGTGACTGTACACGATCAAAGAATTAAGTAAAACCATTAGTATGTCATTGCAATGTAACTCGAAGCGCATTGGTATGAAGTTTAAATTAGAATAATTGCCTTGAGTTTGATAAAACTCTAGGTAATCATTCAAATTTAAACCTTACCTTACCGAGATAAGAGTTACATTTCAATGACATACTAATAGCGATTGTAAATTACCTACCATACCTTATACCAAAACGCTCATGCATCCGCTGTTTTAGCAGCCTACGTACATTCGATCCGGTTCACATTCATTAGCTGGATTGGGCAGCGCGCTTAACGTTTATGTGTCCTGACCCTACTGTCATGCTGATGACCAGCTTTGTTATAGCTGGACTGTTATTGAGTTTGTCTGGAATGGAGCACGATTTGTGCCGCTCACGTAAAGTATAGTCATTTGTGACATTGTTCTTCAGGTCTGCTGATAACTGAGAACTCGTTATCATCATTGAGTAATGGCGATAAAAAATGAGTTATCAAAATATGTAGTCCTGCAGCAGTGGTTCACATTAAGGCCCTTTTCTCACTGCTTTCGTTTCTTCATTGTTCAGTGCGATATCGTTTTGGGTGTAATGGTCAACCCGTGTACCAAACAATCAAATCCGTTTAGCCGTTTTAGCTTAGACTTTTTGATGTGTGTATTATTTATTATTAAGGTGACGAAATATTTTAAGGGGTAATTTTCATCATCATTATGATCAACTTTCATTAAGGGAACAACCAAGAAATCGCGAAAAACCAGCTTTTGATTATTTTTCGCGAACGCGAATACTCTTTCTCTAAATCCGTTACTTAGTCCAAGCTTTCCTGTGCTTAAATATTTAAACATCAACAATTACACGTCTCTCTACAACCTGCAACATGTTGCCTTTGTTTCAAGTAATTATTTCACGAATGAACACAGTTGTTGACTGTTCCCGAAACTGCTTTGTGAAGAAAAACGATACTAAATTATGTGATGCAAGTTAACGTGAACGTATAATTAAAACAAATAATAACGTTCCCACTGCAGGGACACAGGCCTCCTCTCTGTGAGTGGGTCATTACACTACGCGGGCCCAATGCGGGCCCAATGCGGGTTAGTGCTATCATCACAAGTCTTAAAATTCTTGGTTCCGCTTTGAGAGCAGTGGTAATGAAATAAATTACGGAAAGTGCCTACGACACGTAAGTCGATGCCGTTGTTACCACTGGGCCACCACTGCTCTAGAATTAGAATCATATTTTAGTATTCTTGTATCGAACACGTATGTAATTATGAAGAAACAGTCAACAAAAAAAAAATCTTGCCAGAAAAAAATCCTACATAGGTAGTATAATACGTACAATATTACCCAGATCAAAAATCTTTCGCGGAAAAAATGGGTATCTAATGTAGTGGCAATTTTGTAAAGAAACTCTTTCACAATAAGAACTCTTTGTCTTTCAACAAAAGTAAGACAATGAAACCTTTTATACCTTCATACCTAAGCTCAATAGTATCTCTAGATATACAATACTCCTATTGAACGAACCAAGTAATCCCTTAATGCAATATTTTATGTAATCTATTCCACAATCCAATATTTGTTCGCCAAGTTTGTTCTTACGACTTGGCCACAGAAAAGATAGATACAGAAGGTCGGCTCCATACAACAGGCGGTAGATAGATGCACGGCGATCTCAAACGAATGCTTGACGCAAGTGGTTGCCTTGATAAAATGTACTTTCCCAGTGCAGTGGTGAGACCTAAGGGGTGATTGACAGACTTCCAATGGCCTTGGCCTTTTATTTTGTCTATTTAACGATAATTATAAATAATTAACGATATAATTAACTTTTAAGTAACGATTTATAACTAACAACATTCATTGCGTCATTTACGTTGTCGAGCAGACGTATTTTTCAGACATAGTTATGAAGCAATGGATTAGCAGTTTCCTTCAAATACTTCGGAATGTGATTGAAAGTGTGGTACCCAATTCGGGTGCTGTATTTTACTTCGTGGGCTAGACCGTACCAAGATTGAACCGGTAGGTACTTGGCCGAGTGGTCTTGCATTTTGGCTTGGCACTATCTCACCACAAGATAACTAAATAAATAAATAAATAAAAAATCGTTTATTGACCAAATACAGGATTGTTTACATTTCCTTAAATATTAATGATTACAAGTAAGTAAACTAAAATTATTTTCATGAAGGAAACATAATTTTAATATTTTAACTTGCGGACTCCATACTAGGTCGAGCCTGTCTCATGGAGTCCTAGAGAGTATTTAATAATTAGAATTTTCTGATTAACTGAATAGTATTTACTGTATTTATTTTACATATTGTTTTAAAACTTTAATATAAAAAAAACAAAGTCACTAACAAAAGACTTTAAAAATATAAATCGTACAACAACTATGTTTGAACTGTACATAATGAGAGTAGTTATGATGCAAATGCAAATGTACGAGAGAATGATTATGTATGAGTATGTATGTGGGTAAGTATGGGGCTTGGGTGGTAAAACTCTGTTTGTACTTTTCCCAACAAGGCTGCCTTCTGCATAAAGGCTTCTACATACCGGCACGATTCGTCGCGCGACGCCACCGCATTGTTCGCCGTGAAGTTTTTTGCAAAAAATGATTTTGTTAAAATTCACGTCGCGCGACGAATCGCGCCAGTATGTAAGAGCCTTAACACGGTCCAAGTATGAAATCAAGGTATAATTATGTGTGCGTGCCTTTTTGCTCTTTGTATGGACCTGACCTTTTGTATCCATCTATTCTGTGACCCTACTCTGCTTGCTTGGCACAAGTACCTACATGGCGAATACATAAATGCATTAGGTACAAAGAGGAAATAGAAATGAAGCCAGTTAATTGAAGTTGTTAATTAAAATTCAACTAGAGTGCGGATTAAAGTATTATGTTTATGAAAGCTTTGTTATCGTTGTTTTATTTCGGTTAAAGAATCTTTATTTTTACTCTTTTACTTTTATTTTATTTTTACTTTTTTTTTAAGAAATGTACTACAAATTGCACTTAATGAGAAATATTTAAAGTATAAATAATGACATTCGTGAGACAACAACAATTAACGTACATAACAAGACATTGAAGGTAGCAGCAAAAGATTCATTCATGCAAAGCAAATATAATTTTTGTGGGTAAATTAAAACCGTAAACCGGACTTAAATTTTGCCAATATTATAAAAGATTTTACCAGTTTTAAATGTTTGTAAACTTTTAGTGGTTTTTATTTCTTGTGGTAGTTTGTTGAACATCTGTGCATTCATATTTTGAAACAGTAATAAAAGCATTGCATACCAAATCAGCGTTGGAAATATCATTTTGTAATGCAACAGAGGCTGATCACTGAACCTCCAAATTAGAAAATACCTAATTGAAGATGCATAATATTGGTCTAAAAAATCCAAAAATTATTGGTATTTTCACGTTTAATGAATTGAAAACCTATAATCTCAACGCTCATTGTTTGAATTGATAGAACCTAATCGTAGTTCATGGTTCAGCGGTTCAGCCTACGTTTTATCATAAAGGCGGTTCGCGTTTTCATTTTAAACAAAAATCCAGAGGCCCTAGCAGTGGCGAAGGGTGACCTCCTCCTTTTTGAAGAAGTCGGTTAATAATACTTGTTATGATGTCACTTCGGACCTTCCTTGTGGCCGCGAAAACCTACTTCTTGTTTGTTTACCTAACAAAAGAACGGTGTCAATAAACCGTTTCATTAAATTCCTATTTTGATGTACTTTTCTCAAACTTATTTATAAACTCACATTCAAAAAGCCCGCTTTCACAAACCACGCACACTCACACAGTTCAACAAGTGATTTCAACGCACTACCGCAGATCTATACTAAGCTCCTACGCTCCTAATAGCGCAACGCCATCTAACGAAAATATCAGAAAAGCAATGCATTTTGTCAGTACAAGAACGAGATATCTCCATTCAAAAAATTCACAAATAATTAAACAGAGGGCGCGTTTAACGATAAATTTTTAGGGAGTGGCATTTTACAATTCAGAGTTTTCGCTCACGGCCACTAGAGGGAATTGGCCGCGCGGGTGTAGAGCTTCAAACGAATTAGCGAAAAATCGTCAGATTATGAATGTAAAAACCTCTTTATTACATAAACTACTAGAATCTGAGAAAAGTAAACAAGGGAAACAATACATTTTATTTTATTTACAACTGCCAGTCAGCTATTCATATTTATCGTAAAGGGAAACATTAGAATGTTTGAAAAAACTATCACGTCGTTTGTAATTTAAACTTATATCTGAGCGAGCACGGCCTAATTATGTGTTTCTTAATTTCAAAACTTAACCTTGGAAAGCATGTTTCCTCACAAAGAAAATAATCCTAAACAACAATGTATAGGCTACCACTAAGCTACCAGACGGGCCGCACGCGGGCCAAAAGACATTGTAGTTAATTAGAAGGTCCTTGACGAATTATTGCCGCCATCCTAATCCGACTGATAGTACTGTGGCGGACTCCACACATCCGTTGAATGTGTCTTTGTGTACTAATTATTTATTTAGTCATATGTTCTTTGTGTACCACTTCTATGTACAAACCAACAAGCAGACACATTTCATTAGTAGTGATCTAGCTAGCGCGCCGCGGCGACCGGTTCCTTATCGCCACAGGTATTGGAATGTTGAGGGGGACGCGCGCGGTCGCGGGACGGGGTACCCGAGCTGCGCGCGGGCACCGACCGCGGCCGCCCGCTAGTGGAGACACCTCTGCGACGCGAAGCGCTTGTCGTTTGCCCTCTCGCGCCATTGCTTTTATTTACTTCTTCCTTTCGCTGTGCTTGTAAAAGATTATCTAACGCTTGACTCTTTCTCCTTCTATTGTTCGATATATCTGCTTGTGCCCAAGCTATAAACGTGCTGTGGAACATTAAAGTGCATCACAAGAAAACGTGCCTTACTATTTGGATTCCCCGCACTACGAAAACGTAAGACTTTTACATTGGTGACCCCGACAGGAATACAAGATGCCCCAAGGTCAAGCAAACCAGGATGGCGAAGCGAAAACTTCAAGCGACCCCAACCGTTACTACGACGTGCATCGGGTCGGTGTGAGGGTACCCCCGTTTTACCCAGAAAAACCAGCGCTCTGGTTTTCACAGCTGGAAAGCCAGTTCGTGCTGGCAAACATAACCAGTGACACTACTAAGTACCATCACGCTATCGGTAGCCTCGATCCAATCTACGCTTCCGAAGTCGAGGACATTATCACTGACCCACCAGCCTCAGACAAATACGAGAGGTTGAAAAAAGAACTGGTGAAGAGGTTATCGGCGTCACGGGAGAAGAAAGTTCACCAACTTCTTACCCAAGAGGAGCTTGGTGATCGGAAGCCGTCGCAATTTCTGCGACACTTGCGACACCCGGCAGGCCCAAATGTTCCAGAAGAATTTTTGCGGACCATCTGGACCAGCTGATTGCCCAGTAGCACGCAAACTATTATCGCCTCGCAGTCCAAAGCAACACTGGAGGAAGTAGCAGAACTGGCAGACCGGATACACGACGTGGTGCCTACTAACCTACAAGTGGCATCTACGTCACGAGCAACACCAGGTAGCAACGTCGATCAGATGACCAACCAGATAGCCGAGCTAACGAAACAAGTACAAGCGCTAACTACGCAAATGGACAGGCTGTCACGTGCAAGACATAGATCTCGCAGCGACAACCGCGGACGGTCACCATCTGGTCGCTCCAATTCAAACTACAGAAAGTTCCCTGTTTGCTGGTATCACTTCAAGTATGGTGACAGAGCTACTAGGTGCATGAAACCCTGTGACCACTCGGGAAACGCGACCGGCAGTCAGTGACGGCGACCGACGGCTGCCAAGGCTCTGGTCGCTTATTCGTGACAGACAAAACCACAAAAACTCAATTTCTCGTCGACACCGGCAGTGATGTATGTGTGTTCCCTAGATCAGTGATTAAAGAGCGTCGTATTAAGTCAAACTATGAATTGTGCGCGGCTAACGGCAGTGTAATAAATACATACGGCTACATACAATTAAAATTAAATATAGGCTTACGCCGTGACTTCATGTGGAAATTTATTGTTGCAGACGTTACTAAGGCAATAATAGGAGTAGACTTCCTATCATACTACAATTTAACAGTAGATGTTCGAAACCAGCGCCTCATCGACGCTGAGACAACACTCGTTACCCCGGCGTTGCCTGCTCGTTCGTCCGACATTGTCGACTCTTCGGTGAAGGTAAGAATTGGTGACACCACATACCATGACATACTGCGGGAATTCCCAGACATAACCCGACCATCTGGTATACATCACAAACCAACACACAACACTGTACATCACATACGCACCACACCGGGACCACCAGTATCATGCACACCTCGCCGACTGGCTCCCGATAAGTTAAAAATCGCAAAGGAGGAGTTTGAATCAATGCTTTCAATTGGCACAGCCAGACCCTCCGATTCACCATGGGCCTCACCCTTGCATCTTACACCAAAAAAAGATAACGGTTGGCGTCCATGTGGCGATTACAGAATGTTAAACGCGAGAACAATCCCGGACAGATACCCAATCCGGCACATTCACGACTTTTCGCATAACCTATCTGGCTGCCAGGTCTTCTCTACAATAGACCTAGTAAAAGCCTATAATCAGATTGCGGTAAACCCAGAGGATATTCCAAAAACCGCCATTACGACACCATTCGGTCTATACGAATTTCCGTATATGACGTTTGGCCTCCGCAACGCAGGACAAACATTTCAGCGTTTTGTCGATGAAATGTTGCGGGGTCTAGACTTCTGTTACGGATATTTAGACGACTTTTTGGTCTACTCAAAAGACCAAAAAGAACACGAAGACCATCTACGGCAGCTGTTCTCCCGACTACAGAAATACGGGATGGTTATTAACTCTTCAAAATGCGTGTTTGGTGCGCATGAGGTCACATTTTTAGGGTACAACATCACGCCGAGAGGCACAAGACCCTTGCCAGCGAAAGTTGAGGCCATCAGCAGCTTTCCAGCACCAAAGACCATACGCGGGCTGAGAAGATTCTTAGGTATGGTAAATTTTTATAGGCGGTTTATCCCAAATGCAGCACAGCACCAAGCCCCGCTCAATACACTCTTGTCAGGGTCAGTGAAAGGCTCACACCCCGTGAATTTTACTCCAGACGAGAACGCAGCCTTCGAAGAATGCAAGAAAGGCCTCTGCAAAGCCGCGATGCTGGCACATCCAGACACCGGCGCAAAACTCGCCGTGGTGACAGATGCCTCAGACACGGCCATCGGAGCAGTCCTACAGCAACTAAAGAACGATACCTGGGAACCACTTGCTTTCTTCTCACGCAAACTGAGTACAACACAACAGAAATACTCCCCCTACGACCGTGAGCTGCTCGCGATATACGAGGCTATCAAGTATTTCAGACATATGGTTGAGGCCAGAGACTTTGTGATCTATACAGACCATAAGCCCATCTGTTTTGCGTTTCACTCACGCAAGGAAAATTGCCCACCTAGACAATTCAGACATTTAGACTACATATCACAATTTACCACAGATATTAGACACATATCAGGAAAGGACAATGTTGTGGCAGATACGTTGAAACGAGTGGAAGAAGTAGAACAACCTATCAATTTGAACGAGTTAGCCAAATCGCAAAGCTCCGACTCAGAACTCAAACAGCACCTGAACGGCAAAACCTTGCTAGATTTAAAAAAGATAGCACTAGCAGGACACAGAGCTTTACTGTGACGTGAAAGGCAAGACACCAAGACCATACGTCACCCAAGAATACCGGCGTCAGGTATTTGACAGCTTACACTCGCTTAGTCATCCAGGTGCAAATGCCAGCGCGAAACTCGTAGCGGAACGGTACGTATGGCCAGAAGTAAGGAAAGATTGTAGGGTCTGGGCTCGAAACTGCTTAGCCTGCCAACGCTCGAAGGTCACTCGTCACGTCTCTGCACCGCTCAGCAACTTTAAGCTACCACGTTCTCGATTCATGCACATTCATATAGACTTGATCGGACCACTACCACTGTCACAGGGATATCAGTACTGCCTCACCGCAATCGATCGATTCACGCGATGGCCAGAGGCGATACCCATTAAGGACATTACAGCGGAAACAGTGGCGAGAGCCCTCCTATATGGATGGATCTCACGCTTTGGCTGCCCCACCCAAATTGTTACAGATCGCGGTAGACAATTTGAGTCCAACCTCTTCAAAAGATTGTCAGAAATAGCAGGCTTCGAGCACCGTAGAACGACTGCTTACCACCCGACATGCAATGGACTAGTCGAGCGTTTCCATAGGCAGCTAAAAACAGCCATTACCTGCCACGGAAACGAAAATTGGGTGGAAACACTTCCCCTGGTACTCCTAGGCATGCGGAGTGCCTATAAAGAGGACATTAAAGGGACCACTGCAGAATTGGTATACGGAGAGACTTTACGGCTACCGGGAGACTTCTTCCAACTGGAAAACGGAATCACAGCGAACGTAACCGAATATATCGGAAGGTTACGCATTTTCGCAAGAAACCTACAACCATCACCGGCTTCACGACACGGCAATAAACGGGCAGTATTTATTTTTAAAGATCTAGCCACAGCATCTCACGTATTTCTAAGAGACGACGCCTCTTCCGGGTCATTTAGGCCATCTTACACTGGGCCTCATAAAGTATTAGACAGGGGGGAAAAAGTGTTCAAACTCCTCCTTAGTGGTAAAAAAGTCACAGTATCGATAGACAGAATCAAACCAGCCTACATACTGAATGACACACACACGACAATCAGCTACAACAACAACACTAACAGTAATACAAAAAACACAAACACTGAGCAAACACCACAACAAACACCTGCCACCAATTCTACTCCTAAAGCCGACGACCCTAGTGTCAAACGGACGCGATCAGGACGTAGGGTGCACTTTCCGGACTATTATCGCCCGTAGTGACGGTCTCTGGAGGGGGGTGATGTGGCGGACTCCACACATCCGTTGAATGTGTCTTTGTGTACTAATTATTTATTTAGTCATATGTTCTTTGTGTACCACTTCTATGTACAAACCAACAAGCAGACACATTTCATTAGTAGTGATCTAGCTAGCGCGCCGCGGCGACCGGTTCCTTATCGCCACAGGTATTGGAATGTTGAGGGGGACGCGCGCGGTCGCGGGACAGGGTACCCGAGCTGCGCGCGGGCACCGACCGCGGCCGCCCGCTAGTGGAGACACCTCTGCGACGCGAAGCGCTTGTCGTTTGCCCTCTCGCGCCATTGCTTTTATTTACTTCTTCCTTTCGCTGTGCTTGTAAAAGATTATCTAACGCTTGACTCTTTCTCCTTCTATTGTTCGATATATATGCTTGTGCCCAAGCTATAAACGTGCTGTGGAACATTAAAGTGCATCACAAGAAAACGTGCCTTATTATTTGGATTCCCCGCACTACGAAAACGTAAGACTTTTACAGTACTAATAACTTTTCAAATCTATTAAGAAATTTCAACTTATTAACTATCTACTTACCCCAAATACATAATTACAACGTACACTTTCACTAAAGTCAAAACACTTTAATCACTGTTTTATACCAACAAACTAATACTACTACTACGATTCTCGTACTGATAAACTAATGTATTCAATAAATAATACGAACAAAATGCAAATTAACTGCAAGTGTAAACAAATTATAATGCGATTACGTCAAACAGCAACCACACAATAGCGTCCTGTCCGAACTCCGAGCCGAACGCATTACGAAATTCAACGAAAACTACCGAACCGATATCGCGGCATCTCGTTCACGCGAACGCAAGTTTAGATTGCTTTAGGTACAATAACTCGTATTTGACCGGCTTGCTCGAAGCGTATAAAACCGGGGTGTCACGTGACCGAAGTGACGTCATGACGCCTTGATTTTTTAAGGAGCGATAAGCCAGCCGCGCCGCCGAGTTATTTTAGAGATTTTTTTTTTGCTGTTGGGAGACAACAAAGACAAAACATTGAATGTAGGCGTTTTGTATAGTTTTAATTATATGGTGTATTAAATACCTATAGTGTGATTACTTAAAAGGCATTTTAAACACTACTGACTGTGTCATTTTTCAATGACGATAGAGTGGTTTTGTTTCGAATTCCAGAAGGGAAGCCGATAGGAATCGGGTTGTACGGTAGCTGCGGCCCTGGGCCCTAGACGAAGTGACATTCTATTAGCGATAACCGTGATGAAAAAGGTAAAAATGACTGACATAAGCTATCGAAAAGTTTATGTCGATTCTGTTGAAAGACGTTGTAGAAAAACGAAACGCTTTCGAAGCGATTATCACTTGTCCTAGGCCCTCAGATAGTTCAGTGTTCTGTGATTGAACAGTATATATATAGGTCTACAGCCTGTATCAGAAAGGTGTGTTCATGTTTAAGGCTACAGACCATTAAAATGAACAACTTTCTCCATGAAAAAATGATCAAACAATGATCAACATCGTAATCATGAAAAAATTATCAGCTGTCCCATATATTTAGGTTGAGTAGGAAATGTTGTATGGAACACCTGATTATATTTTCACAATATCATTCTACACGAAAATAAACCAAAAAACCTCGCACTTCCGACCAGACAATACAACATACAGATTGATAAATGGGGTCCACTGCACGAAATATTAACGTCGTCAGTGGTAGTCCACTCACTACGTAAGCTTTGCATTCCCCAGCGTGCGCGCTGCAGGATTAATATGATTCTACGTTTATGCAGTTACAACTTCACTAGTTATTTCTATATGAATGTTGGAATTTTCTTGGGATTTGAAAGGGTAAACGGGGGTTTACTAGTAATTTTAGCACGAACGTATGGAGTAAATGGAGGTAACATCAAAGAACCATTTTAAAATGGATAATACTCGATTCGCACTCAATAATTATTTATTTAGACAAAAGACTTTATTCATATTTTATCTGTGAGATCGAATACCCACAAGTCTGTAGCATAGCTGTATTTTCTATTCAATAATCGTTTTTTTTTATATACTTGTACATAATTATTAGTATTGTAGTGTTTTCGATGTATAATAATGAAATAAAAAAATCAATCAATCTGCCTAGCCTTTTCCCAACTATATTGGGGTCGGCTTCCAGTCTAACCGGATGCAGCTGAATACCAGTATTTTACATGGAGCGACTGCCTATCTGACCTCCACAACCCAGTAACTGGGTAATACGATAACCCTTGGTAAGACTGGTTGTTACTTTCGGACAAATAATAATATTCGATTATTTGTTCATAATCGTTCGAATTTACGTTACGTCTACTTCACTCATTCGTACTAGAGCCTCATTCGATTGAAATCGACGCAAAGATTCAAAATATCAAACCCGGCAAAATGCACGAGATTTACTGCCATGGATATCGAATCCAGACAGCTAGCTCATGTTGAAATCTGTTAACTCTGTAGTTCCTGTGTATACCTACATAACGTGGATGTTTTCTTTACGTTTTACACCAAAGGTACGGACAGGTTTACTAACTCTAGGTAAACATCCTGTTGGGCGATGCGTTGATTCGAAACCACTTGAAAGTTTTCATTAGGATAGTCGTAAGAAATTCAATATGAAACCTGTATAATATTTTATCTACACCCATGCTATAAATCCTCTATAAAAGTATCTGAAACAGTTAGCTTATAGCCAACATTAAAACATCCAGTGACATAGTAACCATAATATCATCCAAACGGGTGTTATAATGTTGTACTGAATTTCATTATGCAACTCATTTAAAAAAAAGAACATTGTCATTCACGAGCGTTTCACTAACAAAGCACCGTAATTTAAAAACAAAACACATTCGAATTCGAAAAATTCGAATTCACGTCGTACCGCGCCATTTTTGTTCGATATTCGTATTGCATAGAAACTTTTCCAGAAGATTCATACGAGTATCATGGGTGGAGATAAAATGTAAACTATTAAATAACTATTAAAACTTGAGGTGTTCCCACATGATGTCCTCTAAGTCTGTCTGTACCTAAGTAAAATATCGTCAGTCTTTGGGGACTGCCGATAGAAGTGAAAACTACATTTATTTCTTTAATCGTGACGATGACGCGAGTTCCATGATTTTTGTTCACCCAACAACGCGCCTAAAGAAGTTTTCACTTCAAAAACACTTTCTGCTAATATTGCTTCATTGTATCACTCCCAAACTGAAATTTAAATCAACTAAATATCCAAAGCCACTCATTATTCTACAACCAGTTTCGTATGACTCACTTAAAACAAACAAAATGCCAATCAAACACAAAATACACAAACAAATCATTGAAACACACAGAACAAACATACATTTGTGTCATCCAAATACGCAAAATTGGTACTTATAATGTATTTGGCAAAACAAACAGTAGGCCGCCATTCTATAAGCCATCGACATAACATCACAAAAAGCAATTACTTGCTATATTGAACACGCACAATAAACACGTGCGATTTTTGCCCTGACACTGCGAATATAGCGAGCCTAACTGTGGAATCGGCTTTTAGAGGAGTATGGAAATAAGGCCCCGTTCCCACTATGTCGGGATGATAGATTATCGTGTCGTTTAAAGCGTCGTGGCTTGTGTATTTAAATGGAGGTAATCACATTATATAACGTGTCGTCCACGACTTTTTCAACCAAAATGAAATGATAAATTAATCGAAACGGGACATTTGATGGCTTTGACTGTGTATATTATGGTAAAATCGGACATAATTACCTACAACAAGACTAATAAGTGTTTAAATTACCAAAATATATAACCTATTAAAAAGAGCCCATTACAGCAGCTGTTGACAAGTCCTTCAAATACATTATGATTTTCCTTGATAAGGCAAGCACATTGCAGGAACTCGCAGTTTATTCCCAGTTTATTCATGCTTGATATTATTTTATAATAATAATAATAATAAATCCGCAGGGCAGCATGTGGCGAGCTGTTGGGCAGTAGCGACCCCACGGACCCTATCTCCCGGGAGAATTCTTGTTCCTCACCTCTGGCTTGCCTTTATTGGCCGGCTGGAGTGAACTCTGACGAGGAACAGAGCTCCCACCTCATTCTTGCCTTGATTGGCCGGCTTGAGTGGAGACTCGGAAGAGCAAACGTGCTCGGAGGAAGGAAGTATTCCAGTAAGTGCTCGTAGGGATCTTGACCATCTTCCGGGCTCTGGGATTGTTCTGAAACCCGTGGAATACCTCTCCACTCCTCAAGCACCTCAGGAAGTGTTGCCTCCTTGTCGCTACATCACTATATGCTGGCGACTGTTTTCGGGGGCCCATTATTGAGTGTGCAAGTCACCCCCTGCCATTTTATCCGTGTATATATAAAACATTGATCAGGCAGGGGCATAGTCCTTCCATAGTTCCAGGTTACCAGTCCACTTTAGCCACCCAAACTCATAATCCAATATGTTTGTTTCCCTATCCTGCAATAGTCTTACTCCAACCGGGGATTGTCCTTGGCTGCACTTGTATAGTGCGAACAGGGATAATCGTCGGTTGGTGCCTCTATCCATTAAAAACGTCTAACGGGCCTCTGCGAGTTGGCTTCGGCCGCTCGTACGCCTTCCAAAAGACCGAGACCCCCTGGTCCCGAGATGTGTAAACATATATAAAAAAATAATAATAATACCATTTATTTCAGGCGACACAGGCCCATAGAAAAATACCTTAACCTAGACATACATATTTTTATGAAAACTTGTGTTAATAAATAAGGCTTAAGACTATGTTAGTAGAACTTCACTTTGCACTAGTTTAACTTTGTGCTGTCCTGTGGCACTTGTCCGCGGAAGCGACGGAACACCACGTCCTGCGTCCTGCGTCCTGTGTGTCCTGTTTATTTATTAGCATGTTAGTTTGGCAAAACCAGTTGGGATATACATATAAGACACTGGTCACTTACAGCCTTTGAGTTCTATTATTAACACGAAACTCACATTTTCAGCATTAGTACCCATCTGCCTAACGTGTCAAGTTACAAATAGTCGATATGGGAACGTAACATATCGCCCTTAACTCAACGCTCGGAGTAATTTTCCTGATAAATAAATATTGTTTGCCATCGAAAAATTAATATCGCCATATTACGCACATAACAATTACTAATTGCAGGGTAAACTAGATTTTAATTACAACACACACTCGCCTCTGACGGTTAGGGCACAATGTGAAGGGAAAGAGAAGAAGATCCACTTCTCCAACCGAAGAAAAAGGCAAAGTGTAGGTAAATAAAAGATGGCAAAATAAACAAGAGATTTTACATAGCCATTATTTTCTTTTATTTACATAGACATTATTTATTATTGAGTTTACTGTTTGTATTACTGTTGTTGTGTTTGTATTATTGTTTACTGTTTGTGTAATATGACTGTGATAATTTAATTGTAACATCTTGCATGCCATGTGTGTGTATACTCATGTTTTGAACAAATAAATGATGTTTATCTTTATTATCACTAGTGACTCGGTGGTTCGCACGGTTTCTACGACTATAAAAACACACAGATTTGTTTATTATTTTGATTAATATTAATGTATATTACTCATACACCTTTCGGAATAAATTCTCTAAGTGATGGTGAAAACTGCATCAAAATTCGTTGCGTAATTTAGAAGAACAACGCGATCACACACAGAAAGTCACGAAAAGCGATTTTAATCTAACTAATATATAACTAATATTATAAACGAGAAAGTTTTTAAGTATGGATGGATGGATGTTTGTTACTCTTTCACGTAAAAACGACTGAATGGATTTGTATGTTTGGCAAACAGATAGTTTATAACCTGGATTAACACATAGGATACTTTTTATCTCGATATTCTCACGGGATCGAGACTTACGCGGGTAAAACTGCAGGGCGCAGCTAGTTTGTAATAATGTATAGAATACATACATAGAGTTTATTTTTATATAGATTTACAAATATTTCAATTACAATTTATAAGTTCAAACTTCGCAAATGTTCTTAATTTATTTTTTAGTATGTCGTTTATTCAATTTCTATCCGATTTAATATATTTTTAAATATGTTTATAAAAATCATTAAAAAAAAACAGTGTTACAGATTGGATACTGGATTTGAGTTCCGATAATGGTTATGTATTCGCCCTTTATTACATGGGATTAAAAAGTAGCAAAAAAATGTGAATGCCCATAATACACACGAGGAAATATGAAGCTGTACATTTCCAGTAAAAGCTGACCTGGTAAAAGGCTTTCCGGAGAATGAGAGGTTTTATATCGATTAATAAATAAAATAGAAAAAGTATAGACATCTCTAGAGACGTAAAAATTACGAATGCTTTCCAGAAATTAGATAAAAGCATCCTGCGTTTTGATTAGAAAAAAATATATTTTTGAAGACATAAATTAGTGGTACCCAATTAATAATTACATTTAGCAACGTTCTTAATAGGTAATAGTCTCATCTGGATAATAAATTCTGTTTTTTTCTAGTGCAAAATGGCCATGTTTTTTCATCGAAATCCGTTCGAAATCCGTTCGTTCATTTTCATCGAATTCCGTTTTTTCATCGAAAGCGTTACAGACAGACAAAGCTACTTTCACCGTTTTAACCGACTTTTTAAAGGAGGTTTTTATTTATGTTCGGGCATGACTCCGTCATATATGTATAGACAGATTTGCAAAATTCTTTTTTTAATTGAAAGGGTATTCTTCCGGGTATAGATCAGGATTTGATGATGGGATCCTGGAGAAATCGAAGGAACTCTCAAATATTATAGGCACACTTACATTATATCCTGATTTGGATATTTTTTACAGTAACTCGTGCAGTTGCTCTCGGAAAGCACCATTTGTTGAATTGGAACTGATGATGAAGACCACAGATGGCCACCGGAACTACTCAATAATAAGTATTTCACGGGTTGCGATTCGATTACTTTAATAATGGTTGCCAAGCATATAGTAAAATGGAGCTGATGGTGAAGTAACAAGAGAACTGCTCAACGATTAACGTCCCTGCATCGGAAAAAGCAATATTTTGTAAAAGGTGATGAGCAGTTGACTTTAGGCTATTTGTAACTTAGATGAATTACAAACTGACCCACGAAAAAGTGAGAAATAAAAACTTTTTTACAAAAAATAACAAAATATAATTTACAGTCAAAGAAGAATGGCAGGCTAGTATGGAAGTTTTGTACCGCTGTTAATTTTCGTGTTTTGTATTGTTTTTATATTTAGTCGATAGATAATATCATCAATAAATAGATTATAAATTATCCGATTTTTAGAAGTTAGGGTTCAAAAGTTATTTTACTTTATTTTATGTATGAGAGGTTATATTTTGAGGTAGATAAGTAGGTATATTGCAAGATGACAGTTGATTGTCAAATGTGGTTGTTTACAAACTAAAACCTACTTAGTCACTATTATTCCTTTTATTCCTCATATTTAGTCTGTGGTTGATCCTGTCGACGTTAAGAACAGCCAAGATGCTCACCGAGTTTTATAGACTATTGCTAATAATCCCTTATCATTATTCATGGGTACCTCGAAAATGCATTCATATTTTACGTAAATAAGGTGCATACTATCTAAACCTGTTTTTAATAAATAATATGTTGTATAGTTTTCAGTAAAATAAAACAATAGTTTTGTTTAAAAAAGCTTTTATTTTAATGCATTCAAAATGTTCGAAAAATCACTTCATCTAAGAAGGGAGCAGGTCGCGTCATACCCTCCTCATGGCGAGCATAACTCAAGTACCAAATGATACTCAGTACATGCGAGCAGCACCCCACAGTTCTTAAGCCAACGATACAATTACAGCAATAACTTAATATTGCTTCCCGACCATTCATATTATTTCCACAATCGGATAGTGTTGACCAGGCCCTCACTCTCGTCTCCTAGAGCGTGCCGTCTCATGCGAGACAAAGTCAGGTTGCAATTAATGCAGTGTACATTCGACATCTCGTCGAAATCCAACACACTATGCACAAGAATGAAATTGAGCGTCCTTTCACAATTGTCACAACAATACCACTTATTAAGCGTCCATTCGCGAAGTAACGCCAACAATATCAATCGCTACGGAGGAAAAATGCTCAACTCAGCGTATCAACGTAATCAAAAAGACTTAAAAATGCATAAACAGATTCAGACACAGCAATTCAATAAAACAGCAAAGAAGCCATTGACAAGTGACAGATGATTTTCTTGAAATATCATTTCATCAACCATTATATGGTTTTATTTTACACATGGCTAGTTTTGAAAATGTGCATTGCGTTTTGTTGTCAATAAATAAACGTTTAGTTATTTAATTGTTATCATTTTTAAAATCCCTTTTTTTAAACGTTTCCAAAGTTCTAAAAATATAATAAATACGTAAAAAGAATTACTTTAAGGTCCTTTATAAGTGCTGAATGTCTTATAGCGAAACACCAACTAAAGTTGGCTGTACGAAATCTGCCGTTCTCATTTCAGAAGTCGGTGGCAAAAACCAAAAATAAAAAAACAAAGACACTGATGTCCGACATTTAAGTTAATCGTCTATTGTATTTTATTTATAATGGATTTTCGCAAAATCACGCCTGAATCAATAATTAACTGTCTTTGTGGTGTTTTTTGGGAAGTCGGTTGTTTTTTTTGTAAAAACGTTTGTACGATATTGAAAGAAAGAAAAATGCGTTTATTGGCATTGTCACAGAAAAATACACCTTAAAACTAAAAAAAACAGAAAACAGTCATTACAATTTATTGCATTAGGTTCCTGTTCTTTGCTGGAGTAGATTTTCTGTTCTTGATTACACAATGTGCCGCTACTATGGCGACATTAGTTTAACACACGGGTAGGGCTAGTGGCCAGTAATATAATAAAAATTATAATAGATAAAATAATCCGTAAATTGATTAAAATTTTCACGCTTAATGTCGGGGAGCGCGGAAATTTTAACATTGTAAAAGTACACGATATCACAATATTCCTAACATTTTTACAAGTAATACTAATAAGTCAGTGCGTAAGATAAAGTGTAAAAATCTATAACATACAAATAAATAAATAAAACAACTAAATAAATAAACTAAAATGTGTTAAATGAATGGCGCCACGCTGTATTGTGGCAGGCACAATGGAGTTTGCTCTTGAAACAAAATCGATTTTAAATGAATTGCCAGGTTTTGGAGTAGAGGTAGAATAGATTGTGATTTGTTTAGAACGAAGTTTGGAAGTTCGTTATTGTGAGCTGGCTCTAGTTTTTGCTAGAATTCCGTTCCGCTCTAAATCATAGCTAAGGCTGTCCTTAGTTATCTCCCTAACTATATCTTCACTTACCCGTCAAAGGCTATTGTATAGATACGTAATAATATTATGTAGATATTCCTGTAATTACAAACATCATCAATGAAATCTTGTTTCAATTTCAGCAATTATACAGGATGTCAAAATCATCGCAAGCGGTGACCTTGTTAATACATATAAACGTAACAAACTGCTCTGGTCTTGACAATCCTGTATACATATAGGTACCTATGTATATATAATATGTATGTATAGGCAGTATAGTATACTTCACTTCAACTACGCCGCCGCCGTAAGGCTTTATTTACATAAGCTCGACGATGTTACTTGACGGAAAATGACACTTTATTCGTCTTAAGCGTGGGCGCACAGTTCCAACTAAGTTATGTTTTATATTCCACGGTAACTATGGATATGTACCATGTAGTAAGTTACTTCAAACTACACTACTGGAATAGCTTGGGCGCACAGTTTGACTAATAAGTACCTATGAGATGGATGAGATGGATGGATGAGATGGATCTGCTGTATTATAGCTAAGTAGTAGGTTTTATCTGTCAATTAAACAAAGCCTTTCTTTGCTTCATGACACAACTGTCAACTGACTGACTCAACTTCAAAGATATCCAGCAATTTGACCAATTACCAATAGCAATTTTACCAGCAATTATAAAGATCTCCAGTCCAGTCCATCTCCATTGCCAAGAATCCCGAATTAACACATTGTAGTGGCATTGGGATCACTATAAATGAAAACCAAAGCTCCCATTTCAAACGAGACGGCAAAACCAAATAGCCAAGTACATAAATTGATTTCTAGAACATAAAACAGATGCAATTTCTCATCCAGTTCAGTTAGGTAAAGCAGAGAAAATGCGCCACAAAATATCTTGTAATGTAAAGCGACGAAGTTGATTTATCGTTCCCCGTTGAAAGCGGGATGGTGAGTCAATGGCGCCGATTCACTATAGCACAGACTTAATTAAAAACAGACGTAGGTAAAAGGGGTTGAAGTTTGAAGAGATTCTTTTCAATTTCATTCTTGTTATATTAAGTTGACAGGTATTTTGACAAAATTTGTTAATGCAAAGTAACCAAGTATTCATATCGTCTGCGAGAATACGAGTAGCTCCTGTCGCACTGAATAACGCTGATTAGCGTCATTAAGTATAGTGGCCAAGACTGTCAGTCCTACTGACTAGTCCTGCCGATGTAAATGACAGTGACAGGGACTATTGACAGCCTAGGACTAGAGGTTCTTATTTATCGACACTCATGAAGGCTCGTTAAATAATGATAACATCAGACAGCATCAAACCACCTTCAAATCATCATTTCCCCATCTCCAATTACTACGATCTAACCTTCCATAGAATACCCGCTTCTATCCAGATAAACAGATGCAATTTTTCTCCGCAAGTCAGCGCTTACGACAACACGGCACACGGCACAAACTGCTATTGTCCCTGGTTGTTATGCAAAGCAACCGAGTTGATTTATAGTCGGTTGTCTCTGTCTGCCGTTTGTCGGATCCACGGCGGCTCATTAAGGGGGGTAAGTATGTTTGTTTTGAAGGAAATTGTGGTTGTAGTTGCTTTGAATAATGTAAAGAGTAGTTTCTGGATTTGTGTGCTGAGTTCAAATTGTTTTGCAAGTTATTGAATGGTTTGGCTGTCAGTGATGTAGGTATTTTTTTAATTTAAGTAGGTCGCTTGAGAACCCATTTCAATAAAATGTTTATCTATTGAGGCTGTCTGCCTGTTTGTGTTTGTTTATTATGTTTTCATGATTTAACAATAAATTCAATAAATTTTTAAATGTTTTATATATTTTTTTATTCTAATATTTAAAAATATAATTTATATGTATGAAAAATGAAATAAAGAATAATAAATTCGATATAAAGAAATATGATAAAAATAAAGCTTGGTACAGAATTTATAAGACATAATTTACTTGAAAAAGGTTTAAAAATTTAACCACAATTATGTAACTTGAAACCTGAAAAAATGTATCTAAAATCAGGTCATTATGATTGGAATTACCCCTCGTCTCACTAATAAACTCAGTGGGATGAATGGGAATTATTTATTAAATTCCCGTTCGTTTCACTAGTGGGACGACGGTAGTGGGACGAACTAATACACATAAATATAGCAGTTGCCTACCATTCTGCTGTATACTTAGGATTGCGTATTCAAGGGCCGCTATATAGCATAAATATTTTTGAATGTACTAGAGCTAAATTCGGAGACTACATTGATATAACCTCTACCGTGAAGGATCTCGGTTTGCATCTGGACTCAACGCTTAGCTGGCAACGCCAGGTCTCTAGTGTTAGTCAAAGGGTCAGCGGTACTCTGCGATCCCTGTATCGTCTGAGGAACTTTTTGCCCGCTAAGACGAAAACTATGCTTGTGCAGACTTTAATTTTCCCCGTCATCGACTATGGTGACGTGTGCTACTTTGACTTGAATGCAGTTTTGCTGGACAAGCTTGACAGACTACTCAACAACTGTATCCGGTTCATATTCAACCTTAGGAAATATGACCATGTGTCGAGCTATAGGTCTGAGCTCAAATGGATGTCCATTCGCCAAAGAAGAAGTTTGCGTGCTTTGACCACGCTTTACTCCGTTCTCAACTCTCCCACTCCTCCTTCTTATCTTGTGTCTCACTTCCAATATCTGTGTTCTTCACACACTAAGTCTCTGCGTTCTTCTAACAATCTTCTCCTACTCTGTCCTTCTCATACTTCTGACTTTGTTCATTCTTCTTTTCATATTCAGTCCATTCTTCTTTGGAATGCGCTTCCTCTTGATATCAGGACGGCCACCAGTCGTTATGCATTTAAGCGGAAACTGCGGAGTTTTTTTTCAAAATAAATAGAGTAGAGTCATGTCATCACCTCTCTCCCTTGAATTTGTATGTTTTATATATATATATATAGAGTATTTATTATAGTAAATATGTATGTAAGTATATGTATCATAAGTTCATAGCTTATTTATGTACTGTAAACCTGTTTTATCTTTATTGCAATACGATATATTATATATTTTTTCTCTTTGTTCCTCTCAATTAGAGCACCTGCCATCTAATCTCTTCACCACCCTTGGTTGACTGGTAGAGAATGCCTCAGGCATTAAGTCCGCCTTTGTACCTTTTTTTTGTGCGAAAAGTTTAAATAAATAAATAAATAATAAATATAAGACCAAGAAGACTCTTGAAAAATACGTATTACCGTCCTCTTGGGTTTCACCGCACTCGAGTAAGAAACAGATAAAAAAGAATTTCCAGGAACTGAAACGATGAAAAAGGATTGTTCATGTCAGTTCCTTTATTGGCATACAATTACGTTTCACTGTCAAGTGAAAAAGTAGATGTTGCCCGCTACTTTATCTGCGTGTATTTTGTATTATTTTATATATTTTTAATATAAATAACTAGGATGAAAAGTAGCATGTCCTTCTCCAGGTCTCAGGCTACTTATCTGTCAAATTTCATAATGTTGGGTTCACTGGTTTAGGCGTAAAAGGTAACAGACAGACAAACAGATGGAGTAACTTTCCCATTTATAATGTACTAGCTGATGCCCGCGGCTTTACCCGCGTGGATGTCGGTTATTATATACTAAACCCTTCCTCGAGAACCACTCTATCCATTGGTGATAACAGCATGAAAATCAGTGCCGAAGTTTTTGAGTTTATCGCGAACAGGATGACAGATAGACGCGGCGGAGGACTTTTTTTTATAATAATAGGTTTATAATATACTAATATAATATTCTTCCAGCTTTTATAAAACCAGGTCAATAGATAGGCAACAGGCAACTGAAGGAACACGGGTGGGTTTTAGTCAGTAAAAGTCTGACACGCCCAGAGAAAGGGACCAAACATTCTGACACAGCGTAAAATAGACGTATTCCGGTGATACAACCGGCGTGATACAAGGAAGGGTCGCCGAAACAATTTGAAGAGTGTGTCGTAACTCTGAGTTGTTAGCATACACCCATTTTTTTTTTTTGTGGGTGCGAAATCATCCAATGACTTTTCCCGCTCTGGGCGGAGCGGAAGGGCGTGTCAGACTTTTACTGACTAAAACCCACCCGTGTTCCTTCAGTTGCCTGTTGCCAAGGTCCCGGTATCCCTTTCGGACTAACCCGCAACCCTGGCAGGCCTCGGTCCTAGCGGACCCCTAGCATACACCCCTGGTTAATATTCTTTACTACATTGCTTAGCATTTTATGACGACGTTAGGACTTTGGTATGAAAGAAAAGAATACAGAAAGAACAGTAACTCAAAACTAGCAGACTAGAATCACAAATACATTCACAGATAAAAATACTTATTGATGTTTATATCTTTATTTGCTTTCCGTAATGTTTAAAAATCTTACAACGGCTCAAAGCTAAGGTACAATTACGGACCCTGTAGGGCACAACAAAAAGTATAAATAGTATAGTTAGGAATCAAATAACAATGTTTAAATAGGTCTGTTATTAATATTATTTAGAGATGCGCCGAATGTTCGGCCGAATATTCGTATTCGGTACATTCGGCATGTTTTTTCATTGTTCGTATTCGGCCGAATATTTGGTTGATTTGCCGAATAACCAACCAATTTGTACCAATTATTTATTGATAAATTAAAAAAGATTACCTTTAACTCTTTAAAAATGTAATCAAATAAACTTCTGCTTCTTTTTACTAATGATAAAAAGCTAAATAAATTTTCTATGAAATTAACAATTATAAGAACACTGCTTTGACTAACAACTTTTTTCAAAAATCAAAAACGTTCATCGACGTAATAAAATAAACTTCAATCAAAGTATGCAATTCCGAGATAATTTTTAAACAATGTGAGAACTGCAATATGTAACGGAAAGAGCGATGCATCGACTGAGCGAGCCGTGCTAGCGCGAGGAGCCGCAGGTTGCGCGCGGGGCAGAGGCAAACGCCGCCCGGCTCTTGAAAGCGCCGTACCGACGTGTACAAACCTGTTCACCGCGCAGAATTGAACCGAACGATTCGGCCGAACATTCGTATTCGGTTGAACCTACATTCGGCGCATCTCTAATATGTATTATTCAACTAAATTATAACTTTATCGTGTTACTATCCTGTTGACTTCTCAGTATTTGATGTGTGACTAAATAAACATAACTCAGAATCTTTAATAAAACAATTTTACGATCATCCATAATGTTTAAAACCATGAAAGACGCAGAAAGTATGCCAGATTTACGACAACCTGCTAAACCAGAATAATCATTATAATACTTACTTATATCATATTTATGCATTTTATTATACTTTTGCAAGAAAAAGACGTAACAACTGCCCTCAAGAAAAGAACACAAGGGCTGAGTCAAATCAGCAACTAGATAGACAGACATGCAGGTAGGTACTGTAACACTATTTGGATTAGTAATTATCGCCACTGGACCTCATGCAAAGCTTAAAGCTAGTAACTAATCTTTAAAAAAAATGGAGAAGAATTTTAAGTAGAAAAACCGTGTTTTATTCGCGTTTTACAGAATTATTTATCAAAAACATTTAAAAAAAAAACAACCGCATTCGTGTCGGTAAAAAGTATTTATTTCTCGCTTTTTAATGAGTCAGTTTGCAATTTATCTAAGTTACAATAGCCTTATGTCAACTGCTCATCACCTTGCTATTCACCCAAAATATTTCTTTTCCCGATGCAGGGACGTATAATGTTGAGGAGTTCTCCTGGTACTGCACCATCAGCTCCACTTCATATACGCATTGTGACGAGCATAAATTGCTTGATATTAAAGTATAATCGAATTGTAACCCGTAAAATACTTATTATTGAGCAGTTCCGCTGGCCATTTGTGGTCTTCATCATTAGTTCCACTTCACCAAATGGTGCTTTCCGAGAGCAACTGCACGAGTTAGTATAAAAAATACCCAAATCGCTATAGCTGTGCATATAATATTTGCAGAGTTCCCTCAATTTCTCCAGGATCCCATCATCAGATGACAATGGTACCATTTCGAAAGTATACTCTTTCAAACAAAAAAAGAATTTTGCAAATCCGCTTACATAATAATATGACGGAGTAATGTCAGCAAAAACATTTAAAAAAATATAAAAAAGACGGTTAAAAAGAAACACTAACTTATAAAAAAAATATTTTCATCATCATCATCTTCTCATCATCATCATTGGGCAGTGTCTTGCGCCACCCTCTGCTGAAGTGCTGAGTATAGGTAGGCCTCCTCCCTTTCGTGTTGCCCTTGTCTGTGCGAGCCTTCCCCGCGATCTGTAAAGAAAATCCCTTAGCTACTGCAGTCTCTTCAGATCCAACATTCAATACCATTGAACTAAATAAAACCAGCATATATCTTAAAACAAAGCACATAACAGCCCTTTTAACTTTATCTCTTTACTTTGAACTTAACAGTCTGATAAAAAGTGCTCAAGTATTTTGATCTATTCAAGTATTCATACCTACAAAAGTATCTCAATCGTTAATGTAATCTACGTCGTTCGCAGATTGTTTTCTCTTTTACGACTCCAGCATAATGCTGTGTCTACGAGACGACGGTAAAAATATTATTATAGCGAATAGTATTCTGCGTTTTATTTCAACTGTACTAAGACTTTTATATGAAGGTTTTATATTATATTTTCTTGAAGGTCTTTCCGTTTAAGTAGCAATTGTGCCGGAGTGTCAATAGTTCTTTGCTTTTGAAATGTTCTTGTGATAAAACTGTTCGCGAATAAAATTTTGTTGACGTATTGGTAGGGTAAATAATTCGTTCATTGATTTCTTCTGTTATTCTGCTGTCAGACATTTAAGATAGGACTAGAGACTCGGTCATAAGGCAGAACATCAATCAATCTGCCTAGCCTTTTCCCAACTATGTTGGTTGGGGTTGGCTTCCAGTCTAACCGGATGCAGCTGAATACCAGTATTTTATTTGGATCCACAACCCAGTAATTGGGCAATACGATACTACTTAGTAAGACTGGTTGTTTAGACTTTCGTGCTTCTGACGACCCGTAACGACTGTCAAAGATCCACAAATGACAGCCGGGACCAACGACTGGGCCCTAGCTCACGGCGTATTATAAACGCGCAGACGACGCGCAAATGATGCGCGTGTACGCGTTTCAAACGAGATTTGAACGCAACCTTGTAACCTAAGCACACGGGGCGATCGTGAAACGCGCGTCTACTGCGCGTATACACGCAGATACAGCGATACAGACGCGCTGTAGTCGCTCGTAGGCGTTTTGGTCAGAGACTCCTCGTCAGTTGTACAATCAGGGTCCGTCAACTTTGTTCGCCAATCATGCGGCAACGGGACGGGAAAATAATACTACCATTACAATAAAATTAACAAATAACTATTGCAACTGCGGCGTGGTCGGTGCGGTGGCGTGAGCGCGCGCCCCTTCTGTACCCCTCCTCCGACCCTTTGTACGCGCTTCAAATGAGTTTCGAACGCGCTTCACACGCGCGTCTGTATCGCGTTTCACGCGCGTTTGTTTCTATGAAATCGCAAAAATCGGCATCTACGGCGCTGAAACGCGCGTTCTTAAAACGCGCATTATGTGCGCGTTTAAAATATGCCGTGTATCGCAAAAATCGGCATCTGCGGCGCTGAAAACGCGCGTTCGTGAAACGCGGGTCGTGTGCGCGTTTAAAACATGCCGTTTGCTACCGCTTAACGTGCTTTCCGAGCCACGTGTCGGTACGGTGTCTTGGTATGTAAAGATGGAGATCATAATAATAAATATTTATGACGCATGACGGGAACCTCGTGAAGGCCGAGAAAGATAAACAAATCAAGTATCTTGACTTGGCTCACGAGGTGGTCGACATGTGGGATGTGGACTCTGCGATCATTGTGCCGATAGTCGTATCAGCCAATGGCTTAATTACCAAGAGCCTCGACCAACACCTAAGGAGGCTCTCGTTGGGCAGCTGGATTAAGGGCTTGATTCAGAAAGCTGTACTCCTGGACACGGCTCGCATCGTTAGGAGGTTCCTCTCTCTGGAGCCCTGACCGCCGGTAGCTTGGACCCTGTTCCCGATACCGGTGGGCTACTATTTTTTATATTTTTAAATGTTTTATATAATTTTTTAGTCTAATATTTAAAAATATAATTTATAAGTATGAAAAATGAAATAAAAAAAATATTTATAATAAATATCACTCTATTTATTATAAATATTTATTATTATGTACCTATATTATTCATTGATGGGGATTTTTAGACCAAAAAGTTCTCGAATCCCCCCATCAATGGGGATAACCCACATTATTGAAAGTTCAGAGACAAAACAACTTACTTTTCTATTTCCAAAAGTATCAAAAATGCGACTACAAACTTGCAGTTTTATGACAGCAACTAAATACAAGTTGATACTAACTTAGCGCGTTAAAAAGGTAAAACAATCAACAATAAACACAAAAAAATCAAAACTAAACAAACTAGCTAGTATAAACCGACACTCGTCACAACTCACTCGTAAACATATCCAGTAGATAAACACGTTACAGCTGCACGCTCCGCTTTAACGTGGTTAGAACAATCTCATTGCACTGGAACTAGTGATCGCAGGTGATACTTTAGTTGACTTCGTAATTGCGTTACCACTTTTGACAACAATTAGGAGGGACTTGTGGCTAAGTAATAACAGCCGCAAGTCGATCGATCAGGTTAAGCTACGCTTGATCCTTGGATGGGTGAACATCTTTACATACCTTGAGACCCTTCCGTCCGTCACTCGGAAAGCACGTTAAGCCGTTGGGTCCGGCTGTCATTCGTGGATCTTTGACAGTCGTCACGGGTCATCATAAACCCGGAAGTCTGACAACCAGTCTTACCAAGAGGATATCGCCAGGATAAGGTATACACAGTAACTGGGTTGTTGAGGTCAGATAGCCAGTCGCCACATGTAAAATACTGGTATTCAAGTGCATCCGGTTAGACTGGAAGCCGACCACAACGTAGTTGGGAAAATGCTAGGCAGATGATGATGACCTAAGGTCACAATTTCTAGTAAATTCAAACTTCACTATGTTTGTAATTATGCTCGTATGTCACATAGACCTTGTCGTTTTACGAAGTACAAGACCTTTAGAGATAACGCAATTACGAGGTTGACCATACATCGGATACGATACTGATTGTTATATCCGATACTGGATTTAGAAAAAGAAATAATAGATTTTGGTGGAACCAGGAATAGATTTTTTTTTATTATAAATTGCGGCCGTTTTTACTTAGTAGGATTAATGTCGGCTTACAATCAGAATGGAGTATTACAGCCGCATAGGTTCAGTCAAAAGGATTTTCCCATGGCCACCTTCCAGCTCCATCATCAGACCCTGAACTTGTTAATACATAGCCAATGAGTCTAAATACGATGGTGCTACCTCGTTTGATTGAGGAGTTCATATCATATGCCTTTTTTTCTTTTCTTTTGAGGGTGGTATATCATCCAAGGACTTCTCCCGCTCAGGGCGGACCGGAAGGGCGTGTCAGACTTACTGACTAAAACCCACCCGTGTTCCTTCAGTTGCTTGTTGCCAAGGTCCCGGTATCCCTTTCGGACTAAACCGGCCTGGCAGGCATTGGTCCTAGCGGACCCCGCCAATTGTGCTGACATCTCTTTGCGGCGCGCGTGGAACACGACGCGCCGTCGACCCGGGCCTGGTCCTAGGCGGACGGCGAGCAATGAGTAGCTCGCCGTCCGCAAGCCCGCGCCTATGATGGCCGGGAATCCACCTGGGATTCCCGACGCCCAGGGCGTCTCCAACGGCGGCAATTAGGGGCGTGAGGGCGCAAACCTTGCTTCTCCCTCACGCGTTCCGCCTCCTCCTTCGCGAGCATTACTGCTTCGCAGAAGGAGGTGACTGCTTCCCATGCCCTCTCGCTCCGTAGCATGGCCTGGACCAGGGCCGGACGCGAGAGGTCACCGCCGCTAATTGCCTCCAAGAGGACACGGCGCCACCGGTGCCTCGTAAAGGGCCATGGACTGCACGACCCCCGCGTAGAGCCTCTGGCAGGAGACGTTTGGACCCCCTAGATTGGGCAGGAGCTTCCCCAAGGCGGCCCCAGCCCGTTCCAGCCTGGGAGTTCATATGCCTTATCCATATGTTCATATGGCTCCATCATCACACCAACTCCATGGTATCATTTTTTCAAAATGTCTCAGTAGTTGTATGAGTACGCCAAGTTTCAGTTCAATCGGATGCCAGGAAGTGCTTGAAAAATTGATGACAAAAGGAGTAACCGGAAACACCGTATGTGTTTCCGGTTACTCCTTTTGTCATCAATTTTTCAACTTGTCCAATTTGTAACAGAGCAAGTTGTTTGTAACAGAGCAAGCTAAAAAAATAAAATAAAAACAAATGGCGTATATAAAGCTTGTAATTTGTGCTAACTTATTAAAAAACTGCACTGTGTGCAATAAATTGGATTCGACACTGATTGCTGTGCTGACAACAAACGATTTAAGAGTTTGGATATTCTGATTAGTTGAATAATAGATAGATTCGTCTTGGATGCTGTTTTAAATTAACCGTAACTTCAGGTGATTCAGATGAACTTAATGAGATTTTAGTCTGTAAAACTTTAATGTTTAAAATAGTTAATTTCCTTACCTTTTTTGTAGCATACCTTATACTGTCCTACTGCAGGGCAAAGGCCTCCCCAAGTCCTTCTAGGAACTCTCACTTACTAAGATAAGTAATAAAATATTATTGTGTAGTTAGCCATTTCAGTCGAAAACGTATGATACATGGCGGTTCATTAATATTAGTAAAAAATTCTATTAAATCAAAAGAACGGAAAGACATCATTGGACTGTCTGTTGAACACACCATTGAATTGTCCTGTGTTGAGCTTGATAAGCATGTTATAGTATGTGTATACAGACCGCCAAGCTACCAGAATCTATCTCTGTTTGATTCTGTAATGGAAGAGGTGCTAAAGAAACTTAGTGCTAATAGTAAGTCAATAATCATATGTGGTGATTTTAATATTAACTTATTAGAAAATAACTCTAATACTGTGAGATTATTAAGTCTTTTTAGGTCATTTGATTTGTCAAATGTTTTTGTTGAACCAACCCGAGTGACAGCTTCTTCTGCCACTTGTATAGATAATATTTTTTGTAATTGTGATTACTTACATAAAGAAATTGTAAATAAGTTGCCATCTGATCACAGTGGTCAAACAATAACATTTTGCGCCTACATGCCGTTACAAAAAATTCAAATTAGGTTTAGGCCAATTACATGTAAAAACTTAGAGAATTTAAATACTTCTTTGGCCAGTAAATTATGTGTTCAGAGTTTTAATAATGTCTGTGACCCAAATGAGTTCTATGCCGATTTCTTTTCATTAATAAATAAGCAATTTAATGACACTTTTCCACTAAAAACTAAAACG
This sequence comes from Lithophane socia, assembly GCA_947522985.1. NCBI lineage: Eukaryota > Metazoa > Arthropoda > Insecta > Lepidoptera > Noctuidae > Lithophane > Lithophane socia. The sequence goes on from OX383252.1 coordinate 18,627,612, forward strand.
ATTTACACAAAGTTCCTATTTAGTGATTGGGCGACTCCAGGTATTCGTAAAAGCAGGGAAAATCTTTTTGAACTCTATGGCCTAAAGCAACATATGAATAATACATCCTTTCATCAGTATGTTGCAAAATATTCTAAAACTTTTAAAAATGTTTGCAAAATAGCTAAAGCTCTTTACATTAGCAATAAAATAAAATCAGCTGATGATAAAATAAAAACTACCTGGCAAATAATAAATAATGAAACAGGTAGGAAAAAACAGCGTAGTACTGAATTCAATTTAGAGACTGAAAATGGCCTCATCAACTCAGATGTAGAAATAGCTCAGGAATTTGAAAACTTTTTTGGTAATATTCCCGTTAAAACTACTGAAGCTTTAAATTCTTCACCCGCGCTTTCTGCTGCCTTACTTAGAAAGAATGTAAAGGCATGCACTTTGGAGTTTAGGTTTCAGCATACAAACCCCCAGGCAGTTATAAAAGCTTTTAAAGATCTTAAAATTAAATCAACAGAAGATCTATGGGGAATGTCTGTAAAAGTCTGTAGGTCTATCATCGAAACCATTGCGCCTTATTTAGCTTTCTTATTTAACACCAGTGTAGACCAAGGAGTCTTTCCGGATCTCATGAAACACAGTAAAGTAGTTCCTTTGTTCAAATCCGGCGATAGTAAGGAACCCAACAATTATAGGCCTGTGTCAATTCTGCCAGTTCTCAGCAAAGTGTTTGAAAAGTTGATGCTTAATCAAATGTTACGTCACTTTAATAAAAATTCCATCTTTCATGAACAACAGTACGGTTTCACCAAAGGGCGTTGTACCACTGACGCCGGTGTCTCCCTAATAAAAAACATTTTTAACGCCTGGGAAGAAGCACAAGATGCCATTGGAATCTTTTGCGACCTCTCGAAGGCGTTCGATTGCGTCGACCATGAGACACTTCTGCTGAAACTAGAGCACTATGGGATTAGGAATACAGCTCTTGATTTACTAAGATCATATCTGAAAGATAGAAAAGTTAAAGTTCAAGTAAACGGCGTAAACTCATTGGGGTCTGAAATGGCAATGGGCGTTCCTCAAGGTTCGATATTGGGTCCATTCCTCTTTTTAGTTTACATTAATGATTTACCCCAATTACTACTAAATCAACCGAAGATGGTGTTATTTGCAGATGACACATCATTGATTTTTAAAATAAACCGACGGTCGCAAAATCTTGACGACGTGAATAGCGCTATTCTTCAGGTTCAAGATTGGTTTACGGTAAATAATTTGGTACTAAATAAAAAAAAAACCAAATGCATTCGATTTAAATTACCTAATGTTAGAACTAGCGAATGTGACATCATATTGAATGGAGAAAAACTGGAATTTATTAATCAAACAGTTTTCCTGGGAATCACGCTAGACGAGAAATTACAATGGGGACCCCATATAACATCTCTTGCGGGGCGGCTAAGCTCGGCCGCTTATGCTGTTAGAAAGATAAGACAGTTAACAGATGTAGAAACCGCTCGTTTGGTCTATTTCAGTTACTTCCACAGCATTATGTCATATGGCATTTTACTGTGGGGTCGGGCGGCTGACATTGAATCCATCTTTGTTTTGCAAAAAAGAGCTGTCAGAGCCATTTATAATCTATGTCGCCGCGAATCTCTCAGGGAACTATTTAAAACGATTAATATTATGACGGTACCTTGCCAATTCATTTATGAGAATATTATGTATGTAAGAAAAAATCTAAATCTTTTTAATAAAATAAGTGATAGACATAATTTTAACACTAGAAATAAAGATAAAATAGATCAACCATTTTTCAGACTAGCTAAAGTACAAACATCTTTTATGGGGTACTGCGTTAAATGCTATAATAAAATACCTAGTCATATATTGCAATTAAATGAAAGAAAATTTAAAACTCATATTAAAAGTACACTTTGTAAACAAGCATATTACAAATTAGAGGATTATATCCAAGATAAGAATGCTTGGAAACATGCTGGTCTTGCTCCATAGGACAAATTCGAGGCTGGACAAAATCAAACTGGTTGCTAATCTAGTTGTAAAATTTATTATTTTTATATCTTCGATTTTTTTTTTTACATTTTATGATAATTAATCTCACACACTGTCCTATTAGTATTACTTGCAAGTTTGTAGAAATATTGTGTTATCGTAAGTATACTTTAATGTTTGTAAATACACTCAGCGGCACGGAATGTGGCCCAAACCTAAACACACCGATAACAGGCGATTTTGATATCGCGTATGAGAATTTCAAGTGGCAGTTTGTCAGGCCATTTGTTTTAGTTAATTTAAGAGGGTAAGCACAAAACAAAAGTTCATTTGTTTAATTTCTGTGATACTTAACGTTAGTTCGTTATTGGAACGCACAAAACACGGGTGAGTTAAAATTCGATATTGAAATGGTGTTGAATTTAATCTTTATTGTTTTATTTTTTAATTAATCTGTAGTAATTTATGCTTCCAGAATTGGAACACAATGCCTCTAACTTCAGCTCAAGTTGCTCAAGCTGTGTTGCTTCGGAGTCAGGGGCGAACGCAGCGAGAGATTGCTGAAACATTAAATGTACCGCGTACAACTCTCAGGTACGCCTTAACAAGGTACGACCAGACCGGCCTATACACAAGGAGACCAGGAAGTGGCGGTATTAGGTGTACATCAGCGCGGGATGACCGATTTATCGCTCTCGCAATTATGAGAAATCGGTTCCTTACTGCGGTCGAAATACGGCAGCGGCTACAAACGGCAAGAGGGGTCAACGTAAGTGAGCGGACAATAAGAAGGAGAATGGAGGAACGGGATCTGCATGCTCGAAGACCAGCTCGAGGTCCAGAACTGCTCCGGCACCATCGCGTAGCTCGACTTCGGTTCGCTCGCGAACACGCAAATTGGACTCACGAGCAGTGGAGTAAAGTTCTGTGGACTGACGAATGCAGAGTGGCCTTAAGAGCTCCAGATGGCCGCGAACGTGTATGGAGAAGGCATGGGGAGAGGTTTTTGCCAATCACTACCAGGCAAACCGTCAGTTTTCAAGGTGGATCAGTAATGGTTTGGGGAGGGATCTGTTCAGATGCACGCACAGAGTTGGCAGTAGTTGCAGGTCGTCTAACGGCAGTGCGATACATTGAAGAGATCCTCCAAGAACACGTGTTATCATTCGTGGGATTCATCGGTAGCGAAGATTTTATCTTAATGCAAGATAATGCCCGACCTCACACAGCACGTTGCGTGGATGATTACCTATCGGAGGTGAGAATTAGAAAATTGGACTGGCCAGCACGAAGCCCGGACATGAATCCCATAGAACATGTCTGGGACATGCTTAAAAGACGCATCCGATCCAGTCCCAACCCTCCAGAGACTATCAGTCAGTTAAAAACTGCTCTAGTGGCCACCTGGGAAGAAATACCCCATGTAGACATTAAAAACGTAATCCACAGCATGCCTGATCGCATGCAGGCGGTCATCAGAGCCAGAGGTGGAAATACCCGCTATTAATTTTAAGTACCATACCAGCTTTATTTTGTAAATTTCATCCTAAAACATTTTTTTTAAACTTAGAGCTTAATGTCTTTTTTGTAATTTTGTAAAATTTTAATAAAGTTAACTCACTTTTTTGTTAATTAATCATTCGCATTTAAGATTCGAATAAACATTTAAGTTTTAAAACAAAAAAGAACCCTGTTTCGCGTTTCATTTTGATAATAAGCCACATAACGCGCTTGGGCCACATTCCGTGCCGCTGAGTGTATGTGAGCACCAAGTACCTATCACATACTTAATTTATTTATTTGTCATTGCTCCATTTTTAATTTTTAATTCTTTTTACCTATTGTAATTGTATTCTCGGTGCATCGTCTTCACATGTAATTATATAATTGATGTACCTATACCAAATATTGTATAACATTTTTTTTTTTAAAGAGTAACGGTGGAGTTTCTTGCCCATTCTTCTCCATACGAAAACTACCTTTTGGAAGGGGCAACTAGAATCAGTTCTATTTCTATGTATTTGACGTTCAAAAGTGCCTTTAATGTGCCTACTTGAAATAAATTATTTGACTTTGACTTTGACTTTGAATAAATTATTCTTTTATTGTTGTATTTTACCTCTTTATAATATAAGTAAATAAGTATAGAAAAACAACATTAATTTCGCTTTCGATTCTATTATTCATTTTTTCAAATGATTTGCGTACAATGTAATAGATTCCGAGTGCATAAAAGTCTCCAGGTTGTGTGATGATCTGAACACCATCGAGAAATAGTTTATTCTCTAAGTACCAATATCTATAATCCTAACAGCTTCCACCGAAAACATGCTTGAATCGAGAAAAATTTGACAACGTCGGCCGTCGCTTTGAGCGGATTCGAAGAATTTCGGTATTAGGTTTCAGAAACTCAATCACTTATTATAGTGAAAAAAACTTACGCAAACGTAGACAGGTAGGTACGCAGATTTATATAAAAAAATACTGGGAGACGTCGTAAAAAAACTCGAGGAAATATAATAAATTTCTCCCTTGGTACTAATAAAATGTTGGGGAAATGGCGTTGCTGTGAAACAGGACGAAAAGGAAAGTGCATAAAGTGCCGCGACGATTGAAATTCCGACGTTATTTTTCCAACTTGAAATTGTTTTCCGTTCTTTGGTCCAATTATTGTTAAATTGTTCTCGGGATATTTTCTTAATTGATCTATATTGGATTTTTTTTTTATTGTTTTTCTCCATGGATTTATTTGTAACGAAATTTTTATTCTTTTGAATTTATGAGTCTCCTTGGAGCCAGCGATTTAAAAAATTTCGTCATTTTTAATCTGTATTCGTTCGGCGTTAGATCAATTTATTAAAAACTAGCCTACAACCCCTCGCAACAAAAAAGTATCGGTTGAATATTCCAAGAAAGTAGCAGTAGATAGAACATAATAACCAAACGAAGCAACCTTCATATTGTTATTAAAAATGCGTTATTATGATAAAATACAAAAAACTATTACCGAGAAAAAGAATATGGAAAAACTTAATATTTTAGTACCTACCTAAAAAGTTTTAAGAAGATAACGACTGATTTAGTTCGGATATTCCACTGATTTCACACCTCAAAAAGACATTTACGAAAACCGATCGCTTCATCATCTGCTTACTCAGAACTTCTATAGAACACGACACGTCTATTTGTCTTCTCTTACGTCACTTCGGATCAAAAGGACCAAAAGTTTCCCTGTTTGCGGGAAAGTTTCAGACATATCCCCTGACACTAATCCCGGGAGAAAGGAGCGGCAATTATAAAACGGGAAACTTTGTTTTGAAATAATTTTTGCTATCAGTCTATTATTATAATGTAGGTCGAGATGTCGAACTGTGTTCACCAATCCGTCTTTTGAATGAGATTATAATCGTTCACTGTGGCAGTCTTTGGGTCACTCGTCGGTTTTTATGGTAACGGGTTGATTTTTTGATCGAATAATAATAATAAATTAACAATTATTCTTGCATTTTAATTGCCTACAGAATATATTATTTCTCGTGTTGATTCATCTATGTAAATAAGGCCTTTAAAAGCATACACTAAGCATGGACATCATGAATCTCCTTATCGTCACTGGAACAAAACTTTGGCTTTACTATTATGTAAAAAAAAACTGTAAACTTGTAAATTTTCATAGCCAAAAACAGCGTACCGACAACCTGAAAGGTGGCTGGGACAGACAAGACGCGGAAGGCGGAGCACAGGGTGTTGTGGCGCAGCCTGGGAGATGTTTATGCTTGTTAATTGATTCAGGCGTGACTTTGCGGAAATCCATTATAAAATACAATAGACGTAGATACATTTAATAACCTATTCCGCTTAACTGTCCTTCAAGAGTCACAAAAAAACACGACGTGTTGCGTGTTGCGTCGTGCTCTGGTTTGCGATTGGTCAATCGTCATCCTGAGGATACCTCGTTGCCAGGTGAAAAACGTGTCGATTTCTCACAGGGTTTTTATGACTCAGGTTCTTAAATATATCTAAGTCTATTGTATTTTTTTGAGACGTATATGTTCAGGAGTGGACTGCAGTAGGCCGACTTGATTGATTAAAATTTTCATAACCTTGGAATCGATATTTTTATTTGTTTGATTGTTTATTTACTACTTTAAAAACACAAATGTACAGAGGCTGACTTAATGCCATAGGCATTTTTTCAGTTTATGTTGCTTTTCGCCAATATTAAGTAACAGTTATAGTATTTTGCTAAATATTAGTTAAATAAGGCAAGGAATAAACAACAAACATTATTTTATTATTAAGATGAAAGCAATAGCGAATCTGATACCCAATTAAGTTCTCAGCTCAGCAAAGAGCAATTAGGTTATTTGAGTACTTAGTTTTAGTTGCACCCCGTAGTTGAAACTAAACTCAATAAACATCGCAGACTCGCTTCCACAAAGCTTAATACGGTCATAGGCAAGGTGTTGATGCACAATACTTCATAATTCTATGGTCCGATACGACGGGAGATGGATTCCCGAACGGAACAAATATTTGTATGGCCTGCAGATGCTTCCGGGTTTGGCTGTTTGTGCATGAGAGATTGGTGTCTGTGAACGCACTCACGATATGAGGAATCCCAGTGAACCAAAACAACTGAGAGGTTTTGCGGGATTTTGAGAGGTTTTGCGGATGAAATGTATAGTTTTTATTTATTTTACTTCTATGTTTGTGAAAGTTAACTTAATTGTAAGTTAAGATTGCAAGTTTTCAACTTACCTGGATGAACGTATGTAACTCTTTTTCGGATCAATATGTCGATACCATGATTGTCTCATATTTTCAATTTCATAGATCAAATATCCCCCTCAAATATATTTGATCTATGAAATTGAAAATATGAGACATTTTGCACTGGATTTCGAAATAATACGATTTCTTCTAAGTTCCACTGATGAGCAAGAGTTAATAATTTCTAACAACAATTTTGTCACAATACCGTTCTCCATCATTAAGTACGAACCCTGTTTTAATGTGCAGAGACCGTAGTAATAACTGTATGTTCAGTATATAGTTCGGAAGGTACATAAGTCCGTTCACATGGAACCGTAAGATGCGATTAAAGGCTTATATACAGTGGATGGGTCACAAAAGTCGTCCTGTACGGGAATAATACTAAAGGATATGCGCAAGGCTAGCTTAAAGGCTCTTACATACTGGCGCGATTCGCCACGCGACGCGAATTTTAACAAAACAATTTCTGAGAAAACTTCACGGCGAACAATGCGGCAGCGTCGCGTCGCGCGGCGAATCGCGCCAGTATGTAAGAGCCTTTCCTGTTTTGTTTTTATTATAGTTATGATAGTTTCAGCTTTGGATTATGTGATAGTCTTTATTTACGTTTAGTTTCAAAAACAGTCATGATAATAATTTTGTAGTACCTAAGGTTATGTGACAACCAGTCTTACCGAAGAAAATTGTACTACCCAAAAATTATTTTGCTGTATCCCGTTAAACTGGAAGCCGACCCGAATATAGTTGGGAAAATGTAAGGCAGGTGATGATGACCTAAGGTTGACACTATCGAGCAAGTTGATAGAGAATAAAATACTCAAAAAGAATAGTTAATCATCCGAGGATCAATACGAGTATCCTAAGTACACTCGCGACAATCTAAGAAGTCCTTTTGACGTTTCGTTCTCGTTCATGTAATAAGACGTTATGCCTTGAGAATCAGTGTTAAAGCAATGTATATAAGTCGTCGATTACAAAGTTTCTAAGCATGATCAATCGATATGTCTCGAGAATATAAGAAACCAATTTTTTTTTCATCGCTACCCAAAGCATTTTTATAGCTGTAAAAACGGACTTCTTAGATTATCGACTTCTTAGTTGAGTCTAGTTACGCTAAAAACCTGCTCCAGTCGAGATTTTTTTGAAAACTTCTCGCTTTGACGGACTTTGAGTGGATTCGAAGATTTTTTTCTTTATAACAACTTTTAACTTAATCGAGAATGATTATTGAAACATCTGAAAGATAGTTGTAATGTATCTCGTTGGTAATCCTTAAATAAATAAATAAATAAATCTGTTTACTGTAGCTGTTTATGAACTAATGTGTCTTATCAATCACAATAAAACGAAAAGAAAATAAACGAAGTTCGATTGTTTCTACTTCCTGAGGATTTTTTTTCTCTATGGCTACCTACTCGTATGAAACCATTAAGTACATACCCTTTCCTTCCTTGTTTTTCCTTCATTCATGTTCCCATGTGAACCGACCGTCATTGGCTCGCGTTTCTTTATTTTTTATTTCTTTACTCTGTCAGTAACGTCGCATTGTGACATGTTCCCCTAATACGTGTCCCGTAGCAACATAGATTGCGATACGATTTTATTTTGTGTTTGGCTACTGCAGTTACTGTTTATTTATGTTGTAAACGAATGCTGTACCTACTAAATTAAGTAAAATTCTGGAATAAAATATTAATAATTGTATATGCTGCTTTCGTAATTGACGGAATTGGGGTGCGGTTTTATCGTATACACAACCTGTATACGATAAAACCGCACCCCAATTCCGTAACACACTTTCAATCACAATCCAAACAATTTTGAAGGAAATTGCTAACAATTGGTTGTTTGGAAAATTTGACTGCTCGACAGTTTAAATGACGCAATGAAGTTTTCAAAATGAAAGTCATTGCGATTATGAGTGTGTTAGGCAATTAACCTGTTGGTGATTGAACAATTTCATAAAACTGTTGTATTTTTATTAAGTACATACTTGTTAAGTTATGTGGTGTAACTAGTCCACGTCGTCATTAGGGTCTCTTGACCGCAATTCCCAGTTCAATGAAACTTCAATAAGGTTAAAAGTATCTAACGGTCACATAGACCGATAGAACTTGTGGTTTTATGACGTGCAAGAGACATTCAACCTTACGGTGGCAAAGGAATTAGATACGAAGAAAAGGACCAGTAGGTACAGTCCCGAGCATAGTAGGTACCTTACACGTACGTTAGATTCAAAAGCTATTTTCTCCCAATGTATTGATACATATTTTATGCTGTTACGAACATAGAATCATCGAAACCATACTATTATGAAATACCTAAGTCCATTCTTAAAGGCAATTATTATTTCTTGCGTAACGGTAAGGTAATAAGTATGTATGCTCGTGACTGGACCTAATTACATTAAGAGAAAAATAAATAAGTAAATCCAACTAGCCTGTTCTTGATGGCAAAGCAAACTGGCTCCTTTCTATGTTTTCATCGTTTGCCAAGCAACAATGCGTTGTACCATTTAATTAATTTCTAAGCATTGGGCCTGGCATTTGAGCTGAGAATCCCGTAAAGGTCCTCCTGTGTGGTATAAAATTAATGCGTATACCTTTTAATGCAGTATTCTAGTTTAATTTGTAAGCGAGTTAATTATTTAATCAGCTTATTGCATTGAAATCATAAAAAAAACTAAGATAACGTAAAATAATCACGGTACTTTACTGTTATTCTGTAAGAGTAGTGTTAGTATTAGTATAAAACAGCATAATCAGCCTATAATGTTCTCACTGCTGGGACACAGACCTCATCTTGGTGAGAGGGTCGTAATCCACCACGCGGGCCCAGTGCGGGTTGATAGATGTCACTTATCTTTGGGTTCTGTTGGTTTCTTCACAATGTTTTCCATCACACGACTGCAGCCGACCGCGTGAAGTTGATATCATGACTGAACGATGTCGAACGTACAATTGCATGCAGTTGAATATATCGACTGCACGCGGTTTTATATATCGACTGCACGCGGTTGCTGCGAAGCAGTCCGTCTGATGGCAGCCTTAGTGATGAAATTATTTACACAAAGTAAAGCGCCTGGCTGAGTTCAAACTGAGTTCAACCCGACTTACGAGTCGTCGACTGGTAAGTCGCGGTCGTTATTCTATTAAAATGAATAACCATAGTATCAGTGGGAAAACTTAATTGTATACCATAACAGATCAGAAATGCCTTGACTTCGACATTATATGAAAATGATGATGCCTCACTGATATAGTTTGACGGAACAAGAAGAAACAAAAATATATAAAATACTCGAAATGTCCAAATTTTGGTGTAACATCTGACTGAATCTGACTTTCTAATTCGACTTTTTTAACTTGTAATACCAACTTTCAACACATTGTACCTATATGAAAATCAGATTCAATCGCAACATAAAACTCTGATTTCTGCATATACCTCATACCTATGAACAAACTACTGATATTTAAAACTTTCCTTATCCTGAAACGCAAGCGACGAGTCCAAAAAGCGAATATTCGCCAAATTACCGACCCGGCACGAACGAGGCCGCGGGACGACGATAGTCTTTGAATAAATTTACAAACGCTGCCATTTTTCATTTCCGCCAACTTGAATAATATCGTTTCTTGACTTTCTTCGACGTTGATTTAAAAAAAAGGTTTTTTCTTCATTAATGTATAAGATAATTGTCATGGGAAATCATCAAACATGATTCTAAAAGGGCCCAAATAGTCTTGTGTACCGTTTCTCGTAATGACATTAAAACTATCATCGATCCTGTGACAGATTTAGGACCGCTGAGCGGACTGTGTGGAGTAAATAGTCAAAAGGGAATAGTAAAATGAATTCTTATTGCTCATCAGCGTCGCCGTAACCCGTAACGAACTGCTTTTAGTTCGCCTGGTATAACATAACATTAATATAATTGCTTTAGCAAGCACTCAATTTGTTATGCCCTTGCGGGTTTTTTTAACAATTAGGTAGACACCTTCACATAAATTTGCGAACGGCGACGTAAACATTAGCTGTGTATTATGTTGTTGACGCCACTGGATTTTGCCGTCACCATTGGCATTGAAGTTATTAACCGACTTCTTCAAAAAGGAGGAGGTTCTCAATTCGTCTGTATGTTTTTTTTTTTTTTTGTATGTATGTTACGCGATTACTCCGCCAATTATGAAACGATTTTGATGTTTCTTTTTTTGTTTGGTAGGTCATGCTTCAGAGGTGGTCCCATATAAATTTTATTAATTTTACTTGTTTAGTTTTTGAGTTAGCTTCAATAATTACGTATTTTTCCCACTTTGCGTATGTAGATGATATTATTATCTTAGTTGAAATAGCAGATAACGGTATACGAAATTGTGTGGGGTAAGTACCACAACTAAAAAGTGAAAAATAAAAACTTTTTACCAAAAAAAAAACAACCGACTTCCAAAAAAAACACTTAAAGTGAAAAATAACTTTAATTTCGGAAGTCGGTGGCGAAAAACGAATATTGAAAAGCAAAGCTACCGACTTCCGAAATTAAAGGTATTTTTCACTTTTAGTGTTTTTTTGGAAGTCGGTTGTTTTTTTTTTTTCAATGTCAGAACAAGGATCTAAGCATGGTCAAAATTGTATAGGCTGACTGTACCTACATGTAAAAATTAAATAGGCTCAGGACTACTGTATCTACTCCCGGTAGGTATGACATGCTCATCAGATTAATGCTTAAATATGTTTCCTTACCATTAAGGAGGTATGCATAACCCAACACATATCGTATCCTATAACCTTGACCATGGCCAAATTACATTCATGAGCAAAATATTTCGCCATCTATAACCTCACACATACATAGCATACTAAGTTGATGGATGTTGGAACTGTTGGCAAGAATACAAGTTCATTCAATAAGATTTCTATTAGCTGATAGTCGTGTATTTCTATTTCATACAATGTTAATACATACATAGTTTGTGTAGGTGTAAGATAAAATATTGTTATTATGTATTTTCTTCTTTAAGCTCGCTTGCACCATACTACTCGCGGCCTCGGTGAGAACGAGACGGAGTGGGGTGACGGCTCTCAAGTCGAATAGTTTAGGTAATTGCTTTTTAAGTTGAAAATAAGGGAATTTAAAAAAAATACATAAAACATAAGACCTGCTTTATAATCAGTTCAGTTATTATGCAAAGTTTCATGATCTAATTTGAAGTATTTTTTTAATACCAGCGGTTTATAGTTCGGTTAGAGGTAACTATGGTTTTTTTTTTAATGTAATCTTGTTTTCGCCAAACATCAATCCTCAACTTTAACATAATATCTATTTCAAAATTAATGCTACAGTATTTTCGGCATAACGGAGGATCATGCTAAGCAATTTTAGGTAGGGTAGGGCCTTAAAGGCCCTGATCGACGAGCAAGTAACTCTCGCTGGTAAAGGCTCTTACATACTGGCGCGATGTCGCGCGACGCGACGCCGCCGCATTGTTCGGCGTGTAGTTTTCTCAGAAATTGTTTTGTTTAAATTCGCGTCGCGCGAGGAAACGCGCCAGTATGTAAGAGCCTTAAAGCTCGTCCGTGCTGCAAAACAGTGGTTTTAAATACCACCACGAGCGGCTCGCGGTTAGTCAAGCATGTTTGATTTTTCGCGCCAGGGTCGAGCACAACCGTGTGTTGTTCACCGACGACGGCGAACCGAGCCGGCAGTGTTTGCCGGCAGTTGGGTGCTTACCAGGGGCCTATTTAGGGGACCTATTGACAATGAGACAGATTTGTCAAAAAATACAAAATTGTCAAGACTCGATAGTTGCTGGTTATTGTATGACTAACTTCGGAGATTACAGGCGTGATGTTATTTTAAGTATACCTAATAAAAACTATAAAAAAAAACACATTTGTAAAATTGTTGGATAGTCGCCTGCCGGTTTTATAAATAAAAAAATTGGCCTCTGAACTGTCTGCACATTCAGATAAATAATGATAAAGGATACCAATTTTAATTTTATTTCATTTATATATAATTTTAAAATAAGTATTTATTTTTCATTTCAACAATGTTTAAACATAAATTCATCCAGATATGACATAATTGAAAATCAAGATAAGGCTGCGTTTCCACCAGAGATGTGCGATGCAAATGTGTCGTGCGAGGATGTCTAGCTGTGCTGTGAAAATGTGTGGGGGTTTCCACCAAAGCTGTGCGATGAAAATGTGCCTACGAGGATGTGTGCTGTGAAAATGCGCATTAATATGTGGTGCGAGGATGGATGGACTGGTTGGTACAGTATGCGCAAACCTCGCAACACATCCTTCTCAACACACATTCCTCGCAACACATCACTCGCACACATCCCTCGTACACATCCCTCGAACACATCCCTTGCTTGTTTTGTATGCGCAAAAATCTAGCTCTGCTGAGCCGTTTCCACCAGATCTGTGCTGACCGAGGCGAGGTAAATGAAGCCATTCTATTGGTTCTTTACAAACACATCCCTCGCTACGCATCCTCGCACATCTCTGGTGGAAACGCAGCTAATGCTTGGTTTTATTGTATTGTGTTTATGTCATTATCATATTTATTTTATCTACAATATCATCACATTTTATAAGACTTTTGTAGGTTTCACGTGTCATATATGTATGTAGTGAAATACGAAAGCAATTTTCCGACAGCATCTGCTGGGATTGTGCTGTGTTCTCCAAAACGTTTGATTCACATTTGAATTTCGTATATTGCCTTGCACTATACGTTTACAATCTCACCGAGACGTTCAATACATAGTTTAGAAGAAAATCAACTTTGAATTTTCATCTTCTTCTCCTCACGTGTCAGTTTGTACCGAGTAGGTACTGACATCATTGTACACATGAGTACAGTCGAAAAAATTGAATTCTGACCCACCATAAGCTTATTTTCTTACAGACATTCAAATACAATTAGGTCAACATTCGCGTAAACATACATTTCCTTGGTAACGACATTGTCATCTGCTATTTAATAACACAGAGAATTATCTGTTGCAGTCTCCATCTTTGTTAAGAGCTTTAAAAAATATATTATTTAACACCAATTTCTGAGTGACATTTTGTTCTGAGTTATAGTTAATTCCAAAGAGTTTGGATTCAAAATATGATTATTAATGCTTTATCTAAAATATTGTATATTGCAGTGATGAGAAAGGTTAAAATTGCATAGATCTCTTACTCGTATTGACATAGATTGCTTAATATTTAAAACGTCCTAAGTGCGGCATGCACTGTAAAGAAGGGAAATGTTTGTTATTTTGACGGTTTCAAACTCAACTCAGGATCATGATTTACTTAGCCTGGCTGTACATAGTGGCGTTATAAAAATAAAACTTCTATTGTGCCTCGTTCAATATCCTTGAATCATACACAAGTTAAACAAGTCTACACAGAAACTGAATTACTCACCGAAGTTCTCACTTGCTTTGTCGTATATCACCATACAAACAAACCATTTACGTAACACCCCATTGTCTCGACGTCTTTACCCTGCTTGCCCCACTAACCCATTTCATACAAACAAGTTATACATAAACCAACAAATGATGTAACTGACATTCAAAAATTTAACAAAGCAAATACCAGTGGTATTCGTTTTTGGTATTAGAATGGAATGACTCAGCTGTATCATCTCTCCTTGTGTTTTATCAATAGACTGATATTTACCTTTAAAATAGACTCTAAAATCGATTTAAAAAGCTACCGTGAGAATACCGGATTGTTGTACTATAACCAAAAAATTTAAGGTTTTTCATGTGACATTTACAAACACGCTCTCGAACCGCGTGTTTACAGAGAGAGGGGCCGAGTTCCAGCAGTGGAAATCATGATAGGCAGATTATATCAAACTAGTTAAAAAAACAAAAAAAAAATGTTTTTAAAGTAGTCGCTATTTTCTGATAATCACTACCTATTATAAAACAAGTCCTCCGCCGCGTATGTCTGTCTATCTGTCTGTTCGCGATAAATTCAAAAACTTCTGCACCGATTTTCATGCTTTTTCACCAATGGATAGAGTGGTTCTCGAGGAAGGTTTTAGTATAGAACATTATTTTTTGTTTATGCTAAACCCGAAAAGGGGTCATTGTACTCATAATTTTGAACAACTTTTTCTATGGGACCAACCTTGAAATCAGAAGATGAAGATTATAATGATTAAATTCGAAAACTATTTATTTTTGGTTGAGTACAGAGAAAGGTTAAAATAAAACGTATAGAGTCTGACCAACGAAAGCTGTCCACGAATTATTATCTGTTGAATATTTTACTTCACTTCTAAGTAACATTATTACATGTCTAATAATAATTATTATAATTATAAATAATGAAATACTGATGTAAGTATCGCATAATATGTCTTGAATAATAAATAGTATCGACTCCGTTTAAGCAGTGTATACCAAGCTCTTGATTTTTAAAATTTCCGCCTTTTTTCTTGGACAGCTTTCGTTGGTCACACTCTAGGAACGACGCTGCGCGCGCGCGAAAAGTGAGGTGGGCGGAAGCGGATGTTACCGACCACCGATGACACTGACAGCGGCGATGCAGAACGCTGAGGATTTGAATGTTGAGCCAGCGTTGCCCACCGCGAGGCACAGATGGCGCTAGCAGTCGCTTCTTAACAAATACAATAGACGGAGATATATTTAGTAACCTATTCCGCTTAACTATTCTTCAAAAGTCATAAAAAACCTTGTAAGAAATGGACACGTGGTTCACCTCTCAACGAGGCATCCTCAGGATGACGATTGACCAGTCACAAACCAGAACACGACGTGTTGCCACACCGAGCGCTGGACGTAGAGAACCAGTCCTGTGCAAGTTTTCAGACCCGCAGTTTGTAAGCTGTACCTACATTCCTGAAGAGACCAATGGTTTTCTTTAAAGAACTTACTAGAAGTCCTGAAAAAAATATGTGAATGTTGTCCAGTGGACTGAAAAATAACTGCAATAAGCACTTACTATCCCATTTCAAAACCTTATTTTATAAAACGAGCGAGCCTTACAGTAGTCGCATAAATATTATTATGTAACCTCTGACATCTTAGCTGATAGTACTAACGTCTCGGAAAATGGGTTGGTACCATCTGTCAGCCA
This sequence comes from Lithophane socia, assembly GCA_947522985.1. NCBI lineage: Eukaryota > Metazoa > Arthropoda > Insecta > Lepidoptera > Noctuidae > Lithophane > Lithophane socia. The sequence continues at coordinate 18,643,524 of OX383252.1, forward strand.
ACTCTAGCACCGCGCGCGCTCTTTGGTTAAATCAAAGAGCGCGCGCTTCCCCGGCATCCCGTTACACACTTCCGTCTCTTTTCACGAAGTCACTCGCACAGATTGGAGGAAAGCGAGAGGAAAGGTGTTACACTTCAAAAAACCTTGCGTTTCAGTGTGAGTCCTCTACTGTGCAGATAAAATGCAAATATAAAATAGATTTGCATTTTAACTGCACAAAAGAGCACAAAGTGCCAATAGTGTAAACGATCGAGTTTTGTTCTCACAGCGAATATTACTTTCTGTCTGCAATATTGCCCAATTCCGTTCAACAAACCTTTTTTTTTTTTTGAGGGTGGTAAATCATCCAATGACATCTCCCGCTCTGCATTAGCCACCCGATGACGCGGTTTGCAATTACTCTTTCAAAGAGCTTGCCCACCGCGTCGATCGTTCAACAACCCGAGGACTAGATTATTTTTATGAAATTCCTATGAATCTGTTGCTATGGTGACTTTAATTTTTATGAAAATTGTAATAGCTTTCATCATCATAATTGGAGATAAAACGTGACTGAAAAAACGACGGAAAGTAGTGTACTTTTGAACACAGAATGAATCATTCCAACGATGCCGTTTTTATGAGATGTTAATTTATAATCAACACAGTGATAGGATCAAGGAAATGTGCTTGTTCAAAATGTGATTGCCTATTGACTGTACACCTATATAGAATTATAAACAAATCCAATGGATCAACAGTAGCGCTCTCAATCATGGCCCACTATACCGTATCATACCGTAGGAAAGTGTCAGGCAAAAAATATTCTTTGTATTGAAAACTATGAGACTATGTCTACTAGACAGTTCCATCTCCGACCAACACAGTCGCTTGCCAACGATTTTTTTTTCGGTAGCTAAGATACCTAGTTCACTCAGTCTGAGTTTATATGTTTTTATAGCTCAGCTCCAGACGTATATTTTAGAACAAGCTGTAAAGTGAACTGCGCTACTCATTTTCTAGTGATTTGCTGCAGCGCTTCGCTAGCTGGCTGTAAAGCGCAGACAGCACCTTCGGGTAGATTCTCAAAATTCAGTTTTGACATGAGTGAATTTCATTTTAACCCAAGTTCGGAGATAATGTAAAATGCTACTTTATAAATATTAATTTCTTTATGTTGGGTTAGATTAATTAAAAACCATGAAACCTCTTTTGCGCAGAGGAGTGAAAAAGCTTTCTTCAGAAATTATGATTGCCTTTTTTATTAACCTAAGTTTATACAGGCTGTGAGCGACAGCCCTCCGCAGACTGATAGGATGAATTCAGCATAACATACTAGGACGATTGGTACATGAAATTATTTCAGGAACGTTATGGGAATCCAATAAACCTGATTTGTATTATTACCTCACGCGCAATGTATCGTTACCGTGGCAAAACCCGCGTAGCCGCACTCCCCGTGTCGAGGAGGCGCACTCGAGTATTTTACATCCAGTGCTGGTTTTTTTTATTTTAGCTGTTTTATTTATACAATGGAGTGCTGCATAAAGAGAATGTAATTTTACATTGAAATAAAGGAATAGTAACTGAGAAAACGATAAAAAAATGAAAAATTTCTAGAGAAAAATTCCGGTGGAAATTGCTTCAAAATAAGAAGCTGAATGCTGCTTGTATATTTAAAACCGTCTTCTTCGAAAAAGGAGGAGGTTCTCAATTCGTCTGTATGATTGTTTTTTTGTTTGTATTTTACGCGATTGTTCCACCAATTTATGAATCGATTTTGGCGATTCTTTTTTTGTTTGGTAGGCCATGCTTCCGAGGTGGTCCTATATAAATTTTATTAACTTTGCTTGCGTAGTTTTTGAGTTAGCTTCCATATAACGTACTAGTTGTGCCCCGCGGTTTCACCCGCGTAGGGCTCGATCCCGTGGGAACATAGGGATAAAATGTATACTATGTCCTATTCCAGGTCATGGTCTACCCGTGTGCCCTTCCTCTCCTCTCTAGAGTAGCGAACGTCGCGGCGGCGTGGCACAGGCGTCGAACGGTTCGCGTATTGCATTTTTATACTCGTGATAGCTTCGAAATTAAATGTCCGATTCGAATGAATTAAAAAGTATTTTACAGCTACATAAATACCCTTGATGTTAAAACAATTTATTTCAATAAGAATTAATATTATGTTGATGAAACTCCATCGCAAACAAAGCATTAATTTCGAACAACTTTGATTACCATAAAAAAGGTTATATGCTGTCGCGAACTTTTTTTTAGAACTTTTAAAGAAGAACAATTCCATCATACATGATATTTGCGTAACTTTAACCGTTTACGCAGCGCACGCAACGGAAGCTCTCAAAAAGGAATATTTTTTCCCGTTTTTGCATAATTTTTTATTTATGCTCTGCTCCGTCGGTCGTAGCGTGATGATAGATAACCTATTACCTTCCTCGATAAATGGACTATCCAACACAAAAAGATTTTTTCAATTCCAACCAGAAGTTCCTGAGATTAGCGCGTTCAAACAAACAAACAAACAAACTCTTCATCTTTATAATATTTATTATATTATTATTATTATATTATGTTTCATATTAATATTTATTATTTATTCTTTATTTCATTTTTCATACATATAAACTATATTTTTAAATATTAGAATAAAAAAATATATAAAACATTTAAAAATATAAAAAATTGTAGCCCACCGGTATCGGGAACAGGGTCCAAGCTACCGGGTCAGGGCCCCAGAGAGAGGAACCTCCTAAAAATGCAAGCCGTGACCAGGAGTACAGCTTTCTGAATCAAGCCCTTAATCCAGCTGCCCAACGAGAGGCTCCTTAGGTGTTGGTCGAGGCTCTTGGCAATTAAGCCATTGGCTGATACGACTATCGGCACAATGAACGCAGAGTCCACATCCCACATGTCGACAACCTCGTGAGCCAAGTCAAGATACTTGATTTGTTTATCTTTCTCGGTCTTCATGAGGTTCCCGTCATGCGGGACCGTTATGTCAATGATCATTGCGCGCCGCTCTGTTCGATCCACCACCACTATATCAGGCTTATTGGCAACAATAGTCCTGTCAGTGATGATGGATCGATCCCAGTACAATGTGATATTTCCATTTTCGAGAAGTGGGTCGGGCACGTACCTGTAGTACGGCACTTCCGATTCCACTAGGCTGTATTTCAGAGCAAGTTGGTGATGGATAATCCTGGCTACAAGGTTGTGTCTATGCAAGTACTCTCCGTTAGCTAGATGAGAACATCCGGAGATATTTAATTTGTCTGTCTGTGGTGTCTTGTTTATACCTTTTTAGTCGTAGTTGGGTTTTAGTTTTTATTACTTTAATTTTTTTTATCTTATTCTATTATGCGTTTTAGCATTCCCATCAAAAACAAATTGCACGCAATCAAAGTTTCAACAAGACATAAACGGGTCCAAACCGTAGTCTACGGGACACATCACAGACAGGGTAAAGAGGTCATGAATACGTTTGTAAAAAAGCTCTCATTCAGATTAAGTCCCCATCTGAATAATTCATACAATTTGACAGGAGTGCCACTTTACTGACATAATTTGAATCTAAAAACGTTGTATCCAGAAAAATCCCCGCGATCCTGAAAAGTGGGTTCTTGGGAGGCTTTTGAGGAAACTACATTACCATACATGGCTTATCTTGTGCCAACGAACAGAGCTTATTCGCGCTGCGTACAAAATTCACGGAGGAATAAGGATAAGTGCACACAATGGCTGTGGGATAAATATTTCCGCGTCACAACTGTGTAGACGGGGGGTTATGAGTGGGGTGACGGTGTGTTAAATTTTTGTGGGATAGTGTAGTTTTATATGACAAGGGGAGATCACACCATAGTTTTGTTTTTTAACGATTTACTTTCTTTTTCAAATTAGCATTGTTCTAATCTACGACTATCCAATCTAATTATAATGATAACAATAAGAAATTACTAACCAATCTATGATGTTTTACAACATATTTTAAGATAGCCCTTACCCTTTAACCGATTTCAAAAGGAGGAGGTTCTCAATTCGACGTTTTTTTTCGTTGTATGTTTGTTACGCGATTACTCCGCCAACTATGAATTGATTTGATGATTCTCTTTTTGTTTGGTAGGTCATGCTTCAGAGGTACCATATTCATTTATTATCACCCCAAATAGCACTGTCAAAATAGGTTTTGTAGGTTTAAGACGAGTTGTAAAAGGATCTTTTGACGCGTGCAAAAGTCGGACCCAACGGCGCCATCTTGTTTATTTGGAAATCTTATTTTGTAGACGACTATAGTTGTGAATAAACCATTTTAAACCACGGATTTTGGCTTGAAACGGTTTATTTACAGCTTTAAACCACGGATTTTATATAATCACGACAATACACTCTGAAAGGTTGACAACAACAACAACATTCTCTCTTACCCAGGCACCACACAACAAACAAGAGGACGCTTAAATCATAATATATTTATTTAATATTTACGATGATGTCAGAGTAACTGACGTATAAGGAACATAACTTTTATATCTTTGCCACATAGCACATAAAAAATGCGTGTAAAACCTCAAAGTTTTTACGAGCTATGTTGATAGCCAGCTCTTCGGGAAACCCCTTAATTCCGATAATTAACCGCATGTCGCACTTAATTAGGTACATGAGGTAGTTATGTTTAAGTGTTATAGATACCTACAATTGCAAGGCATTACCTTCCTACAGGACATATATTTTTGATGTCAGTTTAAAAATTACATTTTTGTTTGAATGTTATATGACGAGTTTAAACATTTCGATTCATCTATGTTTTCAGTTGTTTTTCTTTATGGCAGTCTTTTTGTTATTCTTTACAATTTTTTTTCCCTGCCCGTTTGTAAACTTCTTAAGTGCTCATGTTTTTGTTAATTAAGTAGACTGACTTTTTATTTGACGAAGCCTGATTTTTTGCCTCTCCAATCTCTGGAAAAAAGACAGTATCAAATATTATACAACAAAACCATGGTTGTTGCCAAACAAATTATATAGCATAACATAACATCACTCCTATAATCCCCGAAGGGTTAGGCAGTGAAGAAAATAAAAGTCCTGTTTAAATAAAAATCGTTGTCAGCTTTGTTCTTAAAGCTACTGCAGTAGCTTGATAGACAGCTAGCTCCCTCTGGGATAGCATGAAGGTGTAATGCGCGCTGGGTGTATGTAATACGTTTCTAGCTGAATAATTTTTTAAACTCCATGCAATACTGTTTAAATAAGCTACAATACAATACAGTGCAATGGCAACGATTATGTATGTATTTTTCATTCACAAAATCATAATTATTTTCTATAATTCAATATCACTAAATTAAATTAAATTTACTTGAATTACAGTAAATATTTTTTTGAATTTTCTTTTACACATGCAGTAGAACTTCAATCTTTGTTCTGTGAATGAGTCACCCTCCTTGTAACCCCCCCCCCCCTCCTCCCCGCCTTATCTCGGCGTTCTCGCCCTCGAGCAATGCGACTTGCGACGCGAACTGCAACCGTGCCGCGTCACCGGCTTCCATCCGTCGCTACGCAAGTATCTTCACGGTGCCTTGTGGCATGCTCTACACTACATTTGAGAGTTACTACTTCCCTGTGTTACCGTGATGCCGTCCACGATAGTATCGTCTCGTTAGAAATTATAGAACCGCACGTTCAGGTTAAGGTTATCAAACTTTGCTTGTTGCTCCTACCATTTTGCTCCTCATACAGCCACTTAACAAAGCCTAGCTAAAATACATTCTTCAGAGTTCGGTAAACAGGTTATAAAAAACTTTTACTGTATACCTTGTATAGTATTATTGTAGATAAAGATACCCGTATTTCAGAACAACTTTAAGTCGATGCGCGAAGCGATGAAACTTGTCGCACGGAGGGAATTACGCACTTGCCAACTTTTATGAAAGGACAGGTCTCTTTATCCGGGTTGCGTATTGCCAAACTGTATATTACCACAGACACAGGTTGCTCTGTGCTCGCAGGTAGTTTGCTTTAATGAATGAATAGTACATACCAGCACAGACAATGTTTGTGTTGAAATACACTTTGTTTTAGAATATTAGAGCAAAATACATACGACTACAGACAGCCACAATGACTTGTTAGTGTACTGCGGTACGTAGAATGGCATTGATAGTTCTTAGCATAATACATGCGACTACAGACAATAGGATATCTCTCTTACTCTTCTGTGATGCGCTCGATGCACTCATTTCCCAACAACACTCCGGCGCCGCTGTTCCCTTCGCCAGTAACCGTGACCTAGTTACGCAGTTCAAACGTGTCAAAATCGTGAAAAACGTGTCGTTATCAGTCCATTATTAATATTTACGATAATTTGCATATTTTAGCTACTTTTGTATTGCATTATGATTGAAGACAACCTAAATTATTATAGTATTATGTTTTAAGACTTTTTTCGTAGTACATTGTGTGAAATTCAGTATCCTACAAAGCAATTTTGTGGTGCAAACTGCTAGGATTAGAAAATAATTCACCTTGTGAACAGAATAACTGTTTTATATGATTTCTGTAAATTTACTAACACTACCTGGATCATAAAGCGAAATCCTACTGTTAAACGACTGGAATTTTTGAATCGATATCTAGCAGCGGAATATGTCGCGAGTCAGTTTAATTGAACAACTGCGGTTTCCTCCTTTGGTTTCGCGGCAGAGGTGTGCTACCTGCCTAAGATTATTACAGAATTTTGTTAGTATAACTCAATGCGAAAAAAAGTTTTTAGTTTTTTCAACCTGAAATTGAAAGAAAGAAAAAGTGGTTATTGGCATTACAGCAAATAAAACACTTGCGCGCGGAAAGTGGCCCCTTATCTGAGCTGGCCCTCTGCAGGTTAAAACTATTAATGACAGAAAACAATGCTTTTAATGCCAAAAGAACCTCAGCTTAGCAGAAAGTCATATGACAACAGAAATAAGGTCACTACCTGACGCCGATTTTCAGCCCACGAGTGTCATACGCTACAATAATAAACACATAGGCAACTGCTGTAGTGGAAGTAATAATTTGGCAGAAGAAAGACCTCTTCCTATACAGAAAATGAATAAACTTTGATTACTATGCTTCACAAATGTTTTTTCTCGCAAATTAATTGTCAAGTGGAGATTTTCACACAGCTTTCTTGCTTCTTCACTAGTCCAGTGCCATTTCAAGAGTTGCATTTGTTCATTTTATATTTAGAATTTTGAAATTCTGAAGTTTTACCAAAAAACTACGGAAAAAATTATTTCATAGTTCTCCAGCACCCAAATTTCGTAACACACTTATGATCACAATCCAAAGGATTCTGAAGGACATTGCTAATCCATTGCTTCATAATGTTTGAAAGATTCTTCTGCTCAGCAACGTAGATGGAAGAAAGAAAATACGTTTATTTGCGGTAAGCATGATGCAAAGAAAGAATAACTGTTTATTCTTTCTTTGTGTACACGAAAAAAACAATTTGGACGCAATTAATATTGTTGAATTGTCAAAATGAAAGGCATTGCCATTGTAAGTGTGTATTATACACCAGCGGGCTACCGGAAGTGCCTGCTTATAAAAAAAACATTCCTTTCCACCTTACAATATCCCCTTTAAAACTCGAAACTCCTAGACTCTGCATAAACTGATAGACGGCCACCTCCCCAGACGGTACTTACACCACCAACCATTTATAAACCGCTTATAAACAGTAAAACACAAGTATATCCCCTAGTTTATTCAAGACAGGGTATAAAACGTGGAAATTATCCGCCATTTTATTTTGTTACGCTGGTTTCACACTTATGTCCCAATGTTGGGGCCAACGCCACTCGTCTTCTTGTTGGTCGATAAAGTATTTAGCAACAGGCCAAAGGTTGGGGCCAATGCTATTTTCTCGATCTACAAGTTGGGGCCAACGTGTAGTGCCGCTAGACGTTTACAGCGTCCATGGTTATACTGCAATGTAGATATTGTTTACTGTGACAGTAAGGAAGCATTGCCTTGCAGCATAATGTTTTGACAGTAAGGAAGCATTGCCTTGCAGCATAATGTTTACTGTGACAGTAAGGAAGCATTGCCTTGCAGCATAATGTTTTGACGGAAATATGTTTTTGACATTATAAGGAGGCTCTGTCATTGACAGCTCTGAAATAAACAGGGATGTACACAGAGAGATAATACAAATAGGCCAAGGGCAGGACGTACTTGTTCTGGGAGTTTTGTGCATCTTGTCAAATAATTTTATTACAGCGGCAGTGTTTCATAAAGAAATCTCTCTGCGATTATTATTAGCCAAGATTTATGTCAAAAACAAACTGTTATTTTAACTAGGTTTGTTATAATTATAATAGCTGTGTTATTTCGATAAGTGAAAAGGGTGAAGGAAAACATCGTAAGGAAACCGGCATGCCTGAGAGATATTTCTTGACGACATGTGAAGCCAAGTCAGAGGCGTTTGGGCGGGAAGCAGTCACCTCCTTCTGCGAAGCAGTAATGCTCGCGAAGGAGGAGGCGGGACGCGTGAGGGAGAGGCAAAGTTTGCGCCCCTCACGCCCCTAACCACCGCCGTTGGAGACGCCCTGGGCGTCGGGAATACCAGGCGGATTCCCGGCCACCATAGGCGCGGGCTTGCGGACGGCGAGCAATGGGTAGCTCGCCGCCCGATTAGGACCAGGCCCGGGTCGACGGCGCGTCGTGTTCCACGCGCGCCTCAAAGAGATGTCAGCACAATTTGCGGGGTCCGCTAGGACCGATGCCTGCCAGGGTTGCGGGTTAGTCCGAAAGGGATACCGGGACCTTGGCAACAGGCAACTGAAGGAACACGGGTGGGTTTTAGTCAGTAAAAGTCTGACACGCCCTTCCGCTCCGCCCAGAGCGGGAGAAGTCATTAGATGATTTCCAACCCTTGGGCGGCTTTAAAACTCTGACACCAGGTTAGTAAGTAGTACTAATCACACGAAAAGAAGATTTCGATAGGGTCTAATCTAGACTAGATTTATTTAAGACTGCTATAAGTAATCATCATCTTACCAGCCTTTTCCCAACCATGTTGGGGTCGGCTTCTAGTCTGACCGGACACAGCTAAATAGGCACCAGTATTTTTCATGGAGCGACTGCCTATTTGACCTCAACAAACCAATTAATGTGTTCTACAAACAATTTTTTCAAATTTTCGTTTAACCCTGACCTCATATCACCAACAGATAATAAATGAATAAAACATCAGAAGGCCAATTCTAGTAGGTACACGTTCACGTTCAAGTCGCAATCTGTCAAACTTGTTGCAAACAAAAATGTTGGTAAATAATTTTTAATCAAGTTTGATTTGTACAGTTCTATCTTTATTTTACATTTATTATACAATATCCTTTTAATGTTACTGCCCCTCAGCTAATTGCAGCCGTGAGCTCCTTTCGAAGTGGCTCCGCCGGCGGCCTCGACGGCCTGACTCCCCAGCACTTAAAAGACCTACTGAGCTCAGGCGCCGGGGAATGTGGTGAGTCGCTTTTGAAGGAGCTTGCGGCTCTAATTAACCTGATGCTCAACGGCGGTGTGAATGATGCCGTCGTCGATGTCTTGTACGGTGCCAACCTATGTGCCCTGCGCAAGAAGGACGGTGGCATCCGTCCCATCGCCGTTGGGTGCACCTACAGGCGTACGGCAGCCAAAATATGCTGCAAATTGTATGGCGAAATCCTAACCAACAAGTTCCAGCCCCTACAGCTTGGCTTTGGATCCAAAGGGGGCTGTGAGGCTGCCGTACACGCCCTTTCAAGCTTTTTAAATGCCAGTAAAGGTGAGGTCATCCTCAAGGTTGACGTTAAGAACGCCTTCAACTCCGTTAACAGGGACACTTTGTTGGCCGAAGTAAAAAAGGAGCTACCAGAAATTTACGGTTTTATGTGGCAGTGCTACAGGCACCCTTCAAAATTATTATATAAAGACAACGTTTTGGAATCGGCAGTCGGATGCCAACAAGGTGATCCTCTCGGGCCAGTTATTTTCAGCTTGGCTATCCATCCTATAATACAACAACTAAATTCAAAATTTAATGTGTGGTATTTAGACGATGGTACACTAGGAGGTGACGTGGACACCGTTCTAAAAGATCTACAATTCCTAAAGCAGCAGTTCCAATCCATCGGCCTTGACCTAAACAACTCCAAATGTGAAATTTACCTTTGTGACGACACCGACAGACAATCGACCATACAGAAATTTAATTCAATAGCCCCGAATATCAAAGTTTTGGAAAAAAGTTCACTGCACCTCCTAGGTTCCCCAATCCTAGAAGATAGTTTTTCACCATTTGTCGAGGCAAAAATTGAACATTTTAACGATATTTCGGACAGACTCTCTAAAATTAATCTAAATTCGGCATTCACCATTATCAGACATTGCTGTTTCGGTCCAAATTTTATGTATTTTCTCCGCTCTTCCTCTTTATGGAAGCAGTCCAACCTTTTAGACAAAATCGATCATATTATTCGAAACACTTTAACATCCATTTTAAATGTGGCACTGGACGACCGCGCATGGCTTCAAGCCACACTACCCATTCGTTTTGGTGGGCTCGGCGTCCGCAAAATTTCCAGTGTAAGCCTATCGGCGTTCCTGTCCTCGGTCCACGAATGGGAGTCGGGCCTCTGGCTTCAGGCGCTACCGTCACCCAACATATGTACTATGCTGGGTGACACCACATTCCGGCTCGCTACATGTTTGCGTCTGGGCGCTCCTTGCGGAGCTCCACATCGTTGTCAATGCGGTGAAGGAGTCGACTGCCTCGGACACCACGGCCTATCCTGCAGCAAGAGCGCTGGTCGGATGGCACGGCACGCCAGCATTAATGACATTATCCGTCGGGCTCTTGTCACCGCCGGGGTGCCAGCTGTGTTAGAACCCAACGGCTTGGCACGCGACGATGGGAAGAGGCCAGACGGAATGACCATAATGCCCTGGAAGTTGGGTAGACCTTTGGTGTGGGACGCAACCTGTATCGACACCCTCGCGCCATCCCATCTTCCTAGCACGGCAGGCTGTGCTGGGACAGCTGCTTCAGGAGCAGAAAACCTCAAACGGCGCAAATATAACAACCTTATTGGGAGCTATATGTTTGAGCCGTTTGGGGTTGAAACACTAGGGCCGTGGGGTCCGAGTGCTCATCGAGTATTTCGGGACATCGCTAAGCGATTGGTCGACTCTTCACGTGACCAGAGGGCTGGCCTATTTTTAGCCCAACGAATCAGCATTGCCATTCAACGTGGCAATGCTGCCAGCCTTTTGGGCACCTTTCCCATTGACAGCGATGCGGACGAATTCTTTGATGCTCAATGAGCCCCTCCCCTTTATTTTTTCTTTTTAATTTGTTATATATGTTGGTAAATTGATTCTATTTTTAACCGACTTCTTCAAAAAGGAGGACGTTCTCAATTCGTCTGTTTTTTTTTTTTTCTGTGTATGTTACGCGATTACTCCGCCAATTATGAATCGATTATGCTTCAGAGGTGGTCCCATATAAATTTTATTAATTTTGCTAGCGCAGTTTTTGAGTTAGCTTCAATAATTACGTAATTTTCCCACTTTGCGCATGTAGACGATATCTTAGTCTTCATTTACATAGCAGATAACGGTATACGAATTTGTGTGGGGTAGGTACCACAACTAAAAAGTGAAAAATAAAAACTTATTACAAAAAAAAAAACCGACTTCACAAAAAAACACAAAAAATGTGAAAAATAACTTTTATTTCGGAAGTCGGTGGCAAAAAACGAAAATTGAAAAGCAAAGACAGGTTGTTTTTTTTTTTGTAAAAAGTTTTTATTGACTGACAGGGAATGAGATGTGAATGCAAACTTTCTTATAAACGGGGGGTTGCCACTCTGCTTCATCAAAAAGCTATCTTCAAAAAAAATAACAAGTTCATTACTTCAAGCTATTTTCCTCCTCAGTCAATGAATGTATCAACGGAACTATTTAATTTTTAAGTATACTACAATATCGCATTGGGTCTAGCCTGTAAGGATATTTGTATGTTTGGAGTGAATAAATAAATCAAATTAATTATTACTTACAATTTCAAATAATATATTATAACCGTTAACGTTAATACGTAAATACATATTAACAGTTCACTAGGTTATCTGGGGCCAATATTTTTGTTTTTGCTGTGCTATATTTACTAGAAATACAGGCCTTCTTTGTTTTAGGTTTACTTGTGAAAATTCTCATCGATGCATGTCTTCCACCCTGAAGTGAACGGAGGCAGTTGACAACCTTTTACAGACAAAAACCATTCTAACCAAACGTGTTTTTAATTTTGACAGGCAGAGTGCCCACGAATACATCCTCATCACTACAGAGCCTACTCTTACTGTCACTAAAATAATAATAATAATATAATAAATAATAAAATCTTTATTACGTAAAAGGAGCTGTAGTAAATACAATAAAACAGTTACACTTATAAATATAAACACTGGTACACTACAATGGATGGTTTGGGTACTGTCCTCTTAGATAGGCTACATAATAGCCTGTAGTAAAGAGAAACAGTGCCGTGTCCCTCAAGAGTATAGAAATTAGCTAGTGTTTTTAAGTAACAATTTTAATAACTACATCAGAATGAAAATAGCAAAAATGCGTTAAAGTATATGTATCAGATGTGAGTAGGTGTGTTTATGAGTAGTGTGTGTGTGTGATGTGTGTTTATGTGTAGTGTGTGTGTATGATGGTGTGTGCATGTGATGGTGTGTGTGTGTGATGGTGTGCGTGTGTGTGATAGGGTGTGTGTGGGTAGTGAGGGTAAGTACGTGATGCGTGTATTTTATGATACTGTAAGAAGAAATGATTCTGTTTCATCATACGTCTTATCTTGTAGGAACGAGCGAACTGCTGATTTGCATTCATGATCTGATAAACAATATATTGAGATATTAGCGTTAATTTTGTTGTACATGAAAGGGCCAAGGTAAAAGAAAAACTTTTTCGTAAAGGAATAACGGGCTTGCGGAAGGGAACAAATTAAGTCTTTACGACGTTTTTTAAGTTTAACGTAGGGAGTTATGTGATGTTGAAGCAAAATTGCATGGAAAATAAACAGTTGGCGTACGGTAAGAACATTGCAGTCTTTATATAATTGAGTGGTGGAAAATAAAATTGGTCGAAATGTTGCAATCTTTAGTATTGATCTGTGTGCGATTTCCAATGGAAGTATTGTGGTTTTGGAAGCCCCGCCCCAGCAAGAAATGCAGTAAGATATTAGTGACTGACAAAGTGCGTAGTAGACATTGCGGATAATAAATTGGTTAGCTACAAGTCTAAGGGTCTTGAAAATATATATCAACTTACGCACTCTGCTCGTCAAAGCTTCCACGTGTGCTTTAAAATTTAGATTGCTGTCTAAAATGATACCTAAATATCTTATATTATTCACAGCTTCTATATGAGCGCAGTTACAATTTTGTGCAGTTTGAGAACGACATGTGTGAGCTGTGAGTTTTAAATGGTTTTTTGGTTGAGATGTTGTGCTAATAGAAAAAGTGATGAATTTAGTTTTGCTTGTGTTGAGTGTTAGGGTGTGAGTCAGAAGCCAGTCAAGGGTGGAGTTGAGTCCACTTTGTGTTTTAATTTGAAGTTCTGACCAGGAGTCAGCAGAGAAGGTTATTGCCGTATCATCTGCGTATGTAACAATATTACAATTAGGGATACTTAGGTTGCAAAGGTCATTTATAAAGACGAGAAAAAGTGTTGGACCAATAATGCTCCTTTGTGGTACCCCATATTCAATAGGAAGCTCGTCACTTACATGGTTTCCTATTTTAACCACTTGCGTTCGACCAGTGAGGTAACTTTGGAAAAATTGAAGTTGTGGGCCTCTGACACCTATTTTTTCGAGTTTTTGTAAAAGGGTGTTAATGGGAACGGTATCAAATGCTTTCGCGAGGTCAAGAAACACTGTAAGTACTTTTTTATTGTTATTAAGGTTTGAAACAATAAAAGTAGTCAATTGGTGTACAGCATCAGAGGTGGACTTTTTTAAGCGAAAACCGTATTGATTTGGGGAGATAAGATTAAAGTGCTCTAAATAATCTCTCAGCCTGTTATTAATGAGGCGTTCTAATACTTTGGAAAGAGCGCTTAATACTGCAATTGGCCGATAGTTGTTTACCAATTTCCCATCGCCACCCTTGAAAATAGGGTGAATAACTGCCCTTTTTAATGAAGTGGGAAAGACGGAGGTCTGAAATGATAGGTTAAATATATGGCATAAAATTGGTGCCAGAGTACCTGAGTATCTTTTCAAGATGGTAGACGAAATTCCGTCCCAGCCAGTCGCTGCACTAGATCTTAAAGAATTGAGAGTTTTCAGAATCTCATCGTTGTCAGTTGCTTCGAGGACAAAGGAAGACAGGCTGGTAGGAGTCTGTGACGAGGTCGTTTGTGATGGTCGCACTGAAGTTCTATTTATCCTGTCTGCGAGCTCCCTGCCGATGTTAACGAAAAAATCATTTACTTTGTTACAGGAATCTATTGGAGAGTGTGAATGAAGTAGTAGTTGTGTAGATGAGTGTCTTGATTTAGTGGTGTAAGTTATGTTTTTTATGGTGGTCCAGAGCACCTTGGTATTTTGTCCTGCTTTTTTTAGTTGTTCACTATCGTACTGCCTTTTAGCTTTTTTTAGGAGTTTAGTGCAGAAGTTTCTGTAACGTTTATAGGTCATTAGGAGGATATCGTTGTTTGGTGACAATTTAAGCTTTTTATTAAGTGCGTCTCTGTTGCGGATGCATCTCAACAAGCCTGGAGTTATTGAGTATCCTTTTTCTCGCCGGCTGTTTTGAAGTAGTTGAGTTCTCCGATATTGCTTTTGACATTATGTTTACTAGGTTATCTGTGGCAGCGTTAGGGTCGTTTATAGATATAATAGGGGTAAAATCTAGCTGCTCGAATGATTTGTCTAGGCTTTCAAAATTTATTTTAGTTACTGTGTAGTAATCTTTTGTACGCGCTTTATTATTTTGGATGCATGCTAATGATGAGTAGTGGTCTGTTATTGTAGACTCAAAAATGAGAGTGGTTGCGGGATAGTTTGTTCGCATAAAAGTATGGTCGAGACAGCTGTTACCTCTTGTCGGTAAAGTATGAGCAGGGAGAAACCCATGAAACGCGAGACAATTTAGGTAGTTCTGGGAGCGAATATCCAAGGGTGACCCAATATCAATATTTATGTCGCCAGTGAAAACAACGGATTTAAATTCTCTTAGTGTTGGAAGTATGTCATTTAGCGCATGTAAAAAGCTGTCTATATTATCAGTAGACGGTGAACGGTAAACGCATAGAACTGCAGTATCAATTGTGGTTTTGATAATTAACCCAGATGCTGAGTTGTTAAAGTCTGGTTCTTCTACGGTAGGGTTAAGAAATGACTTTGTGTAAACTACCACACCGTCACTCTGGTTAATATGTTTCGTAGTTTTGTGAGTCGTGTAACTATCTAATTCAGGAATTTGTTGATTTCCCACGCAAGGTAACCAGCATTCTGAAAGTACTAAAAGATCGCAGTCAAAAGGAAGGAGGTTTAAAAATGCTTGCAAGCTTAAAAAGTTACAATTTATTGACCTAATGTTCTGGCTAAACATTTTTAGGTAGTTGGTTGAGTTACCTAAAAATTGGTTTACTTGTTCTGGTGGGCAGATATGCGATTCAGATACCGATGCTTCATCGACGTTATTTAATAACGTTAAAATGTTATCAGTCATTGTGTTAGATTTACGTTAAGGGTTAAATATTTGACTATGGTAAGGATAACGATCGATTTTAGCATAGGCCTGAATAGCAAGTTCTTTAAAATTACGTGTGTGACATATTGAATGGAGTGTGAGTGAGCTGAGTGTGATCTGTACTGGTATGTGTAGTATGACGTGTGTTGTATGTATGATGTTTGAGTATGGTAGTGTGAGTGTGAGTTAACAGTATTTAACATAAGAAAAGTATACATGCTATAGTTACTAATATGAGGAAATGCTATGAAAATTACAAAAGGTACAAAAAATAAGTTAAATTTAATACGTGCTGAAGTTATTAGTCATGCATTATTAGGTTGCGACATTTGTAGCAGTTGTTGCTCATTTTTGACCAGTATGTATTGACTGTCGGCATTTTTCTTCAACATGACACGTCCATTTGACGTCCAGCAATAGGTATATCCATTCTGCTTGGCGAAGTTTCTAGTAGTATAAAAAAGCTTTTTTGTTAAGGATGTGAGCTGTTCAGCAATGTAGATTGGGGCACTAGGTCCTTCAAAGCCTAAATGAGTAGAATTAATTTTATTGTTTGAGTTTTTTGTATTATATTGCTTGGCTGCTGATAAAAAGTTACTTTTTTGCAGTGTGTTTGAGAATTCGATACTGATGTTCGAAGTTTTGTTTTCTCTTTTAGAAGGTAGTCTCGAGACGTCACGGATGTCCGAAAGGTGAATGTTAGTGTCCAGTTCTTTGGACAAATGTTGAACCAAGGTGTATAGAGAGTTCTTTGTTTCTTGCGGACGCTTAGGTACGTTACGTATCTCGATGCAAGTCTTTACACAGTTGCGATCTATATTGTCGAGTTTTTCTTCAAGGGAAAATAGCTTCTTAGCCATCTCGGTGCGCTCTAATTCGAGGTTAACAATTTTGGTCTCTAAAGAGGTTAATTCGGTCGATATTGCTGTCATAGACCTTTCAATATCCTTATTTGTTTCTTCTATTTTTGTGTAATGCGATTTAATTTCCAAGATATGCTTTTCGAATGTGTCCATGCGGGAGTTTTGAGAACGTACTAAATCGTTAATCAATTCCTTAAGGTCCGATTTAATATCGTTTTTTAGGTCCAATAATTTGTCTTCAAATCCTTCCCTGTGGTAACCATCATTAGACGGGCGGCGACGCTTAGCTCTCTGGGTGATATTTATAGGGCTGACATCTAACAATAAGCCTTCTTCTACGTACAGTTTTTGTAAATCAGACTCGGACCGTGATGCAGTAGCAAGTTCCACAGGAGATTTCGGCGGCGTTTTAAACATATTTGAGACCTTTTTTTTGTTTAGAAAAAATATAAAAAGTGACAAAAATTCTTGTTAACACTACTGTTTCAAAAATAAAAATACAAAAGTTGATGTAGGATGCTGGAATCGAACTCGATACTTCACGTGTATATCTAACGTGGAACCGATAGGAATGCCTCGACGCCAACTGGACTCTATGAGTTATGTCGCAAATTGGTAATCACTAGATACAAGTGAATTAAAGTTGAACGTTAACGACCGTGTCCTTTGTTTATAGAGGTCATTCACTTTGCACGACACCGGTCACTTTTTAAAATGTTTTTGACAATAACTCGAGTATTTGTTTGAGCACAGGTATAGTTTATGCACTGTTTTGTAGGTATTAGCATAGGTCACATAGATATACGACCCTTTCAACAAAAACTACACTATTTACTATTAATTTAGAATAAAAATACCGGAGCACTCAAAAACACGTCCGCTCGCGACAAAGGTTGGGGAGGGGGGGACGATGAGATTCTGAAAACTCTCAATTCTTTAAGATCTAGTGCAGCGACTGGCTGGGACGGAATTTCGTCTACCATCTTGAAAAGATACTCAGGTACTCTGGCACCAATTTTATGCCATATATTTAACCTATCATTTCAGACCTCCGTCTTTCCCACTTCATTAAAAAGGGCAGTTATTCACCCTATTTTCAAGGGTGGCGATGGGAAATTGGTAAACAACTATCGGCCAATTGCAGTATTAAGCGCTCTTTCCAAAGTATTAGAACGCCTCATTAATAACAGGCTGAGAGATTATTTAGAGCACTTTAATCTTATCTCCCCAAATCAATACGGTTTTCGCTTAAAAAAGTCCACCTCTGATGCTGTACACCAATTGACTACTTTTATTGTTTCAAACCTTAATAACAATAAAAAAGTACTTACAGTGTTTCTTGACCTCGCGAAAGCATTTGATACCGTTCCCATTAACACCCTTTTACAAAAACTCGAAAAAATAGGTGTCAGAGGCCCACAACTTCAATTTTTCCAAAGTTACCTCACTGGTCGAACGCAAGTGGTTAAAATAGGAAACCATGTAAGTGACGAGCTTCCTATTGAATATGGGGTACCACAAAGGAGCATTATTGGTCCAACACTTTTTCTCGTCTTTATAAATGACCTTTGCAACCTAAGTATCCCTAATTGTAATATTGTTACATACGCAGATGATACGGCAATAACCTTCTCTGCTGACTCCTGGTCAGAACTTCAAATTAAAACACAAAGTGGACTCAACTCCACCCTTGACTGGCTTCTGACTCACACCCTAACACTCAACACAAGCAAAACTAAATTCATCACTTTTTCTATTAGCACAACATCTCAACCAAAAAACCATTTAAAACTCACAGCTCACACATGTCGTTCTCAAACTGCACAAAATTGTAACTGCGCTCATATAGAAGCTGTGAATAATATAAGATATTTAGGTATCATTTTAGACAGCAATCTAAATTTTAAAGCACACGTGGAAGCTTTGACGAGCAGAGTGCGTAAGTTGATATATATTTTCAAGACCCTTAGACTTGTAGCTAACCAATTTATTATCCGCAATGTCTACTACGCACTTTGTCAGTCACTAATATCTTACTGCATTTCTTGCTGGGGCGGGGCTTCCAAAACCACAATACTTCCATTGGAAATCGCACACAGATCAATACTAAAGATTGCAACATTTCGACCAATTTTATTTTCCACCACTCAATTATATAAAGACTGCAATGTTCTTACCGTACGCCAACTGTTTATTTTCCATGCAATTTTGCTTCAACATCACATAACTCCCTACGTTAAACTTAAAAAACGTCGTAAAGACTTAATTTGTTCCCTTCCGCAATCCCGTTATTCCTTTACGAAAAAGTTTTTCTTTTACCTTGGCCCTTTCATGTACAACAAAATTAACGCTAATATCTCAATATATTGTTTATCAGATCATGAATGCAAATCAGCAGTTCGCTCGTTCCTACAAGATAAGACGTATGATGAAACAGAATCATTTCTTCTTACAGTATCATAAAATACACGCATCACGTACTTACCCTCACTACCCACACACACCCTATCACACACACGCACACCATCACACACACACACCATCACATGCACACACCATCATACACACACACTACACATAAACACACATCACACACACACACTACTCATAAACACACCTACTCACATCTGATACATATACTTTAACGCATTTTTGCTATTTTCATTCTGATGTAGTTATTAAAATTGTTACTTAAAAACACTAGCTAATTTCTATACTCTTGAGGGACACGGCACTGTTTCTCTTTACTACAGGCTATTATGTAGCCTATCTAAGAGGACAGTACCCAAACCATCCATTGTAGTGTACCAGTGTTTATATTTATAAGTGTAACTGTTTTATTGTATTTACTACAGCTCCTTTTACGTAATAAAGATTTTATTATTTATTATTTTTATTATTTAAATCACCTGAACACTCCACAGCGTGTATTAGGCTCGCATATAAATCTAATTTGGGTATATTTTCTTACATTTCAAAAGTTTCCACGTTGGAAATGAAAAGAAGATGGAGTGCGTCAGCGCCTTGTCATCGCGAAAAGTTGGGAGTATCATGTGAAACAAATGGGTTTGCTTTGGTTTATGTTGTCTAAAGATTTATTCCTGTGACGTATTGGTTGTTCTTTTTTGGAATAATCTACATTTTTTTTTGAATAAGTTTTATCATTCAAATAATGCAATGGGTCGTAGTGACCTATTGCATAATTTGAATGATCCTACTATTAATGAAATAAAGCTATAGGTCACTAAGATAATTTTGTCTTTACTTTATTTAACAAGTTTATGTAAATAGGTTTAATTTGTTTTTATCAGTTGTTACGGTTCGTCAGAAGCCCGAAAGTCAATCTTACTAAGGTGTGGAGGTCAGATAGGCAGTCGCTCCATGTAAAATACTGGTATTCAGCTGTATCCGGTCAGACAGGAAACCGACCCCACCATAGTTGGGGCAAGGCTAGGCAGATGATGGTGAAGTAATTAAGTATAATAATTATACTTAATTACGACTTTGTGTCTATATTGCTATCCTGACTACGTATTGACTGATTTAGCTTGTATTGGTTTACCTATTGACATAATTACTAATCATCTCCAATTATCATAACAACTAATCACTGGTGCGTAATATGATGCGACTCGTGAGACCAAGAACGGCGCAAACGCAATTAATATAATTAGCCCTGCGAGAAACCTAAAACCTTGTCAATACATAGACATAATTGTTTTGGTAGGTATAGTGTTTTAACTCCATTTGTATATTGGATCCAACAAATTGTAATACCTCATTTACTTACCATTACACTATCTGTATCCGAAATTGACCACAAGCTTGTGTTCATTTATCTATACATTAGCAATTAGAGTGGGTGTGCTATAGGTACCTACACCTCTGCCGAACTCTCCGGGCATGATGTTTTGTATAGAACCAAACTAAATTATAAAAATCATAATCAAATCATATCGACATCATACATATCATCAAAACATCATATTGATCATATTAACGTTACACGTGCCAACTCGTGAAAAGAATTCTAAATTCCTTTCGAGAAACAGAAACAACATTTACATTTTTTGTCTTTCTTTTTTAATTTGATCAAAATAGAACTCCCTAAATATTTTTATTTTTAGCCTTTTTGCTGGTTACCGTTTGCTCAATCAATATCACAAAAAAAAAAAAAAATCTATAAAATCATAATCAAAAGTCATTTTGTAAAACTAGGCTGCTGATTGCACTTTGCGACCGTCAAAATTATGGACATATGGCAGTCCCCCAAAAAGTCCGGCCTTCACCACACATAGGTAAATGAAGCAAAAGGAGTATGTTAGGATCGTAAAAATCGTATGAGTTTAATCATATCACAGTTATCTGTCAAATAATTAAACTATTTTGCCTCCAATAGGACCCATCCTAAAACTGAAACAAAATCGCCAAAAACGCCATTAACCATCGATTTTTGCCGGAAGCTTGGCATCGTAATGTGCTGCTCATATGTAGCTACAATACATCTTGCTTTGTCCCATTCAATGTGTAGACGACGAAACGAGGCTGGCATACTGATGTGTTACTTTTAAAATTTATTGCTGCAACCCCTTACTTGAGGTTGTGGTGATGTCGATAGAAAATTTGTACTTAGAGAATGTCATCGTGGTTAAGTAGTAGTAATATCAGCCGCACAGGTCGATCCATCTGGTTAAACTACGCTTGTCCGAGTGGTCCGTGGGTAGGTGACCATCTTTACATACCGAGACTCATCTGTGCCTCGGAAAGCACATTAAGCTGTTGGTCAGAAGCCGGAAAGTCTGACAACCAGTTTTTCCAGTGTTACCTACTGGGTTTTGGAGGTCAGATAGGCAGTCGATCAATGTAAACTACTGGTATTCAGCTACATCCGGTTAGACTGGAAGCCGATCCCAACATAGTTGGGAAAAGGCTAGGGAGATTGATTTAATAGAATGTCTTAGGATTCATTGGCATTGCATCACAGTACAAGGATTTGATTTTAATTGTATGTGCTCTATAAAGTTTATTGTTGGAACAAACCTTATAAACCTATAGGTATATAATAATCACCACACTTAGCAGACCTTAGTGACAGTATTTTTGTTGATATTTGTAAAGACTCGGCAATCCATTTAACATAACCTCCCGAGTCACTTATTAAACACCCTTGAGTAATGAAGCACACAAAATGGAACCACACAATACACATAACGTTGTAAATCAACATAAAGTTACAGAAAACGTTTAAGAAAATTCCCTGTTCAATAAACATTGAGTAAAGCGTTTTGTCGCCGGCTCCCCGCCTATAAAGAATCATTAATGTCCGCATTTTATATCGAACTGTCTGCTGAAAGATTCAATTACTACACTTTCAACGCTTAGTATTGACTACTATTTTTGTATCTTTACTAAATACATTTTAAATTGTGTGAAAGTACAACATTTTGAGTGGAAAAAATAGAAGATAGTTGTAGTGAATGATGTTTTATGTCTTGAGAACTAGTGTGTTTTATAAGATGTAACTATGTGCAAAAGGTTTTCTTCAGGGTTCTTATTGAATATCAGTATTGTTGTTAACCTTAAAAAGGTCGGCCTTAAAAGGCTGGGACAGACTGAATGCCGAAGTTGGAGTACAGGGTGTTGTGTCCAGCAGTGGACTGCGATAGGCTGAGTTGATTGTACTGCAAAATGAACAAATAACCAATCAAATTTTGATACTCAATAGAGCCGGTATACAGTAATGCTGTTTGCCCGTAAAAGCATATGCTGTTACCATTCACCTAGCTCCCATAATTGTGGCGAAATCATGATGACGACTCTGGTTATTGGACTGACGAGAACTTGGTTGGTATATTCGTATGACCCTCCCACTGCGCTATTGGTCCTGCTCACATCATATAAAGAGTATTTAGATTATTCATTGGGATTACCTGCACACATGAGGACCTAATGGAGGCTTCAGAAAACAGCATTCGCGAAACTGAATTTTGGGCAAACATATATAATATTATATTTTGTATATTACATATTTTTAATTTAGTAGGTATAAGAAGTTTACCCAATGTAAATAAAACTAATGAAGTAGTTCCCCACCACTTTTTATCTTTTTTTCCATCGACACGCTACTAGAAGATAGGGATCGCCAAGAATACTACCACGTTTCTAGTCATATTTTAAAAGACTGCAGTCCGTCTGTTAGTACAAGCTAGCCACCCCCTGAATGCTCTAGGGGCAGCTGTGATTAATCTGTTAAATACATTGTTCGCTTGCACTAAAGAAAAATGGCGGCCATTAACTCTGCTCGCGTAAGTTAAGAGGCGATTTAAAAGTAATGTGGTTTGATTAACGATGTGATTTGCCTGTGCTTTTCATGTTTATAATTCTAACAGTTGTAGGTAAATCTAGATTTAAAATGTTTAATTACATATTATGTTATTAAAATGGAAACGGTTTTTTTATACGTCTGCATGCAACACCATGAGCTTTTATATTTCGATTTTGGAGTTAAAGTTGAAATATCTCATCCTATACAGGCGTATCTAGTAGCATAAATCTGAGAACACAATTATTTACACCGGAAAACTATGACCTAAATGAAGTTTCAAATTAGAAAACGTACATACGTTCACGGCCATCGAGATATAAGTACGTACGTTAGTACTTATATCTCGATGTTCACGGCTAATTAATGTTTTATTATCCACTAAGTTCACCCCTCCCTGCTGAAACTCTTACCATATCTTCATACTTTTCTCCACAATAGTTTTACCTACTCCATGAAATTGCATCGCATTTGAAGCTCAATACTCCACCATACTCCTACTCCTCCACGTCAGTTCTTTCCATTGTACTGCTCCTCTTCACTGCAGCACCCTCAGCCGTCCCCACATTATTGTTCGGTTCACCGGTATACTACTCGAACATTCGTTAGCTGTATAGCAGACATCAATATTGTGGTGTCCTATATAGGTGGGAAATAAAGCGATGGTATGCGATAAGACGCGATGTAAATGGCTCCCACAAACAGGCGCGATTTAGCGGGCGCGACAAGGGTTGCACTGCTTGTCTAGCCCGCGATGACATTTCAACAGTATTATCTCACTCACAAATACTGAAATTGTATCTTTCGTTAAATGCAGGATGTGTGAGCTCGCTGTCAGTATGGATACTATTTCATTCACAGTTTTGCGCGAGATTTAACTCGTGAACTGTGTAATATTTTCCATCGCATCGAGTAGCTCTGTTGCATTCGATTCTCACGCCAGACGTTGAACAAACTTCTATTGAAACTTATTGTGTCAAATAACAAAAATGTGGAATGCAATTTTATTGTCAGTCGCACAATAAATTGTGTTGTACTTCATAGATGGTCCAGTTGGATACGGACAGTTGTATTTATAAAAGGTTGCTGGTATTCTGTTATAAAATATACTTTGAAACATTTTGTAACGAGAAAAATATTAATAACAGAATGCCGAAGAGTATGACTCAGTCACTTATTCATCTACATTCCTCACTATCAGGTACACTCACCCTTAATGTACAGAAACAATTATTAAACCCAAAAAAAAATTAAGGTTTATTGAAAATAGGATGAATTGAATAGCACTTTCTGAAAATGGAAAAAGTTTTACTTTCTAAAGTATTCACAGGTTCTTCATTCGTATTCAGGAATAACACAACACAACATCACGCCTGTATTCTCCGAAGGGTTGCGCAGAGGTGCACCTATAATACACCCACATTTCGCCAGTTACCTACGTTTAAGTCCCATGTAATAGGGGGCGAGACTATAGCCATCAAACGGGTATAAATCCAGACTCCGGGCTGCCACTGAGAAATTCCAGATGGAAAAACCCAATAACACTTTGTCTTTTTTTAAACCAGGAATAGTCAAAACATTAAAGTAGCTATATAAATACCCCAATTAATAGTTCATACTAATCCCATAATAACAAATACACATCCATAACAAACTCAAAATGGCGTCCGCCCCAAAGGTAACCGCACTACCACAGCCGATGACGTGTGACCCTTTACGAAATAGAGCTAATAGTCTGCAACGCAATCACGCTTGCTTTTGAAGTCTGTCTGGCTTTCATGATTGTGGGTTGCATTTGCAGTCGGGTTTGAACCTTACTTTGTAATTATATCGGCTGGGGAGTGCGTTTTAGTCGTGATTTGCCATACGGATCACACCGGTAAGAAAGTAGCCATGTCGGTATTATTTAAGATATTGCCTACAGTCAAAGTTTGACTATAGGCAATATCTTAAATAATACAAACCAACCAACCGAACCCATTTTTTCATTTTTAGGGTTCCGTGTGTCCGAATGAAAAAACGGAACCCTTATAGGATCTCTCGGTTCTGGCTGGATGTCTGTCCGTCTGTTACAGCCAATCCTGCTCCGAATCTACCTGTCCAATTTAGTTGTATGAATTTCTGTGACCCAAACACGGACGTATAACGAAAATAAATAATTTTTGGTTATGGGGGTCACTTTTCGAGGGCAATTTTTTTTTTAAATTCTTCAAACTTTCCCTTTTTATAAATATCAAATGACAGGGCTTGTTATGAACCGCCGTTGGAGACGCCCTGGGCGTCGGGAATCCCAGGCGGATTCCCGGCCACCATAGGCGCGGGCTTGCGGACGGCGAGCAATGGGTAGCTCGCCGTCCGATTAGGACCAGGCCCGGGTCGATGGCGCGTCGTGTTCCACGCGCGCCTCAAAGAGATGTCAGCACAATTGGCGGGGTCCGCTAGGACCGATGCCTGCCAGGGTTGCGGGTTAGTCCGAAAGGGATACCGGGACCTTGGCAACAGGCAACTGAAGGAACACGGGTGGGTTTTAGTCAGTAAAAGTCTGACATGCCCTTCCGCTCCGCCCAGAGCGGGAGAAGTAATTGGATGATTTCCCACCCACAAAAAAAAAAAAGGGCTTGTTATGAAGATCTCAAATGTATGCTTAAAGATATTAGATTTATTTAGGAAAATTGATGAAAATTGAACATTACCTCCGAAACTACTAAACTTAAAATTTTGAAAGTCTATGGTCTTAAAATATGTAACATGGTTAGTCTCCCCATATTGTGCGCACAAACATACATTTGCAGTTGAAATGTATGGGAGAACATGTTTTTCAACTACAATGATAAGTTTGTCCTTGGGATAAATCCATTGTGCGTGGTCCGACACGCTCTTGGCTGGTTTTTTTCTTCCTTTCTTTTTTTTACAAAGAAAAATAAAATATAAAGCTACTCCACGATTTGATCGATTTTTATGAAATCTTGGCTAAACGACTAGCAGTCGCTTTGAACTAAACAGCACCCTAATTGCATAATACACGATCTATCAAATTTGGAATCAGTTTCAAACTAATGTCTAATCCATTGCTTCATAAGTTCGAAAAATAATTCTGCTCAACAACGTAAATAACGCAATTAATGTTGTTGAACTGTCAAAATTAAACAAATTAGTCGTAATCGGTTACGAAAATAAGTTTAGCAATCAGATAGCTGATTTCCTCCTACTCTGTATGAAAATCAACCAAAACATAGTCATTTATTTATCATTTATAATGGAATGGAAATTGTGTCATTTGTCCGGCTGTCATTTGGGGATCTTTGACAGTCGTTACAAGTCGTCAGAAGCACGAAAGTCTGACAACCAGTCTAACCAAGGGGTATCGTATTACCCAGTTACTGGGTTGTGGAGGTCAGATAGGCAGTCGCTCCATGTAAAATACTGGTATTCAGCTGCATCCGGTTAGACAGGAAGCCGTCCCCAACATAGTTGGGAAAAGGCTAGGCAGATTGATTGATTTTGAATGGAATGGAAAAAATCTTTCAAAATAATACATCAACCCTTGTAACCGCAGCTGCAAAACACGGAATATTCTATGAAACTCATCGCCTAAAAATCAAGTAACAAAAAAACTAAAACCCAACTACGACTTAAAAGGTATAAACAAGACACCACAGACAGACAAATTAAAAATCCGGACTCACACGTGTTAGGGCATAAATCGAACAGATTACGTGTGACTCCGGATTTTTAATTTGTCTGTCGGTGGTGTCTTGTTTATACCTTTTAAGTCGTAGTTGAGTTTTAGTTTTTGTTACTTGATTTTTTTTTTAATTCTTTTGGGGTTACAATATATATATTTTTGAAATGTGCTCATTAAGCCCTTTCATTTGATACCCAACATGGTACGATTAAACCATATTTTTTTTTAAGTTCCTCACTTTATGTCCTCTAGAGGGCGCCATTTTTAATTTAATGTGACTTCACATAGCCTATAACCAGCGGACAATCACGACGCTTCTAACGATACCTCATTTGTCAAATTGTGATAAGTGGTTTGGAAGATAGGAGGGAACAGATGAACATACATACATACATATATACATACATACATTCATACCTTTTTTCTTCGCCGTAGTCGGGTAATAAAAGCAAATTACCGTTAACGCTCGCGAGAGAACTGAAACCCATATTTATTTAAGCTGCTTTCCCGGGTATAATTGTGTGCCAGACATGTCTTACGTCTAGACTAAGGCCGCCTCCAATTACGTAACACGGCTTGGCTTGCGTCGCCTAAAACGCGATCCGCTTTGGGAACCACAGAGGAGTATAAATGGAATTCTCACGCGAATATTCCTGAGTTTAAGAGCATGCCATGGTTTGGACAATTTTCATTTTGTTACAATAACTGCGGACATTTTTAATTATATCTGTTCTGTGTGATTGAAAATCTTAATGGTATTATTTGTGGTTCACATTAGATGTGAACCACAAATAATACCATTAAGATTCTTGTTTTAATTATATTGCATGTATTTACTATTTTTGTACGCCCTAGAGGCAAAACATAGCGCCCTATCACCAAATAAGAACTTAATAATGTACCTATGTTTTACAATTAAATAAATGAATCTGAATCAACTTGGAGACGTCACATTATACCTATCCGAGCAGATTAAACAAGCAGATTATTTTCCATAGAAAGACGTAAATTAATAAAGAAAAATTAACATCATTATTCTTTAAATTGACATATAGTACGGTTTGTACCGATGCGTCTACCGCCAAACTAGTGCGTCATGTGGGTACACGAATGAAAAGGACATACTATTTCAAAATTTTTATCACAGATTCAGTTCAACAGGTGAAAAAATAATGCATTTTGTAGGTTTATTTGTTTTTTGAAAAAGCCATTTATAACACAGGGTATGAAAATGCATGTGAATAATAAATAGCAAGAGTGCTGCGCTCTTCGATTTAGTACGTTTTTTACCCGACTACGGCGAAGAAAAAGGAGGGTTATGATTTTGACCGGTATGTATGTATGTATGTATGTATGTATGTATGTATGTATGTATGTATGTTCATCTGTTCCCTCCTATCTTCCAAACCACTTATCACAATTTGACAAATGAGGTATCGTTAGAAGCGTCGTGATTGTCCGCTGGTTATAGGCTATGTGAAGTCACATTAAATTAAAAATGGCGCCCTCTAGAGGACATAAAGTGAGGAACTTAAAAAAAAATATGGTTTAATCGTACCATGTTGGGTATCAAATGAAAGGGTTTAATGAGCACATTTCAAAAATATATATATTATAACCCCAAAAGAATTAAAAAAAAAATCAAGTAACAAAAACTAAAACCCAACTACGACTTAAAAGATATAAACAAGGCACCACAGACAGACAAATTAAAAATCCGGAGTCACACGTAATCTGTTCGATGTATGCCCTAACACGTGTGACTCCGGATTTTTAATTTGTCTGTCTGTGGTGCCTTGTTTATATCTTTTAAGTCGTAGTTGGGTTTTAGTTTTTGTTACTTGATTTTTTTCATTTGTTACGTTAAATTAGCTTTTTAGTTGTTGGTTTGGTTTTGATTTCACGTTATCGTCGACTGTTTCTATATGCATTGGTATATTTTTGTCTATGGTAATGGGTAATGGCTCGTCAATTTAGTTACTAAGTAAACTTGACTGATCAGAAAAGTATTCAATTATGCCATTATTAGGCTTAGACGTTCTCAACCATCCTTTCACCATTGTTTCTACCATTGATCGACTAACCAAGCAACAAATTCTGTCTCTAATTTCTGGGCTAACGCGTTCTCATAATTAATCCTTTCATAAATTAATAGTAGGGAATGGTACATTTTTAGGCGTACTCGTTGTGCCATTTTGACTTGATCCATGTGGCGTTTCGTTGTTTTGTCCAGGAGGAATGTACATAAATAGTCTTCTCCAAACATTAACAATTACGAAAAGATGACATGAACAAATGGAAACGAAACTAAATACTATTTTTAAATTTTAAAAATAGTATTTAGTTTCGTTTCCATTTAAATACAAATGTTTACTAATACTCAGTACCTACTATTACAATATTCTTATGTAAATAGTTTAATACATTCAGCATTGAATCCGCACTCAGCATACATTTCTCTGCTTAAAGTAATAAATAAATAAATCATCAAAACTAACACCGCTTTCCCAGAAAAGCCACAGCGCTTATAAGCCAAAGCCATATCGACAACATCTTTATAATATTAATCTCCATACTCTTTTATATACAAGTCAATTTCACAAAAACATCTCCGACGTCTCCATTCAAAGGAAAACGGTTTTATTGCAATGTTTTTACATAAACCTCACATAAAAACTAATTTATTGCCGTTAGAAGAAAGTATCAAACATGCTTGTGTGAAACAATTTAGGTATATCTGTTGTTTTTGAGAGTAGGACAAACAAGCGGTACATATACGCTAAATGGACTATTTTTGAGTCCAGACTGAGAATAATGTTAGGATTCAACTAGAAAGTATTTTCAAGCCTATTCCAATTTATAACAGCAAATTCTTACAAAAACACAAAAGTTTTAGTTTTTTTGTAATTTTAATCCTCTGGGATCGAAAACGACTATTTAACCCTGTAGATAGATACCCTAATGTGGGTACACCTCTGCCCAAGCATTGGGGGGAACAAGGCTTTATGTTATGTTATGTATCTGTTAATTAATTTGTGTGTATTTAAAGACCAATAAAGGCAACATAAATCGCATCTCCGTTCCACGCGATGATAGCTTGTAACTAGAATTTCTAGCGATAATCGCTTTTACACTGACAATACTGGTATTCAGTTGCATCCGGTTAGACTGGAAGCCGACCCCAACATAGTTGGGAAAAGGCGAGGCAGAAGAAGAAGAAGAAGAATCGCTTTTACACTGACTTTTGATTACAGCAATAGGGGACATTAGTTTTGAGATTCCACAATAAAATCTGTATCTCTGGTTTCATTTTACAGACCATTGTGGAGGTGTAAATGGTTGTCAACTAGCTTTTGCCCGCGGCTTCGTCTGCGTTGATATCGGTAAATATACCACGGGAACGTATTACCTACCGGGATTAAAAGTACCCTATGTGTTAATTCGGCAACTATCTCAATACCTTTCAGCCAAATCCGTAGAGGCGTTTTTGCGCTAATCCGGAACATACACCAACGGATAAAAATTTGTTTCAGTGCTACAATTTTGAAGATTTTCTCGGAATATTATATAGAGAAGTGTTGTTTAAATTGCATTAACAAGAAGTATTTAACGGAATTTCAAAATTCGTGACTGTTTTTGTTTTGAAAAGACAAAACTATGTATTATAGAGCAGGCTGAATACACACAGAAAATAAAACAAAACAAAATTCATTCTATTTTAAACTTGTTCAAACTACATCCCTAAAACGTATCAAAACTTTCAGACGTATTATAGCGCGTGGCAGCACTACCTCTCACACCTACCGCAAGTCTGTAACAGCCTTATCATAAACTCCTCCTTGTATCCGCCCGTGTTTCCGCAGTTTTCGCTCGATATGACTCCCATTCTCCGAAACAATGGACTTTCGCCTATAAATAAGATACATTACAGTACATAACACAGTTTTCTTAATAAATAAATAACTAGCTATTATGAAGAATTCGGCTGATGGTTTCAGAGAAATTATTTTGAAAGGAAGTTTTGGTAATACATATAGAAATCTTCTTATGCAAAGATTATTCGCGTTATATTTGTAATGAATATGATACATAAAGTTTTTTTTTTTAGTGTTTTTATGAACGCAAACAACGTAAAAGCCGCACTGGGACCACGTGGTTGATTACAGCCCACTCCCTCTGGATTTCCTCTAGCGGCTGCCATATTCAATTTAATGTGACGTCACATAGCCTATTACAAACAGACGATCAAGACGTTTCCAAAGATACCTCATTTGTCAAATTGTGATGATGAGTAGTTTAGACGATATGAGAGAACAGACATAAATATATACCGGTTAAAATCATAACCCTTCTTTTTGTTTCGCCGTAGTCGGGTAAAAATATTTCGCGTTCCTAATATAATCCTCAGAGGTACCTCATTGGGATTCCTCCCCGATTGTCGGAAACTCGTAACGTAAAGATCCGCTAAAGTTAAATTAGGGCCACTTGTTACTGTCACCAGGCTTATCTGAGCACCGTTTGTTTTTCGATAACACCATCCAATGACGAGATAAAAATAATTTGCGGACCCTGGAGTGAAAAGTTTAATTAATTTTGTAGGCGAACCGTTTGGGCGGGATTGATTGGGGAAACTTGACCTTTTGCGTAAAGGACTTAACGTTTATAGTGGGTGTTGACCTAAATTCGGGGGAACACTGTGTAGGGGACTGCTTGTTACTGTAACGATTGCCTACTGAGTTTGATACAGCAGTGTGGTCATAGCTCGAAACGTTGGTAAACGGCAGATATTCCAATATTTATTTATTTTTTTCAGGCCCCACCGGTGCCATGCTCGACCCCCTTCGGGCAAGTTCGTCAGCTGCATCATTGCCCAGCGAGCCGCTGCGTCCTTTGATCCATTGAATGGTTATCGGAATAGGACGTTTTGCTAAAGTGTCGTTTTGCTAAAGTGTCGTATTGATAATAGGTCGTTCAGCTAATAGGACCATTTGCTTTTAGGACGTTTTGATACGGAGGGATATTATTGAGGCTACCCACCTGGTTAAGGCGCTGGTGACACTCGTGTATCAGCCCAGAGTCAACAGTGTGGCTGTTTAGCGCTTGCAGAACAGCCATACTGTCTGAGAGTATATAGTACCTCAAGGTGTAATAGGCAGGTGGTCACCACTTAATGCTATTTTCTTTATTGAATAGATTCCACATAAAATAGCCATTAAATAATACTAAATTGACTTAAAAAATAAACATTTAATGTAACGTCCCAATTACCTTACGGTAAAACAATTTGCTAGCCAGCATTTCCTTTCCAGAAACTATTACAGCAGACTTTTGTCTTTCACCCAAAATTGTATGTTGATCGGGGGATGAATAAACATGTGTCGGCAGTTTATCATCACGTGTGAGTCGTAAAATTGGGGACGAGAGGGTTACGGTGAGATAAGCCGACGATCTGTCACCGGAATATTATCGTATCTGCGGCCTGACGCTGCTTTTCGTTTATAGGATCAGGTTGGAGTACCTACCTACTTAGATGTTTTTCTCGCTTTTTCTTTGAGGGGATCAGATTTTATTTCTATTACACAAAAATAATAAAAAACGGGGCGAGTGGGACATTTTAATCTAAGGGGCAAAATCCAAGGGGCGAGCGGGGCCTACGTTATGGTTATCTATTGGTTATTACCTACCAAACCGCAACATGGGTTCTTCAAAACGTCTAATGGCATTGTGGAGCTAAACTTGACGCCTAAAGGAGGGATTGGAAATCAAAATTAGGATTTGATAGGAAATCAAAATTAACGTAATGGCTACTGCAACAGGACTATCTACAAACAGAATCCTTACATAAGTACGTCGCCTAACTACCTACATATATCTCCATTCACACACAACACCTGTGTGTTTGTATGTGTGTGTGGGGGGGGGGGGGCACATACACACATCACGCATTAAATACTTACTTAATTTAGCTTATTATGTTCAATAGCTCAGGTAGATCGCCACAGTCCACTATTAAACTTATAGCATCACATTTTAAGTTCAATCACTGTCTCTCGAGAGGTTACCTAGTTTGAGAGGCAGGGTTTTCCATATTGTGTACAGATTTCGGTTCCTAGATTTGTATAAATTGTATTTTGTTACTACCAAAGCTCATTTAAATTGTCCACTGTCTATTTCTACAGTATCCAATTAATTTAATACTATATTCTCTATCTTAAAGTCAAAAAATTGTAAACTTTAAGTACAGTTATCTGTATTTTTGGAAATAAAGATATTTATTTATTGGTCCATAATAGCTCAGAACCGAGTTGAATGGAAAAAGGAAAGGGAGGCCTTTGCTCTGCAGTGGCACAATACGGGCTTTTTTTCTTTCTTTTTCATGTGGTTTAACATGGTTTCAAAGTTGTTATGAGGCCCATGGGCATCTGACTTGGCTTCACGTGCCGTCGAGAAATATTTCTCAGGCATGCTCGGGTCGATGGCGCGTCGTGTTCCTCGCGCGCCTCAAAGAGATGTCAGCACAACTGTCGGGGTCCGCTAGGATCGATGCCTGCCAGGGTTGCGGGAAAGTCCGAAAGGGATACCGGGATCTTGGCAACAGGCAACTGAAGGAACACGGGTGGGTTTTAGTCAGTAAAAGTCTGGCATGTCCTTCCACTCCGACCAGAGAGGGAGAAGTCATTGGATGATACTCCACTCTAAAAAAAAAAAAAAAATGGGCATGCCGGTTTCCTCATGATGTGTTCCTTCATCGTTTTTGAAGCAAGTAATAATTATTATACAATACGCACATGAATCTGAAAAGGCAGAGGTGCGTGTGTGCGACCATAACTTGACAGTCCGACAGTCGCACGACTAAACTTAGAGGCTAAAAAAGGATGATTAATTTATTCAGGCTTCATATTTCATCAGTTTACATTCAAGAAAAATATTGTAGGATATTAATTTTTCTTCTTTACCCACTAGTCGGATTGAAGAGTGGGTAAATGTATTAGCTTTGATTATCAAACATATTAAATTCTTTCATTTTAATCAATCTTTCACAATGACTTATGATTATGGTTGAAAGTTATGATGGTATGTACGAATTTGTTGCTGAATATAATTAAATTACTTCCATCTTCAAAGCCGAGACCATATAAATTTATTCGTATTTGGTCGTTTAGTAAAAAACGGGATTAAAAGATTATATCATTGATAAAAAAGATCCAAGAATGATCGATTATTTGCTCGAACATGTGTATACATACATAAATAAAATAACACATATACGCAAGATCTTAAATAAGGGGTGGCTCACGACATGTCTGCCATTTCTCATGGCGTGCAAATATCTTAGGTAGATACAATTATTATTATCGAACTTTTTAACTTGTATACACAGTTTGTCAAACTTATATTCAATCATTTCCAATATCCAATTATTTATGATTTATTTACTTTGAAATCCAATATTACAAATTACATTATTATCAATAACAATTTACACCACTTATAATATGCATTAAAATACTTATAATTTAGGCATATTTAAGTTCTCCACTACTACATGACCTTAACTACTGCAATGTTAGTTATATGTATTTATCTATAATAATCACCATAAATTCTGTAATACTTTAATATGCTTTTTGTGCCAAAAACAATTTAATTGTTTGTTTAAACTTAGGTATAGTTTGCTCTTTCCAACTTTTGGGCAATTTGTTGTAGATATTTGGTGCCATGCAAAAAACACTTTTGCGCACAAGTGCCGTTTTTGAAGTATGTACACATAGTTTGCTATCATCACGTCTATTCTTGTCTGCCATACGAGGAAACAAATGTGGATTTGTTTTTACGAACATTGCTATTTCAAATATATAAAGTGAAGGTAATGTTAATATATGATATTTAGTGAAATAATTTTTACAGCTATCGGTAGTTTTGAGATTAAACATAGATCGTATGCAGCACTTTTGTCTTTTAAATATGATATCCCTATCGGTTGAGTTACCCCAGAAGATAACACCATATCTAATGACGGATTCAACTAAACCATAGTTAATAGCGCTTCTATGTTTAGAGTACGTGATAATTTATGTAATGCATATGCACCACTACTTATTCTTTTGGCTAGAGCCTCAATATGCGCTTTCCAATTTAAAATCAAAGACTAGGATCTCTTGTCATTAGACCAATTACTCATTAAATCTCAAAAGGCGAGCCGTCTGAAATAAGTAAGTGCTTCCTAATTCTGATTAAACTTAAACGTTAAATTAATTAACATTTTCCTGAAACTTTCAGCTTAAAAGCTAGCCAAGATTAAGTAATTAAGTTTAACTAAATAAGTCTTATGAGTGACGAATAGTAAATTAGGATGTTGAAGACTGTTAGCTGACTAAAGTGTCAGTCGCTGTTGATCTTACAGCTCCAAGTTAGGGAATTGACACGTACTGACACAGATTAATTAGGCACACTAATTTCATTGGTTTACGGGCTTGAGTGTAGTTGAAAGCGTTTAAGAACTTGAGATTCTGAGAAATGACGACAGCGCAATGGATAGTTACGTTCTTTAGATTCTCACTAGAGCCTTTAAATGAATGGGTTTTCAGTTAAAAACTCAAACCATTCATTTTAAGCAAATTAATTAGGCAAAGGCACTTTTAAATTGTCAAGGGTCAAGGGTCATCAAGGGTGGGCCAGTCAGAAAGATGAAGCCAGTTGTCTATTCGAAAGCGTATGTAGAAAGTTCTTAAGGAGAAGAACGGGCAATAAACTCCAAAAGTTAAAACATGGTAGAATTTTATTCGGAATATCAGAATATAAAAGGGATTATTGTACCAAATTAATGATAACAACTCATTGAAACTTCGCTATATCAATGACGACATAATAAACAAAACGTGGCAACAATAAACACATTTATTCATCACAATTTTTATTATGAAACTTATATGAAAACACGAAAATAATTCATACACGCAAGCGGCTCCACGGACAAAAACAGGCTCAAACATAAATCGAGAGGGAAAATCATTTTTATGACGCGTAAAAAGTCTCTATCGAACAATTTCGCCCTTACTTTTCTATGAAATAAACGAGTACAATTTAATTCCAAATAAATTTATCTGCGCACCACTTTTTGCCGCGGTTTCGGGCTGTGTGGGCGTCTATTTTTTGGTATCCAATCTGTTGAAATAAATAATGGCTTGACTTAGCCTCATGTTTTAGTGGTTCGCGGACCTGCTTTTGAAGCATTGTGTTGCGGGTTCAAAACCTGGCAAATAGGTACCTACCAATTAAAACTTGTTCAATATTAACTGTCTCTTTTCTAAGTTTTCTCAAAGACAGTTACAAATTAAAAAGAAGTAGATAACTTGTTAATCACCAACACTTAGTAGCAAGCATTTTTATCAAATCAATTCTTGTTTCAAATGAGATGAGGCATTTTCAGTAAGAAAAACTTCAATCAGTTATTAGCAATCAATAAGTATAAGTTTGTGAAATTATTTGCTAAGCAAATTATTAGGACAACAAACTTAAATTAATCGTATATTCAAAAACTGTCATTCTCTGACAGTTTTATTAAAAGCTAAAACACGACAAATTGACGTAGCGTGTCAATTTGTTGAAAAATTCCCTTGCTGTACTTATATATTATCTAATTACCTACAACTTGTTTTGTGAAAGAAAAAGCACCTACCGATAAACACATAAGTACATAAATTATGAATGCGTAAGTGGTTTAACTTCGCTCGCATGAATTATTTCCTCACGATCCCAGTGGCACTACATATTTCTTCACGATAAAATGCTGGCATGTCTCTCTTGTAGCCGCGAGGAATCTGTTTGTATTATGTTTCACAGAAATTCACTTTCATTCTCTTGTTTGTAGACTAAATGAGCGGATTAGGTACTAGAGTATATGTTATATTTTACGAGTAGGTAACCGTTTTGTTGCCATTGTCTGTGCGTTTAAAAGGTCTCCCCTTTTCTGGTTCGTTAGCATTGTATTGTGGGTGTACACAACGTTTTCAAGTTTTTCTTGGTGTTATAATGCCTATAAATTGATCCAATCCAAGCAGACTACGTTTAAAGGCAATTTGACATGTTTTAACTATACTTTACTTAGTTAATTGATTCAGACGTGACTTTGCGGAAAACCACTATAAGATACAATAAACGTAGATATATAACCTTTCCGCGTCTGCGTTCAGCCTTCGGTGTGGCAACACGACGTGTTCTGGTTTGCAACTGGTCAATCGTAATCCTGAGGATGCTGCGTTGAGAGGTGAAACACGTGTCGATTTCTTACAGGGTTTATATGACTCTTGAGGAATAGTTAAGCGGAATAGGTAACTTCATATATCTACGTCTATTGTATCTTATACTTAATTTTTATTCATGATTAAAATGCCTCAGAAAAGCGGCCATTAATAGGTATTATTAGGTAGGCAATTAATGTCATTCATACGTGTGTACAACGGTATGTACTATAAACTGTAAAACAAAACCCTATTTAGAATATGCGGCAAACATGGAGGATACTCTCAACGAACTGTTACTAAGCCGACCCCGTTTGTCTTTTTAAAAAAAAAAACAATTATTCTACTGGAACCACTTTAATTCACTACAGTACACAGTACACAGGCACACAAGTTCTTGGGTACTTATATTTTGGGCAATGTCCCTCTTAATTGCTCCCTTAATTTAGGCACACTAGATTACGCGACGGCTTCCAGAATCTAACTAACTGAATTATACATATTATTTCTATGCACTGGGTAAAAATGCAACATCAGTACTTTATTAAAGGAAAAGTACAGTTTTTAGAAGTAAAAGCTGACTTAGGCTTTATTGCCTTGTAATAAGGGTTATAACAGCTCCCCCTTTTAAACGAAGCTTTATCTCATCAAGATGAAGCGAAGTGAGATTGAAGATATAGCTATTAAGAGAGACACTTTACAGCTTTTATTACATTGAATTTAAGAATTACATAATTTTGAATGAGAATTGACAACATAGTGAATTAATTAAATAGTTTTACATTACATTAAAAGTTTAGGTTTCTATTTGACGGAAATTTGACTTTATTAACTTTACTAGTGGATTTATAATTTGGGTAATGAATAGGCAAAGACTGAACTGACTTATTGTCTTCTTCAGAAGTTGAAGATACTTCTGTCATTTCAATACTATTTGAAATTTTGGACTTGCGTTTGGTATTTTGATTATAACATTGATTAAATATTTGCACGCAGCATCCAGCATTAGGAGAATTTTTGTTCTTAAAATACCTATATAACTTATAAACTAAGTATAAAAATAAACACACAATTAGAATATAAGTAAAAGTAGAATAGTAAGGGCCATATTTGATAAAATGAGATTCTTTTTCCAAATTATTCAATTCTTGTTCTAAACTATCCATTTGGTGAGTTGCATATTTGAGAGAATCTAAGTTAATTTTACTCAAAGATATTGGCGACAAATGTGGTAAACTTTTATTAAATATGTCCTTCTTACAGCAGTCATCTGTTGTTATATCAAAGCTTATATCTAAAGGAGACTTAGTAAATAAAGAATAAGAACTAGTTGGTATTAACTGAACAGTTTTGGAATACCCAATACAATTAGGCGATAGTTTTACAATTCCTGTACCTGTAATTAGATGGTCATTAATGTTTTCATCACATTTAATAGTCAATTTATTTGTATTTGATTGAACATAAATCCATTTGTTATTTCTTAATTTTTGCCAAATATCAATTTGACCATATCATATTTTGGCATTGCATTCTGTAGGTAATGACAATGTTATCTCAGTTAAGATTTTAGATTCACAATTAGGGTTACTTATACATGAGTATATAGTATTTAATTCACAGATAGAAAAGTTACTATTTATTATTTTACATTTATCAAGAGTGTCCAACATAGCATAATGCATCCTGTCATCACTTAATGCAATGTAAGAATTAGAAGGTTGAATTAACGCAAATGTATTATGTGAGTCATCGTGAGGTGTAGGTAGTGGTATGTTTTTATAGGTCATGAACTTATCAGGAGTAATCAAAGGGATCTGTAATATAAAAATGACCTTATTATTGTAATAATAGGAACTAAATTCGGAAACATCAATGATAGAATGAATATTTTGAATGGTTAAGGGAACTGGAAAATCTAACCTTTTGCTTACTTGACTACTATGCTTAGTTAATTCTAAATAAAGATTTAAGGGACTTATAACACTAGGATGTAGTACATTAACCTTAGAAAATAAAATAGAATTTAATGTAGTGTCTAGTAAATTAGTTATAGCAAGTAAAGAACCTTCGATAATGTTGAGAAGGTTATTTAGCTTCGAAGTATATAATAATAAGTTATCGGTCTTCGTGATTTGGGAAAATATTTCATTCATCTGATTAATTTGGGCGTTTAATTTCATCTCATTTTGATTAAGTTTGTAAATGGTTGTGTTAAAATTATTTATAGTAGACTTGACAATGTGAATGTTATCTCTCATTAAATGAAATATTTCGGTTTCACTATTTTTGCATGATTCAATTGCAGCATCATATTTTCGGGCGTCATCTGCATCTAATGTGCCGAAAAAGAACTTTAAGATTTCACCTCCAAATTCTAAAGATCGTTTAACTTTACTTGTCAATTGATTAGAGATGATATGCGATAATGATTGCAATTTGATAGAACTAGACTGGATTAAAACTTCGATAGGGCTAGACATGTCTTTGCATGTACCTAACTCTTGTGGTTGAATCTTATTGCACAAGTTTAGAGTGTCGTGTAACAGAGATTCGATTTTATTAAGATAAGGTTCTAAAGAAACTAAATCTACGTGGGTGATCACTTTCCAATGATCAGTATAAAAATTAATATTAGTAGTAGGTTCAAAATAAATCCCGGGGCTATGATAGATTGGGATGATGCTTGATTCGGTGCGGCTGAGGCTTAAAGTGCCATGGCAGCACGTTATTCTGAAAAGAGATATAGTACTTAGTTTAAGAAGTAGAAGGCTTAATTTCATTGGTATGGTATTTAATAGCCTTGCGACCTACTTGTAGGGTTACATTGTGTTTGTTATGAACTTTGATAATTTTATAAGGGCCTTTCCATATAGGCGATAAGGCCTTGCGGAGCCTATGATGTTGTCTGAGATAAACCATATCTCCTACCTTGTAAGTAACATTACGAGAGTTTGCATCATAGTATTGTTTTGATTTTTCTTTACTGTTTATAATGTTTTCAATAGCTTTTTCACGACTAAAGCGCATTCTATATTGTAAAGCTCGAATATATTCGTTGTATGTATTACCAGAGCTTTCATATAACGAGTTTGGAATGGATGGTTTATAACCATATAATAACTCGTGGGGAGTAAAGTTAGTTGTACTATGAGGTGTAGTATTATAAGCTAGAATTGCAGTGAATAAGTTACAATGCCAGTCGTTCTGGTTCTCATTAACAAATGATTTTAGGTATTCTTTTAAAGTAGCATGTGAGCGTTCAAGAGCTCCATTGGTTTGTGGATGATATGGAGTAGTAA
Organism: Lithophane socia; assembly: GCA_947522985.1. NCBI lineage: Eukaryota > Metazoa > Arthropoda > Insecta > Lepidoptera > Noctuidae > Lithophane > Lithophane socia. The sequence continues at coordinate 18,683,716 of OX383252.1, forward strand.
AAAGAGCTTTGATTTTTAGTATTTCGGTCAATTGTTTAAATAATTCGGATGTGAAACATGTACCTAAATCTGTTAGAATTGTTTTGGGAAAACCGAAAAGAGACATAAAATGAACAAGGTTTCTAGCAATTTCTTCACTAGTAGCCGTGACCATTGGGTAAGCGCTAGTAAATTTAGTTAAGTCATCTTGTAAGGTTAAGATGAATCTAAAGTTTTGATAACCTGCATCGGGTAAGGGACCTACGACGTCAAGGGCCAATCTTTCAAACGGCCTAGTAGATGTGGAAGTTATCTCCATCGGAGCTTTATTTGATTTCCTTAAAGGCTTATTAATTTGGCAAAGCTTACATTTCTTAACGTATTGTTCGATGTCAGACCGCATGCCTTTCCAATAGTAGGCAGCTTTAATACGCGAATACATTCGTTGTGACCCTGGGTGACCAGCTATAACAGAGTCGTGGTTCTCTTTTAATATTTTAGGAACTTCTACAGGAGTAGGATAGATTAATTGGTTTTTATATATGTGAACTTTTATATTAGTATCGTGGAAAATATAGGAAATCATATTATAGATTTTAGTATACGTAAGTTTTGAGAATGGGTCCGTGAAATCTGGTAATGCAAGGTTGGTAATATTTTGGTGATCAATTAGTGAGTTTCTGAGTTTAATTAGTAGAATATAAACATCTTTATAATTAGTTTCTTCATAGTGATGTACTTTTGTAAATAGAAAATAGTAGGTTTTATTTTTGTCAGTAACACATTGTATTGTAAGTGGCTCGCGTTCGGAATTTAGTAGATCAGCAGAATTATCGAGCTGCGATAATATTTCTTCGCAATGAGGCATAGAGTAGTCAAAGTCTAAAGAGACTGGACAAGCAATTGTATTTAACTTAGATAAGTGTAGTCCTTGAATACACTCTTCGATGATGGTATTTGGGACTGCGAGTTGATTTGTAAATTGAGCCTTGAAATATTGTTCGTAAGAAAAATTATTTAAATTGTTTACGTCAATTGTATTGATCGGGCAACGGGATAGCGCATCGGCGTTAGAATTGAGACGACCTTGCTTATAAACGATTTCGTAATCGTATTCCTCAAGTTTGAGGCGCCAGCGAATGAGTCTACTACCCGGATCTTTTACATTAAATAGCCACACGAGGGGCCTATGATCTGTTATTATTTTGAATCTATTACCATATAAATATGGTCGAAAGGTTTTAACGGCGAATATAATAGCTAATAACTCTTTTTCCGTAGTTGAGTAATTACCTTCAGGCTTATTTAGAGTGCGCGACGCATAAGCGATCGGCTTATCTTTGCCGACGGGACCCTGAGACAATATTGCGCCAATGGCAAAGTTACTTGCATCAGTAGTAACATTAAAAGGCTGTGAGAAGTCAGGGTACTGTAGAAGAGGGGCAGTAATTATTTTTTCTTTTAGAATATCGAATGCATGTTGTTGTTCTATGTCCCAGTGGAACACAACATCCTTTTTTAATAGAGACGTAAGTGGTTTAGTTAACTTAGAGAAGTTTTCAATGAATCGGCGATAATAGCCTATCAGGCCTAGAAATGACTTAATATTTTTTGGATTTTTGGGAACTGGAAATTGCGATACAGCGCTGACCTTTTCAGGATTCGGAGATACACCTTTATCGGTGATAATGTGGCCAAGGTAAGTTACTTCGTGCCTTAGGAACTCGCACTTGTCCGGTTGGAGTTTTAAATTGTATTCACGAAATTTGTCGAATACTAGTTGTAATTTTTGTATATGATCTTGTAGATTTTGACTATAAACTATACAATCGTCAAGATAGATATAGCAATGAAGGCCTTGTAAGCCTGATAACACAGTGTTCATAAGACGCTGAAACGTGGAAGGGGCATTTTTCAGCCCGAAAGGCATTCTGGTAAATTCGTAATGACCGGACATGTCTGAATTTGTGTTAACTGTGAAACCTGTTTTAGGCGCGTCCTTGGGAGAAGTTTTCAATTGATGGAAACCACTTGTGAGGTCTAGCGTGCTAAAATATTTAGAGTGACCTAATTGGTCTAAAATGTCAGTGATAAGAGGCAGTGGATAAGATTCGGAAACAGTGACATCATTAAGACGGCGATAGTCAATGACTATCCTCCACTTTTGTTTGCCGGAAGCGTCCATTTTTTTCGGGACTACCCAAACTGGGGCGCTCCAAGGTGAAGTTGAATGTCGAATAATATTTTGGTCTAGCATTTTACGAATTTGGGAATCGACTTCCTCCTTGTGGCATTCAGGGAAACGATATGATTTGACATTAATAGGTGGGGCATCACCTGTGTTAATAGTATGCTCAATAGCATTCGTGAAGGTTAAAGGTTCACCTTCGACATGAAAAATATCTGTGTAGTGAGAGCAACATTCTAAGAGAGTCTTTTTCTCTTCATCATTTAGATGAGAACAACGGATAAGATTTAGTACTTTGTTTACGCGATCATTTTTTGAACAGGAAATAGCATTAATATTATAAGAGTTACTAAATGGACAATCAAGCTCAAGGGGCGTCGCTGTTACGTGATAATCTTTTATTTCAATGTCAGACTCTGTAGTATTTAAAATGGTCACGTTTGTTTTCCCATTTGGTTTAATTGAGACAATGCAATTAGCGACATAAACTCCTTCACGTAAGATATGATCTAGTATGAGAGCTTCATTGTTGTGATAAAGTTTGGGAGAGTAATTTGAGACAGTGCACTCGATAACTACTTCTGATCGAGCTGGAATATTGTATGAAGGTTCAGTATAAATAATAGGAATAGAATGATTTAATATGGAAATTGATTTTGAAGAGTAATCGATGTTTGTTTTAAAATAACTGCAAAAATCGCTACCGATTATTCCATCATAATTAGTAAGATTGATGTCATCTTTAGTAACATGAAACTTGTACTTGTGTATATTACCCGATAAGTTGAACTCCATTTGGAAGGTACCTAGAGTTTCAACTGGAGTTTCGGAACTATTAATGCCCTTTAATTTGACAGTTTCGGTAGATAGACTTGGAAGTTTTTGTAAACAGGACTTTTTAACAATACTAATGGTTGATCCTGTATCAATAAGGAAACATAACTGTTCACGAGCGTGATTAGTATGTAGATAAGTGTGAGGCAAAGCTACCTTTTTACAGTAGTCATTAATTTCGTATATAGGTTTAGAATTAGTATATGATGTTTGTAATTTTTCGGTACATAAGTGACATTTTGTTTTATCACTAGGCGTATTAGAACTCAGTTTATTTGACTGAGATGAAGATTTAGTAGAACTCATCTCTTTTGGATGAGATGCGAATTTAGTAGAACTCATCTCGTTTGGATGAGATGCGAATTTAGTAGAACTCATCTCTTTTGGATGAGATGCGAATTTAGTAGAACTCATCTCTTTTGGATGAGATGCGAATTTAGTAGAACTCATCTCTTTTGGATGAGATGCGAATTTAGTAGAACTCATCTCGTTTGGATGAGATGCGAATTTAGTAGAACTCATCTCTTTTGGATGAGATGCGAATTTAGTAGAACTCATCTCGTTTGGATGAGATGCGAATTTGGTAGAACTCATCTCTTTTGGATGAGATGCGAATTTAGTAGAACTCATCTCTTTTGGATGAGATGCGAATTTAGTAGAACTAGTATAAGAAATAGCATAGGTCGTGTCATTTATGACTCTGTTCGATTTTGGCAGACACGGTACCAAAATCTTACTTAGTTTAAATTATCATCATTAATTTTAGCCGTATTTTCACACGTGTGTGTAGGTGCGTCATTAGAGTTAGTAGATGCCGAGTTACGGTCACGTTGTGCATTGTCAGCGGCTTGCCGTTGCCTCATATTATATTGAAGCTTGCGACACTCTTTGATCACATGACCAACATTTTTACAATAATTGCAAGTTTTAGGGTTACCTTCGAGATTAGTATTAGAATTAGGAAACGGTGAATTATTGTAAATTTTAGAATCTCGATCACGCTTTTTATTCTTAAAACATTCTGATGAATTATGACCCGGCTTGTTGCAAGTAGAACACTGTTTAGGAGTTTTTAGATTAGATCTAGATAAGTTGTACAATTTCTCTTCGTCAATAGCATACTGTATAGCTTCATTGAGATTAGATGGATTTTTGCAACGGACAATAGTCGATATGGAAGGGTTTAACCCTAACATAAAGGTGTTTAGGGCAAGGTCCTCCATGGCTGCTATTCTGCCAGGCAGTTCCTTGTCATTTTTGCAACTATAATGTATGTCTGACTGTATACGAGTCAATATTGACTCCACCCTTAAAGAATAAATAGTGACATCCTCATTGGATAATTGTTTACAGTGTTGCAGATCTGATAATAAATGTGTGGCGTGCTTTTTCTCCCCGAAAGTAGCTTTCAGGAAGGTCTTTAGCTCCGACCACAATGAAAATGACTTAAGGCTGCATGCAACCTGTGCTTTACCTTCTAGCTGTGAAATGACAAATTTACATAGCACAGTTTGTTGGTCTAGAGAAGCCAAGGACATGGCATTCTCACAATTTGTAAGAAATGCAGGGAGGGTTTCCCTGTCACCATTATATGGTTTAATAAATTTGGTTAAAAAAGATAGTGTAATTTTGTCAGACATGTTCTTTGATTCAGGTGACTCTTGTTTAATAGTCATAAAAGATTATGATGTGTTGGACAAAATTAAGGTAACTGTTAACAATATTAGAATAATAAGAAATAGATAAAGACAAAACAATTAAACTCAGTGAAGATAGAAAAGCAATATAGTGTTAACTTATTTAAAATTATAAGTATATCAAATACAGAGACACAAATTCAGAGACACTTTAAATTAGAAAAATGATAGTTCACAAGAAACACTCACAGTAACACGATAATTGTTGACGCCTGCATTATCGGGTGCGCAGTGGGAACTCGGAGTCTAGAGTCACGTTGCGCTGTGACGTATCGGAGTTGAATTTTCACACGGTTGGTTGACTGTGGAATTTCTTGAGTTTGAAGGTTGGTGAGTTAGACCTGGGGCTGCTGGTGATATTGATGCCGTCTGGAGCGGACTCGCACTATACAGTGGAGGCTGACTGTCGTTCAATTACTGATGTGGCTGGAGCGGGCTCAAGCTGAAGAGCTGAGGCTGACCGTCGTCCAAGTAGTGACGCAGGCTTGACCTTGGGTCAAGTCTCACTGTCGGTCAATTGAACAGGGGGCTGTAGGTTCGGAATGCCAGTGTCTGTTTGACTCAACGTCGTAAGACTTCGTCTCTGGCATCCCACTTCTGACACCAATTTGTTACTAAGCCGACCCCGTTTGTCTTTTTAAAAAAAAAAACAATTATTCTACTGGAACCACTTTAATTCACTACAGTACACAGTACACAGGCACACAAGTTCTTGGGTACTTATATTTTGGGCAATGTCCCTCTTAATTGCTCCCTTAATTTAGGCACACTAGATTACGCGACGGCTTCCAGAATCTAACTAACTGAATTATACATATTATTTCTATGCACTGGGTAAAAATGCAACATCAGTACTTTATTAAAGGAAAAGTACAGTGTTTAGAAGTAAAAGCTGACTTAGGCTTTATTGCCTTGTAATAAGGGTTATAACAGAACGTCCAACCCTACTGGCACGTTGAAAATCCTATTTTCATACACTTAAAACGTATGTATGTTAAGGGACAAGAAAACCGCTTAACGCTTGGGACTATATTCAACATAAGGCGAAAATAGCCAAAGGCTAGTTATTCGCCACTGTCTTCAATATCCTAATCTTGGCAAACAACAACCCTTCGGAAAAATCTTCGACCCGAATAATTGAAAACGGGTCAAAAATAGAGACAACCTTTGAATATTGAGGTTCCTTCCTACTTCCATCGAGATTCTGTTCTTACAATGCAAGGTTTTATCTCGGCGAGTCACAGGCAGTCTTACAATATGCAAGGAGGGTTACATAACCTTTAGTTTGTATAAAATCTCCAACGTACTACGTTAAGGCCGAAGTTGTACTTGTAAGATAAAGGCTGTATTTCATTTACGCGTACCACAACAGTGTATCCGCTAAGTTATGTTTGCTATTGAATGCTACGTTACACCCTCGGTACTAAAAGCTAGTTCATTTGAACAGACTGTGTATGCAATGTGATACAAATGTACTATAACAATAGTCGTATTTGTGCTTCATAGTGAAGTTTGAAAGCAAAACAATAGAGATTGTTGTTGACAGATTCATCATTATTTTTTGTCTATTATGTTTGTTTGAATAAATCGCAAATTGTTTTCATAAAACATGAAAACAATTAGAGATAACAGTTTTCTAGCAACATTGCCCTGACGTGAGAGATATTTGATAATATTAGTAAAATAGGCAACAAAATCCATTTAATTTGATATTTTTTAGTAAATCTCATTGACAGACGTATGGAAAAAATTCAGTCTTGCAACCAGTTGTTTGTAATCATTTAAAGACTTATCTCGATACAGTAAAGGATCTCAAGAAATACCTGCAGATGTTATGCACATATAGGAATAATGCTCCACCAAAACGCCCCCACACGTTACGATAGGGAGAAAATGTGCCCCACCTTACATTAACTGCGGCACGTTGATAAAAACGATAAGTACATATCTGCCTAATATTTTCCTCCTTAGGGCAATTAAAGCGACCGCTTTATCACCTACCTAGCATAAACTCCCTTATCTGAATTACCCCATAAAAGTAACCGATTTACACGCTTTCAACAAAAATACTCTAATTAAAAATCAATATAAAAAGGAGTACTACCCAACTTCTCAATAAAACGGAAAAGCGGTATTAAAATAAAGAGCTTAATAAAATTTTATGCCGATCATTATTACATTTGATTCGTAGACTATAATAAAATTGAAGGAAAAAGTTATGTTGATCGCGTAAAATAAGTGGTAGCTTTATCCGATATTATTATTCGTGTTGGGGTTACCTGCAACTTTTTAACATATCGTTGCATTTTATAAGATAAGCAGAAAGTTCAGGCTTGAGATTTATGAGAACCATTTCTACACGCCCTGTAGTTTTTGAAATAGTATGAAACTATGTAGTTATAGTTCAAGAGCTGGCAACTCAAGTCAACTTCCACAATAACAATTCATGAAAACAATGAAAGTTGTATTGAAATATTTCATCTCATCCTCCTCCAGCTTATCCCAATTATATAGTGGGTCACGTCGGCAATACTTTTCCTAAAATAAGTACTTATGTGTATTTCAATAATTGTGTACGATAGTTTTAAATAGACAACTTTTAACATCGAACATTATTTTTTTAACGTTCAACAAATCACTATTGGCAATTGCATGATTAATTATTAAAGTACCTACCAAAAATAAAAATCCGTCAACACAAGCAACAACCCATTTTTCGTATTATACAATTCAACTGTATACATCTCATTTACTGTAACTAATTTAACAGTAATATTTATGGAGCAAGCTCTCGAACTATTGCAACTAGGTTACGAATTGCTGTAAGCCGTGAAAAAATAAAATTTACGAGCGCACGTTGTACGGAACGAACAGACATGCCGTGGTCTTTGCTTGTTTGTTTTATTTTTAAGTTTTTTTTTTTTTGTCTGAGCATACTAGTGATTTGAGGACGTTGCTTGACAATCACTATCACTACATAGTATAAAAAAGTCACTTTCTCTGTCCCTATATCCCTATGTATGCTTAAATCTTTAAAACTACACAACGGTTTTTTTTAATAGATAGGGTGATTGAAGAGGAAGGTTTTAGTATATAATAACCGACATCCACGTGGGCGAAGCCGCGGGCATCAGCTAGTTTTAAAATAAATACTTGTTAAAAGACTGCAAAATATTTATTTTACATAAAATATTCTGCTCGAGTTTTAATTCCTGAGGAATTATTACCTGTAAACAGTGTATATAATGTTTCGAGAATAGTAAATTTTCATTACGTTAGAATAGACTTGGAAAATACATATAATAAACAAACGTGGAGCCACTTTGTACAGTGGTGTTTAGGTAGTATTAACTTAACTTTAGCAGAAACCTTTGCCATGGGTAATTAAAATTCAAACCGTGATCGCAAATGAAAATCGTTATTATTTTAATTAATCATAAGTCATATATCATGTATTACACTTCCTGCTGAACAGAAATCAATACAGTCACCCCCCGTCCCCCACAACACATTAAACAACTTTGCATACATACTATTTCACTTTCGCTAACAGCGTCAGATCAGCGGTGCTCAATCTGAGATGAAATGTGACCCGGGTTTATCTGTTCCGCCTTTCTGCGACTATTGTTATCAAATCGTTTTTTTACTAGTACAGAGGCATTTCAGAGGCGTACAGAGGATATTACATAACATAACAAAAATAAGCTAAAAATATAAATATATACCTAGTTATGAACATAACAATAACAACCAACTAAGTACTTTAAACGCAGTGAAATAATCACTGTGTCATGGGCCTTAATAAATATAATATTGTATCCTTCAAATTATACCCACCTACCCACAATGGCGATACGCATACGACGTCGTGCACACATTTTAATATACAGCTACCCTCTTACTACAACTGATAAGAAATCCTAGTGTAATTTTGTCATAGTACCAGCAACCCGCTACGCCAACCGGCTTTATGTATTTTTAAGTTATAATTTGTATTTTCTCTGTAAGTGATTGTGTAATCTTTTGAGAAAATAAATATCTAAAACCGTATAACGCGCCACTTTGGCAGAATCATAAAAGGAAAATATTTATTTATTTTATTTATTTAGGACAACCAACAAAGCTTACACCAAAAAAAAGACATGTTAAACTACCCATACTATTTTTACAATTTATAGTGTAGCCTTAATTAAAGGTTAGGCAATAATAATAACATATATAATATTATGAACTAGCTTCCGCTCGCGGCTTCGCACGCTAAAAAGTAGCCTATGTCGTTCCCCGGGATGCGATCTATCTCGTTGCCAAATTTCAGATAATTTATAAGATCTGCGTGCAATTCATATTACGAAATAATTCATCTGATTGACAGTTTTCTATGAAAATTCGTAAAATGGTCCACAAATTATGAATTGCTTTTATGTAAAATTAGAGGTATTGCTAATGACAGCTGGGAATTCAGGGAATGTATTGCTTTTAGAGGAATTGCTAATGTGGCCATTTAAGGCCCCAGGATACAGGTGATCATTTTCACTTAAGTTAAAAGTGACTGTATTTTATTGCACAGTTTTTGCTTATACATAGCTGGTGGAAAAATAACTGTAACACTGTGTTTGGAACAATATATTATTATCTTATCTATTTTCTATTATTTCTAATATCCAATTATTTTAAGAAACGTCTTTAGGTGCTGTCTTCATAAACTAAATAGTAGTCCTAGGTCAGTTTGCTGTCAGTAAACTGTATAAAAACTCACTTTCTTAAGATGATCAAGGCTCTAATCAGGAACCTACTTGATTAGATCTTGCCTTAGCTCATTGGTTAGTCAAAATACCAACATCATATCACATCATTTAGCATTAGATGGTATCAAGTTTTTAAAGTCTTTGGAAACCTAGAATGGGTTTGTCCAACATGAATAAAATAATATCCAGCCGTTTTGGTGGTATATAGATATGCGCAAAATTTACATAAAAACATTTTACAAAAAACAAACCGCCTTAAAAAAAACACTAAAAATAGAAAAATAACTTTAATTTCGGAAGTCGGTGTCTTTGGTTTTCAATTTTCGGTTTTTGCCACCGACTTCCGAAATTAAAGTTATTTTGCACTTTTTTGTTGTGGTACCTACCACACACAAATTCGAACACCACTACCTGTAAATAACAGTGTCGGAGTATCTCTTTGACCTAATTTAATCCTTTTGACATTTATATAATTAATACACTAATTTGCTATTTGAATGTTATCCTATTAATGAATTGAATGTTATTCTATTTAATTTAATGCCAATTCAATGTGTGATCAACAATACTAACCCTGAAAATGTATTTGTACGCCGGAAACGGCAGAATATTATGTACTTTAAAAACTACGTAACATCTCTATGTAACAATATTCTCATAAATAAATGAACTATTACTATTAGGTACTATGGAGCAACTGCATAACTGACCCCCCCACAACTCAACTTTGAGCACCACTGAACTTAGATACTTGTCACCATTTCTCAATATTCAGTGAACGAGGCGTTCTCGGTGTCAGCGACACCCGTTCGGTTAATTAATGTTCATATTAAGAGAAATAATTATGTAAACTGTTTCAGTAGCAGACAGCCAAGGGATTTATTTTTAGACGGAATGTTTTCGTTTGATTTAGTACCAGAAATATGGCTAGCTTAGTCCATAACTAGGTTTTGACAAGCTCGATAATTGGTAATACCGATTTCCATACAGATACTGCTCGATGGTGGTATGCAAATGGCAACGGTGAAAATCAGACCAGATTTATTAATAAATGAAAGCCATCCACCCTTTTTTAACTAAAACTCGTAAAATATTTATTTTGCCTACAGTGTCGTTCTTTGGGAATAGTTTTTAAACTTACGAGCAAGCATTTATTTCTTCCAAGAAAGACGAAAGGATAACAAGCATAGTCTTCCCACAATGTAACAACACTAACAAATTCAGAGCATGCATAACACGTTGCGCGATATAAATAAAAAGTTTACAACCGTTGTTTACGACTTGTGCACTTATGCACTCTTGTGACCCCAACACATTTATTATTACGGTTGTGCAAAGGGGATTACAAAGGGTTAACTTTTTTCATTTGGAAAGGGAGGGTTAACGCAAGACTTCAACTATTCAGGATAATAGTTGCTATCATCTGCATTGTAGCCATACCATAGTGTTTCGTAGCGCTGTGTCATGGCGTAGACGCGTAGCAAATGCGCTACGACGTAGCTTGTTCCAAACCAAATCAAGAACATCGACAACCGATTGTAGTAAGTAGTGCCAGGTGCCAAATTTCGTCGAAATTGACGGATTTCGATGAAATGTTGTTTTTGTACAATAGATAAAATAAATAATACAGTTCTGTGAATTAGGTATTATTGTTGTGAAAATAATACTGACTAATCACAATCATTTTACTGCCTAAAAACCGCATTGTTGTTTTTCGAGTTAAAATTTATAAATGCCAGTAATGTGCTAATAAATGAAATTTTCTATAACTCTAGAAACTTTTTATGTTAGGGTGACCTTAGATGTTTTAGATGTACAGTCAGCCTCAAAAAGACACAATAAGTATAATAAACATCGACTAGAATTAATTTGATTATCTACATACAATTTTTATTCCATAAACCAGTATCAATGTGTAGCTACAATTAAGTACCTACCCAATGTGTATATGTTTTTGTTATAGGTAGACAAATACGAATTCATGTCGATGTATAATTTTTTTTGAGGTTTACTGTACCTAATAGACAGAATTTACTGTTGATCATCAAATGGACTGTCAGCACTGTCACTTTATCTCTTCTCACTTAATATAAAATCATTATTTTAGAAAGAAGTCACATTTAGCATCACCTTTAAAAAAACCCCTCAAAATTGAATTTATATAATGCAAAATGTTCTTAAAAAATACAATCGCATAAAAATGGGTAGGTAATTAAATATCTAAAGGAATAAAAACATCCTGAAGGGGAAATAATTTAGCACCAGAATGAAATGAAAAAGGAAAAAATGTAGGAACATCCGCCCCAATGAATAGGCTATAAGAGTTATATTTATTCAAGATTATAATTAACGATGTTTCGTAACGATTTCAGTAATTATTCATTTTCTTTCGAAAATTGAGCCTTTAAAAGGGGTTTATGGGTAAACATAAGGGGTTGGATTGATCGTTTTGAGGTTCAGCAGCGCTTAATGTGACCAATGAGTGGATGGGTGACTATTCTTGTTTGCGGTTTTAAGGTTTTTCATTGAGACTCTGTGTCTCGAAAAGAGTATTAAACCATCTTGGGCCTGGTTTATATTCAGCTCTAACACTCGCTGCAGACACCCAGCGGCCCTAGCTGCTCCCTCACCGGAGCATTCACCTGTAATAATATAATAATCCAATATTTCATTTTGAGCATTACGTTACAATACTGCCTCACTGACTGACGACCAATCGCCTGTAGTCAGTCAGTTGTTTTCATTCATGTTACAAATTGTATCACCGTGCACCGGTGCCTCGCTGTATGGATGTCATTTTACAAATTCTATCATTACAGGTTGTGCACTGTAATACTCGGTTCTCCTCACTCACTGATGTAATGGTCGAATCTAAACTGTTGGAGTGCCTTATGCTCCCGCTGTGGGAGTGCCTTACCGTAAAATTCAAACGATTTTTTAAATCGAACGATCGCTTAAATTTTTGCGTCAAGCACAATTAGTATTAAATCAAAATAATGTCTTAAAACTGAGTAAATAATTATTCAGTGCGAAATATTATGTGTATTTTCTGGGCTCACAGGAGCCGGAAAGTCGTTTTTATAGAGTAAGATTCAAAGATTACATAACTATAAAAACTGTTTCACCCGGAAAAAACAAACCAGATGATCTCTTCACGCACGCACGGTCGCACGCATTATTTTGATTGGTAGTTAATCGGATTTCGAAATAACAAATAAACAACCAATTTACAGGCAATCACGTGAATTGTACTTTAAATTAATTTGTTTCGTTGAAACACAATCATTTTACATTCTCTTTCTGCATCTGAATAAAAACTTTAATTGTTCACAATCATACTGAATTCACAAACTTTCAGGGAGATCTTGAAAAGCATGTTACGTTTTGTTCGGCCTCCAGCTATTTTGTAAATGTAAATAATTACTACAAAGTCAGACTATAAAGTCTGCCCACTCTTTTCCCAATTACTATGTTGGGGTCGTCTTCCAGTTTAACCAGATGCAGCTGAACACCAATATGTTACATGGAGTGACTACCTATCTGACCTCCACAACCTAGTTGCTGGGAAACACGATACCCCTCGGTAAGACTGGTTGTTAACTTTTGGGCTACTGACTACCCGTAACGAGTGTCAAAGATCTATAAATGTCAGCCGGGACAAACGGCTTCACGTGCTTCCCGAGGGGTCTCGATATGTGCTATTGGATGGTCACCCATCCACGAATCGACCGCGGCAAGCGTTGCTTAACCTTCGATCGACCCGTGGAGCTGTTGTCATTTAGTCACGAGTCCCTCAGCTATTTATAGGGGCTAGCTATTTATAGCTAGGGGCGTTTTGATTTAGATATTGAGTTTAAAACTGAGTTGAATTAAGTGCTTTTTTCTTTCATTTTGAAGTGTATTTATTGCAGCAACTGAAACACTTTCAAAGTTATTAATAGGAAAACATCGTGAGGAAGATGTCTGAGAGATATTTCTCAACGGCATGTGAAGCCAAGTCAGATGCCCATAGGCGGCTTTAAAACACTGACTCCACACTTACCACACGAAAATAATGTTTAATGATATCATGTTGATTGTCGTCTGAGAATTTGCAGGTTAGTAAAAGTATTCATCAAAAAACAGTTGGAAATGCTGACAGAAAAAAAGCCTCACAACTTACCATTATCAGCTTAAAACTTTAATCTGAAAAGCGTTTCCCTACTAAAAAACAAGGAAGGTTTCTGTCGCCCTTCCGTCTGGCGGCGACTTAGTAATTGAAATGATTAATGTCTCTCTCGGATGCGTGCGGCCGAGCAGCTAATTTATAAATAATGAATGGATGGATCGCGACTACGATGCAGGAATGAGCCGAGTTGATTATGAAGGATTAGAGGGTAGATACTGATTTAAGGGAGTTATTTTGTGTGAAATATTAATATTGTTGTCGGTGGTTCGATCATTTAATATCACGGAATAGGGAATTTTTAAGTTATTCATTTAAAAATTCCCTATTCTGTGATATTAATCCATTTATTATGGTTGGCTCGTGGCTAAGTAATATCAGCCGCACGAGTCGATCGATCAGGTTAAGCTACGCTTGCCGGGGTTGGTCCGTGGATGGGTGACCATCGTTGCATATTGAGACTCCTTCGTACTTCGGGAAGCATGTTAAGCCGTTGGTCCCGGCTGTCATTCGTGGATCTTTGACAGTTGTTACGGGTCGTCAGAAGCCCGATAGTCTGACAACCAGTCTCCAGATACTGGGTTGTGGAGGTCCTGTCCTTTAACACCTGCCCCTCACGCCGGTAGCACATCTCCACCGCGAAATCATAGCATACGCGAATCTGATTCGAGTAGCGGAACATGACGCGAGTCAGTACAATTGAACTACTGCGGTTTCGCGGCGGAGGTGTGTTACTGGCGTCATATCACAAGTCTTTTTTTAATCAAGCCACCTCATTGATACAACCTGTTCATAAACTTAGTTATAGAGATACAAACCCACTTGTACCCTGTCTCGTTCTGCTTGAACCCTGGAAGGAATTGTTTTTTTAAACGCGATGCTAAAGAAACAATATTTTAAAAAATTGGTTCCATTTTACATTCTATGGACAAATGGGATTTGTAACTTGAATTTGGAACTGTTTTAAAACCCTACTTTATGTTGATATTGGTAGAATTAAATCCATCGTTTGGCGTTACTGTTTGTTTTGCATCTGCAGTGGGAAATTTTTGTTTAATTGTATATATTACCGAATTGTTAACCTGGTAAAAGATAAATTACAACCTGAATATGAGCATACCCCTACCTACCTATAATGTGAACCTAGTGATATACTGTGATGTTACCTGTACTTGTCTTGTGAATAAATAAACGTCCTTTTTAACTGTTCCAGTAGATTTAAATGGCTTACAATTATCTAAAAACACTGAAACAAACACGTCCACAATTTCATCAATCCACGTTTTTCACCGAATCATTATTTAATCAGTAGCTACCACGCTCGTATCTGAGCATCCATCCTCATTTGTCACCCGCCTTTTTGGCCGCCAAAGAAATCTAGTGTCAAACCTAAGCATTTGTAAAGTGTCCCTCACTTCACTGCGTTAAGTCATGTAGCAATTTAGCAGGCTTTAGAGGACAGAGGGCTTTCGTGATTCTAGCTTAATAAATTGTTTAGTATATGAAACCGCTGTAAATATATCATGCATCGGACTTTGTTTTATTACACGTATTCATGCCTGTTCTTTTCGGAGAACCAGATTATGAACCGGCAATTTCGTTTGTCACACAAGTGCTTGTAAGAAGTTATTTGGAATTTAAGGATGGAATTAGAAATTTCTGGCAGAAAGGATTATCGTAAAACTTATCTATCACCAAGCTCACTGATCAGTTAATTATTTACCTTTTTTTAGTGTTTGAGCAGATTTAAATACAAGTAATCCTGCAATAGACCAATATCTCTGCCTAGATTTCGAACTTAGAACAGCTAGCAGTCTATCAAGACTTTAAATTCAAAACCCCGGAAAAAATTCAACAAAAAATTAGTTAAGATGTAAATCACGAATATTCACACCAAAAGATACTGATAACACAGTTAAGAGCTTTAAATGTAATCCTTCCGAAACAAAGCGCGCCTGAGTGTTCAGGTAAACGAGAGATTAATCTTGCAAATCTTGTCGCTCTCGCGTTTGAGTCTTGCCTTTTTGTCAGAAATTATCACAGCCTCATTTAAATAAATGAGAATGATGTTGTAGATGTATAAATCAGACTGTAGACTCTAAATTTTATATTTAGCAATGGTGATCTTTTGAATATGATTTGTGGAAGGAAAGCAATCAAAATTATTTACATCCGAACCATTCGGAAAGCCTGGAAAAAAAAATTAACTGCTACCCTCCGAATTCCAATCAACCCTTACGAACCTATTTAAACTTAAACTTGTTTTAACAGCAATAACGAGTCGATCCACTTGGAGGAAAATTAAGTAGGCTATTATTTCTATATAAATACTTAGAAATAAATTTAATTTCGGAAAGGAAACCCTAAAGTCCGATCCAAAGTAAATTACGAAATTACAAAGCAAGCTTCCAGGAACAGCTTCTTAAAACTTACAATATCCGCGATAACCGGTTCAATCCGCCTTAGACCGGCCCAAACTTACCCGAGCCGGTCCAAACTTGTATTAGCCAAGTTCATTTCACGGAACTATGGGGCGGAGTATAAATTTTTCATAAAACTGACGTCGGTATTAAGTGATCCGGTACTTTTTGATGAGGGTTTGTAACTTGCTGGCAAGTTCCGAGTTGTTAATTTATCTGAGGAACGTCTGGACCCGACTCCATGTTATGCGAGAATTTTGAGTGTATGAACGGTTTTTCCTTCTGGTTATTTGATGGTTTGGGAAACTTGTGTGTGGCTGCTGATTTTGATATAATTTAAGTTTGAAACGTTTAGTAGTAGTAGTTTGTGGGAGGGGTCTTAAATTCTACGTTAGTATGAATTTTAACCGAGTTGTATTCGGGTTTCGAGAGTAGGTATACTGTAAGTTAAATAACAAGTACTTCATCTTATTTACTTTCGCATAAATGCGAAGAAGCCAAAACGTAACATCCCGACGAAATTAATTATCATAAGACTTCAAATGATTTTCTTTGAACGGTAGAATCGGCTTCCAAGAAGATTTGACTGTTTACGTACCTTATATAAATTAAATAGTTCCAAAGGTTTAAGCGTTATTTTTTTATTATATATTATTACGTTTATTTTTTTTCGAAGTACTGTTTTTTGTTTTTTAGCAAGCTTCGAGTAGCTTTAAATTAAACGTAACGTAGATTTAACTTTAAAATTAAATAATCTCTACTAAGCAACTGTAATTTTGTTAAATTATCCAGGATGCAAAAGGCACACGAGGCAAAAGGAATAGGTTAGGATCGTAGCAGGAGCCGTTCTGTAGTTTCTGCCTACCCCCATGGGAAGAAAGCGTGAGTATATTTATGCGTGTGTGTATGTATCCAGGATGAAATTTCATTACAAAATCAATAACCGATCGATTTGCTGAGATACTTTTTGAAATATTTAAGTAGTCCTATGAAAATATTCTTGAAACGGTAAATTTTGCATTTTCCACAACAGAACTTGTTTTATTGAACAAAACCTACCTTCTGCAATTCGCCTAAGGACATACCTACATACAATGATGTTAAATTAACAGATATGTTATAAGCGCGCAATCGTGAAGACTCGAAAACATTCCAATTGTAACGTTTTTACTTGTAGTGAAATGTAAAATGAATGAAACGTGGGTATGTGTGGTTGTTTTGTGAGTGTATAACATATCTGTTAATATAATATCATTGCCTACATACAACTGAACTCCGACTGAGGCATACTACCTACTAAACCACAACATTCAGTAACCATGGAAATTGTTTTTTTGCCTCACAATCTTTTCCATTGTTCAGCAACGAACAACCAGCCAATCTACTTTCAAAACTGATCACTATTCCCAAGGCTAGCTTTTATATACTTACCATTTTATTCAAGAAAAACTATCAAAAACTTTATATAATAAAGTAGAGAGTACCAGCTGGGCTTCATTACACAAGTGTCATAACTATCCAAGAGCTTTATGGTCTTCATTAGAAGTGTGAAATATTAGCTATCAAATAAAGAAAATGAACATTCAATTAAATTAAATAAGGCGATGTTGGGGGCTGTAACTTACATAAATACAAGCTAAACAGAACCTTAGCTAAATAAAAATACAGTAAATTTTTCTTTGGAGGCCTTCCCCCATCAGTTGCCGCCGAGATAAGGAAAGAGGCACTCGAGGTCTAATTCCGACCGTTAATTATTTTTGTATCCCCTGTCAAAGCAAAACAAAATTAAAGAATATTTCATAACTAAATAATGTATCTCAATAATGAGGTCGCCTTTATTAATGGGAAAGTTAGAATGATTATAACTGTACTTTAAGTCTGTTTGAATGTTGGGTTGTCATTATTATTTCATTTATGGCTGTATGTCTCGTAAGCCCTTGCTTACCCGGCGGCATGTGTCATTTTGTAATTCAGTAATAATAATTGAATCAGTAATTTAATTAGTGAAAGTGTCTTCAGACAGTGTTTTTTTGGCTGCCTCGTTGGTCTAGTGGCCGCAAGCGCTTACTCGTATGCTAAGCCTGAGTTTTTGATTTCCGATTTAGGATTTAGGATTTCATTTAAGTCTATAAAGGAAATAAGTGGCTGGCAAAATGTATATTTAAAAAAGTATTTTGTTTTGAAAGCTGCATTAATCCAGATGAACATAGGTTTTTTTATAAAAAGAAGTACTTAAAGTAATGAAATAGAAATACTATCTTGAATTCATGCAAGCCTAGTACTTCTTATTAAGTTACTGCTCAGAATTTGTGCACAACGTGTCGTAAACAGAATACCGTCTTCACATTGTACCCTTGCGATGCCGCCGCGCTGCCCGGGGCGTGTCACTAGTATTATAACTGACAAATTATGCGATTAATCGAACTAAGTTAACCCCCAAATGCACCAAACGAAAACAGATTCATCATTGCTAAAACATGTTCTCATCTCTCACACATATCAGCTAGTCACTGTTAAAACAGGCCGATAGGTACTAAAATAGCCCATGAAATGCAAAGGTAAAGACAATGAAAAATACACGCGGATGTAGATCGTCCCAATTTTTGCACTAGTGTAGTACCAATGTCATGATTTTTGTGAGACATTGCATTTCATATTTTTGTTTGAAAGTATGACACAACGATGTTTAAAGGTAATCGTTAAAACTCTGGTCCCCCGACAAAGTTATAAAATCTCATTTGTATTGTACCAGCGCCTATTGGTTAAAACGGTGCAACGGAACACTTACTTCACCAGATCTAATTTAAGAACTACCTACGTCAATGAAGCTCATTAACGATAATTTGACCACTAATTACTACTTGAACAACCTGTAATGCGATACTAGGAATATAAACCACAATTTTGCCAAATACAACTTAGTTTAAGTGGAGGGAGGGAAGCAGATTTAAAACAAATGACGGCGACGATTACTTTTTTTTTCACTACTACTCGTACCAACCTGAAAAACTACAATATTCTTGGCAGTAGAATATATTATTATTATCTTGTTGATGTTTTTGAATAAACTTCATTACAAGGAGCCTTTTCCATTTCTGCTTGGGGGTATCAATCCAGGCTTTCTTTGCAGGGGGCTCAGAGTCTGGATCTGTGCCCGGTTGATGTTATTATGCTCGCCCCCTGTTACATGGGACTTAAACATAGCTGGCGTAACGTGGGTTTAATTAAAATATGGGTACACCTCTACGTAACCCTTCGGGGAAACAAGGCGTGATGTTATGTTCATCAGGGTCCTTTTGCATATAATAATTTACTACCAACCACAAAAAAATTACGTTTTTTATTTACGTTTCCAAAATGCTATATTATTATCATCTTGGACTATGTGTGCCTACGGCCATTATTTCAGGCGAAAGACGTCCACTGCTGGACATAGGCCTGCCCCAAGCACCGCCACTTCGACCGGTTCTGTGCTTCTCGCATCCAATGGATTCCTGCGGCCTTCACCAGGTCATGGTCCTTTGTGGGGGCGCCTTCCAACGCTACGTCTTGCGGTACGCGGTTTACATTATATTATTATTATAAGTAGGTTGTATACGTTGATGCATAACTTAAACCAACCTCCTAAGATCTTGGCCTTGACCGACATTTTCGCCTCTCGAGTATTTTATGTCAGTGTTGTCAAACAGAAGTAGGTTGGGTGCAGAGGGTGCATATTTAAATAATGTAATCCCAAAGCTTTGAGAGCTCAGCTTCAGTGATGTCGCTTAAAAGTTGGGACTTTCATCTAATTCGCCGACACAGTTGAAATTGTTACTGATCACCGAACGAAGCCTATTTGCATTGCCTAAAAATTAATGTTACAGTTCTGGTTCTAAGTACAATTATTTTTCAATAATGGCGTGGCTAAATAATTATACCCGCAAGGGTCGATCGAAGGTTAAAGGTACGCTCGCCGTAGTCGGTTCGTGGATGGGTGGCCATCCATTGCATATCGAGACCCTCCGTGCCTTGGAAAGCTCGGAAATCACGTTAAGCCGCGGTTGGTCCCGGCTGCCATTAGTAGATCTTAGACAGTCGTTACGGTTAGTCAGAAGTCCAAAAGTCTGACAACCAGTCTTACCAAGGGGTATCGTGATATCCAGTTACTGGGTTTGTGGAGGTTATATAGGTGTAAAATACTCAGCTGCAAAAAAATCAGCTGCACCCGGTTATACTGGAAGCCGACCCCGACATAGTTGGGAAAAGGCTAGGCAGAATGATTTTTGGTTTACCTACATTAATAAATAATTTATAAGTAAAATGGCCCCAAAAAGTCCAATAATTGCCACAGGTATCGACTTGGCAGATAGTAAAAAATCAGCAAACAGATTTGCGCAAACTATTCATTAATTTAAGGACGTGTCAACAACACTGAACTCAAAAGTCTCTACTTGTCAGTATGTCAACCAAAGAGCAAGTCTTTGGGGGCTGGCCTGAATTTGTCAGAATACCTAATGGAGTTAGTAAAGTAGCTGTAAGTCAACAATTCACGATGTCTATCGCATTGTTTGCCGAAGAGCTAGGCTTTGAAGGAAAGTAGTTAATCGTCATCTAGAGTAAGTGCCCAAAAGATGACTATAAATGACTAACCAATCTACTTCGACCTATTATTATACAATTCCATGTTTTGTTATTTTTTTCGAAATCCTTGCGTTTATAACTCGTCGTAGTGTAAACACACAAAATCAGTTAAAATGGGAAGAGAACAACGTTGATAAGATGACCTATTTATTCAAGCTACATCAGATATCCTATTTCCATCCTATAATTGGATGTAAATTCATGCCGCCAAAATCCGAATGTCCCAAAATTGTCCAATCACATATTCACACAACACTATTCGGGGCTTGTTTCATCTGGCCCACAACATGGCTGCGGTCCGGCCGTACCATAAATACGAACAATAGATGCATTAGCACCATTTTTTCTGTTCCCACCGAAAATAATGGATATTTCGATTGCCTGGGAACAGTTCGAAAGCATTTTGTTCGTAGGTAAGTAAGACTTTTGTAGACTTTGTTGTCATGACGAGAATAAACCTTGATGGCTAAGTAATTTGTAGGACAATAAGGAGTAATGGATTTGTCAAAAACAGATATTAAGGACGAATGGCAAATAATTCGGTTTGTAAGACAAGGCGCTGAGAGGACTAACATTGTCTGACAGAGTCTAAAAGCTGTGAATTGTGTAATTTGTGTTGAAAAGTTGTTTACTTCGAGCTCTAAAATGAATGATGCAAGAAGACTATTATTATTTACTTTACGATGAATGTTTTTAGCATTTTATTTTGTTAAATGCTGAGTTCCTAATTAATAATATCAGCCGCATGAGTCAATCTTCAAGCAACGCTTGCCGGGGTCGGTCCGTGGATGGGTGACCATCCATCACATACCGAGCCGTGCTTCGGAAAGTACGATAAGCTGTTGGTCATTTTTCCTGTTTACAGAGTCCGCTTAAAATAGGTCACGGTCTGGATCTGGACTGCGGTCCGCCACTTGTAGGTCACGGTCTGGATCTGGACTGCGGTCCGCCACTTGGTGACTCCTGCTTTAGATTATCGAAAATTTTAGGTTAAATAACCAAAAACCCGGACACTGACAACCCAGTCTTACCAAGGGGTTTCGTATTACCCAGTTACTGGGTTGTGGAGGTCAGATAGGCAGTCACTCCATGTAAAATACTGGTATTCAGCTGCATCCGGTTAGACTGGAAGCAGACCTCAACATAGTTGGGAAAAGACTAGGCAGATGATGAACCAAAATATCTTACATCGAATTAATCGTATTTAAAAAGTCATCCAACTGCACTGGTTGATACTATGCTATTGATAACTTATCTCTTTTTACGCTACATTTTATCAAGCGCTTTCAATTAAATGAAATCCCGTTTATTTATCCGCGGGTCTGCTGATCATTGGCCTGCCAATGACCGGTCAAAGAGAAAACTCATGAACACCACCATCGGAGTTTGTCGCAATAACAACCTCACTGAACATAATTTCAATAATAGTGTTTCATTACTGAAATAATTTTCAGTAAGGATGGTTAAATTAGGTTACAACCTAGCAACAAAATATTGGTAAGCCAAATAATTTATTTCAAATAGGCACTTTTGAATGTCAAAAAAAAAATACAAGGAAAATAGAACTGATTCAGATTCAGATGATAGAATCAGTTCTATTTTCCTTGTATTTTTTTTCAAAAGGTAGTTCACGTATGGAGAAGAATGGGCAAGAAACTCCACTGTTAGTCTCTTAATTAATAGTATTTAGATTAAACTAGCTTCCGCCCGCGGCTTCCCCCGCGTGGTATGTCCAAAAAAGTAGCCTATGTCCTTCCCCGGAATGCAATCTCCTTGCAAAATTTTATCGAAATCTGTTCAGTGGTTCAGGCGTGAAAAGGTAACATACAGACAGACAGACAGACAGACAGAAAGATAGACAGACAGACAGAAAGACAGACGGACAGAGTTACTTTCGAATTTATAATATTAGTATGGATTCATTAGTATGCATACGTTAGTATGGATACATTAGTATTAAAGCCAATAATTGCATAATTCTACCAACATAATTATTGGCTTTAATACTAATGTATTTAATCTAAATACTATTAATTAAGTGGGTACTAATTACGGTAGGTTATAATTAAGTAGGTATGTACCAAAAGTTTAAACTAACACCAGTACAAAGACTCCTTAGTACTTATATCCATAATGAGATTGAAAGGACGATGACCATTTATGCCCTAATCGATTACAGCCAATTCATATTTTAAAGTATCCTTCATTTATTCAAACTAGATTTAAGGTAATAGTCTGAAGTCAATCATAGCCTATGTTTAAAATGGAATAAAAATAAATATTATTTGTAGTTCCGGTTACATTTTAGATTTAATGGCGACGATAAGTGACAGATTACAGTTCATTTCGTTCATTCGGTTAATGTGATCAGATTAGTGGTAGGAGTATTCCTTATTTTTGAGGTATAGGAGATAACCATGGAGGCCACCATATTATTTATTTATTTATTTATTGATATGGCACTTCAACCAACGCACTAAAACATAAAAAATAAAAATCACATACAGTTTAAGGTATTGTGAATTCGTCACATACAGAAGTGCACAGCACTATATATAGAACAACATAGTAAATAAAAGCATAGTAAATAGTCATAGTAAATAGTCATAGTAAATAAATAAATAACATACAACATATTATTAGTGTTATAGTATAGATTAATATGTTCTTTTGTAGGTATAGTATTTTTTCCGAAGCAGATTCTTGTTGTGATGCTTGATTTGTGGGTAAAAATAATTATCTGTCTGAAAACACTGATATTAGTTGTCACTCGCTCATTTATTTATTATTTATTTATATAATACCTTAAGCACACAAATGTACAGAGGCGGACTTCACTCACTTATGTCACTCATCGCCATAGAAACCTACTGTTACGTTCAAACGTTGAACTCTTTGGTGTGTTATTGTTTGTTTGTTTATTTATTGTTTATTAAACACTTATCCGCACATTTTTTGCACTTTAAGCTCGATATACATACACATTCTTGAAAGCGAAATAAATGCTTAAAGATTGAATAAAAAAGGCGTACCTATGCTGTTCGTGAGAGATTTGTTTTACTTTCCTTTACACTGATCGCCTTACTAGTATGTGGAATTATTCGATAAGTTACAAGCATCTGGTAGACCCACTCCAGATGTTTTTAGCTATCCTAAGTCAGACTCTCCACCAGAGACGTGCCTAGCGATAGATAGATAGAGGTGTATCTAATAGGATCGTTTGATTTTCATAGCATAGTTTGATTTCATTCTGCCTCTCCCAGTTTTGGTACATTTTAGGCTGGTCCCAGCCGCTGCCGAACCTAGTGGCGAGTTATGCCACATAATGTTGTTATTTATGTTGCTCAATCTAGTCAAGCCCTACTAGGTTAAACCAATTGTTACTTAAATCGAAATTCGTTACTGAACAAATTATGTATAAAAACGCCTGACACAAAATGATTCGCAAGCAATAGTTTTTTTAAGTGTAACGGGTCAAAAATGTCAGAAAAAAGATTTTTTTGTTACCGAATATACAAGAAACTGCTAGTTTATCTGAAACAGGAGGAATTCTTTCAAAATGTAGGTCAAAAAGTGCTTTTAAATTCACCATGTGCAGCTTAGTAACGTGATCGTTTTAGTAAGACCGGATAGTCTTACTAAAACGATCACGTCCTATACATGCATACCGCATGTATAGGACCTTGGTCATGGTCCTTTCTAGCAGGAATTCAAGTTCCCTAAGGAATTAGCCATCAATGGTTTCAAAAAATGTACAAATCAATCTTATCATTCAGCTGGAATTGAAGGCTCCTTTACGAATCGACAGAGCATTGACTGAAGGGTCTTGATTATTATTAAACTGTATTGAATCCAACCTAGCAAACATGAGTATTTGCACTTACGGATCTTTATACATATTATTTTCCCTCAGATTTTTCCCAGCAAATTGAAAGTGATGATTTAGGTCAGAAAGACCCTTTATCGGATAGACCTAAGCTCTTATTTGGGCTGAGAAAAATATTTGATTTAGTATTTGGCAGTCGATACCTAAGCCACCGGCTATGTCAAGGGATTTCACATAAAAATATCAGATCAGATGTCGATAGCTACCGACTGAAGATTTTTTGGTTCAGAATATATTTTTTCTTACGGAATAAATTACTTGTCAGAATGTATTATGTGTGGACTAGTATAGCAATTTTTTTAAACGACTCTATTTCGTCTTCATCAACTCTTCACAGTTTATTTTCCATTTTGTTAAGTCCCTGGTATTTGTTGATAGGCCTAAACTTACCATACCTATTAATATTAAATAATTTTTGTAAAAGCCAATCATTTTTAAATTAATTCTTCTTCATAGGACACGACCAATTGGAACCGTGCACCTAGCTTCTGCCGTTTCATACGTAACCATGTAGGTTTATGTGAAATATATACGTATTAAAATAAATAATATTTATTAATAAAACTCGTGCTCGTGGCTAAGTAATAACAGCCGCGTGGGTCAATCCATCAGGTTAAGCTATGGTTGGTCCATGGATGGGTGACCATCTTTACATACCGAGACTCCTCCGTGTCTATTAATCCCGGCTGTCATTCGTGGATCTTTGACAGTCGTTAGCCCGAATGTCTGATAATCAGCCTTACCAAGGGGTATCGTATTACCCAGTTACTGGGTTGTGGAGGTCCGATAGGCAGTCGCTCCATGTAAAATACTGCAACAAAAAAAAAAATATATATATAATTATATAAATAATAATATAATATGTATATTGTAAATATTCAACTGTATCCGGTTAGACTGGAAGCCGACCCCACCATAGTTAGGAAAAGGCTAGGCTGATTGATTTTGATTTATTAATAAAACTTTGTTTCATATATAGCAATACATACGAGTACATGCTCTAAAATCTATGAAAATAGTCCATTGTTCGTACGCTAACGAAGCTCCTATTCATAAAATAAAATCCTTAAAATGGATGACCGCAATACATCAATTGAATGAATATAAAATAAAAAGAGTTAGCCTATTCCGGAATCTGAAGCTGTCATCGAATGGATTAGCTGAGCTTTTAAGGCATATAATATGACTGTAAACATTTAATCAATTACGCTGCTTGGTAATGCTATGAGTTATGTAGCCTGGTTGCTAATATCATGATGAAAATTTGAATAAATCATATAATTTTATTAGAATACTAAATTATATTTATGTTTGTAAGTAGGTTTTCACAAATACTTTTCTACTTTATTCGCGTGAAGTCTCTCGTTTAAACAAAAAACATATCCTATGGGACTCAGCAGATACTGCTTTCTGTCAGTGAAATATATTTTGTAATCGGATCAGTATGTTAATAAAAATATAAAATAATTCAACAAGAGGAGATAATTTTAATTTAATTTAATTTAATTCATTTATTTAACAGATCATACAATCCAACTTGTTAATAATAATCATATACACATACATCTTACACACTAGTGTTAGTAAATTATGTTTGGCAAATCCCGTACAATAATTAATAATCATTCACAGTTATGTTAAAATCACCACCAATAAAATCAAAATCATTATCATTAATAATAATACAATAATCAATAAAAAATAAATTAAAAGAAACATTATTTCAAAGCACGGTTTGAAGGAAATACTTGTGTCCTGGTCCAGTGTCTTAGTATTAGACCTTCCGCCCTATCGGCCACAGTGATCAAGAGGCTGTTGGCGCTGCCCCGCACCCGCCGCATCAGGGAGCCGACACGCTTTCGCATGATTGCATAAAAGTCGTCTATACGTGCCTCTGCGAACATCCCTGACGCGCTACAGTGTCGTGGCAACCCCAACAGCGCCCTGTAGGCGTTGTTGTACTGGACACGTAAGGCGCTGTAAGCTCTCTGTGTGTAGTTGACCCATAGACTGCAGGTGTAAAAAGATTGGCAGAATGCCCTAAACAGAGTGGTTTTTACACCCCTTGAGCATTTTGCAAACCTACGGATCAACATATTGCTCCTGACAGACAGCGCCCTACGTTCCCTCTCCATGTCAACATTATCCGTCTGCGTTGCAGTGACCCAATGCCCCAGATATTTAAAAGATTTTGCCCATCGTAACTCAGTCCCACAGAGTGTGACAGGTGGCACTTCGCGATAGTCTCTAGTGCCTGCCTTGAACAACAGACACTCACTCTTTTTTGCATTATATCTGAGGCCGAGGGCCTCCGCATACCGCTCACAAACAGACATGAGTCTCCTTAGGGCGCTGATCGATGGGGCCAACAGCACCATGTCATCGGCGTAACTTATGTTATTGACGAGTGTTCCGTCAATGGAACAGCCTACCATAGTGCTGCTGAGCTCACGAATCAGCCGATCCACGTACAAACAGAAGAGCTTCGGCGAAGTCAGACCTCCCTGTCTGACCCCGCATTCCAGTCCGTACGGATCGGATAGCGAGCCTGCCCATTTCACCGCATTAGTCTGATGGCCGTACCAATACCTAAACAACTCAATCGTCTCACCCGGAAGTGTTGTATCATCATACAGCTTCTTCCATAGAACACCATAGGACACCAGATCGAAGGCTTTTGAAAGATCAAGAAAACACGCGTACACAGGGGTTTTCCTGTCCGTGTAGTATCTGACAGTGTGCTTGAGACAAAAAACAGCGTGCTCTGTTGAAAGACCCGCTCTAAAGCCAAATTGGGCGTCGTGAAGCGACAGATGTTTATTTAATTGCTTATCAAGCACACTGTCCAAAACCTTGGCAATAATCGTAGCCAACGATATGGGCCTATAGTTATTTATGTCAGACGAATCACCAGTTCGATTTTTTATAATCGGAACAACTAAGGTTTTCATTAGATCTTCTGGCAGATACGTATGAGAAAAGCAGAAGTTGAAAAACATTGCCAGCACTCTGGGCATGTGAACACCTGCATTTTGTAAATGCTCTATGCTGAGAGAATCATGCCCAGGTGATTTGCCGCGCTTCATGCTTCTCAACACCGCATCTATTTCTTTAGCCGTAACCCTTACCAGTGATGTTTCCGTTGCTGGCTCCCTTACCGTTGACAATGACTCACCAGTTAACCCTAGAGGGGACTTCATTGCAAAGTGATTTTTAAAGAGATTGGCTATGGATGCAGCCTCACTAACACCCTCCACACTCGCAGGTAGGCACGACCTGCCGCTCAGTTTATTGGTGTGCTTCCAAAACTTGCCAAAATCCTTCTCTCGGTGACAAGATGCTAACATATTCATTTTGATTTGTTCTCTGTTTTCCTGACACCACTTTAGTTTACGTTTAAAAACCCGTTTTGTTTCTCTCATTGTATCGTACACAGGACCCACTTTCGGTTCACCACATAACACCCACTTCTGAAAAGCAAGTCGCGCCCCCAAGTGCGCTTGTCGAACATGTTTGTTCCAACCTATCACTGGTTTTCTTTTGTTTTGATCCGGCCCACAGTAACAAACACATGCCGTTTCGCTTAGTATGTCAACAATTTCATAGTACATTCTATCAATAATTAGTCTATGTTCTACGTTAGTACACAATTTATCACTACATTTTCTAAATTCACAAGGAAAATCAACCAGTCTTAGTCTCGTCGTACATAAATTCTTATATAAATCAGTTCGCTGCGAGTCTCTTTCACCCCACGTGACCTTATTGCGTTTACTTATAACGCTATTGGACTTAATTCTAAGTACATTTAAGTTACATGTTATTTCTAATGGTATATGGTCAGACCAATAAACGTTGTGTAATATCTTCGCATCGACCACAGTCCGCCACGCCGCTTCAGATACTACACAATGGTCTAACCAACTCTGAGAACCATAAATGTCACTTACGTACGTATATGAGTCCGATGATAATATTTCAATATCAGCACAACGCCACTGCTGCTCAACACAAAAGTCCTTGAGTTCAACTCCAAACCGCCCGCTAGGCTGCGCATTATAGTCACCCAATATAAACACTGAGTCTACACTATATTCCTGCACAATAGCAGCAATCTCGCCCATACATTCCGTGAACTCGGCAAGATTTTCGGCCGAGTCCGTCGGCATGTAAATTGAGAACACTAATATCGTACTTTCGCATACCGTCACTTTTATCGCTGATATACGCGCACTTGTACACTGTATGACAGATACAGCTTGAAACATAGTTTTCCGCCAAAGTAAGGCGACACCACCGTATGGTCTTCCACGCAACACACCAACGCCGGTATCTATCGCTGATTTTCCCGTAAACTCAAAATCTGCATCAATCGTGCCTAAGAAAGGTATATCTTGCGGTAGCAACCAAGTCTCTTGTAACGCTACGATGTCAGCTGATCTGCATAAACCTCTCACGCATTCGACTGAACGAGTGATCGACCTACAGTTGAAACTAACAAGTTTGGTGTTGTTGTTGGTCACATTGTTTGTTTTGGTGATAAGGTCGGTACTTCCTATCCGACAATTCAGAGAAGAAACAAATTTTATCATTAGGCTATCTTTGAATATACAGTGTGTGAAATAAATAGCGCATTTAAACCACTTGAGATACTAAATTAAAAAGAGTATTAGAGATACAACAAAAAAGGCAACTTAGTGGTTTAATTGTTCGTATATCACAAAAGAATTATCTTCTTCTTTCTATTCATAATTTTCATTTCAACCGAGTCGTACTTACCTACGTCACTTTAATAAAAAAGGAGGAAATACATAAACGGTCTGGCATACTTTTAGTAATTACTCCGAACAAGTTCCGCAAAGGAATGCCTTTAAAAGAAACATTACATGCAGGCAATCTTTTAAAAAGGGTCGTAAAATAATGATTGTGTAATCTCTCTGGTCGATCCGTGGTACCGACTTAAAATTTACTGGCTGGGAATAAATAATATTGAACGTTTTGAAGTTTCATGACATGACAAAGCGTAGGTATACATTTCGGGGATCTCATTAATTACCTACCATCGTTTCAACTGTCATACTCTATCGATATTGGAGATTGACACTCATCAGGGCCAGTGTCATGTGAAAATGGATTAATAATTTCAGGAAGTTACATGACTATATGAATATTATAAATTATAAAGTAATCCATACTAATATTAAAAATTCTAAAGTAACTCTGTCTATCTGTATGTTACCTTTTCACGCCTAAATCACTGAATGGATTACGACAAACATAGATGGTCCAATAAACGCGCGGGCGAAGCCGCGGGTGGCAGCTAGTAATATATTATAAATGCGAAAGTGAGTTTGTTTATTTATTTGTTTGTAACGCGTTCACGCTAAAACGGCTGAATAGTTTAAGATGATATTTGGCACATGGGTAGACCATGACCTGGATTGGGACACAGG
The DNA here is from genome assembly GCA_947522985.1 of Lithophane socia. Classification (NCBI taxonomy): domain Eukaryota; kingdom Metazoa; phylum Arthropoda; class Insecta; order Lepidoptera; family Noctuidae; genus Lithophane; species Lithophane socia. The sequence goes on from OX383252.1 coordinate 18,713,706, forward strand.
ATACTTTTTATCCAGATATTACCACGGCATCGAGACTTACGCGGGTGAAACCACGGGGCGCAGCTAGTGCCAAATAAAGTAAAAGCAAATATTGTGAATGCCACCAAAATGGATTTGCTATTCCTATTGGTTTAACGCTATGTATTTTTACCTTCCCTCTAAGAAATAACATGGCCCTAACAAAACAACGACGCAAAAAAAAAAAACCAAACATACATGAACTCAAAATAATGATTACAGAGAATACCCTCAATGTTTAATTTCAGTAATTAGAGGAAATTTTGTATCCGAGTTTCGAATTTAATGCTTCTTAATAATCATCGTAGCACGCAGAGCGGAAAATTTTGTTTATTTATTCGAAAGTCTACCTTTATCTCGGTCGTTTTGCCTATGATTGATTACTAATTACTCCATCGGGTAGGATTCTGTGGGTCGAATCGAATGTTTAACCATTAATTCGCGAAACTTGCTTTAAGTAAGAAGTAATATTCCGTAAGTTGATCTCAACATCTACCTACCTACTTAATGTTAAAATCTCAAATTCACTGACAGACAACACACAGCCTGAAACGCTGGGTCTAGAAGCAATAAACACGAGAGTTGCTTAAATAAACAAAGGTTATGAATAGGGGATGGCAGTTTGTATGGATTCGTCATGTTTGCGCATGGAAAATCCACTATCCAATCCAATACATGACTTGCAGCTATGAAAACTTTAGCCGAATAAGAAATTAAAGATAACATTTTACTACTATTCCCCAACTTTTCTGAAACCATCTGATGCTTTTCCAAATCCAGTTAACTCTCGAAAACTCCGGGGGGTCCCCAGGCAGTGCTAAACATTACAAGGACACGACTGCTTTGCTTGCGGGTCAGTTGCCCCAATTTCTTTTATTGCGGCCAACATGCGTGACGAGACCAGCTGTATTAGAAATCTGTGGAGACACATTTAACATGTATGAGTCATAGATTCCTTTATTGGATGCGTTGTGAGATCTTAGGAATACGGATGTGTAATGTTGCGAGACTGTTTCCTTAGAGATTTAAGAACGTAAACAGCTCCTTTTTCAGCTGTGTACATATCACAACTGGAGAATGTTGCGTGTGTTTTTGAAGTGACAACTTCTTAGGCGCGTTGAGCGATTCTTGGTAGGGGATAAACTTAAGGATTCGCGTCACCGACATACTCGCGTCATAATACTGTACTATAGAATATAGATGGCGCTAATACCAGTTTTAAGTTTTCACTTCTGTCGACAGTCCCCATGACTGTCTATTTTTTTTTTATGTAATGCTTTCGCGGGCGTAAGTAGAAAGTGGTACCTGCTGGTTACCGATATCGATAGAAACCAAAAGGTTTATCAATATATTGAAATACCTCATGTCCTCTTCAAAGCGAAACTAAGAAATTCTCTCCCAGACCCAGAAGTTGCTTTTCACAAGGAGCTAATACGTAATGTACTGTCAACCCTCGGGGGAGCGCTGACGGTACCCGGGATAAATAACACTTGAAGAATTATTTGGGTCTTAGAATTAATTTGATATTAAAAATGCATCAATTAATTTTAAAACCCAAATAATTATTGTCAGCCCGCTGAACCGACAGCCTGGGGTTCTAAAACGGCCACATTAGCAATTCTTCTAAAAGCAATTCATTTCCTGAATTCCCAGCAACCCATTAGCAATTCCTCTAATTTGACACAAAATTGTGACACATAGTAGCTGAATCATATTTTTTTCTTTATTTCAATTTGAGTACATATAAATTATATTTTTAAATATTAGAATAAAGCAATATATCAAAACATTTAAAAATATAAAAAAAATAGTAGCCCACCGGTATCGGGAACAGGGTCAAAGCTACCGGCGGTCAGAGCTCCAGAGAGAAGAACCTCCTAACAATGCGAGCCGTGTCCAGGAGTACCGCTTTCTGAATCAAGCCCTTAATCCAGCTGCCCAACGAGAGCCTCCATAGGTGTTGGTCGAGGCTCTTTTACGATGATTTATAATAATTGACCTAATAAGATTCTGCCAAAGTGGCCGTTTTAGGCCCCCTGATCTTTTTCCCATTCTAAATATAAAACTAAATGTTTGTCTCTTATTCATGCCATCAACTTAAGGGGGATGGGCTAAGGTAGCCCGCGAAATTCATTTTTTTTTACGTTTTTTACAATTTGTAGGTCAGTGTCAAGTTGTAGGAGGAGACCCGCTGGAGACACTCTGGGCGTCGGGAATCCCAGGCGGATTCCCAGCCACCATAGGCGCGGGCTTGCGGGCGGCTTCAATGGGTAGCTCGCCGTCCGACAAGGACCAGACCCGGGTCGATGGCGCGTCGTGTTCCACGCGCGCCTCAAAGAGATTTCAGCACAATTGGCGGGGTCCGCTAGGACCGATGCCTGTCAGGATTGCGGCAAACTCCGAAAGGGATACCGGGACCTCGGCAACAGGCAACTGAAGGAACACGGGTGGGTTTTAGTCAGTAAAAGTTTGACAAGCCCTTCCGCTCCGCCCAGAGCGAAAAAAAAAAAAGTGTCAAGTTGTATGTTGATTAAAATATGATTCGCGACCATAAAGAATATGGCTTTACAGATTGATACTCGTAATAATTAGAATCAGCAATCTTTCCCAAAAACTTGTCCTATCCAAAACATTCAATAAATATTTACCATCAAAATGAAAACCATGTACTTACGACTGAAGTCCACTTCAAAGTTGGATGCAAGCCGAAAACTTCGCGACGTCAGACGGTATACGATATTGAACAACTACTTACCCCCTCCACTCCCCTACAATTTCAAATGAAGATGAGTAGCACCAAAGTCTTAACTCGGAAGTTCTACAGTACGAAGTTTCTCGCACTAGATATTCAGATGCCAACGCAGTCTAGGATCACAGTGTAACTTCTAACAGTGGTACAACACGCAAAAAATCGACAGCACCTGAGAAATGTCAATTTTTTTGTCATTTTTCTATAACCTAGTCCTAATACGTACATTGTACAAACTTATGTCCCGAACTGCAGTATGGCAGGTTGGGGCACATACACTGCCCACTTACCCCCGATGATTGCTATGCGAAAATACTCCCGTTGAACCACTGTAAGTAGTAACACTGTGCTAGAATCTAGTTATTATGCACTTACAAATACGAGGAATTTGTTAAGTGAACAGCTCATTGGCGTGGTTTCACTCAGGGGAATTAGAAATCATCCCTCCATCCAGGGAACGGGAATTAGGGCGGAAACACACATAAGAACGTCTATCTGAATTTGGTTGGCTTGATCTTGATTGAAAATCTAATTTCCTAACGTGATTTGTGGACGCTTAAATTCGCAGTCGAGACACGTAAACGCATTTTTGGTGATGGCATTTTTATCTTTACCTTCTGCTCTGCTGAGTTTTGAACAGTATACTTCAATAATTATGAAAAAATAGAGGACAACCAGATGATTATACAATGTGAGCTATAGTTACACAGCACTGTATTAGCCTGTATGTACCTCTTGAATGAATTAAAAATACCATGAAATGACTTAGTGGACTGTAGACTTTTTTTTACCTGAAACTTTTTGAAAGGCCTACACCGTCCTCCCATAACTATTAACACTCTAATTCAAAAATATTGTAAAAGCCAATTATCTTTTAAAAGAGTGTCACCCGGCCTCCTGCCGTGCTAAAGTAAATTTATTAGGTATATATAAATAGGGAAAGAACCAATTAAACCATTACCTTTTTTTACAAAGTTTATTGTAATTATATAACACAGGTTCACAAAAATTGTGGCAAGCCACTGAAACAATAGGACTTTCCCAACCTTTAACCTGGTATTAGCCTCTAACACACTCCGTCTCCGTAACAAGGTGTGTTAGGAGAAATACAAGCATGAGATTAAATATCAACAAGCTCAAGGTCGCTTGTGAGGATCCGTGAGATGAACGCTTAACAACTTCTAGCTCAATCGAATAATAAGTGACCTTAAATATGGTTGTGTTCATGAGAGGAATTATAACATTTGGGGCAAAGCCCCTGAGACACAACCTAACACATGAAATTTAGAACAACTGGTTTATAACCTAGTTTACTACACATTGGCCTAAATCACTTGGAAATTACCTTCAAAATGGTCACCTGGGTATCACTCAAAATCAAAATATTTTATTTCACATAAACCTACATGGGCACTTATGAAACGTCAGAAGCTAGGTGCACGGTTCCAATTGGTCGTTTCCTATGGAGAAGAGCCGGCAAGAAACTCCATGGTTACTCTTTTAAAAATAATTTATATAAAAATATTTAATAATACTTTTAAAAAACACTCTCTCAAAGGGTCTACTACAACCTTGCAGGTGTTACGAGTAACTGTCCCTCCGTTCACGACGGACTCTCAGTTGACGTCAGTTGACGGAATCAAGTCCCTTGGCATGGAACCACAGAGAAAAGTCTGGGTTCCCACGTACACGCGGCCTACGGGATCCGTAGGGAAAACGATGACGCTAATCGTTACCTGTAGCGGCGACACTTTCCTGGACGAGCTACCGGATGGTAAGGCCTTCCAATATACGGGGATGGCCACACTGCCAGCACTCGTAGGATCTAACCTCTAAACTGCCAAAGCCCGGGTCAACCAGCACACTGCCCGCCACTAGTCGGGACTAACTGCTATTTCACCAGACCACGGGACGGCACCAGGGCGTCACGTCTTTCACGTTCGCATCAGTTCAGGCTAGCATATAAAGCCAGACAGGTTCGGCTACTGAAACAACATCTCTGATATATTTCCAATAAGATTATTGGCCGAACACAGTCTAATCATCACAGAACTGTTGCCTCTCGAATAACATACCTGTTAAAACTCCATCATTGCGTAGCGTCACCAGGATCGGGAAGGAACACCCTTCTCGTCCCACACGCAGGACCAAAGACCTGACTCCTCGATATCGACCTTCGAGAAAGTCCTAACCACAGACTAAAAACCGAATTCTTGGACAAGTGACAATCCACTTCCGAAATTATATCATAAGAATTAAATTTAATTTTATCGGACATTGCATGACTATAAAATTTGGGTGATTACATCCGTATGTTAATAAATTTGAATTCCTTAATTAACATCTAATTAATTATCGAAACCCAAAAACAACGCTCTGTCTCCAGTATTGAGAAACTCTGGAGCTACAAGGCTCCACCGCTAGATGTCGCCTAAGATGTCAATTTGCAACGTCACAAGAGTAACAATGGAGTTTCTTGCCGGCTCTTCTCCATGGGAAACGACCAATTGGAACCGTGCACCTAGCTTCTGACGTTTCATAAGTGCCCATGTAGGCTTATGTGAAATAAAATATTTTGATTTTGAATGGGGTCGGGCGTATTGCCATCAACCGGGCACAAATCCAGCCTCCTGGCTGCTACTGAGATATTCCAGATGGAAAAACCCAATACACCTTGCCCGAACCGAGAATCGACTCAAACTAACTGTCAATAATAATGTGTGTGGTGTACTAATAGGTATACCTCTGCCTAACCCTCTGCCTAACTGCGGGAATATATCTTGCGTGATGTTATCTTGTGTATTAATAATGTGACTAATAAAATGATTTCAGTTTGTTCCTTTCAGTTTGAAACATTCTCGTGTTGACCTAGAAACCGAGGCTGCAAACACCTAGCCTTGTTGTGCTCATAATATTATGCAAAAATTGTTTATTTCATACAATGTACACATACATGCGGCTTCTCTTCATCGTAATTTTCTTGGAGGTTTATCTTCAAAGTTCATACAACTTTAGATGAAGTTAGTCGTGGAACCCAAGGATATGAAAAGTAAGAATATTTTTCACTTACTTTAAAAAGGAGGTTCTTCATTCAAATACGGAGAATAAATACACTAATACACTGCTATACATTCTCTGTGAGGTGCTTTAAAGGCGCACCTCGTAAATGAATGATGACCAAAGCATAATCGTAAAAAGTCGTAGGTATATCGTTTAAAGTTAAGGCACGTGAACATTTTCGTAAGAAGTTAACAGAATCATCCCAGCGCTAATTTGCTGGATTCGTTTTCTCCTCTACCTGTCGTTATTTCTCCTGACTAAGTATTTTTTGTTTATAATTTTGTATGTATAAATTAGTATTCATTTTTATTCAAGTTACATGTATTATCTTATGTTGCACCTGCCATGTCTGTCTCTGCATCACCCTAAGGTTGACTGGTTGAAACTGCCTCAGGCATTAAGTCCGCCTTTGTACAGTAGTTGTTTTACTTGTGCATAAAGTTGAATAAATAAATAAATGGCTTATTATCAGCTGGACAACAGCAATAAAAGTCCACTACAAGCTGCATGTGAGCCTCCCAATGAAATTCGCTCTGCTGACCACCTATTAGATATGACAGATATAATGATACTGCTGCCTTGTATCTTGACACTATTCATTTCACAGCTGGGGAGAGTGTGGCCTTATGGTCGTTGCTGTATTCCATAGCAACATCGGGAAATAGCATCACCGAGTGGCTTTTCGTTTTCATGGTCACAAGCGGTACCACCAAACGTAGAGTTTACTGAGATCTGTGACTTGTAAAATAAAAGGGTGTTGATGCTGTTTTTCTGCTTAAAATAAAATAAAGTAATCGAACCAAAAAATCAATCAGGGTTCTACCTGATCAGGAATTAAACACGAGCCAGCCCATCAACTGAATGCAATCGGTTCGTCTTATTTCCAATTGGGATGCGTCGTTTGCCGGGTGGCATGAGATAAAGCAATGTATTAGCCTTACTCCATACAACATAGTAATGAAAAGTTTAAGGAATTTTAATGGTCTAATCCGTGGGTCTAATTCACAATAATGCAGTGTGCATGGGATCATCAATACATGTCAGTAAGTTTCCTATAGGGCGCTGTCGGAGTGCATTTGTGACCTGTCTTCTAAACATCTGTTTTTTAAAGAATCAGTACCTAAATAAACAAAATTGTGGGCCTTCGTCTGGTATAACCTTATATGAGAGTTTTACATAGTCCTGCACGCTTGCTAACTAAACCACACCCACATCACATCGTACCTATGAGTGGAGGTACGTTGTGGTGTATGTTGTATGTATGTTTACAAAATTCAATTTACCTGCAGACAGGCGCTTGCCCGCGGCTTGGTTTCGATATTTATGTTAATATGACACTTTTATTGATCCGTCTGCGTGTTACATTCGATGTAGGAAAATGGATTGATTTTATTTAATTTTAGATCGTGGGTGTGGGTGTAAGTGTATGTTCGACTACTTCTGTGGGTTTAGTATGGGTACTTTCTATAATATGTAATCCCATCAAAAACATAACATGTAAAAAATGCAAGTCTCGCAACGCAGTTCTTCTACCGCAAAAAGATGTGAGATTTAATGTAACACCAAGTCTGTTAAATTATTCAGTACCTATCTATTTGTCATCTTTATTTCTTTAATAAATAGAATTACTTGGCAATAGCATGGCATTTTTTTGCATTTTCTTACATGTTATGTTTTTGATGGGATCTCATTTCTTTTTGTATTATCAAACACACTAGGTACCTATTTAACTAACTTCTATCTATTTAGGTAGTGTAAGTGACGAAAAATTGCATGAACTGCAAAAATAACTTTGTAATTGCATATTATTTATATAGGATTACAAAGTTACTTATGCAGTTTGTTTATCTAAAAGACGAGACATTAATATTGCGGTATATTTAAATTTTTCCTTGCTTGCTTGCTTGCTTAGGCTAAACACTAATAGTGTTCAAAATTTGAGGCTTGTGTGTCTGCTAAAAGTACCTTAGAGTTTTGATGATCAGTGCGTCATTCCACTTTAAGGAACTTTGTTTATTTTATTTATTTATTTATTCTTCAGAAAGCTTACAGTCTAATATCTTTAAAGTAGGTTATGTACAATAGCGCTTACAATTGCCATTTACAAGCTTCCACAAATTAAAAACTATGTACCTAAAATTTTAAAAAGAAAATAAACATACTTAAGAGATTTTTAAGATAAAAACTAAAAACAAAAACATACTTTATAACTTAACAAATTCTTCTTAAACAAAACAAAATAAATTCTTATTTGAAATAAAACATAAAAGATCTTGGAATTTATGGATCGTAATTAGTATAAAAATGTGACAGTTTAATTGTAATAAAAACAGTAAAAAGAAAATATCCAATAAGTTACATGTTCTAAATGAGTAATGCTACTCATTGCGGTCTAAAACAAAGTATTCTTTATTTATGGTACGTCTTAATGTACTAGGGCTGGTTCTAAAAAGATCAACATCTAAATGAGAGGGCAGATTATTAAAGCTTGCTGCGCTACGTAAGAAAAAGGCATTCCGTCGGTAGTTGGTAGATGCGAATGGAATGTGAAGAAGTGGTCGCTGCCTGAAGCCTACGTGATGGGTTCTGAGTGATATTTTGGAGAGAAGTTGGGAACAATCGATGGAACTATTGGCAATATTTAACAGAAAAGTGATATCATTAGCATGGCGTCTGTTTTCCAAAGGTAGAAAATGGTATCTTTTGCAACGATGTGTGTAATCCGTTGAGCATTGCTTTGTCTTATAATCTAAATATCTTAGAAACTTTTTCTGGATGCTTTCTATTCTTGACTTATACACGTCGTATTTTGGGTTCCACACTTGAGATGCATATTCAAGGTGGCTACGTACGTATGAACAGTATAATACTTTAAGTGGTTTTAGAGAGCTGAAACAAGTAGAAGACCTTATTATGAAACCTAAGGACTTGGACGCTTTCTTTACGATTTCATCAATGTGCATTTCGAATATAAGTTTACTGTCCTGGATAACACCCAAGTCCCTAATACTGTTCACTTTAGTAATTGTCTGATTATCCAATACATACCCTGAACCAATTGACTTCTTTTGCCGTGTATAAGTCATATGGAAGCATTTGGATACATTTAGTTGCAGTTTGTTTAGTCTACAGTAATCTACAAACCTATTAAGATCCTGCTGGAGTAGTGATGTGTCGGATAAACAACGTACTGTTTTAAGTATTTTCATGTCATCGGCGTATAACAGAATGTAAGAGTTAATAAAACATTTCTTAATATCCGCTATAAATAGATTAAATAGAAGAGGTCCTAGAATGGATCCCTGAGGAACTCCAGATGGTACCAGATTCCAACTGGAGGTGAAACCCTGCAGTACTACTGCTTGTGATCTGTTTTCAATGTAGGAGGAAAACCATCGATATAGGTCGCCATGAATTCCCGCTGAGAAAAGTTTACGTAAAAGTACCCTGTGGTCAATGCGGTCAAAACATTTACTGTAATCCGTATAAATTACATCAACTTGTGCACGTTGCTCCATACCTTCAGAGATAAATTCATTAGAAAGAATAAGGTTAGTGGTAGTAGATCGCTTACGAAGAAAACCATGCTGCTCATCACCAAAGTCACATTTTAAGGCTGAATAAACTGCCGAGTAAACAACACGCTCTAGCACTTTGGAGAACAGGCATAGCTTCGAAATAGGGCGATAGTTATCTACAAGGGACTTATCACCTTTTTTAAAAACCGGCGTTACGAATGCAGATTTCCAGATTTTAGGAACAGTGCCTTCTGTTAAGGACCGCTTGAATATAATACAAATAGGTTTGGCTAGACTTTTCGCACAGTTGACTATGAATATAGGCGGTATTAAGTCCGGGCCACCTGATTTAGAGAGATCGAGCATTTGGAGTAACTTTAGTACTTTTTCGTGGCATACCTCTATGGAGCTGATGCTTGCTGTGGATGGTGTTGTGGCTTGATCCTGGTCGTCTGTGTCTGGCTCTTGAAATGTTGAATGAAAGTATGTAGCGAACAGGTTACTGATTTCTTCTCCAGTATCTGCAGTTGTGTCTTGATATTTCAGAATATTAGGAAAGTTATTATTACTCCTCTTGCTCTTAATATAGGACCAAAAAAATTTTGGGTTCGTGATAATTGATGATTCGACTTTATCCATGTACGTACGGTAACAAGATTTCTCTACTTCAGCAGCTCTATGACGCAATAAAGAAAAGGTTTGGTAATCTGATATATTTCCATAAATTTTAAATTTCCGGTGATATTTATATTTTTCTTTTAGGATCTTAATTAATGCAGATGTATACCAGGGAGGATGTGACGAATTTTTAACAGACTTTTTTGGAATATACTGATCTCTAATTTCGTAGAGTTTGTTATAAAAATGACTAACAGCATTGTCTAGTGACTCAGCACTTAGCAACTCGTCCCAGTTAACATCATCAAGAGCGGACATGATAGCAGCATAGTCTCCTTTATAGAATTGATATTTAGTGTTCGATTTTTCTGATAGCGAGTGAATTTGAACAAAATCAGCCTGAATAGTAAAGGGTTTGTGATGCACGTCGATAGGTACAGCTAGTGGGTCCAGACATTCGTGTATGTCCAGGGACCCATTAGAAAATGCGAGGTCTAATAGTCTGTCATTCACATTCCGTACATTATTAAATTGGGATAAGTTACAGATATTTATAGTATCGAAGAAATCAATAAGATAGCGGTTTGAATAGTTTTGTGGAAGTAATTCAGCGCCGTTATTCGTACGACACCAATCTACTTCATTACCAAAGTTAAAATCACCCAAGACAATAAATGTATCTAATGGGTTAGTCAACATTAAGTTATTTAAATTATTTGTAAAATTCTGGAGCTGAGCAGCATAAGGATTACCCGTGTGCTCATTACAAAGGTAAAGGGCACAGATATGTATGTTGTATGTAACTTGGGGTCTAGATCTCTTTAAGGTTATAGTTACCCAGATATCTTCAGCGGAACTACGCCAGTTACATTTCTCGACAACGGTCAAATCATTCCGCACGGCAATCAACACACCGCCTCCTCGAGTTTGCGAGGTGCGGCTGTAGTCGCGGTCGCGTCTCCACACCACATACCGCGAATCAAATAATTCACTGCTGAAAATACCATCCACTAACCAAGTTTCCGTAAATACTATAACATCGTAAGATTTAAGGCATACATTTCGGAATACGTCGTTAGTTTTTGTACGAAGACCACGTACGTTTTGGTAATAAATATTAAGCGGAGCCATTGATAAGTCCTTCACCAAAATCTAAGTTGATAAAATAACAATAGTAGCAAGTTGAATAATTACGTCTTAACCAACCTTCAGATTCTAACAAACACAGCAATGCCCAACGAATATCGATCCAAAATCTTGCAATAATTATTTTTAATAAAAAAAATAGCCATGGATAGCAACAATGAGTCGCAGGTGTTAGTGACACGCATAGAACATTCATCTTTAAGGAGCTAGTATTAAGACAATTAACTGCGAAACCAACAAAAAATTTAGCGTATGTTGACCAGTACCAGTTAGTAATAAGCAGCAGTAAAGCGCAAAAGAAATTAAATATTAAAAAGAACACAGTAAGATCACATTTAGCAAAATAAAAACAAATTATAAAACAAAAATAATATTCTAAAAAATTATGCAGGTGCGTCGAACACGTGCACGAGTTAGGTATTTCTCGGAATCCGCGAATTGTAATAAAACTTTTTACCTTGTGGTTCTCAAACTTTAGAGTCACTTCAAATAAGATGTTACTTTTTGAGATAGCTGATAAAACTATTTCATTTTTGAGAGGTCCTTTTCGGTTTTTATCACTATGGTAGGGGAGGTGTCGGTTTTCTTGGTGTGTATCTTGGCATGCTTGATCCAGACGTATCGAAAATCCATCTCTGCGGCGGCTTTTTTAGTCTTGGATAGGAGAGCCTTATTCTGTATAGTCAGGTGGTCATTCACGTAAATCTTATGGTTACCGGGTAGTCCTAATCCTAAGTGTCCAGTAGTTATGGCAGAGGATTTAGACGCGTATCTGGCTGCTGCGATGAAGTCTTCTTTCACATAACGATTACAGAAGCAGACTATAATGGGTTTCGTGTTTTCTTTTTCACGCGTTGGTACTCTCGCAACAAAATTAACCTGATTTTTTGAGATAGGATATTGTATTTTAGAGCCAATGGTAGATAATATTTGATACAGGTTCTCATTGTTTGTTTGAGTGACACCTTTAATTTCAATGTTGTTCATTCTTGACCATTGTTCCTTAGAGTTAGTTTCATGTTCAAGTTTATCGAGCCGAGTGTGTAATAACTCTACTTGAGATTGAACTTTTTCCACTTGCGCAATACGGTGTTCCAAGGTTTTGACTTTGACATTAAATTCTTTAAGCTCCTTGTTGGCCTCGTTGACCGATGATTTTAGATCGGCAAATTCCTGTCTCAGTGCCATAACCTCGTCCCTAAGACATTCTAGCGGCTCTAGTTTTGCAGAAAGTGCCCTGATCTCTTTTAATATAAGTGATTCTGAGTCTACCTTGGGGGTGGGTGATGTAGGAGGTTGAATAGGTCCAGGCTGCTTACACTTCATGCATCGCCATGTAAGTTTTCTGTCACCAAGCTTGCGGAATCCAGCTTCTGTTATTCCTGCACAGTGGAAGTGAAGCTCTTGGGAGCACACTGTGCAGTGTATTCCATCTGATAGCAATTCACTACAGGCACCACATTTATATGTATTCATTTCGTAGAGGAGTATGAACGATATTAAAATAAACTAGTATGAAAGTTTGAGAATAACTGGATGTTCTTTTCGAGTTAAGTTTAGGTACGTACAGAAGCGACTGCTCGCGGTGGGGGCCACAACTAGACTGACCTGTTCTTAAACTATAAGTTCTTAAATTGAATGTAATTTGGGAATATACCTAGTTATACTATTTTTTCTTGGTCACTGAAACTTCAGGCTTCTAGCGCAACGAAGTTACAGGGGGTCGAAAATGTCCTGAATGGCTTCGAGAAAAGATGGAACGGCTGTGCCTATAAAAGTCCTGAGTTTCTGTATCGTATACTTACGTGTCAATAAATCGAATAAATTACCTACTTTTTATTTCATGAACTGAAATGCTTATTTAAAATATACAATGTGTTTTTTTTTCTGAATCTCATAACTCTAGGGACTCTAGGGTATTAATGAGACCATGTAAAAGAAGCAACAAGTTTTTTTTTTCTTGTTTTTTTTTCGTTTTTCGTACAAAAATTATTCAACATTGTCACGATTATTACCATAAAACACTACATTAGGTAGAAATAAAAAATAAAAAATAATAATTGAATATTTTAGTCCATATTCAAAAATGAAAACGTCGCATTTTCTTAGCTTTAATTATTGATTTAAATGAAAATGATTTACTGATCAATGAAATTTAGATACACACATCGGGACTTTAATGTTGCGATATAAATTCTATGTCCGTTAATTGTTTTACATGGTGTCATTAATAACCTAGAGATATGGGATATAAAAAAAATCACGTTGAATAACACAACTAACTATTTACACTAACTATACAAATAAATACAAAAACAAAAGGACACTAAGCGTCGAAGTACTCGTCCGCATCGCTGTGATCCAGAAACGTGCACAGACGACTGGCCCATAAATCGAATAAATTAATATTTATTTAACTTGAGCGGTTCCACGACTGCAATTCTAATAAAAATCACTTAATACCAAACAAGCTTAACAACCCACAACCGGTTTACCGACGCGGCGACTACCAAATAGAATCAACCTTTTTTATAAACAAAATAAATGTAAGCCGCATCCCCGTTCCTTTTAAGGTACCTACAGCCCGTTTGAGTGGTTCATTCGATTTTCAATTCCAACCCAATCACTGCGCAGCCGGGTTGAACTCCGGCGACAAATTGGGTTCCGTACCGTGCAGTCGCATGTTATCAGAGCCTGCAGATATGTAGAGTTATGAAGATTTAAGGATTAATGAATGGTTTTCTTGTTGTACCTTGTAAATAAGGTATATTTTGAAAAATCTATATATTGTTGTTGAACTAATGCGTTTGCTCTTGTGCTCAATCATCAATGAGTAAATACATAAAAAAGTAAGTTCAAAAACTAAAACCCGAATACTTAAAAACCACCTACTTAACTTCCCCACTCTGATGCATTTTAACAGATCGACAAAACTGTTGTCGTTAGCCTGACGCATAGTTTGACTAAATTCACAGAAATTGAACATTCATTTATATGTTGTCCGGCTGCAAGAATTTCTGGTTGTTTAAAGCAGTATGCGCCGCCACGTGTTGCTGATACGGGTGGTAAATGCATCAAGTCACCGAAAACTAATACGTTGATTCCTCCGAAGATAAGGGTGCTCTGTTACTGCCTGACCTTTTTCAATAGGTAATAAAAAGATGCTATGCAAAGTGCACCCTTTGACTAGTTTTGCGAAAACACCAGTTGGAGCTGTGATTGCAATACATGATCTATTTGTTGACAATCTTCTAATTTGTTCCACTAATAGTTTAAGAGTGAAACTTTTTCCGCTTCCAGCCCCACCAGGAATGAACATTAAAAGAGAACTTTGATGTTCATTAGTAGAACCGGTTCTTAAAATTTCACTAACTGTAGCGAATAATTGTTTCTGATCATGTTTGAGAGAATTCACCCCTCTCAAAAAATCTTCATCAGAAATATTTTCTCCGAAATCTTCTTCAAGTTGTGGTTGTAATACCGATGCCTCATGATTTGTCGTGACGTTGTTATTGGTACATAAGTCAGCTGCGTGTTCAGCTAGTAGACGTCGAAGAGAATCCTATAGGTATTTCTTTTATTTCTCCCAAAGGGATAATAATTCGTTATCATATCAGTTATGTAGAGGCCTTAACAGAGCACATTGTGCTAAGAATGCATCTTTGGCATTCTCAAATCCTTTTAGTAGAGAATTTTTAGTACAAAAAGGGTAATGCGTAACTAATAAACTGTAATAGTACGCTTCAGGATCTGAGTCAGCTGCGTAATACCGAATTCGTAAAACGACTGGTCGTGATCGTTTTTCATTCTACCCGTTCTGTTTAGCAAAATAGCCCTATGATAGCCCTTGATCTTCGTTTTCTTGTTCATATGCATCTGCATCACCAGAATCCTATTCCTGGTAAGTCTTTGAACTCACCGGCTCATAATATACTGCGAAATTACCAAGACTCAACACTTCTAAGTCGATTCTCATAGTGTTCGAACATATTCTTGCAAGGCTCAACAGTGTCCGAATCAAAACGCAGCATTCTATATCTTAGCTCAGGCTTGCATGTATTCACAAATATAGGTTTTCTAGAGCTATCTCGTAACTTGAGGTGGCATAATCGGTATGCACATTCCGGCGCTAGCACTTGACGATGGTTCAGTAAGCAATTCTGGACAGCAAATATCAGTCGCACAAAATTTCCACCCCTTTCTCTAACTCGATAAAGTGCCTCCGATATTCTGCCTGGAGATTCGCTGGTTCGGATTTTGCGATATATTTTGCGATGCCACGCCAAGAGCCGAAACTACAAGCTGAATATCAATTGGCACCCCATAGCCGTAATAGTTTCTCGTTATCATTATTTTTATCATCGCGTCTTCAGGACTTCTTTAATTTATAAAACTTTCCGCCATTTGCAGTTGCTTGATTATCATCCAATATAATACCTAGTCCTTTCTGAACTCGATTTTTGACAGATATGCCATACAAAATCTGTCAAAAACTCATCATTGTGAGGCCATTAGCGCAACTCTAAGGCTGCGTTTCCACCAGAGATGTGCGATGGAAATGTGTCGTGCGAGGATGTCTAGCTGTGCTGTGAAAATGTGTGTGGGTTTCCACCAAAGCTGTGCGATGTAAATGTGCCTACGAGGATGTGTAGCGGAGCTGTGAAAATGCGCATTAATGTGTGGTGCGAGGATAGATGGACTGGCTGGTAGTATGCGCAAACCTCGCAACACATCCTTCTCAACACACATTCCTCGCAACACATCCCTCGCACACATCCCTCGCACACATCCCTCGTACACATCCCTCGCTTGTTTTGTATGCGCAAAAATCGAACTCCGCTGAGCCGTTTCCACCAAAGATGTGCTGACCGCGGCGAGGTAAATGAAGCGATTCTATTGGTTCTTTATAAACATATCCCTCGCTACGCATCCTCGCACATCTCTGGTGGAAACGCAGCCTTAAGATGGCGCCCAACTGACACTGTCCATTGAACAAAGTCGCCTGAGTGAACTATCATTGATCAAAACCTCCACATCGATAAGTTGAATATAAATAAAGTCGCTTCAACACTACGCGCCTCTACACGATATCTACAAACGTGAAGAGTTTCCAGATGTTTCTAATATTCAATTATAGTAAACGAATTTGTAGCAATGCAGCTGGTTTTTTCAACCAATTGAAAGTCCATTCACTCGGTATCCTTTCATTCGATGATAGAGTGAATGAACTTCCTACAAAATACGTCATTTTTACCCCACTACGAATAAAAGATTTATTTATGAATATGATATTTAGAATCGAATCCAAGCCACGTTTCTAGGCAGGAAATTTTATTATTATATGGTCAAAGAAAAGCATTGTCACGTAAATCTTGTTTGATGGCAGTTTAAATGGACTCGGCCCAGATATCGGCTACGTGTTCAGCGCCAACAGTACCTAGCGTCCATCAGTTCCTGTAACGTGCAGCTGACAGGATACACAGGACACGATATTAAGTGTCCCATTGTTTGTGGAACGCCACCATATTTACGCTTCAATAGTGGAGTAATCTATCAATGTTTTAATATTTGGTTTAAGGGCCTCAAATTGCTTAGCAAATTAATGCTGCAGTATTTTGGCATAACGGAGGATTCCGTTATGCCAAAATACTGCAGCATTACATATTAATATCTCGATACAAACAAAAACCAAACTTTCCTCTAAACCGAATTATAAACCGCTGGTATTCAAAAAATACTCCATATTAGATTATGAAACTTTGCATAATAACTGAACTAACTACAGTATGCAAGGGTAAATACCGTTGTCACTCAAACCATGGGTAGTTGACTTAAATATAAAAATAAATGACCCAGTAACAACACAAAAAAAACCTTATTTTCTTTTATATTAAAAGATTTTAAAAAGTAAATATCCGTCAGTGTCCCGATACTCATGGACACGCGTTCGAGAGAGCTGCAAAACAGCTGACGGCCGGTAATGTAAAGTCCCGCGCGCCCCGCCCCGCCCCCGCCAACCGCCGGCCGCCGTGTTGAGACGCAAGTTCGTTGCCCTTGCGTGTAGGGTGAAATATTCTTGTAGAAAAACGTAGATACTCTTTAAAAAAAAAATTGTATTTTTCCATTGATTTTACGTTTATAAATAAAACCAAACCACTGGTTTCAAGGATAACGGTGTTTACACTAACACCCTGTATAAAACAGGTCTTATGTTTTTTTATTACGATTATTTTCACCGTAAAAAGCAATTACCTAAACTATTCGAGGCTTGAGAGCCACCAGCACCCCACTCCGCCTCGCTCTCACTCAGGTCGCGAGTAGTATGCTGCGAGCGAGACAAAATTTGAGGTTGGGTAGACCCATAGGTTTATATTCATTATTATTATCTTAGTTATCTTTTATGTAGATTCTTTTCTATTTTGTTTTCAAAATCACTATTAACTATGGTGTTATCTAGAACTACAGTATGTCATTTTGGCAGAAAAACCTTCTTCATTTCGTAACATAAAACCCAGCATTTTTTGTGTGCTAACGATGTCACACTGGGTATGTTTAGTTTAATGTAAACACACACAGAGCGGGTGTGGGGCGGGAGCGGGTCGGGCGCGGGAGTACCTACGGCGGGTATAATAATTTGTAATTAAAGGAATTATATGGATGTCAACACACAGAACGCGGGCGCGGGTCGGGCGCGGAGCGGGACCCACGCGGGAGCCGCGCCCGCCACCCGCCGACACAACAGCGCGGGACGGGAGCAGGTCGAGAGCGGTTGTGCTATTCTGTAAAAATATCTCCGTGAAAACTAAGTGTAGTAAAATATCAAAGTGAGCTTGGAGTGAACTGTCACTTGCCTTAGCATCAGTAGGTATCGATGACAATGACTAACTCCACGCTCACTTCACCTAAGTTTTCAAGGTTAGATGCGGGTGAAGCGTCGTTACATTCGTTGCAATACACGTTTCGATGATATTCTCCATATTGATGTCTTTTTTTACCCGACTACGGCGAAGAAAAAAGGAGGGTTATGATTTTGACCGGTATGTATGTATGTATGTATGTATGTATGTATGTATGTATGTTCATCTGTTCCCTCCTATCTTCCAAACCACTTATCACAATTTGACAAATGAGGTATCGTTAGAAGCGTCGTGATTGTCCGCTGGTTATAGGCTATGTGAAGTCACATTAAATTAAAAATGGCGCCCTCTAGAGGACATAAAGTGAGGAACTTAAAATAAAAAATGGTTTAATCGTACCATGTTGGGTATCAAATGAAAGGGCTTAATGAGCACATTTCAAAAATATATATATTATAACCCCAAAAGAATTTAAAAAAAAATCAAGTAATAAAAACTAAAACCCAACTACGACTTAAAAGGTATAAACAAGACACCACAGACAGACAAATTAAAAATCCGGAGTCACACGTAATCTGTTCGATTTATGCCCTAACACGTGTGACTCCGGATTTTTAATTTGTCTGTCTGTGGTGTCTTGTTTATACCTTTTAAGTCGTAGTTGGGTTTTAGTTTTTATTACTTGATTTTTTTTTTTATTAATGTCATGAACCTACAACCTTTTCCATTTTCGCGTTCTTCTTTTTAAAATAAGTAAAAATAATCATTCTTCGTCCATGTCAGAATCACCCGACATTTTCACACTGCAACCGCTGCCGCTTGTCAAAGTACAACCGCACCCGACCCGCTGCCGTCCCGCGCCCGACACGCGCCCGACCCGCTGCCGCCCCGCGCCCGCGCTCTGTGTGAACACGATGAACCGCGCGACTCACGCGATGAAAACGACCCGACCCGCTCCCGCCCCGCACCCGCTCTGTGTGTGTTTTGGGCTTTACTGAAGTAGACTTTAAGAAAAATGTTATAATTTCATTCTATCCATCAGATCGATCGAGCTTTTTCTTTCGCACCTGCCTTTGATTTCTTATTTGACGAATATAAATGGAGGTTGTCAGATTTTAACGGTGACTAGCCGAGCCACGAGCCGAGCCATTTTTGTATTAATTGCTGTGGAGGAGACATAACGAGCCGTCATTAATGTATTACAAATCCTAACATTTATGTCTAAAAATATCAGGATTTGCGATGACAAAGTTGGATCACTTAATTTACTTCATTGTCGTGTACACCTAACTAGACTCCTGCATTTGGGAAATTATCTAGTAAAGTTTTGATTTTAAGCAAAACTAGCGTTTGGCGTACTATGTATGCCTTTGTACCTTTGCCTATCAAATACAGGCGTGAAGTTATGTTGATCTCGTTTCTATAAACTCTTACCTACATTATAAAAAGGCGCTTTCGTCAACGTCATTCAATCTCACCCATCGCATATATTTAACCCATTAGTGTTCAACAAAAGCGGTGACACAAATCGGTTCAATTTCATCCAAAGAAATTAATAGTCATTTAATATCATGCAGATCCATTTTAGATCCAACAAATAGAACAGAGCTACAATTTCATGAATTTTGCTTTTTATGTTCATCGCTTCTTTCTTGTGAGCATTTTTCTCAGTTCTCTGAAACTGAGACGTCTCAAGAATATTTGACACTGCACAAAAAGAGCGCTTTAAAATCTTATTTCTGTTCCACCTATCCATAAAAAGGCTCTGGGGGTGGGTTAGGTTCATTTCATTACCCATCCCGAACATAAACAAACACAGTTTGGTACACTTTGCCCTATTGTACCACTCGACGTCGCTCGTTTAGCCAATACATTTGGATGGTATAGTAAATAAACTTCTCGCGAATCGAAAATCGTAGACGTGTCAGCGGCCGGGATCCCACCTATAAAGTAATGTGGACCCGAACCCTTAACCCTTCGCTATAGAATTTTATTCAACATCTCTATTTAAGGAGGTGCGTCCCTATTTTTAGAATGTGTAGGGGAATTAGGGCTCGGTGACAATAGGAGTGTGTTATTATTTATATGTTTATATTTGCGATATTCTAAGTGGGTGGCGGAGAAATTGTTGATGTTTTGTGGGTATTATTAAGTTAAATAGGGCTCAATTAGGAATTTATATCGGTAGCCTTTCTTATCTTAGAATAATAAAACCCTCAAAGAATTCAACGCAACTATGACCGTTTCTAAATCACTAAAATTGTTCTACTTGAACCATTGACTAAAATAAGCTTCAAATGAGCCTCTATTTACTACAATCAAGCTGCAGAACCTCCTTATAGAAATGTACATGAATAAAACCCTTTCGACAATAGAACAGAATGTGCGACTCTCAGGGTATAAACATGCCAAACAAATGTGCTATTTGATACCTACATTTCTGTGAACGTTTATAACTGCCGAGTCGGCATTAGGTTGCTGGAGAGTTTTAAGTCAGTCTGATTCGAGAGCGACAGTCACACAAATGAATTTAAAAGTGAAATAGGGAATATGCATGTGATTCAAATATGGGTCAAATATTTTTTTCTATAAACTATGTTACTTCAGAATTATGCCTCCATCAATATTTTTGAATAAAACTTATTTTTGAGCGAGAAATTAATTTTTTAAAAGTCCCAAAAAACTGTGGGTAATTCAAATACTTGAAAAGGCTAAGAGCGGATGTGACGTAACAATCCGGAATAACAATCAAAATGTCAATGTCAAGTCAATCAACAAGTGTCAAGTCAATGTCAAACGCTCATAGAAAAAGGAGTTTTTGACGTTGACTTGACAGTTGCTTGTCTGTTTTCACGAACTGTGACGTCACCACACCAAGCGCGCCAAATGGAGGGCGTTTAAATAGCCCGGATCGGTTGGATATTTTTAAACATTTTTTAACTACTTTAAATTGCTTTTTTGCCGTCGAATTTTTTTTTACTATTATTTGACGATTATCTATCGAATAAAAATATTAAAAAAATACATGCATATTCCCTATTCAATTGGTTTTATTATAGAACCAGTGATATAAGAAGAATAGCATCGGATGGATGATGCCATGTTAGATGTTTAGGAATAGAATGAAAAATGGTGTTAAAAGAATGGTAATCAGTTTATTTAAACTTATGAGAGTTAATAACCATTTTAGAATCTTTTCAAACTTCGGTGTCACACTTTTCGGTTAAGCTGATTTTTCAAATACACGTGAATCAATATCATTTTTACACCTTATTGTAAAGCCTGTAAAAATAAGCAGCTCTTCTCTCAAACCAACGATTCGTCGCACCTTCAAAGCCTAACTCATGTGTAGGCAAGTGATAACTTTAACTTTTATAATTCAAAGTTAAATGAAAGTTTGAATAATGGTGGAGGCCTAACCTACTTTGGAGCACTTCAAACTTGGGACAGTAGTGGGGACGAAAATTTACAACGTTTTGAAATGACGATTGAGAATGCGACTGTTTATTTAAAATCTGATTTTGAAGAAATTGTGCGTATTAAGAGTTCTTAGCTACTAAAGTACCTATTGTAATTTTTATAGCACTTTAAATCGGTGTTTGCCTAGTGATCTCTTTGGATAATAATTGTCTTAACGGTTCTGTGAATATCTGAATGAGGAAAATGAAATGAAATGAAATTGTTTATTCTGTAAATCGGAATCAGTTTTATACATCATATAAAAATAAATAAGCTTGATGAGGTGGGCTAAATGATTATGCTAAATGATTATCCTTTCCCTTTTTTCAGGTTAAATAATAATACCACACACACCTGTCTGTATTTCACTTAGGGTAGGCAGAGTTGTAAGTTTAGTTGATTTAATCCAAATGTTTTTATAAGCTAATTATTATATTAAGCAGGATATATTCTGCACATTATGCGTAGGAAAACATACAATTTCAACAAAATTAGAGCGATCTTCATTTCTGAATAAGAATGGGGTACAACCGTCAGCCAGCCTAACACAATATTTTCTTAAATATGAGAACAGTAGTAATTCTCGTGTTACAATTTTGAGTTGGTATCCTTCGTGTTCGATTTAAGAAAAACATGTTCCGACAACTTCTGTTTCATGTTATTGAAACGTTTAACTAAGTTTGAGTTAAAGCTGGCTTTTGCCAACTACCTATTTTCCTAACGTACTTTGAAATATGAAAGTATTTAGTTAATTTGATAATGGAAGTGACATTTACTACTCCAGCATACCTACAAAGATTTGGATATAATAGTAATGATTTAAGGATATGGTGTAACGAGCACTTCACCCGCGACTTCGTCCGCGCAAATCTCGACAGCAGTGGCACCTATCGGGTTCAAAATGACTACTACTACAACCACATGATTTCGGAGATTAGCGTGTACGAACATAGTGATTTTTAATGAAGATAGTTTGTAGTGGGGCTTTATGAATTATACCTTCAACTTTAATATCGAAATAATAATTTTCCATGAAAAACTTCTATAATATAATGTCTAGTTTACTCATGGTAGAAATAGGAACAGTGGGGTTTTAGTCGGTAGGAGTCCAACATAACATCCAAGAGGATTTCCCCACGGAAAAAAAAAAAAAAAAAGCTCATTATAATCCTCTCGTACATAATGTCTTCAGTTTTAAATATTCAACAATGGAGAATATTCTCTTTATTTCTATTTTGATACGAAACCCGAACGCCATTGTCTTTCGATCCATCTAATGACTGTTATTTTTAAATTATGAAGAAGGTTTTTGTTGCTCTTTTTTTAATTAAAAGTAGATAAATGCTTAAAACGTAACTTGAGCAATTTTAGTTGACTTGTGTCTTTTCGGGTACCTAATTTGAAACACGCGAATAAAAAATATTAGGGAGTACCCTCGCTGCCGGCGCCGGCTCCTAAAAATAACGCTATTGGGAACCGGCAATGACATTACTGCCGTCAGCTGAGAATAAAAACATTGGCTGCCGGCACCGGCATAATGGACACTGGCGGCGTTTATAGAAACCCTTCCAGTATTCAGAATCCCAACTAACTAAACCTAACTAAAATATGTTTTTCTGCATGTTCTAGTCTTTTTTGGCAGTCGTCAGCCGCTGTCGTGGCAACACTCGCTTCGCTCGGCTCGTGCGTAGGGTTAGGGTTCTAACCTAACCTTTTGCGATTAAAAATATTAAATCTTACTAGTTCGGTTCTTTTAAGTTATGTTTCACATAAGGTAACCTATATTTATTATATATTATTCAACGTAACTACTAACGGCATTGGTAAGTCGGTATAGTTATACCATGAAGACATCTTTGGGGTCAAATTAAATTAGCTAACGAAAACCCGCATACGTGTTGGGTATCGACATGACACGAACATTATTTTCTTTTTTTTCCTTACCTACGCTGTCCCCCTCCTAGGCAAAGGCCTTCTCCCGCTCTGGGCGGAGCGGGAGGGCGTGTCAGACTTTTACAGACTAAAACCCACCGGTGTTCCTTCAGTTGCCTATTGCCAAGGATCCTGGTATGGATTTCGGAGTTTCCCGCAACTGGCAGACCTTTTGCGAGCCTGGGCGTCGGTTTGAATATATGATGAAAACAAAAAAAAATTGACGTTTTTTTGTGGTCAACTTTGATTAGATATCAGAACTCATCACGTCTGCGTAGTTTTGCTAGCTAATGGAATTTGACCTTGTATAATATTTACGCCTCGTTACTAAGGGCCACTCTTTGCGTAGTAACGGCGTAAAAAGGACGAAGGTATGTCACTCAGACCTAATAAAGTATGTCTTAGAAATAATAAGCTCGCGTACAGTCTCAGACCAAATAAAAAACCAAAACAGAGCGCTGCGAACAATACAGTGAAGCATGCCAAAACTACACCTCCGCTCACACGCACACATTTACAACCATTTACAATCAAACTACACCTCACTTTGCACACATGTTTACGAAACCGACCTTACGTCACTGACAGCGCTCTGTCTTCGTCTTTTATTTGGTCTGAGATTTCGGTATTAAAATAGGTACTTCTTCGTTTATTAAATTCGGCTTAAAGAACATTATATTCGGAATAATAACTATCAAAATCACAATTATAATAAAAGCTATATTTCCTTTAGGAATCACAAAATCTTACTAAAAGGCGATTTGTAAACTAGCCTGAGGCGTATGGTAACATTAGTAACGGAGCAACGATGAGGTTTCTTTCACACCGTGGGCTCGGTGATGTGGATGTGGTGTACGAACTGAGTTCTTTCATGGCTCACTATCACACCGCAGCGTATCTATATATATATGAAGTAAGATTTCTTTTACTCGAGCATCGATCTTGAATATGGACTCAACGTCCAAGACCCTAGTTGATATAACTATATAGTTATATCAACTAGGGTCTTGGTCGTTGAGTATACTATATAGTACCTACCTACTTAAAATAATATCGTCTATAGTAGGGTCTGACTCTTTTTTTAGGGTTCCGTACCTCAAAAGAAAAAAACGGAACCCTTATAGGATCACTCGTGTATCTCTGTCAGTCTGTCACAGCCAATTTGCCCCAAATCTAATGGACCGATTAAGTTGTTTGGGTCACAGAAATACATGTGACATTATATTCAATTAAAGGTCTTATTGTGAGGATCTCAAAATATTTATTTTATAATTAAAAAATAAATACTTTTAAAGATATTTAAGAAAAATTATGAATCGTATATTAATTGACACATTTATTTAATTATAATAAAATAAACAATCTAATTCTAACATTATATACAAATCGAAAGAAAAATTGATGAAAATTGACCATTTCCCCCACCTTATCTCCAAAACTACTGAGCCTAAAGTTTAGTAAAAAAAATATAGAGAATGGTCCTTTACCTACTCATAGATTACAGGAAAACCGATAAGAAGTCTATGGTCTTAAAATAACATGGTAAATGTTGGCCCGTAGATTCTCTCGTTGTGGGGACCAAGTCAAAGTCACCTTGTTCAAGGCAAAAGATCGCTAGATGTCTTACGCATCCAATACAATAATGTTTTTAGGATGCTGTTGAAACTGCCCCGTTTCTGTAGCGCATCAGAGATGTTTGCTCAGTACCGAACCGACGGATTCCATGCAGTGATTCGCAAAAAAGTCGCATCACTGATGCGTAGAACGCGTGTCAGTGACAATAACATCCTGAAAACAGTGGTGGAGAGCCCTTACTCCCCTTTTCTGAGGCACTATGTGGGGAGAATGGTCAGGTAGCATATTCCTTGCTTTATCGTTCTCTGCACATTTTGCCGCAATCATCAGTTTTTCTTGTCCATGTTTTTGTGTACTACTAACACTAGTGATAAGGTATTTTACTAACAAATTGGACCATATTGTTGTCTGAACTTTATAAATAAATAAAATAAAAATAAAAAACTCTCAATATTGTGCGTACAAAATTACATTTGCAGTTGGAATGTATGGGAGAACATGTTTCTCAACTACAATGTAAAGTTTGTTCTTGGGATAAATTCAACCCAACTACGGAACCCTTCATTGTGCGTGATCCGACACGCACCTGGCCGGTTTCTTTTTAACTAAGTTAAATATTCAAAATCGAAAGCCCACCCAAATATTTATTTAATTTGCAAATAACCCCCCCCCAAATATTTATTTAATTCTTGTAGGTAAATTGACTTCCCAATACCAAAGGGAAACCAACGTAATGCTGCAGGTTCATAGAGTTCCACATAAAATGGTAAATCACAGGCTATTATTAGATACTGGTAAAGAAAATTGCCGAGATCAAAGCTACAGGAAATCTCTGGATTTTATTCTTATTTTCCATTTAAATTAGACATTGGTTCATGATTTCGTTAACCTATATGGAGTACCTATAGCTATAATTATATTGGTTATGTTGTACAAGTTCGAAAATAAATTGGTAGTGCTTCATTTTTCATTCGTTTTTGTTGCGACCATTCACTACGGTGTACCGCGCGACGTAGTCAGCTCACTAACAATGGCACTTGCGAGGCTACTCCTAGATTACCGCGCCATTGTGCTAGTTTCGCCACAAAAATATAAATACAGCAGACGAGTAAGTAATATTTTTTACATACATAATGCGTTTAACAAAAAATAATTCGTTACCTATAAATTCAGGGAAATATTTTTCACAATAAAGTCGGGGATATATTTCTTTGAGACAAATCGACATTAAGTTAATTTGCTGTGATTCAGCCATTTCATAAACCTTTTTGAAAACTGAAATTTTTACAGTTATGTTTACTGTCGCACAGTTAAAGTTGGTCGTGAATTTGGTTAACAATTAAATTCCCTGACTGCACAATAATAGTAATTTGTGCAAGATGTAAGAAGCAATATCAAGAATGTATCGTAGTCTAGCTAAAGTAGACATGTATTCAAATTATTCACAACTTACTAAATCCAAACAAGCATTTGTGTGTTTCACAGCAAACCAATTCCAATCAATATTGGTATTTACGCAGTTCAGATTAGATATAGATAGATCCCTCTTATTATATGATTAACTAGAAATTAACCTATAATAACATTACTAAGGACTTATTAGAGATGTTTTTCAGACGCGCGTAGTCCTTGTAACCGGCGTGCTTGCGAACGTTAACGAAAAAGGAGGGGTATGTAAGGATCGTAGCAGGTGGCGCTCTGTAGTTCCTGCCTACCCTCATGGGAAGAAAGCTTGAGTTTATGTATGCGTTTTCATCATTAATCATAATGACGAAAACGAGCTTGTAGTTGAAAAACATGTTCTCCTATACATTCTAAACTGCAAATTTGAGTTTTTACGCACAATATTGAGAGATTTACTATGTTATATTAAGGGCATAATTATACTTCTTATAGATTTTCCTGTAATCTATAAGGAAAGATCAATTTTCTGTATTTTTTCAAAATGTCGACTGGAAAGTTATTGAAAATAGTTGGAACTTAAAAATTCTACGCTTTCGACCTTATTAGTTATTGCAAGTGTGCACTATAAAATAATCATCTCACATTTTTGATAACTTATTTACTTAATGCATCAAACTTATTGACTTTCCCAAATAAAAAAAAAACAGCCCAATAAAAGTATAAACTAAACAATAAACTTAAGCTGATTTCAAATTAACTGAAAATTAAATGAAAATTTTATTTCATTAGGTAAAATAAAATAATCTACAGTGCAGATTAAACCAAAATATAAAAGCTAGGAAAGGTAACGATTCAATCATAAATGCATAAAATCCACATAAAAAATAATGGCTCATGCCATGTAGAAAGGAATCATCATACGAGTAGCATGTTTTAATACAATAAATATATTAAATTTGTTTTGTTTTATTTCCTTATTAAAGTAATGAAACAATGTACCTTATATTTAACAATTTGCATTATGAACATCAAGATATTATTATGTTTGTAATAGGAGCGGAAATAACGATTTTCCTGTTTGTATTCATAACATGCAGGATTTTGACGGGAAATCCTTTATTATAATCCAAAGGAAAATAGCTAAAGGTACCTGTTATTATAACAATCTAATTATGTCGCTTTTCGTGTAAAGTTAAAAAGTAAAGTAAAGTTCGCCACGGATTTTGATGTGGTTTTCACAATCGTTTAGAGCATTTATTCCGGAAGGTAGTTTAATATTAATTTAATATTAATATTAATTAATTTTTAATACGGAGGTTAGTTTATTTTTAATATTATGGGTTAATGTTTATATATATAAACCCTTAGTATTAGTATTAAACTAACCTATAATAGAGAAATCTTGTTGATTTGTCAAGTCGTAAAACCGTGCGTCGCTAGTAATGAATAAACTAAGAGTAATGAAGAAATGCTGTTAATTAATGCTTAATGGAAGAAAAACTGGGTCAGAATGGCGTGTAAAATATAACTGTTCTATTAAGATCATGGTTTTATTAAAGACTGATAAGGTCATAAGGCCCATAAGGTTCTGGGTTCGATTCTCAGGTCGGACAGAGGGTTGGGTTTTCCCTTTAGGAAATTCTCAGTAGCTGCCCGGAGTTACGATTTGTGCCCGTTTGATGGAAATAGGCTCGCCCCCTAGTATATAGGACTGAAAAATAACAAGTGAAATGTGAATGTACTCTATGTATACCTCTGCTTAATCCTTTGGGGACTGCCGGACTGATGTATGTATGCGTGACACCTTAGTAGGTGTCACGCATACATACATGTTTTAGTAAACATGAGGAAAGTGAAAAGTAACTGGGTAAATACAAATACAAAACAGTACCTAAGTAGGTATACGCTTTAAAAGTTGGTAGTAGGTTTCAGAGCCCGAGGTGTGTTGCATAAACCTAATTTCACCAAAGACAACCCTATTCATGTCCAAACTGAAAATATTTTCCTCACACACGTGTGCTAAAAATACAAAATCACATTCTAAACACTTTCGCAGTCACGCAACCCAATAACCTGCGATAAAACGTTACATTCAATAACACGTCAATATATTTCTTTTACTAACAACCGCTATGAATATCAATGAAAGAATTCTCACACATTCGCTGCAAACTGAAATAACAAACGAATCTGTTCTGAATAAAATAAATGTTAGAGTAACGTGGTAGTAGCGTCGCACTAGAGCCTAACGGAAGAAGAGATGACATTTCAAAAAAAAGTATTTAATAGAACTTCGCTACTTTTCAAAATATATAATTTAGTTCATAGTTTTATTTATTATTATCAGTCTTCTAAATAAACAACCCAGCTGATTTACCCACGCAAAATCGCAACTTAAAATACACAAGTAATGGACATGACCAGTTCCTGCATTCGAATTCGGGAACTTGTGCAGGATTACAGTAAATACACTAAGATTTAAAAATAAAGATCTAATTTATCATGGATAAATTATTCCGAATAAAGCCAAGGTTAAAATGTCTGCAAAAACAGTATTTTAATTGATTCCACTTTTTTTTTTTTTTTTTTTAATATTTATTTGCTTTTCTTTTAGAGTGTGTTTCATCAAATAGTTCCTATGCCGTAATAGTCCGGTCAATTTAGACATTCGAAGTTACCTAAATTCCCACCAAGCTGAAAATCGGTACGATTGTTTAAAATATCATTAAAAACAAAATTTGAAAGTTCCCCATCTTTCCCCTGTAAGGAAAAAAAAATATTCAAGGTCAAAGGTAAAAAAAATGAGTTTTTCACGATTTTCAGCAAAACGGTAAGTCTTATCATAAAAATATTTCAAACAAAATTGTAGATCATATCATATCTACAAAAAATTAATTAATTTTTTTTTTCTACGAGCCACCGTTTTTGAGATATAACGATTCAAAAAGTTGTAAAAGTCGTAATCGTCATAATATGCACACGTTTCCTCGCCACCTATGAGGTAGTGTACTTAGCGCGTTTTTTTTTGTGGTTTCCCCAGTAGGCCTATTTCACGGGTCAGTTTTGATCCTGTTTAATTTGAAACTATTGAAAAATAATGGATATTAGCAGAGATTGAAAAGATAAAAGCAATTTAAGTTAAAAAAAAAAGTAGTGAAATTTAATCGTCCGAGTCGTAACTTTCAAAATCTTCTTCTTGTTCTTCTTCTTGATCTTCTTGTTCTTGTTCATCTTGTTCTTGTTCTTGTTCTTCTTCATCCTCATCCTGAGTGCATATGTATCGTATGTTGCCTCGTTGGAATCAAACGGATCCTCTACTGTTGGTGATTCATTATTAGAGCACAACCGGCCTTGACAATGTGTACATGCCGGAGAACAGAACAGTCCGACTTTTTTGCAACCACATTTAGCACTGCATCCCTTTTTGCAGTTGCAAAAAATCGAGTTCAGCAGTTTTTCCGGCGCAGGTGGAAGTAAGTAAAGTGTGCACTGGTTCTAATAAATTGTTGACCAGCTTCCAACCCCAGTCTGTAGGGTCTAGCAGATAAGCCACACTTGAAGTTGGTAATATACCCTAAAAAGATGTTGATGAGCAGCAACTGAGGTTGGAGGAAGACAAGCTAATTGTACTTGTTTTTTACTTTTGGTGTTTTTAACGAAACATGCATATCTATACTTATCTAAGCAGGTAGTTTTAAAAACTCCTGGGTACTCATGCATATTATGACGATTACAACTTTTACAACTCTTTGAATCGTTATATCTCAAAAACGGTGGCTCGTAGAAAAAAAAGTATTACTTAATTTTAGTAGATAATTTTATGATCTAGAATTTTTGTCTGAGATATTTTTATGATAAAACTTACCGTTTTGCTGAAAATCGCGAAAAACTCATTTTTTTTACCTTTGACCTTGAATATTTTTTTTTCCTTACAGGGGAAAGATGGGGAACTTTCAAATTTTGTTTTTAATGATATTTTAAACAATCGTACCGATTTTCAGCTTGGTGGGAATTTAGGTAACTTTACTCTTATTTTTTGGTCTAATTTGACCGGACTATAATGTTGGTTCCACTGTTGTAGAGCGAACTTTTGTACGTTACGGCGCCACCTAATAGGTCCGTTGTTAAAGTGACAACATTACGGCATAGGAACTATAATGATGAAACGCACTCTATAAGTACTTCCCGATTTTGACGTTCCATTGTATCTATAACCATCCGGTAACCATATTAAGCTACACATAGTATAGGAAAAATAAACTAAGAACGAGTTATTTTTGATCAAGGGAATAAATGACATGGAATATAACTATAATGCATGTTTTGTTTATAATTAATTTGATTTATTTACATGGGTTTGGTTTCACGCATTAGGTTTTTATTGATATTTGTTACGATCGAACACCATAATAGGTAATCACTGTGTATAAAGGACTGTTATTTCTTTGCACAATGCATCTGACATTAGTGGCGGGACCAAAGGCACAATATTAAGGTAGCAATCTTTTACATAAAATACCCAATTAATCAAGATTTATGTTCTATTTCTAACGACCATTGCTATTCTTTACGAACTGATATCTTCAAAGCCTGATTACCATTGCTATATAAAAAGGAGTCATCTGTTTTGCTCTACGATTCGACCTTAAATGGATATTATGATGAGGTGCATAAACTGTGGCATATTTCGTAAGGCGGGTTCAAAGGCGTATTATTTCAATGCCAACCTTACCCCTGCAAGCGAGACTTGCCTGGTGGTTGAATAATTAGGTATGTACTTAAACTACATTGGAACAATACTATTTAACAACAAGACAGCAGGTATAAAGTCTGACACAGCGGTTTGATTGCGTGTGAGCCAGCAAAACTTAATAAAGCAGCGTTTATTTGGGAAAAGGGTGGCAACGCATCAGCAAAAACCCTGGTGTTGTGGATGTCTATGGGCGGCGGTGATTGCCAAATTCCCGTAACTAAAAACGTTCAAATTCAAGTCGCAGTCTCATCTCAGCGACAATCAATGTCAAAACCTTAACCACAACGCTTAGCGCCATCTCATATCGAAAAGCAGAGTTACTTAGTGAATACCAATCTTTATTTTTCTCAGTTTCCTGATCTTTTATACTCGTGAAACTTTTTTATCTCGAAACTGTAGAATACAACAATAATTGAAAAAATATAACAATATTTGCTGCACATTGATTTCGACGCTTGACACGACATGACCAGTGGGACTATGGGCACCTGCATAGGTGCCCATAGTCCTACTACATAGTCCTAGTATAGTAGTTATTTGTTTTAATCTTAAATTATAATCTATAGTTACGAGTACCTACTGAATGTAATATTTATGTAGTTCATCCATCATTCTTTATTTTTGAAAGGTTAGGGTGTGCTGAAGCGTCTCGTATGTAATAAGTGGAAGGTCACAGTGCTACAGGGCCGCAGCTACCGTACAACCCGATTCCTATCGGCTTTCCTTCTGGAATTCGAAACAAAACCACTCTATCGTCATTGAAAAATGACACAGTCAGTAGTGTTTAAAATGCCTTTTAAATAATCACACTATAGGTATTTAATACACCATATAATTAAAACTATACAAAACGCCTACATTCAATGTTTTGTCTTTGTTGTCTCCCAACAGCAAAAAAAAATTATCTAAAATAACTCGGCGGCGAGGCTGGCTTATCGCTCCTTTAAAAATCAAGGCGTCATGACGTCACTTCGGTCACGTGACACCCCGGTTTTATACGCTTCGAGCAAGCCGGTCAAATACGAGTTATTGTACCTAAAGCGATCTAAACTTGCGTTCGCGTGAACGAGATGCCGCCATATCGGTTCGGTAGTTTTCGTTGAATTTTGTAATGCGTTCGGCTCGGAGTTCGGACAGGACGCTATTGTGTGGTTGCTGTTTGACGTAATTGCATTATAATTTGTTTACACTTGCAGTTAATTTGCATTTTGTTCATATTATTTATTGAATACATTAGTTTATCAGTACGAGAATCGTAGTAGTAGTATTAGTTTGTTGGTATAAAACAGTGATTAAAGTGTTTTGACTTTAGTGAAAGTGTACGTTGTAATTATGTATTTGGGGTAAGTAGATAGTTAATAAGTTGAAATTTCTTAATAGATTTGAAAAGTTATTAGTACTATCAGTCGGATTAGGATGGCGGCAATAATTCGTCAAGGACTTTCTAATTAACTACAATGTCTTTTGGCCCGCGTGCGGCCCGTCTGGTAGCTTAGTGGTAGCCTATACATTGTTCTTTAGGATTATTTTCTTTGTGAGGAAACATGCTTTCCAAGGTTAAGTTTTGAAATTAAGAAACACATAATTAGGCCGTGCTCGCTCAGATATAAGTATAAATAACAAACGACGTGATAGTTTTTTCAAACATTCTAATGTTTCCCTTTACGATACATATGAATAGCTGACTGGCAGTTGTAAATAAAATAAAATGTATTGTTTCCCTTGTTTACTTTTCTCAGATTCTAGTAGTTTATGTAATAAAGGGGTTTTTACATTCATAATCTGACGATTTTTCGCTAATTCGTTTGAAGCTCTACACCCGCGCGGCCAATTCCCTCTAGTGGCCGTGAGCGAAAACTCTGAATTGTAAAATGCCACTCCCTAAAAATTACTCGTTAAACGCGCCCTCTGTTTAATTATTTGTGAATTTTTTGAATGGAGATATCTCGTTCTTGTACTGACAAAATGCATTGCTTTTCTGATATTTTCGTTAGATGGCGTTGCGCTATTAGGAGCGTAGGAGCTTAATATAGATCTGCGGTAGTACGGTTGAAATCACTTGTTGAACTGTGTGAGTGTGCGTGGTTTGTGAAAGCGGGCTTTTTGAATGTGAGTTTATAAATAAGTTTGAGAAAAGTACATCAAAATAGGAATTTAATGAAACGGTTTATTGACACCGTTCTTTTGTTAGGTAAACAAACAAGAAGTAGGTTTTCGCGGCCACAAGGAAGGTCCGAAGTGACATCATAACAAGTATTATTAACCGACTTCTTCAAAAAGGAGGAGGTTCTCAATTCGTCAGTATAGTTTTTTTTTTTTTTTTTCTTTTTTTTTTGCTCCGGGTTCCCACCCCCGAAAAATCACCCTTCGCCACTGCAGTGCTAAGAGTAAAATATTCTACACTACATAATTATTATTATGACCTGTAGGCAGGTACAGAATAATTTAAAAAACCCCTAATAACGTTATTTACATTTTATTTTCCTGCCTTGCATTTAGAATTATTGTAGGTACACTTGTACAGGAATCACTAAACGGCCAAGATCAACTTGGGGCTCTTGCAAACCGCTTCAATTATATTCAAATTGACCACTTGGAACAATGATTACACACACTGTCAATAGTCAAGCAGCTAGTGCTCTGTGGGCTTAAAATGGTCACTTTAGCAGAATCATATTATGAAAATATTATGAATCATCGTAAAATGTCCCAAACTGACGATTTATACTATGATCTGCGTGTACCTAATTAATAAAATAATTCATCTGTTTGACAGTGTTCTATGGAGATTCGTAAAATGGGCTACAAATTATAAATTGCTTTTATGTAAAATTAGAGGACTTGCTAATGACAGCTGGGAATTGAACTGCGTTTAGAGGAATTGCTAATGTGGCCGTCTTAAGCCCAGGGGGCTTAAGACGGCCACATGACATTCATCTAGAGATCCATTAAAGTGATTAGTAGTCAAACAATTGTCGATAGAGACACACTGACACTATTAACAATGTGAATAAAGTTCTCTAAACCTTCGCGTACTTTAGAAAAGTCCAGAGGAAAACCGAAATAAACCAGTACTAACCAGTATTTTTTAAACCGGTTCCGAGGTTTAAATAACGCTACCTCTTAACATTGCTATTACTCGTATTTATCACCAAACAAGCAACTGCCTCGGTGTCTCGGTGGTTTGGTGGTGGTGGCGTTTTGTCGGACCGGTCGGTGGTGGGATTCTCCGATGCTTGAGCGTTGGATACGACTGCATGCAGTCAAGTAAACAGGCGCACGGGTATCGGCGTTTCCAATAGTGTTGTTTTGTATTTAGTTTGTAAAATCTTGTCTTGTTATTACTAATATTAGTTTCATAAGCATTTCCGTGTTACTAACAACTATTATGGATGTATTTTAAAATCCGAAATAAATGTTTAATAATAATAATAATTTTAGGCTTTTTAAACGCTAAGACCCTCCACAATCGCGAGATATGCAGTCTCAGGGAATATTTCCTAGAAGCCGACGTGGGAATGCATCGAGATGTGGTCGCGGTGGGCAAGGGCCTCACCCCGCTCTCCTTGGCGAAAGAGAACTGGCGCAAGCCTGTAGTGCTTGACACTAACGATTGCAAGGAGGTATGGCAGAGTAAGGAGCTACACGGACGCTTTTTCCAGGCCCTGCATGGACCTGATGTAGATTTACTAGCTTCCGTAGCCTGGCTGCGTTTCGGTGACCTCTTTGGGGAAACCGAAGGTTTTGTTTGTGCAATTATGGATGAAGTTATCATGACGAACAATTACCGGAGATTTATTGTGAAGGACGGCACGGTTGACATCTGTCGGGCATGCCACCGACCGGGAGAATCAATCCGTCACATTATCTTCGGATGTTCTCACCTAGATAACGGAGAGTACTTGCATAGACACAACCTTGTAGCCAGGATTATCCATCAGCAACTTGCTCTGAAATACAGCCTATTGGAATCGGAAGTGCCGTACTACAGGTACGTGCCCACCCAGTTCTCGAAAATGGAAATATCACATTGTACTGGGATCGATCCATCATCACTGACAGGACTATTGTTGCCAATAAGCCTGATATAGTGGTGGTGGATCGAACAGAGCGGCGCGCAATGATCATTGACATAACGGTCCTGCATGACGGGAACCTCGTGAAGGCCGAGAAAGATAAACAAATCAAGTATCTTGACTTAGCTCACGAGGTTGTCGATATGTGGGATGTGGACTCTGCGATCATTGTGCCGATAGTCGTATCAGCCAATGGCTTAATTGCCAAGAGCCTCGACCAACACCTAAGGAGGCTCTCGTTGGGCAGCTGGATTAAGGGCTTGATTCAGAAAGCTGTACTCCTGGACACGGCTCACATTGTTAGGAGGTTCCTCTCTCTGGAGCCCTGACCGCCGGTAGCTTGGACCCTGTTCCCGATACCGGTGGGCTACAATTTTTTATATTTTTAAATGTTTTACTTATATATTTTTTTATTCTAATATTTAAAAATATAATTTATATGTATGAAAAATGAAATAAAGGAAATAATAATAAAGGGCTATCCCAAAACAAATATTCAAACTCAACTCAAACTCAAAGCATTTATTTCAATTAAACCATTTACAGGCGGGATCCCTTCTTTTCGCATAATGTTCTTTGTCCTAATATACTTCGGCATAACGATTTTGGCACAATTTGTTTTGGCATAATAATACTTCGGCATAATTTTTTTAGTCATACATTTTATGTTGGCATAATCATCTTAAAGACTAATTTGTTTTGGCATAAATTTGATTCGCATAACGTTAGTAGGCCTAATGACTATTAGCATAACGTTAGTAAGCCTAATGGCTATTAGCATAATAATATTTAGGCATACAATTAATATAGTATCCTGCCTTTTCGCCGAAAATTGTTTGGCAGATTATCACTTGCCAACCAACGTTTCGCCGATGTTTCACTTTGACAACTAACGATTAGCAAATTTTTGTATGACAACGTTTCATTTGGTAGAATTATTGTTAAGCTGATTATTATAATGACACAAAACGTTTGGGACATTTATCATTTGTCAAACATTTCAATCTTAGGTAACGATAGGTTAGGTTAGGTTAGAGTATGACAAACAACGCACGAGCCGAGCGAGCGAAGCGAGCGTGCCGCGGCAGCGGCCGGCGAAGTGCTAGAAGCGAATCGCTTTTGTAAAAAGAAACAGTTAAGTTAGGTTAGGTCACATTAAAGATAAAGTAAAAAACCACTCACTCACTGAGCACTCTTCAATACATTCACTCATTTTAATTGAACTCTACTTGAAAGTTGGTATTTAAAAAAGTGTCATTATGAAAAGCAGACCAAGCCTACAGTTGGTAAATGTGAGGTTGGGAAATAAAACAAAATTATATGATAATTTGGCAAATGATTATTCGGCAAAATAAAATTCTGCGAAACTTAGTTGCCAAGTGAAAATCTGGCAAACAATTTTCGGCGAAAAGGCAGAGATCCGTTTTAATATCATTATGCGTAAATAAATTTATGTTTTAGGATATTATGCCTAGAAAAGTTATGCTATAGAACTTTATGCTTAAGAAACTTATGCTTTAGAATATTATGCTTAGTCATTATTATGGTTAGAGAAATTATGCTTAAAAAAATTATGTGTAAGCTGTTATGCGTAATTATATTATGCGAAAATATAATTATGCCAAACAAAATTATGCTAAGTTATATTAGGTCTTAAAATTTTATGCAAATGGATAGGGAACCTTTACAGGCACTTTTGAATTGTCAAAGAATCGGTCAGTTAGTCAAAAAGTTGAAGCTATATGCCCATTCCAAATCGTAGATCTCTATGGAGAAGAACGGGCAAGAAACTCCACTCTTTTAAAAATGGATATAGATATTACAAAATCCTGGGTACAGTATTCTTGGTGCTTCTATATGTGAGAACAATGTCAAATTAATATCAATAGTATCAATATTCAATAGTTTTAATGCACTCGATCTATCTAAATACACTCATTACAAAAAGCTGCCGCACTTGCCACATATGCCACGGGGTCGTACCAACATAGGAGCGAGCATGTCACAACCAAATGTCGTTCATAAAATTACTCCTATTTTTTAAATCAGATTTACGTTTTTGTTGTGAAAACGATTCCCGGCTTTCGGACACCAAAAATAAAAGTATTTTTTACTTTTATTTGTACGTATTTTCCGCATTGTCACTGTCATTGCACTTCATTTCCGAATGTTGCTACTTCGTAAAAAATATAAGTACCTGCCAACGAACATTAAATGAAGAAGATAATTATGTAGGTACCGATTTACTATTTAATAATATATTATTAGGATAAAATATATTTTTATGTGTGTCAAAAAAAATCTTTAGGTCACGCGGTTGCTTCGTAATAATTTAAATTATTATTTTGGAATAAGTACATTTACGTTTAATGAAAAGAGGATCGATCCAAAAAAATAAAATGTCATTTTTCTTGTGACGTATTGTGTAATTGTTCTGTGGCGCTGTCACGGACGTTACTTTCAATAATGATTTCATCTGAACTATTTGAATATAATTATAATCATTATAATACTTATTAACAAAAACGGGGGTTCAGGTGCTTGTTCCTAACGTAGTCTTTGTATGATAATCATTAGAGATGCCTCCATCTAGAGTAAGCCATCGGCCAGCAAGTCAGAGTCGCCGATGTATAAACTGTTCACTTCAATTTAGAATAAATTACAAAGAAAATATTATATCCACGGCTATGATCTTGTTTTAAAATCATAGATTGCACCGACGCTTCTACGAAGTGAGCTAACTATAATGTAAATGTTTCTACTAAGTGAGGTAATACTTACGTAGTACCTCACTTACTAGAAGCATTTTCATTATAGTTAGCTTCTAAAGTACGCACGGCTACACATCAAGCTATACATTTCCAGTTTATGCTGATCTCGCATTGTATAGGATTTCCGTACAATGCGAGGTCAGCTTACACTAGAAATGCATAGTTTGATGTGTAGCCGTGTGAACCTACCCACTTCCGGGACTATTAGTATTATTAGTACCCAATTCAAGGATTAAAAAACAGTTTTTATGCTTTCAGATCAATCCTGGTAGTACCTATTCATAATGTTACGAATGTTACACATTGATACAAGAAAAACTCCCTTATATTCCGAACTGATACCTGATCCAACATTTGATCACAATGTGCAGTGATGTGTGCTTTGGATGTGGACAGTCCATGCTAAGTGTTGCAAGGCGTTTCCGAGTGCCACTCAATTGTCCTACCTATTGTTTTATTTGTACATTTCTTTTCTCTGTCCTGATTGTGGTCGAGGCCTTATACATTATGTAAATATGAATATATAAAATATTAATTAATCTTAACTACTTTTTTCATTAACCAAGATTTTAAG
Organism: Lithophane socia; assembly: GCA_947522985.1. Classification (NCBI taxonomy): domain Eukaryota; kingdom Metazoa; phylum Arthropoda; class Insecta; order Lepidoptera; family Noctuidae; genus Lithophane; species Lithophane socia. Next base: position 18,752,216 of record OX383252.1, read on the forward strand.
TTCGAAAACTGGGTGTACTATTAAATACAACTCTGCTCAACTCGTCTGGGAAAACCGACCTGCTGTTATGTTAAGATTTCTAGATATTAGGAATCAGCTTTTAGCTGTAAGTCTACAATGTTGCAATAAATATAGAAATAAATCAGTAAACACAGTACTAATTGATTAAGTACTTATTCAGACCACCAGCTGCACTTACTGCGAGTACCTACATGATTATTCATATTCATTATCATTAGGTATAAAACTGACAACAAGAATTATTATTGACTATGAGTGATGTATTGTATATTCATTTATTCATCCATCACGAAACTAGCGCCAAATCAAGAATAAAAAGCGACCGATATTACCACCTTATTTTTTACCAACTCCACCATTTCGAGTCAGTCACTTTCTCGAACTTAACCTCAAAATATGAAGTAGGTAAATGGTAAATAAATACGAATTGCGGAAATCCATGTAAAAAATAGTTAGCAATATAGGAAGATCATTGAATTCTCCGCCAAATACACTAGGTTTGGTTGTGACAGCGGACTTTTTGGCTTGGTACAGGGTGCCCTACATTACGAGGCATTCTCCCACTTAGATAATAATTTCACTGCAGTAAAGGGCAATTTACCTTCCCAGAATCATAACTAGAATCTCACTTTAGGTCACACCCGTGAGATTCTGAAAATACCAGGAACTATCCTGAGATAAATACATTCATCATTCATCATCATCTGCCTAGCCTTTTCCCAACTTTATTGGGGTCGGCTTCCAGTCTAACCGGATGCAGCTGAATACCAGTATTTTACATGACCTCCACAACCCAGTAACTGGGTAATACGATACCCCTTGGTAAGACTGGTTGTCAGACTTTCGGGCTTCTGACGAGCCGTAACGACTGTCAAAGATCCACAAATGACAGCCGGGACCAACGGTTTAACGTGCTTTCCGAGGCTCGGAGGAGTCTCGGTATGTAAAGATGGTCACCCATCCACGGACCAACCCCGGCAAGCGTAGCTTAACCTGATGGATCGACCCGTGCGGCTGTTATTACTTAGCCATGAGCTCGTCTCCTGACATAAATAAATTAAAAAACCAAAATAATAATAATGATCGCAAGCGCTACTGCTGCATGAGGTCCTGGTTTCGATTTGTTCAGGTAGTGTTTTTTCACCTTGAATATTTCAGTAGCAGCCCGGAGTCTAGGTTTATAGTAATATTAATAGTCCATTTATTTGTGAGAATATTGTTACTTATAGATGTTACAATGTTTTTGATTTTATGCCCGGTTGATGGAGGTGTAGGTACTACGAGTATAAGTACACCTCTGCCTAACTTTTTGTGCACTACAGGCTTGATGTTATGTTATGGAATAGAATTAATGTAAATATGTTTTTTAAACTATGTTTTTTATGCTACAGTTCTGTTGTTACATAATAATATGACTTAGGTTTTGAAAGGTCCGTCGACAAATTATAAGCCAGTCACTTGGTTGCGACGTTGGCTGTCTAGTTTTGTCATACAGTTCGATAGTAAACACCTATTGCATATTTTTTGTGTAAATTAAAACACACATAATTTAATACGTTGCCAAGCGAACTTCATAAAAAAGACCTGTTAAAGCTACGAGTTCACTAATGCGTAATTCTAAATGTCAAAAACAACAAAGTGAGAATATCTTTTACCAAAATTGCATGCTAGATAATCATAATTGGATACACCGTTGTTGCAGACAAATTAATTTGTTTGTGAATGGGGCTCAGAGGTCAGAAATGTAGGATATGGTTGCTGGCGAAAAGATACGTTGTTATGTTTGCTAGTGATAAACTTTATTATTATAGTATCATTTTGTAGGTGCAGTACGAAGTTCAAGCAATAAGTTGAATTGACCACAAATAACTTGGAAGATACGATTACTTCAAACTAAACTTTTATATTTAGTTTGGCTAAAAAACAAGCCTTTAACCTGACAACACACAATTATTTTGTATGCAAACAAGACGTGCATATTATAGCAACATATTACGTTATAAAATAACGCTCTCTAAAGCCTTGAATTTACTGGAGCGTAACAGAATGACAGTTCTGCTTCCATGTTATTTCCTACTAAAGTATTCCGAGAATTTATTATTTCACAAAATGTTCTACTTAAATGAATTTATTGTGTTTGTGTTAATTTCTGGTACAAAACAAGAGGTATTGGAAATAACAGAAAATGTATTTTACAAGTTAATCTTGACTGTGATATCAAAAGTTTGACTGGATATGTTTAAATCACTACTGATAATATTCTTAAAACGTCAATCATTTTAAAAACAAGATAAGGTCGGCGTTTACTATCTGACTACTCTGAGAAGAAAGGCCGAAACAATCTCAGAGGTCAGAGTCCCTTTTAAAGTCCAGACATTATTCTTGGTCAGATCATGAGAAGACATTGGTGTCAGGAATGGTATTTTGAGGGAAGAACCACACATATTGAGTGGACCTGTCCGGACAGTGTACGCATTTGTCAGTAATCGTGCAGCTCAACTCAGAACTTAAGGAGCTCAACGATTCAACGAACAATACCATAGAAAGGATATTAAGGTAGGCCGCATTAATTACTCAAACTGCCAGACCATGATTAAAACTCGTCTCCATAGAGTAGGCAACTCGTTCATGGGTCAATGTATACGCTTTTATAACAAACTTCCCATTGACATTCGAAACTTACCCATTAAACGATTTAAAAGCTTTATTAAAACCAAACTTTGTAAAAAAGGATACTATAAAATTTCAGATTATATATAAGATAAATAAAAAAGCTTTTAGCTTTTATAAAAAAGCAGGGATTGAGTTCCTTGCTCTGCTAAGCATTGTGAAATTTTGATATTATGGAAAATCCTAAAAATATACCTATCAGCTTATATTCAAATTGACATTAAAGAATATTATAAATACAAAATGACATAATTACTATGTAAAGTATTGTATTATTTTTATTTTTGTTTTATTTTTCTCGTTCGTCTTTATCTTTTTTCATTATAGTTAGTTTTAACGATGGTCTGGCAATTCCTTTCTTTGGTATTGTTCGTCGAGTCGTTGAGCTAATTAAGTTCTGAGTTGAGCTCAACTATTAACATCAAATCTGTGTGGTTCTTTCCTCAAAAGACCATTTCAGACGCTAATCTACATAGTCCTCATATGGCCTGACCAAGATTATGTCTGGAATTTAAAAGAGACTGCGACCTGAGTTTGTTTCGGCCTTTCTTCTCAGAGTAGTCAGATAGGAAACGACAATCTCATAAAGCTTATTTTTACTATTTTATAATATGACGTGTAAAAGTGATTCTGTACGGTCTCATCAACCGCACATTTACTTTGCGAACGCAGCTACCTACTTGGATATCATGCGTCACAAATATCATGCAATAATTATAACGTTTGACGCATTGCACATCGAGTCAGACAATAACAGTGCAACTAGCCACTGGTCAAGAGAAAGAATCGCTACCACATAACTTGTTAACGTCATACATTTTAATATAACTTTAAACTTAACTTGTGGTTCTTTCTGTGTGCTCCATAACCAAACCAACATTAACAAAGTGATAATGTACGGTGCCTGCAACCAATGGCTCCTACAGATTCTAATATCCTATTTACAGAATAAACAATTTCATTTCATTTCATTTCATAACTAAACTAACTGTGAGTCTGCACATTCACAATAATTAATATAATAATTATTATTCTTTTACAAAGTATGTTTTACGTTAGAAACATGTCATAATCAGAAACTGTATAGAGTATAAAATAATTAACTTATCCTCTTTAGCTACGAGGTTTCTACTTTTCTAGATTTTTCCTGAAAAAATTGCTTTTTCTGCACAAATGAAACGTAAATTAGAAATATACACTAAATGGTAAAGGTAATACTAAAGCTAAAAGACCAGTATTTGAAAGAAATTAATCCGCTCAACTGTCGATTTGCCTTCTTAAGTAGATAACAATAAAAAATATTATTGTTTCGTTAGTGACAGTTAAGCTCATACAAAGATGTTATATTAAAAAGTTTATTGTTGTCTATGTCATGTAGGTATATGTTGGGTTAAATCACTAAAATGTAATAAAAATAGGATGAATAAAAATATTTTAATTTATACTTTTGGATTTTCTATCAACGTTGAAATTATTAATTCAATTTAATCCTTCTTTCCCTCAGAAGAATCTCTCCAACATCGTAGGTTTGTTTTAAAGCTGTGCATTGTCTGTCAGTGAGTTAATGAATTTAAGATTCAATACCATCCACTCACGCGGCTATTGTATTCCACTGTTTCTTGGTAATGGAATTTCACATACTCTATCTTCAGATAACCGAATAGTCTTGATATAATTCAATTCCGCACAGCATGCATAGGTACTGCAATATTGCAACATTGCTCGGGTTATTGAATATTGGGACGCGTTTATCGGAATCTACTCAATCACTTTCGATATTCATATCTGTTTGCTGATAACTGTTTGCAAATATATGAAATTCCATATATTTGCAAACAGTTGATCCAAGTGAAATAAGTAAGTCGTTATTCCCTTTAGCTAAAATTCAGAGGCCGCTGCAAAAAAATGAATTAGCATTGCCAAGTTCAAAACTGGCTATGTATCACTCAGGACCTCTCGCAATGTGCATAAAAAATTACAATAAATTACCCAATGAAATTAAAGACATAGAATTTGACAATAAATTTGTAAACGCACTTAAAATGCACCTAATGCAGAAGTGTTATTATAGCCTAAATGAGTTAAACACTTCACTAATAATTATAAAATATTATTTGACATATTGACATTCTGATAAATTCTAGATGTAGATTTTTTGAAAATTGACGCAATGTAATAAAGACATCCAATAATAAATTAATGAATAATGAAATGATAACAATTAATAGACATTAGAAATTGGAAATGTAATATTATATTTTTAAATAATTTTATATAAAAATGCATGTAATTATAAATACATACTAATTGTTGCGGTGCCCTAGCAGGGTTCATGTACAAAACTTTTAAAATGTAACAAGACCTTGTAAACGACATGAATGAAATAAATAAATATCAGTCGGGTCGTTTCGATCTGTCGGTTGGCATTTGACGTATTGGTCGTAACCAATGATATTATATTAACAGATATGTTGTACACTCACAAAACAACTGAAAAAAGTGTTTCGCGCAGTAGCGGCACACATACCCACGTTTCATTCATTTTTACATTTCACTACAAGTAAAAACGTTACAATTGGAATGTTTTCGAGTCTTCACGATTGCGCGCTTTTATCATATCTGTTAATGTAATATCATTGGTCGTAACACAAATATTGTTGGTTGTGGTAATTTGTTCGATACGGACGTGTGTGGTGTACATATATTAGTTTTTGGGGATTAGAGAGTTTATGTAAAATTAATATACCTACCTACGTTGCTCGTACGTGTGTATATTTCTCTAATATAGATATTTATGAAGGTAGTCATCCTTTTTTTTTTGAGAGTGTGAAATCATCAAGTGACTTCTCTCGCTCTGGGCGGGAGGGTGTGTCAGACTTTTGCTGACTAATACCGGTGGGTATTAGTCAGCAAAAGCCGTGTTCCTTCAGTTGCCTGTTGCCAAGGTCCCGGTATCTCTTTGGGACTTTTCCGCAACCCTGACAGAAGGTTGTCATCCTTAACCTGGGATGTAGGAAAACTTTGTATTAGTGTTTTTTTTGGAAGTCGGTTGCTGATTTTTGGAAAAAGTTTTAATTTTCCACTTTTTTAAACGTGGTACCTTCCCCTCACAAATTCACCACTACCTGCTTAAAACATCGAACGAAGTAACTTAAAACATCGTCCACATATTTTATACTAAGTGGGAAAAATACGTAATATTGAAGCTAACTCAAAAACTCTGCAAGCGAAGTTAATAAAATTTATATAGAACCACCTCTGAAGCATGATCTACCAAATATAAAAGAATCATCAAAATCGATTCATAATTTGGCGGAGTAATCGTGTAACAAACAAACACAAAAAAACCATCCCCATTTTACGTGTAGGAGAGGTACCCTAACAATAAATATTTTTTACCACTTTGTCGGCGTGATTTATAAGTATACTCATACCAAATGACAGCTTTCTAGTACCAACAGTCTCTGAGTTACGCCGCGGACAGACGGACGGACGAACGGAAATAACCTTAGTAATAGGGTCCCGTTTTACCCTTTGAGTACGGAACCCTAAAAAGACGAATAGGTTTATTTGTCACAGAAAAAGTGCATACAAAAAGATAAGTTAACTCGAATATCTAAAAAATTTGAAAAACAAAATAGGTTTGTAGACCAGGCACAGAACAGAATATATAGACAGCTGCAAGTCGTGACAGTGACGAGAAGGCTTTCACTCAGCATGATGCTGTGCTATACACAGCACATTGATTATTTTCAGTGGTAACCCGAAAATTACCTACGTACGAAAAATGAAATGAAAAGCAGTAAGTAAGTTGCTCCATCTAAACACAAGAAAACTACAAGTTGTAACTAGCCTATTCTAAATCCCAAATTAAAAGGGTATTCATTAATCTAAGTGTAAAACACAACGTAATTAATTATGATAATGATCTAGCTGCTGGTGGGCGTGACTCTTTACCCAACATTTCGGGTTCCGGACTCCTAACTATTCCAATTTCGACAAGTTCGGAATTCCCGATCGCCTTCACTTTAGAATCTAAATAAACTAGTTCTAAAACCAATCGGGTTCAGTTAATGAGAGTAGTTTTATGTAATGGATTTTTTTTTGCTGTAGGTTAAATAATATATATTTTGGATTTAAATTAAGGATTAATATTAAGGAAGTTAGTTAGAGGATGTTTTATTTTAAAATGTTTTGTAAGGTGTCGGACAGGGCGGCAGTCAGTTTAAATTATGGACGTATCCTAATTATAAATTATTATTAGATAATCAATTAATCACAAAGTGCATACAAAAAGATAAGTTAACTCGAATATCTAAAAAATTTGAAAAACAAAATAGGTTTGTAGACCAGGCACAGAACAGAATATATAGGCAGCTGCAATTCGTGACAGTGACGAGAAGACTTTCACTCAGCATGATGCTGTGCTATACACAGCACAGTGATTATTTTCAGTGGTAACCCGAAAATTACCTACGTACGAAAAATGAAATGAAAAGCAGTATTGATCACATAACTTTTGTTAACTATTCCCTTTTGTAATATGTTTCCCATCAGATTTTGCGACGAATGTGTTATTAGATCCCCAATGATTTACAAGAAATACAATTACTTTGTAGATCATTTTTATCGCGACGCGACGCCGCCGCCGCTGCATTGCTTGCCGTGTAGTTTTCTCAGAAATTGTTTTGTTAAAATTCGCGTCGCGCGACGAATCGCCCCAGTATGTAATAAGAGCCTTTATGAAGACCCAAATGAAAATACTACAGTTTTATAAAGAATCAAATCAAGATACTACTCAGTGGCGTGGCGTACCATGTTCATACGAATATTCATATCGATATTGGATAAAATGCATGAGATCTCGAGAGTAAATGATGAACTCAGACGGTAGCTGTATTATTACAATTCTGTATTATGAATAGAATATACACAGCTAGTTAGTAATCTAAGTAATTATGCATAGAAATGGAAATACTTTCTGATTGTTAAAAACGCCGCCTAAATACGCGACTTACGAACATGCTATTAACTAGTTTGTGATTGGTTGCATCGTCGCCGCCATTGAAATAATAGAGCTGTGAGCTGTTTCATTCTGTTCTATTCTTGGTGATTTGAGCTTGCAACCGGTAACTTTGAGTACCGTCGTGGATAATGGGCCTTACAATACAGTGAGACCATTTGACAAGTAATTGTAAAGCGCTTCATCCCGCGCAGTTCATGTACCTATGCATTAAAACATGCAGCGTCTACTACAGGCAGCCTATACACACGCGAGGGGTGCACCTTAGCGTAGCCTCGTTTTGGCGGGGTCCGTTAGGACCGATACCTGCCAGGGTTGCGGGTTAGTCCGAAAGGGATACCGGGACCTTGGCAACAGGCAACTGAAGGAACAATATCCCACCCTCAAAAAAAAAAAACGTAGCCTAGTTACCACCTTGCTGATTGGTCAATTTTTGTAACACGACATGAACTATTAAAATTCTTTTTTTTGTTTTTGTTTTTTAAATAAATGTGTTAAATAGAATGGCCGAAGCCAAATTCACTATTTAAACATAATATATATTTATTTAAACAGTCATGCATTCTTCTCACAAAAATTCAAACATTCTGACAGTATCATCTTCCATTCATTCGCAAACATAATCAAGATCAGATGTTTGAGTTCAGGAGAGCGTTAATAGCGGCTAAGGTCCGAGGTAAAGTTGACTTGGAGTGTGCAACATTACGGCAAGTTGGAACAGCCAGTAAGGGGTGTGTTTGTAATTGTTTGGGACAAATTAGATTGCAGATTTCATTATGTAGATCAGGTACGTCTATCTATAATCCCCCTAAGAATTTTAAATATTACAGTCATCTGATCGTGCGACCGTCTTACTTCTAGAGAATTGAAACTCAAGCAACTCAACAGGAATTTAGTGGGATACAAGAGAGGAAAAGGCTTGTAAAGGTATCTAAGGAATGCTTTTTGAACTTTTTCTAAAGCATACTGCTTCTCACAAGGATTCCATAATATTGATACGAGAGAAAAAAGAGCTTGTGTCCAAACACAGCGATTTAAATCGTTAGATTCGCTACTGCATCAAAAGATAGTCACGTTTGTGCGTAAGTAATTGTCCTCTGTCACACCATGTAGTGTTGAACCTGTATATCATAGATGGGGGGCGTTTAAGCTATCTCTCACATACAAAAATTATCTATAATTTTGAGAGAAACTGCTGTCGATCAGTCAGTCTACACTGATCTGAATAGCTAGTAACGACTACTCTATAATTGAGAGAACGCGACGCGATTAAGATTGTCTGCGGCTTAGTGTTAAAGGTGCGGACATGTTGATAAGCGATAGAGATTTAATATCAGTCTGTAGTAGAACTGAGAGGAATGTTTGTGATAGTTGTTTTCACTAACTAATAATAAAGTAATAATAAAGTAGTTTACTGACTAATAATAAAGTAGTTTTTTGCGTAAAAACGCTAGTTCGAATGTGAAACTAATTATTCATTAAATTGTGTGGTATAGTCTTAGTTTATCGTGTCACAATCATCAATAATATAAGGTAAATTAAAGATTCTCTGACAGCAAAGTTTTGATTTTCAGCATCATTTTTTAAATTTTAAATTCTGTTTAACTCAATGATTTAATTCGTCAATTTACGAAATTCCAACAAAAAAGTCGGTACCTAGAACACGATCGCATTTAAAATTTATATGAAAACTCGAGGCTCAGTTCCTGATTCTACATAATTCCTAGAATCGTTCATTAAGTTTACATTTTGCTGCCTTTAATGTTTAGGCCCTTTCCTCACTGTTCGGTACGGTATCGGTGCGGGATCGGTATGCTCAGTACCGAAAGCTTACCGACAGCCTATATTTCAATGAGCGCTTCCTGATTCCTCGGTTTACGCGAGAGCGGGGCGGGAACGTTTCAGTAACACGTGACGTCACGCGTAGAGCTTACCGAGCGCCTATATATTTATTTATTTATTTATTAAAACTTTATGCACAAGTAAAAAAAACAATACCGTACAAAGGCGGACTTAATGCCTGTGGCATTTTCTACCAGTCAACCTTAGGGTGATGCAGAGAAAAACATGGCAGGTGCAACATACGGGATAGCTAACTCGAAAAAGGATAAATAGTAATCCATATATACTTACATACATACATATAAACAGAATAAACTTTGTCAGGAGAAATAACGATAGGTGGAGGAGAAAACAAGCCCAGCAAATCAGCGCCGCAACGATTCTGCCAACTTCTCACGAATATGTTCACCTGGACAAAGAAAGAAGAGTGAATAAAACCAGAGCGGTGAGAAGGACATCGTAGAAGACGATTGTTGGTGGAGCGAAGATTTTTACTAATAATAATGATAATTATTCTATCTAAGATTATAAATGCAAAAGTGAGTTTGTTTGTTTAATAGTCACGCTTTAACGCTAAAACGGCTGAACGGATTTGAATAAAAGGCACCCAGATTGACCATGACCTGCATTAGGACATAGGATACATTTTATCCCGGTGAATAAGGTGTTAAAAAAATAACTTTCCAAATTTTAAGGGGTATTATAGACCATCGAAGTGAATAACTTTTATGAATAGTTATTCAGTATAATTGAAGGGCTGAAGCCGCTAGAAAAAGCTAGTAAACTATAGAATTGTTTCATTTGTTTCAGTACATAGCATACCGCACTGCTGCTGATTTATTTCCGTTGGATCCCAGTTTTCGATCCCATTTTAATATTTTTGGCGTTGGATCCCACAAAACATTATTATGTATTTCCGTTGGATCCCACATTTAAAAAATTACAGAGAATTACGTTTTATTGTCGTTGAATCCCAAAAACTATTCCCGTTGAATCCCAAATGCTTAACAACAGTTGAATGCGAGTACTTTCAATAACAAAATTGTTTATAATAAAATGAGTTAAACTTGGTGATAACGACTATGGCGTTGGAGAATTCGGTATGTAAAGTATTTTTCAGGATTTTTTTAAAATTTATATGATCTTCTTCCTGCCCTTGTCCCATGTTACTTGTGGTCGGCGCAACACGTTTTCTTTTTCCACTCTCTTCCCCTGATAACCGTCACGCTATCATTTAGTCCCTTCTCTTTCAATTCCTCACACAATCCATCCATTTTTTCTTTGGCCTTCTCCCCCGCTCCATCCATTTTTCTGTCACTGGCGCCACTTTTAAACTTTCCCTTATATACGTATTTCTTACTTTATCCATTTTCGTCAACAAAAAAAAACGAGAACTATATGTACTCAAGCAGAAATAAAAAGTAAACGGGCGGTAATAAACATATTATTTTTAATAACGCCCAAGACAAGGTTTATAAAAAGGTGTTAATTACATGGAAATTCTAAAAAGTTGCACCACACACCTAACATCTATAGATTCAGAAATGCATGTTTATTATTTTTATCATATAAATAGATTTTTACAGAAAAAAAATGGTTTTAAGTTAGGTCAAAGTCAAAGTCAAATAATTTATTTCAAGTAGGCACGTTAATGACACTTTTGAACGTCAAATACATAGAAATAGAAATAGAACTGATTCTAGTTGCCCCTTCCAAAAGGTAGTTTTCGTATGGAGAAGAATGGGCAAGAAACTCCACAGTTACTCTTTAAAAAAAATGTTTTACAATATTTGGTATACATCTATTATATAATTACATGTGAAGACAATGCACTGAGAATACAATTACTGTACCACATTATAGGTAAAAAAGAATCAAAAATTAAAAAGGGAACAATGACAAATAAATGAATTAAGTATGTGATAGATACATGGTGCTCACATATTTACAAACATTGTAAAACTAAACGATATCACAATATTTCAAAAAATTTTACGAGTAATACTAATGCCGAGAGCCGACGATCCGCGATTTTGCGGACGGACACGCACGGCAGACGTCCACAGACCGCCACGCACAGCGCACCAAGGAACTTCCGATGTCTGCGATACCCCGCACGTACACCTTCCCACGGTGCGTCGTGCGGGCTCGTCTATGTCCGTCCGCAATATGGCGCACCGTCGAATCTCGGCATAACAAGTCAGTGTGTGAGTTCAAGTAATCACAGAGTGTAAAAATCTATGACATACAAGTAATAAATTATACAACTAGATTAGCAACCAGTTTGATTTTGTCCAGACTCGAATTTGTCCAATGGAGCAAGACCAGCATGTTTCCAAGCATTCTTTTCTTGGATATAATCCTCTAATTTGCAATAAGCTTGTTAACAAAGTGTACTTTTATGAGTTTTAAATTTTCTTTCATTTAATTGCAATATATCACGAGGTATTTTGTTATAGCATTTAAAGCAGTACCCCATAAAAGATGTTTGTACTTTAGCTAATCTGAAAAATGTTTGATCTATTTTATCTTTCTTTCTATTGTTAAAATTATGTCTATCACTTATTTTATTAAAAAGATTTAGATTTTTTCTTACATACATAGAAAGAAAGAAAGAAAGAAAATAAATTTATTTGACCCAGGTAAGGCACACAATATAAGTATTGTGCGCCTCACGGCTGCGCCCATAATATTCTCATAAATTAATTGGCAAGGTTAATTTAAATAGTTCCCTGAGAGATTCTGGGAAGGTGAGCGTTAATTGCCTGAGGTAACTTATCTTTAACGCGCACACACACTTTTTAACCGACTTCTTCAAAAAAGAGGAGGTTCTCAATTCGTGTGTATGTTTTTTAATGTTTGATAAAGTTAAATCACTTTTCTTCTGGAAGGTACACATATTGTTTTATCATGGGATTCAATGGAAATAGCAAATGGGACCCATCGGTAGTATCTAAAAAATGGGATCGAAAACCGGGATCCAACGAAAATAAATCCTGCTGCTTACCGACCAATGAGGAAACGAACTCAGTGCGGTATAATACCGAAACGATACCGTACTGACCAGTGAGGAAAGGGCCTTATTCTGAGTTTTCCCAAAACCTTTTGATGTATCACAACATCACGCCTGTACAGAGGTGAGGTAATCCTCACCTCTAACACAAAACAAACAAACAAACTGCTAAATTGAGGGTGTATTATTAAATACACCCTCAATTTTTAATTTTTAGTTTGTTTTGATAAAGTCCCATGTAATAAATCTTGGTCTCGTGGTCGCAAGCGCGACTGCTGAGCGTGGCGTCCTGGGTTAGATTCCCGGGTCGGGCAAAGTGTTATTGGGTTTTTCCATTAGGAATATTTCTCAGTAACAGCCCGGAGTTTGGAAGTTGGCGGTGTGATACCCCCGTGCCTCGCAAAGCACATTAAGACGTTGGTCCTGCTCCGGTCGTGTCGGATTGCCGTCCCATCGGACTATGAGAGTGTCGGAAGAGAGAGTGCTCTTGTGTCTGCGCACACACTTGTGCACTATAATATCCCCCGCGCCGAAGGCTAATCTTTGAGATTGGCCGCCATGGCCGAAATACGGTCGGGAGGTCTATAGTTATGTAATTAACCATCCTATTGCCACCAACCGGGCACAAATCCAGGAACTCATACTTAGCAGTCACGTTTGTGACTACTAAACCATTTAGGCGGGCAAAACCCATAAATACGTATTATTAGAGAGTATTTCCACTGCGTCCTGACAACAAATAGTCATCCTGATCTACGGGTCGTGGCTAAGCTAATAAGTCTGTTCGCATAGATAATGAGCATGCATGAGTTCTTGTCGTCAAGACGACAAAATAACTCGGCCGCGACCGATTTCTTACGATAACTAAGTCGTCACGAAGTGTACCAAGTTCGTGACGACTATTGGTGATGCGAACGGCGCCTAGCGCGTTTCTACACCCACAATACACGCCACCGTGGAGAGAATTTCTATGAAGTTTTGAGTACTTCAGCTAAACTTCCATGTCACTTCAAGCTACCGCCTTATTACTAATTATGATGTAAGAGGAGATGGGGGGGGGGGGATGTTAATCTTACAGTAGTCTTCCTCATTCCTTTGTTAGGTTATTTGAAAGGAAAATCAAACAAGCTGCCTTTGCTAGAGATGGAATCAGCATCGTTTTGAAGTAATCACTTAAATTTTCAGAACACGCAATTTTCGTATAGTTGAGAGATTTTTTTTTATAAAAGATCTCTTTAATGAAGAAATAGCTTTTTCTTATAATGTCCATAAAATTTTTGCCGGAATTTGAATATGGAGTATTTGGAATGGAACATGAATATGGAAAGAAACAAAGGCATAATTAAAATTCCCCAAGTACTTTAAAAACATAAAAGATTACTTTCTTATGATAAGTCTATCAGACAGTATAGTAGTACAGAATAAAACCAAGAATGCGGCTAAGGAAACGTTGCGTCCGGCCTATCTGTGGTTTGATCGCGACACGCTATGTTTACGCACAGTTCTGAATAGCTCGGATTATTGCAGTGAACCTGAGCCTACAGCCAACACGAACCTACCAAGCATAGTTAATGCTCAGAATTATCTTAGCAGTTAGCCCGAATACGTACACTAAGGTGTGAACAGAATAGTGTCTTCGTGAAACAAATACATACCTAAAAGATAAGTAGTAACGCTGTATAATAAAATCTAAAACAGGTGCAAAAACTATTAAAAAAAATTACGACTAAATTATTATTTTAAAAACTTAACTATAAAAAGTTTTTATTTACCTACCCCACACAAAGGACCATGGGAAGAAACGTCCCCACCCACCAACACGCTTGAGACTAGTGTCATTCGAAGCGTCTGGTGGGTTCGATACTTTTTTACTATGGCGACATTTTTCAAAAATGTGGGGTTTTCCTGGAATATTACTTTTTTTATTCAATATTAGCATTATTTTACATTATATATTTTCTTAGTTTGCACTTAAGAGGCATAGAATATTGCGACCTAAATATGGTTCTCATTCATGACAACCTTTCTTTTTATCAGGGACCATTTTTTTTTTCTCTGATACCTTTTTTTAAAGTTAGGTTCGGTTAGGTTATGTTTGGTAAGGATAGGTAATTATAGCTTAGGTTAGGTTAGCTAACCGAAAAGTTTAGGTTAGGTTAGGTTAGCTAACCGAAAAGTTTAGGTTAGGTTAGGTTAGCTTCTGTGCGCTGTCAACGCGGCTCTACGTGGGAATCGTGCGATCGATGGCCCTTTACGGGGCCCCGATCTGGGCGGCTGACCTGACGGCCGGTAGTACCGCAGAGAGCGATGGCCGTCAGAGTCATCAGGGGGTATCGCACGATCTCCTACGAGGCGGCTTGTGCACTGGCCGGAGGGGCCCTGGGACCTCGAGGCGAAAGTACTCGCGTCATCGTATCGGTGGCGCGAGGAAGCGAGAGTGCGGGGTGAGCAACCGATGCAGCGACACATAGAGCTGCATCGGTCTCAGCTTCGCGAGGTCTTGGTGGCGGAATGGCGGGACAGGCTTTCACGCCCTACCTCGACATCATCGAGGCGGTCCGGCCGGTGCTCGAGCGCTGGCTCGGGAGGAGGCACGGCTCCCTGTCGTTTCGGTGACGCAGGTGCTCTCGGGGCATGGTTGCTTCGGGAAGTACCTGTGTCGCATAAACAGGGAGCCGGAAGTTCGGTGTCACCACTGCGTCGACTGCCGGGAGGACACGGCGCGGCATACGCTGGCAGAGTGTGCCGCTTGGGAGGAGGCCGCGCCATGCCCTCATCTCCGAAGTAGGCAGTGACCTCTCGCTGCCGGCCGTCGTTGAGTCGATGGTCGACAGCGAGGAGTCCTGGGACGCGGTGGTTTCCTTCCGTGAGACAGTCGTTTCGCAGAAGGTGGCTGCGGAAAGGGATAGGGAGATCTCTTCCACTCACCCGGCCCGCAGCAGGCGCACCGGGTGTCGGCGGAGGGCGGTAAACGCCCTCTTCCAGCCCCCCTAAATGGGTCCAGGGACGACGGACTCGGGGACGTCCGTCGCCCCCTACACATCAGGACCAAAGGTGGCGGTGCATAGTGTTCCACGCGCGCCCCTCTTAGACGTCACGGGGGGAGTCCAACACCTCACTCCTCGGGTCACGGGGGGGCCCCTGACCCGAGGAGTCCCGCAATGGCGGACCAGTCTGGGGTTGCGGAAGATTTTTACGTTCCCGTGACCCCGGCGAAGGTGTGAGCTGGAACACTGGGGTGGTTTTTAGTCAGTAAGAGTCTGACAGACCCCTCCGCCCGCCCCAGGGTAGAGGTCATCCATGAGGATTTAAAAAAAAATAGGTTAGGTTAGCCGTTTTTTTTAAAGTTTTTTGTACAATTATCCAATCACAAGAATACACAAATGCTGTTCATCATTGAGGAGTTCCATTTGACCTTCAAAATCCAAGATCAAATTATCACTGCTAGGTTAGGTGAGGTTAGGTTATGTTTGGCAAGGATAGGCAATTATAGCTTAGGTTAGGTTAGCTAACAGAAAAGTTTTTTGTTATTACAAAAAAACCCCATTGATTTTGCAATGGAGCAAGACAGTAAGTCTTTCTCGGGATCCCTAAAAACCTATTGACACGTATCCTATGACTGTTGGAGGGTGGGGACGGAGTCCATACAAAATCCCCCATGGTCCTTTGAGTACCACTACCTGCTATGTAAATAACAGTGACGGACAGCTAAGATATCGTCTACGTAGACTAAGTGGGAAAAATACGTAATTATTGAAGCTAACTCAAAAACTACGCAAGCAAAGTTAATAAAATTTATATGGGACCACCTACAAAGCATGACCAAAAAACAAAAAATAATCATCAAAATCGATTCATATTTGGCAGGGTAATCGCAGAACACACAAAAAAAAAAACATACAGACAAATTGAGAATCTGCTCCTTTTTGAAGAAGTCGGTTAAAAACGACGAGAAATCTCCCCCGTCTGTCCGTCCTACGTCCCACCATCCATCCACCACCATCATCGAACAGAGGATTATGTCGGACTTCTGACTAATATTCCATGGAGTGCAGGATATACGTAATTATAACTCAGGCATACGTAATATTCACAAGCTGGGGCCAACTCTGTTATCATTATTGACTATCGATTGCTAATCTCCTAATTGCAAGGCGTCATTATGATTTTCTGATGACGTGCCACTGACACTCCATTGATATTTATTTTGTCCACTGATACGCTATCATGAATTTAAGAGATTACGAACTTTTAGCACAATGGTAATGGCGTTGCTTTGGTGTAGTTGGCATTATGAGTAATCATTGAAAATAGGAGAATATACCCCCTGAACTACACTCAAAATTAGAATAATAGTAACGTAACAAAAATTCACTTAGACTAGAAACAAACCAAATTAGCAAAAATTCCTTGGAGTAACTTGGGAATTAATGTATGAGATTTTTATCTTTTAAATCAAAGGAATGGAGTACTTTGGGAATAACCCAAATCAACACTCCAAAATTAAAATAGCTGGCACAAAAAAAAAACAAAAACAAAATTCACTCAAAAAACTAAAGCGCGTCGTAATTCGCGTACATTTATATGTCACTACCCTAAACCCAGCGCAGGATTGTTCCCCACTTTTTGTGTCTCTTGGAAAATAAAAATTTGCATACAAACAGTGCTGTTACGTCTCTCACTGTGTTCCATTCGTTAGGACGCTTATATTAGCTTAAGTAGTTACGCTTTTCGTACTTAATATTCTTTCTGTACTGGTTGGTTCTTGCTACGTGATGAGCTTGGCTTTGATAGCCGTTTGCGATGGTAATAGAATTCGACTTGTAGTGCAGAAGGAAAAACTCTTTGAGTTGTTTTAATTGAGTTTGGAAGTGAATAAAACATGCTCCTATAATGGAGACTCGTTACAAAGATATTTGAGTTCCTATCTTGTGGTCGTTCCTTGATTTTGTTATACAATAAAGCATATTATATTATTTATTACTCTATCTGTTTATCTTGTGAAGCTATGAAACTGAAGCCTACCTCAGTTTCATAGATTCAAGATATATACGGGCATTTCATTTGTTTATATTTGTATACCAAATTAACCTTGTGTTGCTTTGAACTCTCGTTACAAGGATGGCAACGCATCAAGTAATATTCTGTGTGCCATCTTCTAACAGTTTTATCTTTACTTCTACGCAATCAATGACACCTACCAATGCGCTAATAATATACGGTTAATTATTTTACTCATTTACTCTGCACCTCAGTAATATGTGTTACGGCTGAAGACGGGTTCAGTCATATGTATTATGGATAAAGACGGTTGTGGAAATAAGTTAATTTTGAGGGGAGGCTCATGTTTGAGTGTAGCCATGAGCCGTTTAGGCTCTAGAGAATGTACTCGTAAAACACCACATTCCCAAAACATTCCATTCTCTTGTGCCTAAACAGACCCTGGTACTCGCCGGCCGCTGTCACGGCACTGCTCGCTTCGCTCGCTCTGCCCGTGTGTTGTGTGGCAACAGTTCTTTTCTCCATTTTCATTTGCTAGTTCATGTTTAGCCAAGGAGTTACGGCTACACTTATGTTTAGCCGTAACTCCTTGATGAAAGAAATTAACATTAGCCTCTCCTCAAAAAAGAAATCAAGTTTAGCCGGCTAATGTTACGTTTATTTACACACCCGTCTTTAGCCGTAACATATGCACCGCACTGCGCGCACTTAGGAGATTAGCTCAATATTCGCGCACATGACCGCTCCGCTAAGCAGCTGAGAGCTCAACATTATCGCACGTCTGCTGCACTTGCGTACTGATGATGAAATTTAAATAAATTGTAAGCAAATTTTGGCTCAGTCAACCTCAAAAAGAAGTTAAAATTGACAATAATTCATTTGATTATCTACAATTTGTGTTCTACATAGTACCCAATGTGTAATAAATAAGGTTTGTGAAACATGATGTTTACAATCAAACAGCTCAAAACAAATACACTAATGACCTGGTGAAAATATACCCAGGTAGCTAGATAGTCCAGTTTTATTGTGTAACTAAATTGGCAATTTAGAGCAATATTTTTGCTAAAAATATTTTTGAAATGTACTAATTAAACCCTTTTCATTTGATACTATTTGAAAAAAAAGTCCACGAACCAACCCCGGCAAGAGTGGCTTCACCTGATAGATCGACTCGTGCGACTGGCGTTACTTAGCGTTACTTAGTCCTCCTTCTGGTGGGTAATAAAATCATGTATTGAATTCATGGTAACAGTTCATTACACTCTTTATAACTCCAACATAACCCTAAATCTTCGTCATACAACTAGCAATACCATTTATACCAAAATAGAACACTAAGACACTAGTGACACATGTAGGTACATTTGTACAGTAGTGTACACAGCGATATCTCACTAATTGGAATGAGCTTTGTGTACATTTGACGAATTATTAATCTACTGCCTATGGCTACGGCCGTCAATTTAATGGGAACGGGACGGAAGCGAAATCAAAGCGAAAGATATATACCTAAGTTGTATCTTTTCATACATGAAACTATCATCATTATGAACAACTTTCACTATGAACAAAGAAATCGCGCGAAAAATCAGGTGTTCCCGACATTTTGACGTTATGCGAACATAAATTAATGTAGGGACGGCTGATTTTTTTTCACCTTATATTCAAACGTGTAAATATCAAGCGAAATAACTAAGTTTTAATATTATGTTGCCATCGATCTTTGTACAACTTTTACCATAAGAATACGTTTAAAATTGTACAAGAATCTAAAGAAATTCACAATTTACACAACACCGAAAAAGACCGTTACTAACATTACGTAGATACTCATAGTTTTTGGTTTCAGAGTTATCGTTATTAATTGTACTTCGTTGCTTTTCACATATTTATGAAAGCAAATTTAACTAGTAAGGTTTTTCGTTTTGGTTGGGTTAGCTTTACAGGATCAGATCTGCACTTTTTCTAATGAAAACATTTTAATTCCAAAATATTTAGTACCTAAGTACTCAAATTAACACTATTCTAAACTCTGCCAAAGCCAATCTTTATGCTAAGCCCTGTGGGACTTAGCATAAAGATAAATGTATAAATAAGTACTAGGTAAGAACATCGAAAATTTTTGAAATTGAGTTAAAACGAAGCATTGAATATTTAACATTTTCAGGCGAGCTCGCGAGATTGAATATTGTGCGGGAAGCGATCACACCAAGTTGGTTCCTATGTACTTTGTATTTTACTTACATTGCCGCTTTTTAGGGTTCCGTTCTCCAAAGGGTGCCAACGGGACCCTATTTCTAAGCCTCGGCCAGACGGACGGACAGTGTCTGTCAGCCAGCGAGCTGTATCTCATGAACCGTAATAGGCAGACAGTTAAAGTTTGCACAGAATGTGTATTTCTATTGCCGCTATAACGAAAAATTAAATAAGGTAAATTAAAGATTAAAAGAACGCCGAAAATGTCGTTTTGTAGCATGGGTCCATAAATAAAACGACATTTTCGGCGTTTTTTTGCTCGACCTTACCAATCGCTGTATAACGTAATAGATAGACACATGAAACGATGGTACGGAACCCTTCGTCTGCGAGTTTGCTTCGCACTTGGCCGGTTTTTTAAAGTAGGTGAGAAGAGTCTGAAACTTTGTACCATACTTTGAATCGAGGCGTCCCATTCCTTGCGGGCTCTGATATGCACCATAATTTCTACTCTGAGAAGAATCATGTGAACTTGAAAATAGTGCGTCCATCCATATTAATGGCTCATTTTTATATGTCGATAACTCAGTCGATATACAGAATGCGCTCCTCACAGGCGACTAATGAAAGTCATAAGTTGATAGCGCGGGCGGTACACCGTCTGCGGGGATTTCATCGGTCGGTAGAAAGCGTGCGGAGACTCACACCCGATGAAAATGAGCCTTCAAAGCAACTGACAAACGTGCGGTGCAAGTTAGTTAGTTATACCCAATCGACTTATGAAAACGGTGCCCCGAATACATGGCATGGCCTAAGGCATGTTTAACAGAAATCTCCAACACCCCCACCAAATGCGGGCCCCATAGATTAATCAAAACGGTTCCCGTCATTGGAGTCCTATGGCATGCTTTATCTCCCGCACTCCTTCGACCAATGAAAATGAGCCTTTTCGGATAACAGAGACAACGCGAATATAGTTACGGAAGTTGGATAATGATGATTAGTTATTTCACATGAACCTTTCTAATCAAAATGGCCATGACATCGATAAAACTGCCCGCCAGATTTATATATCAATATTAAAAAGTTTTCTTATTTAAATAATCTTATCTTATCTTACCTTATCTTTAAAATATATTATAAATTGCACCAAGCAAAGTTACATCGATTTGCTACAACTCTTTATTCTTAACTGACAGTCAGTTTAACTATTCGACTACTAACAATTCCTTAAGAAGAATTATTATTTCTAAAAGACATTCTTACAACTAAATTACAGCTATCTTGTGCAAAATAAATAAGACAACGCACATTTTCATAAAGATATCTGCCAGTGCCGGATCTCGCCCATTAAAGTGACCTTCAACTTGACCTCGAAGAGGCCCTGACCTCTCAATCGATACGTACGTCTAATCATAATGTAAAGAATCTGTGAGTTGAATTTTATGTAAATCCTGTGGTTTTTTCACGAGTACTTAGGTTTAATATTCATTAGAAGTGGTGACTTTTAAGTATTTTTAGAGCTGAAACGTGATATCTTAGGAGTTCTAAAAATAAGAATGGCCATGTTTATGTAAAATATTGATGTAAATATTTATGTAGGTACTTGTGTTCTTATTTTTTTTTATTTATAATTAATTTTGTTATCTTTTTATTTTTATTTTCATTATCTCCTCTCAAACAGCCATCTTATCACTCTTGGAAAACTAGTAGAGAATGTCTAAAGTATTAAGCTCGCCTTTGTTTTTTGTGTGCGAGAAATATAAATAAATAAATGGCCAGTTTGTAATAAATGCTGAGCTTTCTTTAAGTCCAAAAATGTAACTAAAACAGCAGATAAAAGCTTCAACCTAAGCACGCTAAGTCGAGATAAAAAGGCACTAACAAATAAGTACGCGGTGATAGTCGATGTTCGTACACTAAGATCCGAAATACTCATTAATCTGTACCATACTATAGCTAGTGTTGGGATCAAGTCGATGAGTTTAAGTCGATAGTTACAGTATAGTGCTAAAAAAGAATGCCTACGCGATTGCTACGAGGTAGTGCTACGCGGCTACGATGTCGTAGCAAAGAAGCGATACGGCTGTTTGCACGGCTTGCACTATTCTTTTTTTTTTCGAAGGACTTATATTTTTGTTTGTGACTGATTAAATCAGTGCTATATTATATCACTGATTGCTTTTTCATAACTATGATAACTGATAAAATTTAAATTACGAAAAATGCTATCATTCTCACACTACTCTGGAAAAAAAAAAACGAAATGCCTATGTTACCTAATTAACAAAGAATTTTCCCAGTTGCACAAAATAATAAATCCTACCGAAAATAATCTATCGACGTTCCCACCTCCCTAGTCGTAACAAAGTTACCGTATCAAAGTGAAGCGCACACTATTTTTTACGAGCTTTGTTCACTGCAGCATAAACGTAGATTTACGATGCATCGGTAACGTCTTCGGGTATTCGAACATATTGCACGGGGTCAGTTTGTAAAGTACAAATTTTAGTAAAGCTGAATTTTGATTTACAGTTAGTGCTAAATGCTAAGCTGCTTGGTGTGTCAGCATTTTAGTTAATGTTTACTTTGATAGTACTGTGAATAAAACAGCTCATCATTTCTGCTTTGTCTTTTCCCAACTATGATGGAGTCGGTTTCTAGTATAACCGGACACAGCTAAATACCAGTATTTTTCATGGAGCGACTGCTTATCTAACCTCCATAACCCTGTTACTGGGTAATACAATACTCCTTTGATTCTTATCAAAAGAGTAGGAGGAGAAGCCTGAAAGTCTCATAAACAGTCTTCTGTTTATGAGACTTTCGGGCTTCTGACGACTCGTAACTACTGTCAAAGATCCACAAATCACATCTAGGATCAACGACTTAACATGCTTTCCGAGGGGTCTTGGTATGTAAAGATGGTCACCCATCCACGGTCAACCGCGGCAAGCGTAGCTCAACCCAATCAATCGGCCCGTGCGGCTGTTAATACTTAGCCATAAGCCCCACACTGAATATGCACCTAATAGAATTTAATATGGGCCGCTGTTGGCCTAGAGACAACAATGCGACTGCAATGCGTGAGGGGGCCTGTCTTCGATCTAGGTCAGACGGTCTGTGGCGGTCTGTGGCGGCATCTACATCGCCACATGCGAATTACGCGTCAAAGACCTGACGTCACATAGATCCTGCATCGCGCAATTAGAGTTTACCGCGCGATGAATATATACAAGATTCCGACATCAATCGTTGGGCAGTTTCCCGCCTGATACAATATCCATCTGGTCGGAGGATCCTCCCTTTTCTATAGAGGATGAGTGAACTTTACACCCTATTCCTTATACCTCTATGGGTCTATCGGGTTTTTCTTTTTTTTCTAATTGGAATTTCTCAGTATCAGCCCGAATTTTGGATTTATGCCCCGGTAAACTAGTTCATTAATATGCTTTCGACAATCAATTAATTAGTTTAAAGATGAATATCTTGAAAAGGTTTTAAAACGTCTTAGTAAATGTTTACTTTTCTTTAAAAAACATCAAAGAATTAAGTACTACTAGATATCACTGAAAGGCTCTCCTTGCTAGCGTAGCAAGTAGAGTCTTTTAGTGCTTGTATATAGGTCTCTGAGGAGCGCTAGATTGCAGTCTAACATGAACATACTAGGTTTAGGTTAGGGCTGGCTAGATAACGTTCTTATTTAGTGTTACAGTTATGTCATAAATTGCTAGTAAGCAAAAGTCGTTTTTAAATAATGATAAATTATTTTGTTGCTGGATAGACTTGGGGCCTTTGCCCAACAGTGTGTAAAAAGGCTAAGTAAAAAAGAAAGATGTTTTAAATATTTTCAAATTTTATTTATTAATAAAAGTTATAAAACTTAAACCCAACTACGACATAAAATTCAACTAAAAAGGTCAGATAAACAAGAATCATCACAGACAGACAAATTAAAAATCCGAAGTCACACGTGTTAGGGCATAAATCAAACATATACCTACATGTGTCTCCGGATTTTTAATTTGTCTGTGATTCTTGTTTATACCTTTTTAGTTGACTTTTTTGTCGTAGTTGGGTTTTAGTTTTATAACTTTTATTTTTATTTAATTTTGTTGGGGTTATAATAATATATATTTTTAAATGTGCTAATTAAGCCCTTCCATTACATTTGAAAAAAAAAAAATTTTTTTTAGTTCATGACTTTAGGTCCTCTAGAGGGCGCCATATTTTAATGTGACGTCACATAGTCTTTAACTAGCGGACGATCAAGACGCTTCCAACGATACCTCATTTGTCAAATTGTGATGAGTAGTTTTTAGAAGATATGAGGGACACACATGCACATACATACTTACCGGTCAAAACCATAACCCTCCTTTTTGCTTCGCCATAGTCGGGTTAAAACTAGTTTCCGCTTAGCGCGCATGATATCTTTATAAATTCTAGCCTATGTTACTCAGTGATAACAAAGCATTCTACAATTTTTAAAATCAGTTCAGTCGTTTTCGAATTTATTCATTACAATAAAAAATACAATATTTTTATAATATTAGTGTAGACTACTGAGCGGGACTTGAACCTGTACCTCTAGTAAACCATTCCATCACTCATCATTCCATGACTAATGTGCTACCGTGTCCTGTTAATTTTAAATCCTTTTCAATTTACACCCTTTCAGTGTAGATGACTTCTATCAGAGCCTAGAAAAGATGGGTCAAGAAAAGTTTAAGTTTAAAAAATAATATTTTATTTTGCTTACTCAAGGCTAGAAAAAATGTATTATATGTCACGCTATATAAAAAGTATATACACACACGTATCACAACTGCAAGTTCTCCCAGGTCACGTCCTTCTACGTGTTTTCTGACATTGCATTAAGCCTGACAGCTAAAGACAAAATTTAAAAAAATCATGTTAGTACCTCTAATTGATTTCACCCAGGAACGCTGCTTGGCGCTAGAAATAAGTTTGGTTTACTTTTTTGAAGGAATACTCAGAAAATGCTTTTCCATGGAAATGATCCACAATATTCCAAGAACGGGAAAAAACAAAAAAGAAAAAAAGTAAATGGAGACCGAATAATGTTTATTAGGTTTCCCAGATTTGGGTTGAAAAAAAAAAATGCCAGTATGGTAGGTATGAAGTTTAGGCTGACGTCAGGCAGTGAACATGTACATCAACAATCAACTAACTTAATTATAATAATTACTTTCCACAAAATACAATTTATTTTTACACACTGTAAGCATATATGAAACCATAAAAATATCCTTTGAATTTCCTTCGACGAACTGTTTGAAATACTATTCAAACAATTCTCAGGAAAGAACTCAATAGAACCAAAATATTATACCTCTGACAAAAACGACTGAACATGTTTTTTGTACCTATAAAAATAAAGAATACAAAGTGTTATGTCTATAGAGCGACATAGAAAAACATTAGTTCCATGAAAGGCATATTATAGAAATTATACATAACATTACCGAGCTAACAAATATTCTGGAAGAGATGGACATTATAAAATCGTTAACTGAAACCAGTTAGGGCTGGGTTGTGAATGTCAGTAGTCAGTAGTCATGTAAAATAGTTGTAGATTCATCTGGTTAGACTGGAAGCTGACCCCAACATAATAAGGAAAAGGCTATGCAGATGACTGAAAACGATGTGTTCAAAAGTGGTTAATCATATTTAAAATATCTCGAAAAACGGAAGCAGTAAAGAAGTTAATTTCCGGATAGAATTTTAATCAAAGAGTCGATATTTCACAAGGGACAACTTAATATTTGTCACTTACCGACTTCAGCATCGAAAATAAAATAAATAAAAAAATACTTAAACTAAATACCCTCATTTAGACAGTCAAAAGCATGCAAAACAGTGGACTTTGTAACCGTTTACAAGTACAACTTGTTTACATCATTAATATAAATAAAATCTGTGGAGAGATTTAAATGCGGCCCATCTGCCAACGTCATAATTGCATTAATTTGTGCTTTGTTTTTTGCGAAGGACAAACCCGTGATCTGCATTGCTAATACCGGTTTATCATATTCGTGACGTCGTACAGTTGGCGCTATTGTCTGTACAAGTGTCCTGTTGAATGGAAATTATAAGGTTTTTATTGATAATTTGAAAACGTTTTACGTATTAAGGGAATGGTATTTTCGGTCTGAGAGATTTATTTTACATTAGGCATAATGGAAACCTAGTTAAGGCATTATTTTCTTGTTAAATGGTATGAGTCCATAATACCCCAGCTCAAATTCACTCCTTATGTCGCTCGCACGATACTGATCGTGGACTGAGTGAGAGCGTGACTGAGCGGCGGGGAGAAGGCTCCAACTTTACCATATTTATTTCAAAATTAATGCTGCAGTACTTTCGATATAACGGAGGATCATGCTAAGCAATTTTGAGGTAATAATCCTATAATCCTTAATAATAATTATAAATGCGAAAGTAACTCTGTCTGTGTGTCGGTCGGTCTGTCTGTCTGTCTGTTTGTCGCGCTTTCACGCCAAAACTACTGAACCGATTTAGACGAAATTTGGTACACAGATAGTCTAGAGCCTGAGAAAGGACATAGGCTAGGACGTAGGCTAGAGGCTAAAGGCATAGGATACTTTTTATTGACATACCACGCGGGCGAAGCCACGAGCGGAAGCTAGTACAGTCTATAAAGACTCTTAATATTGCGACAGCCATTGTATCTAATGTAATCTTGACAAAAACAAATTTTAAACACAATATAAAGGTTTTTAAACTCGGAACTTGCGTTTTATATTGAAACAAGCCGTGTGTGTGCCCGGTGGGATTTCCCATCGGAATAAATGACGAGCACCTATAATTTTAATTTCCTATTTAAACTCTTAAGTAGATGAATTTTCAAAAATCCTTACAGCTTGCTTTAGTTGTAAAATGAACTCTTGTATATTTCGAGTTTCTGTACCCACCAGTTTTAGGCTGTGAATATAATAATTATGTAACAAAAGCTACACCGTTTAAAACATTTCCAAAGCAGCTTTCAAATCTTAACAACCCCAAAACAAAATCAATTTCACAAATCGGCGGCTGCCAAACAAAATGGCCACTGCAACCAAGAATCGCAAATCTAGAATAGCCTCTGCTTACAATCTTAATTGGCCACAATTTATCGTGGAAGGTGGGCCAAATGGGCCATAATGGACGTAAAGGGTTCAGGATCTAATCTTAATTGTGCGGTCGATATAAATGTGAAATCAAGGGTTTGTTTTGTGGGCTGCAGTAGTCAACACTGGTACGACGTAATTAGGTAGAAGGATAGTGTTCATTGTTTTAGATTCCTCTTGAAAGGCCTTCGTGTTGAGCTCGGTTACGGATTGTTGTGAATCTATTGGTCGAGTCTCAGTTGTTAAGTTGGAGGCTTTGATTTCGGTTTGTATTTCAAGCGTCGTCTGTTATTTTGGAAGTGTTTGTAAGGTATAGAGATCAATTTTAGGAATCAGTCTTATCCCTGATTCTTATAACCTAACCTAACATTTTTTTGTTTTCCGGGGTTTATATTCGTCCTGGATGTCCTCCGGCCTGGGACGGGCGGAGGGGTCTGTCAGACTATTACTGACTAAAAAACCACCCCGGTGTTCCGACTACCACCTACACCGCGGGAACGTAGAAATCTTCCGCAACAACCTAACCAAACGTTGTTTGAGCATCAATACTAACCACAGACTCTTCTCAGTACGAGTCAAATATTCGTATGTTTCGCATTTCTATTTTTAGCTGGGTCGTCTCCCACAACGTTGCAACGCATGCGTCCGCCGGATGTTTGTGCATACGATTTGTGTACGTAATGCATCCGTGTTGATGTTAAACTACGTGCGAAATACCATGAAAACCAGGTTAATTTCTTACTAATATATGTTTGTGAACCAGATATACAACATTATTTTTTGTTTATGCTAAACCTGAAAAGGGGTCATAGTACTCATCATTTTGAACAACTTTTTCTATGGAAACAACCTTGAAATCACGAAAAAGAAATCAGCTGTTCCATACATTTTGTCGATTTAAGTGAACACAAATGTATGGAACAGCTGATTTTTTAGCCTTTGGGTACGGAACCCTAAAAATGATAAAATATTTACAATAGACGGGCGTGGGAATCCTACAGCAAAAATGTAAGTAACAAGGCATGAACTTTTTAAATTTCTTTTCAACAATTTTTTAATTTATTAAGTATATTATGTTTCTAGCGTATGACACTCGTGGGTTGCAGCTGAAAATCAGCTTCAGGTGGTACACTGTGTGTTGCCATCTGACAATATGCTGAGCTGAGGCCCTTTTGGCATTGTAATGACTGTTTTCTGTTTTTTTTTTTTTTTTAGTTTTAATGTATATTTTTGTGTGACAATTCCAATAAACGCATTTTTTTTTCCTGCTGAGGCCCTTTTGGCATTGTAATGACTGTTTTCTGTTTTTTTTTTTTTTTAGTTTTAATGTATATTTTTGTGTGACAATTCCAATAAACGCATTTTTCTTTCTTCCTTTCTTTTTCTTTCTTTTAGGAACATTAAAAACTGTCATAAGTGTCAAAAACATTTCCATTTTCCCTTCGTCAAACAAAGGTTAATTAGATCAAAAGGCTCCGCTTTGTTTACAACTTTCTACATTTAATTTTTATTTGAATGCATTTGCATTTTAACATTAAAATGCAAATGAATTTAGGGAAACTTCAACCATTGTTAGAATTACGCCAGAATTTAAATTCAGTTGGAATCGAGTTTGTTATCCTGACGGTTTGATTTTGAATCGATAAGTTGTAGAGTTGCACCCGATCGGACTTGAAGATGAGTAGTCGATTGGTTCAAAACTTTCTCGAATAACTACTCGATATTGGCAGAAGCTCTTCAAAAGTATTAGAGCTTTAATCAGATGCTATAATTGTTATCGGAAATACTATTACTTGGAAAGAAAAGACTTACTCATATTTGGAAAGTAAGCTTGAAGTCAGCTGATCAGAGGGATGAAAACATAACTTTTAGTCCCTGGGAAACGATTTGCCCTGCTGTCTAAAAAATTAAAAACTATGTAAGCTATATCCCAACTTTTTATACAGCCACTCTGATAACAATTTTTACAATTTTGTAACATGATTTTTCAATAAATTATTATTTAATTTACCTACCTGAATGGTAAATATTTGGCTCAAACATAGATTTGAGCTTTATATTTACCATCAATGATCAAAAATACTGGCTGGTGAAATGTCACGGTAAAAGAAACATCAACATTCATTTATTCGTTTCGAGAGGTTTCTGTTTAATACTCGCTACATCGATTAAACTGATATAATAATAAATATTATGTGATATTGAGTTTTAAGCTGATATAAATTATTAACTTTTAATGAAGGAATGAGACTGATTATGAAATTAATAAATGTCCTTCTAAAATATTCTGAAGCCATTTTTTTTTGTGAATCTTTTTTTAGTAATTGGCGAAAATGTATACGTATGTAAGTATTTATCAATGACGGTGGTCAAGTTCAATTGTAGAGGTAAAAATTGGGTCTAAATAAATTAACGTGAAAATTGTTGTTTTTTTCAAAAATCTAAATCAAAAGTTATATAATTTAAATTAGGTTGAGAATTAGCGCTTATTGAACGTAAAAATTACATAAGACAGTCCCCTAAAACACCCGCCAATCCTTTCTCTAATTCCTAGTGCTTTCACTGGGAAGTAGTTGTGGCGCACAAACTCCCCAGCAGCACTGCTGTCTGTTCAGTTAGAAGAACTGGATTTTATTCTTTCTTGATTGATAGCATCGAATTTGTTCACATACCAGAGGAAACATGCGGTGGTATGGTCTGTTTTATTTTTCTTTGTGAATAATATTAGACATAAAATATAAAATAAAAATTTCACCTACCAGAGGATACAATGCGGTGGTATGGTCTGCAATGCTTACTCGTTACCTTAATTGAAGAAATATTAATCGGTATACTTTTCGGCATTTATGTAGGGTTTGTATTATTTCAAGCTTTACATCTGTTCGTTTTTTTATTTTAGATACATGTAAATTGTATTCAGTTATGACCTAAAAAGCTGGAACCCGAAATAACCGAATTTCTGTGCAGACTATTCTGGATCCCTGAGTACTCTGACCTCGGCTTCGAATCCATACAAAAATATAAAGAAAAGAAAAGAAAAGAAAAATGCGTTTATTGGCATTGTCACATAAAAATACACCTTAAAACTAAAAAAAACAGAAAATAGTCATTACAATGCCAAAAGGGCCTCAGCTCAGCATATTGTCAGATGGCAACACACAGTGTACCACCTGACGCTGATTTCAGCTGCAACCCACGAGTGTCATACGCTAGAAACATAATATACTTAATAAATTAAAAAACTGATAAGATACTGATATAAGTCGGTGCGAGTACTTCTGAGCGTCTTCTGAAGTTAGAACACCGTGAAGTTTCATGTTTGACGTTGATCCCTCTTTGATATTCGTACCAGACGCGCTCTCCAAAGCTCAAGCAGTACCTATGGAATTTAAGCCTTTAAAGGCTCTTACACTAGCGCGACTTGTCTTTTTACAAAACAATTTCTGAGAAAACTTCACGGCGAACAATGCGGCGGCATCGCATCGCACGCCAGTATGTAAGAGCCTTAAAGGATTCATATTTTCGACTGTGTCTTGCAAACTTGTGAAACAACAAATATTTTTTTTATGGTACCTATGTTTTATTTTATTTAGCTGCACGAGTTTTTTTGTAAGAGCTTAGTAGAAAGAAAACGCAGTGTAAAAATACGGGCCAAGTGCGTGTCGGACCACGCACAAGGAAGGGTTCTGTAGTTGGGCTGAATACTCGTATATCCCAAGTACAACCTTAATTTTATGGCTGAAAAATGTTTTCCTTTAGATACATTCCAACTGAAAATGTAAGTTTGTACCATGCTATTAAGACCATAGATTTCTTATAGGTTTTCCTGTAATCTATAAAGTGTAAAACTATTTTCAGTATTTTTTCAAAAATTTTAGGCCATTAGTTTTGTTGATCAGTTGGAGGAGAATTTTAAATTTTCATTGTTCTGTTTTCTTAAATAACTTTAAAACTATTTATTTGAAAATACCCAATGGCTTGCCTCGTGACGATCGGAAGAGACCGATGGAATGACCATAATGCCTTGGGATGGGATGCAACCTGTGTCGACACCTTCGCACCATCCCATCCTCCTAGCACGGCGGGCTGTGCTGGGGCGGCTGCTGCAGGTGTAGAAAATTTCAAACGATGCAAATATAACAACCTTATTGGTAGCTATATTTTTGAACTGTTTGGGCTTGGAACACTGGGGCCGTGGGGCCCGAGTGCTCATCGAGTATTTCGAGACATCGCCAAGCGGTTGGTCGACTCTTCACGTGACCAGAGGGCTCGCCAATTCTTAGGCCAAGAAATCAGCATTGCCATCTAACGTGCTAGCCTTTTGGGCACTTTTCCCACTGACAGCGAAGCAGACGAATTTTTTTATGCCCAATGGGCCTTTATTATTATATTTATTTTTTTATTTTTCCTTTGTATACTTTTACATAGTTATTATAATTTAGTGTTAGTGTTAGCTTGTACATTACATTTTGTAATTAAGGTTTATAACTAAGTAATTAAAGAAAAAGTAAAAAAAAAACAAGGCAAGTTAAATAAAAGCTTGTAACAATACTTTAAAAAAATTAACTGACTTTAAGCATATTTGAATAAATTAAAATTTTGCATTATTTATTTATTTTATTATTTATGTACAGTACACACAGTAAAATACATAAGATACGACATAATTAAAATATGAGTACAAAGGTATGCATTATGTTATTATCATAAACAAATGATGTTATTCAATTCAACATTAGAAAATTATTTAAAAAAAATTGAGACCCTCACAGTAAGCCCTTTCATTTAATATCTCACACGGTCACAGTCACAGCAAACTGTACCGTGTGAGATATTAAATGAAAGGGCTTACTGTTAATTAAAAAAAAGGTTTGCAAACAAAGCTTTTTTAATTTTCTTGTTTGTCTCCCAAAAGTATACCTACCATATTCAAAATTCACGTATTTTATGCTACACGTCCGTGCTTGGGTGACAGAATTTCATTATGTATACCTAATCGGTCCATTAGATTCGGAGCTAATTGGCTGCGACAGACGGACAGACAGACGTACAAGTGATCCTATAAAGGTTCCGTTTTTCATTCGGACATACGAAACTCTAAACTGTTATTATTTCAGAATAATGATCATAATCAAATATTTTTTTTGTTTTTGCATATTTCTACATAATAGACTGTGAATATCTGTCTGTCTGTCAGTCAGTCACGTGTAAAAATATGTTAATGCAAAAGCGAAATAAATATTGTTTTAAACTGTCAAATGGCATCCATAAAATTCCGGAAAATAGGTACGTCATAATTTTCGGCACCAGCAAAAAATGTTTCTGATATTTTTGCTTTGTGTGACAAAAAAACCTTCATTAAGTAAAATTCCGTTTAATACGTGTCCATTTTTTCCTGTATTCTGCACGGGACACTAAAAAAGCGCAAAAATTACACGTTTTCATTCCTGGGCCTTTTTTATTATAACATCTATATTTTGCACGTCCATTTACCTGGACTTTCAACCACACAACAAATTGGCTGCGTGAAGAACATAATACAGACATTATTACAGCGTGACGCGTGACACGGCGCAATTAAACTGTAAATCGTGCTCGGCCCGGTTCAAGACCGGTGACACGTGGGTTGTGACGTAGTGTGGCTTATTTTCACGCTGTTTGAGCAAAACGATCCATCGTGATACGTGTCATGAGATACGGCTCATTTATTTACCTATTTATTTATTTATTACTCTTACCACTTACATTAGTTTTTACAGGCATTTAGACTTTGAATCGGGCTTACCCCAAGTTAAAGACCTACACGTACCATACGTGTCGATATTGTGATGAAGTACTGTTGTTATTGTTACGCTCTTAGAGTAATTTGGAACTCAAAAACTCTTTTATGGTATACTAGCTGCACCCCGCGGTTTCACCCGCGTAAGTCTCGATCCCGTGGGAAAATCGGGATAAAAAGTATCCTATGTCCTATTCCAGGTCATGGTCGACCTCTGTGCCAAATTTCATCCAAATCCGTTTTAGCGTGAAAGCGTAACAAACAAACTAACTTTCGCATTTATAATATTAGTTAGGATAATTATAAAAGTGATCCCTAATATCTGCTATATCTTCCAAACTAACATAGTACACTAAAAATCTTCATCTTATTTCGCCGTATAGTCATCCGTTTCAATCACGCTCCAGAAAAGTTTCAACAAGAACGACTAGAACCATTTACCAAGCAACTTGCACGCTGGGAATAATCTGACGAACACGTCGATCCGCCGTTGTTAAGCATCGCCTCGACGACTTCCAACGTTGTTAGAGTATTCCGATAGGAGAACGTATGTAAGATGCTTTCGATGTATTTCGGTTTGTAGGTAGGTACTCGGATTTTCGGAAGATATTAAGGAATGGAAATGGAATCGTTTGACAGAGATCAACAGCAGAGGCGATCATACTACACTGAATATACATCTATTGTGACCTTCAAGTCAGG
Organism: Lithophane socia; assembly: GCA_947522985.1. Lineage (NCBI taxonomy): Eukaryota > Metazoa > Arthropoda > Insecta > Lepidoptera > Noctuidae > Lithophane > Lithophane socia. The sequence goes on from OX383252.1 coordinate 18,785,620, forward strand.
GCTTGAAAACGATACCAATTCACATTAAAAGTAACGTTAAGTAACGCTGCCGTCCACTAACTAAAAAGCCGCTAAGTGCAAAAAGTAGTTTTCGAGAAAACGCAAAAATAAGTGGGAATTGATGTCTCTTGAAAAGTATGCTACGTAGGAACAAGGTTGCAAGTTATATACGTAGGCACAATCTTTTTGCACAATATGTGATTTAGTTCATTCATTTATATTAATCACATTTTATTTAAATTCATTTTCTAACTTTTAGCTAAGCAATTTTTTTTCATTTTTACATAATATACTGCACTATAAGGCCGCTAACCATACCTTAACTGCTTTATAGTGAAGCAATTTCTTGTAGCCGCCACGTCTTGTACTTATAGTAAAAGTTATCAAAAAATACTTAGTTATTTAGCAGTTAAAGGATTTTAACAGACTTATAGCCTAGTAACTAACACTTAGAAGACTAACTTCGCTTACTTAGAAAGCAGTTATGGGATTTTAAACGCTTTTAAGCTCGGTATTGTAAAACATATTTTATACTGGTTCTCCTATTGCTTAACTAGAAGGCAGTTAAAGACATCTCGCTCGCAATTAACTGCCTTTTAAATAAGCACTTGCGGGTAAAAAGTTGAAAAGTTAAAAACTATTTTATGAAAATCAGAACTTTATTTATTAATAAAAAATAATAGACAATCAGTACGTCTAATTAAATTGTGTAGGAACTTAACAAATAGCTTATTATTTAATTAAACAATATAAAATAAAAAAAAACAAGTTTAATCAAACTTTTACAAATCTTATTCAGTAATGAGATCACAATTACATCTTTAATAATAATCAGTATTCGCGAAACCATAGGAAAAATTATATTATAATTATTTTATAAAAATACCCAAAACATGTAAGTATCGTTTTTAAAGCTTTATGGCACATGACACTTGGTTTCAAATTCTTATGCACTTATGAAATAAACATATCACAATCAGAGATCAATAATTGCCAAGTTGAAATAATATAATTGTGCGTAACACATAACGTCATAATCAATTAAATATTAGACTTTATATAAAAAACTATAAATTCGGCCATTTTTTATGCTTAAATATTAATTTAAAACTTTAACAAAATGAGTAAATCAGATTAGGTAAATAAGCAATTATACCTAGTAACACTCGTGTAGTATTATCAAAATTAAGTAATAAAGTAAAGAAGAAGTAAGATGTACGTCTTTTCTTAGGTAACCGATGTCCAATAATCTCTTCTGTTCTTGTAAATTCTTGAGTATGTCGTCGCGTTATTAATTTTTTGGGAAACGTTTTAGTTATTGATGTTTTCCTTTTCAATATTGGTTTACTTTTAGGGTTTGATACTGTATTTTGTCTTTGCATGTCATAACCATATTCAGTATCATCACTAAAACCTTCTTCACATGGTTGGTAGTCCTTATCCTTAACAGAGTCATCACTGTCATAATCTAATATTTCTGGTATAATGCAGTGAAAAGAAGATGGTATCGGGGAAGGAGGGGGCATCGATTCGTGGCAGTATATGGAATGTGTTTCACGCTGTTGAGTTAATGTTTCTATTGTAAGCTTCAGAGTTTCTTCTGGTTGGCTATAATTATTATGTGATTTGTGTTTCATTGAATTTTTGAAACACTTTTGATGTCATCGAGTAAGATTCTTGGTAGAGAAGATTAACTAAATCGTTATTGTTCATGCGGGGGTACTTTGATTCTTTTTGGCTAATATTAGAGCAAGTGGAAATGCGTATAGATGGCATGCTGTTAGTGTAAAGGCGTTGTGCAGTTGGAAATTCCTGGTCCACCAACACACTATTCATCATAGTTTGGATCCTTGATGATACACCGGAACGTCTAAAATACAATGAAATATAATCAGTTAACTAATGAACCAATTATACGACACATCTCTTGCGCACTATTAGGTATAAAACAATCAGCAATCGAAACAGATACCTACAACAACAATTACGATGAACTTAGAAACAGTAGGTACTTTAAAACCCTCTTGCAATAGGTAGGTACATAATGAAAACTAGCAGCACGCGTTTTACCTGTGCAGGTATTGCGGAATACAGAAAAAAATATATGGTAACAAAAACAGGCATTTATAAAGTTAGATAAATTAAAAACAATTCATTCGTTTTTGCTTAAAAGATTTACAAACATCCAAACATACTTTCGTATTTATAATAATATTACAAATAGCTATTTATTACAATAAATGAAATAATAATGTCAGCTTACCTTTGCATATTTTGCGCCATTCTCGTAATTGTGGCGCCAAAAATCAAGAGACGCGCCACACGTCGGTCCGCTAACGAGCACCCGAAGTGAAAAGGCAGGAATTATAGCCTGAGCTGGTCAAACGCAAACGCAAATCACGAGCGTTTAACTGCTTTTTAGTCTAGTATTGTCGTTTAGCTGCTCTCTAGCGATTGATATTTAGCTAATACTAATTTCAATACATAACTTAAAAGCCGCTATTGGCGTATAACTGCTTTATAGTTAAGGCACGATGTTCAGATGGTTATTTGTGACACAATACATGAAGGTAGTTAAAGACGCTTAGCTGCTTTTTAGTCAAGCATGACTAGATAACGTACTTTTAGTTAAGTAAATTTAGAAAAAAATGATACATCAATTTGCCGTTAAAGTATGTTGACGTCTTTCTAGAGAAGTATTGTGGCTTAGCCGCTTTTTAATTAAGGGAGTAACGAAATTTATGTGGTTTAACTGCTCAGCAATGTTTTGTATCTCTAAAACTATAAATCATAGAAAAATGATTCTTACACCAAAAGATAGAGCATCGAAAGTTGTATAAGACTACATTACAAAGTGAAAAACGACCAACTGTGGCTTAACGGCCTTTTAGTTAGTGGACGGCAGAACGGTATTTCCGTAGTGATACTTCGATATCGGTACAATTTGGTAGCGTTACTTAGTAGCATAACATAATAATAACGTTAAAATTTTTGGTAAAAATTACCGGTATTTTTAATGTTATTGTAAAAATAGCGGTAAAAAATTATCGGTATTATTTTGTTATTTTATACGACGTTGCCAGCTCGTCTCAAAGGCGGCCGCGGCCGGCGGGCGTGCGCGCGCGCCCCTCTCACTCTCACACGCTGTCAGCGCTGTTGCCATTTCGTTTGTCGTCTTCATATCTCTCACCGCTCACGGCAGTCGTACGCGCTTACAGAACACGGTGGACCAACCAACCAATTATATTCTCAAGTACAAGCACAACACAGAATAGCAATGATAAGATAATATCTATTAAACGCGCAAATAGTCGTACGGCAGTCGATGCAATCTGACATTCTTTTGCGATTGGACGAGAGCGACGGTAACAAAACTAATTATAACGATAAAATTATCGTTACCTTAGATTTTAACGTTACGTATGTTTAACGGTAAAATGTGCCAGATATAACGTTAAATAATATAACGTTTTTTATTAGTTAACGATACCTGCATCAGAAGGCTGTAACGATACCATATTTTTAACGGTATTTCAAGCCCTGCTTCAAGTTAACTAAATATCTATATACCTACAAACAATTAGGCATTGTAATCTTTGTGTCAATATGAATAAAAAACTGCTAAAATTATCACGCTATTTCCGATATTTCAACCGTCTGATAGCTTTTACTTAAAGAATAAATCTTGATATAATTTTCTATAAAATGCTGTCCAAGTGTCATGTTTCTTTCACAGGTAAAAGTTATCGGATAATTTAAAAATCAGCACTAAATAGGCTGAAATATGAAAACTAACTTACAGAAAAACATAATAAACTGTCAATAAAACCTAGACGATATTCATAAAGAGACAGTCTCTCTTTTAATCCGAGACCACACAACGTACAAATTGCTTAACTAACTCAATATTCTGCTCAGCCCTTCAGCTCACGTGTACACCGAGCCTAACAATAATAAATTCAACGTCATTACAGCAAACGAGGTTAATATAAAGGTAGCTACTCATTGTCGGGAATGGCGGCATTTACACGTGGGACGCGGCGGATGGTGTATGAAGTAACGATGTTTAACTTATGTGTGTGAGAAACGACCTTATTTTGCCGCGTCATTCTTGGCGGTAGGTGTAAATTGTTTTATATAGTGTGGGAACCAAGGAAAGAGAATGTCTTGTTAGCATTTTTCATATAGATTGACTTGTGTGTTGGATTTTTTGGTTTAGAGTCTTAAGTCGAGAGAATAGGTTATTTCTAGGCAAGTTTACTCCATCGTCGACTACCATTATCGCTTACCATCAGGTGAGATAGTAGTCCATCGAAAAACCTATCCTTCCTAACTATCCTAACAAATATTATAAACGCGAAAGTTTGTAAGTATGGATGGATGGATGGATGGAACTAATATTATAAACGCGAAATTTTGTAAGAATGGATGGATGGATGGATGTTTGTTACTCTTTCACGTAAAAACGGCTGAATAGATTTGGATGAAATTTGGCAAACAGATAGTTTATAGCCTGGCACACACTAACACATAGCATAATTTTTATCCCGATATTTCCACGGTATCGGACTTACGCGGGGCGCAGCTAGTCAATTATATTTTAAAAAAGCATTGTAATTGTTGGGTGACAAAAGATTTAGAATCATTTTGATACGCAATTAGAGTTTTTTAAACTATCCCAGAACGTACGTAGCGCTCTATGAAGAATACTACTGTTTAACTGACCCTGGGCTTAGACGTAGTCTGTTCAGCGTATAGTCGGGAAAGTCTTCTGCAAAAAACCTATGTAACATTATAAAATAAACGTTAAAAAGGTGAATAGTAAACAATAATATTTGCTACTAGACTTTCCAAATTCATTGCCAACAACTTATTCCCATCCAGAACAACAACATAATATAAATGCTTCACCCTTAAATTACAGCATCTCACCTTTCCATTCCTTAGCGGAATTAAGCGATCGTATTGCAAGTCGTAACGCAGTAATACCCGGTCTAAACCACGCGGTAATACCGGTCTAAACCGTGACTCTGAAAGGCTGTAGCTACGAAAGTAACAAAAAAGAAATCCAAAGGATTCTCGTAAATGTTCGCTATTATGGAAAGGTTGGCAAGAAACATGTCGCCGTTATTTCCTCTTGTGTTGTATGTTCGTGTCTTTTTTCCGTGTGTGGTGATTAAATCTTTGTGGCGTTAGGTTGGTATGTTTATGGGGCTTGTGGTAAAGGAAGGTGTAGACAAATAAAATTAGTAAATATCTAGCGATGTGTGAAATTGTTTACGAAAAAGGTGTAGCGACTTAAAATTTCAAGGTAATTAATTTGTAATACAACATAGACAAATTCCAACCGGTTGACCTCATCACGTCAACGCCGGGTGTCACTAAAAACAGCGCCGGGGCTCTGTCTCGTATAGGGTCACAGCATTATGCTGAGCGATGGCCATTGTGTGGATGTGACGCATATATTTCCCCCAACCTGTTTGTTCTTTTTGTGTATGTGCGTTTTCTTTGCGTCATGGTTTACCGCAAATTAATGTACTTTCTTCTTTTTCTTTTTTTTTAAGAATTCCGAAGATATTCACTGGAGCCTTAAATTGATTATTAGTTGCATGTACCTCGATCATGGCCTTTGTCTACTGTTCTCGGACAAAAGGAAACAATCATCTCCCAAACATATTAGCGAGTCAGCAAGCTTTTTCGAATGTATAATTCAAATATCACCACACGAATTTAAATGCACGGGTTATCTGCTGTTAATTAACCTGTAATTAGCTAACTGAGTATCAGTTCCATGTAACAAATGCCAAACCCACAAACTGCATAGCACAACAACATACTTTCAAAAATGTATCCAGTGGAACTTTAATGAATGCATCGCAAAACACTCACCGAATTTTCCGCAGACCGCAGCCGTAAGCGGAAAATGAAACAATTACTGCTGGATTTAATACTAAAAGTTCGCGTTATTTCAATCAACACTTTTGTTAAGGATTGTTCTTTTAATAATCTCAAAGGGTTCTTGGAACTGTTAAACACATTTCTCCAAATTATCCAGCTATTATTAAAAGTTTTTTGGGAATGTCTTTTTAAAGGTTAGAAAAAGCTTATAGGTACCTAACCAAAAAAAAATGAAAACGGTGAATCATAATCATAACATAGGTACAATACAATCATCAATCAATTCGAAAGTCATATTCTAACCTAACCTAATGTATTGCAAAAACATGACTCCCAAACTAAGCCTGTGTATTTTGGGGTCTAGTGATTCACCCATGAAGTGATGTTCTTTTTACAAAAATCCCTACATCACTTGACAGAGAACACATAACATAACATCACGCCTATATTCACCGAAGGGTTAGACAGAGCTCACCTATAGTACACGGGCGAGCCTATTGCCATCCACCAGGCACAGACTCCGGGCTGCTACTGAAAAATTTTAATGGATAAACCTATAACACTTTGCCCGACCCAGGACCAGGGCTCAGTCCCAAAACGTTTTTTTTTCTTGATTAAAACTTAGAGGCAGTAGGTAGACGAGCCAATGGACTTGGAATGGGGAACAGGACCAGGACTCAGTCCCAAAACGTTTTTTTTTCTTGAGGCAGTAGGTAGACGAGTCAATGGACGAATGGAAAGTTGTTACCGCTTCCGATAGAAACTGGAAGCACCAAAGAATTCGTTGCCAACCTTACAGACACCGTTGAAATGTCTCGAGTGCCTGCAATTTCACAAGCACTTAAATATACCTTTTAAACGTGAACTCAGTTAGACCGCTTGGCACGAGATACCCTTTCACACAGAAAACGAACTATGGTTTTGTTTTAAAAATTCAGCTTAACAATAACATTAGTATTTATATATATAGCTTAACATTAGTACCTACTTAATATTTTGCTTGTTATTGCGAGTATGTTATGGCAATTAAGTTGTTTTACAATACCATAGACACAGGGTGTTTTTATGTAGCATTCTTTATTACCATAATTCTTATAACTTACTAGCTGCGCCCCGTGGTTTCACCCGCGTAAGTTTCGATCCCGTGGGAATATCGGGATAAAAAGTCATCAATTATATAATAAAATTTCATCCAAATCCGTTCAGCCATTCACGTGTGATGGCGTGACCAAGGGAAATTATTTCATTACAAATCTGAGCAGAGTCGAAAATTTTCTTACAACACTCATATTTTGAAGTTAAGTTAAAATATTTACACTCTAAGTTGGCTAGATGTATTATTCAAGTTAGAAGTGTTTCAAAGTTCAAGTCTCACTCCGTATTATTGAAGTGACGAAGAATTTCGAAATTAAGTACGTTTATTGTAAAGTGTTGAAAGTGCTTAGAAGTTCGACGTTTTGTTTTAATTTTCACGCTTTTATTAAAATTTAATGTGTAGATTTTTATTTTTGTTTTCATTAAAGGGATTTACAGTATGAGGTCTTGGTTCCACTGTTACACTGTATGGATTACTTAAAAAAAAAACAAGTTGTTTTATTAAATTACAATAGTAAATGTATGGCAGAGAATAATTCAGAAAGTAGGCAAACACAAAAAAAATCTAAATTGGCATCCCAGGTTTCAAGCCGTCTTTTAAGACCACACATTCTAAAGCTTCTAAAGCACCAATACTTTAACCCTGGACAGTTGAAAGCGAAGTGCTTCAGTAATTCAGCAGGACCACCAACTGTCTGGACGCAACACCTGCAATATTCAGTGCCGCGGTCCTGGCTGCAGTGATAAATATTCAATGCGGTACGTTTTGTGGGCTGCTATTGATGCATTTAGTCACTTTGTCTGTGAGAGATGAGGATTTAGTTCATTAACACTTGTTTTTGCAGAGTTGAAAGCAGGTTTTATTAACATATTTCGGAAATTAATATTAGGTCTTATAAAATCAGCGTTTTGTATGGGGGATTTTGAAGAAGTTGCATTTTTCATACTAACATTTTCTTAATCATTTTCTTAGCGTCAGACAGTACCTGTCTGGCATTAATGCTGAAATGAACCTTTTTGGCGCAGCCGTGAGGCGCACACTATTGTTTTCAAATTTTTTTATTTTTTTTTATTTTGTTATTTGTATTTTGTGTTTCACGAACTGTGTCCAAATAAACGTTATTCTTTCTTTCTTTCTTTCTTTCTTTAATTTCTATAACAACCATGAATACTAATGTTTTAAAACTTTTGTGCATTAATGTTTAAAAACTAAGATAACGTATGCTACTTAGATTAAGCGACAAAAATAAGTTTTGGCTAAGTTAAAATAGTGGTCATTTCTGCTAACAAAATTAGGAGTCATTTTTAAGGTATTTTTTTGTTTAGAAAACTATAAGTAATAAGGTTTTTTTACTATTGGTAGTTGTCTATGATGGTCATTATTCGATATTAAGCAATAGATGAATATTTTAAATCATAGATGTCACGAGGATCTCTATTTGTGAAAAAAAAACGCCAGTTTTATAGGCGCAATTTCACCCAATATGAATTTACTGTAACACTGATCGTAGATACAAGCTCAATGGGATCACTACTTTTGTGATGTGAATTCAATGTTAATTCTTCATCATTAATCCTCCTGCCCTTATCTCAAGTTGTTTGGGGTCGGGGCAGCATGTCATCTTCTTCTCACACCATCCATCCATCCATCTTCCATCTTTTTCACATGAAAAGCTGAATTTGAATTTCCTGCAAAGTACCTATAGGTACGTATAACATAAAATATGCAACGCGATCGTTTGCATAACTAATTAGATTAATTTGGATTGGATATATAGACTTCACACTATTACAAAAATGTTGACATGGTCGTACCAAAAACTTACTTATCTTTGATACATAGATAAAGAATTATTATACATATTACATAAACCGTTTGGTCCGAACGCGACAACTATGGGTTCTTCAAATATAATAAATATAATTGGAAAACGAGAAAGGTAGGTAGTAACAGCCTCAAAGCATCTATCTCAGCCTACTTAGCTGCCTACAGTATCCAATAACCTTAAGATTACCCCAATGACTTGCGCCTAAAAATGAGAATCAATCATGGTCCTTCCTACCCTACCTCAAATTGCTTAGCATGATCCTCTGTTATGCCGAAAATACTGCAGCATTAATTTTGAAATAAATATATGTGAAAGTTGAGGATTGATGCTAGGGCCTATGTTTGATGAAAACACGATTACATAAAAATTTCTTGATAGAAAAAAAAACCAAAGTTACCTCTAAGCCGAACTATAAACCGCTGGCATTAAAAAAATACTTCAAATTGATCATGGAACTTTGCATAATAACTGAACTAACTATAAAGCAGGACGTATGTTTTCACCGTAAAAAGCAATTACTTAAACTATTCGAGGCTTGAGAGCCGCCAGCACCCCACTCCGTCTCACTCTCACTCAGGCCGCCAGTAGTATGGTCCGAGCGAGATAAATTTGAGGTAGGGTAGTGTCTTAGAAGGAGCTCCTCGAACCGCGCTGCCAATTTACCATGAATGAGTATGCAGAGATGTCTTTTACAATCACAATCGCCAATTATGTTATTGGACACATAACGGGTGTAAAAAGATGCTAAACGAAGCCGAAAGTAACTGGTTATTCCCGTCATTGAGATATTTTTTTTTGTTCTGGACCATACCTGGGAACCTTCTGGTTTCGGAAATATTGAAGATCAAAGTTCTAACTTTTTCAGTCATTTTTTAAAGAAAGCAAATGCTATTACTTTATTTTAAAGACCACGAACCCAGAACCGTTGCATGCACCCATAAATACAATGTTTTGCGTGCGTTGCGTTGCGCACTTCCGTAAATAGCGTTTTTCCCACCAAAAATAAAAGTCGTTTCCCAACAATTATTTTTGTGCAATGTTACTTAATTTGATGTATAGAATGCGTAATTGACGGCTATGTGATGGGTCTTTTTACACCCTTTATAATAGAGGCAACCCCAATATTGTTAACCAAACACCGCGCAATCTACTAATAAAATCCAGGGATCGAAAACCAAGGTCAGCAGTCATTAGTGTAACCAAAGCAATACGATTTATTTGTCCTCAAGCAGCATTTAAGTAATTTTTTACACACAAGAACATTTAAATTACAGCACCGACGGACAAACTGTGCCATTAAAATACAGCATAGTTCATGAGACTTCACTCATTCACGCTCCATGTAGCCATTTTTACTCTAAGGACCATATTATGTTTTTTCCGACATCTCATCCTTCAATATCGTTACTGGGGGTGTAAATAATGTTATAAAGTATAACCATTACCATTTATCTGACGGTAATTATTGTCCGAGTCTGAGGATGAAAGGTTATGAATTTAGCATGAGCAAACGATGTGGGATGGCTGCTCTGTGGGGTTCGGCCGCCATTACTATGAATTTGGAAGTACCTGATCCTAAATTGGGAGCTGTAAGAATTAACTGTGGTCTGTTAAGCTGGGCCCATCGTTAGTCATGTTTGAAATGTTTGAACTTTACGTTATGTTTTGCAGTCAGTGAGATGGTAGGAATTCCGAGTTGTAGTAGTATTTATGGACGATGTAAAATTGCCTTCCAATTAAGTATTTTCCAAGTACGTAAATAATAAATTATATTTATTTTTGTAAATTGGGTCAAACCAACACTTTGACACGTCAACATTAAATTATGTTTTAAAACTAGTACCTAGCGTGACTATTACTATAATATATACTATTGGTTTGGCCGCATGGCTGGCATGGCTGCATGGCTTACTTTCACGTGGTCAAAGCTGCAGGTATGCTTTCAGCTGACACCGTTTGAAGGGCTCAGTCGCAAAATGACCACTTCGCAAAATGTCCTTTTTTCCCATTGTACACCCAATCTTTCGTATCAGTCAAAAATCAGTCAAGTGCGAGTCGGATTCGCACACGTTTTGCGAAGTGGTCATTTTACGAAAGAGTCATCCTGAGAAATGAACATTTTGCGTCCGGTAGACACTTTACGAACTGGTAATTTTGCGACTGAGCCGCTTGAAAATCTACATGGCTATTCTGCAAAATAAAAACTCTTATCAACACTGTGCTCAGTGGTAGTATCATTCATCCCTCATCGTCATTCAGCTCTTATTTTCACTGAAATCTGAATTTTCTGATTTTCATCAATGAAATTGATTTGATTTTGATAGTAAGAATTACCTAGTTGAATTTGAACTCCGCCTCTTAACAGCGTATGGAAACAAAGTGGCTTGTTAAATCAATACGTAACTCGTACATTTGGGATGAGAGCAAGATCTAACATGTACATAATAATGTATACGTGAAATGTGTAGGTCTACAAACCCCCCCATGATATATTTGAACACGATTTTTGCTGGGAAGTGTTTCAAAAAGTTTTATCTTTTGTATTGTTTTTGGCGGCAGTATTCATAACTCAGCGGCCTTGAAACTTTCTTGCCCTTTTCCTGCAATACTCCGCTTTTATTAGCCATATTTCTTTAAACAACATTTTTAGAATAAAATAACCTTTTCAACCAAGTTCTCAATGGAAAATTGTAGAATAAATGTTTTGTGCTTTTTCTAATCTTCAATTTAACGCTTTGATTGTGTTTTTCTGAAGATAATAATAAGATTTATTTAGAATTATTGAGTGTGCAAGTCACCCCCTGCTATTTTATCCGTGTATTATATAAAACATTGATCAGGCAGGGGCCATAGTCCTTCCATAGTTCCAGGTTACCAGTCCACTTTAGCCACCCAAACCCATAGTTCAATATCGTTGTTTTGTTTCCATATCTTGCAATAGTCTTACTCCAACCGGGGGTTGTCCTTGGGTGCCCTTGCATAGTGCAAACAGGGATAATCGTCGGTTGGTGCCTCATTTCATTTTGGATGTCTAACGGGCCTCTGCGAGTTGGCTTCGGCCCCTCGTACGCCTTCCAAAGGTCCGGGACCCCAGGGTCCCGAGCAAGTTGAAAGAGATTTATTTAAAAACTGGTTTACATAATATAAAGGTATTGTCTTGATGAGTGTGTAATGTTTATTCATTGCATTATTCCTTGTATCGAGTATTTCGCAACATCGCCAAGCGGTTGCTCGACCTTTCACATGAGTAGAGGGCTGTCCCAAAAAATCAGCATTGCCATCCAACGTGACAATGTTGCCAGCCTTTTGGGCACTTTTCCCATTGACAGTGATGCGAACGAATTTTTTTGAGCTCTTCCCTTTTTCTTATACTTGTACAATTTGTACATAGGTAACATATTTTAGTTTTATTTATTTATTTATTTTGCACAATGTACACTCAGTTACAGGCTATGCTAAAAACTTATGAGCACATGACCCTGTTAGGGCGCAGCAAGTATTATTACATAAGTACCTAACTTAAATAATTATATTGCATAGCTACTAGATATCAATATCACATTCATTATTATTGCTACTTATATTTAATCTCTAACACATTTAATTTAATTTATATTAATAAAAGTTATTTGAAATATATGAATATATACTTAGTTACAATAATAAAATCATTTTATACATAGAGATATATAACATTTGTGCTTTATTTTAGCTTCTTATCTTCCATAAACTCTTTAATACTATAATAACTTTTTTCTAACAGTAATGACTTAAGCCTAAATTTAAATATGCACAGTGTTTGTGTGTTATGTATGTTAGCTTGTATAATGTATTTAAGTTTTTATCAATATTATATTACTTATTTACAAGAAGTTGCTATTCATCTTTATAATATTGTATTTTATACCCTCTCTGAAATCAATTCTATTCGAGTTCGGCAAAGAGAAGCATAATCAGTCTGTCAGTGTGTAGTTGTCACGCGTCAAGTCACTAGTTATCAAAGAGAGAATGTCACTCTGTAACGAGGTGCAAGAGATGTGCGAGGAATATTCAATTAGCTTTTACAGCAATCAGGTATATCGTTCAAAGCTGATTGATTCGATTGCTTCGTAAATTAAATAAATCAGAAATAAGGAAGCTCTGATTTACTTATGGAAGATACAGGTTTATAACCAATACAAAACAACGAAACGTAGTAACGAAATTATGAGAACAAATCGATTTTGATACATAAAATTACCATTATGTTGCCACTCACCGAGCTTTAAGTACCTAGTCAAAATAAATCTAAATATATTTCCCATCCGGGTCAGTACTCCAAAACAACATTATTTCGTACAAAATAATATCCTCGCATTGTATTGTGAAGTATTCAAGAGATTATCGTCTAAAACGGGCCAACACTCCAGGTATAAAAAGCAACGAAAAATAAGAAAATAATTCTAAAATGAATACATACGGTTTTTATTTTTTATTTCTGAAAAGAACAAAAGCCGAGCGAAGCCTAAATGATCCTCAGCAAAGTATGAAGTATTGCAAGTATTTAACCGCGCTCGGGGACAAATAAATTTTCAAAGTAACCCCGGGAAAGTGCTTGAAGAACTGGACGCGGTTTATTTGGCCTCCACTGTATGTGGGTGTGTTTATACGTATGTATGTGTAAGGGTGTGTGTAATGGAGGTGTATTAGTATCTGCGTTTGCTCGACTTGAGTCATTTATTCATTTTACGGAGGATTTTACGTGTATCAGTCAATAAACATGTACATAGTACCTAGAAGTAGGTTGTGAATGAACTTCAGAGGGCTTTATTCTAAATTTAACTGCACCCAGCGGTTTTACTCGAATAAGTCTCCATCCCGTAGGAATATTGGCAAAAAAGGCATCACACACACTTTCGCATTTATAATATTACTAGCTGCGCTCCACGATTTCAACCGCGTAAGTGTCGATCGCGTGGGAATATCGGGATAAAAAGTATCCTATGTCCTATTCGAGGTCATGGTCTACCCCTGTGGCATTATTCATCCAAATCCGTTGAGCGAAACCCGTAACAAACAAACAAACAAAGAAACTCACTTTCACATTTATAATGTTAGTTAGGATACTAGATTCCACCCGCGGCATTGACGTGCGGCATGTCGATAAAAAGTAGCCTATGTTCTCCAGGGTGCCATCTATCTCCTTGCCAAATTTTCAAATATATAATACTAGCTGATGCCCGCGGCTTCGCCCGCGTGGATGTCGCTTATCATAATATACTAAAACCTTCCTCGAGAACCACTCTATCCATTGGCGAAAACAGCATGAAAATCGGTGCAGTAGTTTTTTTTATCGCGAACAGACAGACAGACAGACAGACGCGGCGGAGGACTTTGTTTTATAATAATGTAGTGATTAGTAAAAAATAAAAAATTAATTAGGAAGTTAGGTTTAGTTTAGATGAAAACGATGATGATGAGGTCTTTAAGATTATGAATTGCTTACTTTTGAACTAAAATAACTCTCTGTATGTTTTAAACAACCACAATTAAATTCGTAATTGGGCTAAATCTGAAGTCAGAATGAAAACGTACTAGACACTTTAAAAACGTCGATGAACTTAGTTATTTTGCTACTTTAATATTCTCTGATAAGATTTAAAAATCCATCCTCCAGTTGACTAAAGGATTTCGCGCTATTGCAAACCATTTTATGCTGTCGATTTAGCAAAACATAGCTGTGCGATCACCTAAGTGGCAAAGTTGAAATGTCATTATGCCTGTAACATCGTCAACCCTTCAAAATGGAACACCATTCCACGGATGAATCCTTTCACAAGGCGCTCTGGTTCTAAGATTTATTGGTTGATAAAACTCGACACTTTTAAATTATATTATTTTTTATCAGGCAATTGGTACATTTTGAAATTGCATTTTTATGCAGTACTAAAGTACTTTTTTCTTAACTTTACTGCATAACATTCAAAATGTGCCAATTGTTCAATCCGTATTTCTGGAGTTGTCGATTCACCCATGAGTAAATTAACTTCGTACGAAGCGCCCCAAGAAAAAATATTATTATTTACAAGCAACTATTCGCCCGTTTAAATTCAGGCGAGTAAATTCGTGCGAATCAACCAATAAGCCGGTTCTAATACTAATAGCTCTCAACACACAATTGCCTTTACCTACACGTGAAGTTCAAATTCGTGGAAACCACGCTCTATATTCCTGCCAATATGAGCAAATAGCACCAATTACCTGCCTCAAATTATTTAATGACTAAGGCTCATCGCATAATTAGGTCGTTCTGAGGTTGTGGGTTCAAATTCGGCAAGTACCAAGTCTGAACTTATTGCAAAGCACATGAATTAAAAAAGTAAAAAACAAACAAAATAAACTTATATCTTGGACATTATTTACATGGGTGAAGGAAAAACCTCGTGTGGACACTACGACTTAAGTTTAATATAAGTCTGAAATCGCCATCCCATCTTCAGCAAGCGTGGTGATCAATAGGTACTGTGCCTTCTCTGTACGAGAGGTCTTTGCCCTGCAGATAATAATAGGCTGGTATTATAATTCTAATGTTGCATGTATAGGTTAAGGAAGGTGGCTTGAAAGGTTATTTACAGAGTAAAAAATAACCTGTGCCACCACCGATACTATGAACGTCACAAACTGATCACTAATCCCGCTACCAAACTGGCAGTTTACCTAATATTCTCACCACAACATGGACTATTTTCGTATAGCTTACTTGCTCACGACGGAACTGTACCTAATGGTAACAGCATGAGTCTGAATTTCAGGCCTAACCTAATCCAGACAACGCCATTCATTTATGAAACATACATATTGAATTGTAGTGTTATTCATAATCGTTTACATGCATTAGTTTAGCCTTTAAACATACCACACAAACCATCGCGGGTTTAACAGTGGTATGGCTAGACACGGCAACTTGGTGCCACTAGATATTAGTTATACTTAATGAAAAATTTAAAATTCACTACAAAAAACTATTCAGTAGCACAACATGCGCCATTCCTTACAAAAACGGCGGTAGCATGTACGGGTACGTTTCATTTCGCAAGATGAGCGTCTGCCGGGACAAAGGCGAGACGCTGTACTTTGTATATACCTGTACAATATACCCACGTACTAATCACGTCCGCGAACCAACGACTTACCCCAGTATAGATGGGTACAGAAGGCCGGCTCCAGACAACGAGCAAAATAAGCCGCACGGACACACAACCGTAAGTACATAAGGTACATACACGGCTGATTATATGCGATATGGCTCTCTAGCCTGTTCGTCATAGCCACTTACTCGAATGTCTGTGTTAGAACAAACAATCAAAACTCTGTATTTATCTTACTAATAATAAATCGCGAAAGTTTGTGTGGATAGATGGATGAATGGATGGATGGATGGATGGATGGGTGTTTGTTACTCTTTCACGCAAACACTTCTGAACGGATTTGGATGTTTGGCACACAGACATGTAGTTTATAACCAGGATTAACTTATAGGATTTTATCCCGATATTCCCACGGGATCGGGACTAATGCGAGTGAAACCACGGGGCGCTGCTAGTGTTATTACACATTAATTTTCACTAGACGAATAAAATTAAATTGTCAAGGCCCAACATTCTTTCATTTCACTATTTTATACTACAATTTAATTATTCCAACACTGTCTAAAACTACATCCGTCTCATTATAAATAAGAGTTTTCATTTGAGTCCAAGTAAAACCTTCGAGCCTTACCTTCAAACCTTATTTAAATTTTTGTTATTAGAACTTTAACTTTTTCGGAATAAAGTTCGAAATTCTAAAAAGTTTTCATGGTTTAAGGATTTTTTGTAGCAATGCTGTCGCGCGTTCACATCGATACAGTCACGATGCGGTCGCTAGCTGTTTGCCCTCGCTCACACCATGATTCTCAGCCGCAATGCAAACGCGATACTGTCGCGATGCAAACGCGATTCAGTAACGGCACAAAAATGCCACAGTTGCAAGATGGACTCCGTTGAGGCAACATTAGTCACGTTGTCTTTGGTGCTGCTTTTACGTAAGCAGCCGAAGCGTGGACAGCCGAAACGTGGCCAACGAAAGCAGCGTCAATATTGGATGCACCCATTTAATAAAGAGATATTATCTACTTGGTGGACATTACGTATGTAACAACGTTTAAAGTACAAAAAAACTATGAGCATAAATTCAGAAGTTGTTATAAAATGTCATAGTCGACGTTTTGTGAATTGCTTTCCATTGTAAAACCAGTGTTGACACGCAGAAATACAGTAATGTTACAATATTGTTGCTATGTCTGGCGCCGGCATTTATGTGTGCACACCATGTGCACACCAAATGGCAAAGTTGAAAAATGTGATCAAACTTTGATGAAATACCCAGACACCCCTGCCACACATGTGTTCGAATATTGTTGCTATGTCTGGCGCCGGCATAAAAACAAACCTTGTTTTGTTATAAGGTCGTAAGTACCATACCAACGGTCACGTACTGTACGGCGATCTTAAAACAATGTCAAACCAACGCCAGTCGCGAGTACGCTCGCACTCCGTGTACGTATGTTTGCGTGCGCTTTCGCTCGTTGTATGGAGCCAACCTTTTGTACCTATATTTTATATGTGGTATTTTTACGTAGATATTCTTAGAGTTGTTAGTTCATATTGTATGGTCTTGACTGTGAATAGTTTATTTTTTTCATACAAGAAACGTTATCAATAACATTCACAGTCTAAAAGGTCTTGTAGAAGGTTGTGGATAGAGATCATAAGATTTATTTATAAACCGCTCTGATTGCAAAGCTCTTTTTTGATCTAGAAATAGATGTAATCTAAAATTTGTGTCTAAAAATACAATATCTGATCTAAGAAACACTATTTCTTGAAGTTTTAAAAATGGTAAGACTTGATGACATTTACACAGCTTTTTACATTTTTAAAACTAAAATAAAAACGAAATGAGTTGTTTGTTTGTTTTAGATCATAATATAGATACATAATCATTAAGCTTAGAATAGAATGGACATTGTGGGAATTTCTAAACAATTACATGCGTAATTGTTTAGAAATAGTAGTAGTATGCAACTAGGGCTGTAATTATATCTCCAGCATTCCATATTATTACTATTCAATACCTAGTTTAGCGGATATCAATGATTAAATTATCACGTACACAATCATGATTAGTATAACTCATTAATTATATTACTATTATTGCTCATCCAATGCCCCTTGCGAGTATTAATGCTGCCTTAATCCTATTATGGCAATCGGATTCGGTTAGGAATAGTCTCAAGTATTCAAACTGAATAGATTTATGTGTCGAGTGGGATATTTGAGACTAACAGTGCGGTTTAAGGGATGTAAGTCCTTTTAAGATAATTTATTAATTTATTTATTTTATTATTTATGTACACACAGTAAAATACAAAAATCAAGTAATAAAAACTAAAACCCAACTACGACTTAAAAGGTATAAACAAGACACCACGACACCACAGACAGACAAATTAAAAATCCGGAGTCACACGTGTTAGGGCATAAATCGAACAGATTACGTGTGACTCCGGATTTTTAATTTGTCTGTCTGTGGTGTCGTGGTGTCTTGTTTATACCTTTTAAGTCGTAGTTGGGTTTTAGTTTTTATTACTTGATTTTTTTAAATTCTTTTGGGGTTAATATATATATATTTGAAATGTGCTCATTAAGCCCTTTCATTTGATACCCAACATGGTACGATTAAACCATTTTTTTTTTTAAGTTCCTCACTTTATGTCCTCTAGAGGGCGCCATTTTTAATTTAATGTAACTTCACATAGCCTATAACCAGCGGACAATCACGAGGCTTCTAACGATACCTCATTTGTCAAATTGTGATAAGTGGTTTGGAAGATAGGAGGGAACAGATGAACATACATTCATACATACATACATACATACATACCGGTCAAAATCATAACCCTCTTTTTTTCTTCGCCGTAGTCGGGTAAAAATAGATACGACATAGTTAAAATATGAGTACAAAGGTACTGCTTATTTCTTAAGAAATTTCTTCCAGCAGACCTCCGAAAGGAGAAGATAATCGTTGTAAAGTTCCACAAGCTATATGAGTTAGGCCTTTTTTTTTTTGAGTTGCGTACACCTCGGACGTCAGCGTAAGAGGAATTCAGACCTTAGGACCCGTACACACGGCGATTATCAGTACGATATGGTATTAGTTATGTTGAAACTGTTTGGTACTTATTCGTCAGGTGTCCATAAAGGTTCTTTAGAAAGCTAGTATCAGACAGCATCTATCGGGCATTAATGCTGAAATTGACCTTTTTGGCGCAGCCGTGAGGCACACAGTATGTGTTGTTAAATGATTTCACTTTTTTTATTTGTTTGTTGTGATGCACGAATTGTTGCCCAAAAATTTTTATTCTCTCTTTCTATATTTTACGGTAAAAAGTTGGGATCCCACGTCAACGTCATACGGTTATGAACCATGCAGTATGTAGGTAGGAAACCGCCATGTGATCCCAAAGTAATACAGTAAAATATCGTACTAATCATCGTCGTGTGAACGGGGTATAAAACCCGTGCTGTGTTTTACATAATAGCCAGACAGCAAGGTGGTGGATAGACTTATGACCCTAAGTGTGCTGCATGTACCTACTCAATCGAGAAGGTTCATTTACAGCACTCCCATGATTGTAAATCTGTACGAGTAGGTAAGTTAATTCTTCCTTGCCACATATATTATTTTCCATATACGTACCTATATAATAGATAAACCAATATAGTATGACGGCCCAGTCAGTGGCGCCTAGTTTTGTTACGACGTTAGTACTGAAATCACCATAAAGATCGGATAAGAGCGCTAACATCTGAGACGCCATGGAGACGTGGGCGTCGCCAAGTCGCGCTGCCAACTAAATGTACACAGCTATATAGTGGGTGACCTGGCGTCCGCTTGGTTAAGCAGCCAACCATACATTTTGTTGGCGATGGGACGTGGCTGCCCCGCCACGGCGTCCCAGTGTGTTAGCGCTCTAAGAGTGACACTGGCTGGTGACAGTCACTCTAGCGAAGCGTCGCTTTGATGTTTGCGTGTTGGCTGTCTTCTGATGACAGATGATGTCTTGGGAACCGCTGTCGTACCACGTCCACGACGAACTGCTATAATCCGCCACATTCATGATGATATTGAAGCTGCTGAACCACCAATACGATGACCACTTCTGTTAAAGGCTATCCTGCAATAAAAAAATGGCGTTAGCTCTCTACACGTTACTATAACTACAGCCAAACAAAAACAAAGATTCATAAAAGTTTTCATAAGTTCTTCAACTTGTTTATTACAACATCAAACATTGTTATATCTCCATAAACAGGCTCAGATTTACAACTTCCAAACAACCAAATAGCTATGAACTCTATGTTTATTAATCCCATAACAGTAATTTAGGCATACATTCATTATATATAATGAAACCATACAATGTTTCGTAGCGAACAACCCTTACACGTCATTGACATTTGATACGGTGTCAATGGTGTTAGAGATAATTTCCTCGGAAAGTGTAAGTACACAAGTTTGAAGAGTATGTATCCAGAAATATGTAATACAAGCGTAGAAAGTGTTTATGTACCTGAATGAGCTTTTTGAGGAAGCGTCTTACAAGCTTTATATTAGCTTGCTCTGTTCGTATATGTTTCCGGTTACTCCAATTGTCAACCATTTTTCAAGCACTTCCTGGCATCCGATCAGGCTGAAACTTGGCATACTTATACTTATACTACCGAGACATTTTGAAAAAATGATACCATGGAGCTGGTCTGATCATGGAGCCGGAAGTTGGGCATAGGAACTCCTCAATCAAACAAGATAGCACCATCGTAACTATTTGGACTCATTGGCTATGTATTAACAAGTGCTTTAACACTAGATCGTGTTCAGGGTTTGATGATGGAGCCGGAAGGTGGCCATGGGAAAATCCTTTTTAGTTTATTAAAAGCTTGTTTTTAAAAATAATTTTATCTCTATTTTATTTCATGTAATTAGCCCACCGCCGCGTCCTAGCCAAGAGCTATCGTCCTAATGTGAGAAACACCCACCTTATTGTCACCACCAATCTTTCAACACTTTGTGGTTTTGAAGTTTGTTGGCATTCGAGAGCAATCCCTCTTTATTGCGTTGATAATATAATCAAAAGTGTCTGGAGACAAAAAATATCGTTATCTTTGCGTGCGTCACAATATTGGTTTTTATATTCCCCGCGGATATGTCTGTGTTTCCCTACCTACCTCAGCAAGGTAAATCATATTATTACCCGATAATAAATAAAAACTATGCGTTTCTTACGCCGGTTGTGTAATGTGACTTATTGACGCGAATACGCAATGCCACCAGCCATCCTCGACCATCGCTTAACACATTTTGACATCGCGGGAATACGCGACCTCAATCGCGCGACGATCGCTTTTAAATGGGACGTGGCCTAAGAGTGCAGCTGTGTTTCAAAAAGAACTTTAAGGGCGTACCCTACCTGAAATTGCTTAGCATGATCCTCCGTTATGCCGAAAATACTGCGGTATTCATTTTGAAATAAATATATGTTAAAGTTGAGGATTGATGCTAGGTCCTATGTTTGGCGAAAACACGATTGCATAAAATTTTATCGATAGAAAAAACATCAAAAGTAACCTCTAAACAGAACTATAACCCGCTGGTATTAAAAAAAATACTTCAAATTAGATCACGAAACTTTACATAATAACTGAATATGTATAAAGCAGGTCTAATGTATATTTTGTTTTAATTATCATTATGTTCACCGTAAAAAGCAATAATGTAAACTTTTCGAGGCTTGAGAGCCGCTAGCGTCCCACTCCGTCTCACTCTCACTCAGGTCGCGAGTAGTATGGTGCGAGCGAGATAAAATCTGAGGTAGCCTTAGCATGCTCATAAAAAGCACGAGTCTTATACCCCTGTCTTCAATAAGAAACACTGACAAAACAACACTTTCCAATAATTACCACTTCAGTTTCAGAACAAAAAAACCGGCCAAGTGCGAGTCGGACTCGCGCACGAAAGGTTCCGTACCATTATCGGCAAAAAAATCAGTTGAATGGGAGCCCACTTAAATATTTATTTTATTCTGTTTTTTTACTATTTATTGTAATAGGGTCCCGTTTTACCCTTTGGGTACGGAACCCTAAAAACAAAACAATGATTACAGTAGTTATGTGTCGAGTGTAATTTTAAAGTAGAACACAACTTTTATATCTTTACAAATAATAATAATTATTAAAATAATTGTATGCACACTGACTGCACTATTTTAGGTTAACAAACAAAATAATGCTACGTTTATTAGTTCAATGATGTCAAATAATAATATTATAATAATGCCTAATTAATATTAGGTATGCTAATAGGCTTATAGATGATATAAAATTATTTACCGTTTAAAACTATGTTTGCCAACATGATAATAAACATTGTTTTAATTAAGTAATAACGCAGTTATTGCACAAATTAATTGTTATAATGTACATTTTAACACACATTGTGCACATTTAAAGGAAATTGGGGTTAATTGTAAACCTGTTAATGTTTGGTTAGTGTTATTTGATGTGAAAGAAGAAAGACTCATTATGATGTTTGGGGAACTATGTTTTATTCAGATGGTGGGTATTCATGAGTATACCCACCATCTGGTGAGAACGAAGGCTAGAAATGTTTGATAAAAGATTGAAAATACTATGAAACTTAAAAATGTAAAATCGGATATAGCAAGAATAGGCTAGTACCTAATCTGCCTGTGATTAGGCTCTACTTTATCCAAACCACTAGCTTCTGCTCGCGTCTTTGTTTGCGTGGAAGTCGTAATGGTGGAATCCCACGATCGGCAATATTGCAGACGGACACGCACGGCAGACGACCACAGTACCGCCACGCACTGCGCACCGAGGAGCTTCCGATGTCTGCGATGGCACGAACACCTTCCCACGGTCCGTCGTCCGGGTTCGTCGGTGTCCGTCCGCAACATCGCGGATCGTGGGTTTTCGGTATAAGACAGCACAATAAACTCAAACGACCCACCGCTCGCAGCGCACGCACGCGCTTTTTCTGAGTTTTTTCTTTTTGCTCTCGCTCCATATGGTCGTGATGTTAGATATCATTTAACTTTCCTCAAGAATTGGCCTATCAAAGACAAAAAGATTTTTTTCAATCAGACGTAGGTAGGTAGTTAGTTACAGAAATTAGCGCGTTCAAATAAACAAACTAACTCTTCAACTTTATTACATTAGTACTTCTAGATATCGTGCTTGATGTGGCACTCCCGTAATGACGCTATAATCTTCCGATTTTCTCTATTTTTATCCTTCTGATTCAGTCTATCTGTATGACGACAATCCATTCAGCGCGGTGTGACCGGTTATCTGGAAAAAATTTTTTTTTCCTATATTCTCCATTACTGATTTTCGCAGAACTCATCCCAAAATAATAAACCCAGAATTTCTGAGATCTTATTCATATATATAGAGGCTAAATAATGAACATCATAGGGCTGTATTAGTTATGTAAGTAATTCTTTTGTTAAGTTATAACAAAGATATTAAGTAATCAATACTAACTTATATAAGGTCCTATTAAAATAGATGGACAAACTTTTAGAAATCATTCAGACCACCAAAATAAGGACTATGGTAAAAAAAAAAAATAAGAAAAACGCATTATAATATACTTACAAGAAAAAAAATCTGCTAACGAAAATACACTAAAAATGTTGGTGACTAGGAGTGACTCTGAGGAGTATTTATCGTAAGAGATATTAAAAAATAACAAATACCTAACAAGCGCGAGTGCAAGTACCTATGTACCCGTAATGGATGTATTTATTCTAGTGTACAAGCAATTATTTTTTTTAGGTCAAAATGAAATCACTTTAATCAGTGTTTTTTTGCTTGGATATCTTTGTTTAGACGTACTGAACGCTGTGTTAAAATTTGTCCATCTATTTTAATGGGACCTTATATATACAGTACATTAGAGATGCATAGATACACTATTTACTTAGGCTTATAATTATGTACTTTTGTAGGGCACGTTCAAAGGCGTTTACGGGTAACAAACCATGAGAGATTCGAACTAATAGTTATTTATAAACAGTCCTTTTGTTTCTTAATCATACCGTATTAGTGTCCCGACTCTTTGATGTTCTGGGAGGTGTCTTTTTTATCTAATCTAAGGTCCGTATTACAGAAAGTTCCTCAAGTCCAGTTTGAACTGCAATCAGTTGATCACTGTTTGAGTATAGAATCAGTACTTGAGCATCGGTCTTATTCCAGAACGGTAATCAATCTATACTCAACTGAATCGAGACTCAAATCGAGCCTCAAGCAGAGATGTGTATTGTCTATGCATCAGCCTGTTTTCGTTTACGATTTATTATAATAACCGACTTTGATCCGATCTTCACTGAATTAGAAATATTAAAATACACCATAGAAGCCCAGTTATTTAGGAAATCAGCGTTATTATTTCATTCCTGAAAAGTAAAATGCCCCATTTATTGAAGTAAAGCTCTTTGAAGTGAAGTATAGTAATTTTGTAAGCAAAATTGTCAAGCTTAAAAGACTTGTATTTGTGGCCTTACATCAAAACATCAGTGTGAAAAACATTAGTTTGTTGTTTGTCTGTTTTAATTATTTGTTTAGCTGATTTTATTCACGGATCATCCCCACATTCATCCACATCTCATCACATTGGGAATCGATCGGTTAAACACTTTTAAAATACAAGGACGGAAGAAAAAATTTACTACTTTGGAAAAACTTCAACCTTCTACTAGAATTATCGTTAAATAAGTTATTATAATTATCTACCTCTTCAAATATATCGATTATGATTTTGATAGTAGGTACCTAATTTAAAAAAATATCAACAGAACTCGACGTTGCACTATTGGAACAGAAGAAATATTGACAATTTGACATGACAATCTATGCTCAAGCGCGGTCTCGACCACACTTGGGTGATTACAGATTTGATCACTGCTTGGGTTCGATTGAGTAACTGAGTAGCGATGTAAAATAAAGCCAAACTCAGTTGAACTAAGATCAATGAAACTATGCTTGAGCAACGTTCTAAAATTAAAAGCGGACTTAAAACTAGTTTTAAACAGAGATCAATACTTGAGTTTCCTTCTGTAATACGGACCTTAGAATTGTAAATGTTGGTAAGTTACCTACATTGAACAGAGGAACAAAAGACTCATACCTACTACACCACTTAAAACCTATACCTAACATACTTTCTTAACATAATACATTCAATAAAACAAAACGGAACAGCCAGTACAAGATAAAAAGCATTCAGACGCTGACAACATTACAGATAAACCGCGGTCACTGTCGGATTGCATAGAAAAGAAAGAGAAGCGCGATGACATAACGCTTGTAATTTATTGCAAAATATGAAGCAATTATCGATTTATTTAAAAAAGAGTTGAATATTCGAAAATTAAAAACAACCAAGTTCTGCATTAAAATAAGACGTTCTTGTTATAAATAAAAATACCAACGTACGTTGATATTTAAATGCAGATATTACTTATTTATTATTATATACAGGATTAGAACTCAAGGTAAAAGGTTAGTTTACCGTTAATTTGTATCGAGTTTTTTTTTTGAAAACGTATTTTGTTAACAACCAAGTTGTGAGAAATATGTTCAAGATTAAGGGGCCACCGTATGATGCTCTCAACTACAGTTTGGAGTTCGTGCAAACTTCGTTCGGTGCGCCGCCGTGTATGTGTGCGTGGGTGAGATAAGAGATAAGTAGATATTATTATTTGCCATTCATTCTTATCGAGTCGTTCAATCGGCTTTTATATTTATTATTAATAATTAGGTATGTTCATTATTTGCTATATTTTTGTTGACTAATTTGGGGAATCGTTATTGAATGTATAGACTAGTAATGCGTTTTTTGGAAATTTCTTTACCATGTCAATATCTCAAGATATTAGATTACTATCTGCGCCCTTCGATTTCACCCGCGTAAGTCTTGATTCCGTAAGAATATCGGGATAAAAAGTATCCTATGTCCTATTCCAAGTAATGGTCTACCCATGTGCTAAATTTGATCTAAATCCGTTCAGCCGTTATAGCGTGAAAGAGTAACAAACAAATAAATAAACAAACAACCTCACTTTCGAATAGTTTAGAATTTATAATATTACTAGCTGCCCGCTCCGGCTTCGCACGGGTAGCACTAAGTACCTGCCTACCCTACCTACCTACCTAGCTTACCTACCACTTAGGGGTACGAAAAATAGATTACGACCGATTCTTAGACCCACCGAATATACATATAAAATTTCATAACAATCGGTCAAGCCGTTTCGGAGGAGTATGGCAACTAACACTGTGACACGAGTTTTATATATCTACTAGCTGCGCCCCGCGGTTTCACCCGCGTAAGTCTCGATCCCGTGGGAATATCGGGATAAAAACTATCCTATGTGTTAATCCAGGTTATAAACTATCTGTTTGCCTTTCATCCAAATCCATTCAGCCGTTTTTACGTGATTGAGTAACAAACACACAAACTTTCACATTTATAATATTAGTAGGATTAGTGATATTATGTATATATATACATATCACTAATCCTACTAATATTATAAATGTTTATACTAGCATCCGCCCGCGGCGTCACCCGCGTGATAAAAAGTAACCTATGTCCTTCCCCGGGCGGCCATCTATCTCCTTGCCAAATTTTATCGTAATCCGTTCAGTGGTTTGGGCGCGAAAAGGTAACATACAGACAGACAGACAGAGTTACTTTCAAGTTTATAATATTATAGTATGGATATAAAGTTAGGATCTCAAGATCTACGCCTCGTAGAGAAAATCTAGTAAGTAGATAGGTACTTACTTCATTCAAATAAGGTACCTACCTAGTACACACGGCTACACATCAAGCTATACATTTCCAGTTTATGCTGATCTCGCATTGTATAGGATTTCCGTACAATGCGAGGTCAGCTTATACTGGAAATGTATAGCTTGATGTGTAACCGTGTGTACCTATGCATCGTTATCGAGAGTGGCCTTGGAAATCGACAGACGAACGGGCGGTGCTAAAGTTGACCACCCACGGCGCGTAATTATAAATTATTAGGATTAGGATATATTTATTATTATTGTCTTTATTTAAAGCCTGTACAAGTTTATTTATTTTCTTTAGGGTGGGTGGCCTCAACTTTAAAAAACTAAGGCTTTTCTTTGTTATTTCAGTAAGTAGGTACTTACTTATTTCTTTTACCTACTAAACTTTAAATATTGTGATTAGGAAAAACTGAATACAAGTCAAATAATAAAAGTGTACATTAGCAAAGTACCTATTAGTAAAAGACAAAACTTTTGTTTAGGTTCTTACTTCAGAGATAATGATAATCCATAATTTAAAAAATATAAGTCGAATCGTGATGAAGTTGTGTAGGGTTAATTATCGACTGAACGAATTATTTACAAAAAATACAATTATCAGAATACATAATGTAGTCTCAAAGATCCACACAAAACACGCAGATTTATAGGATTTGGCTTGTTACCTTATGTTTTACCTGCGAGCCGGGTGCTTGGCACTAAAAGTGTATATAAACTTCAACGACTTTGAACTTTTCATTTTAGTTTTATCAATGTAATGTATGTATACTATGTAATAGGAATTTCACAAAAAAGTTCGATCAAAAACCGTACCGAGGCCGAGGCCATAAAGCCGCACTTGTCCAAACAAATCACCCTACCCCGGGTACGCTGGACAAACATCACTTTCAAGTGTTGAGTTCTTGATATAATTATGCCGTGCGGCGGTGGCGCACTGCCGCCGCACCGTCGCCGCGCCGCTGCCGGTAGCTTGCACTTTTGCAAGCAGCCGGCGATCAAGTGGAATGGTGCGGCGCGGTCGCGGCGTGGCTGTGGTGCCGTGTCAACAGTTTAGAGGCGCGGCGGCGGTGCTGTCGTGGCGTCGTGTGGACGGGCACTGGCGGTGACGATGACGCGAGTTCCATGATTTTTGTTCACCCAAAAAGTGCTCAACGCGCCTAAAGAAGTTTTCACTTCAAAAATGTCTTTATTTTCTTAGGCTGAGTTTATAAGTAAACAATTAGTAGCTAAAGAGGTACCTATAACGTTATAATAGGTACCTATATCATTGGGTAATACTTACTATGAGATAAGTAAGTACATCCCAAATCCCAACGTCCGGAGTCCATGTCTTCAAACAAATCAAAATCGTAAGAAATATTCCAAGTCCGTAAACAAAACAAAACTTCACTGATAAGATAACAAACACCCCGAAAGAATCCCACACAAACCCCGCGTGTAGTAGAGGCACGTTACGCTAATGTGCCTGTCGGAGCGATACAGACAGCTACCACGACCACGCACACATTGACACGCGTGAAGCGAATAAAATTCTATTGAATTTTTATGAGAAATTTGGATGTGTTCCGTAATACCAAAAATGATTAATGAAAACCTAATTTTTTTCCAATTCTTTATCGATAATTTGTAACTTGATAATATAGGCTGTGCTGCTGCTGAAACAATATTACAAATATTGTTGTTTATAATACAGAGAAAACAGTATGAAAACATGTCATTTACGCTGTAAAAATGTTCGAAATTCAATTCGCTATAACTTTACTTTAGGTAGGTTTTTGAAAAAGAAAAGGATTTAGAAGCCTATATAAATACTGTCTCAATCCGAATAACAACACAATATGGTGGAAATATTCTCAAATTGCAAATGATTTTGGTATTAAGTTTGTATGGAGAATTCATCGGTCACCGTGTTCTTAACATATATTTTTTCCGCTACCACAAACTGTATAGATTTGGCAATTTTTTTGTTTAAGTCACACCTACTTTTACCGTTTGCCGTTGTCAGCGCCTTACTTTGTTTCGTGTTTAAACACAGCAGTGATGTACATAAAAATATTATTAATATATTTTTTTAATGTGTTTTTTATATTCTAATATTTAAAAAAATAATTTATATGTAATTATTTAAATAAAGGAATTAATTATACTTATAAATAAATTCACATTCACTCACACAGACAACGCACAGTCTAACCTTTTCATTCTTTCTTCTTTCTAACCGCTGGGTGTAGAAGCATATGTTATGCAGTACGAGTTCCTTATTATAACAAAGTTATAAGGAAGGATTTTTGAAAATTCATCCTTAAAAGGGATGATGTGGATGAAAGTTTGTATGGAAGTTGGTAATTTTTGCCGATGGGAATCCCATCGGGCATACACAAATAGAACAGCTTGCTTTTAGACAAAACACATTCATAAATTACAATATTTTATTTACATGTGGTGTCAGAAGTTTATGATAGATCAGACTTATGACAGCGACACACTAGTTGCCAGTTCTATCAATATAAAATAAAAGGAAAGATCTTTAAAAAAAAAAAGTACTAAATAAAACTTACGTAAACCTAGAATTTTAATATTTATTTTCTTTAAAGCTTGAGACTTATCTATTTGTGGAAGGACACTGACGCCTCAAGCGTTTACGTATGTTTTATTCAATACTTTTTAGTTCATTTAAAAGATTGTTTAAAAAAAATATTTTTACGTAGGTACCTATATTTTATTTTCAAATCAAAATTCAAATTTCTTTATTCGGACAACAAACTTAAAGATCCTACTGATTGTACTTTTTAGCATTAGAATTTGTTTAAGTATCTGTTGTAGCCTATACCCATACCTTAACAAATCTATCGAGCCCAACACTAGAGGCCTATCTTGTACGTCATGTATGTATAGAAAGAAAGAAGAATTATGAAAAAATAAGGTTTTTTAATAAAGCTAAATATACACGTTGGAGGAGCTCGTGGCTAAGTAATCACAGCCGCACGCGTCGATCCAATCGGTTAAGCTACGCTTGCCGGGGTTGGTCCGTAGATGGGTGACCATATTTACAAACCACGACTTCACCGTGCTTCGGAAAGCACGTTAATCCGTTGGTCCCGGCTGTCATTCGTGGATCTTTGACAGTCGTTACGGGTCGTTAGAAGCCCAAAAGTCTGACAACCAGTCTTACCAAGGCCCTGTTACTGGGTTGTTGAGGACAGATAGGCAGTCGCTCCATGTAAAATACAAAATAAAAAATATTGTAATGTATAAATTCAGCTGCATCCGGTTAGACTGGAAGCCGACCACAACATAGTTGGGAAAAGGCTAGGCAGATTGATACACGTTTTTTTACCGTGATGTTAGTTGTAACAGAAGGCACGGGAGGGAACCATAATTTATATTGATTTCGTTAGACAGATAGCCTTTGTCGGTGATTGTGAGACGACATTCAAGGACAGACAGAATCCATAAAAATAAAATGATAACGTCGCATTTTCTTAGCTTTGCTTAGGTACTTATCGATGAAACTTAGATCCACACATCGAGAGTCTAGTGTTATGGTATTTTCGAAACTATGTATTTTTGGAACCTCGTGATCCAAAAATACATAGTTTTTAGGACTTTTTGTATGTGTGTATCCTAAGACACGTTGCATATCGTTACGACTTTCGCAGATCCATGGGGTAGTAGTAGTACCCTACTACTCTCTACACATCTATAGATTGACAATTAACAAACAATCTGACATATAATAAACTTACATTGGTTTGTATGATGTCCTACAGTTCCGGCGCAACTAAAGATTAATCAGTATTGTGCATTTTTTTTTCTATATATTGTATGTATTGTATTATTCGATAGCGTGAAAGAGAGAACAATGAAAAAATCAAAACATAAATAAAGTGAAATTGATAATGTCGTCAATATTAATTGGATAATTTTCTTAGAGATACGATCGAAATGTTCATTCGACATGTTACGGTGATATCAATGGAGCTAATCGTTTCTAAACATACATAAAGATATCAATCATTCGGATCATTATGGTCTTCTGACATGTCATAAAGGCTTTATTTAGCGCTGCGCAAACAAGCTACAGTTACAGGGAAAACGTTTCGATTCGGGATCACCGTCCAATCTTTATTACACTTGATTATTAATCATTTGAAATTGTATTGTAGGCATAGTTAGCATTTCAACAATGTGGATTGTGTTGTTTTTTGTAAGCTGTACTAGTTTGTTGGTGAATGGTTTGGGATATTATGAGATTTTGGTATGTATTTTTTTTCTTGTGTATATTGAACTTTATTGGCTGCCACAAGTTAGGCCTTTTAACAGTAAAGCCTGCTTGCAACACCAATCACTAAATATAATTAGCGCTAAACGTACGTATTTAAGACATCGTTGCTGTAAAATTCAAATAATTCTCAGAAAGAAACTGTGTTTTAGATTCGCTACACTAAATGTATTCTAACAGCACCTGCTCGACAATGTCAATTTAGGATATATCATGCAAACCTAATCTAGTAAGTCATTATAGCCCTAGTGCCTAGCCTGGAAATAATTATAACCCCGTGGTCAATGATGCAATTTGAATCTGTAACCACAAACATTCATATGACACTTTTACAAAAAAATAATAATAGAGTATTGAATTGCTTTTCAACGTCGCAGCCAAGACCTCACTGTAAGTGTGAAAATTAGAGTTGTTCTCGGGAATAAAGGTGTCTTTGTTTTGGGCGAGCTTGAATCCCTCGCTGCACTCAGGATTCGGGCAATGGGTCATCAATTCTAGTCTGAAGTCAAGTCTAGTTCTAGTCAAGTCTAGTGAGAGAAGCGGTCCCTCGCTTCTCTAAGAAGTTAACTCTGAACTCCCTCGGCACGCTCAGGAGCACTAGAATCGTTGCGCTCGGTATTCAATATAGTGAGATACGACACTGGTTTATCCCTTTGGTGAATAATCTATTGGTAGTGGTAAGTGGTGAAAGTGGACCTAAATGTGTAAATGAAATATGAAAACACTAATTTGTTTCTTATAATTATTGTGTATTTTTTTTTACTTCTAGGGAAAAGGACAGTGGGTAGTGGAAAACCTCTTTCAGTGCGAAAATGTGGAGCAGTATGAGGTACAAATAGACTTTAACCTGAAGAAAATTAACCGCACCCATGACGCCTTCGGCATAACCATGGAGCTTGATAGAGAGTTTAATTTTACGTACGGTGTAAGTTGAAGTGAAATCTAATTATCACACATCCACAGCCCCACTTCATCCTGGCTGGCTATAGGCCTCTCTTTGCTTGTGCCAATCCCCACGCTACTGTGCACCTCCACCACCAGGCTCATCCTGGTATTACCCCAGATAGCAACAATATCGACCACGCATCTCGCTACCAGACAACCAGCACTTTTTTTTCCAGTTCTTGGTCGCTATTCGGTCACAGCCTTAGTTCACCTGTCATCACCGCACCTTGATAAGTTAACTCTAATAACGTTTTTAAAATTATTGGGTAACATTCACGAAGATGGTAAGTGGTCACCACCGCGAGCGGAAATTTGCAATACCAGAAGCATTGCAGGTGCGTTTTGCCACCCCAAGGATAAATCTGGCAAATTTCCATAATAATACCAGCCTATTATTGTTCCACTGCAAGGCAAACGCCATTATAATGTGTTTCCTTCACAATCAGGAAAACGAAAAAGTCAGCAATGTCCACTGGCAATGGCAGAGATCAACACCCAAATTTCGCCAGTTATGTTTAAGTCCCATGTAGTAGGGGGCGAGCCTATTGCCATCAACCGGGCACAGGTTCAGACTCCTGCCTGCTGTTATTGCTTAGTTATTATTCAACTTGCGCGTCTTTTGCTAACGTACCTAATTGATGAAGCTGTGTGTACATACAACATACATTTTATTGTTATAAATAAATAAATAAATAATAAAATATAAACAACGTATTTTACAGATGAAATTAGACGTTTACCGAAAAGTGGACGGTGGCTTTAAGTACTTCCAGTCATTATCATTTGAGTCGGCTTGCGAATTCATCAAGAATAATGCGGAAAAAAACTGGATACGTGGCCTTACTATGGCCAAAATTGATCCTCCAGACTGCCCTCTTGCGCCCGTGAGTAATTTAATATTAGTTAGTACGCACCTGTAAATAATAATATAATAATATAGTAACTATTCTGCTTTAATTGTAACAATCGTTTTTGTTGTCAATCATAAGCAGTAATGTTATCCAGGCCTACACGCTTATTTGACGGACAGGGCCGTCATCTACCCCGGTCACCAGGGAGAATGGAACTGGCGAGAGATGTCGTGCGGTGTCCCACAGGAATCTGTGTTTTGCTACGCTGACGACACGTTGGTCCTGGCGCAGGACGGAGGTCGCACCAGGCGGAGGTCGAACTAGCGACACGCGGATCGACAGGATCCGGCAATTGGAACTCGAGGTGGCCCTACTCAAATCCAAGGCCATGTGTTTTCATGGTCCTCGGAACGCGCCACCGTACCCTCGGGTTCCCAAATAACGGTAGGAGGGGTTCACATCGGCGTCGGGCCGATGATGAAGTACTTGGGAGTCGTCCTCGACAGCCGGTGGAGCGGGCTGGGGCTGCCTTGAACCGGCTCCTGCGGGTCAAAGTGGGGGTTTCAAATCCCTGAAGTTTCAAGTCCATGGCCCTTTACGGGGCACCGGTGTGGGCGCGTTCCTTGAGGCGGCGCGGCGGCCAGCCCGCCGGTTGAACGCGTCCCAAACCTTCCAGCTCATCACGGTCTCCGGTGAGGCGGCGAGCCTCCTTGTCGGATTGCCGCGCACATTGGGAGTAGGGCGAGGAGGCGAAATGCCGGGGAAACTCCGCTACCACGGAGAAATCACGGCACAGCGAACAGAGCTCCGGCGGGATCTTAACCCGACAAACAATCGCCTACTTTCTAGCGTTTTTAAGTGCTCAACGGTTTCCACGATAATCATCGAGATATAAGTACTAACGTACTAGAGAAGACACCGTAAATTCCTACTTTGTCTCGTGAAAATGGCGCTTAAGACTTTTTTGCCGAGAATAAATACACTTCCGCAGCAAATCTAGCACTGTGGTAAATTAGGTACGGTTTAGACGAATTGTTATTATTTTAGCGCTGCAGCGAACTAAAGATTCAATACGAAGAACAGGACAATTCAGTTATTTGACGTAGTTTCTCTAGTACGTTAGTACTTATATCTCGATGACGATAATATTTAATTTCGTTTCGAGTGTAGTTTTCTTATGAACAATCGTTGGTTCATGCGACGATGGTTAATCTATTTATAAAATTGCAGGGTCTTATAGAACTCCGGAACTTCGTGATGGACTACAGGGAGCTGAGGCCAACAGGTATTTACGGAACGTTCATGGGCTACATATATTTTACGTTAGGCGAAAGGAAAATCTGCTGCGCAAAATTTATTGTCAGCTTCGATAAAGAAACTGCTATGGACAGCGATGAGGATGATTAATGATGATTTTGATGATGATTTTTAATGATTTATTGATTGTCTTTAATGTTTAATCTATTTTGTTTTTAATGTTTAATCTATTTTGGTTTAAAATTCTTGATCTTTTAGGATGCACGTGTTTCTGTGACAAATAAACCTATTTTTCTTTCTTTCTTTCTTTCTTATTATGATTAAAGAATAAACTTATCATTCTGGTTAAGTGATAATGATAACGGTATGATTTTAATCAAACCCCAAATTATTCCTTTTTTGATTTCCTCAAATATGAATGGACACTCTAATAATTATAATAATATTGCATCTTTTGTGAGCCTCAAATAATAATTCCACATTTGATATCTTCAAAATACTAAATAGCCAAGTAAATGCGACCAATTTACATTTTTTGGTCGGTAGTCCAATCAACAAGGAAATTATTTTATGGAGACTTCCGAAAAATTCCCCCGTCTATGAAATTGTGTATGTGATGAAGTTAGGTAATACAGAGTACAGATGTACAATAATCCAACAAATGTTACGAGAAATTACTTTTTTTTACCTAAATATGAAAAACGCTTATAACTCTGTGAATATTTCGTCAGACTCAAATACTTTCTGTACTCTAGTACATACATACGTAAAGTATGCACTTATGTACAGAAAGTATTTAACTTTTTTTACATTTTATTTAAGATATATAACTATAAGGAATCCAATATTTTTTCGATTTCAGAGATACCCCAAAATTTTACTTTTAACATTTTGCTCTATAATTTCTACTGAAAAATTGCTCTGCTAATTGTTATTCTATATTATGGTTTTATGTCCTTAAATACATAGCTTTGTTTAGTTATGTGGCGGTATCTACATCGCCACATGCGATCTACGCATCGAAGACCTGACGTCACACAAAAATCCTGACGTCACATAAATTCCTGCATCGCGCAATTAGAGTTTACCGTGCAGTGAGCATATATACAAAAAAAACAATATCAATCATTGGGCAGTTGCCCGCCAGACACAACACCCGTCTGGTAGGAGGATCCTCCCTGTTCTATAGTGGATGAGTGAACTTTTCACCCTGTTCCTCATACCCCTAAAGTTATTCAAAAGATTTTCCTTTTTAAACACTTATTTTTTATTTTTGCTTAACTACGTAATGTGAAAAATTACTCTTAATTATTTTTTATACCTTTATTAGTCATAACTTGATTTTATATTAAAACAGATTTATGCTACAGCGTAAGGGTTGACCTTCATTTGACCTCTTGGAGCTGCGCTGCCAAAAAAATATGTTTGCAAAGGAAAATCTTTTGAATAACTAAACAAAGCTATGTATTTAAGGACATAAAACCATAATATAAAATAACAATTAGAAGAGCAATTTTTCAGTAGAAATTATAGTGCAAAATGTTAAAAGTTGGGGTATCTCTGAAATCGAAAAAATATTGGATTCCTTTACACACGTATTCTAACTAGTAGATACGTACGTATACAGAAAGTACACACATCAACACCGTCTAGGGATATTTTGTATAAAGTTCATACACTCAAAAAATACCAGGCGGTTTTTAAATCTTTTGATGAAAGCTCATCTTGTAGGCCTGTATGAATGATTCCAAATTCAAATTTGAAAAAATAAATTACAAACAATAGATTTGCGCGGCATAACTTTAGCGAAGTTCACAGGGTTTCAATTTACCTACCATAGTTATAGCTAATTTTTGGTGTCAAATTAGAGTTTTAAAACAAGTTAGCAGTTAATTTAGAATTTATGAGAGAGGAAATGTTACGGGCAGTAGGCATGCTCCAAGCTGGGGCTACTCAACGGAGTATTGTTGAGGAGATTGGCACAAAACAAAACATGATTTCAAGGTTATGGTCACGTTAATAGTGGTGAAGTGGCTGAAAGATACCCAGGCTGGAAGCGCATAACCACCCAACGACAAGACCGATTTTTGCAAGTTGCCGCGAGAAGACAACCAATTGTTACGGCCATGCAGTTGGTTAAAAGGCTCCAGTCAGAGCACCAGTTGCTTGTGAGTGACCAAACTGTGAGGAGAAGACTGCATGAAGCTAACCTTCATGCTCGTAGACCGCTTCGTACTCCAGCACTACGCCGAGGAAATCGCGGACGGAGATTATAGTGGGCTCGTGAAAATTTGTAACAACTAAATTGAAATTAAATAGTGTCTAATAATAAAACAACTACATTTGAGACATTTTCGCAATTAAGAAAATTGATTGTTACAGTTTTATTATGATTAGAGATTTTTGTAGATTTTTATTCAGGTGGCGGCGCGACTATGGGCCGTCGTACCAGCCAGTCTTTATTCAAACAATATTTGCGCTGAACACTAAGATGTTCCAAATTCAAAAAGTGCGCGGCAACGATAATTGCGGCGCACTTATTAAGGGGGATGCGCTAGGGTGACCCGCGAAATTCAAATTTTCTTACGTTTTTTGCAATTTGCAGGTCAGTATCAGGTTGTATGTTGATCTAAATATTATTAGCGCTCGTAAAAAATATTGATTTACAGAATTATAAACATTAAAATCAACAATACAACTCTCTAAGCTCATGAAAGTGTATTGAATGACTATTTCATGAAATCATTACATTTGGCACTTTCATGAACTTAGAGAGTATATAGTTGGAATCCATGAAACCATATCACGATGTGTATTAATTACATCGTCGTAGGGGGGACTAACCGGATTGTGTTGCAGTAGTGTTTTTGCTAGTACGTTCACACGCATTTTTATTTGAATGATGACCTAAAATGCCATATTTATACAGGCACAATATTTTGTACGATAACTAGTAGAGATGCGCCGAATGTAGGTTCAACCGAATACGTATATTCGGTCCAAAATGTACCGAACCGTATACTTAAGTGTGTTCATCATTGTTCCCTCATAACTTCTAAACTGCTCATCATAATTTGACAAGTGAGGTATAGTTGGAAGCGTCTTGATCGTCCGCTGGTTCTAAGCTATGTGCCGTTACATTAAACAAAAAAAAAATATTTGCAATGTTGGGTATCAAATGAAATAGCATTTTTAGCACATTTCAAATAAATATAATATTGACCCCAAAATTATTTAAATAAAAATAAAAGTAATAAAAACTAAATAGGTCAAAACTAAAGGCAGACTTAATTAATAATCCGGAGTGACACGTAATCTGTTTGATTTATGACTCCGGATTTTGAATTTATCTGTTTGTGATGTCTTGTTTATACCCTTTTAGTTGACTTTTTTGTCGTAGCATGACTTATTTGTCTGTCTGTGATGTCTGTTTATAACTTTTTAGTTGACTTTGTAGTCGTAAATGAACTAACTTGGCAAACATTCACTTTCCAATTTAAACTAATATAAGTCCAGGTTTTCCCGTAATTGCGGGAAAGTCCGAAAGGGAAACCGGGGCCCTTGGCAACAGGCAATAGAAGGAACACGGGTGGGTTTTAGTCAGCAAAAGTCTGACACGCACTTCCGCTCCGCCCAGAGCGGGAGAAGTTATTTGATGACTTACAAAGCTCAAAAAAAAAAAAAGGTTTCCCGTACATCAGTGATGGTGAAAATTACCATGGAAAGTCTCATTGGTTCTTTGTAGGTTCCAAAACAACAACCTCGTGCTTTATATGCCTTTCAACCTCCATATCTATGACATTCCACGTAATACCAGAAAACTACTGAAAGATATCCAGCTCGAAAGATAAGCATGATATTTCCTCAATCCCACATCAGCATACAGATAGCTATATGTATACATTTTGAACCGCGTCTCTGTATCTCTTACATCATAGTAACAGATGGCGCATTACGTTTTATCAAGATGAGGGTACGATCCAATGGGGGCCAGGAATATCTCTGTATTATGTTTTTTTTGTATTGCAATCTTTCTTTATTGGACGGGATTTATTCGATCATGGGAGTTTGATTTTGAGTGGTTCTGTGCCATGTGGCAATAGATCATTTCTACTGAAAATGCTCAGGCACTTGTCAGAAGATGGATGAAGCAGAATTAATACTATATGTATATGTATAGGATATGTCCCTATTTAGTTAGGTTTCGAGTGTCAGAATGTTTACTAGTTATTTAATGTGTATGAAAGTATGTATCTATATGGTTAAGAGGTATGGTTGGTGGTTTAAGGTAAGGGTTTTATGAAGAAAAGCACAGAAAGACAAGATTAGGCATTCATTGAAATTAGGCTTGTCGGTTAAATACGGTAATGAGAAAACTAGTTGTCCGTTCCGAATCTAGGTCATCATGGAGAAGAAGGACAAGAAACTCCATGGCAGCTAATTTTAAAGTATTGGATCAACATAAATACAACAGCATAAATCATTGTTATCACATTATTCTCTGGGACTATTTCTCAAAGTTATAGCAACTTATCAACGGGAAGAAACAGATCATGAATATTCCTTATTTACATTTAACACATAAGACATATTATAACACATACGGAAAAATATAGCAGCAATAATCAAGAAATATTATCAATTAACTTACGTGAACACTATAGGTAGTCCATATTTCACCACAGTTCTATCCCAAAAAAAGGACCCGAATTGGCGGGTACACGTATTTTTATAGTCTCCCTATATTACTCAAGTACATCTAACCTAGCCGCCATTTTAGACCAATCGCAGATGGTCATAGATTATTGTTTAATAATCTCTAACATAGTTAATAATGAACAAATCTTAAATAGTGGAACCATTTTAAAACTTAATACGATAATTTAGCAATTTAGTATGTACTTATTTTGGGCACGCCACAATTGCGGCGATAAGTCCCCTCTTTGAGGAGTGGCTAGAGAGGCGCCCAGCGTCCTCACCTTCCGCCTGACGCAGGTCCTCACCGGACACGGTTGCTTCGGGAGGTTCCTGTTTCGGATAAGGCGGGAGGAAACGCCCGGGTGTCATCACTGTGTGGATCACCCAGAGGACACGGTGGAGCATACGGTGGAGGTCTGCCCTGCTTGGACGGAGCCCCACCGTTTCGTCCTGGAGGCGATTGGCGACAGGGATCTCTCGCGTTCGGCCCTGGTCCAGGCCAGGGTACGGAGCAAGATGGCATGGGAAGCAGTCCGCTGGAGACGCCGTTGGCGTCGGGAATCCCAGGCGGATTCCCGGCCACCATAGGCGCGGGCTTGCGGACGGCGAGCAATGGGTAGCTCGCCGTCCGATTAGGACCAGGCCCAGGCCGATGGCGCGTCGTGTTCCACGCGCGCATCAAAGAGATGTCAGCACAATTGGCGGGGTCCGCTAGGACCGATGCCTGGCAGGGTTGCGGGTTAGTCCGAAGGGATACCGGGACCCTGGCTACAGGCAACTGAAGGAACACGGGTGGGTTTTAGTCAGTAAAAGTCTGACACGCCCTTCCGCTTCACCCAGAGCGGGAGAAGTCATTGGATGTTTTCCAACCCACAAAAAAAAAAAAAACTTATGTACTTATTTTATATCGAAAAGTAAAATCAGATAAGTTATTGACATCCATTAAAGTTAGGAGAATCGTTTGAAACTACTTGTGACTTTTGAATTACAATATAAAATATTAATTAACATTATAATATCGTATTAATTAGAACTTAATCATTTATTGAAACTCTAAATTAATGAACATTTGTTTTGGATATTCAAAAACCACCAATCATAACATAAGTTTGATGACCTACTTTTCGTCTAGAATCGCTGTTTTTGATAGTAGTCTTTTAAATCACAATAAAAACCATTTATATAGAACAACATAGACTTCAAAATAGTATATAAAATCAAGGATATATTTTAAGTTTATCATTAAATTTTAGGTAATAGTAAATGTTTTTGTATTTATTTAGACCGACACAAATCACGGGTTTCGTTCGGAATTGATTGTCATCTAGAAATACTGCGAAAGTTTAGATTTTGAATTAAATCGAAGATTAATTTTATATGCTACATATTCCTGACACACTCATTTGATTCACTCTGCGTCCAGCGCTCGGTGTGGCAAAATGGCGTGTTCAGGTTTGCAACTGGTCACTTAGGATACCTCTTTGACAGGTGACACTCGTGTCAATTTCTTACAGGGTTTTTTATGACTCTTGAAGAATAGTTAAGCGGAATCGGTTACTAAATATATCTACGTCTATGGTATTTTTAAGTTGTGGCTGTATCGTGTACGACACATTAAAATACAGTAAAACTTTTTTCTTAATGATTTCTATCAACAAGGAACATAAATACTCACCTACTGCGAGACTTTCAGTTGCTCTTTGCACTTGGTACAGACCGGACGCTCGCAATCGACTTTGAAGTATATAGACTTTTTATGTTATTTATTAAAAAAATGGAAGGAAATAGTTTAAGGAAAATTGTTTGTACGAATACATCCAAATGTTTTGTGTAAATATTCTCTACCATAAATTAAAAAAAAAATAACTTAACGTACAATTAATTATCTGTATTTTCGGGAAATAAAGATATTTATTGTTATATGCATTAAGCAGATCTGTTATCTCCTTTCCTAATCCATTCTGGACGGAGTCTCACGCAGAGATATCCCAATTTAAACAATAACGAAGTTAGATAGAAACTATAGCTAACTAGCGCTAAACGTAGACATTTCGCAACAACTCACTGAGTTCGGAATTGAATTCCCGATCGTTCAATCATAAATACAAACACGCGTGGTGGTATCGCCGCTGTTAATTGGATTAAATTGCAGTCATGGACTCATAGCCAGAGAAGAGCGATTTGTTGATGAAATGTCAATCCAGTCCATTCAAACTATGGATTTGTTGATGGAATGCCTACCCATACCTGGCTTCTAAATTCGCGAAAAACAAATCGAAACTTTCAATTGTATGTTTCTAACTGGAGTGTGAGATTATTTTGTGGGCCATTTTGTACATTTATACTCACATTGTGCACCCACGAAAACAACAATATTAAGGTTTGAGATAACTTTATTCTCATAACAAAACAATAATTGCCATAAAATTAATATTAAATTATAAATATTAAAAATAAAATATCTTTTGCTTTGATTAAAAAAAACTGTCAGTGTTCGCATGATACTAGGGCTCTACAATCAAATACATCATTTTTAAATTATTATCATCTTCATCTTAATCATTCTCCTGCCGTTATCCACATTTATTAGTGGTCGGCGCAACATGTCCCTTTCTTCCATACTTCTCTATTAGCCGTCATCTCGGTAGTCACCCCCCTTTCTAGCCATATCATCTTCCACACAGACCATGCATCGTTTCTTTGGGCTTGGCCCTACTTTGGGCTTGGCCCTACTTTGGGCTTGGCCCTACTTTGGGCTTGGCCCTACTTTTAGTAGCCCTCGACATTCATACCCAAAAATTTCCTCTCTACATTTTCCTGAAAAAATAAAATCAATCATCATCATCTCAGAAAAAAATCAAGTAACAAAAACTAAAACCCAACTACGACTTAAAAGGTATAAACAAGACACCACAGACAGACAAATTAAAAATCCGGAGTCACACGTGTTAGGGCATAAATCGAACAGATTACGTGTGACTCCGGATTTTTAATTTGTCTGTCTGTGGTGTCTTGTTTATACCTTTTAAGTCGTAGTTGGGTTTTAGTTTTTGTTACTTGATTTTTTTTTAAATTCTTTTGGGGTTATAATATATATATTTTTGAAATGTGCTCATTAAGCCCTTTCATTTGATACCCAACATGGTACGATTGAACCATATATTTTTTTAAGTCCCTCACTTTATGTGCTCTAGAGGGCGCCATTTTTAATTTAATGTGACTTCACATAGCCTATAACCAGCGGACAATCACGACGCTTCTAACGATACCTCATTTGTCAAATTGTGATAAGTGGTTTGGAAGATAGGAGGGAACAGATGAACATTCATACATACATACATACATACATACATACATACATACATACATACCGGTCAAAATCATAACCCTCCTTTTTTCTTCGCCGTAGTCGGGTAAAAATAAGATTTCTCCTAAACCAGAGTGGAATATGAAAAGAAATTTTATTCCCTACAAAATAAAATTGAAACCACCGTGACATGACCATTTTTTTAGGCACCTCCTCTGAGTAATGATGAATATATTAAACTATTTCTCTTTAGAATGTCTAAACAGAAGCAACAAAATTCCTTCCACTCAAAGCAACATCGTCGATCTACCGTATCTAATAAAATATAGAACAATACACCTGTGCCATACTATTTAGGAAAGGGTTTCACTGAAACAATGACCTTGCTTATAAAGAAGCATGCTCACTGTCCAAGGCAATGTCCCAATGTCCCAACCGAGGCAAGGCGTTAGAAACGATTTAATTTTAACGCGGAATCCGGGGTAGTTTAAAATCAATTGAGTGTCTTTACTGTCTTTGGTCGATATTTTAATAGAACAGGATAAAGTTTCAGTTGGAATTGGATTCGAGGGGAGATGTTTTCTTGTGGTCTGCGACGAGGAATTTCGCACTATGCAAACATCTTGTGGATTAGGAAAGGTTCTAGGTTTAAATTTTGGGTTGTCATCAAATCCACAGTGTTATTTCGTCATTTAAAATTTTCACAATACCTAGTTATTTTGTTTTTTTTTTTAAACCTTTATTAGGCCTCTAATGATTGAGTAGCTGAAGCTGACTATAAATAAACATGAATCAATACCTCTCTTCCAGAGAGAACATTGCTGTTCTTGAAGAAAACATAACAACAACAACTCGTCTTATACCCAGAATAACCTAAAAATCAACAATACGTCTTCAATAACAAGCAGCCTTTGAAGTTCCATACCTAATTATTCCAATACCTAGAAATCAATATAAGAATCTCCGAGTCAAGTCGATAAGGGCCCTAAATAAAAATATACCGCCATACAGGTGGGCACTCAGAAACTTTCAGATGGATAATAAAGTATTCTTAAAGAGGTAGCCGTAATAGGCGGCGTAATGAGGGTCAACACAATTATTATAGACATTAATTACCTTCAAACGCGGGCGGTTCGGACATATAAAAACTTGGGGTTCGACTCAAAAGAAATGTTCTGTAAGTGAACGCTGAGAAACGGTGGTAGTAATGCAGGGGTACGTGTGGACTAGCATTGGTACAGTATATTTATCTCACGCCGCGACTCGCGCTTTACTTATGGTAGCCAAGTTTACAAACACGCTGTGAATGTGTGCGTGTAGACAAGTAGCGTCAGCACATAACACAGATACGTACACACACAAATACACATCCGACTTCGTCATGGATGCTACCGAAAGCTCCTGGGCTTACACATAGATACATTCTCAGCGTGTTTGTACTCTTAATAACCACAAGTATAGCGCGCGTCGCTTCTTGAGATAAAATCACTATAGTAGTGATATATCTATTTGACATGTGCATCTATCAAGCCCCATTTACACGATGCAAGTTTCTTGTCTCTTCATACAATCAATCTGCCCAGCCTTTTCCCAACCATGTTGGGGTCGGCTTTTACATGGAGCGATTGCCTATCTAACCACCACAACCCAGTAACTGGGCAATACGATTCCCCTTGATAAGACTGGTTGTCAGACTATCGGGCTTCTGACGACACATAACGACTGTCAAAGATCCATGAATGACAGCCGGGACCAACGGATT
Organism: Lithophane socia; assembly: GCA_947522985.1. Classification (NCBI taxonomy): domain Eukaryota; kingdom Metazoa; phylum Arthropoda; class Insecta; order Lepidoptera; family Noctuidae; genus Lithophane; species Lithophane socia. Next base: position 18,829,510 of record OX383252.1, read on the forward strand.
AACGTGCTTTCCGAGGCACGGAGGAGTCTCGGTATGTAAATTAGGTTTCACATATGGCGATGTTAAGAACAATGCGAACTGGTTGAAGTGGCGGTGCTTGAGGGAGGCCTATGTCCAGAAGTGGAAGTTTTTCGGCCGAAATGATGATGGTGACAGAATTTCTCAACTCGATTCACGAATCATATCAATTAAACACAGTTTAATGGCCTATTGACTCTAATAAAAGTACCTGCTTACCGTCCTTAACTTGGAACGTTATCCGTTACGTTACTAATATTATAAATGCAAAAGTGAGTTTGTTTGTTTTTTACGCTATTACGCTAAAATGGCTGAACGGATTTGGATGAAACTCATGGGTAGACCTTGACCTGGAAAAGGACATAGGCTACTTTTCATCCAGGATCGCAGACGTAATCGCAGGCAATAGCTAGTAAAAATATAAAAGGGTTGACGATTCAGCGGTACGGCAACGTGGCAAACTGCGAGCTGGCAAATAGATTTGTAGCTACAACGATTTTCAATTGTCCTCGCACCCCGACCATTGTTAGCAGTCTCTGTGCCTTATTTATTACTCTGTGGACCCATTGTGATGCTGGCCGAATTGTCATTAGTTATACTGTGGATATGTTGATTATTAATATTGGGTTGTTTTGATATTTAAAAATAAAAACAATGTGGTTGTCCTTAATAAAATATGTTCAGATTGTCAATCAAACTTCGTATTTGTATATTTTTTTCTCAATTTTTATTTAAATCTTACTGGTAAACGGTTTTTTCAATCAACAATGAAATCTTATTTTTATTTTATTAATCTAAATTATGTGGATTTTGAATGGCCCTGTGATAAAAAAAGTTTTGATAAAAATAAACTAAATATTTTTATTACATTGAAATTCTAAAGTTACCTCTGCACAGAATTATAAACCGCTGGTATTAAAAAAATAGGTACTTCAAAGTAGATCATGAAACTTTGCATCATCCTCTTAACAGTGGACCGTTGGTGTTTAATTTTGACAGCCTTAGCGCTAAATAGCGTTTATAAATAAAGATTTCGCTAATCAATTGCTTAGCAAATGATTAAAATTTAACTAGTGTTTATAAATAACACTGTGCATGATAACTGAACTAACTATAAAGCAGGTTTTATGTCGGTCATTTTTTTGAATTACCATTTTTTTCAACGTAAAAAGCAATTACCTAAAATTTTCGACGCTTTGGAGCCGCTAGCGTCGTCTCGTTCTCAATCAGGTCGCGAGTAGTATGGTGCGAGCGGGATAAAATCTGAGGTAGGGTGCGCCCTTAAGTAGAAATGATAAGCACTTAATTTTGAGACAAGTCAATTTCCCACAATGGTGATCGCAATTGTCTTTTAATTGATAACTATAAATTAGAAACTTATTTTTAACTTAACTTTATCATTTAAATTTATCTTTATCATCTATAATCAGCCTATATTGTTTCTGCTGGGACACAAGCCTCCTCTCCTCGAGAGTGAGTGGGCTGTAATCTCTACCACGCAGGCCCACTGTGGGTTGGTAGATGGCACATGTCTTTGAATTTTTGGTTCAAGACATGCCGGTTTCCTCACAATGTTTTCTTTCACCGTTTTGAGAGCAGTGGTGATGAAATAATTTACACAAAGTAAAGCGCATTTCGTAAGTCGCGGCCGGTATCGACTGCGCCAGTACTGCTCCCCCATCATCTATATATGTACATATTAATAAAATATAACTGGCGAAATGTTAGGGTAACAACGCGGCCAGTGTTGTTCTTCTGAACTACGCAACAGATTTTGATATGGTTTCCATCACCATTCACAGATTTTTTCCCGGAAGGTTTATAATTATCTGCGTATAAAAATTAATATTAAATACAATAGACGTAGATATATTTACTAATTTATTCCGCTTAACTAAAGAGTCTTCAAGAGTCATAAAAAACCCTGAGGTGAAACACGTATCGATATACGTGTTTCACCTCTCAACGAGGCAACGTGTTGCCACACCGAGCGCTGGACTCAAGGCTCTGTGTCTATTGTATTTTATAATGAATTTCCGCAAAGTCAGCCTGAATTAATTAACTTGATTTTTTTTTAAATTGTTTTGGGGTTATAATATATATATTTTTGAAATGTGCTCATTAAGCCCTTTCATTTGATACCCAACATGGTACTATTAAACCATTATTTTTTTTTAAGTTCCTCACTTTATGCCCTCTAGAGGGCGCCATTTTTAATTTAATGTGACTTCACATAGCCTATAACCAGCGGACAATCACGACGCTTCTAACAATACCTCATTTGTCAAATTGTGATAAGTGGTTTGGAAGATACGAGGGAACAGATGAACATACATACATACATACATACATACCGGTCAAAATCATAACCCTCCTTTTTTCTTCGCCGTAGTCGGGTAAAAACTAAAACCCACCTACGACTTAAAAGGTATAAACAAGACACCACAGATAGACAAATTAAAAATCCGGAGTCACACGTGTTAGGGCATAAATCGAACAGATTACGTGTGACTCCGGATTTTCTTTTGGGGTTATAATATATATATTTTTGAAATGTGCTCATTAAGCCCTTTCATTTGATACCCAACATGGTACAATTAAACTATTTTTTTTTTAAGTTCCTCACTTTATGTCCTCTAGAGGGCGCCATTTTTAATTTAATGTGACTTTACATAGCCTATAACCAGCGGAAAATTACGACGCTTCTAACGATACCTCATTTGTCAAATTGTGATAAGTAGTTTGGAAGATAGGAGGGAACAGATGAAGATACATACATATATACATACATACCGGTCAAAATCATACCCCTCCTTTTTTCTTCGCCGTAGTCGGGTAAAAAGGCACTGTTTAGTGTAGATGCCATTCTGTCTATATAAAACCACATAACCTGGTCAAGAATCTATTGACTGAGACACAAGTCCTATTTCAAAGTCTGGCGAGCCAGTAAATATCCAGCCGGTACATTTTGTACAATTTAAACGATTTTCAACTTCTGTCTTTGACATCGTTGCCAATAAATTGTCTGAGAAATATTACTTTCAGATTTTCTTTTCACTCCTAGATAAAATTGTATTTTTCTATTGTCGTATTATCGGAATAGGAATAAAAATTCGAGATCATTTTCTTTGTTCGTTATCTTTAGGAAAATTGGTGTTACTATGTGGTGGGGGAATACATTTATAATTATTGCTTCTTATTGAACAGAATTTGGGATATTATTTTACTTGCTTTCGGGGGCTAATCGCCGTTTACTGCAGAGCATAAGCCTCTTACTTGCCGTAACACTCTATTTCCTATTTAAGTAAACGCATTGGAATTGGGTTTTTGTATAATATATGTCGGAGAATACGTCAGGATTTATTCCATTAGAATCATCAGAAGGCATCATGTGGGCAGAAGACGGGTTTCGTGCAATGAAAGCACACTGGGTGCGATACACAGCGTTTATTAAAATTAACACTATAGCCACGAACTACAATTAATCACAATAACTGAGCACAACGAATCGAGTACAGCTGGTCGATTCTGTTACTATCACACCGTGAAAATTTAGGTGAAGTGAGCGTGGGGTGAGCCGTCAGTGTCACTGAAGCTAGGGATGCCCAAGCATTACACTTACCTACAATCATAATCGAGATTTTAATAATATTTTTATTCTAATTCTATTGATAATTTTGTATTATTTTAAAACAAGTATTTAAGGGTCTAAACATTAATACTATTTAGGGATGCTTTAAATAAATTAGCAAAACAGATATTCAGTCAGAAACTCAATTTTGTTTTACTTACTCAATTTTTTTCCTAGACTAGTCCTTATAGCCTGAGCCCATAACTACTAACAATAAATAAAATAAAACTTTCAAAAGAAAATGCGCTTCGACATAGATTGTTATTATGAACCCATTTTTAGACTGTTTATTTATATAAACGCAATCCCATGACCTAATCGCTATGTGTTTGAAGAAACGATTGTGGATCGAGTCCAGTAAAGACTGTGCGACGTTGTTCAGTGTTGTAATTAACCCAAATCTAGGTATTCAATATGAAGAGAGATTCGGTCATCAGTGCTTGGCCAGACTGCAAAAGGGGGCGCGGGGCGGACGCAGCGCGAGATACCTACTCAAACATAAGAACTTCATTTGAGTGGCTGCATGGCGCGGAGAGCGCGCGGGCTGCTTGGAGCGACAGCGCGCGGGCCACTCAAACTCACGCCATAGCTCGCGTCCATATTAAAGAATTATCACAAGTGGTCGTAGTAAGAGCGCGGGCAGCAAGCGGCAAAACGCGCGGGTGCTGGGATCTACTACTTGTTCGAGCTGACCACGCACGTTTTGCCATTTAAAGTAAGAATTATCAAGTAAAACTACTTAGGTCTTCTTCATCCATATTTGACAAACACTGGATACGACAACACTCGGTAAAGTCATTTAAGGTTCGGTTAAGTAAAAGTCATTTATAAAAGACGTGCGGATTAAATGTACTTACTTACCTTATTTTATTGTAGATACCTTTATCTGAAGATAGATATACCGTATATCTACCTACGCGTTGCCAATAGGTAATAACATAAAGGCTCTTACATACTGGCGCGATTCGCGAACTTCACGGCGAACAATGCGGTGGCGTCGCGTAGCGCGACGAATCGCGCCAGTATGTAAGAGCCTTCATATTCATTAAATCATCATCTTAGGTACCTACTATTACTATTTACTAACCTCAACTGACACATTTGCAACGCGCGCACAGGCTCACTGCACCGTGCGGGCCTGCGTCGAAGTGAGGTGGTTTCCATGACAACCACCAGGTGGTTTCCATGACAACCACCAGCATCGGATCAAGTGAGTGATGAGAATCCGATGAAGTGATCACTTCACGCATGCGCGTTGCACTGAAGTTTTTGTTTAATTTACCGTCATTGGCGGCCATGTCCATAGGTATAGGTATTCGTATTTAGAGACAATAATTATTAATTACCTATTTATATATTATATAAATGCTTTTAGATCTATTTCAATGTCTAAATCATACCTACCATTTTTGTCATAAAAAGTCAGTTTATTGCCTACATTTTTTTTACAATAAATTTTAATGAACTATGAACTTAAGGTGTAAGGGTAACGTGTCACGAAGTTGCGCCTACGTGACACGTTACATTCATAAATTCAGAACAATAAGAAAATGCAATAGGTACCAATGTCCAATAAGTACCGAAAGCTACTACAAAGCGTCTTCTCGTAGTCTCAGTACAGGTAGGTACCTACCTAGTTAGGTACATTGTTCTTTATAAGTTTGAATAAGGTTTGAACTTTGAACCTATTGTCAGCTGACGACTGGAATGCAATGCAACACGTAGCGCGAGTGATGAAAGCGCTACTATACGATTTGTATATAAATCAAATCATAAACAAATTAAAATAGTATTCATCAAATCCTATGTCATCATCGTTATTTTATTGCTACTAAGTTCAAACCTTAAGTTAAGTAGATGCGCGCGCAAATTCACTCCAACCTCTGCCGCGCCGAAGTGTGTGGTGTTACTATGGATACGCTAGGCAGGCACTCAATTTTTTAAAAATATTTTTCCCTCATTGATGGCCCTGTCCATAGGCCTATTCGTATTCAGACACAATAATTAGCACCTAATTATTTCAATGTCTAATCAATCCAACCGTTTATAAACAACAAATGGATTTTACTTGAAAGGTGAGATTGAGCAACTTCGTAAAATTCTCAATCTCAGTCATCAATCATTTTTTTTCAGTGATTGGTGTAGTTTGTTTGCGTTTTATAGGTAGGTACATAATAAGTAAAAAATACAAAATGTAGTAACATCCCATCATCTAGATTGTTAGACAAACCACAGTACAAGATACAAACCTTTTATCATACCTAAATTTAGGCACATCAAGGGGTGCTAATAATGATCAATACTTACTTATTGCCAAACACAAATTGCCAATCATTCTTGCAAACAAGAAAATGTATTTATTTTAAGCTGATGAAATTATGTGTGTTTAGGTTGCTGTAGTCTAATTGTTTTCCTGTATCTATAGGTACTATTTTTACACACTATGTCTATGTCTCATAGATGTAAATTGATGCTATGTCTGTCATTCAACACTCCTGCCGCAGGCCTGCTGGAAAAAATCTAATGATAAATGTTTATGTATTTTACTTTATTATGTTTTTAGTGTGTACATTAATAAATAATTATATAGATAGAATTTATTCATATATATCACATCAAAAAAAATTCTAATGCATTTTTTTGCTACTGAGCCAGCGGCCACCCGGGGTTCATTTGTCGGATGTGTGTGGACCGCATCCCACCAGCGCTGGAAATAAATAAGCATTTATTACTATTTGATTTATTTCATTCCTACACTCATCCGAGTACCTATATTTTTTTAAATCAACTAACCCACCTGTAATAATATTGTCACTATCTTTAGTATAGTAATGTAGTACTCTCAATAAGAATTCAAAGTGGTATGATCTATTTATAATAAGTACTCATTTCAATCAATCATTTTGAGTACAATGAGTTGAAACATTTCTTAATTCCAAGCTCAATTAAAATTAGTGTGTGAAATAATGAATACTTACCAGGACTGGTATCAAATCCCTGGTGTTCCTTTATTATCTTCAATTCTTTTATGGCCTTAGCAATGGCAGGATCAAATGGGCTCATCTGCTGAGAGGTAGAATATCTATCAGATTAATAATATTCACTTGGTTTAAATGTGTGCTTTCCTTTTTAACTTATTTTGTCCTACTGCTGGGGTTTTTCCTTACCAACGACTTTTACCTTAAAATTATGATTATCATCAAGTTAACTAGACAGGTAAGTAAGTGCTATTTTACCTGACTGACAACCACTTCTTCTTCCAAAGCTAACCATCCGACTGATGATCTAGTTTATTATGAACAGTAGGTAACGCAGGAAATGAGGAATCCATTGCATCATCATCATTTCAGTCGAAAGACGACCACTGCTGGACATGGACCATCCCAAGTACCGCCATGGCACCACAATCCATTGAGTTTTGAATTATTTGAATAATTTTAGAAAAACTCTTACCATTACAAGCCAATGTATATTACTACCTGTCACATTTACAATTACACACTATTAATTTTATTATGTCCCCGACAAACTTATTAAAAGTAAACTAAATACTTTCATTTGTTTATTTTTTTTTGTAGATAATTTTTGGAAGGCCAAAACAAAACAATACGGAAGTTTTGGTTGGGTTGGAACTTTGGCATAGAGGCATAGATAGAAATTTCCATCACAGATGATAAATATTTGATGAAGTTTAGTTATTATTTAACTTTTGGATTAAAAATAAGATCGTTGTCAAAGTACATACGTACTAAATTCAATATTGCAGCTATTTTTTAAACTTGAAACATGGCGGCGCGAGCTACCGCGAGTGTTGACAACAGGAATTTTAAATTACTTTGACAATGACAAAGATTGAGATTAGTGTTAACAGATGAAAAAAAAAACTACCGTGTTGATGGATTAAAAATACTGTGTTTCAGACCCAAAATACCGTAGATATAATTATTTGAAAAATACCGTGTAAATTATCGTATAAAAAGCAAAAAAAAGAACCATGAACATTCAATATTTTTATTCAAAATTATAATTTTCACCTTCTTATTTTTTTTCCACTTTCTTATTTTTTTTTTATTTTTTTTTTTTGATAGTTAATTGATTCAGGCGTGACTTTGCGGAAATCCATTATAAAATACAATAGACGCTGATATATTTAGTAACCTATTCCGCTTGACTATTCTTCAAGAGTCACAAAAACCCTGTAAGAAATCGACACGTGTTTCACCTCTCAACGAGGCATCTTCAGGATGACGATTGACCAATTGCAAACCTGAACGCGACGTGTTACCACACCGAGCGCTGGACGCAGAGTGAATCAAATCGCCCGACACCCCCACTTATATAGGATTGCTGCTCGGCGCTGATTGGCTAGGACCGTTATCAGTGCGATAAGCGTGATAAGGGGCGAACAATCGCAACAAAGGCGACCTTGGAATACTGATATTTAATTCGTTCAACAGTGTAACGGTCGCTGTATTATTTTTAACAATTTCTAAACTCTCTAATACTGACATTTTAAATCCTTTATCACAAGTGTGTAAAATTTTGAATGTGTTATTATTATTTAATGAATGACCTGAATCTATTAAATGTTGAGCAAAATGAGATCTTTCTGGATAACTATTCCTATAAGCTGCAATATGTTCCTTATATCTTGTTTGAAAATTACGACCAGTCTGACCTATATAAATACCATTACAATCATCGCAATGTAATTTGTAAACACCTGATTTTTTATGGTTTTCTAAACGATCTTTTCCGTTACAAATCCGTCTTAAAGAATTATCTGTTTTAAATGCTACCCTAATTTCATTTCTAAACAAAGTTTTTGAAACCCTATCACTAATTGACCCTAAGTACGTCAAACTACCTATATATTGATGTGGTTTTTCTGGAGGCAGTGGATACAAAAGAGAACGAACTATGTTACGGCGTTTCGTTTGTATCAAATCATTAACCATTTTCCTACTGTAACCGTTGCTCTCAGCTATATGATAAATAATGGTTAGTTCTCTGTTATAATTATCTTGGGATAGTGGTACTGACATCAATCTATGAATGAAACTACGATAAGCTGCTAATTTATGCTGAATTGGATGACAAGATGACGCAGGAATCGTGACGTCTGTATAAGTTGGTTTTCTATATATCTGAAAATCGTGTTTGTTGTTAATTCTTGTGATAGTTAAATCTAAAAAGTTAAGGGATCCGTCAACTTCTAATTCTAATTTAAACTTGATTTTAGGATGGAATCTATTGATTTTATTAACAAAAACATCTATTTGACGCAATGTACCGGTCCAACACATAATTATGTCGTCAACATAACGGTAATAATATAAAATTTGTGGCAGTCCAATAATGTATTTATTTTCAAAGTTGTGTTTGTTTGTATTTTTTTTTGTATTTTTTTTTTACCATTATTTATCATATAGCTGAGAGCAACGGTTACAGTAGGAAAATGGTTAATGATTTGATACAAACGAAACGCCGTAACATAGTTCGTTCTCTTTTGTATCCACTGCCTCCAGAAAAACCACATCAATATATAGGTAGTTTGACGTACTTAGGGTCAATTAGTGATAGGGTTTCAAAAACTTTGTTTAGAAATGAAATTAGGGTAGCATTTAAAACAGATAATTCTTTAAGACGGATTTGTAACGGAAAAGATCGTTTAGAAAACCATAAAAAATCAGGTGTTTACAAATTACATTGCGATGATTGTAATGGTATTTATATATGTCAGACTGGTCGTAATTTTCAAACAAGATATAAGGAACATATTGCAGCTTATAGGAATAGTTATCCAGAAAGATCTCATTTTGCTCAACATTTAATAGATTCAGGTCATTCATTAAATAATAATAACACATTCAAAATTTTACACACTTGTGATAAAGGATTTAAAATGTCAGTATTAGAGAGTTTAGAAATTGTTAAAAATAATACAGCGACCGTTACACTGTTGAACGAATTAAATATCAGTATTCCAAGGTCGCCTTTGTTGCGATTGTTCGCCCCTTATCACGCTTATCGCACTGATAACGGTCCTAGCCAATCAGCGCCGAGCAGCAATCCTATATAAGTGGGGGTGTCGGGCGATTTGATTCACTCTGCGCGCCTTAGAAGCGGCGACAACAACGATGCCACAGGGGAGAGGGCAAGTGCCGCCCCTGCCGGCATACATCGTGACGATGATCGCCGTGAAGAGGCGTTTACGCAAGCAGTGGCAACAGCTCAGATGCCCAACACTGAAAAGAGAGTTGAACCGTCTCGCGGAGAAGGTAAAGGCCGAGTTACAGGCACATACCGCCGCGGGTTGGGAAGAGCGCATCGACGCGACCACAGACAGCTGGCCGTCGGTGCATAAGCTTTGCCGCCAGTTGGCAAATACCCCAGCCCCGGTACGACCGCTGCTAGACAGCGGCGGGGCGCTTAAGTACATAGCGGAGGACCGGGCGGAGGTCTTCGCCACCCACCTGGAGCGTCAGTTCCAACCGAACCCGACCAGCGACTTCGAACATGTCGCAGCAGTCGAGAAACACCTGGATGACTACTTCGCGACGCCGATAGCTCCCGAAGAAGACCCTATATTTTTCTCGCCTGGCGTAGTTAGACGCGCCATCCAAAGAACGAAGCCCCGGAAGGCCCCCGGTGCGGACGGTATCACTAACGCAGCGCTGCGCCACCTGCCGTTCCGTGCAGTAGCGGCACTGGCGCGCCTGTACACAGCGATACTGCGCACCGGGACCTTCCCCGCCTCGTGGAAGGAAGGGCGCGTCATTATGCTGCCCAAGGCGGGAAAAAATATCCTGAAGCCGGAGAGCTATCGGCCGATCACCTTGTTGCCGACAGTCTCCAAGGTGTTCGAGGCCCTCCTGCTGCGACATCTCTTACCACATATCGCGCCGCGTCCGGAGCAGTTCGGGTTCCGGGCAGAACATAGTACGACGCTCCAGCTGTCGAGGGTGCTGCACCACCTCACGGCTGCGCAAAATAAGAAGGAGTACGCAGTTGCAGTATTCCTCGACATGGAGAAGGCCTTCGACCGTGTGTGGCACGAGGGCCTACTCTTCAAGATGGCCACCACGGATGCGCCCCGCCGCGTCGTCAAAGTGGTGTCTAGCTTTCTCTCCCACAGGACATTCAAGGTGGTGGTCGACGGGGCGCTCTCTAGCGCCCGCCCTGTGCGCGCGGGCGTGCCCCAAGGCAGCTGCGTGTCACCGGCGTGTTACTCACGTTACACCGACGACATTCCCGCCACTCCAGACTCGATGCTCGCGCTGTATGCCGACGACGCCGCGTACATCACTACATCGCTTAATGCGAAGTACGCGGCCGTCAAGATGCAGCGCGCCCTAGACTTACTCCCCGAGTGGCTGTCGAAGTGGCGGCTTTCGGTTAACGTGGGTAAAACGCAGGCGCTTATCACCGGGTTCGCGCCCCTCCCACCACCACTGAAACTACATGGAGCCGACATCGAGTGGTCGCCCCGGGTGAAGTACCTGGGGGTCACCATCGATCGTCGGCTCACGATGGGGCAACATGTCCGCAACATTGTCGCGCAGGGTAAGGTCGCCCGCTACCTGCTCAAACCTGTGCTCTCATCCCGCATCCCGGCGCGCGTCAAATTGGGCGTGTACAAGCTGTACGTACGCCCAATATTGACGTACGCCGCCCCGGCGTGGTTCGCCCTCACGAGCGAGGGACACCGCAAGCAGCTCCGCACGCAACAGAACTTTGCGTTGCGGACGATCGTAGACGCCCCTCGTTTCGTGAGGAACGACGTCATCCACCGGGATCTCGGGATCGAGAGCCTGGAGGAGTTTGTGCGGCGACTAGCGAAGGGGATGTTCGCGCGTGCCGACGCGTCTGCCTGGCCCCATGTCAGGCAGATTGCGCCCTTGCATGCGCGCCCCCCCGACGCTAGACCCCTCCCGCGCGACCTGGCTGCGGACACTGCCACCATACTACCGGACTGACGCCTCGAGTGAGCCGCACCCAGGTTACACGCGGCTCACCCGACACAAAATGACTCCACATGTGTACTCACACATAGGTTGCGTAGCGTGTGCTAAGTTAATATAGGCATGCTACGTAACTAACACAGACACCCACCACTACACAGACGCCTAAATATAACGCGTGCGGGCGCGACGCGGGCCGCGACGCACGCAGCCACTGAGCGGCGGTACATTTCATTACAAGCCGCTCACACATACATAACAGTTTCTCCCTCAAACCGCAAACGGCTAGACCTGTGACCGGGGCAAGGGAAAACTACACCTTTACTCTGTAGGAGCGTCGAGTCGGCATCTCTGTCGCTGGTCGTCACCCGCTAGGCCTCCCCCAGGCAACTGGGGGTCTCACCTGGCGGTGACAGACCGCCGGGATGTCGTGAAGAAAGCGGCGCTATAAACATAGCGTCGTGGCGCGCCTACAGAAATACACATAGCAACCAGTCACACGGACGCGTTAAAATTACGCGTCCGACTATTGCCAAATGCCGCACTAGGCAAACAAAGCGACGGGTCCGCAGTTGCGGGCCACGGTATAGCTTCCGCGGGCAAGGGGCGTAGCCCCGACCCCGCACGCCACGCCCCCTTACGGGGACGTAGCGACATCCAGTACCTGTGTTGATTCACTCTGCGTCCAGCGCTCGGTGTGGTAACACGTCGCGTTCAGGTTTGCAATTGGTCAATCGTCATCCTGAAGATGCCTCGTTGAGAGGTGAAACACGTGTCGATTTCTTACAGGGTTTTTGTGACTCTTGAAGAATAGTCAAGCGGAATAGGTTACTAAATATATCAGCGTCTATTGTATTTTATAATGGATTTCCGCAAAGTCACGCCTGAATCAATTAACTATCTTAAATTTGCAGGTACAGCAGAACAGGCAAAACTTTACATCAAACTCACTAAATCACATCGCATTGCTGCTCAGAATGTTTGGTTTAATCAACAGTGTAAACAATTGGGGGTAATCCCTTCTTACATCAATATTCGTTCCAATAGTTATAGTAGATCAGCTAATATCGCTTTGAGTAGGGCCAAAAACATCTGGTTAAATGAGGAAATACGGTACTGGTTTTCGGTTAGGGATAGTTTAAAAAATCATCTTAAAATTTTGTACACAGAGTTAGTTTTCACACTACATAATATAGAATTTGATATTTTAGACAGTAAAGCGCGGGAATTTGCGTCTATTATAGCTCACGAAAAATATTTGGTACAGTCTAGGAAGTTGGAAAGATTGCTTAGAGGAAACGTAAGTCACAGCAGTGAAGGCATTATTATTAATAGTGGTAGACAAAGGGATCAAGCATGTCCCCATACGTTTCACCAACGTGTCATAAACCTTAGTAACGTTCAATTTTCAAGTAAAGAAACTTCTTTGTTAGAGAAAGGACTTAAATTTAATATCCAGCCCGTCGTGTCACAAAAACCTTTAGAGCTTTTAGCAGTAGATTCAGAAATGGCAATAGTTAGAGGTAAAAAAGATGAGACAGTAGCACACCAGGTTTCTGTTCATATTAAAAAGTCGCTTAACTCATCGAATTCGTTGTCTCTTTCATCAGACTTACGAATTTATAGATCTTTGACAACCAAAATAGATCAAAACAGTATAGTTGTTTCTAAGGCCGATAAAGGAAATACAGTAGTTATCTTAGACAGGAACAGTTATGTCCAAAAGGTAAATGACGTAATACAGGGAAGCGATTTTGAACAACTAGGATCAGACCCCACTAAAGTTTTTACTTCACAGGTAAAAAATATCACCAAAAGCACCTCTTACATCGATCCAAAACCTTTGAAATATATTGTTCCTATGAACCCTAGGTCTCCAATGCTATACGGTTTGCCCAAAATTCATAAGGATAATATCCCAATTCGGCCAGTGGTTTCTTATATCGGTGCTCCAGCATATAATTTGTCAAAACATTTGAACTATTTATTAAAGTCCAGATCAAATTTTAAACCTAAGTTTAGTCTAAAAAATAGTTTACAGTTAATAGAGAGGGTTAAAGATATCAATTTGCCTACCGGTGCTAAGTTATTATCATTGGATGTCGAAAGTCTATTTACAAACGTTCCTTATGAGGAGTGTTTACAGATACTTGAAGATCTTTTTGTGAAACAGCGGGTCCATCCTGGTGAGGTTTGTGAATTGTTATCTTTGACCAAGATTTGTATGGAACAGAATTATTTTAGGTTTAATAATCAATATTACAAACAAAAAGAAGGTTTAGCAATGGGTTCTCCACTCAGTCCTCTTATGGCAGATATTTTTATGGACCACTTTGAAAATAAATACATTATTGGACTGCCACAAATTTTATATTATTACCGTTATGTTGACGACATAATTATGTGTTGGACCGGTACATTGCGTCAAATAGATGTTTTTGTTAATAAAATCAATAGATTCCATCCTAAAATCAAGTTTAAATTAGAATTAGAAGTTGACGGATCCCTTAACTTTTTAGATTTAACTATCACAAGAATTAACAACAAACACGATTTTCAGATATATAGAAAACCAACTTATACAGACGTCACGATTCCTGCGTCATCTTGTCATCCAATTCAGCATAAATTAGCAGCTTATCGTAGTTTCATTCATAGATTGATGTCAGTACCACTATCCCAAGATAATTATAACAGAGAACTAACCATTATTTATCATATAGCTGAGAGCAACGGTTACAGTAGGAAAATGGTTAATGATTTGATACAAACGAAACGCCGTAACATAGTTCGTTCTCTTTTGTATCCACTGCCTCCAGAAAAACCACATCAATATATAGGTAGTTTGACGTACTTAGGGTCAATTAGTGATAGGGTTTCAAAAACTTTGTTTAGAAATGAAATTAGGGTAGCATTTAAAACAGATAATTCTTTAAGACGGATTTGTAACGGAAAAGATCGTTTAGAAAACCATAAAAAATCAGGTGTTTACAAATTACATTGCGATGATTGTAATGGTATTTATATAGGTCAGACTGGTCGTAATTTTCAAACAAGATATAAGGAACATATTGCAGCTTATAGGAATAGTTATCCAGAAAGATCTCATTTTGCTCAACATTTAATAGATTCAGGTCATTCATTAAATAATAATAACACATTCAAAATTTTACACACTTGTGATAAAGGATTTAAAATGTCAGTATTAGAGAGTTTAGAAATTGTTAAAAATAATACAGCGACCGTTACACTGTTGAACGAATTAAATATCAGTATTCCAAGGTCGCCTTTGTTGCGATTGTTCGCCCCTTATCACGCTTATCGCACTGATAACGGTCCTAGCCAATCAGCGCCGAGCAGCAATCCTATATAAGTGGGGGTGTCGGGCGATTTGATTCACTCTGCGTCCAGCGCTCGGTGTGGTAACACGTCGCGTTCAGGTTTGCAATTGGTCAATCGTCATCCTGAAGATGCCTCGTTGAGAGGTGAAACACGTGTCGATTTCTTACAGGGTTTTTGTGACTCTTGAAGAATAGTCAAGCGGAATAGGTTACTAAATATATCAGCGTCTATTGTATTTTTTTTTTTTGTCAAACGGACAAAATATAAATCTTTTTGTATTTAGTCGTGCTAGATTACTTGTGTACAATATTTTTGGGAATGACCACGCGGCGGCGGGCGTAGTGTAGTATGAAGCGACAAAAACTAAAAATGCGTTTTGTTTTACCTATTGGCTATAATTTTATTAAATTACAGTTACATAAAATTTTAAATATTAGTTACACAGTAGTTAATATTTAAAATTATCATAGAAAATTGCACGGTAGGGAATCTGTTTTTTAATTATTTTAAAATGGAAAGTGATCGTGAATCTGATGGTTCCGACATCAGAAGACAAGTTTAGGAGACATAATAGTGAAATTTATAAAAATGATCATGATCACATTGATCACACAGTTATTTGGTCAAATTCCGAGTATTTTATGATGTATGGAATAAGCGTTATTTTTTCAAACAACAATTTACCCGACTTTTTAAAATCTACCGTAATTTTAAACTGAGAACACCATAATCCATTATTTGGAGTTGGCAATGCTGTTAGTTCCGACTTTTCAGTTTTGCCGCCGTTGCCTTCAGTGATGCCAACTTAGGGTAATTTACCCTAGATTTAGAATAAAACTAATAGAGCAGGGTAATTTTTGGGGTATTCATTTTTTTAGGGTATTTTAAAGTGGGTGATGGTGGGAGCAAAGTGGCTTGCGTACTTAAAGTACGCGGTCTTTAAGGTTCACGACCTTACTCGGCTCGCCATCGGTGACACACGTGAAGCTTGCTCAAAATTTCATTGTCAAATTGGCTCGCGCCTCGTGGCGATGACAGACGGGCGAGTACCTAAGCTCGCCGAGCCTTAAGTACGCTTGCTCGTATGTCTATCAGCCCTTTTAGGGTAAGGTCTGTTTCAAATGGTACTGGGTCGTTCCAGGTTTTTCCTAAAACGGAACGAAACCGTTTTCCAGAAACGAGAAACTGTTCTAGGAAACAGTTTTTCAATGTATTGATTCGTCTCAACGGAGCCAAAACTACCAGTTTTCCTCGGTTGGTTCATATTTGTTCAACTAAATTTGAATTGTGTGTCCATATAAATAAGATTTATTTTAGATTAACTAATCGTTACTTCAAATCCAAATTGAGAAATATAACTTTTATGATGATTACTATTAACTTGTAAGAATGCGGTTGGGACAAATAGCAACCATAAAATTAATAGTCCAGCAATATTCATAAGATCTGTCAATTCAAAAAAGTTTCACGCACAGTACTCACCACCTTGAACCTGTTTTGAGATTGCACCAATTTTTTATGTTATTTTAGAGTATATTTTCAAATTATCATTGAATCTGGGGTAAATAAAATAAAAATGATATTACGAGACCAGGCAAATGGCAACACTGGTTGCCTTGCCACATGCCGCGTCAGTTTTGAGTCAAAGATTAAAGTTTTTGAGTTTTGTTTTAGGGTGGTAAAGTTGCGAGTAAAGTTTACTTGATTAATTTCCGTTCTTAACTTTTTAATGATTTTAAAATGTATTTTGCATTAGTAGTGCATGATGTACATCTTCAACAAGCACAGATTACAATTATATACGACAGCAAGTGTTGTACCTATCGAACATGGCGGTCCTAAACGAAGGGATGAAAATGCATACCTACCTACGTAATTAGTGCTTAAGTTTTCTGTTAGTGAGATCGAACACAAAAAGTGGCTCCTCAGTAGTGCTGAGCATTATCAGTGGCATTAACAAGCTCAAGATCTACACAAACTATGTCTCTGCCAGAAACACTGAAAAAGGTACTTACATCAATGAAGTCGGGCTAATCCTTGACTGTTTTCGGCCGAAGAAATGACCACAGGAACAGTCACAAAAGTTTACGAAGGTTCATACGTTATCAATACTACTTGCTAACCTTAATGAGTATATTATCATTCCAATCCACTCAAGTTTTCCTTGCCAGCATTGCTTTTTATTTGAACTTCTAACAGGCTGTCCAACTTTGCTAGTATGAGTTATTGGCAAATTTAATCAGGCGGACTGCAGCCCTCAAAATGTAATTGCCAACATTATTGATCACTACTCTACATATGTGACACAAGCGTTTTAACATAGTAGAATACTAATGTACACAAATGTCTTTTTCAGGTGTATCTCAGAACTATGATCATAACTATACTTGGAAAATAAATGTGTGTGCGAGTCTATAGTACCAGTAACTTAGTCTGTGATGTTTAGTGGGATAACCCGCTACAATAAAATACTTTAGACAAATGTAAGTTTGAATTTAGTACCTACTTTAATTAAGTTTGTCAGGGACAATAATCAAGTGTAATCGTGAATTAGACAGGTAGTAATATGACATTGGTTTGTAATGGTAAAAGTTTTTGTAAAGTAATTCAAACCTCAATGGATTGTGGTGCCATGGCGGTGCTTGGGAAGGTCCATGTCCAGCAGTGGTCGTCTTTCCAGCAGTAGGACAAATTAAGTTAACTAAAAAAACAGGAATAGGCACACATTTAAAACAAGTGAATATTATTAATCTGATAGATATTCTACCTCTTAGCAGATGAGCCCATTTGATCCTGCCATTGCTAAGGCTATAAAAGAATTGAAGACAATAAAAGAACACTGCCTTTACTTGATTTGATACCAATCCTGGTAAGTATTCATTATTTCACACACTATTTTTAATTGAGCTTGGAATTAAGAAATGTCTCAACTCATTGTACTCAAAATGATTGATTGAAATGAGTATTTATTATAAATAGATCATACCGCTTTGAATTCTTATTGAGAGTACTACATTACTATACTGAAGATAGTGACAATATTATTACAGGTGGTTTAGTTGATTTAAAAAAATATAGGTACTCGGATGAGTGTAGGAATGAAATAAATCAAATAGTAATAAATGCTTATTTATTTCCAGCGCTGGTGGGATGCGGTCCACACACATCCGACAAATGAACCCCGGGTGGCCGCTGGCTCAGTAGCAAAAAAATGTATTAGAATTTTTTTTGATGTGATACATATGAATAAATTCTATCTATATAATTATTTATTAATGTACACACTAAAAACATAATAAAGTAAAATACATAAACATTTATCATTCGATTTTTTCCAGCAGACCTGCGGTAGGAGTGTTGAATGACAGACATAGCATCAATTTACATCTATGAGACATAGACATAGTGTGTAAAAATAGTACCTATAGATACAGGAAAACAATTAGACTACAGCAACCTAAACACACATAATTTCATCAGCTTAAAATAAATACATTTTCTTGTTTGCAAGAATGATTGGCAATTTGTGTTTGGCAATAAGTAAGTATTGATCATTATTAGCACCCCTTGATGTGCCTAAATTTAGGTATGATAAAAGGTTTGTATCTTGTACTGTGGTTTGTCTAACAATCTAGATGATGGGATGTTACTACATTTTGTATTTTTTACTTATTATGTACCTACCTATAAAACGCAAACAAACTACACCAATCACTGAAAAAAAATGATTGATGACTGAGATTGAGAATTTTACGAAGTTGCTCAATCTCACCTTTCAAGTAAAATCCATTTGTTGTTTATAAACGGTTGGATTGATTAGACATTGAAATAATTAGGTGCTAATTATTGTGTCTGAATACGAATAGGCCTATGGACAGGGCCATCAATGAGGGAAAAATATTTTTAAAAAATTGAGTGCCTGCCTAGCGTATCCATAGTAACACCACACACTTCGGCGCGGCAGAGGTTGGAGTGAATTTGCGCGCGCATCTACTTAACTTAAGGTTTGAACTTAGTAGCAATAAAATAACGATGATGACATAGGATTTGATGAATACTATTTTAATTTGTTTATGATTTGATTTATATACAAATCGTATAGTAGCGCTTTCATCACTCGCGCTACGTGTTGCATTGCATTCCAGTCGTCAGCTGACAATAGGTTCAAAGTTCAAACCTTATTCAAACTTATAAAGAACAATGTACCTAACTAGGTAGGTACCTACCTGTACTGAGACTACGAGAAGACGCTTTGTAGTAGCTTTCGGTACTTATTGGACATTGGTACCTATTGCATTTTCTTATTGTTCTGAATTTATGAATGTAACGTGTCACGTAGGCGCAACTTCGTGACACGTTACCCTTACACCTTAAGTTCATAGTTCATTAAAATTTATTGTAAAAAAAATGTAGGCAATAAACTGACTTTTTATGACAAAAATGGTAGGTATGATTTAGACATTGAAATAGATCTAAAAGCATTTATATAATATATAAATAGGTAATTAATAATTATTGTCTCTAAATACGAATACCTATACCTATGGACATGGCCGCCAATGACGGTAAATTAAACAAAAACTTCAGTGCAACGCGCATGCGTGAAGTGATCACTTCATCGGATTCTCATCACTCACTTGATCCGATGCTGGTGGTTGTCATGGAAACCACCTGGTGGTTGTCATGGAAACCACCTCACTTCGACGCAGGCCCGCACGGTGCAGTGAGCCTGTGCGCGCGTTGCAAATGTGTCAGTTGAGGTTAGTAAATAGTAATAGTAGGTACCTAAGATGATGATTTAATGAATATGAAGGCTCTTACATACTGGCGCGATTCGTCGCGCTACGCGACGCCACCGCATTGTTCGCCGTGAAGTTCGCGAATCGCGCCAGTATGTAAGAACCTTTATGTTATTACCTATTGGCAACGCGTAGGTAGATATACGGTATATCTATCTTCAGATAAAGGTATCTACAATAAAATAAGGTAAGTAGGTACATTTAATCCGCACGTCTTTTATAAATGACTTTTACTTAACCGAACCTTAAATGACTTTACCGAGTGTTGTCGTATCCAGTGTTTGTCAAATATGGATGAAGAAGACCTAAGTAGTTTTACTTGAAAATTCTTAAGTACTATAAATGGCAAAACGTGGGTGGTCAGCTCGAACTAGTATGAGATCCCAGCACCCGCGCGTTTTGCCATTTGCCGAGCTCACAGTGCTCAAACAACGACCACTTACTAAATGGACGCGAGCTATTGCGTGAGTTTAAGTTGCTCGCACGCTCTCCGCGCCATGCAGCCCGCGCTACTCAAATGAAGTTCCTAGGTATCTTGCGCCTCGTCGGCCCCGCGCCCCCTTTTGCAGTCTGGCCAAGCACTGAATCTCTCTTCATATTGAATAGATTTGGGTTAATTACAACGCTGAACAAGGTCGCACAGTCTTTACTGGACTCGATCCACAATCGCTTCTTCAAAAACATCGTGATTGGGTCATGGGATTGCGTTTATCTAAATAAACAGTCTAACAATGGGTTCATAATAACAAACTATGTCGCTTTTTACTAACTAGCATAAACGTGAATGTTTTATTTTATTTATTGTAAGTAGCTACGTAGATACGTACGATACTAGGAAAAAAAATGAGTAAGTAAAACAAAATTGAGTTTCTGACTGAATATCTGTTTTGCTAATTTATTTAAAGCTTCCCTAAATAGTATATGTATTAAGCCCAAAACACACACAGAGCGGGTGCGGGGCGAGAGCGGGTCGGGTCGTTTTCATCGCGTGAGTCGCGCGATTCATCGTGTTCACACAGAGCGCGGGCGCGGGGCGGCAGCGGGTCGGGCGCGGGACGGCAGCGGGTCGGGCGCGGTTGTACTTTGACAGACGACAGCGGTTGCAGTGTGAAAATGTTGGGTGATTCTGACACGGACGAAGAATTATTATTTTTTACTTATTTTAAAGAGAAGAACGCGAAAATGGAAAAAGTTGTAGGTTCTTGACATTAATAAAAAAAAACATCAATATGGAGAATATCATCGATACGTGTATTGCAACGAATGTAACGCCACTACACCCACATTGCTATTCTGTAACCATCTTATCTTGAAAACTTAGGTGAAGTGAGAGTGGAGTGAGTCATTGTCATCGATACCTACTGATGCTAAGGCAGTGACAGTTCACTCCAAGCTCACTTTGATATTTTACTACACTTAGTTTTCACGGAGATATTTTTACAGAATAGCACAACGCAACTCCCGACCCGCTCCCGTTCCGCGCTGTTGTGTCAGCGGGCGCGGCTCCCGACCCGCGCCCGCGTTCTGTGTGTTGACATCCATATAATTACAAATTATTATACCCGCCGTACTCCCGCGCCCGACCCGCTCCCGCCCCGCACCCGCTCTGTGTGTGTTTTGATGTTTAGACACTTAAATACTTGTTTTAAAATAATACAAAATTATCATTAGAATTAGAATAAAAATATTATTAAAATCTCGATTATGATTGTAAATGTATTAGCTTGGGCATCCCTAGCATCAGGTGGGATGACACTGACAGCTCACTCCACGCTCACTTCACCTAAGTTTTCATGGAGTGATGGTTACAGAATAGCACTGCAGTTCCGCGACGTCTTAACTCCGATGCGATCAGACACTATCCTCATTACCATAAAACCGTGTTTATCAGTTGTTTAGCCTAAACACCTTTTAAACATGACATTTCTGTATGGATTTTGACAGAAAACTGACATTAGACACGCGTTGAACCAGTGTCTAAGTTTTTGTGGTAAGGCCCTCACTGCTCCTCCTCGCCGTGGATTTAAAATATGACGACTCTGTATAAGCGCGCTTCTGGTGTGGGTAGATCACGTGATGCCGCCAGTGGCAGTGGCGCGCTTGCGATTCGTTTCTTGTCCGTACTATTGACCGGATCCGACATATATATTGCGTGCGATATCAAAAGTACATAGAATAACAAGTGTAGCCTAGCAACCACCACATCTATACTAATATTATAAAGCTGAAGAGTTTGTTTGTTTGAACGCGCTAATCTCAGGAACTACTGGTTGGAATTGAAAAAATATTTTTGTGTTGGATAGTCCATTTATCGAGAAAGGTTAAGGGTTATAATATAACATCACGCTACGACCAATAGGAGCGGAGCATAAATGAAAAATGTTGCAAAAACGGGAAAAATGATTCCTTTTTGAGAGCTTCCGTTGCGTGCGCTGCAGTTACGCAAATATCATGTATAATGGAATTGTTTCTCTGTAAAAGTTCTAAAAGAAAGTCTGCGACAGCATATGTCTATCTTTTAAGATTGACTTACTATAACCTTTTTTATGGTAATCTTTGTTCGAAATTAATGTATTATTTGCGAAGGAGTTTTATCAAAATAATATTAATTCTTATTCAAATAAATAACAATCAGTTTTAACATCGAGGGTATTTATGTAGCAGTAAAATACTTTTTAATTCATTCGAATCGGACATTTAATTTCGAAGTTATCACGAGTTTAAAAATGTAATACATGAACCGTTCGACGCCGGCGCCGCGCCGCCGCGACTTTCCCTACTCTAGAGAGGAGAGGATGGGCACACGGGCAGACCATGACCTGAAATAGGACACGTTTTATTCCTATATTCCCACGGAATCGAGACCTACGTGGGTGAAACCGCGGGGCACAGCTGTAGTAGTAGATGATATATAAATCTAGAAGGGAAGACTTCATAAGGTAACGCTGGAAGTGCTTTCCTAACATTTCCAATCTTATTATAATACTATAACGCTAATGTTTGTGAGGATGATGTTTGTTACTCTTTCACGCAAAAACTACTGAACGGAGGAGCACAAATAGTTTATGACCTGATTATTATATAGAATACCATATATCCCAATATTCCTACGGGTATGAGACTTATGCGGGTGAAACTGCGGGGCGCATGACGCAGTGTTCATGATGAGGAGCATTTGACTGGGATGGATGGGAAGGAAGAGGACGGCAAAAGAATTGGATGTATGGATTGTGTGAGGAATGATATGAAAGAGAAGGAAATGACTGGGTAGCGTGACGGTTGACAGGGGAGAACGGAAGAAGAAAACGTGTTGCGCCGACCTCAACTGACATGGGACAAGACAGGAAGATGATGATGAGCATGCAGTGTTCGTCTGTTCGTTTGTTTATTTATGTATGTAGTATTTATATTTGTATGTTAGTGCATGATCATATTATTTGTTCTAGTTTATTAAGTGAATTGTGTTGATTTTATGTATTTTACTTTCACTTGAACTTTACACACGGTGTCTACATCTCTTATCTACTTTCCTATCGCTGATATAGGTGTGTTGGAAGAGATTTCTTTAGAAAGAAGCATCACCTTTGTACGTTTTTTTTCTGTTCTTTTCTTCTTGTCTGTTTATTATGTGTGTACATAAATAGTTAAATAAATATTAAAACAAATGAACAAATGAACGCTCATAAATGTATTAAAAGATGTATGTCGTAGGATGATTTGTTAATTAGAATTTTCGCGAAAATGAACCGGTGAGCGCTACTTCCAAGTTGTGCGCAGAAACCTTTTCACCACTGTCTAATTATCCGAGTTTACGCAATATCCAATAGGGTTTTCGTTAAAATCCAAATAATAAAATCATCCTACGATATATTTAGGTATGCCAATATTGGTCTCATCTTTTAGATGAAATAAAAAGTATATTCATAGCAGGAATAAAAATATCGCAAACTGGAACAGCTACAAAAATAATAAAATTGTTATGCAAACAAAAACTACTCTATACTAGTGGGCGCGAATATCATATTCCGTATGTGTTTCTAAATGAACTGCGATGGATTTTATTTACCTTAAATGCGCTTTTTTTTCTGATTACTAATATTTTGTAAATTAAATTAAAATGTTATATTTTATTACTATTTAATAATCAGCTGAATGTATTTTTGTTTTTGTTTGCGTTTACATACCGAGACCCCTCCGTGCCTCGGAAAGCACGTTAAGCCGTTGGTCCCGGTTGTCATTCGAGGTACTTTGACAGTCGTTACGAGTCGTCAGAAGCCCAAAAGTCTGACAACCAGTCTCTCCAAGGGCTATCGTATTACCCAGTTACTGGGTTGTGGAGGTTACATAGGCAGTCGCTCCATGTAAAATACTGGTATTCAGCTGCATCCGGTTAGACTGGAAGCCGACCCCAACTTAGCAGATTGATTTTTTAAAATTTTGTATTTATTTTGAAGTGGTATCATTCTTAGAAAGTCGAGTCTTGTATTATCAGTTAGCAGCTCAGCTATATTGACTTCCGCTTTAGTAGACAATTCAACTTTATTGATCACATTCATAATAACAATCATTACAGTGTATTAAAGAGATCGTCATCACTGTTTTTGAATTAATTTTTCAAATGTTTTGGGGTAGGTATATTATTAGTTGTAAGTAACGTATAAATATCTGTTATCTGTTATAATTCCTAATCCATTGCTTCATATCTTTGAAAAATTAATCTGCTCGACAAAGTAAACGCAATGAATGTTGTTGAATTGTCGAAACGCAATAACCCCGCAGATTTGTTTATCCAAACAAAATACTATTTCGTTTAAAATATTTCCTTTACAAAATTACATACAAAAAAGTATTCAAGAACTTGTATCGCCGATGGTGCCTGTGTGGGTAGTTGTAAGTTGTTCCAAACATCTAGAATGTTTCCTGAGGCGTTTCGTAAGAGTTCCCAACAAACTTTGACTCGCCACTGAAAATATTTACAATGGCAGGAATATTGTATGTATACTGCTATTTAACTAGTTTCAAGAGTCTTCATGAAACTCTTTCAGATATAAAAAGAAGACTTCCTGCCGTTTTATGGGTTGAAAAGAAAATAGTGAGGTTTGAATTTTTATTAGAGGGTGGTTTTTAGGTACCCCATAAGCTAGCTAAACATAAACGCTATGTTTTGTAATCGGAACTTCGTTACAAATACTTACATAGGAGACTCCAAATAATTATGTATAATAGGTAAACTTCACCAATCATTATTTTCGATAAAGCTCTTGGAATTTTAAAGGTATTCGTTTAAATTGAACGCTGAAATCGATACTAATATTATAAATTCGAAAGTAACTCTGTCTGTCTGTCTGTATGTAAGCTTTTCACGCCTAAACCACTGAACGGATTTCGATAAAATTTGGCAAGGAGATAGATGGCATCCCGGGGAAGGACATAGGCTACTTTTTAATGACTTACAACGCGGGCGAAGCCGCGGCGGAAGGTAGTTAAATATATTTCTTCCAGGTTTAAAATCAACATCCTGAAAATGGAACCATGATTTCAGAATGTTGGTGAACCATTGAGAAAATACAGAATTAAAGTGTGAAAATCCACAATTAAAAATCGAAAACAACATCCACTTTCACGTTACAGGTAATATTTTAATTATTAAAATTAAATTATAAAACATTAAAAAGCGTTCGTTCCGGATACACTCGGTTTTATTTCGCAAACATGCAAATAGCTGGGGTAAGTGTTATACGTAACTTTGTTCGAAAAGCTGTTTGACTCTATTGCTTTTGGGTTTATTGAAGTACATTTTAATCGCAAAATGTCAACAAAAGAGAATGGACGTTGTTACGCACGACACCTATGAGTATAATATTTTTTTTTGTAAGCACTCTAGCACTCCTGACGAAAATTAGCGCAGTTATTTTCACTCAAAGAAATTCTAACTATGCAAGCGATAAATTAAAGTCGAAAAAAAAAACTATTCATTATCCGTGTCATTACAAAACGAGTTTTAATTTTGGTGCAAGCACCTTTCAGCCAGTTTTTATACTTAGAACCTAACTCTCACTGAAATAACGTTCTTAATACAAAATTGTCAACTTAGACAATTTTGTTTTTATTTTTATTTTATAACTTTAAAATGGCGGTGCGATTGGTAGTGCTGTTCTGTTAGTTTCATTTTAAAGTCTATCCTTACTATCACAACACCGTGTTTATCGGTTGTGTAGGTTAAACACCTTTTAAACACCACATTTATGTATGGAGTTTGACGTAAGATTGACATTAGACACACGTTGAACAAGTGTCTAAGTTTTTGAACAAGTGTCTAAGTTTTTGACCCTATTCGTATTTAAACTAAGCTTGTCAAACAATGGTGTCAACATGATGGTATGGGACAAGTTATAGTGCACGGTCTGTAGTCAACGATAAACGTGTTTAAACATCATCTGTCACCGTCATCTTTAAACAATCGACAGAAATAGAACGATGTTTTAAAGTGGTTTAGCGTTAAATGTGTTTAGTAATTAGTGGTGCAAGTAGGCCCTAAAGTTCGCAGGATTATCATAGTTTTTTTACAGGAACTGTCTCTGTGAACTTCCTAATGTATAGATAGTTAATTGATTCAGGCGTGGCTTTGTGGAAATCCATTATAAAATACATTAGACGTATATATTTAGAACCTAACCCGAAGTTTGCGACTGTTCAATCGTCATCCTGAGGCAGTCGTCGCGTCAGTGTCGTCGTTGAGAGGTGAAACATGTGTCAGGTGTCACTCTTGAGGAATAGTTAACCGGAATATGTTATTTTCCAAATGTATTTTTTTTAATGATATTTATTTAACTTAAAAATATGTTAATTATTATCTAAACTGTCTTTATTATAACCATTGCTGACAAATCTCATAAATAATTTAAATACCACGACTAACTAACAACTAAATACAAAAACAAAAGAACACTTAGGCGTCGATGTACGTGTCCGCATCGCTGTCATCTGGAAACGTGCCCAGAAGACTGGCAGCATTAAATGAATAAATTTTTGTCAATCGCTGTACAAAAAAGACCTTCCTACAGCATATCGACATAACATAGTAGGTAATGATGAAGTAATGGTGTCGAACCTATAACGTGGACTCGGTCTAACATAATCAGTTTTCAGTAAATTAACTCGATGAAGTGCAGCGTGAGTAATTTCGATACTGTGCCTGACTCTAAATAATTCAGTTTTTGTGTATTGGGTTTTTACATACTGGTATTGTTACGTAGAAATATCGACTGAAAGAAAGAATAACGTTTATTTGCCACGTAACGTTTGTTTGACTGCCGTGGTAGTTTATTGGGCTCAAGTCACAGTTGAGATTCAATGCAGTATTATATACCTCTGCTTGTCCCTCGGGGAAATACAGGCGTGATGCTATGCTAATAATTATCCAAATTCTACACAACATTTTCGTTAATCAGACACCACTTACTTTAAGTTGAAGGAAAATATCAAATTGGTTGTAGCTAGCACGCGTATAAATCAATGCTTATTCTCTTTCTTTTTAAGCTAAGTTTCGTTCTAAGCTAATAAGTATGTAATATTTGCATATCCTCTTTCCACATGTACAAACCAGCTTTTCAAAACATTCACCACTAGACAACAGCCTGCCCATTCATACCTCACCCAATTCATTATACAGCAAACATGTAGAATATTCTATCTTGCAAGACTTTGCGGAGGCTTCAAGCCTTTCACGTGTAGGCAGGATCCTTTCATCACACATAGCAACAAAGACGGAGTAATCCTACCGGTCCTGTTACTGAAAGGCGTGGCGGTGATTGTAAGGCCTCGTTTTAATACACGCGTGCCTGTGAGCCCGTGAAAGAGGTGAAAGGATTTAGGAAAATGTTGTGACTTTTTGGAATTGTATTTTAAGCTATTGCTTATATTTAGAGAGGATACTAATACATTATTGATTTAACACACACAACGTGTATTACATGTTTATAACTTCGAAGGGTTGCTTCTCGAAGTTGTGAAGGAGTTATCTACCTAGGGCAAGTCATCCAGCTCGGTAGACACAACTTTGAGAAAGAAGCCGACGGCAGGACAGGACCCAGTTGGGTTGGGCAGCATTTGGGAAACTTCGTCAAGTCTTCTCGTCGCCTAACCCTCAATTTTTGAAGACTAAGGTCCTCAACCAGTGCGTCCTGCCCGATACGACATACGGTGCCGAAACGTGGACACTGAGCGTCGGGCTGGTTCAGAATTTCAAGTTCGTTCAGCGCGCTAGGGAGCAGGCTATGCTTGGAGTTTCTTTGAAGGATAAAATCAGATATGAAATTATCTAGAAAAGAACCGGAATTACCGCTACCGACATAGCTTGCAGAGTAAGCAAACTGAAGTGCCAGTGGGCTGGCTATGTTTGTCGAAGAACCGTAGTGGGAAAAGTACGTATTATTGAAGCTTACTCAAAAACTACCTTAGCAAAGTTAATATATGGAACCACCGCACAAGCTTCCTCTACCAAATGAAAAATAATTTACAAAATCAGTTCGCAATAATACTTTCAGGAATATAAATAATACGAGAATATGCAAAACAATAACAACAAATAATAACATAACATAAGAACACGGCTGTTTTCCCCGAAGGGAGATGTACCTATAATAGTGTACCCACATTTCATCAATTCTGTTTAAGTCCCATGTGATAGGGGGCGAGCCTATTGCCAATCACCGGCTCTGGGCTGCAAGTCGGCTACTGAGAAATTCTTACAAATAATATAACAAAATAAATTAAGACTATGCTAAGCTATACAACTATTGTTACTACATGACGGTTACAAGGACGACAAAAAATTCACACAGATTCTCATAATCGCCACCTTTATTTCATCCCCACGACTTACAAGCGTGATTTAGCATTAGAAAGATCGGCGTCTGAGTAGCAGACTCACTGGAGTATAGGAGAATGGTAGAAATAAGCAAAAAGGTTACGGCGACTCTCGTAATGGGCAATATCAACGTCTAGAGAACCTGCGTTTGTCACGGACAGGCCGCGATGTAGGTTAGATGCAGAAGGGTAACTGTACAATAATAAATACCAAAACAGAATTACACGTACTTAGTTCCTCTCTAAAAGATATATTATGATTAAAAGATCAGTGATACCAGTGATGGAAAAGGAAAAAATGAAATTCGAAATCCACGTGGATAAATTATAATATTATATTTACGTCGGAAATACGTTACTCAGATGACAAATCGGGACGCAAGCGACGCCTACGGCGTTCGACAGAGCGGCTAAACAGAGTTTATAAACTGTCGCGCGTTCAAAGTTGGGTCATGTGCCTACAATGCAGTGTGAATTGCTATAATAATTTAAAATAATAAATAATATATATAATTTATTCTGAATTGCAAACGGTTTTTCTATTGTGCAATTACAAACACTACCTGTAGTTAAAATATGCCTAATAATAACGAAAGACACATTTACCTTTTCCGTCATTTATATTAATTAACTATGAATTGGGCAAAGTATTTTTGGAAATAAGTTCCTTTAATTTAGAGTCCGTTGATGCTGCGCGTTGCTACGACGTAGCGGTCATGTGCTACGCTTGCTACGCATTCGTGTTATCACAAGACGACTTTGATCTCACTCGATTGGTTTCGTTATTTGCTCCACAAATTGCATGACAGTCAAAAATATTATGACCTTTAATGAACGATGTAAGTATGTGAACCACACTGCAAGTTTTTCTTACTTATTTATATTATAAGAAAATCACTAAATTAAAATATCAATTTCGGCCAGCAAGTTATTTTCCTGAAACTATTCTTCTGTTTTCGTTTTCTCCATAACAAAGGACTCAAAATACTAGGAGCAGAATTTATAGGAACCGTCTCACAGGCAGTTGCGCAACGTTTGACTGAGAAAAGTTTGGATCATCAAGTTTTCTTTTAGCTCGACGGTTTTCAAATGAGTTTATGTGTTTCAGGTTCACAGTAAAGATTATTTCTTTGTATTAGAACTATTTGTACATAATTCTCGTATTCTATTACTTATTATGTAGCAAATAATTTAACAACTTGGCTAATTTTAAGTGACTTTTCTCACATTTTTATGCGGTCACCTATAAGCTTTTCTAAAATAGTTGACAGATAAAAAAAACAATGTCTGGGATTTGGACTTTTTAGGAAAAGATTTGATTTTATAATACATTTTTTTAACTACTTTTTCTGGTTTCATTGTACTATCATTCTATGGATTTCGAAGTCAGTTTTTTTTTTTTTTTTTTTAATTAAGTATACCACGATGAGTCTTTGATAAACCACAAAAGAAAATTAATTTGCAGCTAATTTGGTTTACATTACGTTTACTCAAAGACTTCTGAAGCCATTGAAAAAAATCCATTGTCCTCTCACCATTTATTAGCTAATAAGTGAAGTATTATAGAAAAAAGCTATTATAGAAAATTACATCACAGGAGAGTGGCTCCATGATAAATAATAGTAGATTGCTGTATCGTGCGCAAAGTGAGTTACTGATGCATGAGGGTTATGTTGGTGCCCGACCTTATGCGAGGGCACTAAATTAACACGAGTGCATTAATTACTCACTTTAGCAAGGTGCGTAATCTACTTTTCTTTCAACTACCAATATACTCAACTCAAGTCAGGTCACTTTAAACGGTATTTATCCATTTGTTTTAACTAGTCAGGTCAAGTCAGGTAGAGTCAGGTCAAATCAGGTCTAGTCAGGTCAAGTCAGGACAAGTCAGGTCATTTTAAACGGTATTTATCCATTTGTATTAACCAGCCAGGTCAAGTCAGGTCGAGTCAGGTCAAGTCAGGTCTAGTCAGGTCAAGTCAGGTCAACTCAAGTCAACTCAAGTCAACTCAACTCAGACAGAGCCGGAGAGACGAGCCTTAGTAACAGGGTCCCGTTTTACCCTTTTGGTATGGAACCCTAAAAACAGTGCAGTAAAGTTGTATGAAATTTCATACAACTTTACTGCACTGTTTTGGTTATAAGCAAAAAATTCGTCCTTTGGTTCGGTTTGTTCGGTTCTGTAGTGTCGGTTTTGTAGTGATTAATGATAACATTACTATGTAATTGAAAGAAAATTAAATTATGTATTTTTCATTCACTCTGTAATTTCCCTGTTTCACTCATTATTTGTTCATTGTTCAGATACTATAAAAAATAATATTTAACAACAACTAGTTCTTACTAACTCTCAAAAGGCTGGCAGCATTTCTTGCTCAATATTGCATGACAATGCTTTTTTAACTTATGACAGGGAAACCGGAAAAGTGTCAACTAATTTGCTTAGAGATGTCCTGAAAGAAATAAAGACTTTCGATTTACAGATAAATAAATACTTTCATTGATTTTTACATAAATTTTGTATATTAATTAAGAGCTATACTTACTATACAATCAACTACAGGGTGTAACAAGAACCTTCACAAAGCCTTCATCTACGCATTCCGTACTTCAATCTAAGTAATTTTATAAAAGAATAGTTACTTTGAAATACGCTGTTTACTGTAGTGCGCAACGAAACGCACGCAAAACATTAAAATTTATTCATGCTTATGAGGTTATATACGATACAAGGATCGTGGGACTACCTATTTAAAAATTAAGTTATAACATTTCAAACTTGCTTTCTTAAAAACAAACATTAAAAAAAAAATTAAGTAATAAAAAAATTAAAGTAATAAAAACTAAAACCCAACTACGGCTAAAAAGGTATAAACAAGTTATAGTCATTTTTAATTAAATATTATCGTAAATTTTGAGTAGGATATTGGTCTGAAGTTAAGGTAAAAAGAAAGGGTCACTTTAGCAGAATACGAAAATATTATGAATCATCGTAAAATGTCACAAACTGACAATTCATAATTGATCTGCGTGTAATTCATATTACGAAATAATTCATCTGTTTGACAGTTTTCTATGGAGATTCGTAAAATGGTCCACGAATTATGAATTGTTTTTACACAAAATCTTCTTCCTCAAGTTTCATTGCACATTTCTTACATACCCTTAAAAAAATCCTTAAATCACTCTCCGTCTCTCATGTGTTTACCTCATCATGTCCCATCCCTATCATCCTTAACATATTAGGGATCGTTCGCTACAGACGCAACACAACTCTGGATTTTTCCGCACCGTCTTGTGTTTGTGCAACTTAAACTGATTTACAAATAAATTGAAACATTACGACTTGTAAATTTCGCTTCACTCTATATATGTAAGTTGGAAAAGCAATTTATTTTTGAAACAGTTTGAAGAAGAATGAGAAGTGACAGTATTAAAATGTTGATTTTTGAGATTAGATCGAGAGGTATTTAGTTCAAAATGTTTCCTACATTTACTTATTGATACTTTGTCATGGAGGGGTTCAGAACTACACCAGGACCCTGTTTATCAAAAGTTACAAGTCTACACGTTCACAAGTTACCTTTTTTTTTTTTGGTTGGAAATCATCAAATGACTTCTCCCGCTCTGGGCGGAGCGGAAGGGCGTGTCAGACTCTTACTGACTAAAACCCACCCGTGTTCCTTCACTTGCCTGTTGCCAGGGTCACGGTATCCCTTTCGGACTATTCCGCAACGTTAACGACAGCTGGGATTCAGGAAATGAACTGCTTTTAGAGGAATTGCTAATGTGGCCGGTTTAGGCCCCAAGGTATGTGACAGTCTGTTGTTTATTAATAGTTATTTATGCAACTGTTATATCATCATCATCATCAGCCTATAGCAGTCCACTGCTGGACATAGGCCTCTCCAATTGCACGCCATTCAGCTCGATTCTCGGCAGCTCTCATCCAGTTGCTACCAGCCACCCTGCGAAGATCGTCGCTCCACCTAGCCTGAGGGCGTCCTACCTTACGTTTTCCGATTCGCGGTCTCCACTCAAGAACACGTCTACCCCAGCGGTCATCGGTTCTACGGCTAATATGCACAATGTTCAACTGTTATATAATAAGGGGTATAAAAACACGAATGTGGGTTCACATGAGTGTTTAAATACCTAATTATTTACAGTTGCATACAAGACTTTATCTACACCCATGATATGAATCCTCTATAAAAGGTGTGCAATAATAATATCGAACAAAAAAATGGAGGGATACGACGCACGTGAATTAGAATTTTTAGATTTCGATTATCCTTTGTTTAAAAAAAAAATACGGTGCTTTGTTTGGGAAACGCGCATGCATGACATAGTTATTTTTTTTAAATGAGTTGCATTATGAAATTCAGTACAACATTGTAACACCCGTTTGGATAATATTATGGTTACTATGACACTGGTTGTTTTAATGTTGGCAATAACCTAACTGTTTCAGGAACTTTTATAGAGGATTTATAGCATGGGTGTAGGTAGATAAAACACTATTGGCTGCGCCACAATTTTGAAGGATATTGCTTATCCATTGCTTCATATGTTCGAAAAATTTGTCTCTCCACAACGTAAATAACGCAATGAATCAAATCAAATCAAATCAAATCAAATGTTTATTTGTAGAGCATAGGTAATATACAAGGTGTACATAATAAAATATAAGTTCGCCATGTCTAGCCGATAGCGGCATACAAATATTAATTATTTATAATGTCCTTACAACTAAATTAAAAAATAAGTATCACAATATTAAATGATTTACATGAAAGAATGTTGAACTGCCAAAATGAAACAGATTGTAATTTATCGTGTATTACGCAATAAGATGCTCGTCCGGACACTAAATGTCATATAGTTAACTTTATCTATTCTTTAATATCTACTTTCAGTTCCGCTGTCGGATTTTAGTTTATAACTCTGGTATCCCTTTGCTGGAAAAGTTTGGAGCAAATCCGTTTAAATCCTAGCCAAATAAATATTTTTAAACCGACTTTAAAACAGAAAAAGGTTATGTAATCAACGCGATTTTCATAATCACTCGTTAAAAAATTTGTTGAGGCAGAGGAAACTTATCAGCCATTGACAGGGTCATAGTAAACACCTTATCTCACCATTAAGGGAGCTGGCAGTACGATGGTGTTTTTATGACCCCCGTAAAACATTCAACGGTATTAGTCGGTCGAATATCAGGTAATATGACTTTTACTGTCCCATGAAAGTAGGTTTACGTCCAAAATAATACAGTTTGGCTGTTAAAAGTGTTGAAATGGGTATGAGATGATTGGTTTTGTAAACTTCTGCACATTTGTAGAAGTTTCTGGTTATCCGTCCAGGGGAAATAATATATCGTATAAGTTGATTTATAGGTTAGATGAATGGTTTTATCTCAAGCGTGCTGTAACATATTTCTTACAATAAATCTTATGATTAACATATTTTGATTCTTTCAGTAAATCTTTCTTTAAAGTAAATACGTAAATAAATAAATAAAGTGGTTATCCACTTTAT
This sequence comes from Lithophane socia, assembly GCA_947522985.1. Lineage (NCBI taxonomy): Eukaryota > Metazoa > Arthropoda > Insecta > Lepidoptera > Noctuidae > Lithophane > Lithophane socia. Next base: position 18,863,670 of record OX383252.1, read on the forward strand.
TTACTTTGATTAAAATGATTAAAACCAATTAAAAACACAGTTTACCTACAGTTCTTATGTCACGTGTTAGTTCCTCATGTTAGAGGCCAGTAGTGGGGATTCACCGGCTCTGGCGCAGTGATGGTGGGGGTGTTTCACGGTCGTCTCACCGGCTCTGGAACGAAACTAAAAAAAAAAAAAAAAAAAAAAAAAAAAGGTTTTGGGGTGCGCTGATTCCAAATCTGTGGTCCTTTTTTACGTAGCATGCTCCGTTGCAAAGATGCATAAATCAATTACAGATCTATTGTATTCTTATCTCCTATCTCATATCTCCGCTGTATTGTTCTGCATTCTTTAATGAGGTACCCTCATTAGTCATTGTTGTCACCTCACCGTCCGCAGCTCATTACTAATTACTACCCGAAGTAACGTTCGCATGATATCATTTTCTATTGTTCTATAGTTACGACTACAACCTCATCTAATCCAAATAATTCACCAACAATTTAGGGAATCTGGCGCTCGGCGGCCGCTGCCGCGGCACGCTCGCTGCGCTGCGGATCATGGTCTATGTTCTAACCTAACCTAACCCAATTCTGAATAATACAGTAACTATAATGTGCATTATAGACAATGTTCATGACTAATAACAATAAAACTATATATTTCTGTATTCATTACTTTTATTACATTATTTCCTAAAATATCTATAAAACATTTCATCTATTAAAATATCACTATATAAGGTATTCGCTGTAAATAATTTTACAAAACTTAACATGTTACATCCATTAAATTTATGTAATAAATACATTAAACAGTACTCGCCACAAACTGATGTATAATCGTTTTGGATTCTATCCGTATTACAGTCCCATCTTTTAATATTCCGTTTTAAAAATATTTGGTAAAATCCTTTAGGTGCTCGTCCATATGAATCGAAATATTGGCCAACACCATTCTCATCAATATGTATGGCCACCCAATGAGACCCTGGCTTATCATCGGTATCCAAATTGCTTATCATATACGTTGGTACCTGAGTATATACTGGTAATCTGTTTGCAGCATATACATTACTTTCTAGACTTGGATGAATTTGTTTTAAATGTTTCTGTATTTCTGTTGTATTCATGTTATGTCATTGATATAAACCAATTACAGTACCAATCTATCCAGTGGATCATAAAGGAATGTCCTTATGTCTCAACAACATTACAAAATAATGAAACAAAAGATGGTGTCTTATCTTTTGCAAGTACATACCGGTGGTATCGGCCGAAACGTAGATCTCGTAGAGACACAATGGAATTTTAATTGTTTGTGTAACTACGGCATACCACTGATTATACTTTGTATAAATAGACCGCTACAATCGCTAAAACCATACAGTTGAGTCGGTGGAAGACGACAGTTTGGATTACTTACAGTGCAACAGTCAATTGTAACTCTCAACATACAGCAATAGCAATGGAGGTAAGCGATTCATTTACTTTTATATTTCTAACTAAATGTGTAAATAACTGTTCACCTGATGTGTACTATACTTACGAGTCTAAAATGATCGTTGTGTTGTTACAGAATTCATTCAACATTGGTGATGATAATACTTACAAACATTATTACTATCCACTCTCCCCTCGCGATGAAGAAGACAGTGGAGAAATGGTGATTAAAACGAATAGTGATATAATGAAAAGGAAGTCTTCAGTGAGCAATTTAGAAGATTTTTTCGAAGTACAACCGAAAATCAAAAAGAAAAAAACACTATCATCAACCGTGGCTCGAGCTGTAGCCGGAGGAGGAGTGTCTTATATATCGACTAATACAGATGACGGAAACCAGTCAACGCATCTAATCAAAGTCGAAGTTTACGACATGAAAAAACTGGTGAAAATTCCAACAACGGAGCATTGGAAACATGCCAATTTACGAATAAAGTATTATGTCAAAGAAAACGACAGCAAAATATTCGACAACACCAACAAAGTAATATATAGCATTACGAAAGAAATTGCCGAGAGTGATAACGTGAAAAAGTATTTTTTTAATAATGACAAATAGGATAAAAATTCACCTAATTAGCTTAGTGGAAAACTATTGTGCTTATTGGTAACTTAATGAACTAATGAGTGATCTTAATAAAAGATTTCTGTTTAGTCCAGGTAATCATATAATTTGTAATTAGTGGGGCTATTGTCCGTATAATTAGCTTAATATATTTGTCTGTATAGTATAAATACCAAATGTAAATATTAACATAAAGCATTGTTAGTAATCTTTAGTGGGGCTATTGTCCGTATAATTAGCTTAATATATTTGTCTGTATAGTATAAATACCAAATGTAAATATTAACATAAAGCATTGTTAGTAATCCTAACTAAGTTTTTCCATGGACCCAATTGTATCGGTTAATGAAAACTTGTACTCTTTTGTATATAATAAATAAGTCAATAAAATTAATGGTACCTACATATGTTTTTCATTTATTTAATATATTATATACATGCAAGGTAAATCAGACGGTAAATAAAAAAGGTAGTATTTTTTACATAATATTTATTTTAAAACATTTTATTGATACAATTTTCTCCTTATATCTAGATACACTTTTTTTCTTAATCTAACTACTATAGTCAACAGTAACATTTCTGTTTTTATCTATTTCAATAATATTATCAAACTCTGCGTATACAATACAGTTAATAGTTTGTGTCAGTGAAGACTCAAAACGAACTTCTAATCTTACACTTCCATGTTTTATAAGGTTCCAATGACCCGATGAATTAGCTGATAAATCAGGGGTTAAATCAAACGCTAACAAACAATAGCCTTCAGCATATTGCTCACGAGAGATTGCATTACCTTCATTAAGAAAATGTATACCAGTTCCTGAGAATAGGGTATGGTAGGCTGATGTAAAAATGTTAGTATTAAAAGATGGTTGTAAAGCTTTTGAAGGTATTTGTTGTCCATCAATGTACAAGCTAAAAGTATTGATGCCATAATTTTCAAAGTTGAATGGATTTTTAACAAGGCTACCATTAAATGCAGCGTTACTTACAAATCCAACAATACATCTTTTAGGTACTTGACCAAGGAAAATATTATCAAGAGTTTTTCCCTGAATACCAGATGGTATTGTCAAAACTTTGACTTCGGCTCGAGTAATAGGATATTTAGCCGTCGTTGAAGCTAAAACTTTTTGATGTGCAAGTAAAACTGTAGGATTAATTCGTGCCCTACGAATAATAAGAGTAGCATCAGTGATGCATACTTTAAATTTTGCATCAGTTAATGAAGCCATTAAATTAAAACTCTCTCTCGAGCGAACCAACTTTACACTCATTTCAACACCGTTAATCAAAAATTTTTCTTGATTAAATAAATCACCATGAACATGTCCAATCATTTCTATTTCTTTGCTTTCAATTGCAAGTTCTTGTCTTTTAATGAATCCATTATTTTTATCATCCGTGGAATTCATTTTACCTGCTGTATCTTCATACCAGAGACCACAAGTTAGATGAGACTGTTTAGCTGCAGGAGCATAGTTTAAAAGGGTTTCTATGTAAGCTCGGTAGGCATACGTATTGTTCGGTGGAGACACAAGTTTTTGATTTAAATAAACATCAAGTTGACTGAAGAGTGAATGCAACCAATTATTTACTGGTGCTACAACTGAAGATGATATCAAGTTTGTTGAATCTTGATTTAATATCTTCGCTTTTATGTGAAGTAAAGTGTGAGACAAATCTATATAGTCATCTCCTGTACCCGGAATTTGGAACTCAATAGGTCCATCATCAGCAAGTGATGAAATTGGTTTATAATGAATCCACAATCCATTTTCAATACTTGTTTGTGTCGATGGTAAAGCAAATAAATCTAATTCTGACTTAACGCACTCACAAGAATGTTGGTGAAGAAACGACATGATTAATTTGAAAATATATCTTTGATGGTATTTGGTTTTGCCCTGGATTTTTTAATAGCTTTCACTTTAGCAGTTGATGGTGGAATGAATGAAGACAAACGTTTTCTTTTGGTTATATACCCTGATCCAGACATGTTGAATCTATAAATTTTATCATCGGCTTTTCTTTTTAAATTTGAACCAACTTCCTTAAGGCGGGCTTTTATTGAGTCTTCCATGGGACGTGCTTGTACCATATCCGTTAAAAGCCCCACCCCAGCGTTCAATGCTTCTTTACCAATAACCCGAGCACCACTTGAAAGTAAAGGTAAAACTGATCTAAACAAACCACCTAAGAAGCTCCCGATTCCATGACCACGCTGGTATGCTGAACCTTTATAAATTACTCCAACACCTGACCCAGCTTGATGAGAATAATAATTTTCATAAGGGCATTTAGTATGATCACGTTGAGAATACATTATAATTTTCTAAAATGAAGTTTAATACACACAGTTCCAAATTGGAATGGTATTGATTGACCTGTGCTTGATCTTATATCTATTTCTAATGTATCAAATTCCCTTCGCATAACAGGCAAGTAGTGAGGTGGTGAGAAAACATGCATTTTATTTGCACCATAAATGTATTTTGCTGGGTCCAGAGATATAATTCTCAACAAAGGAGTTATAACATCGCCGACAATCTGGGGTTCAATTATATCACAGTATACAAATAATTGTGATGGCAACCCCAAGTGTAAATTAGCAGGGCACTTTCCAAGATTTCTTTCAACAAAATTTTTACTTGGCTCAAATCCTAGTTGCAAACACAATTTGGGGGATAACGTTAATGATATTATTGATTTATCCATAATGGCAACAGATACAAATTTCGATATCTCATCATAACGAAATTTTATTTTCTCTTTAATATTATTTAAAGCTGTTAATATATGATCAATGTTATCATAATTCGTGGCTGGAATATGTTTTTTATAGAATACCGTCGATAGTTTTTCTTCATTAGGCATTAACATCCTTTTCGTGATGTAAACAACATTTTCATGATCTTGAACGGTAAATATGGTGCATGGAAACTGAAACTCAACAATTCCAACGGACCATTCACCTTCCAGTTTTACAGACTTCGGTAATTTCGTTGAAAAACTTGTGGTCTTGTTATCAGGGAAGTATTCTATTGAACTATTACTAAGCAGGGTTAAATAAAAACTTTCTTTATTCATATTTCTTTTAAATTGCTAGCTAAAATCCAACTATTAAATTTATCTGGATAACCTTTCCACTTCACTAACAATTCTTTTCTGTTACCTGAGTATCGAGAACGAATTATTTTATCTATTTTATGATTTGAAGTGGGGTTATAAGACACCCTTTGTAATTCTCTTTCATAAAAAGTTCCAACTATTATTTCGTTCTGTAAGTCTGTTAACGTGTATACAACACGTGGAGTTCTATCGATTATTGAAGAGACAATAAATATTTCATCACTCCAGTTTGATTCGTAACCTTTTTGGAAAATATGTTTATATTTTGTTATTCGAACATAATCACCAACATTAAATTTTGGATTTGGAATATCTAATGAAAGTTTATTTACCCCTCTATCGTAGAGATTATTCCATACTGTCATAATATTGTTAGAGTTTACATCGCATGGACACATCTTAATACTCGAATGAATACTGTGATTATAAGAATGGATTAAATCTTGTAAAACATCTATATATCGATGTGTATTTTTATATGTAAAATAACGCCACATTTTCATTTTTAATGTTCTTTGAAATCGTTCTACTATGCTGGCCTTGATATCAGGATTATTCGTGGTATAGTAATTAATCTGTTTAGATTTGAAGTATCGTTGTACATCTTTTGAAACAAATTCAGTACCTTTGTCAGATTGAATGTGTGTAGGAGTTGTATTAGCTTCAATAAATATACTTTCAAAACATTCTTTAGTTGTTTCGGAGTTTATCTTTATCATTGGTCTAGCAAAAGCATATTTACTAAAGACATCAATAACACACAAGATATAGTTAAAACCATTATTATATTGAGAGTAAGTTCTCATATCACTTAAATCAGCTTGCCATAGTTCATTGATATTTGATAAAATATATCTATTTCGTGGGAATTTCCTGTGAACAGGTTTGTGTAATGTGTATGTTTCTTGTGATTGTAACCATTTCTTAACGTGTTCTTTATTCATTTTACCCTTCATCGCTCTTGTTAGTTTATCTATACTACTAAAACCAGCAGGATTTAATGGATCATAATAAATTCTATTAATTTCTCCTAGTACGGACTCCATTTTTCCCAATCAATCTTCTTTCTTATTTTTTTTATAAGCTTCTGATCTCCAGTACTTGGAGTTAAAAGATCCTCACCACTAACTGCCGGTACTAAGCTTCCCCCCTCCTCCCGAAGGTCCTTTCCTCGAAGTTGGTCGATATACTCACTTCTTTTTGGATTCCCAATGTAAGTTAGTGGTACTTTAATATCTTTTAATACTTTAGCAAATTTTTCCCATCCTATTGGATCCCTTCTTTTTAAGGGTCTCAGTGAGTCATTTACTAAGTCAACAATATTACTTCCAGGAATTTTTTCATTATCAATTACTACTGTGCCTTCATCATCCCAGTGTATTTTATTTTTACTGGATCCAACTAAATTTAATAACAACTCACCTTTTTTAGTATAGGTTTTTGGTATTAAACTTAAAATTTGAGATGGTGAATAGAGTGGATTAGTTTGAATAAAGTTGTCTTCTTGTTTATCTGCTTTATTCAGAGCTTCAGTAGCAACTGTATTTTTGATGTCTATGTCTTTATTTTTATAACAAATCTTATATTCATCTTTATCTTCGATAGAAGTATCAGTATAAATTGGTAGTTTGTAAGGTAGCCGTTCCTCCTCAGTAAAGTGAAGATATCTTTGTAAGGTTTGTAAATACAGCATCCATTTTTTTCGATCTTCTTCCTTGCTATTCAAAATTCTTTGCATTTCCGAGTCTAATCGAGATAAATTACTGTTTACGGAATTTTCTTGTTTAAATTTTTCTATTAATCCAGGATCAATGAGCAACATTTTCTTTGCGTTTTCCATGTTAATTTCCTATAATAGAACTAACTAATCCACTCAGAATTGAACCTAATATTATTGGTAAGAAAGCTCCTCCTTTTTGTATGATAATATTTTTTCTCAGTTTAGTCTTACACTTACGCACCAATTTTCGGAGTATGTTTTTATATTTATTTAATTTTTTCTTATCTTGTTCTTTGAGAGGTACTTTTCCTTGTAGAACGTTATGAATACATTCACAAATAAAATTTATTTCCTCTTCATTGCACGATTTGAGTAACGCTTTTTGATATTTTGGTTTAAGTGTATGCAAGGCTTCTAACAAGTTCTTATGCGTTGTTAGTCTACGCTGCATTATGTACAAATGATTTCAACTGTTTGATTCTTTGAGTATTTAAACGTTTTTGCGGGGACATAAACTGTACAATAACCGTTAAATGGAAATATTTTGGTTTTGATACGACACAAGTCATTAGTATCCTGTTTTAAATCAATCATTAAATATCCATGGGCTTCTGTAGTGGCGTCTTTGTATGCATCTTCAATAAATTTTGTATTTTCTGGAGATACTTGTCGAGCTAAATATCGTATTTGTGTCTTATCACGAGGATTTTTAAAATAAATAATGTAACTTGAATTCAAAGATATGTCTCTTTGACCTTTGCCTTGGTGAAATAAATTTTGAGTAATATAGAATACACTTAGATTTCTATGATGACTACCTTTAGTAAATATATCAACAATTCTACCATCGGATTCTCTCATTAGATCATCAATAATAACAAGATGTGGTTTTTCTCCATCAAACATATTAATGTTAGGAATTCCTTGGTGGTAGTTGACGTTTTGTAAATTATATAAAGGTTGCATTTCATCAAAGCACCATGTGATTTGGGTGAAATTACAATTACTGATTTCCTTGGAATACTTAATAAAATTTGTTACAAAAATTGATTTTCCACATCCACTCGGTCCAGCCACAATTGCAGTAAATGGATGAATAAATTGAAACATTTTACACATGCACAGTTTGGGAGGAAGAAATAAAAGTAATGGATTTAGTGTAAAAATATTATATTTATGAGGAATTAAAAAAAGAGACAACAATATAAAATACTCGGTAACTTACTCTTATTACTTTATATTTACAAATTATGCTAAGTACATATATTTTAATTATGTAAAGTACATTATTTTAATTTATGAATCTTACAAAAACTAACAAAATAAATACTATGCATTCAAATGGATACAGTAGTTAACAATAATACATAAAAACTAGCATACAACTGTAAAATAAATTATTTGGTACATCAAAAAGAAGTCTTAAAGATTATTGTATACTTATAGCTAATACCTATAACTAGTTATCGTAATTTATAATGACCCCAAGCCAATGTATCAATATTATTATTCATAATACATCTTTTGGTATCATTATAATATGACAAACAAACTTTATTTATTTTTTGAGTAAAAATTGTGTGTTTTATTGATTTAAACCGAAGCATTTTACAATACTGAACATTTTTATTGATGAGACATGATTTATAATTTTCGATCTTCATTTTTTTGGTGACACTTTTGTTAACACCTTTTGCCTTAGCTATAAATTTGTCTTCTACTTCAAGGGCATACATTTTTGATCGTAACCCTACGAATTCCTTTAATATTTTACCATTATTTTCATCTTTAAAAAAACCTAACTTTTTTTTATTAATATTTGGGTAACCGAAAATATTATTTATTGGATAATCCGATGTATCAAAATATTGAAGTAGATCTGGTTTTATATCCTCATAAAAATTATCTGTAAAAATTTGGTATAGCAAACTATCAGTATCAGTATACATCAACTTCATTTTATTATTAAATTTTTTAATCATATAGTTATAATGAAATTCGTACATAAGGGTTTTAGACATATCTAAAATACAAAATCCCAAATTAATTGGCTTATCATACATTAATTTTGTTTTTCGTAATTGAATCGCCACTAACTGTTCTGAAAATATTGATAAGCTATGGAATTCTGGTTTTGCTATCAAATCCTGGGCACCTAAAACTTTACCATGATTATCCCAGTGGGTTAGTAGTTTTACATTTACTCTTTTCTCAATATTTTCCATTGTCTTACCGAAGACAGAATTGTTCATTAATTTATAAAAGTCTTTTTCGAAGTCTGATGTAGCTAACGTCCTCAAATTAGTATTTAAGTCTATGTATTTTTTTAACCACGTACTCTGTTTAAATTTTAATATTCTATGAACTTTAATTAATTTCATCCCCATTTCGATACATTGTTTTAGATTTCGGTAGTGAATGATATATTTAGTTTTATTATTTAAATTGGGAACTAATTTAGTTTCTTTAGTATTACCTACACAGATATTTTCAGGACATAACGGAAAGTCGGAATGTAAGTTATGAAGTTCCTCTGGATACTCCAAATCAACTTCCAAAACATAACCGAAATCAGATGTATCCGACACATTAAAATTGGTATTGGAATTGACCCATTCGAAACTACCAACAGGAAGGGATTGGGACATTGCCCAACCATATAAATTATTAGCATCAAAGTATGTGAGATATGAATTAGGTTTTTCACTATCATAATCCGCCATGAATTTATTATTAGCCCTAGCATAACGCTTGCTGCACTGAGATACACCCCCTCTAATACCAGCCCTAAAAAAAGCAATTTTATCGTAGTCTGTTAATAATTCTAATTCTATTTTTGTAAATTTCAACATTGCATCCCAACTTAAACCTGGTGCTGTATAGTAATGAGCAGGATCTAAACCATAAGTTTTAATACAAAGTTTTCTAAAGTTTTCAAATACATCAGTCAAAAGTAAAACATCAGTTTTTAAATACAAGCCTGAATAATCGGACATACTACGACACTGAAAATGTTGCCAAACATCTTTTGCATGATCATAATCATCATTTGAAATACTGCAATCTGTAAGTGAACTATAAAATTGGTATTGATTAGGAAGTGATGTATGTTTCAAACAATCATAATCTATCATAAATTCATAAGGATAAATACCTTTTCGTCTTAAACGTATAAAGTCTTCATTATTAGGATAGTTTCTTTTTAATTCTGTAAACTGTTCATCATTTAGAATTTTAGCTAATTGATCTAAACTACATGACAAAAATTTTAGGGAATCTACGAATCTTAAACTTATTTGTTGATTATTAATTGTAACCTTTTTTGAAAATGAGATGTATCTTTCTTTATTTTGAGGAATAACTTCAACTTCACCATCATCAAAATTTAATGCGTGAACAATAAAATGAGCATCATAGTGACTGAGGTTATGTAAAAATATTGGAACATGACGAGGGGCTCTGAACTTAGAACTACACAATTGATGTGCAACACCCCTAAAACCACCAGTGTGCCAATCGAAATCGTAAAAAGGATCCTCATTTAAATCTGTTTCACAAATATGACATATGTTTGAATTAGAAATTTTAATTTTATCTTCATTCGATAATGGAACGGGGCATTTTTGGAAACTATTTTTTTTAACTATTGTTTTAATATCTTCACAAAGACGTTCCATAAACACTTGTGCACAGTTTGGTCCACTATACGTTTCATATTTTGATAATCTGTTATCATATGAACATTTAATATAATAACCAAAACTATACACTTCATGTTTTTGAATATTATGTGTACTAGGTCTAGATGGATCGTTACTACATGATTCTATCGGGTTTAAAAATGCCTCAAAATCTGCATAAACTACAAAAGGAATTTCTAATTGTTTCTGAAATTTATCAAATTTTAATTTATTATTTGATGTTGCTTTACCAAACCAATCCTTCTTAGAATCCCCACCGTTTGGAAATTCTGTACAAATGTGGGCGCAATCATACTGTTGATGATTATTAAGTCTTTCCTGTGATGGAAAATGAAGTAAACATGAATCACATATATAAACCGCATGCTGTTGTCTTGAAATTTGTGAACTAACTAATCGTGATAAGTTTTTTATATAACAATAGTGGTGGTTAGTGCCATTTGATATGTATAACAAGTTGATATGACTAGACGTACGACATTTTGTTAAATATAAAGGACCTACAATGCTATGACACTTTTTCTCTTTATTGAACTCTAACCCAAAAACATTTATACTAATATTATTTAATTTCTCTACTTTACCTATATCTACAATTTTAACTGGAAAAGAAATACCAGTGAATTTAAGTTTATTTCCATGAATAGCGTAAGATGTAACCCGATCCACACTGTGATTTACAGGATATAAACCAGATAGCAATGCCCATTTAAAACATAAATAATCCGTATTTTTAACATTGATTACTGCTTTTTTTGTTTTTATATCATGAGGAAAATCGATATATGAGCTACCACGTAGGGGGTTGAATTTATTAACATTCATATCTATGTATTTAATTTCTTTAAGACTCCAACCGCTATCTTTTTTTTCAAATATACTAATTTTACTAGCTATAGTATCTATTAAAGATGAATAAAAAATATTTAAGTCATCACCCAGATTAATTATGTAATTAAACGTTTGAAAATCAAATATATTTTTAATATCTTTAGTTTGCTGTACAAAATCAGCATGCAATACGAAGTTTACTTTAAAAATGGTATGTTGTTGAATACATTCGTTTATCAATAATATAATATCAGTTTTTAATTTACTTAAAAACAATTCCGGTGTTTCAAAATTTAAATCTTCCGTTTGAGTTATTTTACTATTAATTCTATATGTTAAAATTCTGTTACCAAAAGCGGATTCAACAACTGTAACATTTGTTAATGAATTATGTGATTTTAAAAGATTATTTTTATGAACATTACTATTTAAGTGATTTGTAAGATACCTTTTATTAATAAATACGTGACATGTGTTACATTTCACCTTATTGTTATCCACATTGTTTGTTCCAGCTGTTGATGTAGACGCTCCTTCATCCAATATTGTTTTCTTGGAACTTATACTTTCATCAGTATCGATACTTCGTTTCATACCTCGTCCAACATGTTGTGGTTGACTGTTAAAAAACAGAAAAAAACAGAAGTTATTAGATAAATCTTAAAAAACATCACAAAAATTAATATTTCTTGTTAAGTTTTATACTGCTTATACTTACATCAACTTAGATTCAATTATTGCACATTGCTCGTATAACTCATCATCATATGATGAATCAAATAATTTCAAATTTTCAGTTTGTTCACAAGCTTCAAACAATTCTTGATCCATGTCATCGTTTAAAATTTCGACTCTCTCATGGAGCGAGGAGTTGAAAGAAAAAGTACTGACACAAATTTCACTAGCATTTTCCATTTTAAAAGCAAAGAAGAAATCGATCGCTTAGTAAGTAACAACTAAGGGCTGGTAGACCAACTGATGCTTAAGCAACATTTACATTTGGTATTTATACTATTGAAAAGGTTGTGCTATACAGACAAATATATTAAGCTAATTATACGGACAATAGCCCCACTAATTACAAATTATATGATTACCTGGACTAAACAGAAATCTTTTATTAAGATCACTCATTAGTTCATTAAGTTACCAATAAGCACAATAGTTTTCCACTAAGCTAATTAGGTGAATTTTTATCCTATTTGTCATTATTAAAAAAATACTTTTTCACGTTATCACTCTCGGCAATTTCTTTCGTAATGCTATATATTACTTTGTTGGTGTTGTCGAATATTTTGCTGTCGTTTTCTTTGACATAATACTTTATTCGTAAATTGGCATGTTTCCAATGCTCCGTTGTTGGAATTTTCACCAGTTTTTTCATGTCGTAAACTTCGACTTTGATTAGATGCGTTGACTGGTTTCCGTCATCTGTATTAGTCGATATATAAGACACTCCTCCTCCGGCTACAGCTCGAGCCACGGTTGATGATAGTGTTTTTTTCTTTTTGATTTTCGGTTGTACTTCGAAAAAATCTTCTAAATTGCTCACTGAAGACTTCCTTTTCATTATATCACTATTCGTTTTAATCACCATTTCTCCACTGTCTTCTTCATCGCGAGGGGAGAGTGGATAGTAATAATGTTTGTAAGTATTATCATCACCAATGTTGAATGAATTCTGTAACAACACAACGATCATTTTAGACTCGTAAGTATAGTACACATCAGGTGAACAGTTATTTACACATTTAGTTAGAAATATAAAAGTAAATGAATCGCTTACCTCCATTGCTATTGCTGTATGTTGAGAGTTACAATTGACTGTTGCACTGTAAGTAATCCAAACTGTCGTCTTCCACCGACTCAACTGTATGGTTTTAGCGATTGTAGCGGTCTATTTATACAAAGTATAATCAGTGGTATGCCGTAGTTACACAAACAATTAAAATTCCATTGTGTCTCTACGAGATCTACGTTTCGGCCGATACCACCGGTATGTACTTGCAAAAGATAAGACACCATCTTTTGTTTCATTATTTTGTAATGTTGTTGAGACATAAGGACATTCCTTTATGATCCACTGGATAGATTGGTACTGTAATTGGTTTATATCAATGACATAACATGAATACAACAGAAATACAGAAACATTTAAAACAAATTCATCCAAGTCTAGAAAGTAATGTATATGCTGCAAACAGATTACCAGTATATACTCAGGTACCAACGTATATGATAAGCAATTTGGATACCGATGATAAGCCAGGGTCTCATTGGGTGGCCATACATATTGATGAGAATGGTGTTGGCCAATATTTCGATTCATATGGACGAGCACCTAAAGGATTTTACCAAATATTTTTAAAACGGAATTGTAAAAGATGGGACTGTAATACGGATAGAATCCAAAACGATTATACATCAGTTTGTGGCGAGTACTGTTTAATGTATTTATTACATAAATTTAATGGATGTAACATGTTAAGTTTTGTAAAATTATTTACAGCGAATACCTTATATAGTGATATTTTAATAGATGAAATGTTTTATAGATATTTTAGGAAATAATGTAATAAAAGTAATGAATACAGAAATATATAGTTTTATTGTTATTAGTCATGAACATTGTCTATAATGCACATTATAGTTACTGTATTATTCAGAATTGGGTTAGGTTAGGTTAGAACATAGACCATGATCCGCAGCGCAGCGAGCGTGCCGCGGCAGCGGCCGCCGAGCGCCAGATTCCCTAAATTGTTGGTGAATTATTTGGATTAGATGAGGTTGTAGTCGTAACTATAGAACAATAGAAAATGATATCATGCGAACGTTACTTCGGGTAGTAATTAGTAATGAGCTGCGGACGGTGAGGTGACAACAATGACTAATGAGGGTACCTCATTAAAGAATGCAGAACAATACAGCGGAGATATGAGATAGGAGATAACAATACAATAGATCTGTAATTGATTTATGCATCTTTGCCACGGAGCATGCTACGTAAAAAAGGACCACAGATTTGGAATCAGCGCACCCCAAAATCCGGTGAATCCCCACTACTGAAGCCGGTGAATCCCCACTACTGAGGCCTCAGAAATGTATTTGAACGAATTCACTATCAATATAGGATCACAGTATTACGGTAATCATACTGTATTCCTGTCGTACCGGCGGCATCCTTTATTAAAAAGAAACTACTTATGTTTATTGTGTGTTGCAAATGCGAATGTTATTTTCTCTCGTTATTTCACAGAAAATCATTTCATTCCTGTGTGAAACTAAATTATCAGTTATAACTTCGTGTTCCAGTTACTGTTAATCAATCTTTAGTATACCAAATGTTAATTAATTCGACTAACCAATCTCGACCTAGAGCGGTTAAAGATTTAGTCGATCTAAAAACTAAATTAAAATACAACTCTATTAACCCCGTTCACAATATTCTGAGTATTTGAATAACCCAATTTGAAAGTACGACTTGCTTTTCGACCAACCTACTTTAATTTGTACCAGTACCCATTCTACTGAACGATACATTAAAGTAAATCTTACACGTCCAGTGTACTCTGGACAAATCTAATAATTTCACCAAGGCAAGAGCAGTTCTCGCGTTTATTATTTTATTTTGAGGCAATTTGAGAAAAGATTACCTACCTACCTTACCTTACCTATTAAAAATTTAGTTCGTAAGTGTAATTCGACCTTGTAACTCCTTTAAATTATTACCTTAAGGCGAAAGCGTCAGGGAAGCCCGCGAAATTCAAATTTTCTTATATTTTTTTGAAATTTACAGGTTGTATGTTGATCTAAATAATTGTTGCGCAGCCATATCAAATGCTTATTTATAGTTATTATAATCATAAAAATCATCATCTCTAAGTTCATATATAATCCTATTGAATGACTATTTTTTGAAAATCATGGCATTTTAGGATTATTCTAACACTAGCTGCGCCCCGCATGTCGATCCCGTGGGAATATCAGGATAAACAGGTATCTTATGTCCTATTCCAGGTCAACCAATGTGCCTTTCATCCATATCCATTCAGACGTTTTAGCGTGAAAGCGTAACAAACAAACTCACTTTTGCAATTACAATATTAGTTAGGATAAGGAATTGTATTGCAGATTCTAATGACTATAATTCTGCAAAGCCATGTTTGTTATGGTCGCGAATTATATTTTAATCAAGATACAACCTGACACTGACCTGTAAATTGCAAAAAACGTTAAGGTCGAATGTCACTTGTACGTCATAAAACAACAAGGTCTGTTTGTCTATGTGACAATTAGATAATTTTAACTTTACTGAAGTTTTACTTAACTGGGAATATTTGTCAAAAGTGGTAAGCAATTACGATTTCAACTAAAGTTACCTACCTACTCACGAAATAATATAAGGTACCTATCCTATTACATTCTTCTCAAACACAGACTCACAAATATCTTCGTTCAACACTTTTCCCTTACATCAATCAATTTGCCTGGCCTTTTCCCAACTACTTTCGGGTCGGCTTCCAGTCTAATTAGATTCAGCTGAATACCAGCTGTATTTTACATGAATCGACTGCATATCTAATCCCTAACACCATAGCCGTATTAAGCCTGCCTGATCACTTATTAACCACCACCAAGCGTTCAATTCCACAAGTTTTCGGTGATGCAATTCATCAGATATAGAGCAGCAAGGACTGGCCGCACCTTGTAGCATGAATATTGTATGAGTTTTGACTGGGAGCGCACTGATGCCATTATGAACACGAGAATACATGAAATTTAGATAGACAAGGACGGAGCCACTGGTCAGTACATGGGAAGTAATTGATGTTGTGGACGATGGGTCGGGCTTATGAAAGGTCTCTTGAATTCATTACATACTACATAATCAACCTATAATGTTCCCACTGCTGGGACACAGGGCTACTCTCTATGAGAGGGAGTGGGACGTAATCCACCACGCGGGCCCAGTGCGGGTTGGTAGATGTCACATGTCTTCTAATTTTTGGTTCTAAGACATGCCGGTTTCCTCACTCCTTCATGAATTCATTAATTGTCTCTAATTGAATGCAGCTAAGAAAACTATTTTATACCTCAACTATTGTTATATATTCTCCCAACTCATGTACCATCTGCCACCTTTAACGAACTTGTTTTCTTTGCCGTTACATGCAAAATGCAGTATGCAATTCATTCTTGAAAAACTGTGGATGGTAGCGAACACATCTGCAAATTGTACTTGGTTTTTCAGAGATTGCTTTATGAAAGTAGTACGAATGACGACCAACAGAGCGCTTGACCCTCAGAAACATTTAATTTTGTTACAATAAAATAAAATAAATCTTTTTTTTTTTTTTTTTTTTCTAGCTAGATTATGTTCTTAATAATATTATTTTTTACGGTATGAAAAATTACTATTCAACTTTACGGTTTTTTCTGAATTCATTTCTGTTAAAACCATTTAATAAACTTCTAAAGTCGAATACTTAACTCAACAAAGGTAAACTTGGGTATAACGTATACGTAAACTTAATATTTATTTTGATGCCAAGTTCAAGTTCGAACCCCATCATTGTAGTCTGGTTAAGTTACTCGCACTTTTTCTTGTTATGTTTAGATTTATTAGTCGATTACAGCGAGACAAAATACACTTTGAAGATACTTTAAGCTCAGCCAAATTCCATTCAAACTTTTGACCCGATATCAGCTTTGTGCTAAATTGAATAAATTCGGCCTAATTGAGATTAAAGTCCTTGTGTAAAAATAGTTCGGCCCCTGACTGATGTTTAGTGGATTGTGGGAAAATGTTCGTTTGAAGTTGAAGTCTGAAGTCGTTTAATGAAGCCGTGGCTGCCAATGGGGAGACTGGAAATTCGACTTCTTGAAAAGTTGGAGGCTTTATTTTCTTAATTCTCACTTTAAAATTCAGCTTATAGTCGGCCTGTGAATTCGGCAACGGCTGAATGGACCCGTTTCTGCGTTTTATTTTTATTTGGTGAAGTAAGACTTGGCTTAGTATTCAAAACACAGCTTTACCGCATCTTGAATAAATATTGATGCAAATTTTAATCGCGTTTCATCTCACTATGCGAATGACAAGCGCTGTAGTAGGTTTCCGGTCAAAAGTATTATAATAATCGAATATTAGTAGATTGCGAGCAATCGATTAATACGTATCGAATACTTATTTCACAATCTGTAATTATCGTCTTTCATGAGATTGCAAACTCAAAATCAATTTTTCTCCTAAAACCCAAATAATCTTGTGAAAAAAATAGTGGCACTAAGGGCCTCATTAGTGCGTTGCGTTGCGTCGTCGCAACGGATCAACGCATTGTATACCACACCTGCGTTGCGACGACGCGCAACGTCACAAGAGGACGACCCGGTTCCCTCTCCGTCGTCGCACCGGAGCTCAGACAGCGCAGTGCATCACCCTCTCCCCGCTTCGTCTCTCATCCGCCGATCCGTTGAAACGTCGCGTGTGACGACGCAACGCTTTTATGTGGCATGTCAAAATGGAAAACGACGCAGCGTTGACGCTGCGATGACGCAACGCAATGCAACACACTAATGAAGCAGAGCTCTAGCTGGCAACTACCATCATAGTAATAAATCCTCTGCATAGAGACAGATTACCCTGTAACGTGTACAAATGGTCGAGTCCTTACTTTATGATCGCTATTAATTGACATGTCAACTAATAGCGATGCACAAAACAATATTTTTCACATCATGGGCTACTCAAAGGATCTAAAAAATCGGAGAAACACAAATGTAGGCTTTCATTTAAGGCAAAGTGTAGCACGGCGAGGAGAGAGGAACTCGTGGCTAAGTAATAACAACCGCACGGGTCGATCCATCAGGTTAAGCTACGCTTGCCGGGGTTGGTTCTTGAATGGGTGACCATCTTTACATACCGAAACTCCTCCGTGCCTCGGAAAGCCAGTTAAGCCGTTGGTTCCGGCTGTCATTTGTGGATCTTTGACAGTCGTTACGGGTCGTCCAGAAGCTCGAAAGTCTGACAACCAGTCTTACCAAGGGGTATCGTATTACCCAGTTACTGGGTTGTGGAGGTCAGATAGGCAGCATATTTGGAAAAGGCTAGGCAGATTGATTTTTAGATTTTGTAGCACGGCGGGTGTTTTGGGAAAAGCCAATTTTAATGACGAGCAATTTCAAGAGACTGCCCACTGTGTGTGTTTGTGGGATAGCGTGTGGCAATTTGTCTTACTTTTAATGGTAATTCCACACACACGTAGTACTGAGGATTTTTGATCGGCAGTGGCATTTGTATTACTCAAACTCAAACTCAAAGCATTAATTTCAATTGAACCATTTAAACACTTTTGAATTGTCAAAGAGTCGTTCAGTTAGTCAGAAAGTTGAAGTTAGTTGCCCATTCCAAAACGTAGATCTCTATGGAGAAGAACTACATCATGATTGTGCCGAGACCTATTCTATTTGATTGCCGTGTTGGTGTCCATAGCTGTTATAGCTAGTTGTATCTATAATTATTTCTTTTGGGTTTAACATTTTAAAACGATGTTGGGTGAAAAAATATTTTAAATAATGTCCAACGTTTGGGGAAACCAGGAGTGATTTTTACAACATAATTTTTTCATTAAAATTCGTCACTAATCCGATTAAAAATCTATAATTCACACTCTATAAATTCCTTGATTGATTTACCGTTGGTTTACTCTGGTTGCTTTGATTATTACACTTCACGCGTTGTAAGGTAATCACTGAACCGGTGTTCGAATTGTTCATTCCTTTGGCGATTACTGTTTTGGGTTAGTAATTGGTATTTTTTTACTCGACTGCCCCAGGAGGGTAATGTTTTTAGAGAGTATGTATGTATGTTTGTATGTTATGTTTGTATGTATGTATGTTTGTATGTATGTTTGTATTTATGTATGTCTATTTCTTTGGTACGCTCTGTAACCTACACGGCTTGATGGATTTTAACATACGATACGTCGTTAGGTTCGTCTTAATTGTGGGAGTGACATAGGCTATTGTTTTTTTAAATATATTTCATCTGCAAATACAAAAAAAAACGGAGGGAAAAGTTTTTTTAAAAATAAAATGCAACAATATTGGTATCAAATAAAATCTAGTAATGAGTTAATTCAAAATAAATATATTAATAAAACTAAAAAGCTTGAAATAAAACAAATTATTTAAAAACCAATAACCTGAAATATGGTGTAACTTTTGTTTGTCCCGCCTGCAATACCTTACAAACAAAAAACAAAGTTCAATGCTTGTTTTTCTCTTTTCGGTTATAGGTTTTTGCAGTCGGGTTTTTTGTTTTTTAAATAATCTGTTTTATTGATTTTATGGAACAGTGAAATTTTTAATTTAGAATGAGTCTAGTCAAGTGTACTTTTGTAAGTACATTATGCTTAGTCAGCAAAAAAAATCGATGAACTGCTCAGTTTTCAAAACTAAATTCTATTTAGAACTGTTATTTTAAGGATAATTTATTCATTCGTAGCTATTATAGGAAATGCTGAAAAGCGGTTTATCGAATCATTTTTAACCGACTTCTTCAAAAAGGAGGAGGTTCTATGTTCGTCTGTGTGTTTTTTTTTTTTTAATATTATTTTCATCGATATTTTCGCCAATTGTAAACCGATTTAAAAACATCTTTTTTAGTTCGAAAGGGTATACTCCCGAGGTGGTCCCATAAAAAGTTTATTAACTTTGCTTGCGTAGTTTTTGAGTTAGCTTCAATAATTACGTATTTTTCCCACTTAGTAGATGTAGATGATATCTTATTTGACTCAGTCACCGTTATTTACATAGCAGGTAGTGGTATTCGAATTTGAGTGGGGTAGGTAACACAACTAAAAAGTGAAAAATTAAAAAAAATACAAAAAAAAACCGGCTTCAAAAAAAATCACTAAAAAGTAAAAAATAACTTTAACTTCGGAAGTCGGTGGCAAAAAACGAAAATTGAAAAGCAAAGACATCGACTTTCAAAATTAAAGTTATTTTTTACTTTTTTAGTGTTTGTTTTTGTTTATGAAGTGTTCATGTGACAGTATTAATGGACTTTTGTTACTGAATAATTAAATTGAGTGAATAATTTAAGTGTTCAACATGCGATAGCACTAAATTATTACATTGAATACCTACGGTTTATTTCCAAAAAATCGAGGTAAAAATATTATGTAGTTTACTTATTGTATTTTGGGAAAATGAAATTACATGTGTCGGTACCAACTCTTCCTGCATTTGGATTCAAACAAGGTACAACAGATGAATCTTGTTTATTATTTTCTGCTTTTCAGTACATACTCTTTTAACGAGATCCAATTTTTCTGATAAAAGGAATGCAATACATTGATGGTTCCGACAGCAGAAATGCGAGTTCGTACGACATGTAACAGAAATAATTATCCGAATGGCAAAGGACAAGAGACGCGAAAGAAAAAAGAAAGGTTTAGTCTTTATAATGTCATTGTTTTAAGTATTGCCATGTAATATTTATATCTCTAAATATTTTTCGTAATTAAAATTCCATTGGGAATTTTGTAAACAAAATAAAATAAAAGGTAATAGACATTATTGATCGATGTTTTCGCTTTCGTTAATATATTAAATGCTAGTATTAAATGGAAAAAAAACTAAGTGCATAAAATTTTCTTTACCAAACGTCAAAAATAGGGATTGCGTGATTATATTGAATCAAGAGAAACTAGAATTCGTCGATAAAACTGTTTTCCTGGGGATCACGCTCGACTCAAGGCTACAATGGGGTTCTCATTTAACATCTCTTGCAGGACGGCTAAGTTCAGCAGCATATGCTGTCAGAAAAATCCGTCAATTTACTGATGTAGATACCGCGAGGCTAGTCTATTTTAGTTACTTTCATAGCATCATGTCTTACGGTATTTTACTATGGGGACGGGCTGCAGACATCGAGTCTATCTTTATTCTGCAGAAAAGAGCGATTAGAGCCATTTATAATCTCCGCAGGCGCGATTCTTTAAGGGAACTGTTTAAGGATATTAACATCATGACGGTAGCTTGTCAATATATCTATGAAAACATCATGCACGTAAGAAAAAATTTACATCTTTTTAGTAAAAGAGGTGATAGACATAACTATAGTACTAGAAATAGGGACCTATTAGTACAACCAGGTTTCAGATTGGCAAAAGTAGACTCATCTTTCATGGGGTACTGTTTAAAATGTTACAATAAAATTCCTCCCCACATACTTCAACTGAACGAGACGAAATTTAAAACTTGTATAAAACGCACACTATGCAGGCAGGCATATTATAAGTTGGAGGATTACATTTCTGATAAAAATGCTTGGCTTAATGCTGGTCCTGCTCCACAACCACAACTAACTAATTAACATTCGAAAATAATGTTGGAGCTGCTGAAGATTGAAGACCATCTTTGCATTGTATAAACTCAATTTCCTTTGTATTATATAACTGCATAGCACAGGTGTGAGTACTATGTACTATAGAGCCATTTACCGGGTAATTTGTCTTTAATTGACTTGAATGTGCCCTGGCGGCTGGGAATGTCATGCTCACTCAAATGTCTCGCTGATGGTGGCGCGTGGGTTGGATCATTTAGCTCCCTTCAAAATGGTTGAGCTGAATGGTGCTGATCCATGCGTCATGTTCGTGAACGGGCGCCGTCAGTTGTGACTGGTCATCTCTTAGCTGCCATGGCTTATTTTAATTTTTGATTTGTTTTTATGTTATAATTGCGGACGCTTTTAACGTGCTTTCTACATTGTTCTCACATGTATAATTTCAACATAAATGATGTAAGCAATATTTTGTAACAATATTTTGATTTAAAAGAGTGTCCGTGGAGTTTCTTGCCCGTTCTTCTCCATAGGTACCTACTACGCTTTGGAATGGGCAACTAGCTTCATATTTCTGACTGACCGACTCCTTGACAATTCAAAAGTGCCTGTAAATGGTTTAATTGAAATAAATGCTTTGAGTTTTTTGAGTTTTATATTATGTAGTTACAACAACAGATAACTTGTACCATTGCCTGAAATACATAAACTTAATTCCTAAAGTACCCAGTTATTCTTCAGACAAAGCTATCGCCGTTAGCTAAGTAAACTGGAACATTCAGGCAGAGAAGAAATCTTGTAGAACGTTGATATTTGAAGAAAGACAGATAAAATGCTTAGGTACTTACTTTTTCCACTGAATTCCATGCATAATGTAATCAACCGGCTAAAAAACGGTGAAAAAAACTTGTTAATTCTTCGCAAGTTCCACAACTTGTGTTTAAAATATTCAGGAATTCATTTATGAATTTACGCCATACTTTGGCTGGTCGCTTGCAAAGTGGAAGCTTGTACTCGTCAAAGTTGCATCAGCATCACTTATTCATGTGTTAGTCTTTGTCATTATAGTCGTACGAGTATTTTATATAATTATGCTTCCCTGCAGTTACATAATTATTAATAATTAACTAACAATTTTAAAACTGGATGCGATTTTTGTCAGAGAGCAGCGGGACAGGTTATTTTAATTTTAAAATTTGTTGGGTGAAATTGAATTAGCATCCGAAAATACGGCAGCTAGTAATAGTAGTAGTAGTAAATCGTTTTTTTGATACGATGTATGTTGATAAATCCTAAATAGGTATTCATGAATCTCAATTAACAATTAATCAAGAGTTAATTGATTAAATTTTTGAAGTATTAATTCGGATCGCCCCCTATTACATGGGACTTAAACATAACTGGTGAAATGTGGATGTACTATAGGTACACCTCTGCCTAACCCTTCGGGGAAACACGGCGCGATGTTATGTTACGTAATTCAGATATGAATTTTGATTAAAACTCTATTTTGTTTAATCCGGTGTTAACAAACGGTATATTTCATGTTTAACCTGTTCATGTTCAACTTTCAAAGGGATTGCTTACTTTCAGGAAAATGAAATCAGTGTTTGGATTTGCAAAATCCCGGATCCGGCAGTGTTTTGATTAATTCTGCTAGAAAATTCTCATTAGCAGTCCGGAGTTTGGGACGTGCCCGTAAACGAAAATAGGCTGTAGGTACCTAACCCAATTATAACGTACCTGGACACCAGTGACATGAGAATAGATCCGTATGTGTTCAAAATTTTTCCAATTTTTGACGATCGACACGTGAGATCAAACAAAGACGTTTTTTTGTCGAACACCAGTATGCATGGATGATTTTTGTCGATCGATAAATCAACAAGTGATGTCTACGTTTGTCTAGATTCTAAAAACTGCCGCCGAGGCCAGTCCAGGAAAAGCTGGCGATACGATCTAGACGCGTACCGCAAGGGTTGGATCGAAGTGGCCCTGGAAAATGATGTTTGGAAAGATTTGTACGAAACCTTGGATTGTATTTCATTATATTGATTGTCAAAAATCGAACAAAGGTGCTTACAGATTTGTTCAATCACTATCGCCGTTCGATATGATGTGGTTTGACGGTTAATAAAATCTGTCAGGTTCTTAAAGATTTGCTCGATCCATGGTTACCGTCGTCGGTTAACGGTCGACAACTATCAAGGTTTTTTTTCTTTTTATGTTAGCCTACACTGTCCCACTGCTGAGCAAAGGCCTCTACATTACGACAAATGAAAGACGCCACAATAATACATCGTCCACTATGTTACGTTATTGTACGGATATAAATCTAAGCACGAATGGCTGCCATGAATAAGTTTATAGGTGATAAAAGGCGGTATTATGAAAAACTTACTCTTATAGCAGACAGTTTCTTAAAATTAATTTTATACATAATGCTGTGCTTCACGAGAATTTCTTTTCACATCTAAGTTGAACTTTTTAACATTAAATTTTATTAAACGACGTGCCTCCTTATCTTCTAAAGGAGAATGCCTCGTAATGTAGGGCACCCTGTACCAAGCCAAAAAGTCCGCTGTCACAACCAAACCTAGTGTATTTGGCGGAGAATTCAATGCTCTTCCTATATTGCTAACTATTTTTTACATGGATTTCCGCAATTCGTATTTATTTACCATTTACCTACTTCATATTTTGAGGTTAAGTTCGAGAAAGTGATCAATTAATCAATCAATCAAGTTTATTCGCATAATATGGGTTTAGTGACTGACTCGAAATGGTGAAGTTGGTGACAAATGAGGCGGTACCTAATATCGGTTGCTTTTTATTCTTGATTTAGCGCTTGTTTCCTGATGGATGATTATACAATACATCACTGATAGTCAATAATAATTCTTGGCGCAGTTTTTATATATAATGATAATGGATATCAATAATCATGTAGGTAGGTACACATAGTATGTGCAGCTGGTAGTCTGAATAAGTAGTCAATTTAGTACTGCGTTTACTGATTCCTAATATCTTGAAATCTTAACATACCAGCAGGCCTGTTTTCCCAGAAGAGTTAAGCAGAGTTGTATTTACTATAATTAGTACACCCACTTTTCGAACTTCACATGTTAGTAAATAATAATAAGGTGATAATGTTGTTAGTACCTAATAAGGCACTTATATCAAAAATGAAAAACGCAGTTAAGATATATTCATATTTACATAACGTATATGACCTCGACCGCTACCAGGACAGAGAAAAGAAATATAATGGGAGGCGGTCACCTCCTTCTGCGAAGCAGTGATGCTCGCGAAGGAGGAGGCGGAACGCGTGAGGGAGGGGCAAGGCCTGCGCCCTCATGCCCCTAACCGCCGCCGCTGGAGACACCCTGGGCGTCGGGAATCCCAGGCGGATTCCCGGCCACCATAGGCGCGGGCTTGCGGACGGCGAGCAATGGGTAGCTCGCCGTCCGATAAGGACCAGGCCCGGGTCGATGGCGCGTCGTGTTCCACGCGCGCCTCAAAGAGATCTCAGCACACCTGACGGGGTCCGTTAGGACCGATGCCTGCCAGGGTTGCGGAATAGGCCGAAAGGGATACCGGGACCCTGGCAACAGGCAACTGAAGGAACACGGGTGGGTTTTAGTCAGTAAAAGTCTGACACGCCCTTCCGCTCCACCCAGAGCGGGAGAAGTCATTTGATCGTGCGTTCGGTAGGCCGATTATGTGGACCATAAGTTGCTCTAAGTGCACGAAACACATTCCTCGTAGAGAGCTGATTTTCGTAATACAGCTGAATAATTTGTAGACGCTGTGTCGGCCTAAGTCGTTCCATGACGAAATGTCAAACTATACTGAACAAAAATACCATGATAGAATAACACGACTGACGCTTTATCTTTTTCGTCAACAAATCCATAGATAAAAAAGTACCTCTAAATGAATCACCCGTTACTTACAGGCGTCTTGTCGGTACAATGTATGATGTTAAAACACGATCATATCCACGGATATATTTTCCATGTAATATATTCTAAATTGTTCTAACAATACTAGTGAACAGCTTAGGATACATCGGCTAGGTGACTTGCTGGCCGATGTCTTACTCTAGATGGGGGCATCGCTAAGGATAATCACACAAAGACTACGTTATGAAAAAGCACCTGAACCCCCGTTTTTGTTAAGTGTGGCATTGTCCTTTTCTTGAGATTTTCCTCATAAAGGCCATGGGGATACGTGGAAATGTACCTATGGAATGTATATTTCTCGTAATTTTCCCTCCTGTTAAAAAAATCCGTAACTAAGCTCATCTTAGCCTTCATACGTATCTATGGATATTATTATGTCGCCACTTTAATTTTTCTCGCAGAGTTTTATACTCGTAATACAAATCTTATAATAAATGAGTGTTAATTTTAACCAGAGAGATCAGTATGTTAACTTATTTTCCTTAGTATTTTTTTTATACTAAAAGCGGTTGTTCCAAATAAAGATACCTATTTTATATAACTTTACAATTTTGGACATCATTCTAAAACCATACCATCAATTTTAACATAAAAAAGGGCTCAAAAATAACCAGAACTTGCCCCGAACCCAAAAAGATATTATCGCTGCCCAGCATAAAAATGCTAGAAACTAGAACACTCAAGTACTAAACTTCACCCCATAATTACCCCATTTCAAGTTCTGCCTACACGATGCTCCACTTACGCAAGTGACCGTAACATTTCGTCTGATTATACAAGCCTTTGTCTCTACATCGACCATCAAAAGAAATGCACTGAGTATGCAAATACCGATCACTTACTTTATCCCGCATTCCCGCACCCCGCTCGGATCTGGGAAAAGGTTTTTATCAAATGCTAGTGGTGTGCTGTAGCAGATTTTCATTCACTTAATTGTGTTTCGTTTTATTTTCACGTATTGCGCTGATAATGGAAGAAAAATCCGGAAATGAAACATTCGTTCGTTGAACAAAGGTTCTGTTTCTGAACGATGAATGAGATGAATGTATAACATATTCACTATTCTTCTACCATCATGCCTTTGGTATTTATTTGTTAAAACTTTATGCACAAGTAAAAAAAAAATACCGTACAAAGGCGGACTTAATGCCTGAGGTATTCAAGTACTTGTTTTCTATTCTATACACGTATGTTACATTACCTCCTTTATTTTCAATAAAACGTGTTGAATGCTTGTATAAGCGCTGTCCCTACTACATAAATACGTTCAGTTGAACATTGGAATGAGTGCACAAATGATGACAAATTGCTAGTTGAGTAAAGACCGCGGTGTCCCTCAGATGCTTACTCTTACTAATTGTTTGAAGCGACAAACAGACGCTGTTTGTATCTTCAAGAATTATCAATAAGTCCTCATCGTAATCTAACGCAAAGTAAAATAACCAAGTCGGAAGGCTTAAAGGCTCGTGCAGACTGGTGCGACTTGTCGCGAGACGTCCGCGACACATTTCCCACTAGTGCGCCGTTATATCGTGAGCGCGACACCTAAGGAACATTTTGCATGGCGCTGCGTCGATATCACCGCGTAACGCGTCGCGCTAGCGACGCAATACAAGAGAGTTTTTTCTGTGTCGCGGCGCGACAGGTCACTGCGGTGTGAAGCGTCGCGCGCGTTTTCATAGAAATACTACCCATAAATATCGCAGAATCGCGTCCCACGCGATCAGTCTGCACAATCCTTAAATCAGCACATAACAATTCTATTTTTAAACGTCAGTTTCTACTCATTACATGTATTATACATATTTGAACGTCGTGGGTAAACCTTATCAGTTCATATGACTAAATTCCAACGTCGCCGTCGATACAACTATCGAAGCTTACCGTATAATGGTATAGAAATTCAATTCCCAATCTAATGGAGGAAAGAAATAATAATAATATCTTCCCTTCGGTAACGATTCCTCAATTTCGTTTTGCTATTTTTCTTCTGATAAAAGTTACACGTGCGGAAAAATTTTATTAATAGAATTCATTCCTATTAGAGCTCGTTATTCAAACGGGCTTTTACTGAAAAAAATATAAAACCTTACTGCTTTTAGTTCGACACCTTTCTTCAATTCAATTATTGCAGTAAGCGACAACGGATTACGGACGACCTTAGCAATTAGTCCGAGTCCTGTTAATTAGTCCGAGTTCACTTCTTCCATTTTTCTAACAAAATACCGCTAGAGATAAGTCAGTCATGGTTATACCACTTAGGTATTGAAAATAATGCCTGTAAATCGCAATATTAAGAAAACATAATTTGAGCAATTGAAGGACGTTTGTGTTAGTAAATCCATGTTGCTATTTAATGAGGTACTTATATTTTCTTAATAATAATTTAAATTCAATTTTAAAATCATTTATTTGCAAACATGGGTAAACAAAAGTGCATGTTATATTTTCGTAACCTAATGGATAACAGGCATTTAAATTATTATTATTATTAAATATTTGAGAGTGGTATAATTACCACTATCAAATATTTCATAAAAATGTATAAACTTGGTTTAAATTTTCCAATAATAATTCCGTACCTCCAATTACAGTTACATCATTAATTCCGTAAAAGCGATAGGATTACCCATCTCCCCAGAAGGATAAACACTTAAACACATCGGGGGGAGCACTTCACCTTAATCTATATCGTTTAACGAGCGCCAACTTAAAGCTCGAACAATTATGCGGCAATATTGGCTAGACATGACAACTTTATGTAGGTATTAAGGCTCTCAGTAGTTCAGTTTAGATTTCAGACAAGAATAGTTCGGGAATTAGTTTGATATTGCTCAAGCTTGCACAGTTGAATCGAATAGAGTTTAAGTGGCTGCAGTCGAAATAAATAAGGGTTTTTAACTGGTTCAAATACGGGCAAGTACCAATATTCATAATTATGTACTTTCTAAGATTATCTTGGACATCACTGACTTCGGTGAAGGAAAACATCGTGAGGAAACCTGGACTTTATAATTAATATCAGTCTGAAATCGTCTTGAGTAAGCGTGGTTATCAATGCTCATGCCTTTCCCTGATTATTGACTAGTTATAGCCCACAGCTTCCGCAGCGCGAACGTCTGAAAATATCCCACGGGAACGTACTACTATGTCTTTGAATTCTCTATCTAGTCTATGTCAAAAAATTCGTAATGTAGACGCTACTATTTTATAGTTATTGTGTATAGACTAATAAATTGAACACAAAATATTCGGGTTTTTCACAAAATGTAGGTATAACATGAAAATGGTACACGTGATTGGTTACCAATTTTACACGGCTTATATTTTGCCGAACGGCTAACCATGTTATGTTATAAACATTGTTGCTGGAAACTACCATGTTGACATTATCTGTACACCGATCATAAACTGTTCTGAACATTGCCTGCCTAGTGGGTTAACAAAATTGTAAAAAAAAAAGAAAAACATTTTGTTGCCTTTTAAGGTACGTTTTTAGGCACTAAATTGACCTCTAAACAGCTTCATTTACGAAAGATTGATATTGTAAATGTCAAAAGCAATGTTTTTTGATAAAAATTACCCAATCTTCCCTAAAAGCGAATGAACAAAACAATGCAACCCTTTAAAGGTTTTACCAGCACTTTGAAAGCTAAATCTAAAGAACCGATTCTTATCTACAGCTACAAGCAAGTCATTAATTCTGCCTGTACTATCACCATCTTTAAATCAAACTTGTTTTCCTTAGCTGGTATATAAATCGAGCTTGAAGTTACGCCAGCATGATTAAAGATAAGCTTAAATGATACACGCAATGTGCTTAAGCTCTGCATTTTCATGGCGTAATTTCTTTAACAACTTGGTTAAAAAATAATCCGTTTTAAACGCTTTTAATCAACGGCTTTACGTCCTGAAACACACATTTTTGATGAAAGATTTGACAAACATGTACCTATTTCTCACAAGACCGCGTAGCATGAGTACCGAAACGGGCTTTGTCGATGGAAAAATAGACAAAATGACAGATTGAGATTTGTTTACCTATCTGTAATTTTTTAGAAAAAGAAAGAAAGAAAAATAGGTTTATTTGTCACAGAAACAAGTGCATACAAAAAGATAACAATAACTTAATCATAATTATAAATCATAAAAATATGATAATAAGATGATATTTTTCTATTTTTCCGTCTACAAAACCCGTGTCTACGGTGGTTATGCTACGCGTGCAGTAGCTAGAGATATTATTTATAGGAGAATATAATACTGCATTGCTGATTTCTAAAAGACAAAGATGGCTTAGCCATTTTTTTAATCTTAGAAAGTTCTTTGATCCGTCTAAAAAAGATTTTAAATGTCACTATTACGCAAGCAAATCACGTGTCATGCACGCTCCATCCACCAACTCCACCACACAACATCCACACCATCAACTTTTTACCCATCATACGTATAACTAGACGGAGGTTCAAATACTACTTTAGCATTGTTTATCCTCTATTTCATTAGTTACCTAAATACAACAGTGTATTAAAATAAACTTTCACGACAACTTGTACAGACAGACTAGTTTGTCTGTACAAGTTGTACAAGTACACGTCAATCGACTGTACCACGTAACTGGCACCGCAATCCAGTCGCCCAATAGCGATTTTGAACAAATCCACAAACCACAACACAAAGGATTATTCGTCAATGTGGAAAAGGACTTGCGTTACCTTTTTCCATATTGATGAGTGATTCCTGTATGTTCTTAATTTTAAAATGTAGTTTATTATAATAAACTACATTTTAATTTTAATAAGTAGTTTAATAATAAACTACATTTTAAAATGACTTAATATAATTTCCTTTCCGTATAATTTATTTTACTTTAGCTAGCGGTAGCTGTGCCCCGCGGTTTCACTCGCGTAAGTCTCGAACCCATGGGAATATCGGGGTAAAAAGTATTCTATGTCCTATTCCAGGACATGGTCTACCCGCGTGCCAAAAATATCAAAATTAGCCGTTTTAGCGTGAAAGCGTATCAAACAAATAAACAAACAAACTCACTTTCGCATTTATAATATTAAATAGTTATGATTATTTTATCATTGGTTCCGCTATAAGTAAAGAAGATTAGTACGAAATTATACTATGAAGACTCCATAATGTCCTCCCTGCATTACAATCTTTGTCTACTAAGCTGTCACAATTAAACTTACCTACTCTTCCCACGCATTTTCCGTCATTGCTATTCAAAAGCGATTTTTTCAACAAACTCAAAGAAATCTTCCTAATGCATTTTTAATGCTTTCATCTTGAGCAGTGTAACATCTGTATATTGAATTGGTATAAAACTGTTTTGATCTCCTTATTATGTTTGTGTTCTGGCTTCTGTATTACTTTCTTGTTTTAATGGAAATTACGCTTTATAATGAACAATCTATTTCCATATTATACACACAAGATATAAAAAAAACTGATGGATGAACGATGTGCTACAGCGACGATGTGCTACAGCGGTATCAAAACCGTGGTTCTAAACCAGGTATTCATCACTCAATTTAGGTTGTCAAATGTCTTTCAGAAAGCAAAAGTGCTTTCTTTCACTCGATACATAAGCTTTCATGCCAGCCAATTTTTCACGGAAAATGATATATCATTTCTACATGAAATAATCTGAAGCTGAACTATGAACGCATTTTATTTTATCCAAACTCAGCCATACTTGCAGACTTAAAAGCACCTGTTCAAGCCTGATTCTGTACACGAGTACGCGTATTCCACCTTCCTCTTACATTATGTATGGCATCAGTTAAAAACGAAAGCAGTTTCGTATTTTCCTTACAACACCTTCCGTTCATCAACCTTTCATCGATTTTGTCGCGTTTTATCCCCATGCTAATCTCATCCTTATATTTCGGACACTAAAGTTCAAAATCGTCTTGTAGACTTTGTTTGTTAAGTAGTTCGTGCACTATCCACCTAAAATAGGCTTTAAAAGTAAACCCTAAATTACTCAGTTATCCAACAGTTTAGATTAAATTGACCACTTAACATGTAAACAGATTTTCACAACATTTTCAACTATAAAGTAGATAGATAGTTAGAAAATACAACAATGCCCATTTTAAGCTGACCCCTGGTACTGAATGCGATTCGAAATTTAAATTTAATAAAAAGCAATTTATCCGTTGGAGAGGATCGAACTTGGTAATGCATATTAGGGAATTTAAAGGTAATACAATTAACGAAAGTTAAGTTTGAGGGAAGATGATTAATTTTCTTGGTAATTTCAGAGTAGAAGACCAACACTGACTCCTATTGTTCTTTTGAGAAACATTTACGTGAAGTTCATAAAAGTGTTGCGAATACGGAAGTTGAACAAAATGAGCAAGTCGATCGAACGTTATATTATGTGCTCGTAATTCGTGAACAAAGTTTATAAAAGCTGGTTTTTATGATATTTTACAATGATTTATGCTTACTTTCCGCTGAGTTTTCTCACAGTCCATAACAAAGTGGAAGTCAACAAAGAGAAATGTTTTATGAAAAGTAAAACGTTGCTGTAGCGGCTATGACTATACAGTTAATATTATGAATGTGAACCAGCGAGTTAGAGGCCGTCATTTGGAAACCTATTAGGTAATTTCAATGAGAGTGTAGGTAACTATTTTATAATCAACTCACATTTGAAACTCTAAATGAAACTCTAAAAAAAATAAAAACACGACTGCGTTAAAAGTGAACTTTAAAAAAGATGGAAACGACATGACCCATTTCTGCCTCCAATCCCACTTAATACTATAAAATGATTTCTTAGTAAAACTCCTGTACAAACTGAAAAAAACAGTATCCTGCAACTGTGTCTGCTTCTAGAAATATTCCTCATATAATTTTACTTGAAATAATAATTCTCTTACATCACTCAAACAACATCCCTTAATTCTGAGCAACAATTTCAGTACTTATTTACTGTAAAACCTTCCTTTTGATCCCTTCCTGTTTCATTACAATATGAAAATGTTCTATGAAACGTTTTACGTCTTGTTAAAATGATTCCTTCGTAAGTAAGACTTAAACCGCTGGGCGTCTTAAACGATTTCTACTTAATGAATTGTATGTGCTATTGTGTTCGGTACCCACCCAGAGGCACAAAAAAAATAGATAGATGCAGAAGGTTGACTCATCGAGCGAGCAAAATAAGTACGGAAATATTAAACCATCTCAAACGAATGCCAGTCGCGAGTGCGCTTGCACTTGCAACACGTGAATAGCGTATAAGTGTGCGTGCATTTTCGCTCATGTGTTTGAAGCAGATCTTCTGTAGAAGACGGGCCTCCTAGCACAAAATAAAACAATTATATTTTGTGCTAGGAGGCCCGTTCACTCCTCTCTCCCCTCTAGAACTTCCTTTCGTTCACCATTTTGTTGTCTAAACTTGACAACCCCTGTTTCCCGTTTTCCCGAATTTGTTTTAATCACATCTTGTAAGGTCACCAGCTAATGACAGAGGGTTCCTCATTGTTCCATCATTTGGATTTCTACAATTATGGGTCAAACACATAAACACGTCACGTTGCCGGGCCGTAGCACGTTGCGAGAAATCGACGTCGAGCGTTAAGATTCACTTCACGACAACGCAACATGCCACGTTGCACGGCACGTCGTAACGTAAAACTCACGATGCACTCCTGCAGCTGTGCCGCATTTGTTATTCAATATTCTAAGATGACGGACGACATTGAAGTCGATCACTTAATAACCGTGGACGTGGACTTCCACTCACGTTGCGTCGCCGTAACGTGTTTATGTGCTTGAAAGTTTTGGAGTTCAGTTTGACATGATTATGTAGGTACTGATAGGGTCTCCGCAATATACTGTGATACTGATTTCCACATTCTGTGAGTTTTTTGCCATCGTGTTTAGCTAAACTAATTAGCTACATGCCATTAGTACTTGTACCAGTTTCAAATCATCATTTTCATTTCAAATAATTTTCATTAACAGAATCAATATTTTTCATCTTAAGGCCCAGACTCACTTAAAACTATAGATTATGAAAAACTTTGAACATAATAATATGAGTGTATTATTTATATTTAATAAGCTTCGGCCCGCGACTTCGTCCGCGTGAAATTTCTTGTTCCTCGGACCCACCATGTCGCAACGCATCGCCCCGCGCGCCATTACATCGTATTCGCATATCGTTCTTTTTGACTTTAGTTTCTTTTTGCGAAATCCGAGTGGTAGTTCCAGAGCTTAGCACGTTCAAACAAAACACAAACTCTTCTTGTTGTTGTGTTGTTGTTGTTTGTTTTATTATTATATTATTTATAAAAATATATTATTAGAAAAGAACTAAAACAAAAAATACGTTGATACAGAAAAATGCTCGAACTCTGTTTATTAAATTCCTGACTCACATTTATTATGTTCGCTCAATGCTCAATTTAAAGTGCACAATAGAGTATTGTTTTCACTAATAAAAGATAAAATTCTGTATAAAATGCCAATTAAATAAATAAAACAATGATCTATTGGTATTTAAATTTAAAAAGAAAATAAATGGCTAGCTTTTAACCGACTCCAAAAAGGAAGACGTTCTATGTTCGAATTTTTGTATGTTCATCGATATTTTTGTCAATACTGAGAACCGATTTTGATTTTTCTTTTTCATTTGGTAGTGGAAGCTTGCTCGGTGGTCCCTTATAAATTTTATTAACTTTCCTTGGGTCGTTTTTGAGTTAGCTTCAATAATACGTAATGTGGATGATGGTATACATCATCCACATAGACTAAGTGGGAAAAAAGTACCTGTCACTGTTATTGACATAATTCACCTGAATACCTAAATTCTATGGAAATAAACATTTTCTATTATTATTCTATTTTCTATTCTATTCAAGTTCTGTGACTGAGAATTTCCTAGAATATTATAAGTTCTCAGAAAACTCAATTATTTGACCAATCGCAATGAGCCAAGGACTGGGAGGGACGCCATGCAAACAAGGAGAATGAGGAAGATGTTAAAAGCAGGTACATTATTTATTCCTTACATTGATCTAATTCCATTAGTTGGCTGTTCGGAGAAGACGTATCCAGCCCAGTCGCCATGGATACTGGAACGAGTCACCCCGAAAATTCGAGCTGGCTGGGGCTATTACATATTTCATGAGTGAATTTATATCCTACAGCCATGGCAACCATCCCGGAGGGCCCTTTGGAAAATTAAAGAAAAAATAAATTGCTTTACTCGCTTCGGTAGTGAGTATAGTGGATCTTGATACCGCGGAAGGTTATGTGTACCTAATAATGTAATACGATGGAGTTCGTTTTAATCTCAATAGGCAGGCAAATAGACAGGTGAAAAAATGAAAAAAAAAAACTCAATTTGAATAAGATATCAAAATTTTGAATTGGTGATATTAAAAACACATACATACACATACACAGCGTTAACTTTTTTTTGTTAACTAAAAATAACATTGAGATTGATTGCATAAAATTGCGTCAAATAAAGACAATAAATTCTTACTGTTTACCATAGAAGGACAAAATCAATTGGAGATACCTTTGTACAGCGGTTAACTGATATCTAGGCTAATGATACTATAGTAACTGTGTCTAAAAGTCAGTTGAAAAGCCTAATAAATATTGCGGTCGTTGTATTGTTAGAAAAACATAGAACATGAAGTTTTTCGACAACACGCACTGCGGAACGGATGATTGAATTTATTTTGATCACAGTACCGAGCAGTAAGACAATACTGTTTGGAATTATAATTTAAACCTACTACTGTATGTAGTTCCTCCTGCCCCATGAAACAGGCGTGACTTCATTTATGTGTATAATTATTTTAACTATATCAATGATTCGGTATCATTTTACAAGCAGCCTTTGTAAATTATTCAAAAGAATTAAAAACGAACGACTAAATGATTAGTAGTAAAATCTTGAATAATGAAGCCTCATTAGAACACTATTTCTATTTTTCAAGAAAATAAATATAAATGACCAGTTAGTTATCTGGTAATTTAAGACATTAAAGAAGAGTAGCAATTAAATCTATTGCTATATTATTTTATCCGTAAAACTTTTACTTTTAACAAAATTATAGCAATTTCATTGCACATTTTCCGAGGTGAAACAGTTTCCCTTCAGTTCCGGAGTAGTTTTAAAAAGCTATTATTTATTCCGGATTTAAGCACGTAAACATAATCAGCTTATTTTGAGAACTGCACAGATTCAATAATACGCTCCGGTCTATCTGCTCAGGCTAACCTTCACAGGACGCCTTCTCAAGTCGTACGTAGTGCATTATTATTCACTTATTATTTTTTCGATATTCGATTCCATATGAAAATCATTTTTTAATATTTCTTAAATAATATTTAAAAATGCCTAGAGGGGTTGAGGCATTCGGCCATTAGGCCATTGGCCGTTACGAAAAGCGGCACAATGACAGCCGAGCTCACATTCCACATGTCAACAACCTCATGTGCTAAGTCGAGTTATTTTTATTATTTATAATTTACTAGCTGACCCGACAGAGACGTTGTCCTGTTAAATTTTCTAAGTTTCCGCATAATTTTCTTTCATAAGAACCTTCTCCGGACAATAACAAATGCAACAGAAAAAGAATTAGCGAAATCAGTTTAGCCGTTCACGCGTGATCGTGATCAAGGGAAATAGGTATTTATTTTTATATAATTATATACTAATAGATTAGGTATTCAATAGGCTATAATATGGGAATTAAACTGGTGAAATGTGGGTGTCACTAGAGTTACACCTCTGGCTAACCTTTCGGGGATTACAGGCATGATGTTATGTTATTTTTCTCTATTAGTCGTCCTCTGAAACCCCCGAAAAAAAACCCTTTCTAGCTAATCTTATGGCCATTTTCATTCAGACTTAAAACTTTCTTCACGACACGTTCCTCAATCATACGCATCATAACCCCATACTATGACATCGGACTTTCTCAGTCACCGATGCCAGTCCCGTACCGTTTATGGCTTACATATACAGGCTGTTAGGGTAAACACCGTTATCCTTGCAACCAGTGGTTTAGTTTCATTTATAGAACGTAAAATCAATGGAAAATTACAACTTCTTTTTTCTTTTTTTTATAGCAACATTTTATCACAAGGGACGCAAGTTCGTTGCCCTATGCGCTAGGGCAATGAACTTGCGTCTCAACACGGGCGGGGGGTGCGGGATGTGACCTGACCGGCCGCGAGCGCGACCCCATCCTCAGTCAGTCAGCTGTTTCGCTAGAGAGCACGGTGTCGGATAGAAACTTTTTAAAATCTTTTAATGAAAATGACGTTTTTTTTCTGTTGTGTTCGGTCATTTATTTTTATATTTAGGTCAACCACCCATGGTTTGAATGACAAGAGTGTTTACCCTTACAGCCTGTATTTAACCACTGTGCTGCAAAACTCTCGGTATTTAAAAACACCATGACGACTTCGCCACCTACGTCACAATAATAGCTTTGAGTTACTGTTTCAACTCCCACACGACTGTTATTCAAAGCGAGGCTTTTATAATCAAACGTTCCGAAAACAAAAAAAAAACAAAAAGTATTAAAAAACCCTGTTTCATTCAAACGATTCATTTGTTTGGTTTTAGGCTTACGTACCCAGTTACGACCAATGGCAATGAATATATATATATTAAATTTATCCATCCGGGGCTTCAATTTGTCAATTTATTTTGATATAAAATGTTTATGATAGCGTCACATTTTACGGTTTATCGCATTTCGTTCGGGGACGTTCGTTTTCGTGGAAATTAGAATCAAAAATAATTGTCCGAAGAAAGTTTTAACTCTTTTAAATATTCATGTTGAGATTAAAATTTGATTGATTGGGGTTTATTTAAAATAATGGTATAAATAAATATTAGAGTTTGTACTGCGTAATGATTTTTGACTAAATAAGATTGATTGATTTGGTACATGGAATAATACAAGAAATAATTTAATTTAATAAGTTAAATAGATGTCATTTCCGGATTTGATTGTTAATTGGTTATACAATTAACAATCACGAGATAAAAGAATAATAGGATACAGAAAGACTCATATTTAATTTATAAACAGTTCATTTTGAATTAAATGAGTAGATGAAATTGTTTATTGAAATCATTGATTACATATTTTTTTACAAAGTAGGGCCTTTTAATAGAGGTTGTAGGAAATGAAACACCCTACTTTCTGAGCTTAATATGCTACGCGGTGTGCTTCGGCGTAGCTCTGTGATACGGCGTAGCGCTGTGCTACGGCGTAGCACTATGATACGATCGCGTAGCCTTCACTTATTTTAAACTAGCTGATGCCCGCGGCTTCGCCCGCAAGGATGTCGGTTATTATATACTATAAAACCTTCCTGGAGAACCCTATACATTGGTGAAAATAGTATGAAAATCGCTGCAGTAGTTTTTAAGTTTATCGCGAACAGATAGACAGACAGACGCGGCGGAGGACTTTGTTTTATAATATGTAAGGATGTAAGGATAAGGATTATTTATTTTTTATGAATTTTTATAAAGTTTTTTTATAAAGAAAAGTTTTTATGGATTTTTGTAATTTTTGCCAAAATCCCAGCAGGCAGGCGCACGGCTTGTAAACCAATAATCTTAATTAATTATTATACTCCTAATATCTTTATCTAAGACATAATATTTTAACACAGTATTAAACTAAAATTCAATTATTGTCAACTTAAGGTAATAAACAAACAAAGAACTGAAAAGTTTAGCAGCTAAAGTATAAACAGTAGCAGATGGTACACATTTTGGACTGTAACGAGTTTGGACAACTCACAATGATTAGTTTAGGGAATATACAAGAACGGTTGGGTAGCAGTCGCTAATCCCACTTGGACAATTTTATACTTTGTTTTTGTTCTCTGTTTTATTCAGAAACATAAATTGGTTTGATTGTCCTATATTGTTACTATTATTTTTATTAATTTATTCTTGACTTTTGAGAGCAGTGGTGGCCCAGTGGTAACGGCCGCGACTTACGAGTTGTAGGTCGTAGGTTCGAACCCCGACAGGCGCTTTACTTTGTGTAAATAATTTCATCACCACTGCTCTCAAAACGGTGAAGGAAAACATCGTGAGGAAACCGGCATGTCTTAGAACCAAAAATTCGAAGACATGTGACATCTACCAACCCGCACTGGGCCCGCGTGGTGGATTACGGCCCACTCCCTCTCATAGAGAGGAGGCCTGTGTCCCAGCAGTGGGAACATTATAGGCTGATTATGTTATGTGTTCTTGACTTTCTGGATCAGTGAACAGGCCTGTTACATTGAGGTGTTCGACGTTGCGTTGCCAATCTGAGCCCGCCAAACACAAGCGTCACGCATCTTATTCCTTTCCTTTGTGCATTCAGATCGACTGGTTGATCAAAAACCAGCTCATCGCAATAACCTCTGCCATTTACAGGATATTCATGTACAAAAAAAAAACAATCGTCTTAAAAAAAAAAACACAAAAAATACTTTTTACAAAAAAAACAACCGAATCAAAAAAAAAACACAAAAAAAGTGAAAAATAACTTTAATTCCGGAAGTCCTCCTTTTTGAAGAAGTCGGGTAAAAATAGCATATCTTCACATGACCATGTCTGACTGCGTATTATGAAGTCACATGACCATGTCTGGCTGCGTATTATGAAATCACATGACCATGTCTGGCTGCGTATTATGAAGTCACATGACCATGTCTGGCTGCGTATTTTGAAGTCACATGACCATGTCTGGCTGCGTATTTTGAAGTCACATGACCATGTCTGACTGCGTATTTTGAAGTCACACGACCATGTCTGGCTGTGTATTCGGGGCTTTAAAATTAAAAGAATCCATGAATACGCTTGTGTCTTTGTGATGATATTCATAAGTGGGTACATTGATAATGTTGTGGTGGTGAGATCATTTAGGTATTAAATATGGCAGTCATTACTGAAGGTTGTTGTTTGATTCACGTACCGCATAACTTAACATGGCGCAGCGGGTTTATAATACAATAGGAACTAATTAGCAGTGAGTGTGTGAAATAAGCGATACATACATATATATAAAAAAACCGGCCAAGTTCGAGTCGGACTCGCGCACGAAGGGTTCCGTACTATTATCTATAAAAACGGCAAAAAATCACGTTTGTTGTATGGGAGCCCCCTTAAATATTTATTTTATTCTGTTTTTTAGTATTTGTTGTTATAGCGGCAATAGTTGACAATTGAAATTTTCACAGATGATGTATTTCCATCATCTGTGAAAATTTCAATTGTCAACTGTTACGGTTCATGAGATACAGCGTGGTGACAGACAGACAGACAGCGGAGTCTTAGTAATAGGGTCCCGTATTACCCTTTGGATACGGAACCCTAAAAAATGGAAACAGTGTTAACATCGCCGTCACGGTTTCAATTTGATGAGAACTCCATTGTCGCATCGGGCAAGCTGAGCGATAGTTGGGAAAAATGGAGGAAGGACTTCACGATATATTTCAACGCGTGTCAGTTATCGACAAACACGCCAGTGATACAACTCAACATTTTTCTGCACATAGTAGGCGAGCATGCCACTAAATATCAGAACAAAGCAAGGAAACTACTTTAGAAGTTGCGTGTAAAAAGTTAGAGGAACATTTTTTTTAACGAAGAAAAATTTTACGTTGGAACGGCATAACTTCTTTACATGTAAGCAGCAAAATGAGTCAATAGATCAATATCTGTTAGTTTTAGAATAAAAAATACAGCCTTATATTAAATGGCGTAGGCACTATGTATTTCTTTATAATTAGGTAAAATATCAAACGCAAAATATTATAATGTACCTATAGTGAAAAATTTTGATAAAATAAAATTACTCAAGTTTAGGATACAGTACCTAATTACGATGTTACTGTTCGCTTGATACATTGAGATTAATTGTTAAGTTTATTTATCTACACCCATGCTACTCGTATAAATCCTCTATATAAGTTTCTGAAACAGTTAGCTTATTGCTAACATTAAAACAAGCAGTGTCGTAGTAACCATAATATATTATCATCAAAACGAGTGTTATAATCTATACTTCTATACTAATATTATAAAGCTGAAGAGTTTGTTTGTTTGTTTGAACGCGCTAATCTCAAGAACTACTGGTTAGAATTGAAAAACTTTTTGTGTTGGATAGTCTATTTATTGAGGAAGGTTATAGGCTATATAACATCACGCTACGGCCAATAGGAGCGGAGCATAAATGAAAAAAGTTGCAAAAACGGGAAAAAATATTCCTTTTTAAGAGCTTCCGTTGCGTGCGCTGCGTAAACGGTTTAAGTTACACAAATTTCATGTATGTTGTTTGTCTTTAAAAGTTCCAAAAAAAAGTCCGCGACAAAAGATAGACATATGCCTATCTTTTAAGATTGACTCACTATAACCTTTTTTATGGTAATCAAATTTGTTAGAAATTAATGCATTATTTGCGAAGGAGTTTTATCAACATAATATTAATTCTTATTCAAATAAATAGTTCTAACATCAAGGGTATTTATGTAGCAGTAAAATACTTTTTAATTCATTGGAATCGGACATTTAATTTCGAAGTTATCACGAGTTTAAAAATACAATACGCGAACCGTTCGACGCCGGGTGCCGCGCCGCGACGACGTTCCCTACTCTAGAGAGGAGAGGATGGGCATACAGGTAGACCATAACCTGGAATAGGACATAGGATACTTTTTATCCCTATATTCTCACGGGATAGAGACCTACGCGGGTGAAACCGCGGGGCACAGCTAGTGTTGTTATCGATTTCATAATGCAACTCATTTAAAAAAAAGAACATTGTCATGCAGGCGCGTTTCACTACTAAAGTACCAATTAAAAAAAAAACTTATAGGTTATTCGAATTCGAAAAATTCGCCATTTTGTTCGTTGTTAGTATTGCAAAGAACCTTTTATAGATTCATATCATGGGTGTAGATAAAGTCTTGTATGCAACTGTAAATAATTAGGTTTTAAAACACTCATGTGATACTAGTTAATAGGTACCCCATATTATACATAAGTAATAACAGTTGCATAAATAACTATTATATTATGAGTGCTAATTAGATGATTATGCTTGTTAAATTGTATGGTGAATTACATAAATAAGTGCATATATTATATTCTTTTGATTTGTTACTAGATAATGGAATTTAGATGTGTATTTTAAAGGATTTTTGGTTTTTTAGGGAGAAAGATGTGATTAAATTCATAAGTGGGCACATTGATAATGTTGGTGGTGGTGAGATGATTTATTAAATATGGCAGTCATTACTGGAGCTAGTTGTTTGATTCACGGTCCGCATAACTTAACATCTTAGTAATTATATTGAAGTACCTTTACTTATTCTGAAACACATCTTTAATATCCTAAAATTGTCAACCTACAACTTTAAAAAATACAAAGTTTTTCTAAAGCCTCATAGATCGTATCTCTAAAGATAACTCTAATATGTTTCCAGCCTTCCTATATTTAATACTTTTGAACCCCGGCTAACTTCGGGACGTGAGTAAATTGGCGAGATGTGACGTCACAGATCCGGCCGTCACTCTGTGAGCCCAAAACTAAAGTTTGAGTATGTTGAGGGAGTTTACTTGGAAGTATATCGATTTGCATTTGGTTTGCAGCTTCCTTATATTTTGGTAAGTGCCGTAAAGAGAAACATGTCATTAGTAAGCTTAATATTTATAAGAGAACGGGCAATATCCGGCTAGCAGCACGGATCAATGTACGGCTAGGATGAGTACAGTCTTTCACAAATGTATCTGATTGGTTTTGTGACCGCACAGCACAAAACGCTTAGATTATTTGCCTAGCGCATCCTGATACGGACGTACGGAGCACGGACGCGCTCCACGGACAGTCCTCGTACGGATGGACGGACGGTCCGCGGTCCGTGCGCTACTGAAGGCAACAGTTGATTTCTATACGATAGCTCCGGACGAC
This sequence comes from Lithophane socia, assembly GCA_947522985.1. Taxonomy (NCBI): domain Eukaryota; kingdom Metazoa; phylum Arthropoda; class Insecta; order Lepidoptera; family Noctuidae; genus Lithophane; species Lithophane socia. The sequence continues at coordinate 18,906,398 of OX383252.1, forward strand.
AGTCGTCCGTATACCCTAACATATTATATCCTAACATTTGTTTTTACTGACAGCCTTCTAGGTATTTGCCCAACTAGAATTTGAATAGACACAGGTTTCTGCAAATATGGGTACAGTTTATGTCACATTAGGTACAGTACTGTATTAGGTACTGGGGGCTTAATACGGTCACTTTAGCAGAATCACAATATGAGAATTCTTTGTTTTGTCATAGGATTTATCGGTTGTCAGTGTGATTTTGAAAGTAAGGATAGAAAAATTTCTTCCGAAATAGTCTACCTACAAAAAGACCTAGACAAAGATCGTTAGAAATGATAGACAAAATGACAGATTGTAGAAAGATTTCTACGGTGCGATGTCAAAAATGAGAAAACGAACTGTCACTTTGTATAGAAAAAGTTATGTCTATTCTTCGTAGAGATAGAAAGCGCCATGCTACGCCTGCTGTTCCGACTCTCGAGATCAAGCGAGAACATTTTTAAGGACAGGGCGTATCTATTGGGTTAAGCTCGTATTCAATAAGTAGTGTTTAAGTGATGATGATGATTTATTGTTAGCTTAGAGAATCCCGTATATTACATATTTTAAGACGTCGGTGTCGACTCAATTATTATTACATAAGTAGCATAATAATTATAATAAGCATTTTAATTATGCTACTTACTTCTTATAAGTGTAATATCATACCATCTTGTATGTTAATAATAGACCTCGGAATCCCCAATGGGTGACGTAAAAGGAAACCAAGGAATTATAATATTAGATAGCCGGGTAGCAATGTCTGTCTTAAAATAACATGATTACCCATCATCAATATTATTATAATGTAAAATACACTCGAGTAGGTCTAATCAGTGATTGGAAAAAGTAAATCGCATTATAGGAAGGTAAGAAGATAACAGAAAAGCAAATGAGGTTTTATTTAAATACGTAATTACGTGTTATTAAAATATCTTGATGACTTAACATCCTCAGTAATGCTTGGAATATTGCTAAAGAAGCAAAAGCTAAGTAGGTATTACGAAGTTACCATGGTAACAATAATTATTATACAAAACTGATTTGTAGAAAAACAATTCCAGAAAAATTATTATGAATTTTACGAGGGTTATGGCTACTTTGGATATGTGTATTTTGTCTTTTTTTTGTTGTGTGTGCATTTTTTTAGTGCAGACTAAACAACTTTTTTTTTTTGTTTTCTATATTTTTATCTTGTTTAAAATTTAAAAAAATACAGTTATCTAAACATTACGAAGCCATTGAGGCTTCGTAATGTTTAGATTCCTGTATTTTGATATATTTAAAAATCTTCGTTAGTTTAATCAGAGATGCACAAAAAAAATGGAATAACTTCCACAGAGAGATTCAAAAAATATATAACCTAAAACTAGAATTCTGGAAATATGAGAGAAGATAGGTAATATTAAATTATATGAAATAATAAATATACATTGGATAAACTTCCTAAACTAAATTTACTAAAAAACTAAAGTAATGGACTAACTAACTATACCATTATAAAAACAAAACAAAAGGACATAAAGACGATATTTTTTTATAGCAGGGGACAGTTTAATTGTGTACTACATTGCGGACTCACAAGATAATACTGCCTAAGTCTTCAGGGAATAGAGATAATATATTTCGAAGCCTTTGTTCCAAAAATAATGTTACGTAAAAACATTACAGCTAAACTATATAAACGTGTGTGTACTAAACCACTTCCTATATACACTAACGGCTTAACTTTTGAGCGAATTCTTCTCGAAAGCTCTTATACTAGCCTAACATATGACATAAATAACGTTAATTTTATGCCCAGCTCCTAAACTACATACTACCTGAGTAAGGCGTAGAAGAGAGTCTGGAGTTTTTAGTAGCAATAGGCTGCAGGTTCGAAAGTTAGCATTGTAATATTGAGACTTTTTATGTTCATACGAGTACATCTAGTTGTAGGTATACAGAAAGTACATCAAACTAGGTAACATTGAACAAAAATAATTGCGAATTTTATTTCCGACTTTTGTTTTTGGTGTGAAAAATCGTTTTTTACGGCAGCGTACAATGTAAAATATTGTACTTTCGGGTGTATAAGAGTTGAGGGGGTAATTTAAGTTAAATGATAAAATTTAATAAAAATTGTGATCGTCGACAACAAGTTAAAAAAAATTAACTTTGGCCTTCAATATTTCCGTATTCAAAAGGAATGGTACTGGGGCCGTATTATGCCATTATGATTCCGGACTGAAACAGGGATGGTGCTAGCGGTTATCTATAGCTCCATCTCTCTCTTGCACTGGAATCATGATGGCATTAAAATGTCATAATACGTCACCAGCGCAAAAAAGTGATCACAATGATGATTTATGACTCTCGCCTTCGTTAAGCAACTTTTTACACCGTAATGTATTGTATTTTTATATGAATTGTCCCGAAGTATGGTAAAGAGCTATCTGTTCCTCATGTAGAGAGGGGAGGAAAGCTGACGATTGAGTTGAGCAAGTGTGAAAACTGGTTTGAGGCACCATGTCTAGCAGTGATCTATCATAGGCTAAATGATTACTCAGGGCAGCAAGCACTGCTTCGGGAGGTTCCTGTTTCAGATAAGGCGGGAGGAAACGCCCGGTGTCAACACTGTGTGGATCGCCCGGAGAACACGGTAGAGCATGCGGTGGACGACTGCCCGGCTTGGGCGGAGCACCGCCGTGTCCTCGGGGAGGCGATCGGCTGCGGTGATCTCTCGCGTCCGACTCTGGTCCAGGCCACGGTACGGAGCAAGAGGACATGGGAAGCCGTCACCTCCTTCTGCAAAGCAGTAATGCTTGCGAAATAGGAGGCGGAGCACGTGTGGGAGAGGTAAATTTCACGCCCCCATAGCCGCCGCAGGAGACGCCCAGGGCGTCGGGAATCCCAGGCAGACTCCCGGCCACCCGAGGCGTGGGCTTGCGGACGGTGAGCAATGGGTAGCTCGCCATCTGATAGGGACCAGGCCCGGATCGACGCGTGAACTACCGGGGTCGCGGGAAAGTCCGAAAAAACACCGTGGCCTCTGGCAACTTACAGGCAACTGAAGGAACACGTGTGGGTTTTAGTCAGTAAGAGTCTGACAAGCCCTCCCGCTCCGCTCAGAGCGGGAGAAGTTACTTGAAAATATACCAACCAAAAAAAAAAAATGGCCGCAAGTACGCCCTAATTCAACTTAATATGTCCTACTTCAGGCAAAAGAAGGTAGTGGTGACGAGCTGCTGAACACCGAAGTTGTTGATCAAACAATCGACTGAATTTTCTATCGCCGCTTGGTACCAAAATTCCGCAGAATCGACAACTTTTCCGAGCTTTTCAACAAACCCGGGTTGTTTTTTCTCCCCAAGTCAAGAATAAAAATATGTGGGTCATCGTACACGCCCCTCGTCCTTCAACTTGCACACTTTGTTATTCCACTTTATGTACCGCTTCCCCGAGGGCATTATAAAACAATTTGTATCGAACACTCTTTTAATAACTCCTAAAGAGATTACTGAATATTAAAGGTTAATTTGCCAGAATATCGCAGTGAAACTTTGAAACTAAGTCCTTATTAAGAGTTTAATATTTGTTCTCAGGAACCGACGGCGACGATGAGGCGAAAAAGCAATTAGTTTTGATAGTACTTTGATGTTGTTGTACACAGGTATAAAATACAATAGACGTAGATAGATAGTTACTTAATAAAATTATCTACATCATTGTATTTTATAATGTATTTCCGCAAAGTCGCACCTACGAACTAACTGATAGTAAAGAGCGTGGACATAATGGTCTAAAATCGTCTACATTATTAACAAAATTCAACGCACGTTTCGTTTATTTAAATGAAGAGTTCTTTGTCTTGTAGTGGAACAATCAGAGGATCGAATTATTAGTTATTGGTTTGTTACGTGATAGCTACGTGGTAGGCATGACGTAGACGATCTTTCTTCTCTTAGTAGAGAATTAGGAGGCTGTCCGTAAGAGATCGCCTTGTGCGATAAGAACGCCCATTGTACACTAGTTTCAATTAGGTATGTTTGTCCTATTTGTTATATGTAGTGGCGTAGTAGATGGCGGATTTAAACCTCTTCGTGATTACATCAAGCTTTCTACAAGTTCAAAGAAATTGATGATACATCTAGCAAGGTGTACCTACTCTATAAGTGATTTATAAATAGGATGACGTGAAAATGACGTGACGTCTTGTCGTGATTTTTTTGTGAAAATATCCATCACGCTAACAACATTTTTTATTTAAAATCGAGTCGTGGTTCCATTTTTATTAAAGTAAAGTTAATCTTAGTTTCAAAAGGCAACGAGAAATTAAAAGTGACTTTAATAAAAATGTAAGTATAACCCCTGGACGGTCCAATTCGCTCCGAGTCTTTGCGCACGCGTGTCAAGGCCAGTTCTGGGTAGTCTGTAACCCATACCCGAATGGGACCACTTGAGATTATAACTATGATACGTTTTAAGTTTGTATCGGAGATGTTTACATAACATATGTCGTTGGAATCGGAATCAGATACTGAGTCTTGGGTTCGATCATTCCCGGGTTGGGCAAAGTGTTATTGGGTTTTTCCATCGGGGATTTCTCAGTAGCGGCCCGGAGTGCAGATTTGCGCCCGGTTGATGGCAGTAGGCTCGTCCCCTATTACATGGGACTTAAAAATATCTGGTGAAATGTGGTTAGGTACTATAGTGGCACCTCTGCCTAACCCTTCGGGGAATACAGGCGTGATGTATATAGAATAATAATGTATTATACATAAACAAACCTTCCGGAACGCATTCTCTAAATGATGTTTGAAACGCCATCAAAATCCGTAGCGACAAGTTTAGAAGAACAACGTGGTCACACAAACAAACAATAAAAGCGACTTCAATATAAAATATGTATAGACACAGAAACTGCAAAGATTAAAATAATAAATCAGTCTTAGAAGTGTTTCGAAGTATTTTATAGATATCAGATGAAGGCAACGAGCCAAACCGTCTATAGTTACGACATTATGCAGTAAAACAAATATCTTAGTGAGAATGTATGTTCGCATCTCATAACATAATCAGCCAGTGCGGGTTGGTAGATGTCACATGTCTTCGAATTTTTGGTTCTAAGACATGCCGGTTTCCTCACGATGTTTTCCTTCACCGTTTTGAGAGCAGTGGTGATGAAATTATTTACACAAAGTAAAGCGCCTGTCGGGGTTCGAACCTACGACCTACAACTCGTAAGTCGCGGCCGTTACCACTGGGCCACCACTGCTCGCATCTCAAACAAACATTTCTCACTACACTCTGGTTTGCACAAATTAAATGCGGGAAAGGAAATTTTCGTATAAACTGTAATAAAATTGATGTTCAGAATGCAGCTAGTATTCGTTACGTATCGTTGTATACAAAAAAATACGAACAATAAAAATACAACGTGATTCTTATCATCTCGTCATCAATGTCTTAAAAAAACATCTCCAAACTAAGGGCAACAGGATACTCCACTACAAAATAAACAAACCTCAAAGCACTCAAAAGTAAGAAAAAGCGATCTAATTTCCTATATTTGTTCGAGCAAACAACTAGAGAATGCTGTTTCCTTACAGTTCTAGGAGCATTTATTTATTTTTTTTTCAGAAATTCATAAAAGTAGCGCTGTTTTGGGTTCTGTGCGATACGGAATTCCTGTTGGCAAGACAAGTTTACTTGTTTGAAATGTGCGCGAGTCGAGGCAAGGTTAAGTAAATTATGAAGAAGATTCTTTTACCGTTCTGTTTTAAAGATTGGTAGTGGAAATGAATTACTGATATTGTAGGAGACACTTTTTAGAATTAGTGTTTAGTATTTGTTGCGGTTAGCGGCAGATTGGGCGGAACAACCAACTATAGAAGAGCAAAAGAGAAATTAAAGAAGGTACGTATTCTCGAAAACAAGGTTCTAAATAAGAGTAGGTATGTCTACGAAAGCTTTATTACGAAATATTTATAATTTGTATGTCCTTTGCTGACAAGCCGACTGGCTATTACCCAGTTACTGGGTTGTGGAGGTCAGATAGGCAGTCGCCCCATGTAAAATACTGGTATTCAGTTGCATCCGGTTAGACTGGGGCTAGGCTAGGCATATTGATTGATTGCCGACTGGCAAATGGTCATACAAAATATAAATAAACGCTAAATACGAGACTGTAGACTTCAATTTGTTTGTCCGACTAAAAGAATAATAATAATGGCTACGATAGTGAGACTAAATAAAAGATGAGACGACATAAAAAAACAGCAATTATCCATCGAAATATCGAGCTTTCGATTTCGAGAGAATTTTGCTAACTATCATATCATATCATTATGCTGTGCAGGCACTCCTAGTTAAATAGTTTACAAAATTTGAAAGTTGAAAATTCTCGGCTATCAATCTCGTGGCCACTCGCTCTAGTTTCCACGCGATACGCCATCTAAGATAGCCTATTGGAACTTACTTTAGGTACAGTCAATAACGAACGTCGATTACCACTTCAGCTGAATCTGTATGATTATTGAAGAAGTATTTTTTATACTTTTAATGAAATAAATTGTATAATAATTTATTTTTTTAAATGTTTTAATATAAATAGTTAAATATTATATTTTCTAAATTTTTAGCTTAATACATAAACTCACGCCTTCTTCCCATGGGGGTAGGCAGAAACTACAAAACGCCACCTGCTACAAACCTTACATAGGTAAGTGCCTTTTGCTTCGTTTACGAGTACGGGTCATACACGCATGCCACGCCGGTCGCGAGTACTGCCGCGCTTATGATAATTACAGTAAGTCACATTTTGGTCGATATTGAGTTAAGTATATATTTGGAATGTAGAGATTGAGACCTACATTTCTGTATACTTAAAATTTGAAAATGTGGTATAGAAAATCAAATAAGCTTAAGTATAATTACAGTAAGACCCGTTTGGCGCCAAGGCATACTTATTATGATTGCAGTATGGGCACATACGGTTGATTTTTTCATAAAGTTGAAACCATTTCCTAGGTATTGCTACAGTAAGTAATTTTGCTCTTTTTATTTTTAAGTTATGAGTATTTTTCTTCAAGTATCACTGAAACATATTAACAGTAAGTACCATTTGCTATTATTATATTAAGTGTTGGAAATAATCATTACTATACTAAACCTTAACAAATCTACAGTAAGAGTTTATACTATATTAATGCTTAAGAGTTTCGCAATGTATTATTCTATTATCTTAGTATAAATACAGTAAGTGAAACTTACTGTGTATATGATAAGTCAGCGAATTAAAAAAATATTTATATGTGTAGACGTAATAACAGCAAGATTCACTACCTACTGTAATTATGTTTAGGAATATTACATTTTATGCGTAGATTTGCCTGGAACAAATAAGGTAAATACGTTACTTACTGCAAATATTCTAAGGCGTTTAGGGTCCGAATGGGTAGTGCGGGGAGGGGCAAGTGCGTAAATTTGCAGTCGTGGTCACGCCACATACAGAGGCTGACCCGTGCGTCGGAGAATAAAATTGGCGCCAAAATCACTCGTGAGTATACGTACTTTCCTAGCTTTTGTATTCGGGTCTATAATATTAGTGCTGTTTATAACTGGTGCAATATAAAGGTATTATTAACAGGTTAAAATATTAAGGTTGGCATTTTACATTACTTTATCTTATCAAATTAGAAAATGGTTGTCGTAATCGTATTATAGTATAGGTATCTTACCTACATATCCATAATATACAAATTACAATGAATTACTTTTTTTATTCTTATATTAAACACGAAATATACACGTGTGTAAAATGAAAATGTTATTTTGTGGGCTGATAATTGTGCATCCCAAAATAAAAATTGGGCATTGATGTCGTTTTTAACCCCCGACAGAAAAAGAGGGGTGTTATAAGTTTAACGTGTGTATCTGTGTATCTGTGTGTCTGTCTGCGCCATCGTAGCTGCCAAACGGCTGAACCGATTTTGATTTTTTTGGTTTTGTTTGAAAGGTGGCTTAATCGAGAGTGTTCTTAGCTATGATTCAAGAAAATCGGTTCAGCCGTTTGAAAATTATCAGCTCTTTTCTAGTTGATGAATGCATGTGAGCATCTTCCACAGGTCTAATCGATTGGAAATTTAGAATTCTCTTATTTCAATGATATGAAAAGAATATAAATGTAGTAACCTTGAGCTGATGCTGCAGCATCACCTGGAATTTGCAGGATACCCAACTCCCTCACGAACTTACAGCAGAGGTATCGTGTTTGGACTCAGTGGAAAGGTCTCAACAAATAGGTTACAGATAGATGGTGATCAAAGTCTGATGATGGAGTAGGAAAGATAAATGAGAGTAAATTAGTAGGTAACAAGCTTCACTGTGGCAAAAAACGTACAGCTACGAAGATTTCGGCGAGCTGCGTGTTGATCGTAGCGTTTCTACTAGTAATATAATATAAAATTTAAAAAGCTGGAAATAAAAATTAAATTAAAAATTTAAAAAACCCCCGACAAAAACAAAGCGTCTAAAAAGTAAAAAAATAATATCATAAAAGTTGTAGGTAATACTTTGATCCAACCGTCGTCGTGTCGGGGGACGGCTAATGAAAATAGGAAGTTAACAGCAGCTATCCTTTCTACAACAGCATACATTCATTATGCCGAGTGTGTGTTGGCGTATTGCATTAGCCGTCCGACGACGACGACTGTTGGATCAAAGTATTACCTACAACTTTTATGATATTATTTTTTTACTTTTTAGACGCTTTGTTTTTGTCGGGGGATTTTTAAATTTTTAATTTAATTTTTATTAGTACATATTATCAATAGTTCTTTAATATCTGCTAATACAATCGATATACGATATTTCGAGCCAGGACATACCTTCATGTCTGCTGACCATTTTCATCATCAGGTTGAGAAAATGTTAGGTAAAAATAAAGTATACGATTTTGATGATTATGTCCAAAGGGTAAAAATGGCAAATAATCGCAAAAGTATTGTCAATTCATTGGATGTTTCAGACTTTTATTTATATGAAGACTTATCGTCGCAATATAAACTGAGAAACATGGAACGCAGGATTTACCTCAAGGATATAATGGTAGTAAAAGTTGAAAGGGGTCAATTCGTGCTTATGTATAAAACGGGTCATAATGAGATGTTTCAATCATTGGACTTCTTACAAGCTAAAATTGTAAAGACCCAAAAGTTCCCTGAGGTTAAGTCTAAAACTATTCCAAGAGGAATCACTGCAGATCGTAAAGCAGAGATTATACAGAAACTTGTACCTCTGATGCCTGAGAATAGAAGGGGTTTTTGGTTAAACATCCCGGTTTCAAATTCCGCAACCAATCTATTCACCGAAGAGTTTTAAAACTCTACCGTTAATATTTAAAAAAAATGTGTTCTTATGAACACAATTTATGTAAGCCTTCATTTTACTAGTCAGTTAAAAGACTTTTTCTATCTTACTATAAACTGCTACAACGGTACTAATATTGTTAATTTGTAAGACTGATTTTATTAAGTTCGTATAACGAGGATCTCATAATCTATATATAATAGTTAAATGTTACATTTATAATCCTAATAAGTTAAATGACTTTTAAAGAATTTAATGTGCCTTCAAAGACTATTTTTATAATGAAAAAATCCAAAGAGAAAACTATCTAATTTTTTGGAAACATAGTGTTTATTTTAGATGTTTTTTCTTGTGTACGAAGATGTACAAACACGAATTTGAAATGTGTATTTTTTTTTAGAAACAATGCTTAGTTATTTAGTTTTTGATTGTTTCTTGTAGGAAGCCTGTTGCGCAAACACGAATTGTAATTTTTTTTAAGTTAGCTTTTATTGTGATTCCAAATGCTTAAAAAAATACAATAAATGGAACTGATTATTACATTTTAGAGTATTTAATAAAGCTGTGTACTTAAACTATAATTGTACTGTGTACTTCTATTAAACTATAATTTCATAAGATATCTTTTGTTTCATTTATCCCAATAATATCGAGGAAGAGTAATTAATTATGGTTCATGACAGATGCCACAAGGTTTCATATTGCTCCTAGCTATAATTACAGTAAGTGTTTAGATAACATTAGGCAAATTGTACAATTTTTGTTATTATATTTAAACATTTACCTCATTCTGTTATCATTGTTGCAGTATGTACTTCAAACTAAAGATTGTTACAGTAAGTCACACACTTACTGTACCAATACTAAAAAAAACATTATTTTTTAATTGTCCATTCCTTAACATACATATTTTTTCAAGCTTTACAATTTAAATATTATTACTAAATAAAAAAGAAAATATAAAAATTATTAAACAAACACGTTTTTATCTAAAACATTTTAGAAAACTTGCTTTTAATTTATACTTTGGGAGAAAAATCAAAAATAAAAATAAAAACTTTGACCGCCTTTTTCTCGAAAGTGTCTCCATGTCACTTACTGTATATATCACAAGCACGGCAGAGTAGTGCACCTGACCTAAAAATAAAAGCAGAAATATTAATTAAGAAAATCGTAACATGAAATAAATCGAAATTCTAACTTACTTTTATATAAAATTATTTAAAAAATTATTCTGCCAATCGACCTTAGTAACTGAGCGATTGGAAAAAAAAGTTGCATACCTTCAAAAAAGTCTATAGTAAAATGTTATTCCAAATAATTGATACTAAGAAAAGAATTCTATTCCTTTGTAAGAATTATCTTGCAATACTATTTGATTTACCTTGTTATTATTAGTAGGTAAAAGATACTGATTGGATTTATAGTAATAGAGAAATTCAAAGTAATGATACAAATTCTTTATCATATTATTATGTCTTCGATAGATCACTTCAAACTATCATGTCATATCGAGTACCTAATAGTTGTAAATAACATAACGATTATAAATTGCTGTACATGTTCGTAAAGGTTTTATTCAAAATAAAACTGTCATTATCTATGTGAAAAGCTTTTTTTTTTATTGATACACGTTTATTTATATCTGCCAATCTACTATGTAAAATCTCACCGTGAAAACTTAGGAGAAGTGATCAACCAACAACCAATTTATTGACATTCGATAAGCGTTTAGAAGACGATAACAATTAAAAATTCTATTGTGTATCATTATAGTGACAGTTGAATACCAGGCAGTTATTCACTGAATGCATCTTCGAGTACATATACAAACATTCTAACTTACTTTTCACAATCATTGTCACTTGAATTATTCGTTATAGTCTTATAATTCATTGGTTTCAATAACACGACTGCGCACGCAATCGACTGATTAATATTATTATAATCTGTGGTTACGTAAAGATCACTAAAGCCCCCAGTGACAATAAAGTAATACAGTGGTGCCGATTCTGTTTCTGTGTCTGTGGAGCCAATTATTTTTAAAAGAGTAACCATGGAGTTTCTTGCCGGCTCTTCTCCATAGGAAACGACCAATTGGAACCGTGCACCTAGCTTCTGACGTTTCATAAGTGCCCATGTAGGTTTATGTGAAATAAAATATTTTGATTTTGATTTTTTTTGATTTTGTTGTTCACAAACTGAACTAAAAAGTTAATTCCATATTTTTCTTTTTATTTCATTAAGAAAAGGTAAGAAGATAAATTTTAGTTTAGTCCTGTCAAAATAATCAGCGCCTTACGTAAATTGACGTACTTTTAGTAGGCAAGTTTTTAATCACGTCTAAACATAAATAAGGAGTAGTGACAGGCGCTGATTAATTTGACAGTACTAAACTAAAATTTATCTTCTGTCATTTTCTTAATGAAATAGAAAGAAAAAGGTGCACTGAAGTTAAATTTAGTTTAGTTTGTGAACAACAGAATCGGCACCAACTGACGATTTAAATTATCTATTTACGTTAGAAATACATTTTGAGCATTACAAATAACTTCGTTTCTTAGTTGTACCTTTAAGATAGATAGGTAGAATGTGCTTTATTCAAATATATGTGTGTACTTTATTCAAATATATATAAAATGAAGTTTGCTTGACATCTTTATCTCTGTCAATTTCAAAAGATAGATAATTTTTAAAATAATAATATTTAACGCTAAATGTTTAGTTAGCACATAATATACAAGTCAGCCTAACTCGGCTATAAATAGGATCCAAACAATAAATCCAAGGCCGTACAAATTCCGAGCAATGATTATGCCTACATAGAGCAAAAAGCTGTAATTATTCGGAAACGGCAAAAAATCTGCAGTAAAAAGAGAGAATCTACGTAATTTTATTGCACTTTTGTATCAATCGGCAACAGCTAAGATAAGTGGCCGATCCGAAAACAGAAAAATAAAGTTGAGCCGATAGTGGACGGAGAGCGAGGGTTCCGCCTGCGCGGCGCCGCGACCCCCCGCGCGCCGCGCTCACCCCACCTTCAGTCAAAACCAACCCTCGGATGGTTACGACGCTTCTTGTCGATTTATATAACCCTATAATATACGGTGTGTTAAAATACGAATATGTTAACTGTTATAGTACTGTGAAAAGTGTGTGATGAATGATTATTTATTATTGAAGTGTATGCAGTGTGTGTATCAGTGATGTTTCATACATAAATGCACTTACAAACAAATACTCGTTTGGTGTGGATTCTATCCCGGAATGTATTTCACGTATGTATTATTGACGATTTATGTTTATTATTAAGAAGTTGTTAATTAAGGAATTGTTTGTTTTTTCTGAAATAATTTTATTTGAAAATTATTTTGACAAATCCAATGACAAATACAACATAATTCTGTTAGTAATGAAAAGAAAAAAAATGTGATAAGCTGAATATTAAACGCAGACGAAGTCTAAAACGTCGTTTATTAAAAACAATCCAAATCTGGGAAACTCACAATTGTGTTGAATATCCATAAATTTTCGTTACGTACAAATAATTATTACTTATTGCGAAAACAAAACCAATGGATTAAAATAATGTCAAACATGTTCCTACAAATAAGAAAAACCGCGTTTTCGTAAATTAAGTTTGCTCTACAAGACCAAAATACAACAAAAAAAAAACGAAATAAAAACCGTTGCTCGAAGCCTTTGGATATCAAAAGAAAAGGGGTTTTCCTATAATGGACCATTTTACTTGAATAGATTAATGGCATTATGTAGGGAAAATATTATTTTTTGTACAAAAAAAAACACTGTCGTTCGTTGATTTGGGGAGACCACCATTCACGTTCCATAATTATTTTGAAAAATATGAATGACATTTTTAAACCTGATATTTGTATTAGCCTCAGAATTAGTATCGATTTCAGTCTTTAAGTTATTTGTGTAAATGCTCATTTGTTTTTTCCATGGTATATTTAGTTCTTCGAATCGGAAATTGGCAGTGTGCTGCATACCAATATACACTACAGAGAGTAAAAGACTTATGACTAGCATTTTGTTTCGATTTTGGTTAATTTCACAGCATTAAATTTCTAATGTAAGTAGGTAATGAAACGTGAAATGAAACGCAGTCGTTACGTGTCGTCAGAAGCCCGAAAGTCTGACAACCAGTCTTACCAAGGGGTATCGTATTACCCAGTTACTGGGTTGTGGAGGTCAGATAGGCAGTCGCTCCATGTAAAATACTGGTATTCAGCTGCATCCGGTTAGACTAGAAGCCGACCCCAACATAGTTGGGAAAAGGCTAGGCAGATTCAGATTCAAGTAGGTAATGAAAATTACCGCAATAAAACTGTTAGCTATAATAGCTGGGGGCAAATAACTCGAGAGTTCAAGGAACTCTTAAGGAAAATGGGATGCTGTAATGGCCTCGGAACTAGCTGAAACTACGCGACTGTCATCCCCCGTGGGTAATGTAAGACGACTGAGGGATTATTTTGGTAAGATTACAGCGGCCAAGAGTTCCGTATCTGGTGACATAGGTACAATCCATGAACCAGCAATAGAGGCTGTTGAAATATCTTATTATATTGTGACGTAATAATGTTAAGCTGAATGTACCACAACTGTAGTGCTTTTTCTTATGCAGAAATGAAATGAAAATTGATCATCATGGTTTCCACACAGCATATAGGGCTAGATAATGACAATAAAAATGATATAATTTTTAGTTTTGCACGTGCACCGTCAAAAACATTAGTAATCATCATACTACATTTGTATGGAAGAATGACCGACTAGCGTAACCTTAAGAAGACTGTTATTTTATTATCTTTTGCACTGACACACAAATAAGTCCGGTTTTGAATAAGTAGATCCTTTTGTATGTTTTCTTTATCAATAAAAGTTATCAGCAGTCTTATATTTAAACAATGCCCCCAAAACCGAAAACCGTAGGTTGATGTCTACAAAGCGGGTCGGTCAAACAACATTTTGTTTTTTACGAATACCTAATTCTTTCTTTTTTTTTTACAAAAGCTTTTCCTCGAGTGTGTTTTGCTGTGTTTCTATAGTTTTATTAATAGTAGTGATGGCCTAGTGGTGTGACCGTCAGACTGCGAAGTCATAGGTCTCGAGTTCCAACCCAAGACCCGCACCTCTGACTTTTCGGATGCATGTGCGTACTTAGTGTATTATTATGTACACTTGCTTTAGAAACGGCGAAGGAAACCATCGTTAGGAAACATCCTGTGAGTTATTTTTCCACGGCATGTGAAGCCAAGTTAGAGGCCCATGGGCGGCTTTAAAACTCTGCCTCCAGATTAGTCATTAATCATATGAAAAAGAAGGAAGAATAGTTAACTATAACGCAGGCGCGGTCGCAGCCTAAGATTTTGGGGGGGTCACCATTGGTGCCGAGGAATATTTTTAGGGAAATGGTTACCTAATTGAAAAGTACTCTAAAAACTGTTTTTTGTATATGCCCATCGGGTTCACTGTGGCCTACCAGGGTTGCGGGTTAGTCCGAAAGGGATATCGGGACCTTGGCAACAGGCAACTGAAGGAACACGGGTGGGTTTTAGTCAGTAAAAGTCTGACACGCCCTTCCGCTCCGCCCAGAGCGGGAGAAGTCATTGGATGATTTCCCATCCTCAAAAAAAAAAAAGGGGTCACTGTGGCTCAAGTAAGTTTTTAGTTAGTAAAGCACGTAAATCATTCAGTCTCTCAACAGCTTGAATGATTTTGGGGGGAGTCATGACCCCCAGGACCCCCCCCCTCTCGGACCGCGCCTGACTATAATCTCATCTTGATGTATCATCAGGAGGTAGAGTGTATTATACTGTGACTTGAAAAAACTAGTCTGTAGTTTCAGACTGTCTTCTAGTCGGACAATAGCATGTTACAACAAAACTTCGACACTACCAAGTAGCTAGAACGATAATAATTCTTCGTAACTACTTGAGAAAATTACTTCTAAAACAAAGCTCAAGTTATGGTAGCTTCCTTGAATCGGGATTCCTAGCCGGGTAGGTGCTTCCGGCCTACCCCGGTTGCTTCCGACCTAGCCACCTATTGTCCGCCCTCAATTGCCTCTTAAACGAAAAGGGATAATTATACTCATAATTTCGCCTTCATGGAAAACAGTGTAGTTTGCACTGGTGCACTACACGCCAATCACATTATTTAAAGATGAAAGCCTTCATCATAGATAAAAATCAAAAATGTTATCTGTGGTCCGATCGCGGGCGCACCATCCTGTCATCTGTCAAATCATTGTACTTTTTTGTGCCGCGCGCTGATCACGCTTCCGTTAAAAAGTTCAGATATATTTATCGAAATGGGAAAACATAGAAGAAAACGAGACCAGGAAATGGAGGACCTGAACGAATATCTGCGAGAACTGGAAAATCGAGCGAATACATGAAAGCGGAGTCGTGATGGACACCGGTAAGTCTCTCGATAAACCTACCAATTTGTCGTTAGCTGAGATAATTTTTACTTGAATTACCGTGGAGCCGTAATATGCACATCAGTCTCTAGAGTTTCCGCGTGAGGTGGACCTTGAGAACACTAACTAAGCCGTATACTTACAAAAGGACAACACCACACGAGTTTTCACTGTGAGGTCAACCGCTGGTGTATCGTTCAGTGTTACAAACACATCCCTGCTAGAATCCTAGCAGTGTCTAAGAGTTTTGACGAGAACTTAACCAAGAGACCAATAACTATGCCGCATAACTACAAAAGAACAACACCATACGAGCTTTCACCAGAGGTCAGCCCTTGGAATATCGTTCAGTTATAAAAACACATCCTTGCTAGATCCCTAGCAGTCTCTAAGAGTTTTGACGGGAGCTTAACCAAGAGACCAATAACTATGCCGCATAACTACAAAAGAACAACACCATACGAGCTTTCACCAGAGGTCAGCCCTTGGAATATTGTTCAGTTATAAAAACACATCCTTGCTAGATCCCTAGCAGTCTCTAAGAGTTTTGACGGGAGCTTAACCAAGAGACCAATAACTATGCCGCATAACTATAAAAGAACAACACCATACGAGCTTTCACCAGAGGTCAGCCTTTGGAATATCGTTCAGTTATAAAACACATCCCTGCTAGATCCCTAGCAGTCTCTAATAGTTTTGACAATGACTATGCCACATAACTACAAAAGAACAACGCTTTAACGACAAGTTAGCCAATGGGCTATCTATACATTCAGTGTTATAAACACGTCCCCGCACCATCACTTGAGGTAAACCTTGGAATTGAGCAGTCTGGAACCTAACTCTTATTATAAGTGCGAAGCCCACTTCCGTGAAAGACACTGTAGTCAAACATGTTCAAGAGGCTGTGTGTCACGTGTCAGGTGACCGAAGCCAACGAATCCAGACACAGAATAGCCACACTCAATGCTGCCAATTATAATTTATTTACTTGAAAGACAACAAGTGGTCTTCAAAAAATTTCAAAATACTTACATTAATTTTAGATACCTACTAGTATCCAATTTAAATTAGATATGCTATGTTAGTATTTATTTCAATTCTACTACAGTCCAACCGGAAGGAGACTGAGAGTGAAACGGTATCCATACACCAACCGGAAATGCCTTACCTTCAAATGTTGAGAATCTGCGGAGGGTGCAATTGATTACTTCACTTTTGTGGTCAGAAATTCTGATAAATGAACTAAATGTGCAGGCGAAGCAACATTCAAGAGAGGTATGAAACACCCGTAATCTGTTGCCTGTTGAACCCTCCAACGTTTTGGGGGGGGGAACCAAAGAATCAGGGGACTGCAGAATAAAGTGGCTGTTGCCGTTGGGTCCATTGACAAGGGCCTTAACAGTTTAATAGCTTCCCAAAGGAGTGTAGATCAAATCTAAACAGCTGAACTACTGTGTGTAATCTATCATGATTGCATCTCACGAGTATCCTTGATCCTACCCAGCCTTAATAAAGAAATGAAAGAACTGATGGAGCGGGCACCAATATCTAAATACCTGTTTAGCTATATGCCTCAAAGATAAATTCAATGTCATCAAATGTTGCCGAGTCATGATTGTCACTAGCTTAAGTATGAACTGATGGATTGCAGTGTTTCCCTGAATTTTGAAAAGTATTACTACTAATCCAACCATACATGGTGGATCAAGGGTTATAAACTATCCTTTGTTGAGTTTCCAGTTCAAACTTCTGAATAAAAACTTCAGTCGGAAAGAATGCCACCCTATATCCATAGAAATTAATAACGTCTTAGGTGCCATGAAACATGTTTCCCTGCCAAGAATCATTTTTTATTTAGTATATTTTTACCAAAATCAGATGACAATGGGAGATACATAAATATGTTGCTACATTCCACTTTAACAGTGGAATAAAGGACAGCTATAATGAAAGAGTTTACATGCCTCCAGGCTTGGCATAGAACCATGTGTGTTGGCAGGGATCATGAAGCCAGTTGCCTGTCACCTGAGGTCATAAAGGTTGCTCTATATCATATATCCTCACAATATTCTATGCCTTGCCGATTTATATGCAAAGTGTTTAGAAAATGTGTCTAATATTCAAACTATGTTATGAAAAATCTAGGATTTATTATAAATAAATATTCAAAACTAAAAAGAGCGCCCTATAACCCAGACAATGCTACTGGTAGATTTCTATTAGATTCAGTCCAGTTTGCCATTTCACTTAGACAGGAAAAGGTAGTTTATTCTTTAGTCCATAAAGAATTTTAAGTCTAATAAGGAAATGCAAATAGTAGAATTATCCTAATTACTAGGTATTCTTGTTACTACATCCCAGCTGTACAGTTTGCTTTATACCAAGATGATGAAACGTCACAGAACAGTAGCCTTAAAGTATAACAATTAAAATAACAAGGTCATAACTAGTTTATAATTCAAATTCATAATAACATAACGCCTGTATTCCCCGAAGGGCTAGGCAGAGGTGTACCTACCTATTTCAAATTAAAACTAGAATCAAATTCTAAATCATTTATTTGCAACGGTGGCTCACATTTCAATAAACTGCAATAGAATTAAACAATTTGACTTTGTTTTTGAAACATTTTCTGTTGCTTCTCAAACTGGCTGGTTCTGGTATGTAATTAAAAAAGTTCCATATAAATTACCTTGGACTACTAACAGCATTTATAGGGCTCAAAACATTTTCAAGCAAACTCAGATGGTACTGTGAGGTGTTACCTAATAAGAATACATATTATCACAATAGCCATTGCCTATATCAATAAGATGGGTGGTACTCGTTCTACTCACCTAAAGCTTAACTAGACAGTGGTGGCAATAGTGCGAGAAAAAACAAATATGGGCCTATGTATCCTATTTTAGTTCCAAATGAAACACTATGACAGATCTAGAATCTAGACGCCCAAATATAGAAATTGAATGGAAGTGAGGTGGATATACCTTCAAGTCAATTGTTGTTAAACTGGGTCAGCCCCAGATTAACCTGTTTGCAAACAGGTCAAATTCTAAGTGTCAGAATGGCATCATGGATCTAGGTGCATGCTCTGTAGATGCATTCACTGTCAAATGGGATCTCCACACCCATTGCGCAGGAGTCTCACACTGATTGCCGCAATATTATCAGGGACGCTTTCCTGACAAGATGAACACTAATCCCTTCAAATAATATAGTACTAACTTTCTTGTCTAGCAAAGCAAGTAAGCGATATGAATCTGCTCTGGATCAATGAACTAATGAGAGTCAAGATATTGGCCCCTCCTAGGCTCAGTCACCATGGTGACATTATTATTGACCACTAAGTTTAATGAAGGATTGCTATATAGCTAACTCAATACCTTAATGATATTGAATGAGTTATAATTATATAATAGAAACAGAAGAAATTGCTGAATACTAAGTCAGCAATTGCTCCAGTTTTAGGCCCCACATTGGCACAGATGACAGTGTCAAGGTTTCTTAGGGTAATTTGGTATATTTAAATTAAGAGCCAAATATGAAATAATTTTGGGACAGTAACGTTGCAGGTTATCCCATGTCTTTCATAAATAACCCTGGGTCTATAACTACTTTTACATTATATACCTAACCATATTAAATCTTGTAATTGCACACAGAATTCAAACCGTGTCACTTATTACACATAGATAACATTTCTATTAATGAGGATAATATTAACATAAAGATACCAGAAATATTTGAAATTTCTGCACCTGGTAGATCTCAACCCTTCTTGATATTACCATTTTCTTAGTTTTTACTAAGAGTAAAAGACAAAATTGTAAATCATTAATTATAACTTTACACAAAAATATTATCACCGCCTCTACTGTAACCATTAGTGGATGGATAAACCAAAATTTAAGTGCATAATAGTGGAATAGTTTTTTCTAAATTCACATATACAGACATGCCTCTACTTTAAAGGCCCTTGAGGGGGGGGGGGAGGTATCAATGTTGAGGTCATAAGAAAAGCTGCTCACTTTCTCAACCTTATCTCGCATTTATATGTGACCAATATTAATCCTACTGCCTTTGCACAGGCTGTGTGCTCTATAGAGAGTGGCTGTTCATAAAACTTATTATATTTTTATGTCAATTTTAATTGTCTGCTTATAAGTAATTGATGTGTGTATTAGATTATGGTTTGGTTGATTCAAGACTGAATAGGAATTCCAGGAACTAATAGTCTGTCTTTACCTTAATGGAATACTTACTGATTCTTATAATAACATGGTTTAGCTACAATGTTTAGTTGTTAAATAATGTTGAAATGATTACCAACACAACTTCGTTCTTTGAACATCTACACTGTTTTCCATGAAGGCGAAATTATGAGTATAATTATACAGATCGGACTAACTTACCTAGTGACGTCCGATCCTTAATTATATGAAATAATTTCGCCTTCATGGCATCCCAACCCTTCCCAGATAATCAACCTATTTATGTGTACTGGATTATCAAAACCCCTTCTAAAAGTTGTGTTGTGCTATATATGCACTATGCCGGGACACTTTACTCCTTGGCTAGGACTAAACGATGCCCCTACCTATAGGTCATCGTAAATTCCCGTTCTTAGGTTCTTATGCTTTGAAGAAATGATTTGACAGATGACAGGATGGTGCGCCCGCGATCGGACCACAGATAACATTTTTGATTTTTATCTATGATGAAGGCTTTCATCTTTAAATAATGTGATTGGCGTGTAGTGCACCAGTGCAAACTACACTGTTTTCCATGAAGGCGAAATTATTTCATATAATTAAGGATCGGACGTCACTAGGTAAGTTAGTCCGATCTGTATAATTATACGACACTACATTATTATTCGTAAACTGTAATTTTATTTCGGTTATCGTACGAGAAAATTGTTTTTAGTATCTTGAAAAGAATAAAGAGGTTGTGTTTAGGTATGTTGGATTGGATATGTTGTTCAGTATTGGGAATTTTAGTAAAGGTCTAGTAATAGTATGTTATTCGGGCTAAGGTTTGATAGATTTCTTATTTTACTGCTGGAAATTTTTTGGTTGTGTTTCTGATTAGTTGTTTCTTTTACTTACTTACGGATGAATTATTTATTTATTTATTTAAACTTTTCGCACTAAAAAAGGTACGTAAGCTAGGTAAGGTAAAGGTAGGTAAAGGTAAGGCGGACTTAATGCCTGAGGCATTCTCTACCAGTCAACCAAGGGTGGTGAAGAGATTAGATAGCAGGTGCTCTAATGGAGAGGAACAAAGAGAAAAATAATAATAATAATATATCGTATGCATTATAGATAAAGCAGGTTTACAGTACATAAATAAGCTAATGATTAATTGATCACATTGTAAACAACGTGACTAAAAATTCATAATTTCTTGTAGCACAGCATAAATGGTGCCATTTAATTTGAATGGTCAACACACAAAATGCATCCCTATTAGGTTAGTTTTCATTACCGAATAACGTACCAAAACTAACTTTCGTCCAAAATATTACGCGCCAATTTGACCTAACTAAACACCTCTATTTTCGCTTCAAATTTCAAATTTAATTTGACATTTCTCGCTCAAACTTCAACCATGACCATCGCAGAATGGCCGCCACATGATTAACGCGCAGAATCCTACAAATGCAACAGAAACGGCCTCGTGATAACATACCAATTAGATAATTAACACTTTAATAACAAATTAACATTAGTGCCAGTGCCAGAGTTTTGCTAAATGCAGTTACTCGATACTCGGAAATAGCATTAATAATTCAGTTTGATATTTAATTGTAGGGTAGGTAGGGTAGGTAGGTACTTGATTTTTAATGCGAAGCCGGGATGGGCTGTTAGTATATATACAGGATGTTAGGACCCAAACACCGTTGTCCTTGAAACCAGTGGTTTGGTGTCATTTATAGAACGTAAAATCAATAGAAAATTACGACTTTTTTTCATTACTTTTTAGCACTAGAGTATTTCACCCTTTCACCTATGCGCTAGGGCAACGAACTGCGTCTCAACACGGGTGGGGTGCGCGGGACGTGACCTGACCGGCTGTGAGCGCGACTCCTCTCTCAGTCAGTCAGTCAGCTGTTTCGCTAGCGAGCACGGTGCCGCATATAAACTTTTTAAAATCTTTTAATGAAAATAACGTTTTTTTTTGTTGTTACTCGGTCATTTACTTTTATATTTAAGTCAACTACCCATGGTTTGAATGACAAGAGTATTTACATGTACGATAGATTTTGCATGTGCTCTTTAACCCGAACAGTTTCCACGTCGCAGTTTCAGGGTTAGACAGAATTATACCTGTCTGAGTAAACTCACGTTTAGTTTTTAGTTTGTCAACGGTGAACGGTTCGGATTAACACTATCATTCTCATATCTTCGTAGTAAACATCTCTCGTTTCACTCCTATACCACCAATTTCAAATTCATAATTATTTTATTAGAAGCATTCACGGGTCAACTATACCCCATTTGAAATAAGATTGAGAAATATGTCTCAGGCAATATGTCTCAGGCGGTTTCTTCACGATGTTTTCCTTCACCGTTTTTTAAGCAAGTGATAATATACAATACGCACATGAATCCGAAAAGTCAGAGATGCGTGTCTTGGGTTCGAACTGGAGACCTATGACTTGGCAGTCTGACGGTCACACCGCTATCTCTGCAAATTGAGGCAGTATATCGCTAGTCCTAAATAAAGTGGTGGTGTCAATTAATTAATCGATCTATTTAAAGAATAGAAAAAAACTTAAAGGAATGTATTAAGTCAGTACAATGTTTACCATTTAATCAATACTCGAAGTAATTTATGAAATCTAGGAAGAACTGAAATAATAGGTAAAAATAGTCTTTTTCAGAATCCATAGATCTCTTATTGTTTAAGATTGAACTGTTTACTAGTTAATATTTTATTCTAACAACTTTTCGAATAAAGGTTTTCGCTGAAATCCTCCAACATCTTGCAGCTTAGCTTGATTCTTTAATTGTTTTTGTTTGTGTTTAAAATTTAGTCAACACTATCTATGTGGGATTGTAAGGCAAAACAAACGATTACTCATAAAACTATTTATTTTAAATCACAAAAAAAGATCAGCGTTACACCGTAAGTCGTCGTGGATCTAGTTATCGCCATTTCTCCACTTTTCTCACTCTCACACATACATTCCTTTCTTTCATCCGGTGCGTTCTGTTTTACAATTATAAGCTGCGTTCATACTTCAACGTAATACAATATTTTAATCCCACATCTATTTATCTATTCGACATGATTATATGAAGGACTAATAATGCTACGACCTTTTCTTTCATTTTTAACTGTTAAGTGGGTATAAAATAAGAGGGTTAACTGCTCTAACAGAAATAGAGTAAACATAAGATAGAGATACAAGATAACTCTTTTTTAAACCAACATTGCCCTTCCGCTCTTTCACTAACATAAAAAAAAATGTGTGACGATGTTTTTTTTTTAGTTTTTTTTTTTAAAGATCGGTAGGTTCCACTCTGTCAAGCAGACTACTCTCGCCCAACCAGACACCAATAAAGATGTCCCTACCACCTAATCTCGCAGCAATTACACGCCCGAGCACTATGCACACACCTTTTATACTTTAGACGCACATACTAGAAAGGTAATATATTTATACTGATATTTGGCAGGAATTCACATCAAAGACGAATACATTCAGTAGAGCGGAAGTGAGCCCAGTTTTGCCCTGGGCTATGGGCTGTGATCATAAAGTTTCCACCCCAACTTTTGTACGAATGGTGGAACCACCCTCTCGCACATTTATCTTAGTTGGGGCTGAGTGGGAAACTAATAGTGTAACGGTGATGTGTTATTTTTTGCCGTCTCAAGACTGTGGTAACGTTTATTGATTTGTAATGAGAATGTTCTTGGAAGTTTGCACTAAGTATTATGTTCTTATTTTCAGTAAAATTGGTGAATTTATAAATATAGAGCTGATGTTAGGTACTGGAATTAAAGTAAAATAAAATTTCCCCTTACACCATCAACCTTGAAGTTCTGTCAAATCTGAACACCCAGCGGATATATATATATATTTGCTTTGCCGTGGCTTTAAAATTATATACGCCCGAAATTGATACCACAAATAACGCAACTTCCTGAGTGCTCAATACGCTTATCCATAATTAGATAGCAGCAGTAGCCTGGCCCACTGCCTTTCTTTAGAACGTGCTCAGTGCATATTAATTACCAAGTTTGTTTTGATATACGGAATACCCTAAATAAACGAACGAAATCATTGTAGTTATTATGACCCACCGTTCAACCTTCATATTTTATGGGCTTCTTACTACCTGGTATGATGGCCCATGACAGTAACCCTAATTTTGGCAGTCGGAGTGGTAACACTGGTCATTATTAACAGACAGGAGGACACTGTCTCCCATTATATTCACTAAGTCCCCTCTTACGGCACCCACGGGCACGTACCGTTAAACGGTTTAAACATTGAATTAATAAATAAGTCATAAATTATAACATGCTGCCAACTGAATCTATAAATTGTTTCAAATTGTGAAACACGTAAAACTTATATTTTATTAATGAATGTAATGTTATTCAGTTTGAATGTATAATTTAATTTTAATTGAATAAGATTTTTAACTTTAAGTAATAGGTATCTAACAATAAATTTTGCTGAGCCTTGACAGGGTCTACAACGACTCTTAGCTAACAAGTTAACATCTTGTTTTACCTTGTGGAACGCAAATTAATAAATATGAATATGAATGATTTTGATGACTATTGGCAAGGATCGTGTAATTCAGAAGGTCTTAGAGAGTCTGGGGCCTTATTTCGTGCATAAAACAACAGTAAGACGTTACATAAGCACTAAATAAAAGTTGTTTTACTTGCTTCCTAGTTTAGCTCTATAACTTAGTAGGCGGCTAAGAGCGAGTTCCCATGTGTATCGTAAGACACGACTTACGGTCGGTATTCAAGTTAATTAAGGGAAATGGGGAGTTCGTGAGGATGATATAGTATCTCTATTGCACACAAGGAGATACGCGTAAACATAATTGTTAACTTTGAAATCAAATTATATCTTGTTTGTTGTAAGGCACTTGAAAAGAGACCACGACTTCTGCTTTTTTTTCGGGATTTTGCCAGGGATCAGTCAGCTAGGAATTGCTAGAATGAAACTAGATGGCGCCGGCCATTTATTTTTAAAGTATTGACCAACAAATTTTCGTCGACGTAAACGTGTTTTAAAAGATCTACTTACAGAAATAAACGTTTCATTTCATATTGTATTCCATTTCAATAAACATTGAAGGTTTTATTATCTTACTATGATGGATGGATGTTTGTTACTCTTTCACGTCAAAACTACTGAATGGATTTGGATGAAATTTGGCACACAGTTTATAACCTGGATAGGATACTTTTTATCCCGATATTCCCACGGGATCGAGACTTACGCGGGTGAAACCGCGGGGCGCAGTTATATAAGTACTTAATAGTAACAATTAATTTTTAGCTTTACCTAAAATTAATTAAAAGCAAGAATTTTTTTTAACGAGAACAAACGAAAATGAAAATAGTTTTTACCTAAATAAACATAGTAGGTAGTACAGAATTGAACATTATATAAAACTCCTCTCCATCGCTATCCCAAAATACCAAATTCTTCAAATTACCAAACTTAAATCAAATAAGCAGTTTACATAACTTCTTTCGAGATTATCAAAGAACATTTCGTCTTACTCCAAAGGAATTGACTAACAAAGTCTGAAAAAGGTCGAATTGGATTAGCAAGTGAAATCAGTGTAGGTACCGAGCAGCGTAACGTTGAAGCTCTAGATAAATACAGGGGGTGACTTAAGTGTGCGTGAGGGAACGTCGAGACGACAAAAAATACTACCCTTATAACAACCCCCTCGCTAGAAACTCTCCGAAGGGCCGCTATGTCGTCTGCGTCTGTCTAAATATTCTCGAGAATTTTCGGGAATGTATTGGATTAAATTTTGTTGGTACTTGTCTCGAGATGTCCGTAAATCTCCGATCTTTATTTTATTCCGTAAATTAATTCGATGTACAGTCGCAAATTGAAAATGTTTGGCACCTTTAAGTAAATGACGTTAGTTAGTAGTACCCAATACCGTGCCTGAGCCTCATTATTTACGTAACTATCTCAGACCAAAATAATAAAAAACCAAGACGCTGCGAACAATACAGTGAAGCATGCCAAAACTACACCTCCACTCTGTGCATACACACTCACACGCACCCATTTACAATCAAACTACACCTCACTAAGTGCACACATGTTTACGAAACCGGCCCCACGTCACTGTTGACAGCGCTGTCTTGGTTTTTTATTTGGTTACATTAGCTGCCACATTGTCAACTAAAATGACATGTGGGTAGGAATTTTAAACTCGCTTAACCTTTTGGCATGTCTGTGGGCGCTAACCGAGAAGTATATGTGAAAATTGCTTTAAGTTTACACTCCGCGGGTGTACGCCTAAAATCACGTACAAAAGTATTCAATTAAACAATTTTCCACTTACGATAAGCTCTACGGTACAGCTTCAACTCTGCAGTTCCATTAATTAACGCGTGCTAAGTGCTAACCGAATGAGTTCTTGCAGTATTTAATTTTGTTGAAAGTGGCTACACAATGCGAAGTGGGAGGTACTAAAGTGAACCGTTTATAGCGAATGCTTTTCACACTACGTTTAATAGTTTGGCTTGCTTGAATACGTTGCTGAGTTCAACGATCAAATTGTGTTTAAACACAGGTGAATATTACATAGTCATGGTGGAAAATTAATTGAAACGGCTTAGGGGGACATGTTCAAACAGCTTATGTCGAGGGTGGCAATTTTTACATGTCAGTACCTACTTGATTTATTGGTGCGTAGGTATTTCTAAATGCAATCACCCTCATTGGGGTGTTTGTGTTGCTATGTTCAAGTACATGCTACGAGACAAAAAAAGTAGGTAGTTTAGTAGTTTTTAGAAAATATACTTCACCCACATAAGTCTTGACCCCTTGGGAATATCGCAATAAAAATAATCCTATATCCTAATGCAGCTCATGGTCCACCCATGTGCCAAATCCGGTAAGCTGTTGTAGCGTGAAAGCGTAACAAACAAACTTACTTTCGCATTTTTAATATTAATTAAGTTATAAGGATTATACATGCATAAGTAACTGTGTCCGTCTGTTACCTTTCACGCCTTAGCGGCTAAACTGATTTCGATGTTTACCACACAAGTAGACCATGACCTGGGTTAGCACAGCGACTACTTTTTATCTCGGTAGGTCGTTCTCGTGGGATAGTTTCCAACCTCCACTCTGGCGAACCCGTTGGCAAAAGCTAGTAATTTTAAGTAGGTAAACATCTAAAAGTGTTCGTCATAGTGGTGCCTGCGCTCCCCTGGTGATGGATGGCCCATCTATTACTACTAAATGCATTGCAATAACTTGACGCGCTGATTAGATGTATACTAAGTATAGGTTCCTTTTAATGTTATTAATGCTTTAGCAACGCCCGTGAGACTTGAAGACCTAAAACTTACGAGCATTATGTATAAGGTGTGAAATAACATGTCAAACTACACTTTTACATTCTAAACGGATCTGTTTTATTAACAATCCTTTTTTAGAGATTCAGAATTGACTTCACATCATTAAAACCGTTCCTATATTCTGAAAAAAAATTTACTGAAACCTTTTATCAACCGCATTCATTTTATTACAAAATAAATTTATGCAAAATTTAATCTGATAATAAGTTATAATTACATCAATCGAAATATTTTTCCCTTGTTAACAGCACCAGTTTACCAACGCGATAAAGTAAATTTATATTGAATCAGTTACCGATTTTAAGCTGTGTCGATAGCCCTTATAATTATTTTATACCTTCTACATTAAATATTTTGTTTTTGACGAATATTTCGATAAAGGATCCTCCGTTGGCTAACATTAATAATATCCCTCCGTATCAAAAAGGCCTTAAAGCAAATGGTAAAACAAACTGACACTTCAGCAAAAATGTCTTATTAGGAAATCGTCCTACGAGCAGTTCGTCCTATTTGTAAGGTACCTACAGTCTGCCCAGCCTTTACCCAACTATATTGGAGTCGGCTTCCAGTCTAACCGGATGCATCTGAATACCAGTATTTTACATGGAGCGACTGCCTATCTAACCTCCATAATCCAGTAACTGGGTAATACGATACCCCTTGGTAAGACTGGTTTTCAGACTTTCGGGCTTCTGACGACCCGTAACGACTGTCAAATATCCACGAATGACAGCCGGGACCAACGGCTTAACGTGCTTTCCGAGGCACGGAGGAGTCTGTATATATAAAGATGGTGACCCATCCACGTATCAACCCCGGCAAGCGTAGCTTAAGCTGATGGATCGACCCGTGCGGCTATTAAATACTTAGCCACGAGCTCCTCGAGCCCTTCTTATTTGTAAAGTACAGTAATAAAATACAACAGACGTAGATATAATTTTAGTAACTTATTCCGCTTTAACTATTCTTCAAGAGTCATAAAAACCCTGTAAGAAATCAACACGTGTTTCACCTCTCAACGAGGCATCCTCAAGATGACGATTGACCAATTGCAAACCAGAACACGACGTGTTGCCACACCGAGCGCTGGACGCAGAGTAATCAATCAATTAACTGTCAATTAACTATCTTAAACAAGTACAGTAATGCAGAAAAATTACACATCTTTAGCATTCATCCATACTTATCTGCTATAATTGCTATGCTTGAAGTTTCCCTACGTGATCGAATCAGAAATGAAGAGATCCGCAGGAGAACCAAGGTAAACGACATAGCCCGAAGAATTGCCAAAATTAAGTGGGAATGGGTTCTGGAGTGGGGATCGCGTACTGGAAGACGTAGCGTTGGAAGGCCTCTCTAAAGGTGAACCGATGATCTTGTGTAGGCCGCAGGAATCCGCTGGATGCGGGAAGTACAGAACGAAGTTGAAGTGACGGTGCTTGGGGGAGGCCTATTTCCAGCAGTGGACGTCTTTCGGCTGAAATGGTGGTGATGATGATAGCAATTATAAATTCGAAAGTGTCTGTATCTGTCTCTGTGTTATGAATTCTCGGTTAAACCGCTGAACCGATTTTATAGCGGTACAAAGAGAACTCAGATCCCGAAGAAGGACACAAGCATACTTTAAAAAACATCCCCTAATAACACGAAGTGAGGTGTTGAACTTTATAAAAAAAACCTAATCCATGCTAACGAAGTCGTGGGCGAAGTAGGTAGTTAGATTCTTACACATACACACCAACATTGCTTTCAGGTTTTTTGTTAAGCTATTAAATAGCTCATACATTCGAAACCAAGATTAGGAACCCCTAACAGGAACGACAACATGGATTACCTAACTATAAACTTAACCAAATATATCGGCTTTTCTATTTCCATTAACCGCAGTAAGCTATCCTACAGACTTACAGCTACACTGTAGAGTATCACCTGAGTTCAAAATGACGTAGGATCCCTCGTTTGCTGTAGGCTGACCTAAAGCCTCGGTGAGCCAGCCGGAAGGCAGATTATGTAACGTATGGGAATCCTTTTTGAGGGTGGGAAATCGTCCAATGACGTCTCCCGCTCTGGGTGGAGCGGAAGGGTGTGTCAGACTTTTACTGACTAAAACCCACCCGTGTTCCTTCAGTTGCCTGTTGCCAAGGTCCCGGTATGCCTTTCGGACAACCCGCAACCCTGGCAGGCATTGATCCTAGCGGACCCCACCAATTGTGCTGACATCTCTTTGAGGCAACACGCCATGTGTTTTCATGGCCCTCGGAACGTATAGGAACCCTGGGCTCATTTACTGTACCTAATTCATTCAGAATACCTCCAAAATGCTTATGTTTTAAAACTAGCTTCACGTTTCTGACTGACCGACCCCTTGACAATTCAAAAGTGCCTGTAATTGGTTTATTTGAAATAAATGCTTTGAGTTTGAGTTTCGATTGGTGATTTTATTAATTTGGTTGTGTCAGATTTCTAAATATCGATCTACTGGGAACCTACTTGACCAACATTCACAAAATGTATTTGTTTTGAAATGTATATTTACCGACCAACTTTTATTTCCGACCTAAAACTACCCACTAATAGTCATTTATATTTTCTATTCTCAAAAAACATCTACCAAAAGCTAGTAAAATCCCTGTCTAAACTGACCTCTTTTTGACCACGACTCAAAGGTACATTTCATACATGTTATCTTTTATTCATTTAATACGTCAGTCCATTGAAGCAGAGGGTTTACGTTGATAATGTAAAACAAATAGGCGTCGACCTTTGCCTACCCGCACCACAAAGAAGCTTCGGACAAGGTACTCAGATTTATAAGGATTTGCTATAGAGGTTAAATTATTACGTCTTGTTTTTATAGAATTTCGTAAAGCTCACAATATATTGTCAAAGTCAAACACGTAATGGACTATATTTTTGTTACAGTGTACTGTGAAACTTTTGAAGTTGGCCTTTGGATAATTTGCTAGTTTTCTTGTTAGTCTCTTTTGGAGGAGTTTTTACTCTTTTCTGAGAGTAACTAGTAATCTAAGTTACATTACAACTTTAATCCTTGCCATATACTGCTTGATAGGCGAGGTGATATCGTCAAAAGACTGAGTTACACAGGGTAGTAGGTACTTACCTAATCGGTTGAAAGACGTGGGTGTTGTTATCAGAACCAGTTAGTTAATCTTTAAAGAGGGTAGGTAGGTATCTAAAACTAAATAATACAGCATAATCAGCCCATAGTGTTCTTGTGAGGAGGCTTGTGTCACCGTAATCCCCCAGTGCGGGTTGATTTGTCTCATGACTTCGAATTTTTTGTTCTATAGGACATGCCGGTTTCCTCACGATGTTTTCCTTTATCGTTTTGAGAGCCAGTGGTGATGGAATGATTTACTCAAAGTAGTAGTCTGGGTTCGAACCCACGACACGTAAGTCGGGTCCGTCACCACTGGGCTACCACTGCTCCTCATATATGAAACAAGCGGTACGTAAAATGTATCATAATACGTTTCACGCAATACTTCACCAAGCAAGAAAATATTTCAACGAAAACTTTTCTTAGTCCGTCGCCAAGAAGCACACAATTATTACGACTGTTATAAATATAAGCAGAGTTTTTGCCAAGAACCGTGACTTTCACTACTATTGTAATTTATTCATTTTTATTGCGTCTACAAAGATTCCTTTTTTCATTGAATACAAATTATTTTTTATTGAAGCGATTTTCGTTTTACTACTCTTCGGCCGCTTGAAAAGATTTTGCCTTTAAAAAGTTTAAAGTTAGTTTCCTTTTATGTTCCCAAATTTGTTTGTTTGTAATGATTTTAGTGCTTTTATATTGTCAGAGGTCGTGAAACATGGAATCGTGGAATGGAACTACAACCAACTGTCATCAAAATTGCTGCTGAAAATAATATTATTATTATATGGCCACAATCTCAATAGGAAGCTTTCAATAAAGACTGCGGAAAAGACGAATGAGCAAACAATTAAATTAATTACAATCATCATCTGCCTAGCCTTTTCCCAACTATGTTGGGGTCGGCTTCCAGCCTAACCAGATGCAGCTGAATACCAGTATTTTACATGGAGCGACTGCGACTATCTGACCTCCAAATTAATTAGAATATTCATAATTATTATATTACTATTACTTTCATAAATAATATTTGCAATCCAGTGGTCAGTTCATCACCTAGGCTACAAAAGATAGTATAAATTAATATTGATGTGGTTGGTACACACTGTGTATATCCCTGAGCGGGTAAGTAAGGCGGTAGATTGGCTCGATTTCAAGTGGCGTTCGGCGAAATCGGCAGTAATATATTACGTTTAATATGTGTGCCAAAGCTTACAAATAGCGACTTATGCCCCAAATTCTAAATGTCTTTGACCTTTGTATGGCCTACAATCCTACATGTTGTACCTTTGACAAAATTATTGTTCAATTATAATACAAAAAGATTATTTTTAATACTATATTTAGTAGAAAAAAATCTGCAAAGAATATTGTAGTCACAAGATACGAGATAAATGAAACAACTCAACTTCAACACGCATAAGTACCTATAAGATTTATCGTGATTGCTTGTTCTACTTTAGTTGGAGCCAGAACAAAAACGTGGCTACTTATGTTGATCTTACGTGCACGTATTTTCCACAACTTTATTTACTAAAAAACTAACTTTCCTTACTTAACTAACCTTCTCTCCAAAATGAACAAAACATCTAAACTAATCAAGTAACTCTAAGGGCCAACACCAAACTGTGTCAGTTATTAAATCTCATAATGTGAAGCATTTTGTCGAACTGTTTGGCATAGAACATACGTAAAAAACATTAGTACAAAGCATGGCTGTACCTTCTGGCGGGCGGCCAAAATCGGAACTAACGTCGCTATATTGTTTTTTCATTACATTAAAAAACACAATTACACAAAATAATGTTTATCAACAGCGCCTACCTGTCAATGTCATTCGAGCGCCAAAAGAGCCTTGTAGCGCTTTATCAAGTATGGCACAATTGTACAGCCTCCACAGATACGATAAAAACTACCTGTCTTAAAGAATTCCACCCAACCACCGGCATTTTCTAATTCCAAAGCAGGTGTTCCTCCAACAATCCTCCTTGCATAGCAAATATTGTCTATTAAATAAGCCGAATTTATTAAGGCAGCGGCATCGACTTGACCTAAATATCGAGACGTCGCGCGTCGCACGAAGACTTGACAATACACGTCGGTATAGCGGTGGAGATATACATACCTACGTAGGATAGCTTCGGATGGGTTCGGCGCGGATATAAGGTGCTTTTGGGATTAGGAGAATATTATTGGCAGAGTAGGAAACTTAGGTAGCTACGGTATATTTGTCCCTATGTCTTACTTGCTAAACAAGTTAGTGCACAAATTAATACAATACCGCAAATTAGACAAACGTGTTTAGTACACCATATTTTGCCAGTTATGTTATATAAGTCCCATGAAATATGTGATGAGGGCCAGAAGTCTGGATATTTATTTATTTAACTATTTATGTACACACATAATAAACAGACAAGAAGAAAAGAACAGAAAAAAACGTACAATAGTAATACGTAATTTACTTTGATAATGGAAAAACTCTAGGCTGCTAATGAGAGCTTCCTTATGCCAATATGCCAACACTAACTTTGCTCGTCCCGGTGGTCGAGACAACGATCAGTAGTCGCTATGGCGTCCACTATACCACATCTATAGACAGGGCAAACATAAAGGTGTGTCCAGACAAAGCGAGGTATACGCCGCAAATACACTTTTTTATAATATATTTCAGATGCTATAGCATGAGGCAGCCGTCACATGCGTGGCATACCATTCGAAGCACATGCCTCAAACTGTCTAAATGCACCTTAACGAAAATGAGCATATAATGCTAAGTGACAAAAAGCCGCGGGACGCAATTTTATAACACGTTATAAGCTACGTTATTTTGTGTAGCGTCTAAGCAATACACAAAATAATATATTAAACGTGTAATAGCCATCAAATGACAACAAATGGTTATTTTGCCGAACAGGCTATTCATGTGTTTGTTCATAACTTTAATTGAATTTTGAATGGGCAAAGTTTAGTTAGCAAGCAAAAGTGTGGTTGAATTATTGTTCATGGCTATTATTATGATATAACGACCGATTCTTAATAACTTGACGGTTATTTGTATTATTCATAATGATTCATTTAGTTTTGAATGGAATAATTATCGATTTTCATAGCAATGGTGTTGTGGTTGTGACCCAATAACAGTAGTTAACTACTGTGGTAGCTTACTACAATCAGAGAATAAAGGTATGATAATGTTCAAATGTGCTCCTTGTTTACAGTACTGTGCCAAATAAACATTTTTATTTTCCTTTTTTATGTGCTATTACAAACACCAAAACTTTTGCTAGAACAGTATTTTATTACAACTGATTACCTAGTAATAAGGAGAGTCAAATAAAATTTGAATAATCCAACTACATTTATAACATTATGCTCGACAAGGCCAATTATTTTCATAATAAGCGCTAATTTCCTCTGTGAAAGACGCCAATTTTCGTTAAACACTTCCATAGGAATTTCCGTCGATAGCTCGTTATCGGCATAACGAGCTATTGCTCTACCAGCGAGACTAGGTCTTCAAATACAAGCTATAGGAAGCCAATAAAGAAAATCTATACCTATACATACATATTATTATAAATTAAAGTCGCTGTGCATGCCTGAAAGAACAACGCGGTTACAGTCAGTTACAGTACAAATCAGTTACAGTTTTCCGTTTAAAGTAACTGAATTTTTAACTACCCTCATTTTCCCAGATAAAAACCGTGACAAAATGAACTAAATGAGTTTGAAAACTATATTAATGATACGATACTCCGCTATTAGTTAAATACAAGTGGGGGTTTCATTAAACTTTTACTTTGATGTCTCTGTAATGCAGTCGTTGGCTAAAAGTTTCGCAAAACTGGAAAAAAAAATAACTAGTGAAAGTTGCACGGACGCTATTAGTTGACCGATGTAGGTACTTACGGGTACTATTTTAAGCAAGTTTTTACTTTGTAAATGACGTTTATTAAAATTGTATAGATGAGAAGAATTCACCGCTTCCATTAAAACTTTACAAATAAAACTGTTTTATAAAATTAAACATTTTAAGTGAGGAGCTGTAGATTTTAATAGTTTTCTAGGAATGAGACGTTCTGTAAACGTTATATCCAAAATAGGGGATATAAAACAATGAATACTTACTTTTATAACACTTGGTTTTGAGCATAAAACTACATATACAAATATTTGTTCCGTGCGGGGATCGAACCCGCGACACGTTGCGCAGCAGTCCATCGCTCAGCCACTGCGCCAATCGTGTCGTCAAAATAAATAATATATTGTTATTTGTATTAAATTAGGCATAAGTTGTTATTTAAATACATATCATAAGAAACTGACACATCATTGATAACGATAACAACACTTTGATGAAATCACTACCATGTTATAAAACAAAGTCCTCCGCCGCGTCTATCTGTCTGTCTGTTCGCGATAAACTCAAACTACTGCACCGATTTGCATGCTGTTTTCACCAATGGCTAGAGTGGTTCTCGAGGAAGGTTTTAGTATATAATACCACGCGGGCGAAGCCGCGGGTATCAGCTAGTGTTAAATCAAACGATCACAACAAAAATAAATCCTTTTAACAGTTGAACGCCACACCCAAAAATTTATCCAGCAATTTGGACTTCAAATAAATCACCCTCATATTTTCCGTCCCACACATCGTCACAATTTTAATAGCCCATTACATCCATATGTGAAAACTAGAGCACATTTCTCAAATGCCGACTAGTCTGTCTTCTTAGAAAGCTGACTTGAAACCTACTCTAGCACTTAGAAAAATGGTGAGAAAAGCATTAGTAATTCAACCAGCGTAGGAAACCGCTCAGTTAAGGAGATGGTGTAAAAATGAGCGCACATTATCGTGACTGAGATCTTCGTTTCATGCCGATTCGATATTTTATGGAGAACGTTCAATTTGGATCTTGTTAGTGTATTTGAGTATGTTGATGTAATATGATCATGTTTTGAAATAGTGGATGACTATTTTTGAACGATGCAGAAAGGAGGATATTCGCAATTTTTGTTAAATCTTTTTGTGTTTGTTGCCGCTTATCTCCAGCATTTAACACAAGATGTATTGTTTTTAGAAGAGGTATGTTAAATTGGTCCTATAGGACCAAACATGATAAATGATAAAGTGTGCTTAATCAGAAAAATAAATATTTTAAAATCTTAATTTTTAGAGTCTCTTTCACAAGTGATTTAACTTTTGAATGGAATGCTGCCAAATTGAGTTAAAATGAACATTAATCGTTTCGTTGTTTCACCAGTATCAATACTTAACGTTTAAACTTTAGCTTCAGTTGCAAACTGCGCACAGTTTACTAAATAAATCGCTAAACTCCCGCTGAAAATCTAAACTTTCGTGCAAATTTAACTAAAACTTGAGCTTTTACGGCTAAACAGTCGGCCATTTATCAAAACATGGTTAAATGAATTCGCTAAATTATTTGGACTTAAATATTTATGTTTAACGCTGAACTTTAAAAAAAAAATGAGTAATAATATATTTAATTTAATAGACTATGTAGACAAATTTTATATAACGTGCCGCTACTCGTACAATGGCGACATTAATTTAACACACGGTTAGGGCTGGTGGCCAGTAAACATAAAAATAATAATAACATAAATTAATCCGTAAATTGAAAAATTAAATTTTCAAACAAACTAAATAATAAAAACATAACCAAAGTTGAGATCACTCTGTGTAAAAGATTCATTCATGAAGCCACCAGCTGGCTTACGTTCTATAGGTCGCTGATCCTTTGTCGGCATAATTTCTAAGAAATTGCGCGGCATTCCTTCTATTCGCCTACAAATGATCCGTGACCCCGGCAAATGACCTCTTCGCTACAGTTCTTTAAGTACATGTTGCTCCACGATGGTAATTTAGAAAATTGTAAATAAATCAATAAATAATAACGTTTAATGAAATTCAAATATTTTCATTAAACGAATACGCGAAATCGTATTCATGTAAAATACAATAGACGCAGATATATTTAGTAACCCATTCCCCTTGACTATTCTTCAAGAGTTACCACACCGAGTGCTGGACGCAAAGACTTTGCGTCCAGCGTAACTCTAACTCTGTGGTAACACGTCGCGTTCTGGTTTGCAATTGGTCATTGAGGAAACCAGCATGTCCTAGAACCAACAATTCTAAGACATGTGACATCTACCAACCCGCACTGGGCCCGCGTGGTGGATTACGGCCCACTCCCTCTCACAGAGAGGAGGCCTGTATCCCAGCAGTGGGAACATTATAGGCTGATTATTAAGCATTGATTCAAGCTAGTTTTTTTATATTTGCTACCACATAACGTATTCTCCTCGAGGAGCTCGTGGCT
Source organism: Lithophane socia (assembly GCA_947522985.1). NCBI lineage: Eukaryota > Metazoa > Arthropoda > Insecta > Lepidoptera > Noctuidae > Lithophane > Lithophane socia. Next base: position 18,943,281 of record OX383252.1, read on the forward strand.
AAGTAATAACAGCTGCACGGGTCGATCCATCAGGTTAAGCTACGCTTCCTTGGGTTGGTTCGTGGATGGGTGACCATGTTTACATACCGAGACTCCTCCGTGCCTCGGAAAGCACGTTAAGCCGTTAGTCCCGGCTGTCATTTGTGGATCTTTGACAGTCGTTACGGGTCGTCAGAAGCTCGAAAGTCTGACAACCAGTCTTAACTCCCCTCCCCTCTAAGGGGTATCGTATTACCCAGTTACTGGGTTGTGGAGATCAGATAGGCAGTCGCTCCATGTAAAATACTGGTATTCAGCTGCATTCGGTTAGACTGGAAGCCGACCCCAACATAGTTGGGAAAAGGCTAGGCAGATGATGATGATGATGAACGTATTCTCCTCAACTCAACACAGCATCACAATTCCCTGATCCTAAACGCAACATTAATAACTCAGCAGCTAAAAAAAATGTGCTCCCCTTATCTGTGTTTTGAAAAATGACCATAGACTATCTACTGTACCCGGATCCTTAGGTTCCATCCATCAACTTCAGACTACCGTTTACTAAATCAACTTTACGATGCCATATAAATGTACACGAGACGCCACATTTTTTTTCTATCAGACCATTTTTCACCAACAATGCCTAGGTTTTGTAAGAAAATGTGCTGGTTTTTTCAGATTGAGTGACAAGTAAATAAATCTTTGCGATACATATTTCAGCAATGAAAAGAGAGATTCGGATTATATCATCAGTTTTATTGTGATAGGAGGGTAATAGATGGATGTAGTGCGTTATTCTTTGGAATACAAAATAGTTTTTTGTTACATAGTTTTGCTTATGAAAGTGACTCGGACAACAAGATAGGGCTTGTGAAGATTTTTCTTTCAGCGCTGAACAAAGTCAAAGTCAAAGTCAAAGTCAAATAATTTATTTCAAATAGGCACATATATGGCACTTTTGTACGTCAAACAAAGAAATAGAATTGATTCTAGTTGCCCCTTCCAAAAGGTAGTTTTCGTATGGAGAAGAATGGGCAAGAAACTCCACCGTTACTCTTTTAAAAATGTTTTACAATATTTTGTATACATTAATTATATAATTATATGTGAAGACGATGCACTTACAATAAGATTACTGTACCACAAAAGGTAAAAAGAATTATAAATGGAGCAATAATGAATAAATTAATTAGGTACCAGATACATGGTGCTCACATATTTACAAAGATTGTAAAAGTATACGATATTACAATAGTCCTAACATTGTCACAAGTAGTACTAATAAGTCAGTGCGTGAGTTTAAGTAATGACAGAGTGTAAAAGTCTATGACATACAAATAATAAATAAAAAACTAAATTAGCTATCAGTTTGATTTTGTCTAGATACAAAATCGTCCTATGGAGCAAGACCAGCATGTTTCCAAGCATTCTTATCTTGGATATAATCCTCTAATATGTAATAAGCTTGTTTACAAAGTGTACTTTTTATATGAGTTTTAAATTTTCTTTCATTTAATTGCAATATATCACAAGGTATTTTGTTATAGCATTTAACGTGCATTTAACGAACTTGGTCACAAGGTCGATACGACAGATATAGTCGTATGTTTCGAGAGTTTATTGTAAAATTCTTGGCAAGTTTTTAGTAACTTTTAACAACGCTTTACGGTCTTAGCGGAGTGCTACTGGTTGATATATCCAGTTTAGAGTGCGCTTTACGTTCCATCACCACACCACTCCTATATGACTTCCTTTTTTATGATTTTTAATAACATATAGAATATATTATCGAATGTCAAAATATCGATAATGTAGAAAAAATATTGCTTAACAAACTAATTCGTTAATGAAGTCAAGTTCTACTATTCTACCACTTTACAAACTAACCAACCTAGTGGTGTGACCATCAGACTGCAATAATGCGCCTCGAGTTCGAACTAGAGATGTAAAGAACTCGAGTCTTTTGAGTCCTAAATTTTAGGCTCAGCTGACAAATTGCACAGCTCGACTCGTTACAACAACACCCCCAGACTAGAATACTTAAGTCTACATAGAGACTCGAGCGCAACATGGCGCTCAGGTCTTGATTCGAGCTCGAGTCGTTTCACGCGACGAGTCGCGCTCAAGTTCTTTTCCATTTGGAGTTCCTTTATAAATAAATAGGGAATAAAATATAAGTCGGAATAAAAATAATAAAGGAACCACAGAGGTAAAAACGTAAGTTAAGTAAATACTCGTAAAATAACAAACAATAAAAATTGAGCCGTACCGAAAATAAATAGTGTCACGTTTTTATCCCTCTTGGGGTACACACAGAACCTAATAATGCCATGCCTAAAGGTCACATTTAGCATGTTGCCACATGAACTATGTCTATGTATTTTTAAATAAATCAACCTTGATACGCACAAGACTCGATACACTCGAGCTCTTTTTAAGACTCGAATTCTTTTTGAGACGTGAGCTTGTTTTTAAGACTCGAGCTCTTTTTGAAATACGAGTTCTATTTTGGCGCTCGAGTTTTCGAGAAAGGACTGCAGATCGGCTCGACTCAAGGCTCTGAGTTTTGTTAGTACATCGAGTCTTGTAAAATTGAGCCGAGTCTATCGAATTAAGACTCAAAGACTCGAGTTCTTTACATCTCTAGTTCGAACCCAAGACACGCACCTCTGACTTTTCGGATTCATGCGCGTATTTAATTATAAGTGATAAATAAACAATACGCACATGAATCCGAAAAGCTTCAAAAACAGTGAAGGAAAATATCGTGAAGAAATCGGCATTCCTGAGAGATATTTGCTGACGGAATGTGAAGCCAAGTCAAGGACCGATGGACGGCATAAGAACACTGACACCAGGTTAGTCACTAATCACACGAAAAAAGAAGTAAATAACTGTCCAGTCACTACCACGATATCAAAATCAGACTGATTCAATAGCACCCCCAAATGCAGGTGTATATAGCTTCGTCAATTCATCTCACAATTCCACTCAAGCAGCGAACACAGTGTGTATTGTGGACAGACCCAGCAATAACTTGGTTATACGGCTTACCGCATTGACAGACAACGCACAATGAAACAATCACACTGACCAGAGCAGGAAACGATAGGACACGAATATAAACACATAGATATATGACATTTTGAACACGTATTATTGTGTTTCAAAGGTTGTCCTAAAAAAATTACATTTATAATTATCTCTAACTGATATGGTGAGCATTATAAAGATTTTCAATTCTATCCTGCGTTTACAATTTAGTTTCCAAACATTTCTTTTTTTTTTCAAAACATTACTTTAATACATATTTAAAGTTCACCATATATATATATATGGTATATATATATTATATATATATATATACAGGGTGTTAGGGTAAACACCATTATCCTTGCAACCAGTGGTTTGGTTTCATTTATAGAACGTAAAATCAATGGAAAATTACAACTTTTTACTTTTTTTTTTTAAATCTACATTTTGCCACAAGAGACTCAAGTTCGTTGCGCTATGCGCTAGAGCAACGAACTTGCACCTCAACACGGGCGGGGGGTGCGGGATGTGACCTGACCGGCCGCGAGTGCGACCCCTCCCTCAGTCAGGCAGCTGTTTCGCTAGAGAGCACGGTGTCGGATAGAAACTTTTTAAAATCTTTTAATGAAAATAAAGTTTTTTTTTGTTGTTTTCGGTCATTTATTTTTATATTTAAGTCAACCCATGGTTTGAATGACAAGAGTGTTTACCCTTACAGCCTGTATATATATATATATTGGACATTTACTACTGTTTGGTCGAGTGATTGAGTTGTGTGCAACGGGTCATGTATAGCTACTATTTCCGCCTACGACAAAATATTTGTATGGTCTTCAATACACTGTGGGCCTTACAGCAGTTGTGTTGGAGATAGTGTATGTAAGATTTGCGTTTGCGAAACGTAACGTAACTTTTGTTTTAGTAACGTTACTAGAGAGTTCCAAGACAAATTCTAAGTGTATATTAACTTACTTCCTTTAATGAAATAAAGTTCGCTTGAAAGATCATGTTTAAAATATACAAAAGTCTACCCAGTTTTTTTATTATTCAAAAAGTTGCATAGATTGGCCTAGCAAGATTCTTCGTAGTAAATTCTTATTTTTCTTGTTTTATTATTTTATAAAGGGGGTGTAGGGTGCGTAATTCATAAATATTTTTTTTAATAAAACATTATTAAGTTTTGTTTCAGGCATAGAATTTGAAAGGCATCAAAATAAAATTATAAATTTATGATTGCGCAGATGGCGTAGCAAGCAGCGACGTCGTAACAAGCAGCGACGTCGTAACAAGCAGCTACGTCGTAGGCACCGAGAATACGTCCAATGAAGGCGAAAAATTATACGCTTGTAGCAACACAGTATCAAAAAGACAAATACAAAACCTTATTTGTCAACAAGGAATTGATTTAAATAATCTATAGACTAGTTACCACTGATAAGCAAACCCTGATTAAGTTAAATTCTTACGCAATCACTCAGTATAACAACGTAACACATTCATCTGTATTTTGAAGGTTTCACCTTTATATCTCACTAGGCTAATGCCCGCGGCTTCGCCCACGTGGATGTCGTTTATTATATACTAAAACCTACCTCGAGAACTACTCTATCCATTGGTGAAAACAGCATGAAAATCAGTGCAGTGGTTTTTGAGTTTATCGCGAACAGGACGTCAGACAGACGCGGCGGAGGACTTTGTATTATAATATGTAAGGATAACATTACATATATATATAGATAGTAGGTATTTTAAAGCTCGTCGTCGAAAATTGAGGTTACAAAATTTACCTCAATGGTTAAATGACTCAAACTCAAACTCAAACTCAAAGCATTTATTTCAATTAAACCATTTACAGGCACTTTTGAATAGTCAAAGAATCGGTCAGTTAGTCAAAAAGTTGAAGCTAGTTGCCCATTCCAAATCGTAGATCTCTATGGAGAAGAACGGGCAAGAAACTCCAAGGACACTCTTTTAAAAATGGATATAGATATTACAAAATCCTGGGTACAGTATTCTTGGTGCTTCTATATGTGAGAACAATGTCAAATGAAAAATAATCAAAAACAATTCAAAATATAAGATTAAAAATAAGCCCTGGCAGATAAGAGATGACCAGTCTCAACTGACAGCGCCCGTTCACGAACATGACACGTGGGTCAGCACCATCCAGCTCAACCATTTTGTAGGGAACCGAATGATCCAACACACGCGCCACCATCAGCGAGACATTTAAGTGAGTATGACATACTCTCATCAGCCATGCTCTTTCAAGTCAATATAAAACATGATACCATATTAAACGGCTCCATGGTACTCACATTTACAAAATTGAAAAAATGCTTCTAATTTATACAAAACTATAATTTGCAATGTACATGAAAGATTAAAATAATAGAATTTAAAGAAAAAAATAAATAAACTTAAGTTTGTAAAGTCAGAAAAAAAAAGGGGAAGCAACTCTTCCAAATATTAAAAATTTTAACTAGTAAGCCCTAGTGCCTGTGGAGCAGGACCAGCATTAAGCCAAGCATTTTTATCTACAATATAATCATCCAACTTATAATATGCCTGTCTACATAGTGTGCGTTTAATGCATGTTTTAAATTTCTTCTCATTTAGTTGAAGAATAATGAGTGGTATTTTATTATAACAATGAAAAACATCTATATGGTGATTTGAAATTAGAATTTCTGGTTTAAGTATTAAAATCATCAGATCAAAGCACTCAATTTGTAAGGGGTTTGATACTTAAGATCAACAGCCATAATATCAGCAGTTAAAACATCAACACCGTAAGACCAACGATTCAAAATCTCAACATTTCAGAATGTCAGCAGCTTAGTAAGTCAACAGTTCACCAGACCAAAGTTTAAAATCTCAACTTGGAAATTATTAGGTATATACTACTAATGTTATACATGTTTTAAGTAAACATTATTTGACGAGGAGTGCTTACCTTTTATTTACTTTTTGGTCGGTCAGGTATAGGTAGGTACATACTTGAGTAATTACACAATATATTAAAATAAGTAAATAAATAACAATTGTAAATAAAAATCCTATTTAGTTATCTTTTAGTACTTATATTGAAAAAAAAATGTGTTTGTAAACTTCTTAAATAATTGATAATTACTAAATCAGTAATACCACAGATATTATAATACTACGTAATACAAACTACGAAAACAATTTATAATAAAGCGATTCAAATCACGTTCTTTTATCATTTAAAACATTACGTACGTAAGACAGCTACAAAAAATAACAAAAAATATTGGTAATTTTCATACCCAATTAAATATTAATTTGTAATTATTTAAATTTATATGTTATATAAATAACTATTTTTTTTTTAAATGTTATTGTGTCCATTTCCTCTTTCTTCGATATAACCCTTTGTAAAGCTTCTTCAAATTTTTTTTTAATATTATAATATCTGTGGTATTACTGATTTAGTAATTATCAATTATTTAAGAAGTTTACAAACACATTTTTTTTTTCAATATAAGTACTAAAAGATAACTAAATAGGATTTTTATTTACAATTGTTATTTATTTAATTATTTTAATATATTGTGTAATTACTCAAGTATGTACCTACCTATACCTGACCGACCAAAAAGTAAATAAAAGGTAAGCACTCCTCGTCAAATAATGTTTACTTAAAACATGTATAACATTAGTAGTATATACCTAATAATTTCCAAGTTGAGATTTTAAACTTTGGTCTGGTGAACTGTTGACTTACTAAGCTGCTGACATTCTGAAATGTTGAGATTTTGAATCGTTGGTCTTACGGTGTTGATGTTTTAACTGCTGATATTATGGCTGTTGATCTTAAGTATCAAACCCATTTGAAGTGACACGACAAATTATATGCTTAATTACAGAGCACTCTAAAATACTGAGCTGAGCTAAGTGCTGATCGCAATGCGTGAGTGGTGAGTGCGCCCGCGGCGTCCCTTCGTTTGTCACCACTGACTACGTATGGATAGTTGGATACTACGTATCTTGTCACCGTGGATAATACCATGGACAAGTGATTTTGGAATCTGGCGTGAATCAATTCATGCATTTAGTGTTACTTAGTTACGGTTTTTATTTTTCATTTATTTTTTGTTTTTATTACCTAAGTATTATTTATTTATTGTTTTATTTATTTATTTTGTAATCCCCTAGTGGGATTTATATATTATGTCCGTAGGCGTGTCTGTGGCATTACAGCGGGCCCTATCGGAATACTAGCGCTGCGGTGTTTATTTTTTAAATATCGTAGCATTATACTGAGATAGGAGCCTTTTTGGCCTCGCACAGTTCGTTAGTTAAGTATTTTGTTAGTTTTAAATTGTTCTTTTTCTTTTGTTTTAACTATGTAGGTACTTACTTTTTATTACTGTTTGTTTTTCCTGTGCGTGTCCCAAATACATTATTTTTCTTTCTTTCTTTTCTTTCCACAAGTAAGTTTTCTGATCCATTTGTTTGCATTTTCATCAAATACTTTTGTAACAGGCTACACACAAGCATACAAATCCTAGTTCTACCCGCAAAACTCACAAAAAAAGGAATAAATAAAGCTGTTTCCACCGCGCCACTACGCAGGAGCACAAAGACGCTGTCTTGTACACATGTAGGTACTCAACGTAGATTGAACTTTGAAGATCTTTCTACGCTTGTATCAAATACGTTGCTGGGAATTACTGCCGCAGCCTGGTTGTGACGTCGTTGTCGGGTGAAGTTTTAGATAAGGGAAGTTTGTACACGTTGTATTCAGATTATTATTTAGATTGTCACATTACAGCGAGATTATATAGGTTCTTAATTTGAGATGGGGCTGTAAGAGCAGCATGCAGTTTATCATGAAACTTTGCATAATAAATATCTATAAAGCAGGTCTTATATTTTTATATCTTTTTTAATTAACATTATTTTCACTGTAAAAAGCAATTACCTAAACTTTTCGAGGCTTCAGAGTCGCTAGCACCCCACTCCGTCTCACTCTCACTCAGGTCGCGAGTAGTATGGTGCGAGCGAGATAAAATCTGAGGTAGGGTAAAGCCTTAATAATGGTTCTTCTCCACCTTCAATAATCGAGTCTCATCAGAACACCAGCGCTGCGACGTGTGTTTAAATTATCTAACTTTGTGTAAATTATTTCATCTCACTCACACGCTACTCTCAAAATAGTGAAGGAAAACATCGCGAGGAAACCGGCAAACCGTCCTAAAACAAAACAATTCGAAGACATGTGACATCTACCAACACGCACTAGATTCGCGTGGTAGATTACGGCAGCCGCCCTTACACAGAGAGGAGGCCTGTGTCCCAGTAGTGGCAACATTATAGGCTGATTATGCTGTTATGTATATTTAGTTTGAATAATATTCCTGTGCGACTCCCAATAAGCTACTTTTTCTTACTTACTTTCTATCTTTCATTAGTCTCTGAGTTTTTCTGACTAAGTATGAGATCTTTCTCGACCACGACCAAAAAACCTTAACCTTTTGACACAAAACCTTCACGATCATAATAATATATAATAATATAATCATAATACTCACAGTTTCTAAGTAAACATCTACAGAAACTATTCTCAAGGTTTAGCTTTGTTAACTTTAAGACCCGAAGGTTCGGGAATAAAAGAAAACAACAGTAACATGATGCTACCCCCGGATATTGAACTTTCAAGTTCCACTCGAGAGTATGGTAAACATTTGTTTGAAACATCAATACCAATATAAAAGTAGATAAAGAAGGATAACTAGCATCGCGAAACAGGCATCACTTTTAGGTTTAAATCATTTATTCTCATAAAGACAAAAAGCCACTTACATGAGAACATACTAGAAACATTTGGTAAACTTATATAAGGCAACCGATACAAGAGTATGTGTTAAATAAAGTTACTCTAATATTATTATATTACTTTAACTATTCTATACTCATTCAGCAGTTCAGCCTCAACCATTGAGATACACTGGAGGACGTTAGTCAAGGCAGTTTTCCATTATGTGTTTTGATAGCCGAGATTTAAAACTGCTGAGTGAGCTAACACTTTTTATAAATGTGGGTATATTATTAACTTTTATCATTTCCAACGTAACGATGGACGTCCACGGTCATAATATAACGTATGGAGAAGCTTTTAAATTTCCATCCACGCGCACTTATTAGCACGTTATCACGTTATCGAAAAGCATCTTCATTATATTTCCATACATTTTACTTCCCTGTGTTATCGTGGTGCCGAGACGAGGACTTTCACGATAATATCGCCACTTTAGAAATTATATAGCGCACATTGACTTTAAAATACAGAGTACATAAAACTGCAACTGAATTAAATAAGAATTTGAGTTTTAGTGTAAGTAAATTAAAACTAAATATTATTACATCCATATGTTGAGACATGAAGTTATCGTATTACCCAGTAACTGGTTTATGGAGGTGGGATAGACAGTCGTTCCATGTAAAATACTAGTATTCTGCTGCATCCGGTTAGACTGAGGACCGACCACAACATAGTTGGGAAAAGGCTAGGCAGACGATGAGAATGAGACATGAATATCCATGTTGGTGGTCCAGTGGAACGATAAAACTACTGATAAAGTTATTTGGGTCCTTGTGGAAAACTGCTAAAGACTACTTGACGTGAAAATAAGAAGGGCTTAACAGCAGCTGAAAAAAAAACTAAAAATATCTGTGAAACGGTGACTCCTACTTAAAGCAGTCATTAAAAACCGTAGTCGACCTTGTTTTACCACTTTTGACAACGATTCTCATGAAATTAAAACTTCATTATGGTTGAAACTATCTAACTGTCGCATAGACAAACAGGCCTTGTTGTTTTATGACGTGCAAGCGACATTCAACCTTAGGGTTACCAAGAAATAACGAGGTCGACTCAACACAGTATAGAGTGAAACTTCTGCACCTATATTATATTCTATATTAGAGCTACTCGTATGGCTTGATAAAAGGTGGTTCATATGTTTGTGATTGAATAATGAGATTTGATTTTGTACTCTTTACTCCTACTCTCTCTCTCTTGCGGCATGGACAGAGATGGCAATGTCTGAAAACGTTATGTGACAATTATGAAGGAAAATTGGGGTATTTTAGATCAATTGAAAGATTTTTTTTGTAGTTTGTTGTTCATGGTATTGTATAAATTGGTGTTTCAATTATTATAACAATAAAGTCAATACCTAGTTACTCTTCTTATGATAGTAAATCTTAAAAGTTTATTGTTTCTTTTTCTGTAGTACAGTCAGCAAAAAAACTGAAGTGTTCATCGACTTTTGTTGCTGATCGAACAATAGTTTATTATGCAATTAGTGAATAAAGAACGGATTTACAGCGAGGGCCATAGATGAATCACGAGCAAGTGAAGGATTCTAACGACTGTATCAAGACCTTAGGGAGTGATTCATAACGATTGAATCACGAACGAGTGATTCAAGTGTTAAAATCCTGAGCGATGCGAGTGATTCATGGCCCTCGATATAAATAAGTTTTTTTCAAGAGTTGCATTATACTTTATACCATGACTACGAGAAAAAGAACTTCGAGTATGTTCTTATGTCAATGTTATGCCTTGGTTTTATAGTACCCACACCGGAGCATAGAATACATACTCCATAATGTCGATGACTTCTTTTTCTTTTGACAATTCATTAAAATAAGTTAGAAAAACAGACTGAAAATGTGCCAGAAGCTTGATTTTCACTTTTCCATTTGCAAAACTCATCGAAGGCTTTGATGTAAACCAGCTGTGATTTGCTGGGTAGCAAGTTTTCTACTATATCGGCCGCCCTCTCTTTCATAAACTCAGGTGTTAACACATCTTCATCACTTGAATACATTTTCAATCGATTTATTATTAAGTAACACTAAACTTTTTTTCGTACAATTTACAATATTTGAAATAGCGCCAATTTACTAATGACAGCAAAGAACACAAACACTTTTTTATTATAATGGTAAACTCCTGTTCGAAAATTAAATAGGAGTTTGTATAGCATTGAATAAAGGACGGATTTAAAGCGAGGGCCATAGGTGAATCACGAGCAAGTGAAGGATTCTAACGACTGAATCACGACCGTAGGGAGGGATTCAAGTGTTAGAATCCTGAACGACGCGAGGAATTCATGGCCCTTGATATAAATCCGTTTTATTCAAGAGTTGCATACTATAGGTACTTTATACCATGACTACGAGAAAAAGAACTTCGAGTATGTTGTTATGTCAATGTTATGCCTTGGTTTTATAGTACCCACACCGTAGCATAGAATATATACTCCATAATGTCGATGACTTCTTTTTCTTTTGACAATTCATTACAATAAGTTAGGAAAACAGACTGAAAATGTGCCAGAAGCTTGATTTTCATTTTTCCATTTACAAAACTAATCGTAGGCTTTGATGTAAAGCAGCTGTGATTTGTTAGGTAGCAAGTTTTCTACTATATCGGCCGCCCTCTCTTTCATAAACTCAGGTGTTAACACATCTTCATCACTTGAAAACATTTTCAATCGATTTATTATTAAGTAACCCTAAACTTTTTGTTCGTACAACTTACAATATTTAAAATAGCGCCCATTTACTAATGACAGCAAAGAACACAAAACAGTTTTAATTCTAATGCTAAACTCCTGTTCGAAAATCAAATCAAATAGGAGTTTGTATATCATTGAGATGCAGTTCGAACAAATTGGTGTTCTAAATTCAAACACCAAAACAGTGATTAAAAGTGCTTTTTATTCACTGTTTTCAGTGAATAAAATAAGCTTTTTAGAGGGGTCATGGTATAATAGTATATTATGCAATTAGTGAATAAAGGACGGATTTAAAGCGAGGGCCATAGGTGAATCACGAGCAAGTGAAGGATTCTAACGACTGAATCACGACCGTAGGGAGTGATTCAAGTGTTAGAATCCTGAACGACGCGAGCGATTCAAGGCCCTCGATATAAATCCGTTTTATTCAAGAGTTGCATACTATACTTTATACCATGACTACGAGAAAAAGAACATGCAACTTCGAGTATGTTGTTATGTCAATTTTATGCCTTGTTTTTGTAGTACCTACACCGTAGCATAGAATACATACTCCATAAGGTCGATGACTTCATTTTCTTCGACAACTCATTAAAATAAGTTAGGAAAACAGACTCTGAAAATGTGGTGAGCTTGATTTTCATTTTTCCATTTACTCAAACAAACAAAGAAACTCACACTCAAACTCATCGTAGGCTTTGATGTAAACCAGCCGTGATTTTGTTCGTACAACTTACAATATTTAAAATAGCGCCCATTTACTAATGACAGCAAAGAACACAAAACAGTTTTAATTCTAATGCTAAATTTCCTGTTCGAAAATCAAATCAAATAGGAGTTTGGATATCATTGAGATGGAGTTCGAACAAATTGGTGTTCTAAATTCAAACACCAAAACAGTGATTAAAAGTGCTTTTTATTCACTGTTTTCAGTGAATAAAATAAGCTTTTTAGAGGGGGCATGGTATAAAAGTTTTTTTTGTGTACACAGGCCGTGAATTAAACCATATTTCTTCACCAAACCATTTAAATTCGCTCTATTAAACCAAAATGAGCATAAACACATACCTAATCAATCAAAAATACAGTCTATGTCACGCACCACATACGACTTATATAACATTGTGTTTAGCCACTGCATTATGAATTAATTCCACAACACAATTGTTTGTAAAATTGCGAGATTACTCGAAATGCGCATTGTTTCAGAGCTAGGCTTACTGGAATAGCACTTAATACTAGCACAGTGATGACAATCATGCTAACTGGGGTTCAAACATAATACCTAAAGTGATCCTTGAAATAGAATTATTGCATCCAACATACGTTACTAGGTAATCGAAAATCGAAACTAGTATCGTCGATATTATTGCATCGACTGCCTTCGTATTGTTTTACCGAGCTCGATTCATGGTTGGTCTGAAATATTTATTATTATTGCAGATTAGATTAGACTTTATTTGCCTTAAACACGTTATTAAGTTGTTACAGTCTGGTTTTGATATGATGTCCACATCAGGGTCGGTCTGGCCCCAGGGCATACCGGGACTTTTCCCTGTGGGCCGATCACTCCGTGGGCCAGTTCTATTCATTTTCCTTTCATTTTATTTAGAGTAAAGCCGTGATTAGTGAGATAATTATTATTTTATTTCGAACCTCAAAAATCCCGGTAGTTTTTTGGGTCCCAGACCGACCCTGGTCCACATGTTTAGCCATACAGAATATTGTATCAATTGCATGCAAAATAATGCAAGTTACAACATTAAGTTTTTAACGTCAAATTGACCGGCTATTTGAGACAAGGCATCATTATGTTGGAGCTCACGACGACGGACGACGTTTCGGACGTAGTCATCGAATTTATCTGGGAGAATAAGAACCATTACAGTCAAACGAGAAAAAATGGTCTTCCAGGTGCGAGAGTCGGACAAGAAGACTAACTTTAGAACATCGGAACTAGCTAGTAATTGGGTTCATGTTCATTATTTTAAGCTTGTGGTATCCCAGTTAATGGCAAACACTCTTTTTCCGTATTCACTATTTTTTAGCTCTACGAGTACATAAACAGTGTGTCCGGACATGGACTAGCGATATTCTTAATACTTAAATATAAACTATTTTAAAGTACAATTGTAATGATATTTTTTTTTATGATACTTTTTTTATTTATGATTTCGTGTTTATTGTTCCGACGAGTGGCCTTTTGTTCTTGCGCATACGCTATGTTCAAACAACAATAACTCTTAAAGTATTAGACATACAGTTGTAAATTTTATGATGTATTTAGTTTAGCTCAAAATCCGTCGATCTAGAAAAAAAAATAAAAAACTTTTTTGTAGTAATTAACAATTACTACAATATCTGTAGTATGTAGACGATATCATAGTCTTCATGTACATAGCAGATAACGGTATACTCGGTATACGAATTTGTGTGGGGTAGGTACCACAACTAAAAAGTGAAAAATAAAAACTTTTTACAAAAAAAAAACAATCGACTTCACAAAAAAACACAAAAAAAGTGAAAAATAACTTTAATTTCGGAAGTCGGTGTCTTTGCTTTTCAATTTTCCGTTTTTGCCACCGACTTCCGAAATTAAAGTTATTTTAACAAAGTGCAGTCGGTTGTTTTTTTTTTTGTAAAAAGTTTTGCGTATTTTTTTCGACTTTCACATTTTTTTCTCAAAAGTTATGGATTTGTGAACACATTGCTTTGTAATGCAGCTGATAGACAATATTATTGCCTTTCGAATAAGCTTATTTTACAAGCTTTTATTTAACTTGCCGTGTTAGTTAGTATGTATGTTTGAGTCAAATCTTGCAATCTGAATTAAAACCACTTTCTCTTATACGGAGTTGAAATTTTACAAGTTGGTTCAGTTCTAAAGGCAATGCATTTTTTTATGATGCATGACTTGATTCTACACCCAGGATTGGCTCCAGACGAAGGAACTCTACAACAGTCCACGGTACAGACAAGACATTTAATATACCCATTTAATTATGATAGTCCGTTCTAAAGTCTACCATGATCTGGCCAATCCGACAAAATCGAACCCAGCAACATTGACCGCGCCAGGGATTGGAACTTTAAAAAATGTAATCATACACAACTTTTTGAGATGCTGTCTAGGGTTTCTTGGGACGCGATTATTTCTTCTAATGACGTTTGCACTAGTACGCATAACTTTTATGATATAATTTACAGCTTGTTCGACGCCTGTGTACCTAAAAAACGTCGGAATAACAAATTAAGTAGGAGATACCCTGCTTGGTTTACTTACGATATCATCAAAGATGTGGAGGCGAAAGTTAGGTTGCATTCAAAATGGAAACGTTCAAAGTGTGAACGAACGTACAAGTTGTTATCTGACCTCAGATCTAGTTTGAAAACACGTATATTGACGGAGCACACGTTGTACGTAAGACATATAGAAAACAATATCAGGAAAAATCCAAATGAATTTTGGCAGCATATTACTAACCTGCGCTCAAAAGGGGGCTTTGAACCTGATGTAGTCTATAAAGGAAAAACTTGTAGTGGCATTGCTGCCGCCGAAGCTTTTGCGGAGTATTTTGCAAGTGTTTTTCACCTTTCAAGGATGGTGATAGAAAACAGATATTTTAAACAAATCAAAGCTCAAAAGCTTGTCTTTAAAAAGGTTTTTACCTAATTTTTTTATCTCAGTATGACTAAAACTTCGAGAGATATGATTTTTTTTTGTACTCGCATTGAAAATATTTCAACAAAAAAACAAAATGACTGCTTCATAGCGGGGAAGTGAATTGGACCCAAGCTTAGAGTGTTTAAAAAAGCAAAACTTTAAAATAGTTTATATTTAAGTATTTAGAACATAGCTAGTCCATGCACACACTGTATAAATAACGTTTAGCTTCATTATTATCTGCCCATACAGCTATTAAAACACAAAGTTCATGACCGATTAAAAGCAAAAAGAGAGTTAGCGTAAACACAAACTTTTTAGTGAGGATAATAATTAGGATCCCTGAATATTATATAAGTAGGTATGCGTAACGACCGGCGATTTTAGCCCTTAACGCTACTAATGCCCGCTGTTGGTACTAGAATGTAAAGAAATATGTATCTGCCTTTATTGCTATTGTGGAACACGGGGGGCCTATTGGGTGGGCCATTCGGTCTTTAGAATTAATAATAATTATGGTTTCGAGGCCAAGTCTGAGTGTTTCACTAATATTGTGAATGTGAAAGAGATAATCTTTGTCTGTTTGCGGCTATACAGATACACCTCAAACGTATGCGTTGCCAAACGTATACGAGATGACCACAAAGGAGACATAACTGGACGTACACACGGATAAAGAGTAACCGTGCGGTCTCTTGCCGGCTCTTCTCTATGTGTCTCTCTTCTATATGAAACCACCAATTGGAATCGTGTACCTACACGATTCCAATTGGTGGTTTGGTGGTTTTTGATTTCATATAAACCTACATGGGCACGTATGAAACGTTAGAAGCTAGGTAGTTTCTGACGTTACATACGTGCCCATGTATAAAATCAAAAACGAAAAATTTAAATTTGAAAATATATAATAAGCAGCCTATGTCCTTCCCCGGGCGGCCATCTATCTCCTTGCCAAATTTTATCGTAATCCGTTCAGTGGTTTAGACGTGAAAAGGTAACATACAGACAGACAGACGGACAGAGTTACTTAAGAGTTATATAAAGTTAGGATCTCGAGATCTATGCCTTGTAGAGAAAATCTAGTAAGTAGATAGGTACTTACTTCATTCAAAAAAGGTACCTACCTAGTACCTATATATCGTTATCGAGAGTGGCCTTGGAAATCGACAGACGAACGGGCGGCGCTAAAGTTGACCACCCACGGCGCGTAATTATAAATTATTAGGATTAGGATATATTTATTATTATTGTCTTTATTTAAAGCCTGTACAAGTTTATTTATTTTCTTTAGGGTGGGTGGCCTCAACTTTAAAAAACTAAGGCTTTTCTTTGTTATTTCAGTAAGTAGGTACTTACTTATTTCTTTTACCTACTAAACTTCAAATATTGTTATTAGTAAATACTGAATACAAGTCAAATAATAAAATAAAAGTGTGCAATAATTCATAATTTAAAAAATATGAGTCGAATCGTGATGAAGTCGTGTAGGGTTAATTATCGACTAAACGAATTACTTACAAAAAATACAATTATCAGAATACATAATATAGTCTGAAAGATCCACACAAAACACGCAGATTTATAGGATTTGGCTTGTTACCTTATGTTATCTGCAGTACTATTACATAAGATGATAATCCACCGTAATCAAACGGCAAGAAGTTTTATTATACCTACGTGTGTGCGTAGAGACACAGGTTCCCTCACTTTCGACATCATGATAAGCGTAAACAAACATGCAAAAAAAGTCCAACAGTTTAATAATGACTTGTTTTACAACAATTAGACTAACTTATTTTACAAAAATCTATAACAGCAGGCAGTGCGCCGATGGACTTGACTGACCGTCAAGTCCATCGGCGCACTGCCTATAACTATTGATACATACGACGCGACGCGGGAGGAGTGTGGTAGTCACGCGAACGAATTATCGTTCTACCTGCGGGCCGGGTGCTTGGCACTAAAAGTGTGTAAACTTCCACGAATTTGAACTTTTCATTTTAGTTTTATCAATGTAATGTATGTATACTATGTAATAGGAATTTCACAAAGAAGTTCGATCAAAAACCGTACCGAGGCCGAGGCCATAACTAGGCCGCACTTGTCCAAACAAATCCGGTCGTATGGTCACCCTACCCCGGGTACGCTGGACAAACATCACTGTCATGTATTGAGTAGTGTCCTTGATATAATTATGCCGTGTGGCGCTGGCGCACCGCGCGCCGCCGCGCCGCTGCCGGTAGCTTGCACTTTTGCAAGCAGCCGGCGATCAAGTGGAATGGCGCGGCGGCGGGCGGCGCGGTCGCGGCGCGGCGGTGGTGCCGTGTGAACAGCTTAGAGGCGCGGCGGCGGCGCGGTCGCGGCGCGGTCGCGGCGTAGTGGGGACGGGCACTTACGGTGACGATGACGCGAGTTCCATGATGTTTATTCACCCAAAAAGTGCTCAACACGCCTAAAGAAGTTTTCACTTCAAAAATGTCTTTATTTTCTCGGGCTGGGCTTAAAAATAAGTACATAAGTAAACAATTAGTAGCTAAAGAGGTACCTATAAAGTTATAATAGGTACCTATAAAGTTATAATAGGTACCTATAACATTGGGTAATACTTACTGTTTGATAAGTAATCCCAAATCTCAACGTTCGGAGTCCATGACTTCAATCAAATCAAAATCGTAAAAAATATTCAAAGTCCGTAAACAAAACAAACACCCCGAAAGAACACACAAACCCCGCGTGTAGTAGAGGCACGTTACGCTAATGTGCCTGTCGGAGCGATACACACAGCTACCACGACCACGCACACATTGACATACGCACTAGTAGCACTAGTAGCTATTGAAATTTTATGAGAAATTTGGATGTGTTCCGTAATACCAAAAATCATGAATGGAAACTTAATTTTTTTTCCAATTGTTTTTAGATAATTTGTAACTTGATAATATAGGCTATGTTTCTGCTGAAACAATATTACAAATATTGTTGTTTATAATACAGAAAAAACAGTATGAAAACATGTCATTTACGCTGTAAAAATGTTCGAAATTCAATTCGCTATAACTTTATTTTAGGTAGTTTTTTGAAAAAAAAGGATGTAGGAACCTAGATAAATACTGTCTCAGTCCGAATAACAACACATTATGGTGGAAATATGCTCAAATTGCAAATGATTTTGGTATTACGTTTGTATGGAGACTTTATCTGTCACCGCGTTCTTAATTAAAAAGGAAACGCACACTCGGGCCCCATGACCCAAGCGTTTAGTTATAAATAGCCTAATAATAGATAAATGGCTATAAATTCTCATTTCAATTTAATTTCAAGTATTGTGGCAATGGTAGCATTTCTCCGAACAAGCCTTTTCACAAGTAGCACTACCAATGCCTTAGGCGTTACAAAAACTCTTAAACACTTTTAGTATAGTAATTTGTTTCATAACTTATTTAAGCCTTCGGTA
Organism: Lithophane socia; assembly: GCA_947522985.1. NCBI lineage: Eukaryota > Metazoa > Arthropoda > Insecta > Lepidoptera > Noctuidae > Lithophane > Lithophane socia. The sequence goes on from OX383252.1 coordinate 18,961,969, forward strand.
TATATACATTAAAATCACTACTTAATTACAATAATCAGCATATTTTATATCAGATTAAGTAAAACAAACTACGGTTACTTTTGCCTGTCGACACGTATTATGTGTTTGCACGCGTTCTCGAATCAAAAGGCATTATTCAAACACGCATAAGTTCGCAACACGCAACGTTATGTGTTTTGTTTATACGGCATGTTTATGGATCTGGCTTCTGATTTTACGAATTGCTCTTTCGCATGCCAAATTGCCCATTTGCCATTCCATATCTATGGATGCGGGTATCGAGGGACCTGTCGTGGTGACATTTCGCTGAAGCATAAAGTCAGGGAAGTTACTTTTAACTACCAACTAATTGTCCGTATATTCAAATCACAACTGTCACTATTTGACAGTTTTATGAAATGGCTATGATACGGAAAATTGACGCATTGTGTATGATTAAATTCCCTTTGACATGCCATACGTTGAGGCAACAATGCCAGTTGCACCTTCTAAAAAGCGTTTAGACGATGCAAGTCATTTATTGCTTTAATTTTATAGTATGCCACAGGCAAGAAATTTGCGTCGTGTAAATGGGGCTTATGATCCAGTTTTCACTTATTACCATGAATAAAAAGATATTACGTTGATGTGGAATTGGTTTCTGCACTATCAATACGTTCGTGGTTCAATTTCCTTGCGCACAAAAATATTTTATGATCTACATAACGACCAGGTGATCTACAGCAAAAGGAATATATAGGATTAAATTATTTACAAAGTCGAATACGAATGTCACAAAAAATATCGTAATAAGAAACGTGTATCACAACATATCTGTCGTCAAAAACAAACCCAGGGTGTGGCCAGAAAACCGTAATTTTCCGCTGAATTTGATCATTTTGTGAGGAGTCAGTTAGCATGTGGCGCATGTGGGGATGCCTTATTACCTAAATCAATAATAAAAAACAAAAAAATTGGTTGGTTTATTATTGGTTGGTTGGTTTATTTGGTTTAATATCATTAAACCAAATGCAGCCTTAGGTAGAGCTTTCATGATCCAGGTAAAACCTTTAGTAACGCCTTACAAAGAAACTTACTTCGGTAAAATAAGTTATTTATAAATTAGATTTCCGAGAGTTTTATCACGGCAATAATTCTAATTTATACATATTTTATTACAATAACATAAGAGTTACATTGCAATGACTTACTAATGGTTTTACGTCATTCAAAGACCGTGAATTGTGGCGTTTCATTCTCAAAAACGAACGGATAGCAACTTCTTCAAATTAACAACTTAGAGTTCAATATAAAATAGGCATTATGGATAATAACACAACATCCCAAAATAACTAAGACTAGACTATGTTACATAAAACCACTAGAAGAAACTTCAATACTGGCTGTAAACAGGAAATAGCCGCCGGCTCTCTGGCCACACTGTCTAGCCTAAAAGAAATAAATTGGAGCCTCAATAATGACATATCTATGTAATGTCTCCGTCTGAACATGTTTTTTTTTGTTCTAAAAGGATTATTTATAGACAGGCTAGATTACATTTTTTGGTTGGACTTTTTTTGGTTTGGTTATAACATTTTGTCTATTTTTATACAAAGATAGATACGCTAATAATGAAATGGTATTTCCATTAATGAAACAATAAAAACCTACCAATTAATAGTCAGTAAGATAAGATTTCTGCAACTTCCTTTGTTATAATATTTCTCCTGTATATTTTTAAGAAGATCAATGGAAACAGATGACCTAGATTGGTGACAAAAAGTATATTTAATGATTGTTAACTTAAACTACCCATAAAGCAGCGGGCAATGGCGTAACATAACACACCCACAGTAATGGCTTTCATTTTGACATTTCATCAACATTCATTGCGTTATGTACGTACATTGTTGAGAACGAGTTTTTCAAACATTTATGAAGCTATAGGTTGACGATTTCCTTAAAAATCCTTTGAATTGTGATTAAAAGCGTGTTACGCAATGAGGGTGCAGTTTCAAGGTTTTTCCTTCCTTGTGTTATATTATAATGGGTACTCTTATCAGACAATATCAAAACACGGTCTTATAAACAGCAAATAGGTACCTAAAGTTATACAATCAACAGTTACAGTGCGGTTGTGATTTACATGAAAATCGTAACAATTAGGATACTCCGCCACCGTCCGTGATGAAACTTTATTCGTGACGATGTTTGAATAATTCTGTGGTCTCTTTAAGAAAGAAAAGAAAAAAAAAATGTTTATTCTGCACAAACTAAACGCACAATACAAAATAAAGAATGACATTCACTATAAGTACAACTTAGACAAAAGTGTCGTATTTAATAATAAGAAATTATAACAGTTTGACAAATTTTGTCTATTGCTTGATGAGAGCTTATTATTATACAGTTATCTGTTGATGAGAGGCCAAAGACAATTTAGTTGCGTAATGTGTTGCGACATTACCAAATTAAAACAAACAAAACAATCACAAATTAAACGAAATGCCGATTACAGAGTGGAAAATTATCAATTTTCTTAGTTAAAACACTTTTATTTACAAACAATTTTAAGGCAAGAGTGTACTGGAATATAGGCGAAACTATAGCTGAAGAGTTTTAACTTAGATAGGCAATTAAAAACCGACCGATTATAAGTCAATTAAAAAGTAAAGTCAGGCAGACAAAACAGCGACTAATGCAAATTTCAAAAATTGTAAAAATACCAATTAACGTAATTTATTCTTCATAAGATTCTACAAATAAAAAATTGTTACGAAATAAATGAATTTTTGTAAGAGCAAAATGCTATTTTAAAATGGCAGAATGTGTATAAAAAACGTGCATGATTTCAATCGCTTGAACGCGAAATGAAAATCCATCTTCCATGAAAACGAAAGCTAAATAGAAAAGCCACGCAATAAGTATAACCAAACATATGCTATTGAATATTGAACGAAGAGGTATTTCTTGAAAGAATGAATCTGAAAACTTCAATGATGGCCGGTTATTACGACGAATCTGATATTATTCCAGCTTGCTATTGAAGCTATTTTTAATTTGGGGATCCATGAAAAGTTACCGCAAGATATTTCGCTTTAAAATGGTAGGATTTTTTAAAATAAATTCGCTCGAATGATTGCTTTAATATTTATTTTGATTATACCTTACTCCCATATGTTTGCAGTATAATCAGCCTATCTATAATATTCCTACTGCTGGGTCACAGACCTCTCGGTGAGAGGAGGGAGGGAGGGTCGTTGCAGTTTTCTGTAATATTTTTGTGATAAGGGTGTTAATCGGTATTCTCTCAACAAGTAAGGCGAACGATGTCGCCTTTCGAGTCTTATACAGCTGTGATAGCACCAAGGTATGCTGGTGGTAAGTTCACTAACAAACTCATTCGCAAAGAAAATTAAAAACGATTTTGTTAAATGATGCCGTTTACCAGAAAATTACTTATGGATTTCACCTCGTGTATTTCAGAGTACCTATTTTTATTTTAGGCTTTATCTACTGACGCCAAATGTTCATAACCAATAGAGAAAGCCCCATAACCATTTTCGAATAACCATTCCAGACACGTCTAATAATAACACTTCAAAACTAGGGCCCAGTGGAAACCTACAAAATACTGTCAAAATTTATTTATTTTATTAGTTGAATACGAGGCGTTTGACTACATTTGTACTATTTTTTATTTGTCTTATTTTTTATTGTGTTTGCGTTTTGTTTGTGCAGAATAAACTTTTTTTTTTTTTTTTTTTCTTACCTCTACATTAAATTAGTTTATTCAATGTAGAACTTCAAGCAGAGAAAATAAAATCCAAAAACCTGATTTACTCGACAATTATTCGCTGAAAATGCTGAAATAAACCCCCTTTCATTACATCACGTTATGGCTGAAATTCATCGTATACGCACTGTTATTTACGGTACCTACTCACTTACGAGTCGGTAAATCACTGTTGGGACGTGTAACCATCCGTATGGAGATTTTATAGTGTCCGCTATTTATGTATAGCTAGGAATGGGTAATTGATGCGACTACTGTGTTATGCGCTTATTTAAAATGTTGAGTATTTTCATGTCTTTTCGTCCAAACATAATTCCCCCATTTCCGTGTGTTTTGCATAAAGTCAACGAATTAAGTATTTCATTTATTCACTTAATTCGTAGACTTTATGCGTAAAGGAAACATTAATACCTACAGCAATAATAATTGGCGATAATAATTATCCTACAAATTAATGACCATCGTTTTATAAAGCTTAGTCTAAACTTAAAAATTAGGCATTCCTTGCAGCCCAAAGCGCTGAAAGTGCAATCATCACAGACATCACAGTCCAAAAATAAAATAACGTGGCACGTTGTCTACAACTAAGATATTGAAATACGTGTAATGAAGTACAAACATTATAAAAATATCCCTTCAAGTTTATCAACAGTCGACAGTCGTCCGTAATTCAACTGAAAGACATACTAAAACCTTACACATACCTATTTTATAAGGTGACCGTCGTAAAGCTGGAAGATTGGAAGGAATTTCGCTGCGTCAAATCTCCTTTTTTATCGTCAAAAAGAACGATCAATCATGCGCCGAAGACAGTTGTAATGTATTTGCATTTTGTCGCTGATCTTCACACAGCCTTATTTTAAAGATGAGGATTATCCACGGAATCCGAGTGGTGCTTGGATGGAATAAATAAAAATGGGAAATGTATTTGAGATCGTATTAAAAGGAGGCCTGCCTTTGTGGGTTTTAAATTACAGTGGAATAAAAAAGGCACGCGCTGATATTTTACAAAGATAATGGTGCAGTAATAAAGCGTGTTTCTTGTACAACCCGTGCGCATTAACATGGCACCTGGCTTGGAACTCAATACTCCCCCTGCTACCCGCGCCGCCCCCCGCCTTCTCCGTACGGGGAAGTGGGGGGAGCTACAAAGACTACAAACGTCATTGAGCCAGGTGCAATGTTAATGCGCACGGGTTTTACAGGTGGTGTAAAAGTCGAAATAATTAAACGTAACCGTTTTGTGTACTTGCAGACAGCTTGTCACTTTGTTCAATTAAAATAAAAATTATATAGGATCTCGGATAGGGTTATATGTATATCAGCTTTAGCCTACAGATCCGATCCAATCAGATATTTAAATCTAATGACTTTTGAAATGAAATGATTTTTTTTATTCTGTAAATTATGTTAGCGGAATCACTTTTACAAGACATATTAAAAAAAATAGCTAGTCAACATTTCCTACCCCTGAGAAGAAATGGCGAAACAAAGTCAGGGGTCATTTGTGATTTTGAAAAACAAATTGATGCACCGACTTTTATTTTGAAAGAACAAAACTAGCATAAAAACACACTGAATATTTAAAAATAAAAGAAGGCTTTCCATAGGCTTTCATAACATACGAGTATACAACACACATGTTCTTTTAAATTGTGTCCAGCCAATCAGTTTGCCGGATAAAACGGATCCCTGGACATTGCTTTAAATTAACCGCTTCGTTTTCACAACTGAGTAATTTTTCAAGCCAAGCCGGGTGTAATTTTATTTATAATTTTTTGCCCCAACCCGACATTCAATGCGCATTTAATTAAGCTGAGCTAATTAAGTTTGGTAGAATAATTTAAGGTGACCTAATGTTTTGAGGAAAAATGCTGTTTGTTTTTTGATAGTGATTGAATTTAGCGTTTTTTTCTAACATGATTATTTTCGGTTCAAAATATGCTTTTATTTTGCTTAATAATAATGATTTAGACCGCCCCGTTGGTCCCGGCTGTCATTTGTGGATCTTTGACAGTCGTTACGAGTCGTCAGAAGCAGGAAAGTCTGACAACCACTCTAACCAAGGGGTATCGTATAACCCAGTTACTCCATGTAAAATACTGGTATTCAGCTGCATCCAGTTAGACTGGAAGCCGATCCCAACAAAGTTGGGAAAAGGCTAGGCAGATTGATTGAATAATAATTTAGAATTAGAAAGATTAAGATTTCTATTTTTTTTTTATTGCCTCGTAACTTTAGATTACGGTTATCTATGCCATTTACAGTAACGATCAACAAAATAACATCAACGATCATACTATCCGAAGAAACGTTAACGCGCACAATTTCTCCGAAGCCACAGACTTACCCGAAACGGAAAAATTTCTCCAAACTGAAATCGAATACGCCATTATAACACAGAAAAATGACAAAACCCCAGGTAGCGACAACATTGCAAATGAAGTTCTGAAGTCCCTTTGCATCCCATTGCTTAAACCCCTTCAATTACTTTTCAATAACATTCTAAGTGCTGGCAAAACACCAGAGCAATGGTCGAAATCCACAATTACACTGCTTCATAAAAAGGGAGACCGGAGCGAACTGGGAAATTATAGGCCAATCAGCCTTATGACCAACTTATATAAAGTTTTTTCAAAGGTTATTTTGAACAGAGTTACCAAAGTCCTGGATGAGAATCAACCACGTGAACAAGCTGGCTTTCGTAAAAAGTATTCAACGATGGACCACATACAAGTTGTGACACAAGTCATAGAAAAAGCTAACGAGTATGGAAAAACTATCTACAATATGTGCTTCATCGACTACCAGAAAGCTTTCGACTCCTTAAGCTACGATGCGATTTGGACAGCGCTTTTTAACCAAGGTATGGACCCAAAGTATATAAATTTAATCAAAAGCGTGTACTCTAAATGCTGGGCTAAAGTGCGGCTAGAAAGAGAAGGCATAGAGTTCCCCATACAAAAAGGTGTCCGACAGGGAGATCCGTTATCACCTAGAGTGGGACAGCAAGGGCATTAGGATAGACGGTGAATTTCTAAGTCATCTCCGTTTCGCGGATGATATTGTTGTATTTGCTGAAACAGCAATTGAATTGGAATCAATGGTAAGCGAATGGGCGAGAGAAAGCAAGAAAGTCGGTCTAACGTTAAACGCTTCCAAGACAAAAATAATAACAAATGGAGAGAACCACAACGTCATAATAGAGAACACAAAAATAGAGTACGTTACTGACTATGTCTATCTAGGGCAGTTGGTGTCGTTCGAAAACTGCACTGGAAAAGAAACGCAAAGAAGAATAGCTTTAGCTTGGAAAAAATACTGGGGGCTGAAAGAGATAATGAAGAACAAGGATATTAGCTTAAACATAAAAAAGAAAGTATACGAAACAGCTGTACTACCGTGCCTTACGTACGGATATCAAACGTGGTCGTTGAGGAAAGAAGACGAAGAGAAGATTGCCATATGCCAGAGGAAAATGGAAAGAAGTATGCTATATATAAAGAAATCAGACAAAGTGAAAAATGAAATAATAAGGAGGAAAACAAAATTAACGGACGTAAAGGAAAGAATTAGATTACTGAAGTGGAATTGGGCAGGGCATTTGTGTAGACTGGAAAGTACTAGATGGACAAAGAGGGTAACAGAATGGATCCCATTTGAAGGTAAAAGACAGCAAGGGAGACAAAGAAAGAGATGGCGAGACATCTTTACTCAACGTTGTGGACCGGACTGGATGCAAAAGGCGCGCGATAGAAATGTGTGGAGCATTTTAGGGGAGGCCTACGCCGTAGAGGCGACTACTACGAATAGCGATGGCAAATGCTAGTAAAAGAATGGAAAAGAAAGAAGAAAATTTATAGGACAAGCTAACGATTTCTTTTAGAAGTATTTAAAATATTTAAACCTGTGTTTGATTGTAAGTAGTGGAATAAAGGGCATTTTTATTTTATTTTTTATTTTATTTTTATTTTTATTTTTATTTTATTTTATTTATCTATGCCAAACGATATTGACATCTAAATTTTTTCCTTTAGTTAAGATTCAGAATAAATTTTATTGTTAAGCAATTCGATTAGATTTTCCCCGTCGTTGAACAAAATTAAATTAGGGACAATTCGTTTATTTCAGACTAAGTTTTAAGTAATTGGTGGGAATAATTGATTTCCAATGACATGGTTTTCCACTTTAAGAGCAAGCCTTCACTTTGAGGGACTGTCAACTTCAAGGTTATTGTAGTTCAATGTTACACAAGGTCAAGGTCAACCTGAGAACGATTTCTTGTAAAATATTACTTAATACTCAATACTGTGACTACCTCAAAACACAAAAAAACTCAAAGCATTTATTTCAAATAATTATTACAGGCACTTTTGAATTGTCAAGGGGTCGGTCAGTCAGAAAGATGAAGCTAGTTGCCCATTCAAAGCGTAGTAGGTTCCTATGGAGAAGAACGGTCAAGAAACTCTACGGACACTCTTTCTAAATCAGAATATTGTTACAATACATTGGTTACATCATTCATGTTGACATGTTAGTACAGTGGCGACACGATAATGATTACAATGCTATTTTGCTTGGTTTTGTTACCCGTATCTACATTTTAATTTAATTTTACGGGCGAAATAACCAACAGAAAACCTTTGTATTGCTTGGTGTATGTAAATCGTTGTTGGCAATGACATTATTTTGTATTAACCAAACAAACAAGAGAAGAGAGTAAAATCCTGCATAAAATTAATGACGTAACATAATCAAAAGATACAGCATGACGTCATCATTTCAAATGAAAGGTATTTCCTCCATGAGTATACTGTTTCCCTCAAAGTATAATAAAAAATGTCGTTCATTTGTCACTTAAAAGTCATTTTAAATGTATTTGTGGACGGTGAGTGAGTTGACAGTTTTATTTGTAAAGATAATACCATTATTTTGACGACCTTCTGCATATAGTCTGATGTTGATGATGCTGTTTAGATGTTAATATTTTATAATAATTATGCCGTTTCGATACTATTTTAGTTATTTTAACTATCCATCGTGAACCTGCTTTAGTAAAAGAGGAACATATGGTTAAGCATCATTATTTTAATGGCTCAGCTGTTATTTCTAGGAGACTTACCTACTTTGAAAAGAGTTTGCCGGGACGAATTGCCTACGAACGAATGAAGTCGCGTGATGTGACACTAGATCATGTGCTTCCTAGGAATGTTATGGGCAAGCAACGGCTATCGACGGTTTGCCAAATTACATGAAATAAAATTGACCACCCTTAGCCGTACCTACTGTCACGTAACGATATACCGAGATAAGCGGTTGATAAGGCGTCGAGAGGCGGTCTGTCCCGGAATGTGTAGAAAACAGTGACAGAAATATTATATACTAGCACTATGCCCACGACTTCGTCCGCGTAGATTTTGTACTTTCCCCTAAAAACTTCAGCAACCCCTCCACTCCCTTTGAAAGATAGTTTACGAAATTCATATTTACGACTTTATTACCCTTTTACACCCCTGTAGCGGCTGATTTTTTTAAAACCCCGAACCACGTACTTTTTGTTTTTAGTATTAGTATCGTACCAAGTTTCGAGTTATTCCAACAGCGCGTTAAAATTTTTATTTACTTTGACACCCCGTGATTCCTATATGTGACGTTGCTTAAAAACTAAAAGTGACAATCTTTATTATTTACTAAGTAGCAAGTATTGCCAAGTTTCAAGTTTATTAACTCAAGGAATAAGATGTTTCATACAAACTAAGTCCCCCTTTTCACCCCTTTTAAGGTCGAATTTCCAAAAGCCCTTTCTTAGTGGATGCCTATGTCCTAATAACTCTCTGCAGCCCAATCCGTTCAGTGGTTTGAGCTGTGATATAGACTACCCCTTTTCACCCCGTTAGGAGTAGATTTTTGAAAAACCCTGATACACATTATTCTTTATTTTTTGTTGTTAGTATAAATACAAAGTTGCTAGTTAATCGGACCGCGCTTTAAAATTCTTCTATACAAACTTTAACACCTCCCGATCCCCGTTTCGGGGGTTAAAAATGAAAAACATTATCATTTACATAGATAAGTATTCGTGCCAATTTTCAAGTGGTTTGAGCTGTTATAAAGACTACCCCTTTTCACCCCGTTAAGAGTAGATTTTTTTAAACCTGATGCACATTATTCTTTATTTTTTGTATAAGTATAAATACTGAGTTTCAAGTGGATCGGACCGCGCGTTAAAATTCTTCTATACAAACTTTGACACCCCTCAATCGTCGTTTAGGGGGTAATTTAGAAAAACGAAAAATTACAAACTATTTAATTTGCTTAGATATCTACATAATAAGATGAGGAAAAATGGTTTATTAATAAATATATCATTTTTCATAATTCTTATAAAGTAGACTAGACTTAATGCTTTAGTCACACTATCACTTGTCAAGAGGAAATAAATATTTTTTCTACCAGTCAACCAATTTTCTGAATGCTAAAGTATGAGAAACTTTGCCAGTATACCACTTACGAATTAAGCAAAAATGAAATAATAGTGATATACACATTACATTATTTATATATCCACCACACCGCCAATTTCATTACGACTAAGCCCCCAACACCTTAAGCCCCATAATTCTTTTCTGTTCGGCCCCCATAACTTGCCATCAGTCTTCTGCGGAATATCCATAATTTCCTCAAGACGACTGGTAGACTGGTCACGTAGGGCTGCGCGATCCGTCACGAATCTCATTGGTAGGGGGAAGGACTTACTAGGTATTAGAAGATATGAGATCACTTGTAGATATATTTTGAAGGGGGAAACAAGTTTGGAAAGACTAAAGCGAGTTAAGGTAATTACAGATGAAGCCAATGTTTCGTGCAAGTTACAGACAATGGCTTCATTTGTCGATACTGAAATATGTACCTTATCACAGCAATGTGGATCGGTGCCATAATACAAATTCTTAAGTAATTTTTGCAAGAAATTTCACATGCAATTTTGGCTTTAACCCGTCGTTTGTCGTAATTACAGACACAATTAAAAATCCATTGTGTCTCGACGAGATCTACTTTCCGGTATACCAAAGGTTTAAATGACAGGTCTTGCACAGTTTCAGTTTTCGTCAAAATCGAGCAGGAGCCTTCTTAACACTGTTCATTTTTTCCTTGTAGTTTATGTTTCCGTCCTGCATTTTCATTCTTCTCTCTCTTATTCTCCTGTTCTTTTTTTTGCTTTCTTTTACAAACACTTACTATCAAGTGTATATAACTACTTATCAATAGAACCATGATTGGTCGAAGCCAACAATAACTGTACCCATGGGCGTACCCAGCTTCTGACCAAGGGGGACTTGGCTAGTCAGATTTTTTATTTTTAGGTCGGATCGTCCGCGGCTGTTTTGTCATACACACTACACAAACACACCTACATGAAACGTTAGGTATATGTAGTGTAGTGTGCCATCGTCACGCGCGGTTTTTTGGCAATTACATCGTGCATTTTGCCAGTGTCTACTGCGCGGTTTATTTAAAAGTTAGAGCATACGGCCCCGTTTACACTTTGATTAGTAATTAGGTGAGTTATACATACATGTTCTGCGAGATTTCCAGGGGGGGCAGCATACCCCCCCGGGTACCCCCATGTACCTGTATTCTCTAATGAAGTATGCAATTTTTTTCAATACCCCCGCATTTCGCTACTAATGTTAACTAAATTCGCATGTATGACTGTACATTCTAGTTAAAAATATAGTGAGCTGGCATCTATTACAGTCTGTAGAGGTCTAGTTCACTATATTTTCAAAACTGCCCAGTCTTTTTCCAAAACAACCCCAACATTCCAGTAAATACCTCGCATCCAACTTTTCAATTCTCTCTTTCCCACCGTAATAAACAGAATTAAAACGTACGTACATAAAACCGCCAATATTCTGCACTACCTTAGTGCAGGTGCAGGTCGCGTCGGGTCGCAATCCGTCACGCACCCACAGCTACGTGCACGGAGGGCACACGAGGTATGCATTGAGAAGGAGGGGGCTACAGGGGCCCGATACTTTGGGGCTCGTACTAAGGGGGCCGTGGAAAATTGGTCTTCCATTTTCGAACTGATAGTGTTATGACAATAGCGGTGTTAGTGCGGAGGTATCTGTGAATATTTCGATGTTTTGAAATTGATTCGTAGTATGTGAATTGAACAATATTGTGCTTTTTCAATATATTTACAGCATGTAACTCTACCAAGCTTTGTATGCACAATTTGTGGCACAAAGTTAAAAGTATCTACTCATTTCGAGTTCGTTAATATCAAACAGTCTATTCGATTGTATATACGATTTCTTTATTGAATCTTTTTACGGTAGAGTCATTCGGGTCAAGAGCACGCACTTTATTTTCTATGGTCTTAAAGAACTATAAAAAACGAGATATCTGTGTTGATTGGTTATAGAATTGGTCGAGAATTTAATATATTTTCATTATTTAAGTAAATTTACGTTCTATACCAATTAGATTTTTTTCTACGTATGTTTAAAGTAACATGTTCCGAATGCGTACTCTTGCCCCGTGACGCGGGTAAAATTACGCAAGCATCAGGGTAAAATTACGCGTGCGGGGTAAACGTACGCATTTAAAGAAATCTAAATAGATAGTGAAATAAAATAAAGATTGGTGATAATCAACATTTATTAAACTTTTAGAAGAATATAATGGTAACTTTTGTACTTATCTGTAACTTAAAATAATCAGGAACTTTGGTCATTAATTTTATTACAACGTTAAGTTTAGTCTTAAATCTAGACTAGAGAGAGAGATCAAAATTACGTATAAGTTTATCATCACATAATTAATTTTACTCATTACAAAAGCTAATAGGCTGATTAAGCTGATGGGCGCTCACTGTCGCAAACTTAGACGAATATTTCGCTTAATAAAACCTTCCACCCAATCTCGACCGGCCATCTTGCACGAATGATCGAACCGGTGTTCTATATTATTGGCCATTGCAAACTCATATGCCAATCGTCGTAAATCACTAATCGTAATACCAAAAAACCTATCGTCCATATCTTGGCAATGAACTGCAAATTCTGCTTCTTGGTCTTTGGTAAATGTAGGTTTAAAACGTCCCAAAGAGGTTGGCACGTGAGTAGACTTCAGCCTCTTTCGCAAAGCACCTTCACTAATACCTACTTCTAGTGCAGCACGTCTCTGACTTTTACCTTCTTGGATTAGTTTTTTTGCGATGTTTATTTGATCATCTGAGATCAGGGCTCGTTGTGGTGCTTTCCTTATATAGTTCCTCGGCATTGTGATGTGTTCTGAAAGAATAAACAACTTTAAAATAACTTTGGATATTTTTATTTACATTGGGGTATAAGTACGCAACATGGGTAAAAATACGCGTGCGTACTTTTAACCTCGCACTCTTAGCCCAATCAGCAAAAATATTAAATGATCGATCACAATACACAAGTCAATTAATTTAAGAGAGTATGATATACTTACATAAATACTACGATAATCGAACTATAGAAATGTAATAAACTTACAGTCTTAGATCCATGCATGTAACTTCAACACACTTTTCCCCGGCGCAAATATTAAAGGATTTTGTTGCGGTTTACGTATTCGGCGACCTGTGGCGACAAGTACATATTTTGCGCGCGCGCAACACGTGGTTCCGATACGGCGTCTCGTCGGTCACTAAGTTCCGTGAACACAAACCTCAGTCCCCCCCGCCCCTGTCGGAGATCGGGCTACTGCGAACTCTTGCCCGCTGCGAGCTCTTACCCCGAATGACTCTACCTACTTAAATAAATGAAACTTCTCAGTAGTTTCACTAAAACAAAAAATTAAATAATACAGTTTATTAAAATAAAAAACAAGGAACTTTTTATCAACAGCTGAACCAACAAGACTTTCCGATAACCAAACCCCTCATTTCACTAACAACTACGTTCGCTTTCAGTATAAAAACTGTGAACTTACTTTATTATTCGCCTTCAGGAGCAGAACCCTCAATAAACAAAACGACCAGACAGCAAACAACTAAAGACTAATTTACGTTTTTTCTTCAAAACTCGTTTCCCCAAAGACTTCATTATGAAACTTTTTAATAAGTCTAGAAAAAATCTTTTAATTACAATATCAAAGTGATCGTAAGCATCACGACCTTTTCCCGTCTTAGTTGGCTACTTTTGAGCCTTCAGAGTCTTTGAAGTCACAACTTCCGAAACGGAAGCCCGATTTTTCCACCGGGGATTCACCAAGTTCACGATACTTTGGGATGGCGGAGACTGTGAATGATCTTGTCCCCGGAGTAATTGTTAAGTGGCTGAAAGAGGCTTTTACGAATAACGTCAGTTAGATACAAGTAGGTACAGTTCGACACAACTTAGATGTAGCATCGGCAAAATTCGTAAAACCGATCACCATCCGAACTGAGTGCGCTTTCAAAATCGCCGATCTTTATTACTGCTTTAGGTGACAATGATCTTTACGCAAACGCAATTACTTGTAAAGTCATAATATATAACCAAATACATTCGTAAAATTAAAATGAATTAATGCAAATTTTCAAATTTATGCTACATCTTAGTTGTGTCGTACTTCCGTTTTGACAAGCCTCATTATTTATTTATTTATTTATATAAAAGAAATGTTATTGATAAAAATGTTAATGATAGTTAAAGAAAACGACAGATTAGAGAATAATAAATTAATCTAATAGCACTAAGCTTATCTAGCAGTTTACAAAACACCTTTCACTAGATGAATGACCAAAATAAATAAAAATTAAACCTCAACGTCAATTCAAGGTGATTTAAACGAATTTGTTGTATAATTTAAATGGGAGAATGAAAGTTTACTCAAGCTTTTTGCAGAATGAAAACCGTTAACCGCTTTATAAAATTATGTTTCAGCTCATATACAAATAGCTTTTCATAACTATTTGTCGACAACGCTACAGCAAATTTTAACCGAGGTAATTTTTCATAACCAAATTTTGATAACCGATTGGCAGGTTATTTTCCGCGCGAAAATATTGCACATTTAAAAACTTACGCTCAAAAGTGATGTAATTTCATATTAAAAACGTGAATATTTTTCTTTCTTTCTGTTTTTTTAAGCTCAATTTTATTTGAGAATCTTAAAATTTCTTCATTTCTTCAGTGTTAGGTACGGTCCGGTTCAAAACTGCTTTAGCACGTTAAGACTCGTAGTCGATTGAACACACGATACAGTCTGTACATCTGTACGTGTAAGTACACACACTGCCGTATCGTCACGTATTCCCGCGTGTCGTGCTCATGCTAAACGAACGAAATAAAAATATCCTTCCTCACTTTTGCTAGATCAGTCACACATACGCGTGACCTTGGTCAGTTTATCCCATTGCTTAATTCGGGCAAATCTAATATGTTCTGATAGCAGTGAGCGTCTTGCGATGGACTGTGAAGCAGATGGCTTAGGTTCTAAGCTCGAATAGCGCAGCACGAATTTTTGCAAATATTTTTATTTTTATTTGCAATTATAATAATATTCAGAATTGCTGCCTTTTTTATTAATGTCGTTATTGCAATAAAGGGTTAAGAATAAAAAAATGCGTGATGATTGATAAGAAATATAAAAAATATTTATTCGTTCCAAGTAGATATTTATTTTACATAAAGTTAACAAACCGCTACAAATAAGTATTTTTGTAAGATGTGAAATTTAAACAGATGTAAAGAAACTTCGAAGCAATTTTGTCAAAGATTTCAAGTAATATTTTTATCAATGCAATTTGTATTTATTTTGACATAAAACGGTTTTAAATTATTTACTTATTTATTTATTTCACCATAAACATTAAGCTTCGATCATAATCGATGTAATTAAGCAGTAAATAAGAATATTAGAATATATTCAAAATGTAAAACATCTACTTACTAAATAAGTGATTTTAAGGTTCAGTATGGGCAGTTTGTTTACATTATGTATTTTACATTTTATTTGCTTTTAGTATAGAGGTTATAGCTTAAGTGTTCGTTTTCTTTACGAAAAGAAGATTGAAACTAAACCTCAAATTTTAATCCCTAAATAATAATATTACCTACTTATTAAAATAATGTACACATTTTTTATAACGGATAATTTTTGTAATAGGTAACTCCCATTATTCTCGATACAGTCAAGCAGACGTTTGAATTGTCCCAATTGAAGTCTGGTGGTCTGGTGAAGTCTGGTTGGTGAAGACCAACACTGAACTGTCTTACATCATCGAAGGATGATGTAAGACAGTTCAGTGTTGAGTGCACGGTGAACGGTTAATAATGACGTGTTGAATAATTCAGCAAAATGTCTCGTTGGTATGAAACCATTTGTTTCATGTTCAATCACCATGTAACGTCACTGCGCCTCGTGAATTAGCACCGGCTTTATCTTCCTCATATATCTGGATCCACAGACTCACAGCATTTCTCTAAAACAAATAACGGAATACCTACAACTTTTAGACATGCATAAAAAAAATACTAGAACTGTTTAGTTTACTATTCATAATTAAGAAAAAAATACATAAATAACATTATATTTATTACACATAATAATTATTTATCATTCACTAATCGAAATAAATAATCTTTCAAATTACCGTGTGACGTCACTGGTCCTTGTGGATTAGCCGGCCTTCCTCAGAAATCTTGCGTTGCACCCACAGACTATTTCTCTAGAACAAATAATGCTACTGTTAGACATCTCTAAGCAAAACACTAAAACTGTTAACTTTACTATTCATAATTAAAAGAAAAAAAAACATAAATAAATAACATTATATTTATTACACAAAATAATTATTTATCATTCAATAATCGAAATAAATAATCTTAAAAATTATTTATATTTTTCTTTTCTTTGACCTCAAATTGAATTTAAAACTTTATTTAATTAGATATCTTCTGAGTAAAAGGATTAACAATGTTTTTGTTTTAGATTTATGTTCAGTAAAATATGAAAATTTAAAATGATAACACTTACACTCAGTCCGGTTTCATTAGATATTTGTTAATGCATCCACTTTTACGCAGCGCAATAATATTTGCCTGCACTTCAATATTAATATTTGACTGCATTGTGAAAAGAATAACTACAACACCGCTAATAGATATATATAACAGTCGTCACCCACAATAATCACGAACCAACAACAACGTTCTAAGCATAGGTGAATATTCGTAACGAACTGCATCTGTCTACCTCACAGAAATCGAAATATTTTACTTTGTTTTCTGTCTACCTACAAAACTTTAATTATTTATGTGCAAGTCGAACGAGACAAAACACTAATGATATCGAAAAAGCTAACAAAACAATAAATAGTAATTATAAAAATAAAAAAAGTTAACCGCAGGTGAGATTCGATCCTAGCTCGCCATAGTAGCACCTATTAAGGCTCATTAATTAACCACTGAGCTAGTAAGCCAATACTATATTGTTTAAAATAATAAACTTCTATCAGTTGCAGACAAAATGAGTGTGTGTGCGTGTATACGAGTATATAGTATTGAAACAACTTATAGAAGAAGGTCGTAAGTCAAGTGGACACGACATTCCATTGCTTTCCGAGATTTACAATCCACTTTTGAACTGTATAGTATTTATTTTTCAAGCTTCCAAACACCGCTTTAGTTTATATCCAATAAAAATCTTATATTGTTTCTTTCCCAATACGTTGAAATAGGCAATTTTTACGATTCCACTCTGGTAGATAATGTAATAAATCTCCAGAACTCATTTGTTTATGGCCTAAAGTTTTTGAGTGCCCGGAATTGTTGTGACAGCGTCTTCGATGAAAACAGCTTGTTTGTCTCCAAGAGGACTATATAGATTATTGTAGTAATGAACCTTGTCTTGGTAAGCTTTTGTCTTAGCGCAGGGCAAATTCTTCTTCTAATGCCAAGATAGATAGAGCATTGATCACCGTCACTGGGTATTTGCCATTACATCCAGATTTACACTTAATATTTATCATGAATATTAAAAATAAAGACCCATTAATTATCACGTTAATTTGTTTTAATTGAGATGTGATGGTTTCAGTTTAATAGGTAATTCTGCAGATGTAATTTATTATGCTTTCATTTCCAAACAGGTGATATAATATTTTGATCCCATTTATCACTTACAATACTGTCATCATCTTTCAGAGTATAAACAATGAAATTAAAAAAAAAACAGACGATTCCAAAGTCTACAGATAAAAATTTCATCAGAATCTCAGTCACGTCTGCTCCCAGTTGGATTCAGAGTGGTGAATTAGAACAGGGCGTCTGAGTCTCGACTGATATTGTTCGAGGCTTACCAAATACTTATTCTTTCTCTAAAGTTGATGCCATCAGGGTTCTTCTACGTGTCGAGGTGGTGTCTGCATCATAATCAGTTGAAATAAAGATGTTATATATTTCTGCTGAGTTGTATCGCAGTCTGAGTTTCATTATTCATTTCTGTCTACATTGGATCTCTTTAGTTGAAAGCTTTTTCTTCTGTCTGCTTGTGGTTAAGTGGTTTTATGTTTTTGGAATATCTATGTGAAGATTTTTTAATAAATATATTTAAAAGGTAAAGACACTCTACTTTAAGAATATATTTACGAAGAACGTCAACACCTCCAGTGAAAATTCAGTTATTTCTCTTCACAAAGTAAGTTTATTCATATCAAATGATCGTATGAATAAAACAATAAACTGTCGAAAAGCAGTCTACATTCGTATTTTATAATAAAATTACGCTATTGTTCTTATTAAATCTTTCAGTGCAATGTAATCAATTCTAAAAACATATTTTTTTTTATTTCGTTTGACCTAAAGATCACCTCCATTTGAACTTATTATCCCATTAAAATTAATTAAATGTACGCAATCTATACGATATCTTGTTAGAAGGTGATTTCAGGTATGAAAATTACTCCCTCTCTGTATTAAAATAAATCAATTACTATTACTTGTTGATTAATGAGGTGCTTCAGCTTGAACATTTATTTTTTACTGGCAATTTACAATATTTAAATCTGTCTGGCTGTCTATAGAAATATTGGATTACATGAATCTTCACTGTCAGCTTTCATTTTCCTAAGGACCTTGAAGGGTTTCACAAAAATCGTCTTTATCATGTTAATAGCCAATTATTTTAAAACCTAAAGAGTAATAAAACTGTTTAAGCGTAAGTCCAACACATTGAAAATACGTAGACTTCAAATCAAATCCGAGAATTCTGACACATATAATAAAATCTACGACTTTTGCCTGTCATTAATCTCAATGATATTGTCATTGTTGTACAAAAACACAGTCGTTAACTTTTGATGTAGAACGTTCAATTCTATACTAATATGATCGTTAAGATCGTGCCATAATGATATTATTTGTATACAGGCTGGCTGGAAAGATGACGTCCAAAAAAAAAATGTTGGTCCTTTCGTGGAAAACGATGAAAAATCGATAAAAATGAAATGCTGTTCGCATTGTATGATAAGCGCATCACTTGAGAACGGCTGGACAGACTTGGCTGTTATTTTTTTAATGTTCCTCACGGTCCGAATCAGCTTTTAGGAAAGAAAAATTAGAACAGTTTCCCGGAAAATATTCAAATTTGGGAAAAACTGAACGATCGAAAAAAAATTGAGTTTATTTATTACAAACATACACACAAAAATACAAAACCTTCCTCTTTATAATATTATATGTTCCATTCATCTAACATCAAAGGCACATCAAATTTTAATGATAATGTCGTTAAATTCTCTCATATTGCTGCAACACCATTTATGTTGAAGGTAGTGAAGTTAATTGGGAGTTAATTTCTGTTGAATTAAAATAGTCTACAATAATATTATAAAGAGGAAAGATTTGTAATTTTGATTAGTATGTTATACTTAATTTTTATTTTATATCGAACAATTTTTGTCTGGTTACACTTCACTGGTCTTCTTTTTATGATTATTTTATTCGTTGTGGTGGTCTGCCTCCCGGTTTTGGGTCCTAAACCTAGCGTACCATGCTAGGTTTTGAACCCAACCGGATTTTTTGAATGGCCACAAACGTGTCTTTTCCAATGCCATTTTACATTTAATGATGCTATTATCTCAGATACAACAAAAAATTGTGAAGCTTCTCTATCTCGTCGGTTCCTTCACCTACAGCTCCCAAACCACCGACCCGATTTCAATAAAACGAGATGTCGGTTTTATTTTAATTCGAAATATCTTAAAATAGCCCCAGATACACCACAGGAAAATCAATATGGCGGACGACGCAAGATGTCATGGACGTTATTAATTTGTTTTACACTATTTTTCATTTGTTTAGAGTTTAGATACACCATGTTACCACTTCAAATTCCTAATTTAAATGAAATGTAAATCGTAGTTAATTATGAGGGAACAGTAGTTCGTTACACGTGCACACAAACATGTGTCATACGACTTGTTTACGATGCAAACTTAGCTCCCACGCAGTTCTTATCATCGCACATCGTAAATCATTGCACGTTGCAAAATAAGTTGGTTAGCTTCCCTCCGCTTGGACGTCCGGGTATCATGTTGGTTCTGTTGTATTTTGTATCACAGTTTTGATGTCAAACATCTATAAGCGCGCTTTGGGAGTAAAAACCGTCTCTTATAACGTGAAGGCAATCGGTATTATGTTCTCACGAGTTTTTATTTTTTCTCCATATTTAAATATATTCATTTATGTATTTAATTGTAATAGAAAATATTACAATTAAATAAAAACTTGCTATGCGGCCATCGCGAGGTTTGAACGTAGGTGTTTTCAAGTGGGGTACCCACATCGTGAAGCTGACTGTACCACAACCACACCATCCCAGCGACAAAATGTGGGCAAGCAGTGGTCACGTGTGAATAGTGTCGCTGCAGCTTCTTGCAGTTGCGTTGTGGTAACTAAAAAAAATCGATATGGTTGCTTTGTCGCTAGTCGTCTCGATATGGTTGTGTTGTGGCTGCGACGTGGCCTTGATGTGGTCGGTATCGCCCACACGGTTGATTTTGATGGCCAAATGTGGTCCGAGTAAATAAACTATTCATTTTCATACAATTTAGCGCCCGTCCACGTGTTTTCGTTGTGGTGTGGTTGTGGTACGCATGGTCGGGCCCTAATTTTTCCAGTACCTGAAATAGTCTCGTGAAATCTGGCACATGGAATATCTATATTTAAGCTCTGGCCATAATATAGAGGAATTCATCGTGGGACACGTGACGCAACTGCGCGGCGTCGATTGTTTTAAAAAAATACGCGCGCGACTTTTCGCGCCAGTTTGAATACCTCTTAGTTGCACAATCGGCGCAATGAATTTCGTCCTACATCCTACGCGTGACCTTAGTTTGAACAGAGCTATTACAATTTAGCCAATTCCAATTCTATATTTAACCAAAGAGAATCAATTCAGAATAATAACGTCCATCAGGCCCACCTTCCGCTTCAACTAGGTACGCAAACTCCGATTCCTCTCGGCGCGGCGGGTGGTCAAAGGCAATGAATTAAGTCTATTGCGCCATAGCTAACATTGACAAACTAAATGTTTACCGGCGAATTGATGGCCGTTACTCTCCTGACGATGGCCGGCTACAAGACGTAACGAGAGTGGCTAATAAAGGTAGATTGAATTTGTATTTGATTCAAACATTTGTGTATCTGAAATGAGTCTACTAAATGTAATTCGTAGAATTTTCGGGACTAATAAGACATCTTTAGTGATAACATTTCAGTTGGTTTGATCATGCTAAGAGGATAAATAATAAATAATAATTATAGCGGCGGTGTATGAACTCCTTCGTAGTTACAGAGCTCTGTGGCGGGCTGTGACAGACGTCGCTATGACAAGGGGCTTGCCATGAGGCCTGACCGGCACGTATGCATGTAAGAAACGTGAGAAAATACAGAAGTTTACCCTCAACGGAAGCAGTTTCCGACCCACCCCGACCACATTCTGGCGCCCAACGTGTGTTTTTCGTCATAAACCAGGGGTTGGTGTCTTCCTACGAGGGGAAAAATTTCTCTTGCTTGGGAGTCGTGTTTTGTTTTTTTTGCTTCGGTGTGACTGACAGAGGTATTCTGTTTTTCGTTTTTTTTTTGCGGATTCTGGATATGCCGCGAGCACGCAAGTCACTGCAGAAGGAGGAAGATGACTCCAATGTCAGAGAGACTGAGCGTGTGCCGCCCACTTTAATTACGATGAGTCAGGAGGCGCTCACATCGCTGCTCACGACTCTCCAACAGTCACAAGCTGAGTTCTGCCAACAACTCATACGTGAGGTCCGTTCAACTACACCATCAACATCGGTAGGTTCAGTTGTCACCACTGCCAACGCTAGTGAGAGCGTCATGAGGAATGCAGGTAACTTCTCGAAATGTACGTCGAAGTTCAGCGGAGGTTCAGAAGAGTCCGTTGATAACTTCATAGATGCCATTGAAGTGTACAAGTCGTGCCTAAATATTAGCGACGAGAACGCGCTCTTGGGCATGTCAATGCTGCTGTCTTCATCGGCGGGAACTTGGTGGCAAGGTGTAAAAGGCTCCACGATAACTTGGGATAAAGCGTTAACCAGGTTGCGTAGTGCATACGGCGAACGTCGTCCACCGTTTCGTATTTACCGAGAGTTGTTCGTGCTGGATCAAGGCAAAGAGAATACGGACTTGTTTATTGCCAAGGTCCGAGCGTTATTGGCCAAGTTGCCTCAAGAGGATTTGTGCGAACGCGTCCAGTTAGACATGGTGTTTTGTTTGCTGGATCGCCGTATTCGGAAGCGTGTCGACAAAGCTGAGGTAAAGACGTTCGACAAGTTGCTTAAAAAAGCCCGAGCCGTAGAGGACTCGCTGAGTGAGTCACGAGCTCAAACGCTGTCGTCAGGTCGCGAAGAAGGTTCTTGTGCTGCCGCTACTCCTGCTGCCGTCGCCGAGCCAGCGCGTGCCGCTACGTCGAGTTCTGTTTCCCGTTCGTCCACTGCTGCCGCCGGTAGTCGCATGAGCGATTCAACGACGAAGAAGGCAGGGAGGTCGTTTTGTGTTTACTGCAAACGTAGCGGTCACACAAAAGAAAGTTGTCAAAAGTTAGTAAAAGGAGACAATACTCAGTCAACTGAGGACACGAAGCAAATTAAGTGTTACGGGTGTGGTGCCGCCAATGTTATCAAGTCAAAATGTGCGAAGTGTAATTCTACTAACGAGAAGTCTGGTGAACATTCCGCGTTCTTTTCTCTTACGCCAGCACATCGGTCTCGTGCGCCCACCGTTCGCGTTAAGTCGCGAGGCTCGCGTCCCGTACGCACCGCTAGTGTTGTTTCGTCTTCTTTACATAATAGTTTTGCTTTTGATAGACATTTTTGTTTTGATAATTATTGTTGTGTAAATAAGGAAAATGTTTGTTTTTGTACTGAGACTAATTAATACGTAAGTGTGTTTCTTGTGTGTGTACTAAAACTAAAATGTTGCATGTTCGTCCTGCTTGCCACCAGGGGGAGTTCGTATCACAGTCACAGGCTGTAAGTAATGACAGCTCTCTACGGTCAGTAATGTTCAATGGTCTTCTGGTAGTTTCGATGGTTCAAAATCTTGCGCTCGCGATTTTATGCCCTTTTTCAGAAGTGTTCGTGGTTTAAAACCATTTAATAGAAATGCCAGCGACTCTTAACTTTTTTCAGGGATGGTCAACATTTTATCGAGAATGCAGGTGGTTCTCAACATTTTCCCGATAACACAAACAATATTACTTTTTCTTCATATGTTAGTGCTTGTAATCGTACTAATATTCGATCCTTTTGTCGGCCCGTGCTACAGGTTAGTATTTTATGTGAAAACGGTACCGCGATGGTAGGTACGGCAGCTAAAAGCTGTGTTGCTGGACATACGCTATACGCTCTCCTAAAGGCCAAGGATTATCCTATGTCCTCGCGCATGGAAAATGTTAAACTGGCAGATGGTGTCTGTAGGTTGTTGAATGTACTTACGACCGAGGTAAATGTGACTCTTAAAGGCAGAACCAGACTCGTAAGTTTTTTAATTTTTCCAGACGCGGACGATAATGAAAGTCTTTTAGGTATCGACTTTTTGGTAAATTTGAATGTTTGTGTTGACTTCGGTAATTCTAAATGGCGTTTTGCTGATAGCTTTGAGCAGTTCGATCTTCTTTCTGAAAAAGCAGCTCACCACGTTGAGAGTATACCTATAAGTAGTCTTCTTAGGGATAAGGTAGAGAAGGAACAGGATATACGTAAGGTCTACGCGGATAAGGGTCGTAAGCCTGAAGTGTTTGAAGTCGGTGATCAGGTGTTGGTTAAGTCGCACGTGTTGAGTAACGCTGCTAAAGGCTTATCGGCTAAGTTTGTGCCTAAAAGGGATGGTCCCTTCAGGGTTGTTAAGAAAGCTAGTCCCACCACGTATCTGGTATCTAAGCTTGATGCTCCCGACGAAGTTTTAGGTAGGTTCCACACGTCCCAGCTCACGCGGTTCGTTAATAGGAACGACGTGTCTCCTCGACCGATTATGCCAAAGCGTAGGCGAGGTCGGCCTCCGCGTGTTTAGCCTGTTTCTGTCGTTTTTGAACGGGTTCCTGAGCGAGGACGCTTTCATGAACCCGAGGGCGCATGTGTAGCGGCGGTGTACGAACTCCTTCGTAGTTACAGATCTCTGTGGCGGGCTGTGACAGACGTCGCTATGACAAGGGGCTTGCCATGAGGCCTGACCGGCACGTATGCATGTAAGAAACGTGAGAAAATACAAAAGTTTACCCTCAACGGAAGCAGTTTCCTTTTATCCGACCCACCCCGACCACATAATATTTTTTTTATTAAAAAATGATAGGCGGTTTACAAAACGATTTGAAACATCTGTTGTTAGTATAAATCCTCTACTAAAAAGTCATACCAGAAAACTTGCCCTTAACCTTAAAAAATGTAAGCAAAAACCTAAAGATGTTTTTAGGGTTCCGTGCCCAAAGGGTAAAACGGGACCCCATTTATTACTAAGACTCCGCTGTCTTTCTTTCCGTCTATCACCAGGCTGTATCTCATGAACCGTGATAGTTAGACAGATGTCATTTTCACAGATGGTGTATTTCTGTTGCCACTATAACAACAAATACTAAAAAATAGAATAAAATTAATATTTAAGGGGGCTCCCTTACAACAAACGTGACATGTTTGCCGTTTTTCAAGATACGGAACCCGCGAACGACTCGCACTTGGCCGATTTTTTATACAACAAGAATATGGATCCAGCGCCAAGGCGGTTTCCGATAACTTCTATCCGTGTAGGTTAAATTTGTTCACAGGGCTTTGTCTGTCTGCTCAGTAAATCTCTCAACCCATTCTATTCGAGCGAATATCGTTACTAAAGAGCAAATAATTGAGTTTCTATCATTCCTTTGATACAAACGTTCCTTTCGAACAAAAGGCTTAGAATCGAGTACAAACATGGAGTAGCGGCAGTGTCCTATGTCCAGCAGTGAGATTTGGCAATCTGATTTGAACGATTTACTGAAACATTCATGCCAATCAACTCTTGATAGCAATTTGGGCGGGTTTTCAGTTGTTTAGTACAATTTATGAACAGGCAGCGGACATCCATTTCGAATCGAGGTCATAGTGTCGTGGTTGCTAAACGGATAGTGATTTATGGAAGCGCAGTTAAACGGTGAGAGTACTACAGTTGATAACCTTCCATTACTCACTAGTGTTGGGCGTGTCGGTGGATATGAATAGTGTTGTGAGTTGCGGGGTTGATTGTCGATATTTTTAATACGAGTTTATATGTTGCTAACATGTTGTGCGTAGCGTTGCAATGGACGAACTCCTTGCATTGGATGTCTTAATCTATCTAAGTAATAAAACCTAATCGGATCAGAAGTTGAATGTCATTCGGATCTCGCACGGATATATAGTATTTACGTATTATTTGTGCTATTGAGAGCTGCTTTTGATTTCTGAAATAGAAATATAATTTCGACTACTTATGAGGATGGTGCGCTGAATAAAAACTGAAGTATAAACCGGTTTTATTGCTCTAAACCGTTTACTCGTGCAATAAATTTATGTAAAGTCTGCCCCAAAAAACCGGTTTTGGAAACCAAAATGAAAAGGTTTTGCGTCAAGTAAAAAATAACGGTTTGGAAATTAAACCGGCATCCGAGCCTTGATCAATACTTAGGCTTACATTATTATATTATTACATTATTTCTTGTAAAAATACTGTTTTATTCCTATCAATCATTTTTTGAAAGCCTGTTCAGTAAAACTGCAATCAAATCAAACTGTTGTGATTAGAGCTACATATATTAACAACAAACAGTAATATAAGTTGCCACGATATTTGTCAATTTGTGATACATATCCATGAAGCCCCATTTACATGATGCAATAAGTAGCATACATTAAAATTGATTCAACAAATAACTTGCATCATCTAAATACTGATTAGACAGTGCTTTTATTATCGCACTCTGTAAGTTACACCCTAATTGCGTATTATATGATCAATCCAGGGCCGTAACCAGGAATCCATTTCGGGGGGGGGTTAGAGTTGCCAACTTTTTATAAAAGAAATAAAGTAGGTATTTCTGATTAAAGAGGGCATAGTTCAAATAGCGGAAAATCTTGAAAAAAATACAATGTTTTTACGACATTCTAAGTCAGAATTCAGACTGATGAAGAAAGTAGTATTATTATCAATTTCAATAAAGCCCTGTTTCTTTACATATCGAGACTCCTCCGTGCCTCGGAAAGCACGTTAAGCCATTGGTCCCGGCTGTCATTTGTGGATCTTTGACAGTCGTTACGGGTCGTCAGAAACCCGAAAGTCTGACAACCAGCCTTACCAAGGGGTATCGTATTCCCCAGTTACTGGGTTGTGGAGGTCAGATAGGCAGTCGCTCCATGTAAAATACTGGTATTCAGCTGCATCCGGTTAGACTGGAAGCCGACCCCAATATAGTTGGGAAAAGGCTAGGCAGATGGAATAGAAATATCATTTATAAATTGCTAAAAGATGGTAATGTTAATAATGTGAACAAACAAGTTTTACCTAATAGATATGCCTAAGCGTGCAAATTTTACATACATAACGAAACAATAACGTCATCGTGAGATTTTATGTTCCAGGAACTCCCTAACACTGCAAAAACTTTAGCAGACAACCATTTGTATAACTTAATTGTGAACAATCTTGTATTTAATGTGTTCAATTCATTTGAAACACTCAAGATACTTACAGCCTACAATTCTGTCATTGGAAAAGACATCAAAAAATGAAATGCCTCATCCAGCGAACCACTCGTTACTGTAATTTCGGTAACAGGCTATTAATTCGCCGCCCGCCTCCACTCGGGCCGCAGTACAAAGCCTATCTGCTGCTAAACCTGTAAGAGGAACGAGATGAAAGGATTATCCGGAGCCAACGCTGATCCTCGATTAATCACAATCAGACGAATCAGCTGCGGTAGTCTTGGTGATTTTTCATAGCTTTCCCCAAAATTGACATAATTAATTGGACGGTCGTGTTCCAAAAATAGGCTTTGAACAATTAAAGATACCATGTTTAACATTCATGGATTAGTTCTCTCAAAAATTAATTTACTGATGATAAGAACTTAGGTACGCACTTACTCGTTTTATAATATTAGGAAGTAAACCTTATCAGAAAAATTGAAAAATGTATAATATATATTTTCGTTGTTAACACCTCTGCCTAACCCTTCATTCCTACAGGCATGATGTTGGGTGTATAGAATACTAAAAATATTTTTAAACAAAATCGTGATGTCTATGATAAATCATTAAAAACGCAAAAAAAAACAACGCAAATCAAAGATTTTTTTATGTGAGTCTTTTCATGAGAAAAATTAAACAAAAAAAAATCTGTTGTATACTTAAAAAAAGGGTAAAGGTTAAAAATGAAAGGTATGTTAAACACAAAGGTATAAAAATAGTCTCGTTCGAATATAAAGTTAAATTATCCAAAGAAATCATTCTAAATGTAACTCGGTAACTAAAAATAGCAAGTTTTATAAAGTAAAAGATTCAGTCTATTATAGAAAACATAGTTAAAAGCCCCATTTTGAGACCATTAATTATTATTTTAATTATCTACCAAAGTAGACAATTCTATAAATAACTTTCGGTGTGTATGCCTGGATGATTTCATGGAAATAATGAAGAATGTTATAATAATTAACGGAAAGTTGAAAATGTTAAAGCCTGGTTGACATAAATCAAAAGCAAAGAATGAAAAGTTAAAGCTTCTAAGAATTAGCTGTCACAACGAATTTGTACTTTTGTGTTTTGAACTTCAGGAATATCTACAAAGTGTCACCTTCTTGTTTTGTTACTTTTATGATATTCTTATTGAATCATTGTTGGACTTCTAGACGTAGTTGCTAGGGTAGTATTTTGTGGTGGTACCACACTGTGATACTACATACATCCATAATATCAGGTCTTCTTTCCAAGGGGGTAGGCAGAAACTATTGAACGCCACCGGCTAGGATCCTTACATACTCCTTTTGTTTCGTTTACGTTCATACATCTGAGGGCCTAGACAACTGACAATCGCTTCGAAAGCGTTTCGTATTTCTACAACGACTTTCAACAGGATTGACATAAGCTTTTCGATAGAATAAGTCAGTTCTATACATTTTTGCCTTTTCCATCATCGATATCGCTGATAGAATGTCACTTTGTCTAGGGCCTCTGAGGCTATAGACAAAATCCCTTTTCTGTAAGCGTAAACGCCAACGGAAAGATCAAATTGTATGGAGTTGACAGCAGCAATCACGTGACATCTCTAAAGCTAATGTCAACTCCATACAATTTGATCTTTCCGTTGGCGTTAACGCTTACAGAAAAGGGATTTTGTCTAGGCCCACAGGTCACACCCTGCCGGCGTTTCCACTCACATCTGCCTTGTAAATAGGTACCTTTTGTGAGTTGCCTTTTATTCGTCCTCTCAACATGACCAAACCACCGTAGCATATTCTTTTAATTCTTTTTATACTGAGTATAACCAGATTATTATATCTCGCAGCTAACATTCCTAATAAATAAACTGTTTTTGATAAAGAAAATCTGTTTCTTAAAACTCAAAAATTCTTAATGAAATTGAGTCTCTTTAAGTTTAGACTTTTTAACATCCCGTTTGTCTATGATTATTCTTGTATTATTCAATAATACTTAGACAGGTCAGTATAATACAAATAAGTATCATAATTTACAGTACTATGCAGACTATTTCGCAGAGCTTATATTAAAGATAGTACATAATATAGAGTACCAGCCAATACTAGTAGCCAGTTACTTTGAGAGCCCTTGTCAAAAATATTACGTCTCAAAAATTAAACAGAACAAATGGTTCTTAGCTAAAAGGAAACAAACCCCATTTATATTCTGTTCGGTATATTTTAAAACTCAAGACTGAGAAGGAAATTTAATATTATCTGAAAATTTATTATCAATTTTATTATATTTGTTATCATGTTTATCTTATTATCTGGGGAATAACGGGTGTAAAATAAAACAAAATTATTTAAAAAACAAAAAACCCGCCTGCAAAACCTGAAATATGGTGTAACTTTTGTTTGTTATTAAATCATATTTTTGGAATTAATTAACTACTAGCTTTTATTTGATACCAATATTGTAATTTATTTTAAAAATAAAACCTTCCGCTCCCTTTTTTTTTTGTTTGCAGATGAAATATATAAAAAAATTATAGCCTATGTCACTCCCACAATTAAGACGAATCTAACGACACCTCAAATGTTAAAATCCATCAAGCCGTTTAGGCTACAGAGCGTGCCAAAGAAATAGACATACATATATTCAAACATACATACATACATACATACTCTCGAAAAACATTACCCTCCTTCGGGGGCAGTCGGGTAAAAACGCTTAACGAAGCCGAGGGTTACTTGGCTTATACTCCCAGTAGTTGTTTTTTTTTTTTGTACTGGGTCACGCCTCGAAACCTTCTTGTTACGGAGTTAATGAAGGTCGAAGTTGCAACTTTCTTCATGAAAGCATGTTTTAAATGTTATTACTTAACTTTAAATACCTCCACAACTCTTTTACTCTTGCATGCACCCATATAGGTAGGCACGACTTATTCCCTTTATGTCGAGTCCCGTTAATATGTCGTGGCTGGAAGTCTATTGTTCTCCAAAGTATTGATATTTTACGCTTTTTATTACCTTTATGTCGAGTTTGGTGAACAGGTACAGTCAGGGACACTATGTGTTCTGTGCGTTACATTGCGCACTGCTGTAATAAAAGTCGTTTCCTAACAATAATTTTAGCTCAATGTGACTTAGTTTGATGTACGGAATGCATTTATATAACGGCTATGTGATGGGTCTTTTTACACCCTGTATAACGGAACGTACCATGCAAAAATAATAAATTTGGCTCAAATTGTGGACCTATTATAATAATGAATTACCCATAATTTAAGAAGCTCTTCTTTCTTTCTTTTCTTTCAAACCAAAATCGACCGCACTACGCCCTTCTTATTTCCTTATTTTTTTCATGAATTGATAAGTGTAGGCCAGTAAATGCTGACACTGTTACCCACAGTTACATTTTAATCCAAACCTTGCAAAAGATACAAAAAAAGTAACATTCTAACTCAATCAAAGGATTCTACCACAATTTCCAAGCCAAAGCATCTCAATCTGCCCGATAGTGTCGGTAATATTAAAAGGTATTCCTTCCGTTCTACCTGTCGGGATTCCATTTAAATGTACATAAATTTCAGGAGCTTGCACCGACCACTGTTTCAGTATTCTACTGGAACTCCTGCTGTACTTCTGAGAACATTATTCAACTGTCATATTCTTCTTTACTTTAAATATTCTTTAAAAGTGTCTTGAATTCTTGACGAGCTGTTTAGTATTTCTGTGGGTAGTGTAGAATATGGGTGCAGTCTGTTTAAAATAGATTGTGGTTTTTGTAGATTAATTCATAAATAAAGAAATACGTATGTTAACCACTGCATAATTAGTTATAATTTCAAGATATACCAAACCGTGAAGGTTATCCAATTTATGCATCTGTCTGGGCCTATATAAGCTTAATGTTTAAAAAAATATACTTTTCAGTATTAAAATTTAAACTTTAAAAACAAGGTTATGTATACTTTATTACATTACCCTTTTCCATTTCTCTCAAAGTCTCTCGAAACCAGCTACAAAGTTTTTTACCTACCCATATTCAAGTTTACAGATGATAAACAAATAAAACAACAGTACACCGAGTGATAGTTGTCTATAAAAGCTGAAGAACAATATAAAGTTTCGTTACAAACGACTGGCGAAGTGGGTGAGGACGACAATCGAGGCGCTAGCTTTTTATTAAATAGCTTCTTCAATAGAGATGAGGTTGGTCTGAGTAGATGGGTGACTTGTACGCCACTTTGTTGCTACAAAATGTTGTCCACTACGTTAAATTATGTAGAAAATAAAAAGTCTCCCCACTATTTAAACTTATTATGAATATTATTCGAACAGTTTTGCAGTATGAGAAGTCCCCATTTGGGAATAGGCACAAGTAAGATAAGCGATATAAATTACCTACATAATAGCAATTTTTCTCTATAATTAGATGTTTGAATGAGAAAGAAGCAGAAAGTAGCTCAAAAATGTGTATTTCTTCTGTCTAACCCCATATTCAATAGATTGAAGGAAAAAAAGCCTACAAACTGCCTTGTGTCTTTTTAATTTTCTTTAAGGTGGATGCGCTAGGGTAACCCGCGAAATTCATTTTTTTTTACGTTTTTTGCAATTTGCAGGTCAGTATCAGGTTGTATGTTGATCTAAATATTATTAGCGGTAGTAACAAATATGGATTTACAGAATTATAAACATTAGAATAAGCAATACAACTCTCTAAGTTCATGTAACTGCATTGAATTACGATTTCCTAAAATTTTCATTCCATTCCATTACATTTTCAGAAAATTTGAATTTCGCGGGCCACTCTAGCGCATCTCCCTTAAATACACCATTCACAACAGTTGCTTTCTACTACTCAAACACAAATACCTATCGCTCGTCTACTAACACTACAATATGGCTAACTATGGCCGTAAATTGCCCAGCACGAGCACCGTACCTATTTAATATTTCAGCCTCTTTCAAAGCAATGTTCTTTCAGAGCTTTTTGTAGGATTCCTGTAGGCTCGGCACAGTCTGCGGTATTTTTTAAGAAAATAATGTTTGAATTCCATTTGTATTAACATGACAGAGCCGGTGTTTGTAAATGTGGGTAGAAGGAAAAATATAGTTTAATCATAATACGTTTGTTTGAAGATGTTATTTTCAGTTAGAATAGTCACGGCTTAGAACGAATATTTTCAAAGAATCAGCATTGCCATTCAATGTGGCAATGCTGCCAGCCTTTTGGGCACCTTTCCCATTGAGCGATGCGGACGAATTTTTTGATGCTCAATGAGCCCCTCCCCATTTTTTCTTTTTAATTTTATTATATTTGTAATTGTACATACATAACGTGTTTTTAAAAGTTATTTAGGTATAGGTAGAAATGTTGTATGAAAAGATGAATTAATTGTGTAAAAGATGATGTAGCAACAAGCTAATTAAATTAAAAATTAAAAAAACCCCCGACAAAAACAAAGTATCTCATAAACGATTTTTTTTATAGCTAAGAACTCTCGATCAATTCACCTTTCAAACAAAACCGAAAAAATCAAAATCGGTTCAGCTGTTTAGCAGCTACGATGGCGCAGACAGACACAGACACCCTCTTTTTCCGTCGGGGGTTAAAAATGGTAAAGCACGGAGAAGACTCATAGAGATTTATTGAAGAAAAAAAACAGAGGATGATGATATTATATTCGTTTAAAATGTTTGAACCCACAGTTGTTTTCTTTTTAATTTGAACCCACGGTTGTTTTCTTTTTAATTAACTTAATTGAAAACAATTTTATGAATGATTGAATGATGCCTTTTTTGTGCGTTCATTTTGATTTTTTTCCGATATTTTAATAAAAAGCTTTCATCGTTCTATACGTGGACTGACACGGGTTTGTAATGAAAAAATGTTTTTTTGGATACCTAGTCTGCAGTACCTACCTATTCAGCAAGCGGTAAACGAGGTAAAAGTATTTAGATACAATGACAGATGTACAAGTAAACTGGATTTCATTAAAATATGACCTTGAGTAATCTTGTTTGTTCAGAATTAAAATTAAATGTACATAAATTACCTAACAACTTTATACCTAATTAATTAATAAAATAAAAATCTAATATCCTAGAGACCTAGAGTTGGTTATTGTTATTCTTCAACAGTTCTTATAAGAACTATTTTAATAAAATTGTCACATATAAAGTTTGAGTTTCAAGAAGTTTATCAGAATCAGAAGTTTATTTGTTATGAATTATGTTATACATAGAAATTTTATACTTACACCTAAACGCTATCTAACCCCTCCCAATAAAATTGGTTTTCCTCTCACCATTACCAGGGCAGCATAGGTAGGCCCATCTCTAACTGATTACCACAGCCTAACAGTATTACTTATTGATAGCGCCAGCAGCCTAATTGGCATGCTGCCACAAGCCCGGATTATGTTTGTTCTACATCCCCGTGGACGATGGCCCACAGTTTATTGAGCAAGATCGTATTAGATCAATGTTTGTGGGTTATTCAAATTATTATGATGGTAAATACGTATAGTCAGATCTCTTTCATGTTTTAAATAAGACTCGTTGGAGCAGGTAAAATAAGTTTTTTGTTAGTAGATTCAATTGGAAATAAAATCTGTCACTGTGTTAAAGTTGTTATCATTGTTGACCAACATAAACATACAGCGTAAATAACCGTTATCACGTCACCATAGGGTCTAAGGTGACGTGACATATTTTTTTATTGTGTTATGGGACTGCTCTTGACCTCGATCTCGCCTGATGGAAAGCGATAGATGAGGTCTATGATGGA
Organism: Lithophane socia; assembly: GCA_947522985.1. Taxonomy (NCBI): domain Eukaryota; kingdom Metazoa; phylum Arthropoda; class Insecta; order Lepidoptera; family Noctuidae; genus Lithophane; species Lithophane socia. The sequence goes on from OX383252.1 coordinate 18,995,727, forward strand.
ACGAGCAAGCCCAGAAGATGCCTGTTCACTCTTGTTTTGAAGGCTGACGGGTTATACGTGGAAAGGAACACAGATGATGGCAGAGAGTTCCACACTTTGGCCGTGCGCATAATAAATGTGGAATAGAAGCGCTTAGTACGACTAGACGGTATATCGTTCAAGTGCGGATGGTACCCCGTTGTACGTCTGGTGGTCCGATAGTGAAAGGGAGATGGTGGGATCAGGTCGTGGAGCTCTTGCGCACACTCTCCGAAGTACATATATTAATAATTTAATTATATAATTTAATAATTTTTTATTTTGTATAGAAATAAAAAAACAGCGCCACGTAACTAAATTGAACTGGATGATTGTCGATAGATTGATCGGTAATTCCATAACCATAATGTAATTTTCCGACGAATACTCGTACGTACAGAAATGTCGTTGTCACTAACTCAAACTCAAACTCAAAGCATTTATTTCAAATAAACCAATTACAGGCACTTTTGAATTGTCAAAGGGTCGGTCAGTCAGAAAATATGAAGCTAGTTGCCCATTCCAAAGCGTAGTAGGTTCCTATGGAGAAGAACGGGCAAGAAACTCCACGGACACTCTTTTAAATCAGAATATTGTTACAATATGTTGTTTACATCATTCATGTTGGAATCATACATGTGAGTACAATGTAGAAAAACGTGCAGGTTAAAAGAGTTCGTAAATAAAAGATAAAACGATACAAAACAATTCAAAAATTAAAATAAATCAAAATAAGCCGTGGCAGCTAATAGATGACCAGTCCCTACTGATGGCGCCCGTTCACGAACATGACGCATGGATCAGCACCATTCAGCTCAACCATTTTGAAGGGAACTTAAGGGACTATTAAAATGGGTGCTTAAAAATATATATAGGGGGCATGAAGGGCGACATCTAAAAATAAATCCCCTACAAAGAACAGCACCCGCGAAATATGGAAATCTGTAGTGGCGCCCTAATTTTTTCCAAACTCTTTTTTGCCAAGCTGTACAAAGTTATTAATACGAACCAAATCAGAAAATGACCAAACAAGCCTCCTTACTACGCCTCGTACTGAGACTCTTAAAATAAATGGAACGCTTTCTAATATAGTAGGAACCTCTTTCAGCGTGAATATTTAATTATCACGCTAGGTGAAATACAATGGGTTTCAGAACATTGTTACAGTATGTTAAGGCTAGTCTCCAGGATACAGGGAATCCTATTGAGGGACTAGTGCTATTTGTATTTGTAAAAGCTAAGAGTCCATCAATGCCTGATTGCGGCCAAGGCTTGTATAGTACTTTTCTCAAATAATGCGCGGAAATTCAAACTGAGTAAATTAGTTATAAATTCCAGAATGAATGTCGGACAACTATTTTTCACGCGCCGATTTGTTCATTTGTTTTTTCTTTACTTAAAACAGCTATAATTGTTTGGAAGCCAAATCGAAAAAATAAAATCTTTGATAAGTTACCTCCTTGGTTGCCATTTGTTGAAGTAAAAAGTTCGTTCCATTTTTAAACAACACGCCAGATGTGAGTTTTCATAGTAATTTATTTGGCCGCTAAATACGACAGTTATGTATTGTAGTAACATCGCCGGCCGCATCGTCACTTATTTTTTGACATTATCTCGAAGATGGTTGTCAAAATAATGCTCGACTTTCTAAGCATGTTTGAGAAAAATACAATATATGCCAAATTCATACAAAACGATTCAATACATTACTTTTCTCGATTTCATGGCGCTAAGATTCAATACTTTAAAATTTTACATTAGTACCTACAGATTTTTTTACTGAATATTTTGCTTAATAATTATTAAGATTAAAAAAAAAAAGTGAAGTGTTAATTTAATTTGTTCCTGACCAAACCTAAAGAAGGAGACATTTTTAATACAGCAGGCAGAAAATAACATTGCCTAAGTGACAATTTTATTTTCTGTAAGCTTAGATTCCTACTCCCATAAATTTTCCAGATTTTTGGTGTAGGACATGTTTTCTCATGTTCCAATACCCATCTAGGCATCTTCCAAGCAAATTCAATTACTGGTTTTCATTTGGCTAAAAGCAGACGAATTCTACTCGCTCTTTTTATTTTATTCATAATCCCAGATCTAGAATTAGGTTCAATTTCAAAATTCGGCTGTTCTCAGTGATCCTATATATATATTACATCATCAGCCTATATTTTCAGCCTGCTAATAACATACGCCTGAAAATAAGAGTGTCAGTAAGAGTCGGCCGAGACAGGTTTTTCGTTCTCGGCTGAGACCGAGACTAAAATAAAATCTCGGCGGAGACCGAGAATAGATAAATCGTGAAAAAATTATGAAAATACGCATTATATTTAAGAGTTTAATGGTTATAATATTGAAAGTTAAACAACATGATGTTGTAGTTGTAGCACAAAAAAAATGCGTTTTCACCCTTTGTCGGTGGCCTGGTTTTGTCGCCTCTCTTCGTATAACTGACCAGCTCTGCTGAGAGCTGTTCACTTGCTACACTAGTAGGCGGCGCTGATAAAAACATTTTTGCTGCAGGCTTAAGGACTATATAAATAAGGTGACGAATGCCGTCTTTCAGTCAGTCAGCAAAACTCATTTGAAGTTCGATGATGAGCCAATGCTCATCATCAAACTCTATGGAATTATGAGCTGCCCATAAGTTGATTTCATTTGTTGCGGCCATGTTTGATGAGCTAGCTGACGATGCAGTAAATTATTACAGTACAATAGTCTCGGTTATGGCCGATAATCTCGGCGATTTTTAGCCGAGAACCGAGACCAAGACCGATACCCGGATTTCTATCGAGCCTTAGGGATTAGTCAGTCTAATTTTGATTTCAATTAATCAAGTGTCAATTTATTGTAAGTGTTACATAAAATATGCATGCTAGATTCACATCTAGTAGATGTCAATCAGACATAGCGTCTCGTATCTATTTGATTGTACATCAGTTTTGTGAATTAAATGAAAAAAAAAAAATCAAAGACTGTAGTTACTTACCTACTTATTTTTTTTAGATAAAAGTGGTTTTGGAATTCTAAACTATGCTCATGGTTGGTTTTAGTGACAATAGTAGTGCCATTAGAATGAAACATTAACAAAATAACAATAATTAAGTTTCAAAACATTTGCACAGGTAAACCAACCTCAAATAATTATGTATACACATAATTATGTAGGTATACACATAATTATCATGACGTTTTAGTAGATTAATGAGATTTATTTACTTATGTCAAAAGGCTAATAAATAACCTTACAAACAAAGACAGAATTTAATAAAAATGAACTAGGTATGTCATTTCAATAAACAAGTCCCTCAATAGTTATTGAGGGACTTGTTTTGAGGGACTTGTTAGGCAATCTTCAAGAAATCATAGACTGGAACAGTACTGCGAATTAAACTCAATTTGAACACGACAGATCAATTTCACAGAATCCCTTACAAATTGGATAGAATATTTGAAACGTCTTATTTGAAACGTGAAAAATGTTTTAAAATGTCTTAGAATTTTAATTCCAATTTTTACCAAAAAGTAAAACCAAAAGAGAGTGCGGACAGCATTGTTACCATCGCGGGTAAAACCTGGATGCGGCTGGCACAGGAGCGTGAGGATTAGCACAAGAACAGAGTGGCCATGCTTGCTCAGCAGTTAGTTCACCCACTGCTGAGCAAACATGGCCACTCTTTTCGGGCTGTGGATGATGATAATCATGAATCAAGACATTGATTTGCCGTGGAACTCTTTAGATACCAATGCTCCGATTGATTGAGTTGTCCCCAACATGTTAATTTAAAGACATTCAAATTAACTTTTGAAATCCGGTAATGGGAAGTCCCCCGTCGCTAATGCCTCTCTTAAGTGTCCGACTGGGGCACCATGTTATGCGTCTGTGCTGTGTGCCACTTACTGCCAATTTTACCATAAAAATTAAGAATACTTTGTTATAGACCGCAATGAGTAGCAATATTCATATAAAACATTTATATTTTCTTGTTTATTCATTGTGTTAACAGTAGTTAACACAATGAATAAACTGTCACGAATATTAGATATTAATTACGATCCATAAATTATAAGAGGTTTTTGTTTTATTTCAAAGAAGAATTTATTTTGTTTTGTTTAAAGAAGAATTTGTTAAGTTATCTGTATGATTTTGTTTTCAATTTCTAACAAAGTATTTTTCTTTTCTTTTTTAATTAGTACATAGTTTTTAATTTGTGGAAGCTTGTAAATGGCAATTGTAAGCGCTATTGTACATATCCTAACTTTAAATATATTAAACTGTAAGCTTTCCGAAGAATAAATAAATTATGGTTTATGCTTTAGGCATTTATAGTTTTTTTTTATAATTTCATATTCATAATTATCTTTAATCTTTCTCGTAACGTATCGTCTATATATCGTTTCAAGATCTTACAACGGGTTAAAACTAAGGTACAATGAGGGACCGTTTAAGGCACAGCAAAAAGCTTTTGTTTTTTTTAAATAAAAGTGCGAGGCGCGGCCGCACCTCGTCACCTCAATATCACGATGATTTGCCCTCAATATTTGTCTAAGCAGTCGTTACTTTATGAAGCCACACAGATAGAGCTTCAAACTCATTAGTTATTCCATTTTCATGATGACACATTTAATAATATTCTTCTCCGACAGCCTTGTGCCACTTACTGCTGAGTGGCCACTCAGTCCGCCATCTTGCCGCGAGTCCTTCTACCGGTTTTATTTGAACATACGAGTATTACATTACTTTTTAAGAGTATCACTGTACCTACACCACCCCGTTTCTCTACAATGTTCCTAGTGTGGAGCTATTCATTTTTCTAACGGAATCTTTTAGAGACAGGCGCGAGTCTTGAAACCGTGCATGAAGAGAAATGTACGACTACGTTTAGTTCCTTTTGGAGCTCGCTACATGTTTTAGAGAATTTAGTACGCTTTTATTTCAATGTTCTCCGGATATTTAAAGGGATTTTCGGAATCATATTGAAGTAATACGAATGAAAGGAATTGTTTGAATTCAGCATGGTTTATCTGTATCTAATCTACTTATTTAAAAAGAGGAATAATTAATTGCTACCAGGTTTTCGAAAGGTATACCTACTAAAAGGCATAATGTTCTTTGGGTAAAATACGCAGCTTGTTCGCAGCATCGCGTACTGAGTACCTAAGGTCTAGGACTTCCAAATGTACTTTGTATCCTAAACATTTCAAAGACTTCGTAAAAAAAGACATATTAAATCATCATCACCCATAGTCACATCAAAACTTACACCAAGATTACAAAATCGAAACGAAGTAAATAAAACTAATAAATCTGATACAAAAAAAAATCAAACACGGAACGGGATACCAAATAAAAATGAAGCCCAATAACGGTCATCAAAGCTTCCATTACAATTCTTGAACACAATGCGAGATCAGATCTCCGTAGTCCGTACAAATAGCCGCAGACGGAGCGGGCGGTCGATGCCCGTACATAATGGAGCAGCATGCATTATGGACGCCGGGATCAACAAATACACTGACATGGCATATTAGTGGCCTTTTTGAGGTTATACGTATTTTTGGCTATCTGCTGTTGGATATGGTGCATGGGTCGAGCTGGTGTTTTTAGTGTTTTTATTTGTCGGCTTCACTTATTAGTTTCAAGCGAGTTTCAGATATCGTCAAGGTTTTATAGATAGGTGCGGGCTTGCAGGAAGGTTTATGTACCTAGCTATCGTAAGAAACAAAACTAAGAAAATATTCTTCGTTTTGTTTCTTCCAGACTTAAGAGAACTCTCTTTGAAGTAAAAAGAAACAAATACCCACGTTTCATTTTATACGGGCTATAGATAATTATTTTGTGGTGTTTAAAATAATATTATTCTTTAAAAATAAACTAAAAAAATATAAATTAAATATAGATAAATTTCAAAACATCACAAAAATAAACTGTTTTATTATATACCTAGCTAGCTTAGGTAATAAAACAACCCTAAAGAAGATTGTCTAGATAATTATTCATTGAGGTACAAAATAAACGGTGTAAGAGACATAAATAGATATTTAGATAATATAATATAAACCCTCACAGACAAGAGGTAGAGCCCCAGTCCTCCGTGTGATGTTTTGTAGGACTTAGGTTTAAAGAAACTTTATTCTCAATAAAAACATAACATGTCGCTTATTTGAGAACAACACTATTACTTAAATACTAATTTAGGTTCGACAACATCCGTCCAACATTCATTTTTCAAGTAATGTCCGGTTTGCGATTAGATACAGGCTAAGCTGGGTTTAGAATGCATTGAATGAGTGTAGATTTCTTATGCGTGAGGGTATTTCATTGTATAGCTATGCTCCTTCAAATTACAAACAATTAGGTCAAACAAACAAAAAGACTTCAGAAATCATCAGGCGGCAGGTCACGGGAACAATCTGCGACTCCCGCATTCCCCTTAAACTTAGGGGGAAGATATATAATACAATAGTTAGACCTGCTGTCTTGTATGGATCAGAATGTTGTGCCACAAAAGGGATGAATGAAAGGCAATTGCATGCAGCTGCGATGAGAATGTTAAGAGGGATGTGTGGTGTTACACGAATGGATAGAATAAGAAACGAGTACATAAGAGGAAGTCTGAAAGTGGCACCGGTGACTGAAAAATTGTGCGGAAATCGGTTGTCATGGTATGGGCACGTGATGCGAAGGAATGAGGAAAATGTTGTGAGGAAAGTTTTGGGTATGAATGTCGATGGCTATAAGAGTAGGGGAAGACCAAAGAAACGATGGATGGACTGTGTGAAAGATGATATGGCTAGAAAGGGGGTGACTACCGAGATGACGGCTAATAGAGAAGTATGGAAGAAAGGGGCATGTTGCGCCGACCCCAAATAAATTGGGATAAGGGCAGGAGAATGAAATCATCAGTCGGAAGCCTGGGGTTGATCAAGAAACAACATTTCGGAGAAATTCATATTTTTTAGGTCATCCATCTCAATTTTTATGAAAATCCAGTCCCTTTGTGCTGACAATATTTTGTTAAGGAATTATTGAAAGACTTTTTTTCAGTTTATGAATAGTAATAGGTACTTTCATAAGTACCGATTGGGCAAATAACCATTTAGTTTAGTAATGTAGCCATTTCATCTGACGGGAACTAACAAAATACTTCTCAGAAAAGAAGTTTAGTTTCGGGTAGAAGTGTGTTTTAGCTTATGTATGTACTGTAAACCTGTTTTATCTCTAATGCATACGACTTATTATATTATAATATTTTTTTTCTCTTTGTTCCTCTCAATTAGAGCACCTGCCATCTAATCTCTTCACCACCCTTGGTAGACTGGTAGAGAATGCCTCAGGCATTAAGTCCGTCTTTGTACCTTTTTTTTGTGAGAAAAGTTTAAATAAATAAATACGTTTCAGATACTGCTTACAAACTTTTTTTTGAGTCATATATATTGTTTAGAATTGTATGTAAACTGGGTCGATTTATGAGTCCGGGAGTGTATTTTGGCATAGGCGGCTATCGTTACAACAACAAAAACACCGCATTGGAAGGACAAAATTGCGATCGCAGTAATGTAAAGTACAAACTCAAAGGTAAAACGACAACTTGCAATGTCAAAAGTGTCCTAATTTCCTATAACGTGCACAAACAAGGTCACTACTTTTCATAACTTTGAAATTAATCGACGAACAAATAGTGGTAGGACAAAGGTTGCATGTGCACTTCGCTAACAGATAAACTAAAAGCAACAACAATATCCTGAACAAAAAGGTACGTAGAATAAAGTGGTTTGTTTGAGAACTGTAGTAGAAACTTGCCGGTCGTGAAATTAAATTGTTTATTCTGTAAATAGGATATTTGGAATCACTTTTACACGTCTTATTAAAAATAAGCGAGATGAGGTCGGCGTTTGCTATCTGACTACTCTGAGAAGAAAGGCCGAAACAAACTCAGAGGTCGCAGTCTCTTTTAAAGGTGTGAGCCCCGCTCGCCCCTTGGATCTTGCCCCTTAGATTAAAATGACCCACCCACTCGCCCCGTTTTTTATTATTTTGGTGTACCGATTCGTCCCTTACGAAGGGGCGAGTGGAAAATTGACATTTAAATAATTATTTTGATGTACCGATTCGCCCCTTGCGGCAATTCCTTTGAAATTTAACCAAAAAAGGTACAGTCAGACAGAAAAATGCATACATTATGAATAACGCTATATTTGATTACTTTAATAACTCTATCTGTAATCTCACCAAATCCTGACACTTGTGATAGTTTTTGCTTTCTGGCTTACCTATTATAACAAAAGGAACCTTTTTCATGGGTCCAATAAACAAAAGGTTGGTTACAATATGTTACCCGTTAAGAGAGTCGTATAATAATGCTATCTTTTTCTATGTTCGTATCATAATATGGAAGAGATGCGTTTTGCGATATTTGCTAATTAGTTTAGTACTTATCTCCAAGTATAACTAAACGTGAATTTATGAAAGCCTTGTACTTTTTTGTTAGTTATAAACTATTTGTGTGCCTTTCATCCAAATCTTATAAGTGGGATAATACTGATTGTAATACTATCTTAAATTCATGCAAGCCTAGTACTTTTTGTTTGGTTTTGATTGAAGCTTAAAGAAAACAATATTTATTTAAATATTTAAAAACTTAGAGTGCTGACTGTACTTTTAACCTACTAGCACACGGGGGCGGCCGGGGCCATCTAATATTCCAAGGGGCGAGTGGGTACACTTGGGTAATTAGGGGCAAGATCCAAGGGGCGAGCGGGGCCTACACCATCAAGTCCAGACATAATCTTGGTCAGGCCATATGAGGAACATGTAGATTAGCGTCTGAAATGGTCTTTTGAAGAAACAACCGCACAGATTTGAGTGGACCTGTCCAGTCAGTGCAAGCATTTGTCAGTAATAGTGGAGCCCAACTCGGAACTTAAGGAGGTCAACGACTCGACGAACAGAACGATACCAAAGAAGGATTGAGAGCGATACAACCAGTGCGATGGGAATAATAACTAGACTAAGTTGACTCTTTGTTAAAGTATTTTAAGTGGAAATATTATTATCCCTTAATCAATCAATCTGTCCAGCCTTTTCCCAACTATGTTGGGATTCGATTTCCAGTCTAACCGGATGCCATTTGGGGTCGATTTCCAGTCTAACCGGATGCAGCTGAATACCAGTATATTACATAGAGCGACTGCCTATCTAGATAGATAGATAAAACGTTTATTTGGTGCACACAAAAGACAGCACAACATACAAAACACGGTTAAATTATAACTAATTAGGTACATTAATAAACAGCTGGGTGCCAATATACAAAAAAAAAAAATGAAACAATAAAAAAAACTAGACACAGTGATGAGAATATTGCCTATGACACACTTAAAAAAAAAAACGAAACATACAAAGTGCGACCTTTACAACCCAGTAACTGGGTAATACGATACCCCTTGGTAAAATTGGTTTCGTCAGACTTTCGGGCTTCTGACGATCTGTAACGTCTGTCAAAGATCTTCGAATGAAAGCCGGGACTAGATGGTCACCCATCTACGGACCAACCCGGGCAAGCGTAGCTTAACCTGATGGATCGACCAGTGCGGCTGTTATTCCTTAGCCACGAGCTCCTCCTTAGCTAACTATTATGCCCTAGTTCCTTTCCCCAAGTCCACCGAATGTGGGAAAGTAGAAGACGTTTTTCGCATCAGTCAAGAACGTCTGGTGGTGCAGAGTGCCCGGAACAAAGATCTCAGAGCTGGAGTTATTAATACACTTGATGGTAAAGACGTGGGAAGATGAATAATATTCTAGCATACTCCTAGTCAGAAACAGCGAGGCTATTGTATAATGTATAGACTTGTGGATTGGTATTCGTAGAAGAGAGATCTCATATATAAGAACTGTATTATAATTATCAAATGATGTAATAATAATTGAGTTTGAGTTTGAGTTTGGAGCTTGGTCAACAGACCAAGCTCAATAAATAAAGATTTATTATTTAAAAAAGTATTTTAACAGGTACCAAGATTTTAATACTCATTATTTTTGACATACGTGTTTAGTTTCTTAAATGTTGCATAATTCTTTTCACTTCAGTTTATGAATGGCCGAAGTCTGCTCCGAAAACATAAAATTATTTATCCCTTTATTCTTAAAACTTCTCATTGTCATAAGAACGAAGAGAGAAGGCATTTGAATATAGATAACAACATTTTATTACATCAGACTTCAACATGGCGAAATGTGGGTGTAGGTACCATAGCTACACCTCTGGCTTCAGGCTTACCCATCGAGGAAAACCTCTCACCATTTTACTAAAACGGCTATCCATCTGCCTTGCCTTTTCCCAACTTTGTTGGCCAAGGTTGGCTTCCAGTTTAACCGGATGCAGCTGAATACTAGTATTTTATAATAATATGGAGCAATTGCCTATCTAAACTGAACCGCGTTACTGGGCATAACAATACCCCTTGGTAAGACTGGTTGTCAGACTTTTTTGGGCTTCTGACTACCCGTACCTACTGTCCAATTTACGAATAACAACCAAGACCAACGGCTCGATATGTAATGGATGTTTACCCATCAACAAACCGGCCGCGGGAAGTGTAGCTTAACCTTGAAGATCGACCCGTGTGGCTGTTATTATTTAGTCACGACCTCCTTACACCTCTGGCTTACCCTTCACGATAAACAGACGTGATAGGTACTATTATGTCCTAAATATTAAAAATTAAATAAAGAAAAAGTCTTTAGGGTTAAAAAAAATTGAAATAGCAAAATCTCATTCGCTACATTTCAAATCCACATTCTCATTTCGCAAAGTGTTCTACTTTATTTCGCTGACGGTGACGTAATGGTATATTTCAGCACTTATTTAACTTTTACAGCCCTTTGCAAGTCTATTACCGCCACTGTAATCAAAACTCGATTAATAGTAACACCGTCTACTCGATTAACTACGATTCTCTATTGGATTTCAAAAGCTTTTTATTTCTAAAATGGATTTTATTCGATTTCAGTTTGCAGTCCGACTTACCAGTTTTATTTTAGAAAAGTCGACACGAGATTTGAATCGTGAAATTTATTTTGACGGTTTTTTGGTGTACTCGTATTCACAGTGAAATGTTTTTGGCTGTTGCCTGCGACTTTGTCTACGATCAAGGATGAAAAGTAGACTATGTCCTTCTCCAGGTCAGGTCTACCTATGTGCCAAATTTTGTCCAAATCCGTTCAGCCGGTTTAGCGTGAAAGCGTAACAAACAAACAAAACAACAAACAAACTCAGTTTCGCATTTATGATATTAGTTAGGATGTGGATTGTACAAATGTTTGAGCAAATAAATATATCTAATCTTATTAATTGAATTTTATTTGGGTGTATTCCTGAATTAAAAATGATTTAATTCAGGAATACACCCACTGATTGAATTAAGAAAGATTATCTCAAGAATCGCACCCAGATAGTTAAAATTGATACCCACCTTAGTGAAGAGGAGTTGGTTACTTTCGGCGTAGGGACGCCGAAAGTAACCAACTCCTTTTCACTTGAGGCCTTGAGGGCAAGGCAGCATACTGGGCCCCACGTTATTTAAAATATATGTCGACCTTTGCAAAATGAACCTCCCAAATACTAAGATATATACATACGCTGATGACACCGCGATCTTAGTTCATGGACCTACTTGGGATACTATAAAATCAATAGCAGAATCGGCAGTGGCGGAAATAATGAAATGGCTCAATTTTAATCTACTTACCTTAAATATAAATAAATCCTGCTATATCCCTTTTGCAATTAGGCGAAAGACAGCACCGTCACAGAGTTTTGCAAGTACTGCCCATTTATGCTCAAACCGATCTGCACCATGCCGTTGTCTAGCATTAACTAGAAGTGACAGCGTAAAATGCTTAGGTGTCCACATAGATGACGGACTTACATGGAAAAAACAACTTGACACTGTCACGACTAGAACTTTGCGCCTCATTCATATATATAAATCCCTCCGAAACTCCGCTAATGCCGATATTTAAAAAATGATTTCTGTCATAGGATACTATTAATGTCATATATAGGATACTTCATCCCTAGCTGTGTGGGGTGCTGCAACGAAAGGTTGCCTCCTGAGGGCAGAGAGAGCACAAAGAGCCGTACTAAAAGTAATGACAAGGAAGCCTCATAGATACCCAACAACACAACTGTATGCAGACTGCAAGGTTCTTACAGTCCGTCAGCTCTTTGTGCTTCAATCTGTTCTTAGGAAACACAGCAGCGTTCCCCCTTCTAACCCAAAAAAGCGCACAAACCTTCCCCCAGGCACCCAACACAGGACCACGTTCACAAAGCATCAGTATTATGTAATTAGCGCTTATATTTACAAAAAGGTTCATATAAAACTGAGTATCTTAGACCTGAACAAACACAACCTAAAATTAAAAGTGACAGAATGGCTGCTTAAACAGGACTATGCTGCAACGGAGACTTTACTGACCTACATCACTTAATAATAAGCACACACTCAACCTCATGCTCGCACGTACATTCGTACACACTCGCATATACAACTCCCCACTCACTTACACATCAACACCACATCACCTACCTATCCCCACTCACACACACACTTTAATCACATTCATTTACCCACACCCTCACAACCTCACAAAAAATCTTAATAACTTATTTTATTTTATTTTTATTTTTTTCCCTTCTGAAGATAAATTGACACAGTCCACTCATACATAATATCAATTGGAACCTCATTGCGAATCACTGTCTCTTAAGATACAGGATACCCTAGTTTAAGAGACAGAGTTTAATTAATTGTGTACAGATTTCTCAGCATCCAAATGTTTTATGTAAATGTTATATCTGTAATTTTGGGAAATAAAGATATATTTTATTTATTTATTGGATTTGACTAAGTAACAAAAGAGAAAAAAAAACCATTGTAGCAAAAATCGTCTTGTCTTAAAAACACCCTTATTCAATGCCAATGAATAACTAAACGCGTTATTATTAGAACGCAAAAAACACACAAAAAGAAACAATTAATTCCTTTACAGGTACGTGCAAAAGCGAGGGATACTCCACCAGTGAACAAATCATTACACCGCTCATATAAAATGTAACCAGAAAGCGCCAGAGCAACATTTTAATTTTACAACGCAAAATTTCGTTTCCCGAGCCAATAATTGGTTCTATCAATGGAAACAACGGAAAAACAAACATTGGTACCCTCGTCAATGTCCGAATGATACCTACTTTTAATTTGCCAGTCCGTTAAATTCGCGATGTCGCTAGAACTGTGCAGGGGGTGTTCAATCCCTATTTGCGACTCCTGAAACAGTGAAAATGTAATGGAAACCATTCGGCTGTTTTGTTATTTGGTTATCAAAGTATGACTGTCGTATCGTGTCATTCACCGGATGCGAGTGACACAGGATGGAGAACTGTATAAAAGACGAAGGTTAAGAAGGCTGAATATTATTGAGAAGGTATAGATAAAAATAAAATTGGTGAAATCCGCAAAATATAAACGTTTCATTTTATAATGTTTCTTTCATTTTATAGTAACACACATGTGCTCACAGAACGTATATTGATATCTAAACTTAGCTTAATTCATAGGAACTGAGAACTCAATAGTGCGGATGACAATGAAACGAGCTTTGAGCTGAAACTTCAGAATTTTATAAATAATACTTACACCCGGTTTCTGATTTGAGAAAAGTAGCAAATCTCAACTGATTATTCTCAAATACATAAGTATGCGCTTAAGTTTTTTGCGTTTCATAAGTTTAAACACAGAAACGCAACTGACGACTGTTAAGCATGCTTTCTGTCCTGATGTTATAATACTCAAATCTTGATTAAAGTTTTAAAAAACTTAATTCAGAAACGAAAAAATGTTTAAGTTATACTTAAGTATAGATTAGGATGTACTCAAATTCAAATTCTCAATTCAGAAAGCGGGTGTTAGCCGTCTACAAAACACGGTATTCATAAAATTATACAACTTTTTATAGCAAAAACATAAACTCTTATTACTACGACTTGTTTAAAAATTATTTTCAACAGCACAACGAACAAACAAAACACACATTTCGTTCATTTACAAAAGCCTCTCAAAATTTAGCGCCGAATATTTCACTGAGAAACATTTCCAACATTATTACTTCGTTTGCCAGATACCGTACCAATGCACCCTTTTCCAAATTCATTAAGCATAATTAAGATAAGAATTTTAATCTATTGTTTCATTTCTCATTCTAACAAAGGCAAAAAGAAAGTAAAGTAAGCATTTTAATTTTTTCGACCCAAAGAACTGTGGGCCGGCCACGAACGCGCGGAGTAAACGTTATGTAAATTCGAATGATTTTAAAATTGTTTCCCACATGATATTTACTTAGTTTTAAGATTTTTGGGTTCCGTACCTCACAAAGAAAAAACGGAACCCTTATAGGATCACTCGTGTGTCTTCTGTCTGTCTGTCTCAGCCAATTTGCTCCGAATCCAGTGGACCGATTAAGTTGAAATTTAGTACATTTATTATGTATATCTGTGACCCAAACACGGTTGTGTAACGAAAATAAATGAATTTTGAATATGGGGGTCACTCTGGGGAACAAATTAGAAAAAAAATAAAAAAGTTTTGCAAACTGTTTCGTGTGCCATAACAAATGAAAATGTATTGCGAAGATTTCAAATATATATATTTTTTTATAATTTTAAACTAAATGCTTTTAAAGATATTTAAGAAAATAGATGAAAATTGACCATTCCCCAACTTATCTCCGAAACTACTGAGCCTTAAATTTGGAAAAAAATACAGATAATACTCTACTACTATACATAAAGATTACAGGAAAACCTATAAGAAGTCTTTGGTCTCTGTTCTTGGGATAAATTCATCCTAACTGCGGAACCCTTCATTGTGTGTGTTCCGACACGCACTTGGCCAGTTTTATTATATCAATGAGTTTTACTTAATGTGCTTTTCGCAAAAATTTAACCAATATACTTAAGGCATTTGTAGTACCGCCGGCGATTAACGAGAAGTGAACGATCAGTGTGTGCTCGACGGCGGCGAGCGATTACTCTATGGTATGCATAAGTACCAATCGTGCCTCGGAAAGCACGTTAAGCCGTTGGTCCCGGCTGTCATTTCTGGATCTTTGACAGTCGTTACGGGTCGTCAGAAGCTCGAAAGTCTGACAACCAGTCTTACCAAGGGGTATCGTATTACCCAGTTACTGGGTTGTGGAGGTCAAATAGGCAGTCGCTCCATGTAAAATACTGGTACTCAGCTGCATCCGGTTAGACTGGAAGCCGACCGTTGGGGTCGGCTTCCAGTCTAACCGGATGCAGCTAGTTATGCAGATAGTTGGTAAAAGGTTAGGCAGATGATGATGCAAAAGTACCAATCGTGAGTCTGAGCGAGTCTCTGTTTGATAGCTCTTGTCGCTGTGATAAACTAGTGAAGAGAGAGTTCTCGCCGGCAGTGTGCACAGTCAGCAATCAACTATTAATATAATAGGTATCTCTTTTACTTACACGAGATCTACGTTTCTAGAGCTAGTTTTCGCTTCCTCGCCGGGGTGAGTGGGACAGGGTACCATAGGACAACGGCGCGCGGTTGTGCTAGGGCATCCGTAAACGTATTTTCGTAGTCATCTCAATGTCAGCCGTCCTGTCACCTGCTTGACGTGGGAAGAGTTTGTTTCTATCTGTTTCAATTCTCATAAATTAGACGAAACTGCGAAGGTTATAAAAATACTTGACTTTCGTTTAGTTCAGGAAATGTTGTCTTCTTACCCGACTGCGGTGAAGCCAAAAAAAGAGGGTTATTTGTTTGACCTGTATGTATGTATGAGTGTGTGTATGTATGTCCGTCTCTATGTTCCCTCGTTACTATTAAACGGCTAAACCGATTTTGATAAGTGATATGTCGTTAGATTCGTCTTTGTTGCGCGAATGACACTATGAAAATTATACAAAATCTAAATGGCGGATTTTTGTAGACAAAATGGATGATAAATCAGACAATTGAAAACTTGGATGCCATCATTAAATGCATTATTGCCAAGATACAGCCTGATTTACTGCGACGAGTGTGTGAACATTTCACCTCCTGATTACGCCATGTACTCGCCAGCCGCAGCCGCCACATGCCCGCAATCATAATCAAACATCGATGCAATAAAATTGTCTGTCAAATAAAGCTAATTTCATGGATATTAAAAACATTTTTCTGTGTTATATTTTAATTTAAAGTTTTCTGCTACAAAAAAAACCACCCTTTACCCAAGTAAAGGCTGGTTTTTTTTAAGTAGTAAAGTAGGTACAGACCTAGTTTACAGATTGCGACCTTTTTTGGCAAATTACTTTCTAGCTCTATTCGTATTTAATTTATTTATTCAAAGCTTACAGCCTAAGATTATAATTCCACAAACGAACATGAACGAATTGTCATGGACATGACATTAAGGCAAATTCCACTCGAAAAAGCAAACAAACAATTCACGAAAGTCACACTCAAAGTTTTTCCCATTCAAACGAATTTACGGATTAAATGAAAACATTTCCATTCATTTGCCATGAAGAATCTCCGTCGTTATGAATCACGGCCGACAAACAGGCGGATCGCTCGACGAAATATATTTCACAACAAGAGACTGTAATGAGAGCCGAGTCTGGGGGTACTCCAATTTATATTGCAAAAATGATATTTATATTCTTTATGAATTAAATATACATGAATAAATAATGCGAAACGAAACATTACTGAGAAATTAATAACACAAGCGAGCCAATGGATATTACGTATTGCAAATTAATGATCAGTTTTGGTCCATCATTACATTAATTGGTTTTTCATATTTAAATAAAAATATTACAATTGAAATTAAAATGACGATTTCTTTTTGTTTCAGATAATGTTCGCGGTCCACACTCGGATGCCTTGAGGCAATATGAATGTCCGAAAGAGTTTAGACGTGAGACTGATTGCCCTGTGCACCACGTGCCTGCTGTTGCCCGCCATCGCCTGCCCCTCGCAATGTATCTGCAAGTGGAAGAATGGGAAACGTTACGTCGAGTGCTCAGCAAAAGACCTCAAAACTATCCCAAACACTGTCGACACAGATACACAAGTACTAGACTTCACAGGCAACGACCTACAAGTTCTACAAAAAGAAACATTCCACAAATTAAAGTTGCTCAATCTTCAGAAAATATACCTACAGAGATGTAGACTGCAGAAAATCGATAATCACGCGTTCAAAGGTCTCACGAACCTCGTCGAGTTGGATCTCTCTAACAATTACTTGACAGTCATACCATCGACCAACTTTGTTTTCTTCCCGTCGCTAATGAGGCTCTCGTTCAACAACAACCCAATAACGAGCATAAAAACCCACTGCTTTCAACATTTATCGTATTTAAATACTTTGGAACTGAGCGATTGCAAAATAGAAACAATAGAGGCAGAGGCGTTTTCCGGTCTCAACCACCTGGAGTGGCTGCGACTGAACGGCAACAGACTATCAAATATTCAAGGTGAAAATTTATTCCCCGTTACGCTGCGAGGGATCAACTTGCAAAATAATAATTGGAATTGCGATTGCCATCTCAGGGATTTACATAGTTGGTTGTTGAATTTCAATATGCCGCACGCCGTCGAACCAATTTGCTCCCTCCCTGAACGTTTGAGGAAACAGACGATCACGGGCGTCGCGAAAAACGAGTTGGCATGTTTACCGAAAATGAGCCCTACGTCTGTGTTCTTAGAGACGAACTCGGGTAACAATGTGACCCTCGAGTGTTTAGTGAAAGCGATACCCGAAGCGAAAATAACGTGGTTTTATCAGGGCCAGATCATTCAAAATTATTCGAGCATGTTACCGGACGTTCCCGACCTGTATTATGTGGAGAACGGCGCAACGGATAAAAAGAGCGAATTGTACATATTCAATATCGGGAACGACGGCAATGGCACGTACTCTTGCATCGCCGAGAACCCCGCAGGCAGATCTCGCGCCAACTACACAATACGAATACTAGTGAAAGAGGAGCCCGTCGTTACAGTGGTCTCGTTCCCGCAGAGACACTTAGTAGTCATAGTCACAGTAGTCTTTCTTATTATCGTCTTGCTTATAGCAATAATAGCCGTGGTATTATTAAAATTTAAAACGGACACGCGGAGCCGAAAGAAAAAGGAGAGCGGCAAGGACGTGGCGTTATGTAATCAAATTCTGCCTTCGACCCGGGGGAACGGGATGCCTAAAAATAACGGCAGTGTCATTGTAAACGCGCACTCTCATCACGCACTGCACTACACCGTACAAACAAACCGTGATTACGAGCCGAGTGACGTGTATCAAAGCAATAACATGAAAGGCTTTGTCGACAGGAACCCCGACCTAATTAGCGACGCGGAAACTGTAGCCAACAATGCGCAAAACGAGACCACAGTGTTATCGGTATACAAAGCTCAAACCGCGAGTGGCGACGATTTCCAAGAGGAAACCGCATTCACCACGCCGACAATACCCAGACAGGTCACGTGGCAGGATCAACAGACCATCAAAATGCCGCAGAACACTATTAACAACATGTACCTGCACTCGGCGGATGTTCACCTGAATCCGGGATGCTTCCTTGATAACGAAGGCTACCCGTACGACTATGGCCTGCCGAAACATCCCTGCCGCCCGCCGATAATGTCCAACTATTCAGTAGTCGGTCCGTTTTATCAGACGTTACCGCACAATCGGCCGAAGGGCCAGAAGCTTGTTTGTAAATTCGCGAAAGACACAGAGTTTAACGCCCCCACGCCTCCCGCCTGCCCTAATTTTGAAATGCCGTTTGGTCCGGGAAACGTGCGGCGTACGTTGGAAGGGTACCCGGTACCGCGGAATAGGCAGATCGCGTTTGTTGGTAATGGGACGGTGTATTATAATGAGGAGTTCGTGCCATCTCCGCCGGAGGGCTACAAGACGGAGCCGGTACAGTGTTGCGCGCCGACCGAGGCGTGCAGTTCATGGGTGAACCCGAAGGGGACGTGTGCAGTGATGGTGCCGATGAGTGTCACGGAGGGGCCGGGTCGTTGCTACCAGGTGGAGACCCGGTGCGTGGACACTCAGACCACTGACGCCCGGATGCCCGGCGAGGGCACCGAGAGTGTGCTCAAGCCTTTACCGCAAGTATCTAACGCGAAGTGTGTTGTTGACATATGTTCGGAAAGCCCCGATGAGGGTTACGTTGGTGACGCTAACGATATCTGACGAAGACGCCAGACCGATAACGCTTAAACAGGGCAATTTAGACGCTAACAAAGTGATAAAGCGACTGAGTATAAAGTAGTTTTGTAAATATATGAGCTCACGGCGACGGCGAATGGAGGCGGAATTCCATTACTTAGCGAACGATCCTGTTTGATCCCTGTTTTGCAATTTTGTATATTTTATAGTGTAAGTCCGCTTGATGCCGCCTTTGTTCTGCAGTCGTCGATAATGGTTAACCAAATATCAATGTTTTAAGGCGACGGTGTTTTTCAATTATAAGAGTAATTATAACCACTTTACAGAGTAAAATAGTTAATTTTTCTACATAAAATTCGATAGTATTGAGTGTACGTTTTGTTTTTACTGATAATTCATTGTATTTATACACAACTGTTCGTATTGTTTTATTTCAACACACGTTGAAAACCTATCAATTTTTTCGTCGAATAGCATTTTGCAACTAAACGTATAATATAATATTAAACAGGATTTATGACAAATGCAATTTCCATTATTTGTAACAAAATGTCGATTCATTGTTATAAAAATATTAATTATATTAATCATCTGAATTAACACAAAAAAGTAGTCATAATCTGTATGTTGCAAAATTTTACTCAAAAACTGTCTGTGTAATTTATTAAATCCTATGAAACTTTGTCTCCAAAATGTTTCCAACAAGTAAGATGTTTTATATGCTAAGTAATTAATAAACCTCTCTGGATCGATGTTAATATTCACAAACTATGTTTTAAATTCTGTCTGATGAATTCGGAATTTCAGGGATTTCGCACATTTGCAATTTCGTCACCCCACTTATGTACCTATTTGTCTGTCTAGTATGTACAGTCAAGGAATAAATATATTAAGCACCTTAAGGTTAATTTCTTCTTTCACCTTAATATTTTTCCGACAGCGTTGTTGACATTATTTTTGAAAAGCTGACCGCCACTTTTGAAAGGAATTTGTTTTAAAATTGCTTAACATTTTCGGTCCTTGACTGTAGAGTGAAGGTATATAAATAATGTTTACCAACAGTGCTCCCTGTCGATTTCATTGAAGCGCCTTTAACTGAATCACTCATACAATGTATTGAATCGATTTTATTTGACAGTGCAAAACAACTGCTATTTTGTGATCTCTTAGGCCCTAGATGACGCGCGCCCTTAGACGGCAACGCTTGATGTAATTCGTTACATAGAAATTCATAAGCAAAATCATTGAGCGACCAAAACGCAGCGTACAGGACGCGCGCCTTGGGCGCCTGTTATAACTAGGGCCTTGAGTTGAAAATGATCTGATCTGACAAGGTACATAGGTACGAGTAATAATTTTTAATAAATAAGATTGTAAATAAATGTAAATATTGGTCATTACACTTACTTTCTGTAATGTAAGTAGCTGATGTTAAGTATTAAATTGATATCAGGGTATCCCCTAAGTATAGAGGTGGTGTTTCGATGACTAACGTTTCAAAGACAAAATTCATATTTATTTTTAATTATTTTGTATGATCAAAATATGTTACCAAATTTTTTTAAGGTTGTACTAGTCGACGGTTCGAACAAGTTGGTGCATTATGTTCTCTTATCTATTTAGTATAGATAATTATTTATTTTGTATTTATTTGTCTAGTTTTTATTTATTTATTTAGCGACTTAGACGATGATTGATAACGAAAACGATAGTGTAAAATTTTATGAACAGACCTTTGGGCGTAAAGATAATTATATTATTAAAATTAGTGTTGAAATATGGAAGTTTCGACGCTCATTACTGCCAAACCATTTTTTTTTTCCATTTCTGCTGCCATACAGGGCTAGATAATGACAAGACAAATTGATATAAGCTTAAGTTTTGAACGAACCGTCAAATAGACGAGTAATCACTATACTACGTTCGTATGGAAGAATGACCGACTAACGTAACCGATTGCTATGAATAACAGAAGGATTCACATATTTTTGGCAGTTTATTTTAATTTGAACGAACGCCCTATTGTATGAATATAGCACATAATGTGCTACATTACATCACATTGAAGTCAAACCAAAATTTTATTTTTTAATCAAAAGAATCTCATAAACGTCTTTTAATATCAACGTTATGCTAGCTAATAGGGAGTATTATCTGAAGGTAAAAATAAAAGCAAAAACAATAAAATATTCTGAATACCGGTTTCATTATCATTCTCTGGTCAGTAAACAAAACAATTTCAATTTCCTGAAGGTACTGACAAGAACAAACCAATCGAAAACTATGTTTCAGCATTTTATTTTCCTCCTCTGGCCGCGAAATGGAAAACATGTGTGATAGATAAGCTTGTAAAGCTGTGTCAGTTAAAAAAGGGACTTTGTACTACCTCTTATTATTGCATGCCAACAGAAATTGAAAAGTTTTTAAATTTAAAATTTGTTTTGTAATAAATCATTCATGTATTTTTAATTGTGTAAGAACGTAATACTTAAAATTATACAATAAACGCAGATATATTTAGTAACCTATTCCGCTTGACTATTCTTCAAGAGTCATAAAAACCCTGTAAGAAATCGACACATGTTTCACCTCTTAACGAGGCATCTTCAGGATGACGATTGATCTATTGCAAACCAGAACGCGACGTGTTACCACACCGAGCGCTGGACGCAGAGAGATCTCCGCCTAGCCTTTTTCCAAATATGTTGGGGTCGGCTTCCAGTCTAACCGAATCCAGCTGAATACCAGTATTTTACATGAAGCGACTGCCTATTTGACCACCACCACGCAGTAACTGGGTAATACGATACCCCTTGGCAAGACTGGTTGTCAGACTTTCGGGCTTCTGAGGACCAGTAACGACTGTAAAAGATCCACAAATCACAGCCGGGCGGGACGTGTGTGTAACGTGCTTTCTGAGGCATGTAGGAGTCTCGATATGTAAAGATGATAACCCATCCACGGACCAATCCTGGCAAGCGTAGCTTAACCTGATGGATCGACCCGTGCGGCTGTTATTACTTAGCCACGAGCGATATAATAAATGATAGCACTAAATCCAGTTGATTGGAACTTACCAAGTGTGACTACATTCCCGGTAATGTTTGAGCGGCAGAAACGATTTAATTTGTTTACGCACACTTATACGTGTAATATGAAATCAACCATTTTCAATAAGCGCGTATTAACATTAATAACGGAGGTTTGAACTAGCCTAATGATTAATTAAAATGTCATAATTAATGATGGTGTAATATGAAATTATTTAGCTTACCGTTACATAATGCAATCCGCATTGAGCAGTGGTGGCCCAGTGGTAACGGCCGCGACTTACGAGTTGTAGGTCGTAGGTTCGAACCCCGATAGGCGCTTTACTTTGTGTAAATAATTTCATCACCACTGCTCTCAAAACGGTGAAGGAAAACATCGTGAGGAAACTGGCATGTCTTAGAACCAAAAATTCGAAGACATGTGACATCTACCAACCCGCACTGGGCCCGCGTGGTGGATTACGGCCCACTCCCTCTCATAGAGAGGAGGCCTGTGTCCCAGCAGTGGGAACATTATAGGCTGATTATGATGATGATGAATGCAATCCGCATGTAATAAACATTATGCAGGTCATATTAGCAGGTCTATATTACAGCTAGAATTAAAGTTACCTCGTTTGTAATTAATGTAAATCTTATTTTTACTTTTTAACTTGAATTTTTTTTTTTTATTAGGAAAATTAATGGGAAGCGTGAGGGTTAAGAAAACACTACGATAATTATTACACAGCGTGTATTAGAAATGTTTAATTGCTGAAGCTGATATTTTTTTCTCGTTTACAATGTTGGTCCCATGGAGTTGTTCAGTTTGATTGTCTTTACCAAACATGACACGCTGACATACTTTACATTTTTACCCGACTACGGCGAAGCAAAAAGGAGGGTTATGATTTTGACCGGTATGTATGTAAGTATGTATGTGCATAATTGTTCATCTGTTCCCTCATAACTTCTAAGCTACTTATCATAATTTGATAAATGATGTATCGTTGAAAGCGTCCGCTGGTTATAGGGTGTAACGGGTATATGTCGCGTCTTCTCAATTTATGTAATATGGTGCCCTTTAGAAGACAAAGTCATGAAAAAATCATAAATGGCGGAGTAATCGCGTAACAAACAAACAAACAAAAAACAGACGAATTGTGAACCTCCTCCCTTTTAAAGTCCGTCAAAAACATGCAGGCTTTCAACAAATAAAAGCTTCTGTACGTTATAATTGTGACAGGTACCTACTTAAACACTGTACCCTTTTTACACAGCTATGCTGAAAAATAACCCAACAACACTCAAAACCGGACTCAAATCAATACCAACACAAAGGCCATTCGCAACCCAACCCTCCCAGAAATTAACGATATTTATGACGACACAAACTTATTCCCATAACCTTGAGTAATAAGGGGTTTGGATGTAAGCCAAGCTCATTAATAATACTGCCAACTATTAAAGAGACACTTCTACTTAATTTATTCATTAATTAATAGAGTAACAACCTTAATTACTGGATCATAAGTTTGATATTTATTTGGCATGTAATCTGAAGTGTTTGAGTGAGCAACTGGGACAAAGGGACTGTGTTATCTTATTGATGGACGGGAATGTTGTATGGTTTATTCGTGCTTGTGTTGTCTTATAATTATATTATTGTTATTTCATTAAACCTTTTCACTACAGTGCTTTTCTCCTTGTATGGAGAAAACGACCTCAAATTGAAAAGGAAAACGGAATCTTTCACACGAAGTTTTTTTCCTTTGATTTATTTGTATATTAAATATATCTAGAACAAAGCCTTTCCCTTGATTGATTGCAACCGTGATAGATGGAGAATTCTGAAATAAAATCTGAAAACAGTATTCATATTTCATGCATATTTATCCTCAACGGCACAAGCCTGTGTGGATTTAGATAATTCTGCGCTGCTCGAGTGCCGAAGGAAAAATCAAGGGAAAGGAATTATAAATACAATGTAAATGTTAGGAAATCTACTGCAAACCTAAAACTTATTGGAAGTGTATAGAGTGCCGCTAGCGGCACTCGATATATACACCGCCAAACTTATTTTGTCAGAATCGATACTTACTAGAATCAATTTCAGTACAGCTTTTAAATCTGAACTAGCGAATCGGATATTCTGATTTTAAACATTCTAACAACGACTTTCTTGACTAAAAACTTTTAGGTGTGTCAGCGTTTCTCTACAAATACCAAAATAACGTTGCATAACAGAAAATTCAGTAGGAAAAACTGACAGGTGAATGAAAAATTAAGTTAGAAAAGTCCCATCAGGATAAATGAGGACCGGCTTCGTGTAATGGCCACTGATTATTGTAACTTCAGGCCACGGGTCCGAAGTTTCGGAGATAACTGCGACTCTATTACTCAAAGTCGGATCTCGTTATGTGATGCTAAAGATTTTTATGAACGTAATTGCTTCTTTTGATGGTGGTCTGAGGAGATTAACATTGATTTGACTTTCAACATTACGGGGTATATTTTTCATTCGTGTAAAGAAGAATAAGAGGCTTTTCAATTTTGTATTTTCTTTTGTGTAATTAATTTTTTCTTACCTATAGATTCTTTCAAAGTAAGCGTGTTACAAACTTCAGTATTTTTCGTAAAACACGGAAATCATTTAATCTGCTTACCACAAAAGAAAATTGTCACGAAAATAGGATAAGCTAGGCTTTAGTCTAGACTGAAGCAGGAAGCTTTAGACTCATTAAATTACGCCGAGATCTACCAAGACTTGAGACGATGAGGATGTTGTTTCTGTTCCTTCATTCCAGAAAAAGATGAAAAATGTCGTTCTGAAAATACCAGCGAGAAAAATATATGAATAAAGCATGTAATGAATAACTTTGTACACATTATTAATAATGACACAAAATCTTGAATTACGTAATAGATACGCTTATTTATCTTTTGTAGGCTGAATGACATTTTCAGGGAATTAGTGTAAGTATTGAATAAACAAGATGGCGCCGTTAGTTCCGATTTTGGCCGCGCGCCAAAATATCCGTGTACCGATGTACTCGGATAATAAATGACATTGCGTATGAATCGAAATTTCTGCACGTTTGCAATAATTGCATTGATACAAAATGTGGGCTAAATGCGTGCAAATGGGAACAAGTTGCGAATGAGTTATTTTCATGTTGCTTGTTTTAAAAACATCGCATGAATTTAATAAATAAGCAGTAAACATTGCTACATTATTTTTTATGGTTATTAATAGTGTGTACCAGTTCTTTCATTGCATACTTTATTCATACACTTTTCAAAAGTCTTTAGTAGTTAACATTTAATATGACCTTTCGTGACGTTCTTTTGGTCAAGACAAATCCGAAGTGCAGGAAATATTATATTTTTCATTTATGATTACTTTGCTCCCTGAAACACATCACTATGTATGTATGTCTCTCTCAAAATAGATTGTTGGTTCTAGATTAATATATGTACACCTATGGGACAATATTTCCATATCTTGATTAAGGAACAGGCTCGTAACGTAATGTATAAATTTTGTTTATTATAATGTGTAAAAAATATTTGATGTCAAAATGTTAAAATTGATGCTAAAATGATGGGTACTTTGTAAAAGTTTTATAGTTAAACAGTATTATGTTTGTGAATAGTTAATTTTGTTTAATTTGTGATTTACGAAACACAGTCAAAGAAACACCAAGATAGGGAAATAATATTATTGTAAATGTAACACTATCTTTTGTAAGACGATTAGTTGTAACTACATTTTTTTAATTGAGGTAAGACATAGCTATAAATAAACCTTTGCAGTATATCTTTATGTAATACGTACAGTTAACTAATAAGTTGGATTTAAACAATTAAAACTATTAAAAGTTGTGGTGAAAAGTGTTAATACTGAACTAGCTGCTGCCCGCGGCTTCGCCCGCGTGGACAATAATTCTTTTTCGAAAATAAATTAAAAGTAGCCTAAGTTACTTCTTATAACATCCGTTATCTGCCAGTGAATGTTGCCTTCTGATATTCGGTTATCTTTCTGCTTTGTATCTAATTAGGTACTGACATTTTCAATCACCTTTCATTTGCCTAATTATTGCATAATCAGTACTTTTACGTCACAGAAGTCCAAAATGTACTCTATCGTCTGTACAATGCAAGTGTGTGTAAGTTAAGCGGTCATTTTATAACTTTTTTAGTTCATGAAACAGACGCTGCGTACTAACGAATAAAGTAATAAACGTAAACATCGAATACTTTGAAGTTTGAAAACTGATTTTTTTTAAACAAATTATCCAATGATTTGTTTAAAATAAAGTGAAATTCATTGAGTATGATCCTTCTATTATTTTTGTCACGTTTGTCAACTGTTATTGTGAATATTTAATTTATCTATAATTAATGCTTAACGAAATGTTAGAACAATATTTTTTTTACCAACTGCGGTAATTCGTTATTATGTTTGAATATTATAACTTAATTATTTTCAATATAATTAATGGCTGCAATCATTAAATCTAAATTTTGGTGTTTCTTAAACTATGGGTACAATTACGGAATTATTTAGCAGTTCAAATTGAGGTATATTATGTTATAATGCTGTTCACCGTCATTGAATGGAAATAATTGACGAAATCGAGAATGCGGATTGCGATTTGCCTACGCAGCTGTAAGATTCACACTATGATTTACAATGTAGTAGTATTGAATTAATGCTTTAGCACAAATGTCTATTGTACTCGTTTTATGTTGAAAATTTTATTGTTTCGCCTCATTTGATAAACAAAAAATGCAATATGACTGTAACCACAAATGTTAAGTTTTAGATGGTTAATTTGTATAATATTGTCAATAACTTCAAACATTATAAACAACTTTACACCACAACTCACAAGATTTAGAAATTTCCACGTTGTATAAACCAGGGTTGACCCGACAGACCGGATAGCTCACGAGTTGACTAGCACATAATATCAATGTTACTCTTTAGTGGAAACAAACTGTAGATGTGCATGACATTGGAATAAACGTGTATTTGTAGCTTCTTTCTTTTCTTTTTCACCCTTGAATCGTTATGCTCGTATTGTACACTGTTGACTTCCGTGCGCGACATAACTTTTTGAATGTTGAATGGGTATCGTCTTGCATCATGATGGCGCAATAAAACTTGTTACTGGATATCATGTATAGACTATAATAATATATTACCCTTAAACCTGGTTCGGACTATGTTACTAATTTAGTCAAGTGGCGAGTAATTTAGTAACTAAATCTGTCTGAGCAACAAATATTTAGTCGAGTAGTTTAGTAAGTAAGGATTAAAAGGCTGTGTATGGGCAGTTGAGAACGGGCTAGTGGCTAAAACTAGGATTAATGAAATGAATGAAATTAAATATTTTTATTCCAGTTATAAAATCCACGAACAATTTTCAATAAATTCACACATAGATAAGTAACATAATAAATTATTTATTTATATATACTTTATTGTACACCAGAAAATACATAGAAAAAAAAAATAACACATTCACATTTCACATACACTCACACGTCATAATATACGTATTAATATAATAATAATATGTCGGAGATGGCCAGGATTTATTCCATTAAAATCATCAGAAGGCATCATGTGGGCAGAGACGGGTTTCGTGCAATGAAAACACACTGCGTGCGATACACAGCGTTTATTAAAATCACAAATTAACACTATAGCCACGAACTACAATTTTATTAATCACAATAACTGAGCACAACGAATCGAGTAAAGTTACGCAATGTCCTAACTCCGATGCGATCAGACCTGAATGTCCTGCTCGCTGTGGACTTAAAACATCACGACTCTGAAGAAGCACGCTTGTGGTGTGGGTAGATCACTCGATGCCTCCAGTGGCGCGCTTGCAATTCGTTTCGTGTCCGTGCTATTGAGCGGATCCGACATATTCTTTATTTCGGACTACACATATACAAGTACACACAATCCATAGTAGTATTGTTACTAACAATTTTTAATGTTTATAAATAAAATTCATTTATTTCTGGCAACAAGACCCATATCTGACAATTACATTATTCCATTTCATAATAATTAAAATAAAATAAAAGATAAATTCATAATAAATGTCAAAATTATACAATACAAGATAATAAATTCATAATAAATTTCAAAATTATACAATAAAAGATAATACATTCATAATAAATGTCAAAGTTATAGAATAAAAGAAAATAGAATTAAAATTATAAATAAATAAAAAGTACAAAAACACACAATTATTAATAACGCCTGCTGAACGGCTTTGCCTGGACATGTCTACTGCAGCAATGCAGCATGTAGGGACAATCCAGCCTGTTAGCAATCATCGCCAGGATCGCGTTGGAGCTGACCCGCACTCTGCGCACCAGGGAGATGCTCCGTCTGCGCATAGTCGCGTGAAAACAGGCGGTACGCTCCTCTGCGAACATGCCCGATGCGCTGCAGAAACGAGGCAGCCCCACCACAACCCTAAACGCGTTATTGTAGAGAACACGGAGGTCGCTATAGCACTTTTTTGTGTAACGAGCCCACAGGCTGCACGTGTAAAGGGATGTACAGTAAGCTCTAAATAACGTGACTTTTACCACCCTTGAACACCTAGAAAACCTGCGAGCTATCATGTTGGCTCGTATTGAGAGCGACCTCCGCTCCCTCTCAACATCATCATTATCACTTAGGTCAGGCGTAAGAATATGTCCCAAGTATTTGAATTTATTCACCCTCTCCAGAGGCGTCCCGTTCAGTCTAACAGACGGTACATTCTGTGGACTTACTGCACCAACTCCAAA
This sequence comes from Lithophane socia, assembly GCA_947522985.1. NCBI lineage: Eukaryota > Metazoa > Arthropoda > Insecta > Lepidoptera > Noctuidae > Lithophane > Lithophane socia. The sequence goes on from OX383252.1 coordinate 19,024,857, forward strand.
AACCATGTACTGGCTTTTTGCCACATTGTATCTCAAACCATGATCACGAGCATACTCTTCACATACATTTAGTAACCTCCTCAGCCCACATACCGACGCACTCAGCAACACCATATCGTCTGCATAGCTGAGATTATTCACAGACACTCCATCAATGTGGCAACCGACATGACAGCTGCTGAGTGCGACGATCAGGTCATTCATGTATACGTTGAATAGCGTAGGAGATGTCAACCCACCCTGCCTGACACCACATTCAAGTTCATATTGCTCTGACATCACCCCCCCCCACCGCACACAATTCTTTTGATGCCCGTACCAGAACCGAAATAGGCTGGTAATTTCATTCGGTAAATTAAACTGGTCTAGCTTGTTCCATAGGACATCATATTGGACTAAATCGAAAGCCTTGGAGAGGTCCAGGAAGCATGCATATACCGGCGTATTTCTCTTCGTATAATAGTTGATGGTGTGCTTAAGGCACAGTATCGCGCTCTCCGTTGATAGCTGCGGACGAACACAATGACTTAAAAAACTATGTTAGTAAACTTTTACAAACTAAAACTGACGTGGCCCAACAAACGTTGGCACGTGTCTCCGTACCCAGTGCCATATAAAGGGACTGTTAACTTTGTCTAATAATGTTTTTAGGACCCTGTAAAATAACATAGCGAGTGTGTAATATAACCCTGAGTGTGTAGGAACCTGACTGATGACCTAGATGTGGAACGGGAACGCAGGGGGCTCGCGATTCGCTGTAATATTTTTCGCTTTTCAGTTAACTTTTTTCGTTGGTTTACTTTTTTTTTTTTAAGTTTTTTATTTTTCGCTTTTGAGTTATAAATATTATTTTCCTCAAGTAAGGAATTCCTTCAACTACCTTCTGTCTCCATCGTCAGACCCTCGACGACAGTCATAGTTCTCATCAAAGTGAATGACATAAGCCCAAACACGATCTAACTGCTGTAAACTGCTAAGGAGCTCTCGCGACTGTCTTCCGTCTCCATCATCAGATCAACTCCAGGTTAAAGACCTTGAGTTGATGATGAGTGTTTGTGTCATCAGGACTATGTATGTGTGCGAAATTTCAACAGAATCGGTCCACAGTTGAAAATACAGTAGGTGAAAAATCAATCAACCCCATTTTTTCTACCCTTAGAGGTGGATTTTAGTTTTCAATTTTAAATAGGACCAACTTCGAGGATTACCCTTACCGATAAAAAAAATTGTTAAAATCGGACCACTCATTAAAAAGTTATGCGTGGTCATACATAAAAAAAAAAATATACGAGTCGACTTGAGAACCTTCTTCGGTTTTTTCGTCGGTTAAAAAGAGCAGCATCGTTGATGCGCAGGGTGAAAGGCAGTCCTAACGGCTACCTGAAGGTCATTGCTGACCACATTGAGAGTCCTATCTGGAAGCAGTTGGTGAGCCTACATATAGCCATATAGTATATGGATAATTGTTATATGTAGTTTGTTTTTGTATGTGTGTATTGCTAACATAGTTCATTGTCAAGTTTCATTGTATTACTAACACTCTATGGACAACCAAGTCTGGAATAAAGTATAAATAAATAGATATAGCTTAGCGAGGTCAGGAGTAGGCAGACCTGGCCGAGATTAGCACATACTTCAGGTTCCCACGGAAACACTGTTGCTGATATCACCCAGGCAAGGCATCCTAGATATATAAAACTCTAACATCACGTAAGTCAAACGATTTATCTCAGTTCGTTCACATTTTGTCGACCCAAAAAAGTCATGAACGATTCATTTGTCACCGACAAAAAGGAGATAAAAGTAAGCCTACAAAGTTACAATTTTAGTTGAACCTCTGTCCTCGAAGGTGTAAATACCAATATTTGTGGCGGAGCGCCACACGGCCGCTCCGCATGACTGCGTAGTGCTCACTGAAGTTTGAAGAGCGTGGTACTGTCAAAATAGAAATACTAAATTCAATGATACAAAATAATGTCAGTATGACTTCGACAAACTGTTTATGCTACGGGTAAAAAACAAAAGGGTAAGTAATTTTGTTTGCACATATGTGTAGGTATATTTAATATTTTAGTTAAACCTTCGCAGTTCATGTTTTTCTCTTCTTGTTCTCACACAGTATTGTCTACATTTCTTTCTCATTTCTCCTTTCGCAGGTCTGCTGGAAGAAATTTCTTAAGAAATAAGCAGTACCTTTGTACTCATATTATAATTATGTCGTATCTCTATATATTTTACTGTGTGTACATAAATAATAAAATAAATAATTAAAGGGTCTGAGTCGAAGCCTTATCTCCTATAAAACTGGACAATTAATTTCAGTGAGCGCAAATTGGAAATTTATAATGCAAAATTTTAAATGCATGACTTGGTTAGGTGTTGACGTCAAAATTGTGCACCATACGGCCAGTGCTGAGGCGACGGACCGGCAAGAAAAACTCGCCTGTCCATCGTTCTTGGCTACTCATATAATATGTCGTCAAAAATCCAACATTGCCGATCATTTATAGTCATTGAATCATAAATAATAATAGACATCAATCTGGATATAAACCAGCTATATCATCTTCCACGTAAGATATATATATCTAAATGTAGGTGGAAGGATTGCCATTCCTCTTAGGTATCAAAGGAATTCTATTTTCGATTTCAACACGCCAAGTTTAGCCCCGTGACCAATGAAACGGGAAATATTCTAAAAATGTTAGCAAGCAGAATTTTTATATAAGTAAAAGTCGGCGTAGGTGGAGAACTGAATTACTCACATTTTCTAGTTTGGAGAAAATTGCGATTGTTGGGGAAACACGATGACACAATCTGAAATCTAATAATAAGAAACATGTAAATACATACATAGGTTCGAACCCTATGTAGGAGCCATGTAAAAGGCACAATGTACCTCATAAAGTAGAGTTAATGAAAGTAAAATCACTTAAAGTGCTATGTATAAACCTTATATGCAAAATATATAGAGGTTAAATTAAATAAAGATGACTTTAGCTTTATATACTTATCAGTGAACCTCGTACAATTAATAATCCGATTTGGAAAAATGAGAAAAGTATGTAAAACCTCTATATATCAACAAAAATGTGAATAACCTCTTATATAGAGCAGGTACATAATTGTAATTACTGACAATCAACTAGTTTGATTAAAATACATCGACCTAGTCAATTTACATAAAGAAAATGGGGCGCGATGTACGGTTTGCGAACAATTCTATTGTTTCCTTATGTAACGCAAACGTAAACACTGTTAGGTAAAGATAAGGAATCCCTTTACCGACATACCCCTTGCCTCTCCTTCACCCTTGGCCGACAAAATTGAGCCGTACCCCGCAGACACCCGATCCCCTTCAACACCCCCTGCCTGATCGAGGTGCCCAGATTTATTGGATAGGCAATTAAAATTGATACGTGACTCACACGCTACTTGTACCTATGTAACTAGTTTACAAATATTTCAATCTTCACTAGATTGAGTTAGTCGTCTCAGAATCTCCAACGTAGCAGCACCTTTGTCGCGTTCCGTGTTTCTGCTGCTTCGTATCGCGCTCAGCCATTAGGACATCTAGTTTCCCTAGATCTAGTTCTATTTAATAGTTTTGCTTCTTATATTTCTATTTTCTCTGTAAAGTCGTGTTTTAAATCGTAGTTTGTTATTATATTAGTAGTAATTATAGTGTTAAGTTTTTCATGTACACTTTTGTGACATAACTGTGATTCTCGTGTAACGTGTGATGCAATATACATATTAAGCTGACAAGTGGTTTTTTTGGTGAATAAAGCCTTCCGACACCCCCGCCTAACAGACTGAGCTCTCGGCTGTTACATTTTGGTCCTTCGAGCGCCGGATAAGTCTGTTACATTTTGGTCCTTCAGTCGCCGGATAAGGTCGTAGTAACCATGAGTCAGAAGAGCAGCATCACGACTAGAAGCAAACTACGGAGGTTGGCAGAGGAACAAAGTGCTCGTCGACGTGAAGAAATTGTGTCGGACTCCGGTATGCATTCTGAACGAGTGCCGGGTTCGCCATCCGTCGCGCCGACTATGGCGTCGACGTCTGCCCTCAATATCCCTCTGACGGGTGGTCGAGTGATCGACTACAGTGCTAGAAGTACGTCAGAGGGACCCCTGGGAGGACAGGCGCCTGGAAGAGGTCGCCATACGTCGCCACGGAGCAGAGCGTCTTCAAAGAATAGCCGCAAGAGCGTCGAGCACATTAAGAAGCGCATCGAGTACGAAGCTGAGCGTGAGCTAGTACAGCTCAAGGAAAACCTCTTGAAGAAGAGGATGGAAGCTGACATCGCTGAGATTGAAGCAGCTGCTGAGAGTGACGACTCAGCCTCGGACGTGGGTACAGCACAACGAGTGGAGCAGTGGATCGACACGACGCCTCAAGCTGGCAATAAGGAAACAGTGCGTGTGTCTAGCCCGGTGTTGTGCGATAAGGATGCAGTGCCCAGTGATAAGGATGCAGTGTTGTGTACCCCGTCCGTGGGGCGCGGGCCTATTGAAGCGGCCGCGCCTCGCAACATAGCTGGGAATCGCCACAATGTGAGTACGCTTACCGATTACCGTAATAATATTGTGTCGCATGTATTAGGGACGCCTGTGTCGGGGCCGTTTTCGAATGTAACGGTACCTATGTCACAGGCGCGCACGCCAGTCGGTGAAAGAGTTTCATTCCGTCTGCCTGCCACGTACCCAGTGACTACCACGCCGGCCGCAGGTGCACCTTCCGGTTCGACCCGGGAGTCGGATGCACGGCGGACTACATACGGTGCGGATGAAAGAGAGTCACGAAGGGGGGCGTCTGGCGACAGAGACAGTAAGATAGACCGACTGGCGGATGCAATTACAAGCATGGCTCGACCACGGCCGGTACCTAGACAGGCGTACGAATTACCTAATTTTAATGGTGACCCAGCTGATTGGATATCTTATAAGAATATGTATTGGGACACGACTGAGATGTATAATTTTAGACCTTTTGAAAATCTAGCCCGGCTTAAAACCTCGTTGCATGGAGAGGCTAAGATATCGGTGGAGGATCTATTGCGGTCGGGTACGGATCCCAATGAAATAATGCGTGCTTTAGAGGAGGAATACGGTCATCCGACTTTGATATTACAAGGCGCATTAAAGAAAATACGGGAACTACCGCGTGTTACGGAAAACGGCCGCGAATTAAGAAAGTTTGCATCAACAGTCAGGAACGTTGTGTCCCTATTTAAAAATATTAGAGCCGACGGATATTTAAATAACCCGCAAATTGTTAGCGAGATATTGCAAAAGCTAACTTCAATACAGCGGGCACAGTACGGTGACTTTGCAATGGGGTTAGAAAGCGCGCAGGGGGTGGACTTAAGGGTATCTCCAGACTTACATATCATATCGCAATTCCTAAATCACTTGACACGTGCAACGTCGTATTACGTGCAAGCTAGTATGTTTGAACCCGGTCCTTCTAAGCCTCCTGTAAGGCAACAGAAAGCGGTCGCGCGCCCCTTTAATAGTAGAGCACCGCCGGCTCAAAAAGTCAACATACAGAGTGACGAATCAATGGTACCGGCCGAATGTGTAGTATGCAATAAAGAGCATGCTATAGAAAACTGCGACACATTCGGTAAACTTAGCGTTCAAGATAGATGGGCTACGATTAAAGCCAAGAACACGTGTTTCAAATGTCTAATAAGAAAACACCCTAAGAGGTTTTGCCGCGCAAAACGTTGCGACAAGTGTGGATATAGCCACCACTCGTTGTTGCATGCTGATAAAGCATCGGGCTCAAACAATAGTAGCAAGCCGGTCAAAGAAAAGACCGAAAGCGTCACTAATATAGGTGAATGGAGAGCGACGGCTCTCCTGAAAATCGTGCCAGTAACAATAACTGATGACAAACAAATTGAAAGTAATTGTTACGCATTACTAGACGACGGCGCGACAGTCTCACTTATAGACAGTTCAATCGCTGCTAACTTAGAAGGCCCGCGCATCCCGCTCACTTTAAAGACGGCGGGTGGCTACGGGGTCAGCGACTTGACCTCAAAGGCCGTAGAGGTCAGCATTAGAGGGCCGAACGGACTGCAACATAAAATCAAATGCCGAACGATGTATAATATGAACCTACCTACACAAACGGTGTCCGCTGCCATGCTGAGCGACAACGCCCACCTTCGCGACTTGGGTTGCGTAGAGATGACGGGCGCTAAGCCGCTGCTGCTACTGGGGCAGGACAACTGGCAGCTGTTGGTCAGCCAGGACATCCGCCAAGGGCGATCCGGTAAGCCGGTTGCCTCACTGACCAAATTAGGTTGGGTGGTTCATGGGCCATTTGATAATAGTAAAAATGATAATGGTGAACAATCCATTAATTGTATGGCAGTCTCCCTCCCTGACCTGCATGATCTAGTCAAAGCGCAATTTGAACTAGAAGCGATCGGTATATCGCAGAATGCTCGCAAACACAAAAATAACGAAAGAGCACTTAAGGTATTAGATGACACCAGTAAACGTGTGTCAAACGGTAGTCAATGGGAAGTTGGGTTGCTATGGAAGCACGACCAAGTAGAGCTACCTGATAACTACCATCAGGCCCGGCAACGGTTACACGGTATTGAGAGGCGCATGCGGAAGGATGCCGGTTACGCGGAAGCTTACTCAAAGCAAATAGACCGGCTCCTTGAGGAAGGCTATGCGAGGAAGTTAGAAGGGGAAGTGGATCAAACACCAATTTGGTACTTGCCACACTTTGGTGTGGTAAACCCAAACAAACCCGGTAAACTTCGCCTAGTCTTCGACGCGGCCGCTGCGTCTCACGGTACGTGTCTCAATGACAATTTGTTAACCGGACCGGACCTTTTAAACTCACTTCCAGGCATTCTAATTAGATTCCGAATAGGTCCAATAGGATTCACAGGGGACATTGCGGACATGTTTATGCGAATTAGAATAAGGGCCGAGGATCAAGGCGCACAATTATTCTTATGGAGAGGCGCGGATCAGACCCGAGAGCCGAGCGTGTTCGCAATGAACTCGATGATTTTTGGAGCAACCTCATCTCCGACAACGGCAATTTACATATTGAACAAGAATGCCAGTGAGTTCGAGGATAAGTTTCCAGAGGCCGTAGAGGCCATCAAAACCAAACACTATATGGACGATTATTTAGATAGTGCTTGGACAGAGCAGCAAGCTAATAAGCTTATAGAGGAAGTGACCCATATTCACGCGTCCGGTGGATTTAATATACGGGGGTGGGTCACCAACTCATCAGAACTGATGAATAAGCTCAAAGTAGACATGCCAGAAAAGGTGGCCCTCGAGAAGGGTCTAGGCATTATGGAAAGAACGCTAGGTTTAATTTGGGCACCTAGAGAGGATGAGTTAGGATTTGATTTATCCTTTAAAAGACTACCCGAAGAGATAAAGAATGGTAGCATAGTGCCCACTAAACGGCAATTCTTAAGCTTTATTATGTCGATATATGACCCCTTAGGATTCTTATATCCGTGTGTAATCCAGTCAAGGATACTAATGCAGGCTATTTGGAAGTCAGGCATCCAATGGGACGAGCCACTGAAAGATAAAGAAGCCAAGGTGTGGTTCGCCTGGCTTAATAACTTGGAAAAGCTTAATGAGGTAAAGATACCACGGTGGTATGGGCTCAACCTCATTGACCTTGAATTGCATGTGTTCGGTGACGCTAGCGAACTAGCCTACGCTGCCGTAGCATATTTAGTAGGGTATGACGCCATCGGGAATAGGGAGGTTGTCATGCTAGCCGGAAAAGCCCGGGTTGCACCACAAAAAGTGGTGTCAATCCCACGTCTCGAGTTGCAAGCGGCCTTGTTGGCCTGCCGACTTGCAAACACGGTGGAGACAGAACTAGGGCTACCAATCAAATTAAAAACTTACTGGACTGACAGTAAGACGGTTCTAAAATGGATAAATTCCGATGCCCAAGAATTCCAACGGTTTGTGTCTCATAGATTAGCGGAGATCGATAAACTATCGGACCGAGGCAATTGGCGCTGGGTGCCTTCGGAGGTGAACTCCGCAGACGTAGCGACCCGATTGTCTTGGCCCGATAACCACGCAGCTTGGCTGCGTGGCCCCTTGTTTCTTCGTGATCCACAGGAGCGGTGGCCGGTGTGTCGCGAAGCAGAAGCAGCGGAGGCGGACCTCGAGCGCATTCAACGGGTCCACGCTACAGCAGAGCCAGCGGCACCACTCCTCCAGTACGAGCGCTACTCGTCGTGGGTGCGCGTGAAGCGCGTCATGATTCAAGTTCTCATCTTCATCGGCCTGTGTCGCAAGCGTCGGTCCTCTCCGGAGATACAGCGGCGCGACCATGAAGAAGCGCATGGCCACTTAATGCGGTTGTGCCAAGAAGACAGCTTTAAAGGCGAACGGGCCGCCATCCTTAAAGGCCTGCCTGTTCCCAAAGATAGCAGTATTAAAGCTTTAGATCCAATGATAACAGACGACGGGCTGCTACGGGTCAGGGGACGCCTGAGTGCCTGCGAGGTGCTCTCTTTCGATGAGAGGCACCCAATTATTTTAGATGGACGACACCCTCTGACCCGAAAACTCATAGCCTTCTATCATGGGACGGCCCTACACGCCAACCATGAGACCGTCGTTAATAATCTCAGAGAGAAGTACTGGGTAATAAAAGCAAGGACCTCCGTTAAAACAGTTGTATCTAATTGCCAATTATGTAAAAATTGCAGAGCGAAACCATCACCACCCAAAATGGGTGACCTACCACTCGCAAGGGTGACCACGTCCAGGCGAGCCTTCGTCCGAGTGGGCGTGGACTACTTCGGCCCAATGGAGGTGTCGATCGGGCGGCGTCGCGAGAAGAGGTGGGGTGCACTGTTCACCTGCCTCACGACGCGAGCCGTTCACCTCGAGCTGGCCGCCTCGCTGAGCGCCGACTCAGCGATACTCGCCCTGCGGCGCCTCATTGCGCGCCGCGGGCAGCCGGCGCACATGTACTCAGACCAGGGTACGAACTTCATCGGGGCAAATTCCGAACTACGTGCGGCCCTGAAAGACCTAAATCAGGGTCAAGTCAGGGCCGAAGCCATCAATCGCGGCATCGAGTGGCACTTCAATCCCCCGGCGGCCCCACACATGGGTGGCTGCTGGGAAAGACTCGTGCGCTCGGTTAAGAACGCCCTACGCAGCACGCTCAAGGAGCGTGCACCTCGTGAGGAGGTCCTCTACACCCTCCTCGCAGAGGCCGAGCTAATCATCAACAGCCGGCCTCTAAGTTACGTCCACGACGACCACGACCAACCCATGGTCCTGACGCCCAATCATCTGCTCCTGGGCACTGCGTCCGGGAGCACTCCGTTCGCACCAGCAGACAGCAAGGACGTCGATTCCCGGCGGCAGTGGCGGCGCGTGAGCGCGCTAGCCGACATGTTCTGGCGGCGCTGGCTGCGGGAATATCTCCCGACTCTGCAACGACGAGAAAAGTGGGCCAATAACGTGCCAAATGTGCGGGTTGGTGATGTTGTTGTGATCGCGGACAACAACAAAGAACGTAGTGCGTGGACAAAAGGTGTTATAAAAGCAGTGTACGCCGGCAACGATGGCATCATCCGTGTCGTCGACGTAAAGACACTAAGTGGGGTCCTGCGTCGGCCCGTAGCTAAGATTGTCGTGCTTCCCACAGACCAAGATGTAATGCGGTGGAACCCTGTTACAGGGGGTGGAATGTTGGGGAAACACGATGACACAATCTGAAATCTAATAATAAGAAACATGTAAATACATACATAGGTTCGAACCCTATGTAGGAGCCATGTAAAAGGCACAATGTACCTCATAAAGTAGAGTTAATGAAAGTAAAATCACTTAAAGTGCTATGTATAAACCTTATATGCAAAATATATAGAGGTTAAATTAAATAAAGATGACTTTAGCTTTATATACTTATCAGTGAACCTCGTACAATTAATAATCCGATTTGGAAAAATGAGAAAAGTATGTAAAACCTCTATATATCAACAAAAATGTGAATAACCTCTTATATAGAGCAGGTACATAATTGTAATTACTGACAATCAACTAGTTTGATTAAAATACATCGACCTAGTCAATTTACATAAAGAAAATGGGGCGCGATGTACGGTTTGCGAACAATTCTATTGTTTCCTTATGTAACGCAAACGTAAACACTGTTAGGTAAAGATAAGGAATCCCTTTACCGACATACCCCTTGCCTCTCCTTCACCCTTGGCCGACAAAATTGAGCCGTACCCCGCAGACACCCGATCCCCTTCAACACCCCCTGCCTGATCGAGGTGCCCAGATTTATTGGATAGGCAATTAAAATTGATACGTGACTCACACGCTACTTGTACCTATGTAACTAGTTTACAAATATTTCAATCTTCACTAGATTGAGTTAGTCGTCTCAGAATCTCCAACGTAGCAGCACCTTTGTCGCGTTCCGTGTTTCTGCTGCTTCGTATCGCGCTCAGCCATTAGGACATCTAGTTTCCCTAGATCTAGTTCTATTTAATAGTTTTGCTTCTTATATTTCTATTTTCTCTGTAAAGTCGTGTTTTAAATCGTAGTTTGTTATTATATTAGTAGTAATTATAGTGTTAAGTTTTTCATGTACACTTTTGTGACATAACTGTGATTCTCGTGTAACGTGTGATGCAATATACATATTAAGCTGACAAGTGGTTTTTTTGGTGAATAAAGCCTTCCGACACCCCCGCCTAACAGACTGAGCTCTCGGCTGTTACAGCGATTTACTGTTTTTTTTTGTTGAATTTTTGGTGTCATGTCACTAAATGGGAGACAATTTTACCTTCGGTAATTTTATATTCTTCGGGTATCTGTAACTTCTTTATATGCTTAAACAAACGAAACTATTTCCAGAAAAAAAAAATGAAAAATAAAAAACTAAGTTATCCAATTTTGCCATAACATAATATTGTAAGTATACTGGAGTTAGCTACTTTTTAAGATTACTTGTTTAGTTTTCCTACGCGTCAGATGAATATAGCAGAGTAAATTCATTCTTAAAAATAATTATTTCATATATATATATAGCAGTAAGAAATAACTTCATTTATTTAATTATGGTTGCTAAGCATTGTATATTTTGATTAATATTGTGTTACAGAAGAAATCAATACTATTAATTATTCTTATATTGAAGTGTGTCACATTACAGTTTCAAATGTGCAAATTAAACAACTCAAGTTATTTCGTTTTCCTTGAACATACAACTTATTTTATGTAACTCTTGCAATACTCAACTTATCATAAAGCATAGTTATGGATTTATTTACTTTTTCTCCTACGATTTAGTGATAGTTTTAGACATTTATTTATTTTTACATATTTATGCTTGTCAGGCGAAAATATGCAACATGGTTTGGGTGTAACGAAAATGGTAAAAGGTCATTTTGAGGTAAATCGTAGTTATTTAGTTCTCCACCTACGCCGACGTATGTATGTAGGGGAATCGAATACACGGGAATTCTTGAGATCGTAAAAAGGTAAAACTGGATTAAGTATGTATGAGGCCATTAGTATGGCTTGCCGTGTGTCGGAGGGCTCGCGAAATGTTGGGATATTGTGCCTATATCTTAATAATATGGAAGAGATGTGATGTGTGATGATACGACTCATCAGTGGAGGGATTAAGGTAGGCCTTCCAAGAACATACCTTTGCATGTCTGAAAGTACGTCTGTGTATGATTAATACAAAAGAACAGCGGGGCAATTTTATTGCGTAACGGACTCACAATGGCAATGCTTTCCATTTTGACAATTCAACAACATTAATTGCGTTACTTACGTTGTCGAGTCGAGGAATTTTTCAAACATGAAGCAATGAGCGATTTACTCTAATATCAGTCGGTTTAAGATTGAAAGTGTGTTACGCAAATAAAGGTGCAGGTTATATTTTGAGATGACGAAGTACTGTTTATCTCTATAATGTATGTACATTATATACTTCTGTTTGATAGCTAGGGTTTGATGCGAGAATTTACTCAAAGAAAGCTTGTTTAGTTATTCCTCTACTTTTCGAAAATTACAGTTGAAGCTTTGGCTCTAAGCAGGATACGATTCTAAGAAATATATTCAGGAAAGTTACTTCTATTAGAATTCCAACGGTATATCTGTAACCAAGTCAGGTTTCTCTAACAAATGTACGTACTGTTTGACAATTCATTTTACCGAGAATCAGTCGAAATGTTTTCCTATTTGTTATTGGATGTTCCTGCGTTTTGGGTTTACGTGCCGCAACGTAAAAAACGTTCCTGATTATCGGAAATTGTTACTAATGTAAGCCATCAGTTGTTATATTCAAACCCAGATAGGCACTTACCTTTGTGTAAATTATGTCATCACCACTGCTCTCAAAACGGTGAAGGAAATCGTCACGCGGAAGCGTTCGAGAAACAAAACAACAAAAAACTTTTACAATGTTTGTAAATATGTGTGCACCATGTATCTATCACATACTTACTCACATGTTTATACAAATAAATAAAATCTTATTTATTTATTTATTTATTTAACAACAATTGCTTGCTGCACTAACAGTAAATACCATTATCTTATCTTATCTTATCTTAATTTATTTGTCATAGCTCCATTTTAAATTCTTTTTTACCTATTGTACAAAAGAACAGGGAGAATACAATTATTCTCGGTGCATCGTCTTCACATGTAAATATATAATTGATGTATACCAAATATTGTAAAACATTTTTTTTTTAAAGAGTAACGGTGGAGTTTCTTGCCCATTCTTCTCCATACGAAAACTACCTTTTGGAAGGGGCAACTAGAATCCATTCTATTTCTATTTCTATGTTTTTGACGTTCAAAAGTGCCTTTAATGTGCCTACTTGAAATAAATTATTTGACTTTGACTTTGACTAAAATTCCAAGATCTGTGACATTTACCAACCCACACTGGGCCCGCGTGATGGAATTCCTCCTGATCTACTCCCTCTCATATATCCTCCTACCCTCTTATAGGCTAATTGATTATGCTATGCAAAAAAATATATAAATTCTTGGTAATCTGTTATCGGCTGTTTCTTTTACAAAAAAGTAGTTAAAACATTTCAGATTACCATTAGTTCAACCGTTAAGTACTTCTTTAAATATTCAAGTAATTCAGAATAATGAGATCTTTTACTTACAAATTATTATGGACCAATGAGCGTTCTCCAAGAATTCCTTTGAGGGTTCTAAAAGCCTAGTAAAATTTTCCTCGTAACTTAAATTAGCCAATTATAATTGCAATCTTTATTAATATTGACTCAATATTATAATCAAAATTATATTCTTAAGAAAAATTAAGATCTAATCAAATCAAATTAAATCATTTATTGCTTTGCAAACATGGGTAAATTTGTACATAGGTGTTGTCATAAAATAAGTTCTCCATGCTTTGCCGTCAAAAGGGCATGCAAATCATATTCAATTAATAAAAAAAATTAAAATAACATTAGAAATATCAATAAAAACTCATTTTACAAAATAATGTCAAATCATTTGAAATACAATAAGTAGAAAATGTCTTAATAGTAAATCAAATTAATGTCGTTGGCTACAATAACAAATACGTCAATGGATAGAATGGTAAATAAAATAAAATAAAAATTTAAGATGTCAGGATTAAAGTAACTATAAAGTTTTATCATTTATAAATTCACAAATGGAGTTACAACATTTATCAATTAACAAGACTGACAATTTCTTCTTAAAAAGTGGAATGAACTCGTTTTTTATTCCATCCGGTATTTTGTTATAGATAACCGGGCACATGCATAAAACACTTTTCCTTAATAATGCAGTGTTATGACAACTATCACGTAGCATGTTTGTGTACTGCCTTCTAACTGGTCGTGTTCTATTGTCAGTCGATTTATTAAAAAGATGCATAATTATTTGATTTTTACAAAAACAGATATTTAGAAAATGTAAAGTAATGGGAAAGTTAGCAGATTTAGGGACTTGAATACAGGTACGCAACTTTCTGTTACTTTCATGTTACACATTGCTCTTATGCATCGTTTTTGAGCTTTGAATACCTGTTCTCTCAGACTACAATTTCCCCAGAATTATTATGCCGAATCTCAGAATTGACGCGACTAAACCATGATAAGCAACTAATCTGGTATATTCACTTTCTTGGATAGATTAAAAATCACATACGCTGCTGTACTTAATTTTTTACATACTTCTTCTGCGTGTGGCTTCTAGGTTAGTTGGCTATCTATCATTATACCTAAAAAATTTGCAACTTGCACTTGGTCTATTTTTTGTCCATTGTAATTTAAATTTAAAGTTTGCGGTGGTATCCGTTGATAAAAATGCATAACATTAGTCTTAAGTATATTAATCGTTAAATTATTTTGATCAAGCCAGTGTATAATGTCCGTTAAAGTGTTATTTATGTCATGTTTATACGTTTTTAGGTCTGTACATTTAATCAAGGCAGTACTATCATCAGCGAATAAGACCATGGCTTGTTTTATTCGTTGTGGCAAGTCGTTCAAATAAATTAAAAATAATAAAGGGCCCAACACAGTCCCCTGTGGTACGCCATACCTAATTAGTCGACACTCCGATAAGTATTTTTCCTCACGCTTAGTTTTTAAAAATATTTTTGAAATTTCTGTGAGCTGTTTTCGGTTATTGAGATATGATCTTAAGAGATCATTCATATTTCCTCTGATACCTATGCTATTTAGCTTGTATAACAAAGTTTCATGGTCAACACAGTCGAAAGCCCTCGTCATATCAGTTAAAATTGCGCAAACTGGTACTTTTTCATCGACGTATCTCAATATCATATTCATTAAATCGTAAACGGCCGAATTTATACCTTTATTCTTTCTAAAACCCTTTTGTTCTATACTCGAAATATTAAATTTAGTTAAGAATTTATTTATCGCGTCATACATTATTTTTTCCATGACTTTTGAAAAAATTGTGATTAAAGCGATTGGCCTATAATTTGCCAAATCTTGTTTTGAATTTTTTTTAAAAGTGGCTTAACAATAACGATTTTTAACTTGTTTGGAAATTCTCCGGAACTGATACACAGTATGTGACTGATATGCAAAGCAATGTCACTCGATACAAATTTTACCTGACCTTAGTTGAAATGCCATCGTAGCCAGTACTTAGTTTATTTTTTAGAGAATGTATCGCTCTCATAACATCTTGAGGTAACACTGGATGCATAAAAATCGAGTGAGGGTTACTTTTCATATTACTTATGTTGGGTTTTGAGGTCATATTATTTTTGGTCCGGTCAATAAAATAATTATTAAAAACGTTTGTAATCTCTGTTGGATCAGTGATTGTGGTATCATGAATTTTTATTTGAGAAATAGGTTCAGTAAATGGTTTATTTTTGTTTATGACTTGCCAAGATACTTTTGATTTATTGTTTGACGTGTTAATTAAATAGTTATTTTGAGCTTTTTGTGTTAATTTAATGATTTTACGAACCCTTTGTGAGTAGTTTTTAAAGTTACTTTTATTAAGGCGTGAAGGTTCTCGCCTATATTTCCACAGTAAATGCCTTTGTTTTCTACTGCATTTTCGAATGCCCTGAGAAACCCATTTAATATTTTTATTTGAGTTAACGGTTATCCATTTGTATGGGAAACAAAGATCGTACAAGGGACGAAAGAGCTCTAAGAAATAATCAAATGCTTCATTTGCATTTTCGGTTTTGTATATATCAGAAAATGAAAAACATTGGAGATAATTTTTGAATTTCGTTATGTTTCAGTAGAAAGATCACGTTTTTTGATCCGCCAACAATTTATTCTACACGATTTCGGTACTTTAACTTGCAAGAACTGTAAAGTGTGGTCAGACAATGCTAAGTCTAAAACTTCTGATTTTTGCGGGCAAAATTGTCTATACAAGAATTGCTGCATAGCTTGGTGGGTTGACGTAATTCTAATTTAAGATTATAGCCTAAAAGAAAGGTTTCAAAGTCGAGAATTATGCTATTTCTTTTTAAAGTGTCTATATTGAAGTCCCCACATACTACTATTTTCTTTTCGGGTTTCGTACATACTGTTTTTAAAATAGTCTCTAATTTCTCATAAAACGAACTTAAATGATTTATCTTTGGGGGCCTATAAATACACATTATAATTAAATTTTGTTTCGTCAATTCTATACCACAGCATTCGACGACGTTAGCTATAGAATGCCGAGATATGTCTGGCAGCAGTTTGTATTCAAGGTTGTTCTTGGCTAGAATACATGCTCCTCCTCGTTTCTGAGACCGTCTTGTATAAATTGCCGTTAGCTTGTAGTTAGTTAAATTCAGTAGTTTCTCATGTCCAGTCATAACAAAGTGTTCTGTGATACAAATAACATCTATTTCTCTTTTCTTCTTCGATAATTCTTGAAGGTGAACAGTGAGTAAGTCAGATTTATTTAACAGGCCAGCAATATTCTGATTTAGGATGTTTATATAGGTATCACAGAAAAAACTGTGTGTCCAATTGTTGACTATCGGGTATTATATCATCGTCTGTCATCAATAAGTCGATTTTTTTAATACCGTCACTAAACTTGTCAATATCTTTGAAAATAGTCTGCATTCCATGACTATTTACTAGTCCCAGTTTGGTAAACATTGTTGAATCGAATGCTAGATTTTTGTTCGAGTCCAAAAGATATGCATGCTCATAAGTCAGTGTGTCCAGATACAGTAAATTATTTAAATGCTCTACTCTCCAATTATACATATTACAGTTATATGACGGTGTACAAATAATGATGTTCGTAAAGTTCACTTTTTGTAAAGTAGCTCTTAAGTGAAGAGTCAATTGTAGGTAGTCACACGTAGTCTTAAAATCTTCCTCTCCTATTAAGATAACGCAGAAGTCTTTCTTTGTAAATGTTTCCAATTTAGTCTCTATGTCGTGCACCAGTTGCTGTGTATTGCAATGTGTCTTTATGTAATGGCATATATTTACCGAATGTTTGTGAAGGGTTTGCTTGGCAATATTTCCAATGTCGTTCCTGTTATTGGTACTCAGGATACAGATCTTACTGTCATTTTTATGTTGCGGGATTTGTTGTAGTTTTGTCTCAACACTACTTAACTTGTTTTGTTTTGTATGTGAGAGGGTGATGATGACGTATCTTTTTCCTGATTCGATAAAATTAAAGGTTCTGTTTGTGTTTCTTTGTTCTTATTTAAGGATTTCTTTATGGCAGTAGACTTTATGGGTGTAGACTTCTTCTGTTTATTAACTGGGCTGCTAAGTTTTGCGAAGAGATCATTTTTCCTTTGCAAGTCCAAGTTTATTTGCTTAAGGTTGCTATTTTCTAAAGAAAGAGATTCGATTTCCTGATGTGCACTATCCAAATCTAACACAAGCTTGTCCAGTTGTTCCTTTAGCTTTATAATTTGTTGTTGTTTTGCATCATTAATGTCATCGTTGGATAAGTCGGGTAGGCTGGAAACAGTATCCTCGAATGTACTATTATTTATTGTTTCGTTAGCAACGGTGTTAGAATCCGATTTAGTTCGAGTACGGCGCATAGTAATGTTCTCGAAGAAATTCATTTTGTTCCTTGATGTCGTATCACACAAACTTCGGCTGAGGTAAGTTAGAATTACTAAAGACAATTACTTAATTCACAAAAAGTCTACTTGCATTCAGTGAGATTTGAACCAGTGCTACACAAGTAGCAGTGATTGAGCTGTTCCTCCACGCCACCACGCCACCGAGGCACTATTCGAGTTGTCGAAATAGTTGCTTGCTATGTTCACTGAGTCATACTAGTAGAGTAGAGGTGGTAAGTGCGGGGAGTATCGAGCGCGCTGCGGGTTGTCGTAGGTAGTGTTCACAGACGTTAGATTAAAAAAAAAAAAAATGTTTTTTATCACGGTTTATTATCACTGTAACTTTGCTTCACTCAGACGTATCACAGCAAGACTTACACAGATCAATGGGTCACTTCACTGGCTTTAAGGCAATAGTAATTTAATGTGATAAAATCTACTTTATACAACTTGTTCTATTAAAAATTTGAGGAGAAAAAAATATCTGCGTTCTGCGTGCGCGGTACCACCATACCAATAAATGGCGAAAATCGGTCGAAATCGGCGAAAAGCGATCTAGTAAAGACTTTTGTGAAACTTTTACAAATATCCTAATTTCCTAAATATAACTATTATAACTGCGAAAGTGAGTTTGTTTGTAGCGCTTTTACGCTAAAACGGCTGAACGGATTTGAATTAAATTTGGCACATGGGTAGACTATGACCCGGATAAGGACATAAGTAGGCTACTTTTCATCCTGGATCACTAATGAAGTCGCGGGCAATAGCTAGCCTAAATATAAATCTAATCCTGATAAAAGATTAGACCGACATGTAAAAAAAAATTTGGACTTCCTAGACTTAAAATCAAAAGTAATGAAAAACCATTGCACCGAAATAATGCAATAAAAACGAAACAAAAGATCTACACTTTAAATGAACGTGACCACGCACAACAAAGCTATCATTAAACCATCGAGCTATCTAAAAGTGCTTGTCCTGAATTGAAAACTGATAAAACATCGCAGAGTAATGGGCCTTCTATCTTTTTACGGCACCGATGGATATGAAATCGATAGACCCGGAATCCGACTGCGCAAAACGGAGTTGTGTTACGTATTCCATATTTTTTAGAAGAAAAGGTATTAAGCAGAATTGAAGGATTCCTTGGAATTTTTAGTTCATTTAAGATAAGGTCCGGACTCTGGATTTGTGCCAGGTGGCTGGCAATAGGCTCACTCCCATGGAACATAAACCTAAAGTAACTTGCGAAATATGCGGGTGAATTATAGGTTAACCTCTGCCCCACCCTTCTGGGTATAAAGGCGTGATGATTATGTGTTTATAAGATGAGAATTGTGATTATTTTGTACGCGAGTATTTATGCCTAAGTGCTGTGAATTTGGTTTTAAAATCCTAAATTAATATTATAAATGCGAAAGTGAGTTTGTCTATTTGTTTGTTAGCTTTCACGCTAAAACGGCTGAATGAATTTGGATGAAATTTGGCACATGACCTGGGTTAGGATGTAGGATAGAATATTTTTATTGCGGTAGTACGTATCCTTGGGTTAGTTTCCGACGTTCACGCGGGCGAAGCCGCGGGAACAATTTAGTTGATTTATAAAAAATGTATTTTAAGTTTAACAAAAACTGTTGCATTGCATGTTTGCTTGGAGGTGCAAGAATGAGGTGTGAAGTACACAAGCAGAAACTCTTGCTATCTTAAAATACTGCTCTTTTTTTTTCATTATCATCTACTTCGAAATAAAAGAATATCCTAGAGGTAAATAACCTTTCAAATATTTCAAAAAATAAGTGCGCGAATAGCGACCAATGACACAAAGGTTTAAGGATTACAATCCTATATCTTTTTTACGAGAACCAGAAAAAACAAATCGATTTCCCGATAGCGCGAACCGTAGTAATGTGAACTACGGTCGCAGGTGGCCTTGGGTACTATTCTGATAAATGTCAATGTCGAATTTACGATCAAAGTCGAGTCGAATGAAGCTTCGCACGCGCGTTCGGCTTATTTTGGCTTTATTCGGTAAGCCGACGACTGGAACCGCCTTGCGGCGTGCTTTGGGCCAGATTTGCGAGGTATTTGGAATTGATTGGCTGCTGGATTTAGGGTTTCAAGTATTTTGTAGCTATTGCAGGCTGTGGTGCGTGATTGATAACGGTTTCTTGGAGAAGATGAGCGGAACTATACGTTTACCATAAACTTGTGTTAGTAAATATTTCGGTAAGATATAAGGGTCGTCTTGCAACTATAATTTTAGTCCTATGATGAAATATTGAAAAAAATACTACTGGAAATATGATGAAAAGCGTACAAAAAAAGAAAAAGAAAATGATAATCACGCGTGACGGACGCGATATAATGACTCGACATTAAAAAACTGTTGAAAAGCTTCTTACGTACCTTTTCTTTAATAAAAGATGAAAAAGCCCTAATAAAACTTGATTTATCCCTAAAGAAATCCTTGCAATACGAAAAACTAAAACGAAGCATAAATCTATCTTACGTATTCGGACAGATAGGCGTAACGTGCCTTTATCGTGAACAAATCTAAATAATACAATAAAGAAAAAAAGACTGTTCATGCCGTTGCTCTAGAATAATAAGAGCGAATTCGGTTCGTATACCCAAAGGTCGTAACTTACTGGAATAGGCGCCCTAAGTATCTGTTATGAGTCCAGGACAAAAATAATTATTCTTACTTATTAAGGTTTTTTTCCTCCAACAAGCCCTATAACTCTCTTCAAAAACTTTGTTTTGAGTACTTTATGAAAGTAAATGAGAATAACAAGGGGTAACAAGCTAAAAGGACGCTGGGTAATGAAAATATCAGAAAAACAAGTGTCATTAACGGACGAGTTTTATCTCGGAGAAAAAGTTTGTGACAAATTAAGAAAGAAGTGGGGAACTCGAGTTTGGGGCTAATGGAAAATACGTTTTGCGTCGAGATAAAAAGTTTAGAGGCAGAAGTTCCGTTAGACGTGCTCCGATTCGACAGAAAGCATCGGAATTGAACGATTTATAGAGTACGAACCGTACATTTGTACCAAAGTTGAGAGAGTTCAATAACTTCCGAACATTCGGCCGAGTGGAGGGAAATGTGGTATGCATTGTTAATGTTGGTCGTTTGCTTGTTTAGGACCGCGTTTGTGACGTGACGTAATGCATGTAAGAGATAATATCTGATGTTGGGTTGCTAGCAGCACTGCGGTCTTTGCTCTCTAACGTCATGGCTTTACATTCCTTCAAGGCCGGTCCTTGTAGTCATCTACATACATTACGTATTCCAGTGTATTTTGAGCAATTCCTTGTTAATAATTGTTATTGGGTCTGGTCAACATAAAAATGCTTTCGCTATTTCCTCAAAAGGCCATTTTAATCTCATAATTCAGCCGTGTTTTCTATACTTTCTAATAAATCATTATACATAGAACATTCCTGCAGCAGCTGGCATAGAGGCATTGATTGACGAACGTGAAAATGTAGAGTGAAGCGAAACCGAGGCACACACGTGAATACATCAAGGCCTAGCCAAGCCTTGTAAGCATTTCTCAAATAATGCGTAGAAATTCAAAATAGGTAATTAAAAATAAAATATTTGATAAAATCCTTGGTTGCGAAGTTGTTCCGAAGTAAAAAGTTTGTTCCATTTTTGAATTATACGATAGTTTTCATAGTAATGTATTCGGCAGCATAATATGACAGACATAGATTTTTATACTAACTTTGCCGGTCACTGCTCGCATACATTTGACCGGTACAGCATTTTCGATATAATCTTGAAGAAGGTTTTCAAAAGAATATTTGCCTTCTAAAGCCTCCTTCACTCAGAGATAGAAACACTTCACTAAAAGTTAGCCTGCACATATCTCCTGCTACAAAACACGTTATATTATTGCTAGAATTGTTTGAACAAGTTTGATAACTTGAAAACGTTTGCAACGAACAACACATGCACTACAAGTTTCAGTCTCATATGAGTTAATGTAGTTTATGTACCGGGAATAGAGATGCAACTTCACAATATGATTTGTAGCGCTCGTTGAGAATGACAGACTTATTGTTGAATAAATAGGCAAGTTAGTGATTGTTTTGTTACAACGGGATCAGCCTAGCCTTTTCCCAACTACATTATGTTGGGGTCAGCGTCTAGTCTAACCGGATGCAGTAGAATACCAGTATTTTACTTAATGCGATTGGCTTATCTATCCTCTACAATCCAGTAACTGGGTATCGTGTTGGTAAGACTGGGACTTTCGGGCTTCTGAATACCCGTAACGATTGTCTAAGATCTATGAATGAGAACCGGGACGTGCTTTCCGAGACACAGATGAGCAATATGTAATGAATGGTTACCCATCCACGGACTGACCTCGGCAATGAGTGAGCTTTTAAATCACTCAATTTTCTGTCGAAAGGTATTTCGATAAGTCAATTATAAAAAACCGGCCAAGTACGAGTCGTACTCGCACACGAAGGGTTCCGTAGCACCGTAAAATATTTACCAAAAAACGCCTAAAAATACAAGTTTCTTGTATACCTTGGACCCATAATTTTCAACTTTATTTATTTATTTATTTAAAACTTTAAGCACACAAATGTACAGAGGCGGACTTAATGCCATAGGCATTTTCTACCAGTCAACCTTTGGGTGATGCAGAGACAAACAGTGATATGTGCAATAACTAAAATTGTGGAATAAAACATATTAATTTGAATATAAGGATATACATATACCTATTAAAATTATAAATATAATATATTTACCTAATTATATATAGAAATACACAATCTGTGAAAATTGCAACTGTCTACTTAATATGGTTCATGAAATATAGCCCGCTGACAGACAGACGGACACAGGAGGCTTAGTAAAAGGGTTCCGTTTTGCACCTTTCAGATACGGAACCCTAAACACCTTTCCAACCAACACATACTTAAAGCTATTCTCAATAAACTCACTTCAGGCGAATAAATTGACACATAAAAACAAAACAGCTTAGCATATTATGTTTCTATTTAACGACTGCGGGTCATTACAAGTCCCGTCGGGTCAAATTAGCTAGGTTATCAGAAAACAGTCTAATGTGCCCACTCGTAACTCTTGTTAATGCCTTTATTGGTCGTAATATACGGTCCAGACTTTCGGACTATTAAAGGAATGGCAAAAGGATTCGTTTTATTGCCCGCACCCCATTATAATCAGGCACGTAGTACATTGTGTAGAGAAAATCGAAGTAATACACTATATTTCTTTCTAAAAAAATATAATATGTCACAGCGAGGGTTGCTGTCATTTCATATAAGCAAAAAGTTCTAAAATTTCATACGGAACGAGTAAAAGTGCAGTCGTAGCATTGGTCGTAGGCTCGTAGCGTTTTCGTAGACTCTCGTAGCGCCATCCGTAGACGCGTAGCGTTAACCATTGTAAGATTTTGTAACAAGATTATAACGACTGTAGCTTCTCATTACCTGTTTAGTTAAACTGTAATGTCCTATATCCATTAAACAGTTTATTGGTCGCAGTTCCAGTCACAAAACATTAAAGAAACTTTACTGTCTAATGACATCTACCTAAAAGTTGTTTACGTAACGACAGATACTGTACCCTTGTACTACAAATAGATTACTATTAACAGATAAAATCTGCCTACGCAACAAGAATAAACCTCCAAAGAACGTCGCGTCATAAAAATACTTAACTACATACAAACCTACTTCACAATATCAACGATATCACATAAAAAACAGCTCCGTCCCCAAAATGGACGGTCAAACACAAACCCTTTGCAGGACCTCTTAATTTGGCTGATATATAAGGGCTTGGGGAGCTCACATACGCATAATAAATTCGATGTACGTGATTGTACCGAAGCAATCTATAATGTAGAAATGCTCTTATCGTGATGTCACAAGCGTAATTTATTCCCGGGGGTATATAAGCTAGATATTGTCACGCAAGCACGATTTGGGGGTTGACATAAGTAGGTAAATGTGAATTGGTTGAACACAATGCCTTTATACACACTGATTAAAAAAGGATTGGACCAATTGGAATATTTGCATATTAAGAATTTATAAAACAGAGTACCAGCTATTGAGTTTGTCCTGTTTTCAGTCTCATTAAATGTTTTTAATGATAAATCGTTGTGCACTGCTATTTTAATCCTTGTTTGTACTAGAAAGTTATTGTAAAAATAACTAGTGATATTAAAAGTTGTCAAGAGTTTGCATGACCCATAAGTACAAAGATCAAATACAATTATGCTGTGACAGTTGAAGCATTTATTTGACTTTTGTAGAAAAAAAATAGTATAATTATGCCCGCGGCTCCGCCTGTGTGGAGGTCGGAAAATATCCAACGGGAATATACTAACGGTATAGTAAAAGTATCCTATGTGCTAACCCATGTCATGGTCGATCCGTGTGCTAAATTGCATCGACATCCGATAAGCCGTTAAGGCGTGAAAAGATACCAGACATACATACAGAGTTACTTTTGAAATTAAATATTAAGTACGGACGGATTGGTTGATGATTTCATTTGGATGCCGTAGGTTCTTTTTGGAAAAAAACAAACAATAATTAATTCCCAAAGTCAATGTGTGAGTACCCGTAAATAAAAACATACATTTCACTTCTAAATTGCTTTAAAACCGTTCCACAAAATGCGGTGTACGTGTGAGAATTCTGGAGAGAAATCGTTAAAGGTGCGAACCGATTAGTATTCTGCTTTGAGTAGACTCTGCGGCCATGATTCACACGTAAGCCGCATGTCCGGTCACTACGGTATGCCAACTTGAAAATTGTGAAACAGGTGCACACGTGATTCTGGGAAAACATTGAATTTATTTACCACTGGATGTTTGCCCACTTTCAAATTTGGAAGATGTAAGGAAAATGTAATACTGCGAGTGTTTTGTTATTCAATTAGTGACAAGCAAGTTAACTTCTCACCATAAGGTGAGTGATGGTCACCGAAGCCTATGGAGATCTGCGACGCCAAAGGTACCGTAAGAGTGCGTTGCCATCGAAGGGACAAAGTTTACAATTCAAAGGTATTTGGTAACAACATCGATGAAGATTTCTACACAAGAGCTAAGGAGTTTTATATTGAGGATCTTTCTATTTTTTTACCGATCAACCAATTACAATAAATACTTTTACCTATCCTCGACATAGCACAAATTATATTCCATTATAAAGCTCTGTTCACATCGTCCTATCTCGTTCGCAGTCGGCACTCGTCCCGCTTGCACCGCACTTGCGACGTCCAATTGTCGGCACATCACTATGCATTACGTCAGGACGTAATTATGCCGACACGCATGCTTCGCGTGCGGGATTTGCATCGTAGTGATGACTATGAATAGTGGTGGTACAGGGTTTTATGGTTCGCTTTGTGATGTTCTAGTTTGGGGATTGTGATTTGGTTGTGACAGACTATATTTATGAAATGTACAAAGTTTGTGATCGAATGATTAACAGACTAACAAACAAACAACACTCAGTCTTATGGGCAGGATATATAATTCAAAAAGTTGTAGAGTAGAGTACTAAGGAAAGATTTTTGGAGCTCCACACCTGAATGGTTCTAGCGAAATGCTTTCCCATGATAGGTAGTAGTATATCGGTTGGATTCATTTCTTATTAAAGTTATTTTCTTGCTACGAGCTGTTGTTATCAACTACGTAGCACCGTATGTAGACGTAGTTAATATGCTACGAACTAACATAACAACAACATTAACATTATATGTAATAAGTTTTAGGAAATAAGTTGTTATTCTCAGTCTTCACTATTACATTCGGTTGTACCTGTAATAATAGTTGTAAGTGATCATAAACAAATAAATAAAAACTTTGCTACGCGACCTGCTACGCTATTCTCTGGTAATTTTACAATTAGTTAATCTATGGTTGGAACACACATTGGAATATCAAATCTGCTCTGTCTAATCCGGGGATAATATCACTGACAATAAATCAATCAAAAAATTAATTAGTCGTTCAATTAGTAAACCAATACGCTATTGATATCAATTAATTATCTTAAACATATACCAAATTACGTATTCAATCAACAGCTTATAACGGCAGGTATCATCAAATCCCATGAGAATTAATATTAACCGAACAATGTGCGACTAACATCCATTCATCAACCACAACCATTGAGTATTATTTAATTAATAAAGTTTTGTAAACTATTCTTAATCACTTTGAAATAGATTTAAGTTGCCAAAGTATATTCGATTTTAATGAATACGGCGATATTGATTGTTTTGTTCTGATCAGATTACTTAAAGTACTTTGGGGGCACAGAATAGATACGTACAAAAGATCAGCTCCCTACAAAGAGCGAAAACGCACGCACACATAGACATGCTTCGCGTACAGGTACAGTACGACAAAACTTAGATGTAGCATCGGCAAAATTCGTAAAACCAATCACATTCCGAACTGAGTGTGCTTTCAAAATCTCCAATCTTTATTACTGCTGTAGGTGAAAATGATCTTTACGTAAACGCATCAACTTGTAAAGTTTTATGACCAAATACATTCGTAAAATTTAAATGAATGAATGCAAATTTTCAAATATATGCTACATCTAAGTTAGTAAGTAGTCTGTCGTACTATACAGCGTTTGCCAGGGCATTCGCGACGGGCATTTGTTTGAAATCACCATACATATGCGTATATATGTGCGTGTGCCTGTTTTACCTCGTAGTATATTTAATGGCGCAATTTCATTGGTCGTTAACTCGTTCGGTATACAGCATACGGGGAGTCCCCGCAGGCGAGATAACAACCAATGAAAGTTAACAAGTCGATACGTGTTCGTCACCGTCTGCAGGGATTGCCCCTTCCTTTATACCGATCGTGATATCGACCAATGAAATTCATCGGTCGATGTACAGCTTGCGGGTCGTGAGTCAAATACTTTTTCGGTTCCCCGAATGCGGGATGTACGTTTGCCCCGCACGGCCCCCCGAAATTTGCGATCTAGGTGTGCACCAATGCAATGTACTCGCCTGTAGGAGTATATGTACCGGTTTCTTTTTCAATGTACCTCTGTACTTTTGAACACGTTCCAGAAATCTCTCGCACCCGGCATGCGGGTTCTATCGACTAATGAAATTGCGCCATTATGAAGACGGCCTACTGTACGTCTATCTATCCTATGCTGACGGTTTTGAAATCAGAAGTTTTTCAAAAGAATTGAAACAAATGGTTCTTTAATTAAAGTCTGTGA
The DNA here is from genome assembly GCA_947522985.1 of Lithophane socia. Taxonomy (NCBI): domain Eukaryota; kingdom Metazoa; phylum Arthropoda; class Insecta; order Lepidoptera; family Noctuidae; genus Lithophane; species Lithophane socia. The sequence continues at coordinate 19,051,725 of OX383252.1, forward strand.
TCATACTCGCAGCCGGCGGGTTCAATTTATGATATTGAACTCAAGACCTACATTAAAGATAGATACTGGGAGTTTTCAAACTTGGAATAATTTAGATCTTGTTGATTATACATTAAAAGTAAGGTTCTGTAAGGCTTGGTTCTGTGCTAGTGTTTTTTCTTCTTTGTGAATGTAGTATTTTTATCAAAAGAATTTAGAAAGTTAATTCGTTTACTTGTTAACTCTGAAGAAAAATAATTATAATATCATTTTTGAACCTCAGTACCTATTTGTAATGTACAAAAAAAGAAGCAGAATGTACATCGGATTCAAAAGAGTCTCGTGCACAGTTACGTGATAAGCCTCTCAACGTCAGCTGTTACAAACACCACTAAACACAACAGGACAAACTTCTCACATACACTGCTGAGCCGCGAAACTTCCCCACTTCATAGTTTTCACATAAAAATGACTTCGCACTTGTGTTAGTATGGCACAGTAACAAACTTGTAAGTGTTATTATGTCAGTATGAGTGGCTGTCATACTTGTGAAGGAAGATTCTTACAAAGATGGAAGGACTAGCCTTCTTCTCATACAAGAAATGAAAAGTTTTAACCATGCATGCTAACTTTGTGATGGCTATTTCTGACAAAAGTAAGACAGTGGTCACTTTTAGATGATTAAAATAATATTTTTAGGTATATGAAACATGTATGCATCTACAGTAAAAGCTAAGCTAAGTTTGTAATTTATCTAAGTTACAATAGCCTAATGTCACCTGCTCATCACCTTTTAGAAAATATTACTTTTCCCAGTGCAGGGACGTTGATCGTTGAGGAGTTCTCCTTGTACTTCACCATCAGCTCCACTTCACCTTATCCATTGTGACGAGCATAAATTGCTTGGCTTCCACATTTAATTAATCGAATCACAACCCGTGAAATACGTATTATTGAGTAGCTCCGGTGGTAATCTGTGGTCTACATCATGAGTTCCACTTCAGCAAATGGTGCTTTCCGAGAGCAACTGGACGAGTTAATATAAAAAAATACCGAAATCGCTATAGGTGTGCCTATAATATTTTCAGGGTTTCCTCGATTTCTCCAGGATCCCATCATCAAATCCTGACCTGATGAAACTGGGACCATCTTGGAAGAGTACCCTTTCAAACAAAAAAATAATTTTGCAAATGCGTCTATTTATGACGGAGGTACATTAAAAAAAATATATATAAACATCCGAATTGATAACCTCCACCTTTTAGGAGTCGGTTAAAAAGGCATGTTACGACGACCCCAAATAAATTGGAATAAAGCCAAGAGAATGATGACCATGAAAACAGTATCTGCTGCTACAGTTACTTTACAATCCAGATTTTTTAAAGTAAAATGATGTACTTTACTTATTTACTTACAGTTACAGCCAGGGGGCTTAAAACAGTTCAGCTTAGTAGGTCAGTTCAGTTCAGTTCAGTTTAGTTTGGCAGAATCATAACATTTTCCATAATTATGAATCATCGTAAAATGTTACAAACTGACAGTTCATAATATGTACCTGTCAACAAGTTTCACAGTAAACTCAAGTAGTAGTACTGAACATTTTTTTTTTCCTTCGCATTTTTTCTCATAATACATCTGACATTGGCAGAATTGTCGACATTGGCACCATTGCCATAGATAAAAATAGAATAGAATGATCTGCGTGCGATTCATGTTACGAAATAATTCATCTGTTTGACAGTTTTCTATGGAGATTCGTAAAATGGTCCACACATTATGAAATGTCTTTATGTTAAATAAGAGGAATTGTTAATGACACTTGGAAATTCAGGAAATGAACTGTTTTTAGAGGAATTGCTAAAGTGCCCGTTTTAGGCCCCCAGAATCATAGCAGAAGTCGCAAGTCGAATTCTATAAATAACCAAAAACAAAGTCAAATTACAAACAAACATTTTATGAATTACAAACGAACTTATCTAAATCTAAGCTAAATACTTAATACAACAAATAAAACCATGTACATGGTACTTAAACAATGTCACCCAGGCTAAGGACTAGTATTCATTCTGCCAATGGGCTGCAATAAATTAATCCGCGGGTAATTTATGGGACGCCCCGTCGATGACAAGCGAGCTTACTATTAGTTTGTCATATTGTATTGTTACACGAAACGCTTCGTAAGCTGACAATATTTCGGATACGGATTTATTTGTACAGTCAGCATATTACTTGGCGAACATTTTGCAATTTTGTTTTTTTTGTTTTTGTTAATATTTATTTGTGTTTAATTTACAATTTTAAATATAATATACAATCTAATTCTAACATAATTACTAGGTAATAACTATTTACATTATATAATAGATTAAATAAATTACTGATTAAAACGAACTATACAAATAAACAATTGACTAAAAGTTTTGCAATATTAAATTAGTTCGATATAATTATGTAATAGTTATTTGAATGGTTTACGGTTACAGGCTCGTGGCTAAATAATAACAGCCACACGGGTCGGTCCATCAGGTTAAGTTACGCTTGCCGGGGTTGGGTGACCATCTTTACATGCCAAGACTCCTCCGTGCCTCGGAAAGCACGTTGAGCCGTTGGTCCCGGCTGTCATTCGTGGATTCTTGACGGTCGTTTCGGGTCTTCAGAAGCCGACAAGTCTGACAAACCTAGTCTTACCAAGGGGTATGGGTATCATATTACCTAGTTAGGTACTGGGTTGTGGAGGTCAGATAGGCAGTCGTTCCATTCGAAAAGTTTTTAGTTTTACTAGATTTCACAAAAGTGAACCCCTAGCTAAATGAATTAGTCGTTCAAGGTAGTGTGAATAAAGATCATTTTTACCCGACTACGGCGAAGCAAAAAGGAGGGTTATGATTTTAACAGGTATAAATGTATGTATGTATGTATACAGTGTATCCGGACATGGACTAGCGATATCCTAAATACTTAAATATAAACTATTTTAAAGTACAATTACACTCTAAGCTTGGGTCCAATACACTTTCCAGCTATGTGGCAGTCATTTTGTTTTTTTATTGAAATATTCTCTATGTATTTTTTAAATCTGCTTATTAAGCCCTTTCCTTTATAACCAACATGGTCTCATAAAATAAAAATAAAATGTTTATTACTTTGTCCTCTAGAGGGCACCATATTCAATTTAATGTGACGTCATATAGCTTATAACCAGAGCGGACGATCAAGACGTTTTCAAAGATACCTCATTTGCCAAATTATGATAAGCAGTTTAGAAGATATGAGGGAACACATGAATAATTTAACATACACACATGCCGGTCGAATCAAACCCTCCTGTTTGCTTCGCCGTAGTCGGGTAATAAATAAATGGCGAAATGTGGGTGCATTATAGGTATACCCTTGCCTTTCACTAAGGCAATACCCCCTGTATTCCCTTGTAGTGGAACGGCGTGTCAAACTTTTACTGACTAAAGCCCACCCGTGTTCCTTCAGTTGCCTGTTACCAAGATCCTGGTATCTCTTTCGGATTTTCACGCCACCCTGGCAGGCATCGGTCCTAGCGGACCCCGCCAATTGTGCTGACATCTCTTTGAGGCACGCGTGGAACACGACACGCCATCGACCCGGGCCTGGTCCTTATCGGACGATGAGCTACCCATTGCTCGCCGTCCGCAAGCCCACGCCTATGGTGGCCGGGAATCCGCCTGGGATTCCCGACGCCCAGGGCGTCTCCAGTACCGGTAGTTACGGGCGTGAGGGCGCAAACTTTGCCTATGGGACCAACCCTGAAATCGCGAATAAAAATTCAGCTGTTCCCTACATTTATGTTCGCATAACTCGTCAAAATATTGGGAATAGTTGGTTTTTTTCCTCAGTGGCTACTAGTAAACCCCTCGAGTTTGGGCTCATATGATTCGTTTTCCCACCAGATCTAATTGATTGTGTCCAATAGATTGGGCTTGCTACCGAGGGTCTGGTGATGGAGCCAAGAGATGCATAGTGGAATTCTTCAGTGGCTACTAGTTTGTCGCTGCTTTCATTATTTAAAGCAGCTACAAAAATGCAAATCGCAACCCAGTCGTATTAAAAGGTGACTATGGATGTAGTATGGGCAAGAGCAACAAAAATAATGTTGCGATCAACATTCCGGAGCCTTTGTGACCCTTGCAATTTTTCTTGTCATTGAGAGGCCTATAACAAAAGGTACCTAATTTTAAAATGTTTTCAAAACCATAAAAAAAAAACTGTTAAAATTACAAGATAGTGCAAGCAATGTAAAAGTAGTAAGTACTGCCCAGTACCTACACAGCTAGTCTTCCCTACCCGGTAAAGCCTAGGAAATATACTCCACCCAGATAATAACTTATAAGCATTGTCAGCGCCACAGAGCACTCCCTTTTGAGAGTAATTTCCAGTGCGTCTAAACGAAACTCCTTGTGCACGACATTACATTTTTCATACTGCATTTTTTAGTCTGCATTAATGCTTAATATTTGCCTTATATGGCTTGAGCAGTCTATTGATGTAAGGATATTAAAATGCACGATATTGCCTTCTAAGTAATGCGAAAAATCTATATAGTAGGTACCGTCCATGGCTTCATGTTCTGAGTGATTTAAGATTTTGATCTAACGATGACTAAGGGACAATTTGTTAACAAATGAAAAATAGTTATTAGTTTAATAAATCCTATATTATATTCTGTTTATTTGCATAAACAAGATACCTACATGTTATTACAAGTTTAGCCTCATGGCATGGCAATCATCTCATTGTGTTTAAATAGGTTTTCATTTTTATTATCTTATTTATCTTTTATAGATATAGATTCTTTTCTATCTTGTGAATGTGAGAACGTTGTAGGCTTAGTGAAGATTTGTTGAACATTTTCTATTTAATTAAGTATCTACCTGGTACTTGTTGAAAGGCCTACACTGTCCACCAATAGGTACCTATTAAGACTGTAATTTGAAAATATTCTAAAAGCCAATTATTTAAGAGTAACCGTAGAGTTTCTTGCCGGCTCTTCTCCATAGAAAAATACCAGTCAAACTCAGAACTCAAATTCAAAGCATTTATTTCAATTAAACATTTACTTTTGAATTGTCAAAGAATCGGTCAGTTAGTCAAAAAGTTGAAGCTAGTTGCCCATTCCAAATCGTAGATCTCTATGGAGAAGAACGGGCAAGAAACTCCAAGGACACTCTTTTAAAAATGGATATAGATATTACAAAATCCTGGGTACTCTATTCTTGGTGCCTCTATAGGTGAGAATAATGTCAAATAAAAAATAATCAAAAACAATTCAAAATATAAGATTAAAAATAAGCCCTGGCAGATGAGAGATGACCAGTCTCAACTGACAGCGCCCGATCACGAACATGATACGTGGATCAGCACCATCCAGCTCAAACATTTTGTAGGGAACCGAATGATCCAACACACGCGCCACCATCAGTGAGACATTTAAGTGAGTATGACATACTCTCATCTGCCATGCTCTTCCAAGTCAATATAAAACATGATACCATATTAAACGGCTCCATGGTACTCACATTTACAAAATTGAAAAAATGCTTCTAATTTATACAAAACTATAATTTGCAATGTACTTGAGAGATTAATATAATAGAATTTAAAGAAAAAAATAAACATTAAGTTTGTAAAGTCAGAAAAAAAAAGGGGAAGCAACTCTTCCAAATATTAAAAATTTTAACTAGTGAGCCTTAGTGCCTGTGGAGCAGGACCAGCATTAAACCAAGCATTTTTATCTACGATATAATCATCCAACTTATAATATGCCTGTCTACATAGTGTGCGTTTAATGCATGTTTTAAAGGAGAATGCCATATTGTCGTACCAACAAAGGAGCTAGAGTGTCACAACCAAATGTAGTTCATAAAATTACTCCTATTTTTTAAATCAGATATACGATTTTGTTATGAAAACGATTCCCGACTTTCGGACACCAAAAATAAAAGTCTTTTTTTACTTTTGTGGTACGTATTTTCCGCTTATGTCACTGACATTGCATTTCATTTCCGAATGTTGCCACTATGTTAAAAATATAGGTACCTACCTGTCAACGAACATTAAAAAATGAAGAAGATAATTGTACCAATATGCCATTTAATATTAGGATACAATATATTTTTATGTGTGTCAAAAAACATCTTTAGGTCACGCGTTACATCGTAATATATTTTTTTTTTTTTTGGAATACATTGCAAATACATGCATTTAATGAAAAGAGGACCTATTCAAAAAAGTAAAATGCCATTTGTACTGTGACGTATTGCAATAATTATTCTGTGGCGCCGTCATGGATGACGTTACTTTCAATATTGGTTTCATCTGAACTATTTGAATAATAATTTATAATACTTATTAACAAAAACGGGGGTTCAGGTGCGTTTTCATAACGTAGTATTTGTGTAATAATCCTTAGCGATGCCCTCAACTAGAGTAAGACATCGGCCAGCAAATCAGCGTCGCCGATGTATCCTAAACCGTTCACTAGTATTGTTAGAACAATTTAGAATATATTACATAGAAAATATATCCGTGGATATGATCGTGTTTTAACATCATAGATTGTACGGACGCGACGCCTGTAAGTATTACCTCACCTTGTAGAAGCATGTATATTCTAATTAGCTTCTAAAGTACCTACCTACTTCCGGGACTATTTATTCAATTTAAGGAGTTTTTATGATTTCAGATCAATCCTGGTAGTTCCTATTCATAATGTTACAAATGTTTCGCATTGATACAAGAAAAACTCCCTGAGATTCCAAACTGATACCTGAACTAACACTTGGTCACAATGTGGAGTGATGTGTGCTCTGGATGTGGACAGTCCATGCTACGTGTTGCAAGGCGTTCCCGAGTGCCACCCAATTGTCCTACCTATTGTTTTATTTGTATATTTCTTTTCTCTGTCCTGGTAGCGGTCGAGGTCATATACGTTGTGTAAATAAGAATATATCTTAACTGCGTTTTTCATTTTTGATATAAGTGCCTTATTAGGTACGTACTAACAACATTATCACCTTATTATTATTTACTAACATGTGAAGTTCGAGAAGTGGGTGTACTATTATAGTAAATACAACTCTGCCTAACTCTTCTGGGAAAACAGGCCTGCTGTTATGTTAAGATTTCAAGATATTAGGAATCAGTAAACACAGTACTAAATTGATTACTTATTCAGACTACCAGCTGCACATACTATGAGTACCTACCTACATGATTATTGATATCCATTATCATTATATATAAAACCTGACACCAAGAATTATTATTGACTATCAGTGATGTACTGTATAATCATCCATCAGGAAACAAGCGCCAAATCAAGAATAAAAAGCAACCGATATTAGGTACCGCTTCATTTGTCATCAACTTCACCATTTCGAGCCTGTCACTTTCTCGAACTTAACCTCAAAATATGAAGTAGATAAATGGTTAATAAATACGAATTGCGGGAATCCATGTAAAAAATAGTTAACAATATAGGAAGAGCATTGAATTCTCCTCTAAATACACTAGGTTTGGTTGTGACACGCGAACTTTTCGCTTGGTACAGGGTGCCCTACAATTCTGGTCATTCTCCTTTCTTCTCATTTAGTTGAAGAATTTTACACAGTACCCCATAAAAGAAGACACTTACTTACTTTAGACAATCTGAAACGTGGTTTATCTAATTTGTTCCTATTTCTAGTGTCAAAGTTATGCCTGTCACTTATCTTACTAAAAAGATGTAGATTTTTCCGAACATACATAATGTTTTCATATATGTACTGACAAGGAACCGTCATGATGTTAATTTTTTTAAACAGTTCCCTTAGAGATTCGCGTCTGTGGAGGTTGTAGATGGCTCGGACAGTCCTCTTTTGCAAAATAAAGATAGAATCAATATCTGCAGCCCGTCCCCACAGCAAAATACCGTAAGACATGATGCTATGAAAGTAACTAAAATAGACCAGTCTCGCGGTATCCACGTCTGTTAGTTGGCGGATTTTCCAAACAGCGAAAGCGGCTGAAGTTAGTCGCCCTGCAAGTGATGTTATGTGAAGACCCCACTGTAGTTTTGAATCAAGCGTGATCCCCAGGAAAACTGTCTTTTCGACGAATTCAGTACAACCTATTCAGTACAACATGACATTCACTACTTCTTACATTCGGTAACGTGAATCGGCACCGTGCACCTAGCTTCTGACGTTTCATAAGTGCCCATGTAGGTTTATGTGAAATAAAATATTTTGATTTTGATTTTGAATAAATATAGATGAACTTAAGAAAAAAAATTGTAGATTTAATATTCCTTATGAATATTGAGGTAGTTGTGATAGCCAGTTCCTACCAATGTGTGTCATTTTCTTAGGTTGATCCCAGATAACATCAATCGCCAAATCACAGTGAAAGCTTGTTGATCAATGTTTATATTCCTTTTTTTATAAAAATGACGTTATTATAAAGTTACATTATTATCTCATTTATTCACAGACGCCCTAGCAACAAAACGTCCTGCAGTGATCTGTCATGCACTCAAAAGCATCAAAATGCTGGTAGTCGGCTGTGAGAGAGTCGGTGAAACCCTCGTGCCCTATTACCGACAGATATTGCCCTCACTCAACTTGTTCAAGGATAAGAACCGTAAGCTGAACCTTTATTATCGTATACGTTTTATAAAAATAACGAATATTTAATTGGTATACTATATTGCCATCGCCTGTGGCAAATATCAAGAGGTTTTTTTTTAAAGCAACTTTCCAGTATATCAGTATGTAGTTATATTTGATACGAGCTGCCGCCAGCAGCTTCGCCCGCGTGTAATCTTTATAAATGATACGCTATGTTACTCAGGGTGAATGTAGCTTTCTAATGGTTAAAGAATTTTTGAAATCGGCGCAGTAGTTTTTGAGTTTATTCATTACAAACACGTTCGAAAATTTGTTGGGTTATTGATAAATCTGTTTAAATACAAAAAAATAAGTCTAATAAAGGTATAAAAATTGACGGAGTAATTTTTCACATTACGTAGTTAAGCAAAAACCAAAAAAAATATGATTAAAAAGTAAAATCTTTTGGATAACTAAACAAAGCTATGTATTTATGGACATAAAACCATATTATAAAATAATAATTAGCAGAGCAATTTTTCCGTAGAAGTTATAGTGCAAAATATTAAAAGTTAAATTTGGGGTAACTTATTCTAACTAGTACGTACGTACGTGTACAGCAAGTATTTCAGTCGGAAGAAATATTCACAGGGAGTTATAAGCGATTTTCATGTTTATGTAAAAAAAAGTAAGTTCTCGAAACAAAATTTGTTGGATTATTGTTTATCTGTACTCTATAATACCTAACTTCATCACATGCGCAATTTCATAGATGGGAGAATTTTTCGGGTTACGTATGCCCCGTTGACTGGGCTAGAAGCCTTTCGATCGTTATGATAAAGCTACAGGTGATTATTTTTCTCATGTTACGGGTTCGATTCCCGGTTCAACCATGTAATTATTTAAATATCTTTGAATGCAGTTTTTTTTTTTTTTAATTCAAATTATGTCTTCTTTCAGTAAAATGTTCCATCTACAATATTCAAGGTACTTTCCCTCTATGTGGCATATCCGTGGGACGCCTTGTATACCTACCTATTCATTTAATTTTATGTCCTAGCTAAACTTAGTCTGCGACGAAGATGTAGTCCATCTGTTTGTTACTATGATTGATGTTCGTAGGTGTGGAAATGGTCCCTAGAGACGACAAAGTGATTACATCTAGGAAATGTACAGCAGTATCAAAACTTAATGACGTCACAGCACACAAGATGGCGTTGTCATAGGAACTGGTCATAACAAAGGTGCAATCTGTTGCGGGCTTGCATACGAACGCAGGACACGTTTGTGTCAGTAAGTGTATGTAATTGTATGTCGGTTTCCTTTGTCGAGGACGACGGTTATGCTAATCTTAAGTATCCATATTAATTGTAAATTCAAAAGTAACTCTGTCCGTCTGCCTGTCTGTTACCTTTTCACGCCTAAACCACTGAACGGATTTTGACAAAAGGCAAGGAGATAGATGGCACCCTGGGGAAGGACATAGGCTACTTTTTATCGACATACCGCGCGGGCGAAGCCGTGGGTGGAAGCTAGTATTATATAAATAATAATATATCCTTTGAACTCAACTCGGTGACTCAAAAATGATATAATACTATATTATATTACTATTTATATTACTCTCTACATGTTTTTAAATGGCATTGCACATTCTTTCATATCATTCTGGAGTAATAAAGTACAGAGTGCAGATAAAAGTTTTAAATAAAATTCATGCAGCCTCATTCACCATTCTTCCACTGATTTAAAACTCTACAGAGGTTTACTTTTACACGGACATACTTTTGGACATCTGTGCATCAAAGTCTTGTTCGTCAAATCCTCGAATTCTTCAATCTATTCTAAGAGCGTACGTGCCTATAATAACTAGCTATCAGGCGGACAGAAAATATCTTATACGCTTACTTAAGTCTCTTCTATACTACATTTCTAAATAAGCAACTTATATTCATAGATTGCACCACACACAAAAGTTACATAATTATTGTCTTTGTCGATATCACGTTATTGTATTGTCAATAATAATGACTAAAACGAAATGTTTGACAACTATAAAAACCGGCAAAGTGCGAGTCGGACTCGCGTACGTAGGGTTCCGTACACAATAATCATCAATAAAAACGGCAAAAAAAAAAAAAAAAATCTGTTTTTTAGTATTTTTTGATATAGCGGCAACAGAAATATATAATCTGTGAAAATTTCAGCTGTCTAACTATCACGGTTCATGAGATACAGCCTGGTGACAGACGGACGGACGGTCCCGTTTTACCCTTTGGGTACAGAACCCGAAAAATCACTCAAGCTCAACCATGTTAATTTTTTCCACCCTATAATAAGCAATTAGGTACTTCCCTGCACGTGACATATGTTTCCCCTTGTTTGCCCCCCAAACACCTTTGAATATAGACAAGGTCCACTCACACTTCATCGACCATTTATTAGTGAAGAGTCTACCCCAAATTCTCTCACATTAATCACTTTTTCACGTGTACCTATGCATCTGCGTCCTACTGTAATTTATCTCGAGATGGCCGCGGCTGGGTACATAAATCACGTCGCGTTTTTCACGCGCGGATACGATAGGGGAAGCGGGAGTTACACGGGTTAAGATTTGGGATGGACGCGGCCGGCTTTGTTAGGGTTAGATTGTAACAATACTTGGCGAAACAAATACGAGTTCGCAGGAGTGAAAAGGAATTGCGGCGATTTGGATTGAGATTGAGTTTGTAAAGTTTAGCTATTCTTGAGAAAAAATAAGTTTAGATGTAGATTTTAGTAGATACTCCAAGCATTGCATAGTGTAATACTAATACCTACCATTTATTTCAGGCGACACAGGCCCGTAGAAAAATACCTTAAACTAAACATACATTTTTTTATGATCAAAAACTTATGTTAATAAATAAAGCGTAAGACTATGTTAGTACTTCACTTTGGACTAGCTAGACTTTGTGCTGTCCTGTGGTACTTGTCCGTGGAAGCAACGGAACACCATGTCCTGCGGCCAAAAGTCTTCTTTCATGACGAGGGGCAGATAACACCATTCGGTACACGCACCACGAATGCCTTGAAGTTGACATTCCGGTGCGATTCCAGCAACTGCACCCTCGGCGTGTACCTGATCTTCCGGCGCACGTACTCTACGATGTAGTGGTATAGGCTAAGTAGTAACAGCCGCATGGGTCGATCCATCAGGTTACGCTATGCTTGCCGGGGTTGGTCGGTGGATGGGTGACCATTTTAACATACCGAGACTCCTCCATGCCTTGGAAAGCATGTTAAGCTGTTGGTCTCGACTATCAAACGTGGATCTTTGACAGTCGTTACGGGTCTTCAGAAGCCCGAAAGTCTGACAACCAGTTTTACCAAAGAGGAATCGTATTACCCAGTAACTGGTTAGTGGCGGTCAGATAGGCAGTCGCTCCATGTAAAATACTGGTATTCAGCTGCATCCGGTTTGACTGGAAGCCGACCCCAACATAGTTGGAAAAAACCTAGGCAGATTGACAGGTTTACAGGCTTAACTGCTAAAGGTAGTTCATAGAGGAAGACAGAAAAAGGTGAACTGCAACCGCGACAGTGTGCACCCGCTATTCATTTAGTTGTTGCCGAATGCGAAACAACGTGTTATGAGAATGTGAAATAGTATTCTGAAGTTTCTTGCTCGTGGTTTATGTTGGCGCGACGCAATGATGTCTTAGTTTTTGTGCCGCGAAGGGGAAACCAATTTATGTTCATTATATCTTGGCATGGGAAACATGATGAAATTCCTTATATTTACGAGGAATGTTCGTGAGAAAAAGCATAATATCTGTGTATAGCTGTCCTTTTGTTCATAAGTCTGTAACATAAAGGAACGCATCGTTATTTTTAAATCTCAGTTTTAGTTTTTTCAGTATCCTCTGACCTGTCCATATGACGACTAAAGCGAAAAAGAATTTTGTTATCAAGCATGCTCGAATCCATGAATGCAAAAAGATTGTTTTGCAACCTAACGGGATATAGCTAATGTATGATATGATTATTCGAATTTACCCACGTGCAAACAGGTTGAAATACAATAGTACAATTTCACAGTTGTGTATTTATAAAACATTCCTACCAGAATCATTTTCGAAGGTTGCAATTATTGGGCAGTGTGTGATCCGTTTTTTATCCTGGAACTTTGATAATGAATTTCCAATGGCTGACCTCAGTACCATGTGTCATTAAATCTAATAACAGAGAGACAGAGACAGAGAGAGAGAAATATCGGCAAGCTGCTCCTAACCTACCGCATTTCCACCAAACTTAATTCCAAGTAGTAAACTAAGGAGTCTGCCGAACCCATTAAGTTCTTGAGCGTAATGTTACGTACTAACTTTTCCATTACAGTTTCTTTTAGCCACTTTCAGTGAACACAAAAGAGCAAATAAAATTTATTAGCATAATTTTAGCCCCACACTTTCTGATACTTTGAGAGACTTAATAAGGTTTCGTAGAGGAGCGTGTTCCAAGTTATTAAAACCCAAGTAATGCCGGTTAAGCAGACATTACGCACACAACGGTCTAGCTTTAAACATTATAAAAGGTAATAAATTGGAACGAGCCGTTATTAATTTTAGTCAAAACTCCGGCGGGCACTCCGACTTAATTCAAATTTATTTTTATTGTGTACATGAAATGATTGTTTTGCCGAATGGCTTCTAATGTTGCGTGCTAATAATGATGCAAAATTCCTGGAAATTATGAGGTTATTGAGGATGGTTTATGGGCTATTTGTTTTTAGAGGTTGTTGCGGCTCAATTTTTAAGGCCTATTCAGACAAGCGATATCGCTGTCCCACTCGGTAGCAATACCGTATCGGTACGTGATATCGCTGTCGCGCTCGGTAGCGAAACTAGTCCGCCTTCTGGTTACTACCGAGCCTAGTACCGAACGCGACAGTAATATCGCGTACCGATTCGATATCGCTACCGAGCGTCACTCGCGCGCCACTCGATAGAGTAATGCTGAATGTATGGACGAAAGCCCGTGCCGTGGTTTTTACTCGACATACTTGCTCAATCGAGTAAAACTGTATGTGACTACTCACCATTAGATTAAACTCACGATTCTCTCAGCTTATTCACAAATGCGAATCCTTCCCAAAATGTAGCCGTCGTAATAAACTGCTTCGGTACATTGAACATGAACCTATTTGGCCGCCTGCACATTCAGAAAGCAACGTTTGGAATGTTATGTGAACACAAAATCAAAGTTATGAGTCGATTCTAAATCTAAAATTATATCAACATTCATTTCGATTTAGCCCGTATGAATTGGTTCATCCATTTACATTTCACGCAAAATTTTATACTACCTACATACCCTCAAACAATACACACCGCCGCTTTACCAAAACAGCCGGCCGGATAAAAACATAATAAATGTAAGTATATAACCATATTTATTAGAATTCGTGGAATAAAAAAATAAAGCTGCAAATAAAAGTATAAACGGGGACAAAAATAATATTCAATTTGGCATCGCCACCATACGGGCGCGCTCATAATGGCAGCCATGTTATTTTTTTATGGTGGTCATTGGGGAATTACACACAGACGATGTATGGTAAAAATGTATGATGTGGTGTTGTTTATGAAAAGGGACTGGTGTTGATAAGATGCTGAATAAAAGGGTTGAGCTTTATAACATCCGTCAGTTCATGTTTTACAAGGCAAGTTATAGAACGAAACTTATTTGTCTATTTTAAGGACAAACATAAAGATAGGCGTAAGCTCCCGAAAACCTAATCTGAATCTCATAAAGGTCAATCTATAATTAATTTGACTTCGACTTGGTGTAGAAATGAATATCGCTAAGCTTCTGAACCGACAACGTACCTACAATATGTCATAAACGGGGATCTTCAATAACTAAGCCGTATGTACATAAAGCTTAGTTATTGATGACCACAGTTTTTAAAAAGCTCTTGCCAAAGCGGATTATTGCTTGAACATGAAGTATTTTTATTCACAGTAATATAACACGCATTTTCGTCACAGCAGTCCAGCTGCCTTACCCATTGTCACCATATTTCACTCCAAATTACACCGACGCACTACACGTCACTCCCACAAACTTTGTTAAGTGAAAACACATACATATTAAAACTATACACACACACATACCACAAAACACACCAACGCAAAGTCCTTTATGGCATCGCCTTTACAAAGTGGGACTCACGCAGATATTATGCAAAAGCCACAAGTAATTATTCCGAGGGTTGTCGGGAACCAAATATGAGGCAACACAGTTATGTACAAACCTTTATAGTATTTGTATATACGATTCTAAACCATATTAATTTTGTTTTTTTTTTCTTTTCAGCCAATGTTCGGAGTTATTTTTGACCAAAAAGGTTAGCGGGAATTATTTTGTCTGTGGTTTTATAATATAAAACAAGCATATTATTATTATGTATTTATTTATTTAATACTTATCGCATTTTCTACTAGTCAGCCTTTGGGTGATGCAGAGACAAACAGTGATAATGTGCAATAACGAAAATTGTGGAATGAGTACTTAATATTAACATAATTATTGAATTTTGTATTGTTTGAAGTACCTACCGAGAAAACTGTTGGAGCGATATTTTCTTAGCATACTCATACCAATTTTAGATTTTATACAACATTTACCTACATGTTTGTATCCTGCAACATTTTACTCAGGTTTTTTTTACAGTTTGTTTAATGCCTGTGCAAATGTTGATTCTTATAATCAAACCTTCAGACTACTAATCTCAAAACTGATAAAATTAATAGGTCTCAGGAGATACTTGAAGTCCTCGAAAGGCCAATTCACTACCCTTTTACTTGAATTCTCTTAGCCAAGAGGGCAATAACTCTAGTCTCAAATTCACCCCAAGTACACTTACTTTAATAACTTTTAATTTAGCCCATTAACTCCATCTTTTATTTGACTCTCGTTCGCTATTTTGACTGATCCGAAGAGTTTCCATAATAGCCCTTCAGTCTTTGAAATTCAAACCATCTTGGTAACAAAAAGTTTTTTAATATCGTTTTGACAGAAAAGCGTTCATTCAACTTCTTATCAGCGGTTTTAATTTAGATTTGTTGGTTAATTTTTCTGTTGGGTTCCAATGTTGGAATTAAACTTAGATTAATTAATTGAGATAAGAAAAAATAAAGTTTTGTTTTTAATAAGTTTGATTTATCTAAGCAGTGGGTGATTCTTGTAAAAGCCATTTGGATAGTAACAACAGTCTATGCCTCCTTTCAGCCTATCATAACAACATACTGCTGGTACTAACCTGCTAAGCATATTGAATCAGTAGTTGTAATTATAACCACGATTTCCCTTTGTATGTTCATTAAAAAAGGACATACTTTTTATCCCGGTAACCGCAGACAAACACACAGCCGCAATTATTTCACCACAAGAATAGGTTTTCTTGGCTTAAATGGCACTGTTCACGCTAGTAATTACAGTGTAGAAACATGTGTGTTTATGATATTATTATTAACTGACATACTTACTTCATGAATTAAATTTGTATAAAATGATGTAATGAATAAATCTCATAAATAATCTAATATTAATTTTTTCATAGTTAAATAATTGAACATCCGATTAGACTGGAAGCCGACCCCAACATAGTTGGGAAAAGGCTAGGCAGATGATGATGAGTTAAATAATTGAACAATCTATGAAATATGTTTATTTTACTAGATATCTGCACATCTGTTTAGGTAGGATAATGGTTTAAAGAACTTTTATTTTAAGTACCTAACCTGCCTATCACCTCGTGTACCCATATTCTGGCAAAAAAATGATTTGATTTTGTCACGGTAGGACAGTCTTCTCTTCTTTAAAAACTAATATTATTACGTATTATTAACTTATTTGCACTAAACACTTCATAATTCTAAGCACTAATATGATTCACATTATACTGGATGTATATGTAGGTAGTTTATGATTGATTGTACTTCGATTTTGATAGTTTCAGTAATTCAAAGTTTTGTGTGGGTAAAATTACAAAGGAGACTGCTATTGGGAAAAATACAATATATTTTTAATGTGCAGTAATAACACCTACTATGCTAAAAACAATGTACGAAATATTGTAAAACATTATTGCCGCATATTTCAGATTATAGATTCCACGCGAATAACATTGTAATCACTTATTGGCTGAAGTATGTTGCTAGACGGTAATGATCTTGATAGGAATGTTCGTGTGCACAAAAAAATATGGCACGGCGCCGGCAGTTGAGGCACTTCCTAAATTTTATATTATTAATTAAATTGCTGCTCGTCCCACCAGTGGGACGACGTCAGTGGGAAAAACGGGAATACACGTTTTATTTGGTGTTGGCGTTGATATACTCTTGTTTCCACAAATAATTAATCTTGTATGACAAAACCTAAGTAGGATAATGTCGATGGTGGAAAGGTAAAATGGCTAAAGCGCCATTTTGGTCGATATTGAGTTATATATATCACTGAACTGGATTTTTTTTTCTGCGTCGATTGGTCTACCTTTCGAGTCGATTTGAGCACTTTTTTGGCGCTTTAGCAGTACAAATTTTGTTGCTTGTTTCATGTAGTCATGGTTTAAAGCGACGTTTTTTTGATGATTCTGAAGTTTATGTCGCTTTAGTGATTGTGCTCACTGTACATTCATGTTTGACAATGTTTTAGCATTTTTGCGTTTCTCTATTTCATGTATAAATACCTTATAAGTAGTTTTACCTGAACTACATTATTACTTGTGTGGCAGTTTAGCAAAAGTCGTTTCTGTTTTATTTAGCGCTTTGGCGCTTTAGCAATCGTGCTCGTAAATATTTTCGTATAGAACGATAGTTCAGAGTTGTTTTAGATTCCAAATATTATTTAAAATTGTATATTAGTCAGTAGTACATGCTTTAATGTAAGAAGGTATTGATTTTAGAACTAAAAACTTGCTTAATTTAAAGTAAATAAATTTTGTTAGCATTGCAAATCTAATCATAAGTCTTTGTTCTTGCGTGTAACTTAGAATATTAGTGATTTCTAGCAACGTCAACGGGGCAGACGGCTGCAGTTGCCTCTGTCGTTGGCAAAGTGCTGCTCGCGTATATGAGTACTAAGAGTATAAAGCAGTTAAAATTCTGTTATTTAAAAGATAATGCCCATTTTGGTACCCCTCCAATAGCCATGATAGCTCTTTTTACTATTATTTTTACTTTGTTTCTTACTGTTATGCAACTGTTTAGTTATTCGCATTCTGGACTCCGCCTTCGGTCAGGTTAGGTTAGGATAGTTCAGTCTTTCTTGTTGACTCCGGCTATCTCCTAAGGGGTTTGTTATTGTTACCTGTTTCATTTGAATAGTAGAAAAGCTTTTAGGTTTGAGGTTTGAGTTGAATTTCCCGAGCTATCACACTGATAAACAAGTTATCTAAGTTATATGTATTTGAGCACATACTAACATTTAACACAGTAGATCTTTGACAGTCGTATCGGGTAGTCAGAAGCCCGAAAGTCGAACATCCAGCTTATCAAGGAGTATCCCAGTGCCTGTATTGTAGAGGTCACATAGTAAATCGCTCGATGTAAAATACTGGTATTCAACTGTATCCAGTTAGATTCAAAGATAATCCTTACGTAGTTGGAAAAAAACTATATAGATGATGAACGCCTTATTTAAAATAATTAATAGCAAACGTCATAAAAGATCGGGGGTAAGATGATCGATCACTATGAAATGTAGGTACTTACTTATGGGAAAAGTGATTTGTGACATTTCTAAGTACTCTTACCTCAGTTGAAAAGAGTCTTTGAATCCTTATTCGAAACTGCATCGATTGCCATCATAAAAATAAGGTGTAAGAATTAACAATTTTTTAGCTGAATGTGCCATTTTTCCAATATCTATTAATACAGCTAGCAAGTACTCTAGATGTTAAGGACAGTCTCCTAAGACCGTATTTCTATAGCTACAACACGGCGTCACAACTTCTACCCTGTATTACTACGATCGGACAAAGGCCATTGAAATTCTTGAACTGAATTATTCAATATTAATATCTTTCTAATGATGTATCCTTTATTCTTATTGTAGCGGGTACCAGCTTCCATACATTTCCTGGCATCATCCTTCAAATGTGTATGTGTTCTAAAGACTATTTTGTTAAATTGTAAGACGATGTTGTTGTGTGTGAGAAGATGGCACAATAAGCACAGAATTATTTTGAGTTTCAGAATCTTAGTGCCAATAACAACCCTCTTATTCCGTCAGGGGTTAAAAATGATCATTTATTATCTATTAAATGTTGATTTATTTGTTTAAACTTATAACTAATTACTTACATTGAATATTTAGTGGTACTAACCATGATAAACAATGGTTTTTTGATTTTAGTAGATAATTAGTAACTCTACTTAACCTATCTAATTACCTACGTTATTTGACTTGATTCCAGTTGGCTAATAAAATAATTTCCTTTATTTTTTGCTAAATATTAATTAATTAGTCTTCCCGCTAATATTCCGGACCTAATAGTAGGTAGTACACATTGATTGAGGTTACAGATTGATGCTAACGCCTCATAATCTAAATAATCTATTGACAAAAACGGTACACTAGCAATAATCAATATTTTAAATGAAAATAAAAGAAAACGACGAGTTTTAGAAGTTACGCCTCATTCCCATTATACATCCATCAATTTATTCGCTCTTCAGCTAGTTTTAGTTCAACGTCAGCAACTTTATTTCAAATGAACAGCTCGTTAGAATTATTTTTTTACACTCTATGATATTATTAATTGCATTAGCAAATTTCAGATAGCTAAATAACTGTAATTCTGACAGTAAGCGTAATTAATTATATGTTATACGCAATTTTTTTGGATATTAGCAATTTTTGCTTACTGGAACTTTTTTAATTTCGATTTTTTTTTGCTAAAGCGACACCTATCTCCTAAAATAAAGGTTTTATAGAAACCATTTATAATACATATTACAGGAAAAAAAATATGATTCATGAAAATATAAGTAACTCAGAAATATTTCCATTAGAAAATTTTCTACGAATTTTTTTCGCAAAAAAAAAACTTTAAAATTCATTCCTGAGATTTCACGTTTTGGCGCTTTAGCCATTTTACCTTTCCACCATCGATGTGTTAACACGAGCGATTTATAATATAAGCGTAACCAAATCACATCAAGAACTTACGAGTACTAAGTTGTGTGTCTAACACAGTTTCAAACAGTTCTTGTTAGTTTCAAGTAAGGCGAACATACAGTTGATTCTCACGGGTGTCATAAGAGGCAACTAAGGGATTATTCTCACGGAACAAACCCATCACTAGGGAATAATACCTGGGTAATAACAACGTTATCATCTTAGTTCCATTGTCGGACAGTTACGATTGAATAATTTCCTATAATCTAAATATAAAAAAACAAAGAAACAAAAAATCCGCAAATAGGGTATCAAAAAAATATGATTTCAAAAATCTTCATAATTTATGTGGCAACAGTCGTTGTACTATCGAGTAACAGGTTATGTGTAGAAGCCACATCGATGCACTTTTGATTTACTTAGTACAGTAACTCAAGGTAAAATTCTGGCGCCTTTTACGTCACTCCATATTGCTGTAGGATCAACACCTTAACGTAATGTTATTTTTAATGGCATCCCTATAAGTTCGTTCATGCGACGGAGACGTATCGCAGCAATAAAACACGGTTGGCGATGCGTTAGAACATATTTACCTTTTAAAACATGGAGCAGGTAGGACATGGAGACTTAATGGAAAATTAAACAGTGCCGAAGAAACGTAGTTTGTGACCGTTATCTGAATGTATACTTATGCAAAAATAGTCTAAAGTTTTTTATTTACGTTTTTTATTCGTTTGTGTAAGTGTTTTTAAATGGAAGCAGATAATGGCTCACCACATTAAGTGATTGTAATTGTGAGCTTATAATGTCAAAAATTAAATAATAACATGTTAGTAAAAAGCAAATATGCCTGAAAAACAACATTTTAAAACTACAACCGAAAATTTGTTGTACCTATAACTAATAGTCCTCCAGACCGTATTTTCGGCCACGACGGCCAATCTCAACGGAGACTAGCCATCGGCGCGGGAGATATTATAGTGTACAAGTGTTTGCGCAGACACAAGTGCACTCTCTCTTCCCTCACTCTCATAGTCCGATGGGACGGCAATCCGACACGACCGGAGAGAGATCAGGCGTAGGGCCAACGGCTTAACGTGCTTTCCGAGGCACGGGGGTATCACACCGCCAACTTCCAAACTCCGGGCTGTTACTACGAAATTCCTAATGGAAAAATCCAATAACACTTTGCCCGACCCAGGAATCGAACCCAGGACCCCACGCTCTGCAGTCGCGCTTGCGACCACGAGACCAACGGGGCAGTCACCTTATAACTACATAAGTCACAGACCAGAGGCTATAGACAAAATCCCTTTTCTGTAAGCGTTAACGCCAACGGAAAGATCAAATTGTATGGAGTTATTATAAGAACTCCATTTTCTACATACTCCGTCTTTTAACCGTGCATGGCTTCCGATCAACGTGTAACTTTATATTCATTTCCGACGAGGTAAAGTGGTGTAATATTTTAACGGGCAATTACAGAATAGCTTTCCATGTTTATCCGGGATTAATAGTAGCTACTATGTTATTTATTTGGTTGTTACCTTATCATTCTGTGATTTACTGCTTTTATGATATTAATAGATTATTGCAAGCATGTTTTTGCTTTGTTTTCTGCATTAAGTTTTTCAATATTTTTATAACGTTTCAAGATCCAAGTTTATTATCTACCTTAAGTCTGTTTTTTTATCTCGTAGACTAATTTGACATTTCAGGTGATTGTTGTTTGTTTTTTCAATTTGGAGTTTGACATTTGCAACTGTCAAATTATTCTACGAGATTGAAAAACAAACTACCTATTTTATAAAACGTAAATCATCAATCTTATTACATGTTTTAATCTGTCAGTGTGCACATTTGGTAAAGCACATCGTTTATTTATAATGAACTAGCTTTTACCCGCGACTTCGTTCGCGTGGAATAGTGACTTCCGACAGATTTTTGGTTCTACCCGCATGGCGCATAGTTCCCGATCACGCGGGATCTCTTCAAAAATGAACGGAACCAATTTTAAATTTACGAAACGATCAATTCTACGACAGTACCGAAGCGCTCGGCCGATACCCAACCAAATGCGTGTAACGAAACCATAGCGCGATCTATTTCGATCCCAACGCCATCTATCGAGCATAGTGACAACTCGGATTATTTATCTATACTCCGTTCGGGCATTTTCTTTGTACTAAAAGTTTTATTATATTGATATTATTTTTTTCATACCTTTTTACTATTTATTTACTTTTTTCCGTGAATTAAAACAATAACATGAACCGAACTCGTGTAACGATCGACACCATTGCGCGATCACCAACTCGACATATAGTACTAATAGAATTATCTATACTCCGTTAGAGCATTTTTTATGTACTAAAAGTTGTATTATATTATATTTTTCATACCTTTTTACTATTTATTTACATTTTTCCGATGAATTTTCAGTACTGAATTGATGCCGACTCTTGACCAATAGATGGCGCTGTATGTCCGGAATAAATTTTATTTTTTATTTTATTTTTTGTAATAAAAACTATCCTATGTCCTTTCTCAAGTTCCAAACTATGACTGTACCAAATTTCACACAAATCGGTTCAGTAGTTTAGGCGTGAAGCAAAGACAGACAGACAGACAGACAGAAAGACAGACAGACAGACAGAGTTACTTTCGCATTTATAATATTAGTTTGGATAAGTAGTGGATTCAGCGATACTGGTAATTATTATTATTTGGTTAGACACACTAGCAGCTAATTAGCTGATGCATGTTTATTAAATAACTTGGAGATATTTAATCTGTCCAGTCGATTCTTGAAGCAGTTCAGTAAGGGAGCCGTCACAACATTTTCCGGGAGCCTATTCCGTGCTGTTACTACTCGGTTAGACAAGAATTGCTTCAAAGGCTTTTTCTTTGACGACTTTTCCCATAACTTTAGTGAATGCCAACGCAAATGTTTGTTGGCATTCAGATAATTGCAGGAACTTTTCTCAGAATTTACCTACTGTAAAATTATCAGCCTGTAGCAACTGATATTTAGGCAAAGAACATAAGTTATTGATCATCATATTTCCACAAAAGTCTTCATTCCCCATTTTGTGCAAATATATTTCAGACACGGATATCTATGATTTCAGATTACTAAAGAACGTTAAACATTATGATTGACATGTCTCCCTCATATTGTTAAACGTCAATACTGAATACTAAAATGTACTTCAATGATCAATCTACTTGTGGTTTAATGACCCTCACTAGATAGTCGAGATCTATTCGCATAAGGTAAGTGTGGATGAAAAGAACCAGTGTTACCCTTCCCGACATAGTTTACAGAGTACGCAAGCTTAAGGCTGCCTTTCCACCAGAGATGAACGAGGATGCGTAGCGACGAATGTCTGTAAAACTAGCCAATAACAACGCTAGCTTAGCTCAAGCTATGACAGTGAAGCGATATTATTGGTTAGTTTCACACACATCCCTCGCTACGCATCTTCGCTCATCTCTGGTGGAAACGCAGCCTAATTGGCATAGTGGGCTGGACATGTTTGTCGAAGGGCTGATTACCGATGGAGCAGACGAGTTCTAGAGTGGAGACCGCGTATCGTCAAGCGAGGTGGCAGATTGCTGGGGGCGAGAGACTGGATGCGGAAGGCAGAGGACAGGGTGTTGTTGCGCAGCCTGCGACACGCCTATGTCCACCCGCGGACTGCGATTGGCTGAGTTGATTGAAAGTAAGTTCGAAAAAACCTTCATTAAGTAAATACTAAAAGGTGAGTAAAAACCCGTCTAAAGGAAGTATTCATTCATACGATAATATTCATGCCCACAATATTTTTAATCATGAATAATGTATATTCACTTAAGAGTTTTCAACGCCAAGGGGCCAAAACGATGAACACGCTAATCCACCACATGATACAGAGAGTCAGAGAAGCAAAACAAAATTAATGAAACCACATCAAAACACATCTGTTTTCAACCCCGGAGCGAAAACACCAAGAAATCAAACTTAATGAAACATCATCTAATCCGGCAAACAACTCATAAAGCGAGTACATTTAATTAATCAAACATATAATTATTACGTGAACCATTGCCGGTTGTGACGGCAATAAAGACAGTGATTCATTGCGTGTGGCGCGCAATGTAGCAGGAACATTGCAAATGTTACGACCGCAGTATTACGCTGAGGCCGCGATTTTGGCTACTTAGAACTGCCGTTAAAGTTAATGGTGGTGTCACAGTGCAAGATGTTCGAGTCTAACTGTGGTTTGAGGTGTTTTACGTTTGTGGAGAGTGAAATTAAAGCTCTTTTAGGTAATGGGGCCGCTTAACGTGGTTTAAATTTGTACGAGCATTTGATTGCTAATACATGTGATAAGTTGAGATGGAAGAAAACTATTCTTGCTGACTTCTTGATAAAATATTTAATTGATTTGTACGTGTTTACAATAAGACGGTCGAAAGTGTACTTAACAGTGTTAGTAAGAATGACGATTTACATTAGGTAAAAATGCTTATGCTAGCGTGCTAAATAAATGTGCGATGTAATCGTACATATTCCCGGACGAGATAGGAAGGATGAAAAGCATCTAGAATTCTAGATTAACAAAAATAGTTTAAAGTTTAAAACATGACAATTTAAATGTAGAGTTAATTAAGGGGAAGTTCCTACATGGACGCGACGGTTGCTAGGAACATGGACGCGCACGCAGTCGAGGTGTCCACTTGTTTCACTTGTATCGCTGTTGCGGCGCAGCACGGCACTCCTTGTTCTTGATTCCTCAGCAACGGACGGTGGTGGTGATGATGGAACTTGCCATCGACATCGCGTACGGCGAGCTATAATGATGATTACAGTGGTGCCCAATATTCCAACTAGAGTGTAGATCACAGCGTAGTGATGAATATCATGATAAGATAGATCATTAGGTAACATCACATCTGCCGCTTTCATAGACTGTATCCTTTTATCTACTTCGTTGATTTCTTGTTCTAAATCTTGAGTTTTGTTGTCCAAAACTAGTTTAGGTATGCTGATGTTGATGATGTGGTTGATAGGGGCAATCACTGGCGCATAAATATCTGCGTTCGTCCTTAATTCACTTATGTGAGGTTTGTGTGAATACAGAGTAAAGTTGTTTGTTTTGACGATGCATCCTTGGCCTATATTGAATAGTCCGGCTTGTGCCAGCTGATGAGCGGTTATTTGATCGCCGCATATTGTTCGAACGTGACACTTATCACAGCAAAAATAAAAATATCTATTCAACGTGTATGTTTCTTGCAATTTATCTTTACAGAAGCTTGATGTTGTCTTGCATTCAGAATTTTCTGTTTCACAGAAATTCTTGTCTCCTTTAATTTGGTATATGGGTCGTAAGATGTGGCAATAATAAACTCCTGAAACGGTTAGACATGATCTCAAGTCTTCTTCATACATGTTAATATAGGTATCTTTTTTCATGTTGATAGATATGAACTCAGATACTGAGTTTATGCTGATCATGTCACTTTGGCCCATTGTCTTGGGGATCGGAATTATCTTGAGGATTTCGTATGAATCTCGACTGATTAGAGGTAGTTTGATCTCAAAGATGATAATGTCTTCCAGAAGTCTTGTTTTTATTTCCAGCAGATCATATATCTTCCGAAGGTCCGAGTGTATGTTGTCAATTGGCAGGGAGACGTCCTTGGGTAACTTGCTAGAAATCGTGCTTAACTCGTTCATGAGTTGTTCGGGCGTAATCAAGTGTAAGTTGAAACGACCATTGTAGATATCAGTAACGGTGTCTAATAACGTATTCTGAATGCTCTTTAAATTATACATCATATTACTTGCTATTATAGCTCCCATGTTGAAGTCATTAATGACGCTGTTAGTTTCAATGTTGTTTTTCAATTGGTCCACTGCTGCGTGTAACTTATTCATGTGACGGTTTATCATTTTAAGTTGTTGGTTCATATCATGTTCTGTGCGCTTAAGGAGGTTGTTTTCTGCTTCCATGAGTGAAGTCTGATTTTTCCAGAGAGAAACTATGTGCTGCTCGTTCTCTCGAATGAGAGAAATATCCTTGCGATATTTTTCAGCGAAACTTTCGTCGAGCACTCCGAATAGGCTGTTTGCGATATATCCCACGCCATTGATAAGTCCTCGGCGCTGACGCAGTGTCCCGGGTCGCGTGCCGGAATGCTGACTTTGCAAAACTTTGTTGTAGTGCTCGAGTTCTGAGAACGCATGACGTAGCTGCTGTATGATAACGTCACAGTGAACTTGATCTTGTGTGATGTCACATGTTTGTTTGAGCGATTGGATGTATTCATTGAACCTTGCAGTTGATTGCCAGTACGTATCCATGCTGTAGTAAACTACAATATTCCAATCGTCTCTGATAAGCATCATGTCGGATACTTTGTCAAAATACAAGCTTCGACTTGTTTGAAATGGGGTTATCTTCATGTTACATTCTGCACTTGTAATGAATGTGAAAAATAACATCAGAGCAGTGACCATGGTTGTCAAGTTGAACTTGCTTTTCGTTGACCTCCTTGTTGAGGATGCTTTGGCTTGCTGGTGTTCCACGTCTTGGTTCTTGTTTCGTGCCGTGTCGCACTGTGTGGCAACTTCTTTATGTTCTAAAAGTATGGATACCCTTATGACGGGACGTTTAATAATACCGCTTTTCGTTTTTAAGGTCACGACACGCACGTGGCCGTCCTTGCCCGGATGTAGTTCTACGACTCTTCCCATAGCCCACTTGCCGGGTGGGAGATTGTCGTCATGGATGAGAACTATATCGTCCAACTTGATGTTGGATTGAGTTTTCCTCCACTTGCTTCTTGCAGTTAATTGGGCAAGATACTCTGTGCGCCATCTTTTCCACAGATCTTGTAGTATTTTCTGTGTTAACTGCCAGCGTGTTCTCAGATCTCTTTCGGTTTCAACTAACGTTAACGTAGGTCCGCCAGTTATAAAGTGAGAAGGTGTCAAGAAATCTAGGTCTTCAGGATCTTCTGAGATTGCACACAGTGGCCTTGAGTTTAGGCAGGCTTCTATTTGTGTTAGAAGTGTGGTGAACTCTTCATAAGTCAACTTTTGTTCACCGATCACTTTCTTGAGGTGCTGCTTGAAACTTTTCACTGCAGCTTCCCATAGGCCTCCTGCTGATGGCCATAAAGGGGCGTTAAAATGCCATGTGATCTCCATATCCGATATCTCAGACATTAGCTTATCATCAATAATTCTCTGCAATTCTTGATATTCGTTTTGTAGAACCTTGCTGGCTCCTACGAAGTTGCGACCGTTGTCACTATACAAGTGACAAGGTGTGCCTCTTCTAGCTGCCATCCTTCGTAAGGCAGCGATAAATGCCGACGTTGTGAGGTCGGAAACTAGTTCCAAATGCACGGCCTTCGTCACCATGCAAACAAATACTGACACATATCCTTTGGTGGTCTTGACACCACGACCCTTGTTGGTTTTGATATAGACATGTCCAGTAAAATCCACGCCGGTGTGCATAAAGGGTCGAGATGGATTGATTCTTCCTGCAGACAGGTCTCCCATCAGGGGTTGTAGTTTCGCAGGATTTTGTTTTCTACACGTAATACATTGACGTATTTGTTTTTTCGTTGCATTATTTCCCCCGATTATCCAATATTTTTGCCTGATACATGCTAATGTAACCCGAGCTCCGCCGTGAAATGTGAGTTTATGTGCGTGATCTATTATTAGTTCCGTCAGACGATGTTGATGAGGTAAAATTATAGGATGTTTGAGTTCAGGATTGATCGCAGCATGATGCAGCCTCCCACCCACACGTAGTATTCCCTCTTCATCTAGGAACGGAATCAAATTCATAATCTTGCTTGTCGCAGAAACTTTGTTATTTTTC
Source organism: Lithophane socia (assembly GCA_947522985.1). Taxonomy (NCBI): domain Eukaryota; kingdom Metazoa; phylum Arthropoda; class Insecta; order Lepidoptera; family Noctuidae; genus Lithophane; species Lithophane socia. The sequence goes on from OX383252.1 coordinate 19,079,371, forward strand.
TTCAGGTCATGTATTTCTTGCTGAAACTCCACACACTGAACTTCTTTGATTATTACGATCTTGGCCTTGCGTAGCTCCGCTAAGGTAATGTATGGTTTTGTTGTGTTTTTTGATTTTCTGATTACCAAGCGCCGTAAACGTGCTAGTACGTGCAAAATCATTGTAAATGAGGTCAGTCTGCTAAGAAGCTTTTTGATAAAGCTGTTTTCTTGTGACGTTTCTTGTGTCACAATATGTACTTGCTTGTTAAGGGATTCTTCATCAGTGGAATAAGTTTGGCGACTTGCTTGGGCTTCCGGCGTACATTGAGGTAGCCAGGTGGGTCCATTCCACCACAGATTGTCTTCCTTTAGTTTCAGACTTGTTAATCCCCTGCTCGCGCAATCTGCAGGATTATCCGCGGATTTCACATATTGCCAACATTGAGATGGCATCTCCTTACTTATTTGTCGCACCCTGTTGGCAACAAACACTTTCCAGCGATTGGGATCGCCTTGTATCCATCCCAGAACCGCCATAGAATCGGTCCACCCGTAAACTTTGATGTCATAACCGATTAAACTTTCCTTTACTTTGACCATTAGTTTAGATAGCAGATGAGCTCCACTTAATTCCAATTTGGGTAAGGAGATATTCTTGTTGTACGGTACCAATCTTGATTTCGCAACCATTAAAGTTATTTTTGTTTGACCTAGATTTGTAATTTTGCAATATACGACACATGCATACGCCTTCTGCGATGCATCGCAAAATCCGTGTAACTCGATATTGTTTCCGGCCGACTCCGTACCTATCCATCGAGGTATTTGACACCGATTTATGTTTTCTATATCTTGTTTAATTTTTGTCCATTCTCTGTTAATTTGTTCGGGAATCTTGTCATCCCAATTCAAGTTCTTATCTTTCCAGATGTCTTGAAACAGTATTTTCATCTTGGTAGAAACTGGAGTGAGCCAACCGAGGGGATCAAAGAGTTTGGATATCTCAGACAGTAACTTCCGCTTCGTGGGTTGTGTACCGGTAGTGGTTTCAATCTTGGATTGAAATGTGAAAATGTCTTGTTGAGGATTCCAGTGAAGGCCTAATGTTTTTGTCGATTCAGCTTGTTTGAAGTCGTAACGCTCTTGGTCGCAGCCCTTGCTGGTGCTGTCTTGCAATTCTTGATAATTGGACCTCCATTTTCGTAAATTGAAACCACCTGTCTTGAGGATTGCCATCAAATCTTGCTGTAATTGTTTTGCTGATCCTACAGAGTCTGAACCGTGTAACAAATCATCCATGTAAAAACATTCTTCGACGACTTGAGCAGCATATGGGTAATTTGATCTCTCGTCATCTGCTAATTGCCTTAGGGTCATCATTGCCAAGAATGGAGCGGCCTTGGTGCCATAGGTGACCGTAGTAAGTAGGTACTCTTGTACGTATTGGTCAGAAGAATCTCACCAAACGATTTTTTGGAGGTTTTGGTCGTCTTCATGTGCCCTTTGACGAAACATTTTTTCAATGTCCGCGATAAAAGCTATGCGATGTTGTCTCCACTTCAGTATAAGTGTCATAAGATCTTTTTGAAGATTGGGTCCCGTATGCATACAATCATTTAAACTAGTCCCAGTAGAAGTTTTTGATGATGCATTGAATACTACACGGAGTGACGTAGTTGTGGACTCGCTACGTAGTACGCAGTGATGCGGTAGAAAATACTCTGGTTTCTTGTTACTGTGCGCCGGTTTCATGTGACCGAGAGATAAATATTCATCAATAAATGTTTTGTATTGTTTTGCTATACATTTATTTTTTGCAAGCTTTCTTTCTATCTGATACAGCTGAGCGACTGCCTTATGTTTAGATTCCCCAATATCCTTGTTGAAAGTTGATTTTAGTGGCAGTCTCACTTGATATCTTCCGTCTGCCAACCTTGTCGTGGTCGACTTGTAAAATTGAATGCATTCATCGTCTTCATATGATATTTGATCATCTTCGGGAATATCTTCAATCTGCCAAAATTGTTGAATGTCTTGTATGTTATTCAGGACTAGGTTGCATTGAAGACTTTGGACCCCGCCGAACAAAATCCACCCAATGCGTGTTTGCTGCGCAATAAAGCTACCTGAATCTTCTCGGTGAATCTTGTTCATGATGATCTTAGCATAAATATCCGCACCCAATAATATGTCAATTGGGTTGCTGATGTAGAACTGAGGGTCGGCTAAGTCAATTTCTTCTAAAAATACCCATGATGGTTTAGAAAATGTTGAATTCGGCAGGTTTCTTGTTATGTTGTTCATTATGAGAACATTAGTGCTGAACTTGTAGTTGTCGTCCAATGATGCACAGTTGATACTGAACATTCCTTTGCAGGTCTTGTTATTTATACCAACGCCAGTTATAACTCCCTTGCAGTTCTGTCGTGGCAACCTAAGATCTTGCGCTGCGTTTTCAGTGATCAAGGAAACTTGGGATCCTTGGTCAATAAGGGCTCGCATCGTTCTTTTAATTCCATCAGCTCCTGTCACCTTGATAATTGCCGTTGCTAAAAGAACAGTTGAAGCAAGTTTTTGTTGGGCAACATGAGCTCCGGGGCTTGATTCTTGCTCAGGGTGCACGAGGCCCGAAACGTTCGATGACGTCGTGTTTTCATTGGCATAGGCATCATGTAACACCGTATTATGTTGTCCGTTGCATTTCCGGCAGCGTTTGCTTGAAGTGCATTTTTTTTCGTTGTGATTGTACAAGCAATTTGTACAAAAATTGAGTCGACTTATTGTTTTTCTCTTTAGGGCTGGTGTCATTTCTTTGAATTGATTGCAATAATATATGCCATGATGATCTTTGCAGATTGGGCAGGAGATGGATGGGGTCTTCTTGGACGTAGCCTTGTTGCTGACGTAGTATTGTTTTCCCTGATTTGATCTAGAGTTCCCTGAACTTGAAGGAGGACTTGTTGATTTTTGTATCGCATCTTGTTTGCGACGTGCTGACTCCATGGAAGTGAACTTGTTTTCCAGAAATTCTAAAAATTCTTTCAGGGATGGCAGTTCTCTTGGCTGTTTGAGTGAAGTGAAATATTCGTTGAGTGTTTCAGAATCCATTTTTTGAGTGAGCAGGTGTACTACCATTGGATCCCAGGTGTCAATGTTGACTCCTAAATTCTTGATACCATTAAGGCACTCGGTTGTTACGTCATGAATACGTTTAATGTGATTCGATGTCGCTTGTTGCGTAACTGGGATATTCATCAAGGTGTTAATATGAGTAGTAAATATAAGTTTCTTGTTATTATAACGGTGGTTTAATATATCCCAGCTAGTGATGTAATTGTCTGCGCTGATCGGAAGATGTTGTATTAGGCGTTCTGGTTCACCTTTAATCTTGCTCTTCAGGAATTGCATTTTCTGTGTCGCTGATAAATATGGGTTGCCGTGTATTGCTTCCGTGAACAAGTCCTTGAATGATACCCAATTCTGGTAATTTCCGTTGAATATAGGAATATCCAGTTGCGGCGTAGACTTTTCTCGATGGGATGCAGAGAATAATCTACGATTTATTTCTTTCTTGATATTGAAATACATCCGCTCATGGTGCGTGTATGAAGTCTCGTAATTTTCGTCTACTTCATCAAATTCGCTGTCTATTTTCCAGTGGAGACCATCAACCGCATTCCAACGGGTTTCTAGAGTTTTCAAAATGTCTTCAAACTCCCATTTTTCTTCTATGGTTGACAGATCTATGTTAGTCACGATGCGAGAAAAGGCTTTGAAGTTGCTAGCCTGTTTGCGCAACTTTTCATCTAACTTGCTATCAGTTCCCCGACTAGTATACTCCTCAGCTGGCATTGGACTCACCGGAGTAGTTCTGCCCTCTGCGGTCGAGGCACCTGGCTGCTGACGGCCGAACAGAGTTGGCTTGATCAGACCTGCTCTCTGAATCGAATCTCTAACTTCTATGTAGAACGCCTTAGTTTCTTCATAGTGGTTTCCGATAAAATATTCTTGTGTTTTATCTTCGTATATGCACAATTTTTCATGATTTTTCTGAAACTCGTTCCAATAGCTGTTCAGAATCTCCGTTTTCTTCTTGATATATTCTGAAGTTTTGCGATCTTGACCATCTTTCTTGAAATTTGACCAAAGTTGTCGCATGCCATTGATGGCAACTTGCTGCTTGTGAAATAGTTCCTCCATCTTGATACTTGTAAAATAGGAAATTCAAATAAATCGGTTGTTTTTCCCTGCTGATTGTGAAGTTCTTTCGCCGTTAATTTGCTTGAAACTTGCTGAAGATCGATCTGTTTTGGGTTGCTATATAGCTTTTTCTTGATGTATTTGTCTTGTCTTGTATGAAGCCTTGATGCTAAAATTCTTACTTGCTGGTTGCCTTGATGCTGTTGTGGATCTAGGGCTGCTAGCCCACTGTCACCTGGTCTGTGTAAGTGCTCTGATATTCCTCCGTGCGACCTTATGCGCCTTCTCAATTCGCGTTAGGGATTCCCGCTTGTGGGAGGCCAACGGAACCGATTCGCAGCCACACGAGAGAACACAAACCACCAACACAAAAGCTCGAAGGACCAAAATGTACGAGCATTTGATTGCTAATACATGTGATAAGTTGAGATGGAAGAAAACTATTCTTGCTGACTTCTTGATAAAATATTTAATTGATTTGTACGTGTTTACAATAAGACGGTCGAAAGTGTACTTAACAGTGTTAGTAAGAATGACGATTTACATTAGGTAAAAATGCTTATGCTAGCGTGCTAAATAAATGTGCGATGTAATCGTACAAAATTTGTTAGGACAACTTTTACGGAGGTATTTTAAATGATAATCGGAACTAGTCAGTGGTAAGTGTTCTTGGCACCTGCAGTGGCCTGAAACTTGCTAGCTATCCTGCTGTAGGGTGTACCAAGAGTATTTAATGCTGGGGCTACATTGTCGGATGAAAACGCGGCAGAAGAATTGGGGGTATTGTGCTATGGTCGAACACGTGTACTATTGTTTGGTACTATAAATTATAGCGTTACTGTTACAGGCCGGTCCTTTTATAAAAGCCATCAAGCTACCCGTGTTGGCAGATGATAGTAAACATTAATTATTTTGATGGTCTTTTGCCAGGAAAAAGGCTTAACCTACAGTAACTCGTATAAGTTACTGCGCACCGTCAGGAGCAGCAAGTAAACCTAAGTAACTCCTATAAGTTACTGCGCACCGTCAGGAGCAGCAAGTAAACCTACAGTAACTCCTATAAGATACTCCTATAAGGCTCACATTTCAGTCAAAATAACTTTGTTATATAATTGGTAAATATTGAATCTTCACAAATAACCTTTATTATTGACCAAATTATTATTATTTTTTTCATTAGGCAAATACGAAAAGATACAAAAATAAATTCCAAGATTTAACTAAATAATACGGACACACTTATATTTAATTAACATAACGAAGTCCTTACAAAATGTCCTAATAACCTAATCGTACAAAAATATCAGGGACAGACGATCTAACATGCTCGGTGCTCACACTTGAAGAAATATGTAAAACTAGCTGCACCCCGCGGTTTTATCCGCGTAAGTCTCGATCCCGTGGGAATATCGGGAAAAAGTATCATGTGTCCTATTCCACGTTATGGTCTACCCCTGTGCCAAATTTCATCCCAATCCGTTCAGACGTTTTAACAAACAAAGAAACGTACTTTCGCATTTATAATATTAGTTAGGAAATTAGGATATAGCTTTTATTCCCCCCGGATAAACTCTTTTGTCTGGTAAGATGAAAAAGATAGCTACAAAAACCATTTATACTTATAATAATAGTAGCCTTTATTCAGAATTTTGATACATTATTTTGCTTAACCTACTCTCTAGTCTGTTTGCCCTTTGGCAAAGGCCTCTCCCAGTTGTCTCCACTTTTTCCTATTCCTGGCCGTCCTAGTCCACAAACTTCCTGCCGATGCCTTGATTTCATTATCCCAGCGCTTAAATGGTCTGCCTCATTTCCTTATTTTATTTTTAGGATACCAATGGACAATTGTTTTGCTCCATATGTCTATTCCTCTAATTATGTGTCCTCTATTTTTACTTAATAACACCTTTATTTCAGAAATCATCATTAATTTAAGAGGACCTGTGCTGGTAGCAAAGATTAAGACTAAACAATATTGCTTTTAATCCTAAATACTAAACTAAATAGAAAAAGCTGACCTAATATTATTTTCACGACCGCAAACGCTAACCAAATTCAGTGCAGGCCTCCAAAGAAAAACATTGAAAGCCAGACCTGCGTACCAAAACAAAACGGTCTAAGTAAACTTTCATAAAATCGGACCAGCTTAACGACTTTTGCAAGTTAAACCGTTTCACTAATACGAACAGTTACTAACTCCGACTCGATATTTAAGTGCTTTCGTATCGATTATTGCCCAGCCTGTGCTTTTTAGAGCTCTCACCCAATTTGAATCGGTTGTAATAAATATGATTTATGCACAATATTAATTGTGAGATTGATTGGCCAATTTGTGAGCTTTAGTGGTTGTTGTGAAGCTGGTACGAGAAGGAATCTGGATGGTGAGAGTGGATAGGATTTGACCTGTTCTCTTAGATAGGCTGAGTATCAGTACCTATCTTGTAGGTACAACATTGTGCTTATGGGTGCATGAAACGGTACAGGGATCGAGGGAGTATTTAAAGTTAAGTTACAACTGTAACATCAAGAAAAGGTCGAACTTTGACCTTCAATAACTCCGAAACCAGAAGGTTCTCAGGTATAAACAGTACAAAAAAAACACTAACAGGAAGAGGAAGTGATTCTCGGCTTCGTTAAGGGTATTTTTACACCCGTTACATTTTCTGCTCGTGACTGGTTTAGTCTGGTTGCCATTGACCACCAGGTTAAGAATATTTGACTGTTTTTAAGACAGGCTTCAGATTCAGATATTAAATATACAAATACTAAGTTGTTTGTATGTACCTACCTACATATTTGTATGTCAATTAAAGACGAGACGTAAACAAAACAAGAGTATTGTATCGAGCATTTTAAGCAAACATATTGTAAATTCCAACCTTTTTAAAAAAAAAAAGAAAATAAATGGACACTAACTATCTCTGAAAGTGACACAAATGTTTCCAATAAACCGATTTCCAACCAATTGAACAAAAATAAAAGAGGATTTCTACGGTTTTCAGTTTCAAAGGAATTAGTCGAGAGAAATGGCTCTGTCTCACATAATCCTTTGATCCTCTCATACTACTTCATTGTACAGGAATTAGTATTTTTTTGCGACCAAACTTATTAAAAGTCGATCACCATTTCTTTTCCACGAAAAATTGTATCGGTTGATAATTTTGGGCATTTTCGAGACAAAGAGACTTTTTATAAGACTTGAAATGTTAATGCTTGGCGATTTAAAAAATAAATTTTATTTTATTAGAAATTTTAGTTTAAAAATGGTCTCGAAATATCACGAGGTTCCATTATGTATTTGTTTGAGACGTTTTTTTCGAAAGAATTTAAAGAAATTAGTATCAAAAAACACTTTTCAGCAGTTTTTTAGTTATATTTGTGAATAGAAAAATAATCTATCACTGTAACTGCCATCTTTAGCAGGCAGCATAACTCTCAAAACAGCTAAATCGAACCAAACTCGAAACTACAATAAAGCAAGCTAAACGCCGTAAATACGTAGAAACAATAACAAACGACGCATAACTTCTGAACGAAGGGGGACTTTAAGGCATTAAACGTAAAGACAAAAGAAATCCCATAAAACTCAGTCCCCCAAAAGTTGGGGATGTTGGGGTACGAAGATTGAAGGTAACAATTGGCTGGGGGCCGGTTGAACCCGATTCGATTGGGCACATTCATCTGTGTGAGTCGCTAATACTTTGTAATCATTCATTTGGGGTACTGTAAGACTCTAGATCTAGATGAATTGATATTAAACGGTGCGTAGTTAGGTGGGATAGGATGGTGTAATGTGTGTGAGAAAAGTATTATTTCTCTGTTTTGTCTCAATGGAACCAAGTTGTGATGGTCCGTCTTAGGGTAGGTCTGAGACATCAGTCTACGATTTGTAATCCGATCCTAATATTAAAATCTGATTATTATGGTACTTCTAGGGCTTTATCAATGTTTATCTGAAGAATGAATATGGCGGTTTGACTTTTTTAAACAAAAGCTGTCATCCCGTCAATTTTATTCGTCAGTTAAAAGTTATCAGGCGGTCGAAACATCGGCCGTAAGTCTATTATTATACAAACAGAACATAATATTCAAAAATAATAATTATCATTCATAATTATTTACATACCTCAACATTCCATTCCATTCAATTTTCCATTCCAAAAATATTTCATGAAAATAATTCCATGGAATTATTCATAGATTATTTTATTAATAAATACATGAACGAGTAAAATACCATCGAATGATCTTCAATTTTATTAAATGTCTATGTATCGGCACGGTCCGTGAAGTTCAAGGATTTAAATTCCGATAACTGGAATTTTCATTAAACTATATTCGAAAACTAGAAGTGAGAATTTTTGCCAACTTTGATTACATTTTGAAAGATAGTGTCTTCTCTGCAGAGCTATCAAGCAGACTATCCAATGAGGGTATCGGTAGATAGAGGGTCCGTTTCTGACCGAGTAGTCTACGATAGCATTTCGATGGATTCGTATTGATGTGGAATGTCTTTATCATTATATTTATTTATTTATTTAAACTTTTCGCATTAAAAAAGGTACAAAGGCGGACTTAATGCCTGAGGCATTCTCTACCAGTCAACCAGGGGTGGTGAAGAGATTAGATGGCAGGTGCTCTAATTGAGAGGAACGAAGAGAAAAAAATAATAATAATAATATATCATATTGCATTATAGATAAAGCAGTAATTATAATATCACTAAATGTCTTGAAAGTAAAACAAAATGCATTTTTGGCAAATAAAACTAGTTACTGACTTATAATATCTACTTAATAATAATTATTAACAAGGGAAAATTATCAAAGAGAATCAAAAAATTCGTCAACAGGAAAATTGCCCAAAAGGCTGGCAGCATTGCCACGTTGTATGGCAATGCTGATTCTTTGGCCAAAAAATAAGCTTGCCCTCTAGTCTGGTCACGTGAAGAGTCGACCAAGCGCTTGGCGATGTCTTGAAAAACCAAGTGGGCACTCGGACCCCATGGCTCGGGACGTATTTGTTTGAGCGTTTGGTTGAAACCCTACAACCAAACGCTCAAACAAATACGTCCCGATAAGATTGAAATATTTACGCCATTTGAGGTTTTCTGCACCTGCAGCAGCAGCTCCAGCACAGCCCGCCGTGCCAGGAAGATGGTATGGTGCAAGGGTGTCGACACACGTTGCATCCCACACCAAAGGCCTACCTACTTTCTAAGGCATTATGGTCATTCCGTCTGGTCTCTTCCCATCGTCGCGTACCAAGCCATTGGGTTCTAGAACAGCTGGCACCCCGGCGGTGACAAGAGCACGACGGATGGAATGAATTTTTACTTCCAAAACTGTGAGAACAGTTTCGCTTATCTTCATCCCGTTTAAAATAATAGGTCAGTCAGTCAGAGGCGTAGTCTTTAGCACGGATTACAGCAAGCGTGGATTTTCTTGCAATGAGATTAGGATGGGTCACATTTAAAAGAGGTCTTCTACCTAGCCTTTTCCCAACTATGTTGGGGTCGGCTTCCAGTCTAACCGGATGCAGCTGAATACCTGTATTTTACATGGAGCGACTGCCTATCTGACCTCCACAACCCAGTAACTGGGTAATACGATACCCTTTGGTTAGACTGGTTGTCAGACTTTCGTGCTTCTGACGACTAGTAACGACTGCCAAAGATCCATAAATGACAGCCGGGACCAACGGCTTAACGTGCTTTCCGAGGCACGGAGGAGTCTCGATATGTAAAATGGTCACCCATCCACGGACCAACCCCGGCAAGCGTAGCTTAACCTGATGGATCGACCCGAGCGGCTGTTATTACTTAGCCACGAGCTCCTCACTTTTAAAAGAGGCTTTTTTTGTAAGTGTCTAACGGTGTTGTGGTTATTTTGTGAAAATTTAATATTTATGTATGTAAAGGAAAAAATCATTAACCTGCATTATAATTCTATAGATCCATGCGGTCAAATATTCTGTAACACTTTTATCTAATTTGCTGGCCCGAATCCTGCGCAAAAAACCCAGGCCCGTCCAACCAAGGAAGTGGGGAAAAATCTATAAAGCTCAATCCCATATGGGCTGATTAGGTGGAATCCCAAGTGAGCAAGTTTTTAATTATTCATTTGAACGACAATCCACTGTAGTACGCGGCTTTAGAAGTAGCTATATTTACGCGTATAATTTCCCAGCGGAGTAATCAGTATTCCTGATTACTATATCATGTAAGTATTCATTACCCGTTCCTTTTGGGAATTCTGGGCATAGGCGGCCCGTCTATATCGCAGCGGCAATTCATTAAAATCTGCTGCTTTGATTAAACTTTAATTTATTATTAATTAAGCACAATGTATGATAAGCTTAATTTTTAAACAAAAAATTGGGGAATTTCAGAAATTAGATTGAGATATCGGCGTTTGTCCGTTTGTCTGTTTGTCTGGATGTATGTTCCGGATTGGCGCGAAACGGCTAAACGCATTTGGATGACATTTGAAACACATATCGTTTACAAATGTATTAACACATGTCATATACTTTTAATTACGGTCGCACGTTCCAGTAACGTACATTACGTACATCAGAACTTCCGCGACAACGTACGTCGCGATGGTATACTGTCGCAGTAACGCACATCGCGGTAATGAACTTCGCAACTTTTATTAACACTCGTATTTTCAGACATCCACGTGGGCGAATCCGCGTGCAAAAGCTACTAATCAATATTTGATTATTTCAATGACTAAGTAAATATTGATTATTTATTTAAAACAGCGGAATATTTGACAGCTACTTGTGAAGTTGCCAACTTTCAGAGTGCACAGCCCTTTGAGAAGATAAAATACGTAAACTCATTCTTCAAAGTCACAAGAAAACATTAGAAGTCTTTGCTTTTTGAAGCTATTATTGTAAGCTATTCGTAATATTATTCATGTGTTAGAAAATCATATTTATTCTGTCGAAGTACTATTTTGCTAACCTTCAACCATAACTGGTTGGAAACCGTTTTGAGAAACGGCAATTATCCAACTCGATCGTGAATCCGTGAATTTGAACCCAACATGTTGAGCTTTTGAGTCGGTTAAGATTTCCTTTTTTTACAGCGAAGAAGGTTAAATTGGGTAATAAAAATTTAATTGGGCATTCACGTTTATTAGCAGTAAATATCAATCACCCTGGCGCAGTCCTCTGGGTGGACATAGGCTCCTAGGCTGACCACAACACCCTGCCCTCCGTCTTCCGGAGCCAGTCTGTCCTGGCCGCCTTTTTAAAGCCGTCCATCAAGCCGGGGCTTTCTCCACTCCAAGACTCGTGTGAACGACCAGCCACCAGTAGTAGTATGTATATTGCCATGTAATCTTATGACAATTAGAGAATGCATGAGCTAGTGTTTTCACCACGTCAATAATTCATTTATTTATTTTATTTTAAGGCACCAGGTCCCAATATACACATTATTACGAACTAATTAAAATTAAAATTACAATTAAAATAAATAAATTTTATTACCATTCCTTCATTCATTGACATTCAAATAAAATCATAAAATAAGTAGGTACATTACAATTCATTGTGTCATTCATACATTAAAATTCAAAATTGGTTAAAATTGAAGTTCAAAATGCCATATTATCACAAATTACCATTAAGACTGAACTTTATCTTCTGTTAGTACTCCGATGGACTTCGAGCCAATAATCTCCAATCTCTAATCCTCACTAACGACCCTCAATAGTTGATAATGCAAGGTATTTGATACGCAAGAGCTTTCCGTCTCCCGCCTTACGCTAAAACCCTGGGGCTGATTCTAGTTTAGGAAGTTAAGGGGGAGTAGTTTGACAGCAAAAAATCATATTTCACCCGCGCAACCCTTACCTACCCCTCTCATTAAACACGACGAAAACAAAACACAATGCCTTCCCGCCAGCAGAAACTTTTCGTCTGGCGTTTATAGAATTCGAATTTCAATCTTCTGTAGTTTAATTTTCTTATACGATACGCTAAGCTTGAATTCAGAACTATAGATCATGTTCATGTTTTGGAAGACGTGAAAAAGTTCAAATTTAAATGTTACCAAATTTTATTTAGGACCTTGTACAATTTGTACCTAATGACGTCTTTGTGGAAAACTGTGTTACCAAGTAATAAATATAATGCTATATCGTGGATTTCTCTCTTTGGAGGATCGTGCAAAGTGATACCCAAGTAAAAAATAATATTCGTATAATGAATTTTGCACTGTATTGTGCAATGAATATGGCATGTGTCATGAAAACCTTTCCTGCGCCAAACGCGAACAATCCCCTTCGAAAACATTTGAAACATGTGAAAAAGAGGCCGAGTTCTGTACAAAAGAAATACATATATGTAGGATTGTCGGCTTCACCACTAAAAGAAATGACATCTATTCATCATGTAAATGGGTGCCAAAGTACCAAAGGGACTAATTATAACAAGGGCCCGAGGTACGCGCTCAGTACCTACACTGTGTTTTGGGCGCGCGCCCGGCGCGTTTTGGACGCTCGTCAAACGCAACAAGATTTCCACATTTTGTTGTAACTTTTGAACCGTGTTTCTTTTAAGTTTATTACTAATGCGGAGAAAATGACAAGGAAAAATAGTGAAAAAGGAACTCGCGTCCAAGCGTCAAGGGCACGGTTAGGCTTCATTTACGGAGACGCGAGGAGTCGCGCGTGGCTTTGGGCGGCGCGGCCCGCACTGAATTCAAACATATGGCGTTGTATGAGTGCGTTTACGGAGACGCGATTTTACACGCGTTTGTTTGAAATGGAGCGTTTTTTGCGGCGGAGCCCGCGAATGGCATAGCCGCGTCACACGCGGCGTTTCATCACGGCGGCGCACGCAGCAGCAATTCTCGATGAAGCGATGCCCGCGGCATACCTTCTCCCAGTCTTATTTGTAAATCGCACAACGGAGATGCAAGTTGAGAGTGGCAAGTTGCGACATGTGCAGGCCTAACGGCGCCCGGCATGGGCGCTCGCTTAGACTGCAGCGCTTGATATAATTCGTTACATAGGAATTCATACAATTTTATTGAGCGCCCGAAACGCAGCGTACAAATTGCGCGTCTCGGGCGCTTGTTATAACTAGTCCCTTAGTAGTTTAGTATGGTCCCTCTTTGTAACTGTTGAAATTGTAGCTTTGAAAACATGCCAAGTTGCATTATAACTTAAGGCCTCATTTACGGAGACGCGGGGCGTGGCGCTTCGCGTGCAGTGTGGCGTCACGCGGCGCGTCTGACGTTTTTTCTGTTTACGGTGCGGCGGCGCGTGAAGCGGCAGTTATCATCCCACGCGTTAACATAAACATATGGCAATATACGTCTTGATTATCGCGGTTTTTTTTGGGGTTATAATATATATTTTTGAAATGTGTTAATTAAAACCTTTCATTTGATACCCAACATGGTATGATTAAAAAATATTTTTTGTTGTTCATGATATGTCACCTAGAGGGCGCCATTTTCAATTTAATGTGTCTTCATATAGCCTATGACCAGCGGACGATCAAGAAGCTTCCAACGATACCTCATTTGTCAAATTGTGATGAGTCTTTTAGAAGATAATATGTGGGAACAGACATAGATAAATACATAGAAACCGGTCAAAATTATAACCCTCCTTTTTGCTTCGCCGTAGTCAGGTAAAAACTAAAACCCAACTACGACAAAAAGTCAACTAAAGAGATATAAACAAGACATCACGGACAGACAAATTAAAAATCCGGAGTCATACGGAATCTGTTCGAGTTCGTTCGTTATACCAATAACCGAAGAATAAAGGTATTATTCTAAACAAGTTTTATTTAGGGGCGGTCAGTCGCTCCAATTGTTCGTCTAAGGGTCACCTTACAAGAAGTTTGTCAAAAAAAGTGGGAGTAAACGAATTTGGATCCTGAGTTTATCGCAATAAGATTTAATCTCCAGTGCGAACTTTCAAATGAACGTGGAATGGGCTCGTTGGCTATGTTGTAAATTTTCTCCGCAAGAAAATTCACCGCAATACAGAGCAATGGCGCTAGTTTTACCTACTTCTTTCTATACTCCATGCTACTATACCAGTCAAAAATCTGTCAAATAAAATGTATGTCATCTTGAGTTTTCAAATATTAACATTGAATTTTATATGTTTATTTAGACTCGGTATTTATTTATTTATCAATCAATAACACTTGTAATATTCGTTTTGGAAGTGGTTTTAGTGTTTTTTTCATGTTTTCTATGTCTCAGTTTCTTTTGTGGAATGTGATAAATTACGAAAATATTATTTACGAAAATAAATAATATCTCAGCGCAGCTAAAAATTTGAGCGTAGTCCTCTCGTCTCAACAGAGCGACGCCGACTGATTTGTGAAACAAAAATATGCTTGAAGTTCCCGTAATATGCGACGGAAGATGGCTTCTTCCACGAACTAAGAACGTCGTAAGTCCTACAAGCTTTGATTCGTAATAAAACCAAAAATAAAAGGAATAAAAAAAAAAGCCTACACAATTTTTTTTGCCTTGTTTTAATACATATAATCATCTAATTTTTATCATAATAGGCATTAGCATTTTAAGTACAAATCGAAAATACGTGAAAATTAGAGGTAACTTCGTGATATTTTTTTATCGAGAAAATTTTAATATTTTGTGTTTCTGTTCCACAAAAAGTTTGGAAATATCATGTAGTTACTCATACTATTTTTATTTTACACCTAAGTCTTATCAATTTCATGAAAAATCAAATTGAAGACAGGCAATTTTGCTTACTACCCGCCCTTAATAAGAAACTTATAAATAACCGTGTTTTAATATTGAGTGTGGCAACAGTCAAGCAATTCCGTAGGAACACAATGTGCCGAAAATATTCTATGAGTGAGTTTCAATGCTCGTCGCCCACAAGTTTCATTTCCCACTTCCCAAATACTCTTCTAAGATGTGATACTAAATCTATTGTAGGATTTCAATATACAATGCAAGAACTTGGGAACGAAACGTATAATTTTCGTATCCATTTGCAATAATCTTTTGACGGAGAAAATAGTCTGCAAATTAAATACAGCGTTCCAAGAAAGGATATTGACCAATTTGGACCAAATGCTGCCCAGCCATGGGAGTGCTTCCAAATGGTTCCTTGCATCAATTTATACATACAAAAAAAATCGGTCCCAGGGTTAAAAGTTATTGCCTTTATACGGAGTCGGCAGGTATCCATAGGAACTCCTCAACCAAACAAGACAGCACCATCGAGTTTGGACTCGTTGAATATGCATTGACAAGTGCTTTACACTAGGCAGTGTCCAGGGTCTGATGATGGAGCCGGAAGGTGGCTATAAGAACTGCTCAACCAAACAAGACAGCACCATCGTGTTCGGACTCGTTGAATATGCATTGACAAGTACTTTACACTACAATATAAATGATATGCATAAAAATGGAATAAGAATGTGTTGTTTAACATAATTACTGTCATTATTTTGAATAAAATGCGCCATCGGTTGGTTGGTATTCATTAATAGAAAATGCTCAACAAAAATTCTTTTTCTCGAAACTCCTCGGATAGATTTTATTGAGCTTTGGTGTACAGACTAGTATAAGCCCAAGGAACATAATGCACTATGTGTCCATTCTGGGCAGCACTTGGTCCAGCTCCCATATATGGATGGTCAATGTCCTTTGATCTCTGATATTTTTTTTTTCACGAAACAAGTTTCTAGAACCCACAAATACCAAGATTTTTGATTGGATTTTTGATTTACTACGATACCATCTCTGCAAGATTCTGTTTAATTCTTTAGTTTTAGTATCATTATGTGTTATCATATCACTTATTTCTGAGATTGCTGGTTATCCTGTAATGGCGGCTGTTTAAGTCCGAGGCTATTGTTACCTATAAGTACTTAAGATATAATAATATATTATACATAAGCTGTTGGTGTTTTATAAATAAACTAGCGGATGCCCGCGGCTTCGCCCACGTGGATGTCGGTTATTATTATACTAAAACCTTCCTCGAGAACCACTCTATCCATTGGTGAAAACAGCACGAAAATTGGTGCAGTAGTTTTTGAGTTTATTTTTAGAACATGACGACAGACAGACTCGGCGGAGGACTTTGTTTTATAATATATGTTTTAAGGATAAATAAGTAATGAACAGAAGGATCATTCTCGTATACAAAAACGTTCAAAATCAAGTCACACACATCTCATCTCGGCGACAATAAATGACATAAATGTAGGTAAAATAGAGATATTTTTGACAGATTGAGACCGAGATTTGAATGCGAATGATCTTAAAGATACGGGAAGTGTCCCTCAGTTCAAAAGTCATGTTACTGAAGTTTCACTATCACAACATCTTTCCTACTTCATTTATTTTTCCTGTTTCCTAGCCAATCATGCACTGTAGTTATTTGATATTTATGCCAAACTACGAATGAAAATGCGAATCCCAGAAAACCTAAGTTTGTGGAAAATTGCGTTCCTTTGTTTGGAATTTACATACATTTGTACAGTTTTAATTTTGGTCTGTTCTCGGCTGAGCCCATTTCCATATTAATTTCGGGATTAAAAATAAGCAGTGAAATTTTAATGGTTTCAGCCTTAGAGTTCTGTTTCGTATGATGGGATTTGTTTCAAAGTCAAAGTTTTATTAATGCGATTTTTGGTGACACAACAGGGTCTTAAAAATATTTTATAGTAGCTCAAAAATCGACCCTATAAGGCATGCATTGTTAAGTGACAATATTAGAAATTAAGTTGAATAATACATGAAACACAATGAAGTAATTAATATCTATAGAAATTAAAATACAAGATATAATATATTATATGATAAACAATATATTATATTGTAATAAATTAAATAGACAAAGTATATATGAATATTGCATAAAAACATAAAATAGTCAGTCATATTAATTGTTTTTAGGAACTTTGTTTAGTAAGAACGTTGGGGGAAAGCCATAATTATGTGTCCATGGGGAAATATCTATGCTCTTTGGTCCATACAAATCTAATTATTAAATGACAGAGTTTGTGTGTAAAATAATCCATAATTATAATATGAAAATCTACAAATTGATGGTAAACATTAAAATAAAAGATAATTTAATTTAACTTATAAAATTAAATGAAAGTGCTACCTACTTTAGAATTAATTTCATTACGTCGATATTATATGGTACCGACTTTGCGTAGCAGGTAAGTATGAATTAAATACGTGTAAGCATATAAAGTGCTGAGCTGTTCGGTGGCACCGAACGTTACATGACAAGCTATTGACTTTCAGACAGCTTTATAGTAAAGCTGTAAAATAGTCAGTCTCGCAGATTAGTGTAATTATGGATTTTTTTGAAGACCTTCACAAAGTAGACACAATAGTTAAATAATCAACCTGAATCATATGTTTCATGGGATGGAGAAAGGGTTAATTGGTATATGAAGATTATTATTTAGTAACTATTTACATTATAATAATATACTTAATTAAATTACTGAATAAAACGAACTAACTATACAAATCAATTGGTATAAGTTACGATAGACTGAATTGAAATACACCATAAAAATAGGTTAACCATAAACTTATTTAAATGAATCCTTTAAAAGCTTAATTAATACAATCAGATTTCACCCCAAACTCATTCTTTCACCCCAAAAATCCTTTAAACTATTAAATCCTTCACAAACTGCAATTGTTTCAAAACCATTTTGCGATATTTTACGCTACTGAGTACAAAACAGTATAAAAATGATAAACGACGGAGCGGGGACACAGATACATTCGCTGAAAAAACAGCGCTTTATTTTATAAAGCGTAATTTAAGGAACGCTTGTACTCTGAAAAAGTATTCAGCATGATTTATTTTTCAATTTGTCATGTTAGTTTAAATTTTGTTTCTCGCGATGATTTATAATTAGAACATTATATTTACTTTTTGTCACTTTGTTAGATAACTAGATCCTCCCATGGACATGTCAAAGACGCGTTTTGTTAAACCAGTATCTTGATGTCTCCTGGGATTCTAATTTGTTTAAAGAACGGTTATGAAATAAATGTTTTTGGTATGGTTCGGTTCGACATTTTGAGATTGGATCATTACCTATTACCAGCATTACCCAAAATTGATAACAAGAGAATTAATCATTTGTTTAATATAAATTACAGTAACAACCTATTCCTATCACAAACATTCTCGATTTGAAGAAGTATAAAAATACGTCGTCTTTATTAGAAGAGGTCTTATTGTCTCTTATGCGTGGGTTTGCAGGCTAGGAGATGTAAAGGGAACACAATAATATTCGGAATAATCACAAATCTCTGATCACATTAGGGAATTAACAATAATGTAAACGACGTTCCACCGAGTCCGTGAATCGCGAGCGCAGATCAATCAACTCACTGCCCTGCCAGTCACCATGATCGCCATTAATCCTTGCCGGTTTCCCGGTTTCGATCCATCTCCGCGATCTTCCATTATTTTGGCGGGGGGGGTCGCCTCGTCAGTACTCAGGGTTACGTCAAGTTGACAGCTGTCACAATACGCAATGGTTCGAAAATCAACTCCGTAAGTTTAGCGTCGTAAAATCTTTAGACGCGCCGTCAAGTATTATTTTTATTTTTGACGAAATAGTTACAACAAAAGAATGGATGCTCGGTGGACCGTCCTGCTAATAACAAACGCCGATCTAACTCACTCTACCAAGCGCATAGTGGTCATGGCAATATTCCGTCTGAATGTCCATGGCTCTATCTTCAGATGAACCAGACGTGTCCTGTTTTAAAAATCAATATCTGTATTTGAATCTAATCTTCCATAAACATTAACCTTCACCTAACCTTTAGAGGAAAGACTTTCTAAAAAAACTTTCTTTCTTTTTCGCAATAAATTACAAATACCACAAAGAAAGGGCCACCTTATAATATAATTCCTTATTCGGATCTTTTCGACACTTGCAGGAAAAGATGTAGGCTTATCTTACCAGGGCCGCGGCATAACCGCTTCTTATTGACTTAAAATATCGTTTGTCTTGTAATCCAATATTCGGAAAAACATTCTAATGCGAAAAGGACCCAATTCTTAGATTTCCCTTCTTCCTTTTAAGTGGGGGTATAAGTTATTCAGTTGTAAGAAATTTTTGCCGCTTCAATTCTCGGATAAAATAAAGTTCCTTTTGTGGAACGACTGATTGTCTCCGAAAACCACGACACGGGTATTTTTGACCTGTTTCTCCGTAATCGCGTATTTTTGGTCAAAGGAAATTAATACCATTGAAAGCACTCGTTTAAAAAATTATTTAGTCATTTTTATCTACCGGTTTAATTAATCTTTGTGACGTGATGATGCTGAATTATTAATATTTACAGTTATTTCTAATACCACTACCTTGAACATTAAAATATAATGTGTATGTGGTATCTCAAACGTTGTAATGTTTTAGTGGTATTTTATTTATTTACCTACCATTTCATTGTAACTGTAAATAATTTAAAGCGTCGTTTCATTAAAACATCTAGTTTCAACGTCACTGAAATTAAATCCAAACCTATTAAACTTTGAGGCAGAGATTATTGTGACACTTGCTACATGAACTAATTATTTATGTAAAGGAACACTGCCGAACAGTCTCCGCGGTTGTAATACCGTTCTAATTCCGCCATAATTCACTGAAC
The DNA here is from genome assembly GCA_947522985.1 of Lithophane socia. Classification (NCBI taxonomy): domain Eukaryota; kingdom Metazoa; phylum Arthropoda; class Insecta; order Lepidoptera; family Noctuidae; genus Lithophane; species Lithophane socia. The sequence goes on from OX383252.1 coordinate 19,099,225, forward strand.
TTAACCTTAACCATTTGATCATCTGCGGATTAATAAAAAGACGTTTATGAGTAGTGATGTGCGAGTGTTGTCGATGTGTCGATAAAAATGATAAAATATGACGATTGTTTCTTAATCGACAAACTTTCTCAAATTATATAGATTCCTGTTTTGTACACGAAATTGTTTGCTTTAAAATTATCAAGTGACTACTCGAAACATTATATTGGGTATTGGGTTAAAAGTGGATTTTTTTATTTGCTTTCATGCTAAAAACACACGGCGTCATAATAATAGAAACTAAAACACAAACAGTGCTGGTGTTAAGTAGGTATTTACCTTCACATAAGAAAAGAAGCTTTTTCAAAACCATAAAAACTAAACCGTTTTACGGATACTGCCTACCTAAGTGCCTAACACCAACCACTTAGCCCAAACGATGTAAAGATGTTTAGTCGCACTTGGGCTATAATAGAGCTCTCAGTATAAAAAAATCTACTACGAAAATTTTAATACCAACAAAAGGCTCATATTATTTCGCAGTTAAAAAGTGGGAGAATTGCTTTATGTTAATCGAGACTACTAAAACCGTGTATAGCGTAGCTAGAAGTTAGGTACTGTAAAAAGTTAAAACCTATTTTGTCTTTGTTGAAGATTTTATTTGAAGTTGAATTAAAATGAAACGTTTTGCTAATTTATAGCTCGTAGTGTATGAAAAAGGATGAACAGATATGCCTCTGTTACTTGTACTTATCTAAGAAATTCACTAAGTTAGGTAATTCATTTATATCGTGGTCATAAGAATGTTAAAGTTATAATACGTTCCTCTAAGTTTATCTATAGTACTGTCTGTATTTTTTACTCGTTACCTAACCAATATAAATCAAATTAAATTATCGATACTCAAACTCAAACATGATGCATCACATCCATTCGGGAGCTCCCAGCAAGAATCTTTCCTATGTAAATTTATTGCAATAGTCGGCGCGCCCCGCGGAGTTGGACGCCGCACAAACATGCCAGACGTTCCCTCTGATATTTAAATCAGACAAAATAGGGACACTTGCTGTATTCTACGTCTCAATAGTGGTTTACTTTATTGACCTCACGACATTTTTGCGTAGTTGTTTTATATAAAGATGTCTCCTGAGGCTGTGTTTGGTTGAATCGAAAGTTTGATCTCGTCTTTGCAGGTGAATGTAATGCGAGTGAATGTGATTTTATATGTTAAGAAGATTCCAAGGGATATTCCTTGGGATCTATACATGTTATTAGGACCATGTAATACGTTAACAAATATATAATGTGTATAAATTGACACACATAAATCGCCAGCCGTTTCGGGAAGGTAGTCAGAAACCCAAAAGTCTGCCTACGAGTCGTGTTATCTAATAACTGGGTTGTGGAGGTCAGATAGGCAGCGCTCCAAGTAAAATACTGGCATTCAGCTGCATCCGGTTAGACTGAAAACCCAATATAATTGTGAAAAGGCTAGGCAGATGATTGATTGCCAGCTATAAATTGGAATACATTGGCGTAATCGCAGTTAGTAATAGACAGTAGTCGTCATTCACAAGAATTCAGAATTCATCCAAAGCCGATGCTGCTAGCAATACTTGCGTAAGCGGCAATTAGAATGCCTTAGTATGAAATGAATGAATGAATTAGTATGTTAAGCTACTAATAAACTACCATTATAAGAACCTTATAACCATATTTATCTGCAAATAAATCTTTGACTTTGACTTTTGACTTTGAATTACTAGCCAGGCAAACTCGCAACAAACACACATAAACTTACATACAAATACACTGCTTACGCAACCTGCCGAATTCACATCATATACCATCTAAGTATTTGTATCCCACCAAAAACATGTTCATGTTAAATGTTGCCAAGATGAGCCTATATGGCTCGCACTGTCAAAAAGTTATCAGATCTCATGTAGAGCCAAGCTTCTAATCTACACGCCCTAACTCTACAAGCCCTAACTTCACAAACTCTACACCTTAGTCAAAATATGCGGCTTGGCCGTTTCACTACCGTCCCATGGACGTAAGGTGAAAAATTATTCACTGTTCATTACTTTTCTGCTAGACAATAGGTAATTTCATTCATTTATGTTATTATTTAGAGCCAAGCTTCTAACTCTACACGCCCGATCGGCGATCGGCCCGGAAACGGCCAAGCCGCATTATTTTGCCTACGGTATAGAATTAATTCAAACCCGTTTTATGATTGTTCAATAAAATGAGGAAGTGCTTTGAGAAAAGGTAGGCAGTGCCCTGCGATTCACGGCTCGTCTTGGCGGGTACACTACCGTGCCCCCAGATTAACAAAAATATAAAATAAAAAATGATTCAAACTCGTAAAAGGATAAAACTGAAATCAAATTCAAAATGTGTCGCCGGGGAATAATCCTTCGCTTTTAAAGCAGACACTATCGCCAGAGCCGGTGGGACATTCTGCAATTTATTTCTTTACAGATATCGATTTCACCCGGCTTTGCTCGTGGATTTATTTTAATTCTTGCAATTGGTGGTGTTTTTAAAGTTTTTTGTTCAAGTTAATTTAAATTTGTTTAGATATGGAAGCGGGAAATCTTCGTGAAGCAAATTGTTACAAAGTACGGTTAGTACTTTGTAAGTACAACAGTAAGTTAAAGTACAACGACATATAAAGGATGTTTTTTTTGCGGCGGAGAACTTTAAATTGAAAAATAACACTATTCATGAAATTGGCTTTATTTGACATTTTATGGCATTAATGCTTGAATATGATTTGGGGCATGTGCGCCGCCGCCGCGGCTGGCACTTACATGGTGTAATTTGGAGGTCAAATTTCCACACACTCCTCGCAATCATATTTCACAAATAATGCATCGAAAATTGGCTTCCAACTACTTAATTGTTTCTGGTTTATGGGCGTAGACATGGAACATGGCGTCAAATCGCACGAACGCTCGAGTCGAGTCGCTCGTCAAATGTTTCTTCCAGTAAATTAAGCCAATAAAAAAGTTTATCTTTCACTAAATTCATCACTTCGCGTCAGCCGCGGCGGCCACATGCTTGAAATCATATTCAAACATTAATGACATAAAATTATCTGTCAAATAAAGTCAATTTCATGAATGTTAAAGTTCTCCGCCTTTGAAATACGCCTGTTACGGCCCCGCCGCGGTACTTACTGCGGCCATGCCCCGAGTTATCGCTTCGCGCCGCCAGGGGCGCCAGCGCTAGTGGCAACACTGCTCGCAGGGAGCGTCGCGTCGCGTCGCGCCGCACCACTCGACTTCTTTTTCCACTCAAAATCAACACAATTCATGTTCATCCATTACGACCATCATACAGAAACCATTTTATTCAGAATACATAGTATAACCAGCAGCAGTCTATTATTTATGTCGAAGTACCTACACAGCGGCAACAGCCGAAACAACGCCCGATTCAAACACAGTAAGTCTGCGCGATCCTCATTTAGTTGGGATGATGAGAAATGATGGCGTTGTTGGAGGAAGAAGGCTGTTAGTTTATGTATGTATGTGAAATGATTATTTGTGTAAAACTCTGACAAACAAATAGTTCAACTATGTTTACATAACACCGCAAATCCAGCACACGTACAACTTTACAGCAAAATACATGTATTTTTCATCTCGTGCTGCATTCAAAGCACTTAAGTCAGTGATAACAATGTCCCTCTTAAGAATTTAAAGAGGTACTTAAGAAATAAAAGCTTTTCTCAATTACTTCATTGGTGATTGTGTATGAGACTCGGTATATTACAGAATAACCCTGGCCATGATCTGGGCAAATAAAAGATATCTAAAGGCTCTTTCACACGAGAACGATTCGTGTTTTTTCACGAATCTTTTTATTGACGGCTGCCGTGCTTTGTAAATGTCCCTGTTCACACGAATCACGAATCATGAAAAACGACGACACCACTTAAATCGCGTATCGTATATTAAAAATCACGTTCGGCAAAAAACATGTTTCGCTATTTTTTGTGACGGATCTGGCTGATACGCTCGCCAAAGACTGAAATCTGAATCACGAATCAAGTATGAACATTAGTTCGGATATTATGATGAATCGCGAAAAACTCGTTTCCGTATTCAATGTGAACGTCTACCCGTCATGAGTCATGACTCATGACGGATAGACGTTCACACGATACGTCATGACGTATCGTGTTTATTGACGAATCGTCAATAACGGATCCCGTGTTGTCATTTTGAACGAAACTGTTCAAGATAATGAAGATACTTGAAAAGTTGGGGATCAGGAGACTTGTTTGTCGAGTTAAGATTGCCTTTTTTATGCATTGTATTTCCGTATTTTGGTGCGTATTGTATTTAAAAATAAGTATTTAGATTATTTTTAACGCATTGATGGACACTAAACGCCTCTTTCCGTATCCGATGGTTGCTAAACGGAACCCTATTACTAAGTCTCCGCTGTCCGTCTCTGTCAGCAGGCTGTATCTCATAAACCGTAATTTTCTATTGCCGCTATAACAACAAATTATCTAATAAACATAAAATCAAGTTAGAAATAAAAGGGGTCCCCTACAAGACACGTGAAATAGAATTATAATTATAATATTATAATATAAAGAAATATAATTACATAATATTTTCTTTAGTTCTTAATTCCGAGATTCAACAAATTTGGAAAAATGGCGAACGAACAGGAATTTGACCGTTTCTTTTTCCGTTGATAACCTGGATTAACACATAGGATACTTTTATCCCGATATTCCCACGGGATCGAGACTTACGCGGATGAAACCGCGGGGCGCAGCTAGTAACCTATATGTTAGTATTATAAGTAGGTAGATAATTAAAACATGTAGCGGCTTTTGAACTCTAAAATCAAGGTAGTACAAGTTTCTACTCAAGCCGAAAATGATTAAGCCAAGTAGATTTACTAGACGATGAATAGAATTTCTAAGTTGTTAAGAGATTAGCTTCTAAGGCAGTTATTATCACGTCCAAGTTCTGCAACGTAGTGGAGGAGACGTGTAGCCAGAATGTTGACTAGGAGAAGTAACATCCTAGTAAGATAAGACTAGAGATTGTCTATTACCACAGATTAATAACATGGTTCACTCCGCAAAATCATTTAAATAAAAAACGATTCTTGCTACGACACAATAAATGCCGAAAATAGTGCAGCATTAATTTTAATATATATGTTAAAGTTGAGGATTGATGCTAGGTCATATGTTTGGCGAAAACACGACTACATAATTTTCTCGATAGAAAAAAATGCCAAAGTTACCTCTAAACCGAACTTTAAACCGCTGGTATTACAAATATACTTCAAATTAGATTATGAAACTTTGCACAGTAACTGAACTAACTATAAAGCAGGTCTTATGTTTTTTAAATTACCATTATTTTCACCGTAAAAAGCAATTACCTAAACTATTCGAGACTTGAGAGTCGCCAGCACCGACTCCGTCTCGCTTTCACTCAGGCTGCGAGTAGTATGGTGCGAGCGAGATAAAATTTGAGTAGAGTAGGGCCTTAACGTATGTCACTTAATTATAAAATTATGACACTATTATATCCCAAATCTATAATTGCAAGCAAGCAACCATCGAGATATAAGTACTAACGTACTAGAGAAGCTACGTCAAATAACTGAATTGTCCTATTCTTCGTATTGAATCTTTAGTTCGCTGCAGCGCTAAAATAATAACAATTCGTCTAAACCGTACCTAATTTACCACAGTGCTAGATTTGCTGCGGAAGTGTATTTATTCTCGGCAAAAGGTCTTAAGCGCCATGTAAATCACGGCACTACGCGTTTTCTTCGACAAACTGCGGCGCGATCGCCGCAGTTGAACGAGACAAAGTAGGAATTTACGGTATCTTCTCTAGTACGTTAGTACTTATATCTCGATGCAAGCAACCAATACTGTCATTGCTTACAATGACAGTATTGGTAGCTTTTTTATAGAATCGGCACTACCGGTGATCAGCGTTGAACGTTTCGACCAAACAGAAACATTACCACAACAACCACCGGTGTTACTAATGACAAAACTTTTCCTTCTTTGTATTCTCTAGTAAAGAAAAGTTTTTATACTAAATCTCGTATTTCCTACAGACAGACATAGAACAATCTTAGTAAGTTCAACTAGCCCCAGCCGACATAACTTCTGTTCTATCGTCCATTAAATAAATTGCATTAGGTCCACAAGAATCTAACAGAGAAATATGAAAATGTGAGCAGTCAGTATGCAAAAAGGTCGGTCGTTGGCTGCGACGAGATGATACTTTATTGCCATCTACATTATTATAGCCTAGGTTCAGGGTTCCTTGGTTGAACGGAAACATCTGAAAATCTAGAATATTTCCTATTTATTTCGTTTGATTTTGCAAATTCTGTTTTAAACCACTTTTTACCGTCGGAGAAGTCAACAATCGTTTTATGTCATTTAGGAATCCTTGGAAAGTTATTATGTACGTAGTTAACTATCCAAACTTGGTCCAAATTAATTGAAAATGTATTATTATGCTTCAATTCATAACAAAATATTACAAGAAAACAATGATAGCCTAACTTGATATGATTTCTTTTTATTGTTCATAACATATGTGACTAATTACACAATCTTAAATTGAATGGTAGGTACTATTGAATGAAATTTTATGAATTAATGAAATTAAGATTTTTATTAGACAGAATTACTTTCGAATTTATAATATTATATCAGTATGAATTTACCTAGATAAACTAAACTAAACAAACCTTTGTCTGTAAATTATGAAAACACGGGGCACTTTCAGAAAAGCGGGACAACAAAGTGTACTTCACTTTGAAAACTAAGATAGTATACGGAACCGTTGAACCTACTAAATCTGGAATTTAACCTCCTTAGAACAGCCCGAACGTTCTGCAATATCATGGAGCAAGTTTTAGATAAAATTGATTTAAGCTTTAAAATAAAACCGAGATACATCGCGGAATACTGCTGCTACGCTGTATGCAAAACAGATCAAAATATTAATTTCGTTATTGGTTCTTTGTAATCCGCGTAAAGGATGTAGTACGCAAGCAATTCATTTTATGTATGATTGCTATTGGAAAAAAATGGCTATGATAAAGATAACGTAATATTTTTTTAAATAATTATTACGTTGTATTTTTTAATGTTTTTTTTTAATTAAAATATTAAAAATAATTAATCTATGTCTATTGTAAATGAAATAAAGTATTTAAATCTGGTTATTTTAACAATATTTATTTATTAAAGTTATTTTTAAATTGATTATTTTCAAATGAAAAGTCTGCGTGCAGTCAGATTTTCCACTTAAAAATAATCAATCAATAACATAATTTGCAGTTATTATTAATTGCTACAATTATTGTTTTCGCGGACTACGCTAAGATTTCATGAGCATCTTCTTTTTAAACTGACTACCTAAACATTTTAACTTTCACCATAATAATATGTACCAGGACACCATAACGATCAGGAAGGTATTACGTGCGTCTACGAGGCGCGTGACGCAACACTGTGTTGTTCAAGTAAACATGTCGCGACGAGGATTGAGCAGTAAGTCAGCTCCGTGCAGAGGGGATTGAAGATATAGTGGGAAGGTGGGAAACGGATTTTTGTGTATTTTTGTGGCTGGGAGCTGGGAGGTTAAGCCTCTTTCAATTGACAGTTTGTTACAGCATTTCATGTTTTATAAAACATGAAATGCTGTAACAAACTGTCAATTGAAAAATCCAATTCAGCAAAGGAATTAGTAGTGCGAGGTATACCTCGCACTACTAATTCCTTTGCTGAATTGGATTTTTAATTGTCTTTGTGCATATTCAAAAACCATTTGAATATGCACAAAAACAATTAAAAATAAATATTCTTATTCTGATGTTTACACGATTATACTACATTGTTCATAACTCAAAGAAGTAACTATAAATAAATTAACTGTCTGACAAATTGGGCTGAGAAGAGAGCTATCATGTAGCGCAGGTCATAGAGACAGGTGATCATAGAGACAGGTGATCATGTTCTGTGGAGACGACGACGCTCGAAAAAGCCTAACTTTTTGTAAAACTCGATCTTAACTAATCCATACTAATATTATAAATTCGAAAGTTACAAGTTAAAATTAAAATAATTTATTTATTTATAGTTAAATAAAACGGCTACATTAATTAACATAGAATTATAAAGATTAAAGTCTCTCACAAAACACCACATCTTACATTACAATCGCATAAAATAAGTAAATATCAATAACATAAATAATTCAATTATTGGTAAGTAGGTAGCTATTTTCTTAAAACTATTATTATTTTAGATAAAGTTATATTTACTGAGGTAATATTATTACAAGCACATATTTAATTTATCATACCACCCGGTACCAAAGTTCAAGTAAACGGCGTAAACTCATTGGGGTCTGAAATGGCAATGGGCGTTCCTCAAGGTTCGATATTGGGTCCATTCCTCTTTTTAGTTTACATTAATGATTTACCACAATTACTACTAAATCAACCGAAGATGGTGTTATTTGCAGATGACACATCATTGATTTTTAAAATAAACCGACGGTCGCAAAATCTTGACGACGTGAATAGCGCTATTCTTCAGGTTCAAGATTGGTTTACGGTAAATAATTTGGTACTAAATAAAAAAAAAACCAAATGCATTCGATTTAAATTACCTAATGTTAGAAGTAGCGAATGTGACATCATATTGAATGGAGAAAAACTGGAATTTATTAATCAAACAGTTTTCCTGGGAATCACGCTAGACGAGAAATTACAATGGGGACCCCATATAACATCTCTTGCGGGGCGGCTAAGCTCGGCCGCTTATGCTGTTAGAAAGATAAGACAGTTAACAGATGTAGAAACCGCTCGTTTGGTCTATTTCAGTTACTTCCACAGCATTATGTCATATGGCATTTTACTGTGGGGTCGGGCGGCTGACATTGAATCCATCTTTGTTTTGCAAAAAAGAGCTGTCAGAGCCATTTATAATCTATGTCGCCGCGAATCTCTCAGGGAACTATTTAAAACGATTAATATTATGACGGTACCTTGCCAATTCATTTATGAGAATATTATGTATGTAAGAAAAAATCTAAATCTTTTTAATAAAATAAGTGATAGACATAATTTTAACACTAGAAATAAAGATAAAATAGATCAACCATTTTTCAGACTAGCTAAAGTACAAACATCTTTTATGGGGTACTGCGTTAAATGCTATAATAAAATACCTAGTCATATATTGCAATTAAATGAAAGAAAATTTAAAACTCATATTAAAAGTACACTTTGTAAACAAGCATATTACAAATTAGAGGATTATATCCAAGATAAGAATGCTTGGAAACATGCTGGTCTTGCTCCAAAGGACAAATTCGAGGCTGGACAAAATCAAACTGGTTGCTAATCTAGTTGTAAAATTTATTATTTTTATATCTTCGATTTTTTTTTACATTTTATGATAATTAATCTCACACACTGTCCTATTAGTATTACTTGCAAGTTTGTAGAAATATTGTGTTATCGTACGTATACTTTAATGTTTGTAAATATGTGAGCACCAAGTACCTATCACATACTTAATTTATTTATTTGTCATTGCTCCATTTTTAATTTTTAATTCTTTTTACCTATTGTAATTGTATTCTCGGTGCATCGTCTTCACATGTAATTATATAATTGATGTACCTATACCAAATATTGTATAACATTTTTTTAAAAAGAGTAACGGTGGAGTTTCTTGCCCATTCTTCTCCATACGAAAACTACCTTTTGGAAGGGGCAACTAGAATCAGTTCTATTTCTATGTATTTGACGTTCAAAAGTGCCTTTAATGTGCCTACTTGAAATAAATTATTTGACTTTGACTTTGACTTTGACTTTGACCCGGGCGAAGCCGCGAGCGGAAGCTAGTTTCCCATATTTGCCCCCGGAGTGTACGTGCAATGTTGTGGCCCTTCTGCCTCCATGTGTACCTATAGCTAACGGCTGACGGAATGACAAGGGTCACCCGATACCCTGTGTAATCTACTTATCTAGTAGATATGGCGCGAATTTGAATTAAATTCAAGATCCGCGGCGTCTTGTACCTACGCGATGTTTTGATAACATTCGATACGGATGGCACGTGACGCGTGTTAGAGATTGAGATAATATGAACTTATGAGAAACTACCTACATGTAATGTTATTTGTATGTAAGAAAAGATAATTAACTTTTCGTAGAAGTGTTCTCAAGCCAAGAGGACAACATCCTCTATCCCTATCTGCCTTCACGTGGAGCAACGAAGAGCATTGATAAATGATGATTTAAATTAAAACTACTATTCTTTATTAAAATCGTGAACAATGCATGGACACTTTGGAGGTTCGACCTGCTTGCGATAAATAGTTAAGTTTAATGATAAATTTATTTAATTCTGTAAATTAGTTAAAATAATTAAAAAAAAAAATGTTTTAAAACGTTTAAGGGCGCACCCAATCACAAATTGCTTAGCATGATCCTCTGTTATGCCGAAAATACTGCAGCATTAATTTTGAAATAAATATATGTTAAAGTTGAGGATTGATGCTAGTCTTATGTGAGGCGAAACACGATTACTTACATAAAATTTTCTCGATAGAAAAAAAAACCAAAGTTACCTCTGCACAGAATTATAAACCGCTGGTATTCAAAAAATACTTCAAATTAGATCATGGCATGATAAATGAAACTAACCATAAGGCAGGTCTTGTGTGTCATTTTTTTTAAATTACCATTATTTTCACCGTAAAAAGAAATTACCTAAACTTTTCGACGCTTTAGAGCCGCTAGCGCCCCACACCGTCTCGTTCTCACTCAGGTCGCGAGTCGTATGGTGCGAGCGGGATAAAATCTGAGGTAGGGTGCGCCCTTAGGAGGTCAGTGTTTCTTATTGCGACTACTCTAAGACACCGAAATAAACTTAGAGGTCAAGGTCTTCTATCATGTCAATAACCCATCACATTACACAAAGTTGTAAATCTTTATACAGGGTGTTAGGGTAAACACCGTTATCTTTGCAACCAGTGGTTTGGTTTCATTTATAGAACGTAAAAACAATGGAAAATTACAACTTTTTTTTTAATTTTTTTAGATCTAAATTTTACCACAAGAGACGCAATTTCGTTGCCCTATGCGCTAGGGCAACGAACTTGCGTCTCAACACGGGCGGGGGGTACGGGATGTGACCTGACCGGCAGCGAGCGCGATCCCTCCCTTAGTCAGTCAGCTGTTTCGCTAGCAAGCACGGTGTCAGATAGAAACTTTTTTAAATCTTTTAATGAAAAAAACGTTTTTTTTTGTTGTGTTTGGTCATTTACTTTTATATTTAAGTCAACTACCCATGGTTTGAATGACAAGAGTGTTTATCCTTACATCCTGTATAAGAAGCAATTTGTCACTCTAGACGGGTTTCACTTTCAAACGAACTTGCCAGTTTCTATTAAAAAATGGTTAAAGAAAAAATCAATCTCCCACTCTCCTTTTTAGTAAAATTGGTTTTAATTTATAAATAAATAAATGATTAATTCTAAATTGATGAATACGGTTTATGATTATTCAATAGAAATGGCATAAAAATATTCCGATAAAAACTGATGGTTTTTTTTTGCCTTAATAAGCAAATCGTTAAAAGATCCCAGGGTTAGAATTAATCGAGAAAAGAACAGCTTGAATAATTTTGACACGGAATGAAACAGGTCTAATGACCCGTTTCATTCCGTGTCAAAATTATTAAAAAACCTATTCATAGTCAGAATCAATTACAAGGCTAGGTTCACACGGTCGTGGGAAATCGTGCGATACGATTAAAAAGTTACATGAACTATTTTCTCATCAGTATACTTTATCGATAGCTGAAAATATTGCATAGTAACTCGGACCACTATAAAATCTCAAAGATCAGCACTTTTTCCAATTTATAAGCTAAGTGGTTTCAAATATAACTTGTAATGTTTTATGTGAAGCTTGAACAGTATTATCTTATTATTTTTAATATTTGGTGTAAAAAACACAATCAATTTTCTTTAGAGAGGTAGGTACTTATACCTAGGTGTAGTATCATATCTCAATTTACGTAGTCTAATCTCCATAATGATATTATACAACCTGTAACGGAATAAACGCAAGAGCTCATACACCCCAATTAGAATATTAAATTATAAGACTAAAATAATATCTGTAATTTAATTTAATTAAACGACACCTAGTTTTTTTTTACAAAATAGACTTCCTGACTAAACATGAAACATAGGATAGCTATGAGCGTATTACAAATTTGTTTATGCATTTGAATAGGCTTTATTCCTTTGAGATAAGGCTTAAATTTCCTTAAATAAAATATCTTATTACCTTGGTAAGACGCGGTGGTTCTAATTTCAGTTAAAGAAAAGATTTTTTTCATGAAAAATTAACACATATAAATAATGATGGAAATCGATTCAGAAGCCGATTCTGAGCAAACTACTTTCAGGTCTTGCGCTTATTCTGTTACACGTTGTATAAACAAAATGTAGCTTCTTTGTTGCTTAAAGTAAACACAAAAACCATCTCAAAGATGCGATGCCTGAAAATCTTAAATGGATAGTTTTTTATATTTTTTATCAAAATGGCGAAGTCCATTTTAGCGTTGTTTGCGAAACTTGAGCTTCATCATCAATCACTGTTGTGAAGATCACTGGAAGACTGCGCTGAAATCGAGATTAACGTCGAAAAGAAAGCGTTGAGTAGCTAGGAATACACTACAACTGCCATTAACTTGCACAAAACAACATAACATCCCCTTCATCTCTGTTCTATTACTGTTTGTCTCTGCATCACCCAAAGGTTGACTAGTAGAAAATGCCTACGGCATTAGGTAAGTCTGCCTCTGGACACGTGTGTGCTTAGTGTATTAAATAAATAAATAAAAACCTGTTCCACATCTTTACTTACTACATTACCAGTCCTGTCTGAACTATTTGCCAGCCTGATAGATGCACACTGCAGTAACAAACGGAACACATTAGTAACGAGTAATCTTGTCGCAACCGCTGTAATGTTTGTGCTGCAACTTTGCGACATGTCTCGCCGTTGCCGCGGCTGGTGTCAAGCTACAAATAGTTTGTACTTTGTAAGTGGAGCTGGGTAGTTTATACTAGTGTTATTGTTCTAGAATACCTTTATTCATTTGAATCTTATCAACTGTGGTAAAGGTTTGCATAAACAACTATTGTCGAAACTCAATAATAACACTGATAGTCAGACAAATAATAAAATAGGTATAATGTACTTATTGCATTATGTAGGGTAATCTTGTTGCTCTTGCCTATACATCGATCTACGACGCTGATTTCTATTTCTTAGTTGTAATTAAGCTAAACCATTAGCGCACTACGACACAACTACACAAGTTAGATGTAAGTAGCATTAATTTGAATGATTTTTTTCATTCATTTCAATTTTACGAATGTATTTGGTCTAACTTTATAAGTTATTGCGTTTGCGTAAAGATAATTTTCACCTAACGCAATAATAAAGATTGGTTATTTTGAAGGCGCATTTTCGGATGGTGGTCGGTTTTACGAATTTTGCCGATGCTATAACTAAGTTGTGTCGTACTATACCTACCTACCACATGATTCGATAAATATTCAACAGATTGCTATTTATGTGAGCATACTGTTCAAATATTACTTTTTCACATTACTAATTTACCACTCTTACAAGTTAGGTAAATCTAAATGATAATATCATAACATACCGGAGTCTCCACATACAGTCGACCGCACGTCATTGGTAACCTAGAGCTGGCCAAGCGGAATACGGAGTTTGAATAGAATAACAGTACAGCTCATTAAATCAATTACATGTAGTCGACTGTACAAGCTGCGAGTGAACCATCACGCCAGCCAGACCGTATGATGCGGTCTCTGTAGGATATATACTCTTAGCCGAATTAAGCCGAAACACTCGCATTCGCAAATGGTCCGATTACGGCTTGTTTAGTCTAATTGCGGCCAAACAGCGACGTTACAATCATAACCTCATATTGTTATGATCTCATTTCGCCTGTAGCTAATTGTATTGCTAGCACTCACATCGGGGGTAAGAGAGAAGGTAATGGGTACAATGTATGTGGTTATAATGTGTTGGAAGTTTTAATGCTGGCATAATATTAGGTATTACGTGCTAGCTTTTAATATTGACGACATTTTCTTTTTGTCCGAGAAACGTTCAAATTAGGTATCAAAACTTGTTAAAATATGTAGATTACAATAAAAAATAAAAATAAGTTTTGAACTATCTGAATTTCGTACTTAAAACGTAGGTTAAGTTTACTGCAATATTGCAACGAGTGGGATTCAAAGTCCCCTTGCGCTCGTCAGTATCGATAACCGTTGGACTATTGCAGAGCATAACATAAAATGTCACAACAAGCTTGCCCCCATAACCTGGGTACCTACATTCATACATTCAGGTAAACTGAAGGCTTAACGCCTACGATCTACGAGCAATCCGTAAAGTACTGATGACATAATATCCACATCCATCAATTAGCGAAATTGACATGTTTTTTAATATACTCACGAAAAAAAATAGGCTTTCACTTTGTAGAAATGTTAATTGATTAATGGATGCTTCAAATTTTGTCACTATATTTTATTTGTTATTGAACTAATTGTGTAAAGATACTTTAGGACCTAAGTAAGATGTTTCGGAGATATATAATGGTGCATTTTTGATGTTATTTTGAACTATTATTTCCAAGGTTTCAAAGTTCCAAATAAAGAAAAAACATTTTGTCCCGACAGAAGTTTTTCTAATATGTAAGGAGCTTGAACATTATTAACTTATTCGGAATTTGCCATTCCCATTGTATAATACCTTTACTATTTCATCGAATATAATTTCGGCTTAACTCAGCTATGTTTCCGACCTCTAGAACAAACGCCGTACAATATTGAACCTGTGGAGATTTTGTGTAATTTAAGACTTCTTAAGTAGCTACTTTATCGTTACACTTTTAACTTGTAAAATATGTACTTATTACTTTTAACTAAGTAATAAGTACATATTTTACTTTGAGAGTTTTAAACCAATACCATGGAGTTTCTTGCCCGTTCTTCTCCATAGGAACCTACTACGTTTTGGAATGGGCAACTAGCTTCATCTTTCTGACTGACCGACCCCTTGACCATTCAAAAGTGCCTGTAATTGGTTTATTTGAAATAAATGCTTTGAGTTTGAGTTTGAGTTTGAATAAAACTGTTGACCCATTATCGAATTTTAATATTCAAGTATTAGAGCAAATTTGTTTTGGGAAATTGGAATATAATAGTAGTAGTAGTAGTAGTAGAATAGAATAGTAGAAAATATATTTCAGATATTTCGGTTACGGACGAAGCTTTAAAGGAATAAACGTATTATCACGTTTGGTTTTTGCAAATAAACGAGGTGTTTTCAACATAAATAAAAGTATTAATTTTTCCTGTAGGCGAATACTCTTTTCAATTAATGGAAATGACTTGCGTATTTCCCTCAAGAGTGACCCTGGAGAGAGCTCTCTCCAAGGTCAGTTTATACAACAAGGTCTGGACAGTTCCCATCCCTGAAGGTGTGTGACACGTGTAAGTCAGAATTAATGAACACTAAAAAAAAAATGGAGCTTCACAATTTTGTTGCCCTTATACCAATTTATTAAGATTCAGCGCAATTTGTCTTCTTTTTTCACGCATCTCTATTAGATAGATAGATAATTAGAACACTCTTTATTATGTGCACCATAAAAATTAGAAATTTTATTTCTATAAAGAATGACACAATGGGCGGTCTTACCACTAAAAACAATCTTTTACAGACAACCTTTGGATGGATTAAAGTAAGAAGGAGACAATACTGCAGGTAGTCAGTCGTGTACCATTTACATATACAATAAATACATAGGTACATGAAGCATAATTATACTTATCTATATAAATAATAAACATGAGACAAGAGCAAGGATTTAATGATGATATTCAAAGAGAGAGAGAAGTGATTTTTTACCATAATTTTAAAAGTAGACAACGATTGAGCACTCTTTATCAATACGGCAAGGCATCTTAGCCGTCATCCAATTTCTAGCCTTATCATCTTTCATACAATCAAATAATTCCAAATATACCGATCCAAGATTCGCATCATCCCTAGAGTAAATTACTATTTAACTAGCTAAAAACAAACCTCTTAAAGTAAATAACAAGATTAACAAGGGAGGACTTGTAAGTAATAAAAATACCGTGATTAGGGTGTTAATGTCTATACTGCCTAATGGAGGGTAGAACAGTCCCCGGGGGTACGGCACCTGAAGCGCTGATTGCGCTAATATTGACACGTGATTAACGAATTTAGACAAGAATGCTTTTAGAAAATAAAACACGTAATACGGATTCTGATAAGTATTTTAAGAAAGGTTAAAGTAAGAAAGTCCAGAGGAATATTAGAGTAGTATTTTTAACCTACTTCTGCCCAAAACAGCCTGTACCAAAAGGATCAAATGTCTCAGTGCCACCAGAATCTACGCCACTTGGTGCTAGCCACAGCTCGGCCACTAGCTTCCGGTAAAATCTTTGCAACATTTAGTATAAACTCGTGCTGCACACTCGACCACAGTTACTGACTACTTTGTCACTTGAGAGTTTGCGACGACTGACGTTTAAGTTATAGTAAAAAAAACAACCGACTTCCAAAAAAAACACTAAAAAAGTGAAAAATAACTTTAATTTCGGACGTCGGTGTCTTTGCTTTTCAATTTTCGTGTTTTGCCACCGACTTCCGAAATTAAAGTTATTTTTCACTTTTTAGTTGTGGTACCTACCCCACATAAATTCCAATACCACTACCTGCTATGCAAATACCAGTGACGGAGTCAAATAATATCATCTACATAGACTAAGTGGGAAAAATACGTAATATTGAAGCTAACTCAAAAACTACGCAAGCGAAGTTAACAAAATTTATATGGGACCACATCAGTATTTTTTTAAATCGGTTCACATTTGGCGAAAATATAGATGAATATACACAAAAAAAAAATACATACAGACGAACATAGAACCTCCTCCTTTTTGAAGAAGTCAGTTAAAAATAAATAGTTACGCAATTGCAAAACATAATATTTCTTCTTAATTAACGTGTTATTTTGGCTGTGTGACATGCACCAACCTGCACTGGGTCAGCATGGTAGATTACGGTCCACTCCCTCTCACAGAGAGGAGGCCTGTGTCCCAGTAGAAACATTATATAGGCTGATTAATGGTACTGTGGCTGTCCCTCGATTTCTAAAAGACTGATCAAGTAACTGATCATCTGCAGTATTTGATCGACCAAAATAACAACATCCTATCATATAAACTGGCAAAGGAAATAAGAGATTAAATTGAATTGATTTGATTGATTTCAGTGGAGGTTAAGACCGTTTTCACGTAAGATGTAGTGTACACAACGGTTAAATTATTAAATTAATCATTCATCGATTACTTAATCTGCTTACTGTTGAAATACTTCTGAATATTTGAGTACCGTATTATTCGAAGAGCGCTTGCTTATAGGGTGTATTTCTTGGTAAGTACTACAGTATCTTGTATAACTTTGGACTTTTAATTAAGGTTACATAAGTAAACATTTTGGTAATTGGATACGAATTTTAATGAAGTGATGTTTCGTAAGACTGTTGATTTTGTTAACCAAAGAAAACAATACAAGCGTGTACATGTACTCAAAATCTTTTAGAGATATTATTTTTAGTAATTCTTAGTTACACAGTCATGTTTATTTATTTCATGTGTAGGTTACCTACAGTTTTCATCTATTAAGATAATTTTCATGTATTTCTGTTATATTGGTTAATTAAGGTTACTAGGTAGTTTGTTAGCTGTTTTAATTATTTTAGAAAACATAGACATACTAAATTATGCTTAACTCGAAATTCTTACCACAAACAAAAAAAAATCTAGTAATAGATTTTGAACCATTAAATATTGAGCATCATCAACACCAAAATCCAGACATAAATAAAAACCCTGAACTTACCCAAGTCTTCCAAACGACCTTCTATCCTCTTCCACGGTAACCAGTATTGATGGGTGTCGGGCCTTGTCGGGCCTTGTCGGGCATTGTCGGCCCGCCACCTAACTTCCTAATTGTGACCGACGCACTCACTCCGATGACACTAACTACTTATTGTACTCAAACTTATTGAACAGTTTCCAACTTTTTCTCGGAAGCTCCAAATGGCCGTAATTTAGATGAATGCCTACTTTTGTTTTTGCTTTCAGAGATTTTTGTAAATAGATATCCAAATAACATATAATGTTGTACCGGGAGACCCCTCTGCCCTCCGCTAGCTCGCTTAGTGAGGGTCTCACCGGACAACGTTGAATAATAAGGTAAACACAGTAGACGATAGGAGGAACGGTTTATTACTGGTTACACACACATGATTATATAAATATATTATTTAGAAGGATGATGGTTATATAAAAATTACAGACAGTAAGACGCTCGGTCAAGTCCAAAGATGACGTTTCCAGCAGACTGGAAAAATACTGCACGGGAGTTTGTGGCGTTCTGAATTCAAATTGAAAATGGAATGATGATGTGGCCAGCCATAAAGGATTGCCAGTAATAAATGATAGGATGAGTATGGATGAGAAGGACTTCGTCACAATGTCATGCCTGTAGGTATTCTCAAAAAGGCTTTATAGGCGTGCATAATTATATCTATATTTCGCCAGTTATGGTTTTAGCACTTTGTTATGACATTATTCACTAACAATAAATCTGAAATTACCCAAAATAAATTAAATTACATTTAAAATTACATAACACACAAAACTAAAACTAGGTAATGAATGCAATTGCATTAATCACAAAAAAATAAAATATCGAAGACAATTTGTGATATCCACCAACCCGCACTGAGCCCGCGTAGTGGAATAATATATCTTATTGCTAGTCTTTGAAGTATTCTTAAATCTTCAATAAATTATTACAAGTACGTAATAATTTAGCAGTTTGCATTCAAAATGTCTTCAGAAACTTGGAACTGTTGATGGCTTGTCGCTGCCCGTACCCAGCTTTTAAAAAACCGCCATTGCAGGATTTTCTTGACATAAACTAATAACATAACTCATTTCGTAGAACTTCATCAATGTTTATAAAATACCATATACTGACACTTCCGTCACTATACATCATGGAAATAGCTTTATTTGTTAGAAGCAATCCTCACTGGTTTCCTCTTCTGTCAGACAATGTCACTAGAAATAGACGTACTAAATATAAAAACTTCTTACAGCCTCACTCTGCAAAAACAGCACTCCTTCATAAAAGCGTGTTTTGTATGGCACCATTAATATATAATAAGATTCCAGAGGTTATTAAAAGTATAAACCAGCCAAACTTATTCAAAAGAGAACTTAAGAAGTTACTTACTGAAAAATGTTACTATTATGTTAAAGATTTTTTAAATGATAGTTTCTAATCTATTTGTGTTATATTTTAATTTTGTTGTGCTTTTTTATTTTTCTCTTTCTTAATTTTGCTATATTTCAAGTGGCTATAATTTATTTTGTACGCCAATGGTGGCAAAACATGTTGAAACTTACAGATTTTCACTTTTACATCCACATTTGCATTTATACGTATAATGTTACACATGTTTACAAATAAATATATCTTTATCTTTATCTTTATCATCATGGTTGTTTGTGCTCTTCAAACAAGTCAAAGGCAGGTGGAATAATTAGTTCCCGGAGCCCTTGAACAACACAATAAATGCAGTTATCGTGTAGGTAATGTATTCTAGAAAAGCACCGCCTTAACAGAACCTCGTTTTACTAAGCTGCTTGGCTCTCCGTTCAAGGATAGGTAATGAAGCAGAAATTCATGATAATAATTATCGCATTATTTGAGAGAGCTTCTTCAAGCAAATAAAACAAGAAAAAGAGTCCACATGGCACGAACGCGCATGAGATACTAGAAAATGTAATCAGGCAATACCATGAAGAGGCCGCGCCCGTAAATTTTTCATCACGGATGCTCCTTTTTCAAATAAAGAAAAAAGTAAATGATTTCACCAACCAAAAGCGTTAAAATCCCCGGAACTGTCCACTCATTAAACGAGCACGCACAACTGACCCATGAGATAATTATCAGATTCAGAATAAGCATTTTCACAATGCTAAATTAGGTTTTTTCCTCAACTTTTTTTCTATAATGAGATTGTAACAGAAGTATTGTTTCGTTTCTAATTGGTTGTTCGGGCCTTTTACAAGTCAAACAAAGGTACGATTTATTTATTAGGGTTCCGTATATATTAAACAAATGTTCCAAGATCTGTTGAAATCGGAATTTAGTCAAATCCTTTGAAGTTTAATGAAAATCAGTCACAGAATGTACTAGGAACGGAAACCCTGAAAGTATTTGTCATAACTTTTTCATTTTAAATTCATAAAACCAGTTTGGTTTTATGAATTGTGGAGGGGAAAGATAAAGAAACCTGGCCACAATTATCATTATTATGAGTTATAGTTGGGTAGATAGAGAGATAATTAATTAATTAGTGCCAACGATATAACTTTCCTCCTAACATTTCCTAATAAACAAAAGAATGCTCAATTCTGGTTATTTATTCAAATATGAATACTACAATAGCATTTGAGAGACAAGTATACTATTTCCTACCCGTTACCAGAGAGGCTTTCCCTTTGTCGCAACGACACATTGGACCAGCCTGAATACCTCTTCCCTTTAACTTTGAATTAAGTGTTGTTTTTTGCATATTACTCCTTATTACTATTGTTAGTCTTAATTAAAATTAAAGATATTATCTTTAATTATAATAAAGACTACACTACACACAGACATAAACATACATTTATGTATAAATAGTTAACTCGTTCTCTGTTAACTCATTTTCAACACAAACCAGTTGGACGCCAAGCAATTTGCACATGTACAACATGTGACATAAGGGTTAAGGGCTACGGAATTTGCTACGAATTCCGTAGCGTTTGCTACGCAGCTCGTAGCTGGCTACGCAGGTATTCCACGCGAAAAGTTATGATTATTTTTCATTTATTTATACGGTTTGGAAATTATAAAAGCCACGTTGCCTTTCGCAAGGTTAAATGCTTGTTGTTACTAAATATGTACACATATAATTTACTAAACACAAACAGCATAAACACGCACCACATGTAATACATTAATGACATAAGGTACATATTTCGATACAAATTAATTCGATCAACCGTAAAATCGTGTGTGTAGTGCGTGTTTGTTTGAACAACGTTCATCAGTGTTTTCAATTGTTACATTCACGCTACAGTTTGAGACGCTTCAGATTTTGTACTTTCTATTATTTTTTTCATCCATACTTTCATACAACCTATTCTAATAATAATAAACGCGAAAGGAAGTCTGTCTGTCCTTTCAAGCCTTAACGGCGGAACGGATTTTGATTTAATTTGGGCACACAATAGATAGACCATGACGTGAGTTACGATATAGAATGCTTTTTATCCTGATAGTACCCTTGGGATAATTCCCGACCTCCTCGCGAGGGAAGCCGCGGACAAAAAAGTTTCACAAGACTCATCAAACTCAAAGCATTTATTTCTAAAAGCACTTTACAAAGCTGCTAATACTATCCACATCATAAACATAATCATAGACTAAATTAAAACTAGACTAAAATAGATGTGCTAAACTAAACGGGCGCTGTTCAGAAATTGGTAAGTACACTTGTAAACTAAGTTCTGACTCCACTAATTACTAACTGACTAATTAGAGCACCGCTGGCACGGACACCGTGATCTATGAGCCGATATGGAATGTCCCTTTGTGGTTTTTAAAACTGAGGTGAAGATACAAACTTTGCTGTTGTCACTCTGTTTTTTCTAAAAACGTACTTTAAGGCGCTGACAACAGGCAAAGGGTTGGCTTGACTTAAACAATCTCTTAAGGGTTCATAGTACTCATCATTATGAACAACTTTCACTATGGGACCAACCCTGAAATCACGGAAAAATTATCAGCGGTTTTTAACATTTTTATAAACATTTTGACGAGATATGCGAACATAAATGTAGGGAACAGCTGATTTTTTCGACTCCAATGAACAATGACCCCTTAAGAGATTGCCCATGAATTCAATTTCACCCTGTATACAGGTTGTTAGGGTAAACACCGTTATCCTTGCAACCAGTGGTTTGATTTCATTTATAGAACGTAAAATCAATGGAAAATTACAACGTTTTTTATATTTTTTTTAAATCAACATTTTACCACAAGAGACGCAAGTTCGTTGCCCTATGCGTTAGGGCAATGAACTTGCGTCTCAACACGGGCGGGGGGTGCGGGATGTGACCTGACCGGCCGCGAGCGCGACCCCTCCCTCAGTCAGTCAGCTGTTTCGCTAGAGAGCACGGTGTCGGATAGAAACTTTTTAAAGTCTTTTAATGAAAATGACGTTTTTTTTTTGTTGTGTTCGTTCATTTATTTTAATATTTAGGTCAACTACCCATGGTTTGAATGACAAGAGTGTTTACCATTACAGCCTGTATAGTTTGTGGCAGTAGAAAAATATAGTTACTTAACACGGTTGATACCAAAACACGTTTTGAAAAAAAAAATAACTAGACATAAATATTAGCATGTTAACGGGCCTCCTCTATTATTGATGAATGTGGATTCATCAATCATAAATAAGTTCAATTATGTAAACATAATTAGATAAACCGCGAAAAAAGTAAGAGAAAAGTTTTTGAAATTATGTTCATAATTATGTTCTAGTTTGCTAAGAATTACTCGTATTAATGTTGAACCCATATTAGTCCAATTGTTTACTTTTTCAATTTAAAGCCCGAATACACATATTAATCCAATTCCCAAGAGGTCCAAAAAGCCCCACTCTAACCTTCCACCACGATTTAAAACCGCACCACTTTAAAACCTTCAGCTTTATCCTTTCTTCACCATAAATTAATGAAAAACTCAATGCATACCGCTATCCAGTTAAAATCTCGGACAGGGAAATGTGGACGAGAAAAATTGCCGGACACTTCGCTAAATCGTAAACATACCCTTTAAATCCCGACCGGTACCATAAACTTGGACACCTTAGCGTTTTCCAAACGAGTTTCTGCTTCTCTTTCCAACTTATATACAAGGAAAGAGATGGAGTTATAAAGGAGGAGCTGAGTGGATTTCGGCCAAACTCACATGGACAAGTCAGTTTGTTTTGTGGTAGATGGTAGCTTAGTGGTCACGATCCGTTCGATAACGAAGCTTTAGGACGCCTGGCACTGGTCTTTTTTTTTTATTTTGCTTACCATTAAGCAAGTTCTTTAAATTGTCAGAATAATTGATGCCGCAAAAAATTGCAGCAAAATCACTTTTATGATTTATTTTAGTCTTTCAAGATCTTGATGGACTAGTTTTAAAAGTTTGGAGACAAAGAAAGAAAAAAGGTCTATAACCACTTAAGTTCTTTATTGACATTAACCTCTCGAAATGTCCTGCGTGTCCTTACCCACCACAATAACATCAAGGGTCGGACTCGAACCCTGACTCCCGATCTCTCGACCCTCCTTCTCTCTAGAAAGGTCGTCGATGCCTCCAACGTCTATTAGCTCCCTTTATCACATGCATAATTCACAATGTGTTGGAGAACTTTATATAACTTCTGACAAAGCGATGAATACTTATAAAGGTATTCTTAGATAATTTCTATGCACATATTAAAGTTGGATGAAGTTCTTAGCAAACTTAAGTAGGAGACACGACTGTCTTAATTTTGAAAATTATCTACGCCCTTCATAAAACTGTCAAAGAATGATGGTGTGAAGAATGGTGATGATGATGTTGTGATTAGAAAATACGGTCAATTTAAAGTTGGCAATGAATTAAATAAACCATTAATTTTATTTTCCTAACCGACCTAGTTTGTGGAGTACCGTGAAATCGTAACTAATATTATAAATGCGAAAGTGAGTTTTTTGTTTGTTTGTTTGTTACGCTAAAACGGCTGAATGGATTTGGATACAATTTGGCACAGGGTTAGACCATGGAATAGGACATAGGATACTTTTTATCCCGATATTCCCACGGGATCCAGTTACGCGGGTGAAACCACGGGGCGCAGCTAGTATCATAATTATGATTACAAATAAAGATTTTGGCTTTTATTTTAGTGTATGGGCCAAGAAACAAATGAATACATCATGTTTTCATTGTTCACAAACCCCTTTTTTCACAAATAGTGCAAAATCCTTTGATCAGTGTTGCTATTACGCTTTCAGCCAGTTCGTGTGAGTTGTTCCGTCTGCAGCAATCAGTACAAAATGAAAAACTTTTATTTATTCCTTCATGCGGATTCCATCTTCTTTGCAGTTGCGTCGTTGCCTCGCTCTGCGATTTTTGAACGAATTTGAATAGTTTTGGCATTCGCTTTTTCGTTGCATTTACTTTGCTAGGGGATTCATATAATATAAGTTTTGGAAAGGCAATGTAATTTATCTATGTATTTAAAAAAAGAAATACTACATTTCATATGAAAACAATCTTACTAAAAGTTAATATAATAATATCTTGCAAATGGACTTAAAAATGGACCAGTCAGAAATGATTAAGTGCAATGGTTTTTTAATGAGAAAATAAAACCAAAATAATCCATTTAGTCAAACTTCTGTAAAGATAACAAACAACATAAATAAATAACCAGACAAAATTAGTTAAAAGTTGTTGCTGAAAACCTTTGTTAACAGTTCGTCGAATGAGAGAAAAATAACATAACGAACAATGTAAACTGATTTCTTTGCTACAAGAAAATATCTGCGACCAGACCTACATTTTCTAATAAATATTTAGGTATATTGAAGAAACATTGAGAGCATTATTCTGTATACTTTTATAAAATGCACAATGTCTGATTGTACAAGTGCAAAATTACTCCATGGAACAGTGTATTTATTTCATGGAAGTCGCTAGAATATAAATTGAAAAACGAATGTCTGTTCCAATCTATTGAACTAACATTGAGTTATTTATATTATACTGTTCATAGATTAATATCGATAGTAAAATAACGCTGCTTCGCACGGCTCTTACGACTAGATAATACATTGACATTACAAACAAACGGAGCAAAAAAAAAACAGTACGTGTTAACAAAGGTTCAACTCCGCAGTTCTGACATTCTTTATACAACAATAACTCATTTCCATTTCAGCCGAACTAATTACATCAGTAAAAAGCCTTGCAACTGTTTAAAGAAAAAACTTCCCAAGTACCTAGTTTTTGTCCGTTTTTTGCCCTGAACCCTGAAGCTAAGGAGTAAGTTAAAACAAGTTCCCCCAGTTATATTAACTACCTCTACTAATAATAAAAAAAGAAGTCGCATTAGAGCGTTTAGTGCAAAAAATCTGTATGATTTAGTGCTTCAATTAAAGTTGGCTGAGTTTTTATTGAGTGCTGAAGATTGGTTGCTGCCACCGCTTTTAGGCACCTCTAGGCTTTTGAAATTTTAAATCGAATTTTCGTTGAAGTGTTTTGGCGAGATTTTTTTAAACTTTCTCGTTTCTCTCGGCAGTAAAGCATAAAGCGGTGGTTATTAGCGCTTTCGACGGGTGATCGATCGTCACGTCCTGGTGAGTGGAGTTAATTAATTTTCAATCTATCGTTGATTTGTTTCTTGATTCTCTAATTGATTTTTGCTTAGATGGCGTATAGGATAGTTATGTTCGTGCAAAGAAAATAAAAGTTTCTCAGATGGATTGACTCATTCGTAAGGAATACTAAACATGCGAAGTGCTTTTCTGGGCTTAAATGGTAAAAAAAAAAACTAATTTCACGAAATTTTTGGATAAGCATCTACCAAATCCATTTAGTGAGAGAGTAAAGTAATAAAATTGTTTTTCTTCCTAAGATTTATGCGTAGGCACCATACACGTATACAGCAGACTTTCATAATGTTTTATGACAAGATAAAATAACAAATGCCAAGTTTTATCATCTGTTATATTTACTTAAGTGTTTCTCTGAATTACATAGGCATATTACGTGTCATGGATCATTAATAAGATATTATGTGTAGGAAAGTGAAAAAGATACTGATTGTTTTTGTCTTTGGTAGGTATTGTGGTTCCGTTCCTATTTAGAGTTCCGTACCTAAAGAGTGCCAACGGAAACCTATTACTAAGGCTCCGCTGTACGTCCGTCCGTCCGTACCCCTGTCACATCACAGGGTTGTATGTTTTTAACCGTAATAGGTAGATAGTTGAAATTTTCAGTTTAGGTACTCTATGGCCGCTATAACAACAAATCATAAAATAAAATATGTAGTGTTAAATATTGTATGGTGGTACGGAACCCTTTCTGTCCGAGATCGAGTCGCTCTTAGTCGTTATTTATTTTACAATACAAGACTGGCCAGGGTATTTTAATATTCACCGCAGTTCTGTTGTGGCACAGTGATAAGGTGTCTGACTTCATAATATCGTATGCATCGTATGTCCTTGCTGAACAGGACCTGCTGAAAATAACTGCAACACACAAAGGTTTTGATGAAACGATACGTTAGTCTACATTTTCATTTTTAAATGAAATGCTTTGTGGTGACTCCTTTAATTCACCGACAACCGGTACAGAAAAACTCTGTTTGATGTCAATTTATCTTATTATCTTTCATCATCATTTCAGCCGAAAGGCGTTTACTAATGGACATATTATAGACCCCCCAAGCATCTCCATTTCGACTGGTTCTATGCTTCTTGCATTCAGCGGATTCCTACGTCCTTCACAAGGTCATCAATAATCTTGAGTTAGGTTGGTAGTTATAACGCTAAAAGGTTGACTCCTTTTTCAATGATGGGTAAGAAGTAAAGTACAACAGCTATTTCTGTCTATTACTTCCGAACTCCACCAGGATGTTTGCACATGGTAAACTTTCATCAAGATCCACGAACCCTGTCTGTACAGCCAATAGTCTACATCTTCACCGCTGGAGGTAGATTATCGGGTTGGCCTGATTAACCAATCGCTGGCTTGCTTGAGTAGCTCGGTTTATTCCTTAGCAACAGAGGACAGATTGTAGCTCTTTAATTCCGTGCCATGACTCTCTTGGTACTGTGAAGGACTGGTATTGATTAAACATTAGGAAGGTTTAGTTACTGGTGTTAGAGTAGGCTGTTGCATCAACAATTGTTACTGTAGGCTTAACGTCAAATAAACTACGGAAATCCATACTAATATTATAAATTCGAAAGAACTCTGTCTGACTGACGCCTAAACCACTTAACGGATTTCGAAAAAAATTGACAAAGAGATAGATGGCATCCTGGGGAAGGACATAGGCAACTTTTTGTCTCAAATATAATTCTATAGGGGGTGATAGAGGGGATGAAAGTTTGTGCGGAAAATCCCGCTTTTTTTAGTTTGCCATATGAACATTCTTTATGCTTTTGGTAAGAAATAAAGAATTAAGATTTCAGCGTTTTTGTAAGCCCCAGGGGGTGAAACATGTAAAATTGTTATTTTTGTGTACTTCTTTTAAAGAGATTTAAGGTATTGGAAATATGGTCATAGTCCGTAAATTGAGCTAACATATAATCTACTAAAAGTCAAAATTTATTACAGTTTATTAACTGTCTATATGTTACCTTTTCTCTCCTTATTGGCTGAACCGATTTGGATGAAAGGAATACGGATAGGCCATGATTTGGTTTAGGTTAGTTTATCTCTGAATTCAAGCTACACAGATAATCAAATTAAGAAAACTTTTGTAATTCCTATCAACTTCATATCACTCGCTTGCAATTTCACGACTTCTGCATGACGGTCATTCTAATTCCAAGTAACATACTCCAGAACTATGTCGGAACAAGTTCGGTTCCAGTTTCGAACTATTAATTACAAGTTGGAAGTCGCTGTCGCGCGATTGGATGCACGTCGCTAGTTCCTACTTCCCAGTTTAACCGAACTGTGAAGTGGGAACTGGTAACATCAGCAATATGCTGATTCATTCGTTTATTGGCCAAGTATCGGTTACCCTGACGTCATGAAACTAATGTTGTGTTTGAATGACGTCACTGTGCCACTTATGTATTTGAACCAATAGGTTTACTATTGGTGACGTTTGCAATGCAAGTCTAGATGAGGAAAATATTGATTAAATGAAGAACATAAATGTCTGAGGACAATGGTGACGAATGTATTTTTATATTTAGTACTAGCTGCTCGTGCCCGGCGTCGCCCGGGTGAAATCCGACTTTTCCGGTGGATTATCAAAAAAATCATGTGTTAAATCCATATATCTTTTGATTCTGCTGTCGATTTTGATGAAATAAAGGTTAAATGTTGCTCACAATAAAGCTTCTTATTTTTCAGTTATTTAATTTTGAATCCAATAAGTGGCTTTTACGTGATGCGCTCACAAACGAACAAACAAACAGACAAAAAATGTTTTTTTACTTTCTATTACTTATTTCTCGCGGCTTCCAATACTTTTTTTGCAAAAATCTTTAATGTACAGACACGGACTGTTTACGATTTTATTATATGTATAGATTTGGCCTTTGTGACTGTTTTGCTTAAAATAGTTCCTAGCTGAAGCAGCTAGCTGAAGTGGCAGTGGGCTGACCAATGTCGAAGGACCGATGGCCGGTGTCGCAGCCGATTCCTAGAGTGGAGACCGCGTATCGGCAAGCGTAGCGTGGGGCGCCCCCCCAGCAAGATTGACCGACGACCGCGTCCGCAATTTACCGGCGAATGTCTTCACTGAAACGTTATTTATGATAGTAAATAAGTTGGTGTGTTTTCTTAAAGAGCGTTTTTTGACACCGTAAAGTCAAACCCCAGTGCCAACACGATACTAATGTTTTCTTTGAATGACGTTAGAGTGCCGCATGTATCATTTGGTGACGTAGGACTGTTTGCAATGCAATATTGTAGATGATGAATAGAATTATTGATTGGACGAAGAAAATAAACATCTTCCGCATGCGTAGCATGACCACCGTAGAAATGAGGAATGTGAATGGTTGGCCTTTTAATACTGGACTCATTTTCTGTGCACAGATTGCTATTCCTGCTAAAGTTCGAAAAAAATACCTATCTGCTAAAAACGTCAATGACGCAATGAATGTTGTTGAACTGTCAAAATGAAACAGATTAGTCTCCTTACGTCGTCGAATCGAATCGTTTACGAAAATGTGTTACGCAATTAGATAGCTGACTGTGACGTGTATACGGACGAATGGAAGACGATCATGTCAGTACGGCTGGAGTTTTGTGGGAGACTATGTTTTTTTTGTCTAATTTTAACTTTAAGTAAAGCCGGGTTGTCGGCAATAGGTTTGCTTCCTATTACATTCCTATTCCTATAACATAACTGGTGAAATGTGGGTGTACTAATTAGTACACCTCTGCCTGACTCATTGTCCATACAGGCGTGATGTTTTGTTATGTTAATTAAATAAACAAAAAAGTCTGGTTTTCAAAAAATATGGACGTCAGTTCTATCTATCAACATTACGCCTAGTAACAACATGCAACACGCATGCACGCACGAAATAACGACATCTCGTTAGTTTAATCTGTCACATTGATTTGGTGGCACCTTATTTGATGTGGGAGCCAGTCTTTCGTGAAGCTCGTGAAAATTATCATTACATACCTGCATTTTCTTGTATTTTACGAGTGATTAGCTATATTTACTCATGGGAAATGTGTATGAGAAACGAAAAATGTCGTCATTATTCACATTTAATGTAAATAAATTGAAAGTTTATAACTCTTTGTTCTTTTTCAATAAAAAATGTTTAAATGTTGAACGTTGAATATTTAAACATAAGCTCAGTCTTTAGGGTTACGTAAAGACTCTTCACAAAACATTTTCAGTGTAAACCGTTTTGAACAAGAAAATTTAATTAAGTCATAGCAAGTTGGCTTTGTCTGAAGTCATGAAAAGTACAAAGACAACATTTCCATATTTAATAACCACAGAACACTAACCGCTTTCCTCATTATACTACAGTCGAGCTCATCTCAGTATAACTATTATCTACAGCTTAGCCTAAATTTAAACGTCTTATAATGGCGATCTAGCTTAGAAACCTTTGTCACTTCAAAATTAAACCTTATCTTAGTAGGCACAAAGTTTGATTTTGAATAGAGTTGTATATCAATACCAAAATCCCTATTTTATACGCAGTAATCACTACGAGACGTGTCACACGTCTAAGCGATGTTTTGCGCGTTATCTCGTCTTGAGATTTCTCGCTATAATAAGTAGTGTGTTTCATATGTCAGTTTGATCACGCCTATGTATTGTGTGTTAATAATTTCGTCTTATTATATGAGTTAGTTATCGAATTACGTACACATTTACCTAAGCACCATCGAACAAAATTAAGGGACTTGACACCCGTAGCACACTTCCACCGCGAAACCTTAACGGTGAAACCGCAGTAGGTCAAATTGTACTGACTCGCGTCATGGTCCGGTACTCTAATCCGATTCCAGGTAGCGAAACATGACGCGAGTCAGTACAATTGAACTATTGCGGTTTGGCTGCTATGGTTTCGCGGCGGAGGTGTGCTACCGAAGTAAGTATCAAAACCATGCAATAAACAGCCAAGTAACTGCGACCAATTTGGATGTAGCGCGGTTGGTCAGTTCTATCCTAACCTAACCCATTTTGTCGGGATATCCTATAGCTTAGTTACTGCAACCAACTGTGTAAAAAGGCCAGAAAGTTAAAAAGAGGCTCAATTATTTTAAAAGAGTCTGCATCAATAAAAGAACAAAAACATTTTTAGAGGTTCATCAATTGAAAAATGTATCCATCATGAGAAGGTCAATTATGATTTTAGAGGATCAGATAAATATTTCCTATCTCAACATTCATTTTATCCTACCAACATCTTGTAGCAACAAAAATTCACTCCAACAGCGAATAAAAGCCAAAGTTCTTCACGTGAAAGCCCAGCGATTTACGGTAAAGAGTACATTTATTTAGGAACAATCTCATTTACTTAGCTCGGGCTCACGTTAAGTAGAACACGCGGCAGATTAATCGGTCGGTCGACACAACCCGCTGCAGCAGTTGGGGGTTCAAAGGTTTAGTTCTGAAATTATCATGGTAGCGTGCTGATGAGAGCACCAGTTTTATAGTGATTTAACGTATTTAAAAGGTTATTCTCTAGATTTTAAAATACAAAAGTTTTGGGTAACATTGTAGACGTGCAAAAGTTTACTTTAATATTATATTTTGTCACATCACTACATATTATAAAACAAAGTCCTCCGCCGCGTCTGTCTGTCTGTCTGTTCGCGATGAACTCAAAAACTACTGCACCAATTTTCATGTTGTTTTCACCAATGGATAGAATGAGGTTCAAGGAAAGTATTAGTATATAATAACCGC
Organism: Lithophane socia; assembly: GCA_947522985.1. Classification (NCBI taxonomy): domain Eukaryota; kingdom Metazoa; phylum Arthropoda; class Insecta; order Lepidoptera; family Noctuidae; genus Lithophane; species Lithophane socia. The sequence continues at coordinate 19,130,699 of OX383252.1, forward strand.
CATACACGCGGGCCATGCCGCGGGCATCGGCTAGTAACTAATAACATTATTTACCTAGATACTTTATTTGACTTGCAGGCGTAGCATGGCGCTTTCTATCTCTACGAAGAATAGACATAGCTTTTTCTATACAAAGTGACATCTTTCTACAATCTGTGATTTTTTCTTTCATTTCTAACGATCTTTGTCTAGGTCTTTTTGTTGGTAGACTATTTCAGAAGAAAGTTTTCTATCCTTACTGTCAAAATCACACTGACAACCGATAAATCCATGACAAAACAAAAAATTCTGAGTCGAATTATGTAAAAGAGTGAATTTCGTAAAAAGTGCAGTTGACTCATTCTACTTTGCGTCTCTACGTCTTCTACGTCTCGTATTGTCTATTGTCTACAGGAAACATCATTTTTGTCTACTCTTCCGTCGACAAAACGGTGCTCATGCTACGCCTGCTGGAAGAATGACTTTAGTACACATTCTTATGAGGACATAGTTTAAGGGGGCTTGCAAAGTTTTAAACAGTATAACTAACAAATTGAGAAAAAAATTAAATAACTTTAAGTTCAGTATAATACATTTTGCAGGAATAAAAATTAAGCTCGTGTTGACAGTCATTCGGAACGCTCCAACTAATTGACTCACTCAGACACTTCCAATTAATTACAGAAAAAGGGTAACCGGGAAACAGAAGTTTGTTCTGCCACGGATATCTTACAAACATGCACACAAACCCAAAAAATTTCAATCCACCAAAGCACCAACAAAACTGTATCGTTAGCTGAACCCTTTGACATGACAAACGCGGCAGAAAAGTGGCGATGCCCGGTACGTCATGCATCGCCACTTTTCGCCGCCGATCGATAGCCTAAAAAACAAACGGCATCCTACCCGCCAGGGCTGGTACAAAGAAGGCTGTCGTGTCGAACGCGTCGGTCGCATCGTGTTAAGCGCTTGGCTTGCCGCCAGCCGACGCGACGCGACCGGTCAATAATTCGCTAGTGCCAACCTTGAACAAGCATAGTGCAGTAAGGATCGCGGTAATTTTTTTGAAAATATAAACAGCTCTTGATGACAATAGGCTCGCCCCCTATTACCGAATAAAAACATATGTAAGTGGCGTAATGTGGGTGTACTATAGGGTACACCTCTGCCTAACCGTTCGGGGAAACAAGGCGTCATGTTATGTTATAAACTGGTAAAATGCTGCACTGTTTTATTATTGTGGTACACATATAAAATATTAAAGGTTTAACTCGCCGTATTTTAAAATTAAACTGGTCGTATCACGTATGTAATTTATTTGTCTACCGTACCCACAAAGAAAACATATTGAAATATCAAGTTACGTGACTTCATCAAGTGAGTTTGCGCTTGATCAGATTACATATTACCACGATAAATAAAAAGAGGGCTGCCACCTGAAAGTATTAAGATTATATTCTTTGTTTTGGGTAAAGTCTGCAGCACGCGCAGCATAACCACAATAGAAACGGTTTTTGTCGACGGAAGAATAGACAAAATGACACATAAACAATCTCAATCTGTCATTTTGTATATTCTTCCGTAGACAAAACCCGTTTCTATGGTGGCTATGCTACACGTGCTTTGTACTGAATCGTAAAGATATTATATTTTTGGCGTGTGTAGTAAACTCTGCTGAACTAGCAGCAGGGCTTCTTCGTTGGCAATCTTAAGGGGGATGCGCTAGGGTGGCCCGCGAAATTCAAATTTTCTTACGTTTTTTGCAATTTGCAGGTCACTATCAGGTTGTATGTTGATCTAAATATTATAAGCGCTCGTAACAAATATGGATTTACAGAATTATAAACATTTAAATCAGCAATACAACTCTCTAAGCTCATGAAAGTGTATTGAATGACTATTTCATGAAATCATGACATTTGGCACTTTCATGCATTTAGAGAGTTGTATTGCTGATTCCAATGTTTATATTTCCGTAAATCCATATTTGTTACGAGCGCTAATAATATTTAGATCAACATACAACTTGATACTGACCTGCAAATTGCAAAAAACGTAAAAAAAAATGAATTTCGCGGGCTACCCTAGCGCATCAACCTTAAACGGTTGTCTCTTAATTTCAAGTCTTATTTACACGTACGCTTTTTTACCTAGTGGTAGTAATGAGCACCGGGTCATTCAGTCTCCAAGGGTTGACCACTAAGGTCTAGTTTATACCACGCCATCTGTCGTGAAAACTAGATATAAACTATTCTGCCACAGTCTCTGAACTTTGTCCTACATTATTATAGTTTTATATTATTTTGTTTATACGATAAAGTACAGAACTTCCGAAGAGACCTTGACCTCTGAATTTGTTGGTAACAACTCGTGGAAACGCCGGCTCCAACTTTTATAGAGTGGTATGTACTCGTTACTGAGTTTCACAAGGCCCTTTTTACAAAATAAACAATCATTATTTTGTTTTTGTTCTTTACGAAGTAAGTTGCGAATGTTTGCACCGTCATTATTTTCACAAAACGATAGTCTGTCTAAAGACTTAACTCAGGTCTACACCCAACCTAAGTAACCATCCTTAATTTCAACATGAATAATGTAACCAATATTTTAGTTTAAAAGAGTGTCCACGGAGTTTTGGAATGGACAACTAACTTTGTCTTTCTGAATGATCGACGGTTCTTACCGGTCCAAAAGAGCCTGTAGGTAATTGGTTTAATTGAAATAAATGCTTTGAGTTTCAGTTTGAGTTAATGGCTGCTTTTCCACCAGAGATTTGCGAGAAATCTAACTAAACGTATGTGTCTATTTCCACCGGACCTAAGTATATATAGAATAAGACTTAACTTCGTTGAACTATATTATCTATAAAGGTAGTCTTAGAGGTACTTACACACATGTTCGGGTGGCACATTTGACGCGGCTGTATCTGTTGAACAACAAAGCCGACCCGAACTAACTGCTACAAATATTTGGCTCGTGCCAATCGGGAAACTTCGTTCAGAACCAACACTCGCTTAATCATGTTCGAGTGAGCTTGGCACAATTCGAGCAAAGCCGAGCGGCTTTTTGCAAAACTATAACTCTACATATATTCGATTTCGCCGCCCGGTTGTGCAGCACCGGATTAGTGTGCAGCGCCCCTAAGAATTGCAGCTCGTGCTAGCACGTACTTTTGTTCCTGCCTACCCATATAGCGTAAGTATATGTTTGTATCGTTTCGGTATTAAACTAAGACGGTACCGAAACGATACCGTACCGACCAGTGAGCAAGGGGCCTTGGTTTGTATTATTTACAGCAACTTGCTTGTTCTACAGTGTTAGTTGTAAGTACCTCGGTAATATTCCGCTGTTTATTGCGGCCATGAATAAATGTATGAGTGGGAAGTTTCCTGGCGCCTACGCCTGTATCGATGTAATGGAATTTATCGCTGTAAAGAATATCGAAGATGAAGAGTTTTGTATATAATTCAAAAGTTTTGTTTGCTTTATGTTTTGGTCTATGAAAAGGTTTAAATGGGATGTTATTAATAAAAAATATGGCTGAAAATGCCTTTCGTAGGAGATCAATTTAGAACACATAACAGAAAAGGTTCCTCCTCCTTTTCAATAATATACTCATACATTAGCTTGTAACTATCCGATTTAATAGAAAAGCGATGAGTATTGATCACCACCACCAACGCAAGTAAGCGTTTTCACATACAGTGTCCAAGTCCAAGTTTCCTCACAACTTACCGTTACTCATGGGAGGAGTGCATGTTCATTTTTAACCTGACCTCTTTGAACGGGCTCTTCATCCGTTATGCGGCCTGCGAGTGACTTCGCACATATTTCAGAGGCACGCATCATGACCTCATTTGGTTCAAGGAGGTTGGTTATCACTATTAGTTTTATGTCTGTGTTTGAGTTTAAGATGTTGAGCACTAAGTAATAGGCAAAGTCTCAAATATTAAAGCTGTATTACATTTTGATATTAGGTTCAGTCTATGTAATTAGTCATTTGTGTAGCTTTTATGATCTACAACCGTACAAGAGAGAACTGAGCGAGGGACTGACCTGTAGGCGATACCTTAGATTTTAAAGTTGTTCGATTTGCCCCGTAGATATATCGTAAGTATATTTACATAAATATCTTCGGAGTAAACGAAGGGCCTATACAAGTGTTGTCGCTTTCAAACCGTTCCGTATTCCTACGTCTTTCAACAGAACTGGCATAAGCCAATTCGACGTAGGAATACGTCGATCCAATATATTTTAGATTTTTCCATCATCGTTATCACCATTGGACATTGGAGTTAATTTACGTTTATTTTTCATAGCATCACCATTGAGCGTGGTTGAAGATATTACCCCTCTGTAGACAAATGCGTATATAGCACTGCAAGTCCTTGACAGCATTCTGGCACCGACTAATTTAATTATAGGACTCAACAGTGTACAAACTCTCAAGCCACGGCTAAATTCGCTCGTACACTGTGCACAATACAAGCTAGTGCTAACACTAAACCAAACCGTAATGAACAAGCTAAGGCCAGTGCTACATTTGCCAAGAATGCCTCGCAATGTAAGCCTACTTAATGTATTCGTGAACGATTCATTCGGTTGTGTGAACAAGGCATGCTCGTGAGGCATACGGACAGCATATTTATGGGAACAATGAATTGGTGGAGCGTTTATATGGAGAAAAGACCGACCCTATTCTAAAACTATTGTGGGGTTGATGTTGAAGGTAGTAATTCATTTAAAGATAAGAGAACGATATCACAATTATGACTTACTAGCTGCGCCCCGCGGTTTCACCCGCGTAAGTCTCAATCCCGTAGGAATATTGGGATAAAAAGTATCCTATGTGTTCATCCAGGTTATAAATTATCTGTTTGCCAAATTTCATCCAAATCCATTCAGTAGTTTTTACGTGAAAGAGTAACAAACATCCATCCATCCATACTTACAAACTTTCGCGTTTATAATAGTTACTAGCTGCTCGCCCCGGCTTCGCACGGGTAGCAAGTACATATCTACGGCGCACCTACCCTACCTACCTACCTACCCTACCTACCTACCCTACCTACCTACCCTACCTACCTACCCTACCTACTTACCCTACCTACCATACCTACCTACCTACCCTACCTACCTACCCTACCCTACCTACCTACCCTACCCTACCCTACCCTACCTACCTACCTACCTACCCTACCTACCTACCCTACCTACTTACCCTACCTACCATACCTACCTACCCTACCTACCTACCCTACCTACCTACCCTACCCTACCTACCTACCCTACCCTACCCTACCTACCTACTTACCCTACCCTACCTACCTACCTACCTATCTATCTACCTACCCTACCTACCTACCTACCTACCCTACCCTACCCTACCTACCTACCCTACCTACCTACCTACCTACCTACCTACCTACCCTACCCTACCTACCTACCTACCTATCTACCGAGATATTATCAAAAAACCCATTCTATACAGAATGTATGAGAAAACGATTTTTCTTCATAATTTTTTTTTCGTGAATTTTTCCAATTTTTTAATAGTTATTCTGCTATTCTGAGCGAAGACAAATCCAACAAATCAAAGATCATCAAAATCGCTCCAGCAGTTCTCGAGTTATAAGTGTTGTAACAAACACGACTTTCTTTTATATATATATATTCAAAGATCATCAAAATCGGTCTAGCATTTCTCGAGTTATAAGTGTTGTAACAAACACGACTTTCTTTTATATATATATAGATTATTAGTTAGAAGTTAGATTAGATTTAAACTTTTTCCCCATTCATAAACGCGGAGTAAAGTCAACACCAGTATAACATTCACATTATTGAGAAACAAGGAGAAACCCTACAAACTTAAAATAATTGTGCTAACTAAGACTTTTAACAAAAAAAAAACTTATTTACAGAAAATAGTCAGCTATTATCCATAAATTATATATAATTATCCAGATATTATGACAAACACATTCCAACACAAAATTCTAAGGCCAGTCCTAAAGTGGGCAAGAATGCTTCGTAATGTAAACATGGCGTATGTACGCCTTGACGAGGTACCGAGTATATTCGTAAACTATTCATCTGGGCCGCTGTCTCCGGTAAACAATGTGGACAAGGTCGAGTCATATTACATCGTGTAAAAAATATAATGCTTGTAGTATTGTTTGAAAAATTACCTTGTAAATTATTTTTTTCTTGCATCCGCACGAATAAAATTGAAAGTAGTTTTTGCTGGAGTCAAAATGAATGAATTTCTCGAGAATTAATAGGTATTCATATTCATTCATTTAAGTGATTGAGTGCAATTTCCCTGACAGTGCTGTGATCCGACGGTGCGCCATATTGCGAACGGACACAGACGAGCCCGCACGACGCACCGTGGGATGGTGTACGTGCGGGGTATCGCAGACATTGGAAGTTCCTCGGTGCGCGGTGCGTGGCGGTCTGTGGTCGTCTGCCGCGCGTGTCCGTCCGCAAAATCGCGGATCGTCGGATCTCGGCAATTAATTTCACTTGCCACTTCATACAACTCTCAAAAAATGATATTTGTGATTTGAATATACGGATAATTTAAGTTGGTAGTTCATTTACTTAACTATTACTTTCTATAACTTCACAAACAATAAACGTAGCACTTACAATGACTCTACTCAAGAACAGTGTGCTTGTGAGCAATTTATTTGCCTTGCTAACCGGTTTGTGTGTTATGCTAATCTTAAGAGTCGAGGCATCTTTTTTTTCCTGCCCATTTACTTGGTTCTTACTGAATATTTTACATAAACATCTTATGTAGAACTAGAAAACTCTTGACTCTCTAAAGTTCTACGAAAGAGAGTTTCCAAGAAAAACTTATTGTTATTTGTTTGTTTGATGATTTTTGTTAGTCGTTCAAGCGCCTCATACTCATGCGAGAGGTAATCCTTAAAAAATATTTGAACAAAATTTTGATGTCAAACAGTAAACAACATTCTGTAATATTGTGCATTTTCATTCATTTTAGATTACGAGTTAACTAATAACTATAAAAAACCTACATTCTAACACCAATCTAACTCGAGAAGCCTGTTTGTTATACATTGCCAAGGACACTCTACCCTCACACACACTTTACACTTCTTTTTTAACCGACTTCTTCAAAAAGGAGGAGGTTCTCAATTCGTCTGTTTTTTTGTATGTATGTTACGCGATTACTTCGCCAATTATGAATCGATTTTGATGATTATTTTTTTGTTTGGTAGGTCATGCTTCAGAGGTCTTTCGTTCTCTTTGAATTAGAAAAAGACAGTCGCAAATATTAACACTTTTTTCTACCAGTTTACAAGCCGCGTTTAAGAACTTCGTTCCAAAAAGCTTTCTGTCAGTTCGCGGCTGTTTCGCGGTGGTAATGAGAATTTGGACGGAGAATAAACATGTGAAAAGGATTTTTAATAGATTTTATCTCATGTTTCCATGTTTTTTTAACAGCTGCAGTTTCAGTGGAGAATTTTATATTTGTGATTTTTATCAAACTCGAACGCAAAATATTTATTTCATTTAAACCAATGACGGGCACTTTTGAATTTTATTGATAAAGGGTCGGTCGGTCTTAATTTCGGATTCTATGTCCACATAAAAGTTCATCCTTATAAAAGTGCAGGCAAGACAACAAGACAAGCAATTAGATTCAAAGATTAGGTCTAACACAAGAACTTTCTCATGCCAAAGAAACAAACTAGTCAGAGTCGACAAAAGACCCACAAACGTATAGAAAAAAGAAAGTTTTAATTAAAATTTAACATTTAATTAAAAATCTCAATTACACTCACCCACTCTACCTGACCACGAAGTTGTGGTTCGCGTTTCCGCATGACCACCGGTACTGCACATAAATCGCACCTAGCTTCGATTGGACACAGAGGTAAAAGTAAAATGGAGTGCTAGTACTCTAATTTGGTCCGTTTTAGAGATGGAGTTCGATAGAGAGGAGTTTGTGAGTCTCAAGTTATCACAAACATTTGAAAAAAGCATTTGGTCAACACACGACGAAAATGTGTGGCCTCCGGCAGCACGAAAAGACATCTTTAAAGTATTAGGCTCACCAGTCTTATGACGAACCTATGTAGTTTTTTTTTTTTAAATTATTTATTAAGATTTATTAGAAAGCAGTGCTGACTCTTGTGTGCATCAAATAAGTAAAATTTCTAAATAAATTATGGTTCATTGGTCAATATTTTACTCCGTTTGCTCATTATTCTGTGGCAGGAGACCACAAATGGCTGCAGCACATAGCTGCTACCGGCTCCAGTGCATCGGTGCAGAACATTGACTGCTCAGCCCAATTGCTATTGATTCGTATAACAGTATTTAATGGCTACTTAATTAGGTTGTTGGTTTACGAATTAATTACTTGTGTGTGTGTCATCTTGGCGTACTTGACATATCACACGTATTGTGATAATTTTGCACACTCTGAAGCAGAAGTGATACGAAATGAAATGGAATTACGTTTATTTCTGTAACCAGATTTTTTGTCACTATTTGAAAACAATATGGCGCCGGCATTGCCTAGCTGATTGATCTCTGAGAAGAATTCCGACAAAAACTCAGAAATCATGGTCTCTTTTAAATCCAAATACTATTACTAATAAACGATTAAGATTTTATGTGAGCCTTACAATGCAGAAAACGAAGTTAGGGAAGAATCTGACGACTTAACGACTACTGTCGAGCCACAATTCTACATAGAATGTTTTGTTTGGAATGACGCGTCGTGTTAAGATCAATAAAGGATTTTAAGAGCTAGATGAAAAGAATGTCAGATACATTGATTACTTTTCAAACAATAAAACATTTTTATAATTCCGATTATGGCAAATCACAACCGTATTAGCGCGTCCCTAACACACATTACATAACATCGCTACCGAATCCAGTAATTACCAAGTTAATAACATTGTATCCGTGGTTTCCTATTAATACGACCACAGAGTACGCAATAATCTGCCGCAGTAATAAAACAGTACACCACTCCGGAATCCGACTGAGTAATATTGAAGGAAAGAATTTTAATCTAGCTAAAAGCGTAGACTGTGTAGGTACTGAATTTAGACAAGACTAAAGTTAAATAAAGAAGTATCTACGAAGCAACTTTGTTAAAGGCTTTTTGAATGAGTAGGTATTTGAATGAACATATGCATGGTTCTCTTTATGCCCGAAATATGTTGATCTGGGTACGAATTGTACAGAAAGGTGGATCAACCGGCGTTTTTTTTTACATTTTGTACTTGTTTTGTAATGGTATGCTATTTAGGTACTTAAAATATCTGGTAAAATGAAAATAGCAAAATATTCTAAAAAGCTTGTCAGTATAATTTTATTATTATGATATTAGGGTTGGTCGCCGAATAAGTTGTTATGAAAATATGTTTGAGGCTAGCTATAACCTTATAAATGTTGTCCGAGCGGTGGGATCCCCCTTTCTTGCGGAGATGGCTAGAGCTGCATGCCAGCGCCTGCACATATATACATCTCTGAGTAAATTTTCTTGAACATATTGTGTATGGTTTAATATGGGTCAAAGACCTGAAATAAGTAAATGAATTTTATTTTATTTTTAATTTTTATAAATGATTTACCAATCTATAACCTTGTCATCGTATTATTTTTTACTAACTTACATACATATGAAACTTCTTTAGTTCTGAAGTTAGCCATACGTGACAATCACTGGCCATCTGCCTTCAAAATAATTGATAGATGCCATTAAGATTTATTTTTTAATTTTTTTTTCATGCTTTTATGGCTGCTGTCAATTTATTTTTATAAAGGCCAGCATAATTAAAAAGTCTGTTGTAACCTCCTTCGTAATAACTTTGTAATAAACGGAATAATTTAATAAACGTGTGTTTTTTTGTTCAATATTTTAAACTTTGGGTAAATAGTGCAATTTCCAGCGCTGCTGAACAGATCAATACGATTCAATCAACTCATCATATTTAAAATTCTAAATAAATTATCATCATTTTAATTCTACCTAATGTTTTAAAAATCTCATTACTTAAATGTTTCAAATTTTGTTTTAGTAGTAGGAACAAATATCCTACTTACACTGATAAAGCAATCTATAAATAAAGCAAAAAACTAAGTAATGTAAAACGCTTTTAAAAGTCTTTGAACATTCTAGAATAAAAGTAGAAGGGTAACGGAGATAAACGAAGGGTCTAATGTCGCACATAAGCGATCTATCACAGGCAGCTTGGGGATTTTAAACATTATTGATGTATTATGTAAAAGGGGTTTAGGCATATGAGGTGTGAGAGAAATTAGAGTTAGAATTCCATTCCATTCCATTCCAAACTAAAAAGGCCAGGAGTATGGGAAATAAAATATTATGATTTGAATATCTGCCAAATGTATGGTAAAACTTTTATGTAATTACTAACAAAAATGTATTGTATGATCTGTAATAAATTATTTTTATTATTATATCCTATTGAAATATCCCATACAAATGCTATACACGGTTATGTCGATTTCTAAATTTTCCATTGAACCTTTCTAAATGGAATACCTTATACTAGTTGAACACTCTCCTAGCCCGCTCATGAAACACTAATGTAAAAGAATAAAGTCTTATAAAAGTGTTCTACGCTTGCTCTACAGCAAAGGAATTGATAGTCTCACAGGGAACGCCTATTATAGACCCATTATACAGCCGTTATAGAGTTTATCGATGCCCGGGACCCAGACTCTAGTTGTGCTATATAGTCCTCAGAATTGCGAACAAGAAAATGCTAAGACGGGTATGTATTTGATTCAGTATGTGCTGTAAATATGGTATATAGGGAACGATACAATTCTACCATGTGTTTGGTAAATATTCTTGGTTAAGTTCGTTACGCTTTAAAAGTTTTGGGAATTAAATATTTTAAATGAATCTGTTAAATAATTTTATATTTGGTCCCAATAATTTTGAGGAAAGTGAGCTATTCTTTCCTTGAATGACATATCGCTAAACTCTATCTGTGATCTTCCAGTTATTATCTAGCGACTGATAAACTTCCAAGAGCGATCAAAATAATTTTTAATAATCAACGATTTTTGAATGTCTTCTCACCGAATTAATATAAAACAAATCTCGATTCAATCGTGGAGTTTCTAGCTCATTTTGCTACTTAAAGGGGCAACTATAATTATATTCTTGTTAATTTTTGACGTTAAAAAGTGCCTTATACATGCCTATTTGAAATTGTGGCGGCATCTACATCGCCACATGCGAACTATACGCATCAAAGACCTGACGTCACACAAAAATCCTAACGTCACATAAAAATCCTGCATCGCGCAATTAGACTTTACCGTGCGATGGACATAATATACAAGAACCCGCCATCAGAGTGTACTACGTGAGAAACACAAATGGATGTTTCAATCGTTTGGCAGTTGACGCCAGACACGACGCCCGTCTTGTCGGAGGATCCTCCTTTTTCTAAGGAGGAAGAGTGAACTTTACACCCTGTTCCTCGTACCCCCAAAAAATAAACGATTTTATTTTGACTTTGATCCACAACTATGACTGACATTTCATTTATTTATTTCGAGAGCACGTAGCACTCTCATTTCCTCTCAAAAGAAAGCTATTTTTTTCCTTTTGAAGTCAAACTGTAACAAAATTGAGTGATGGATAGTTATGACATAAATAGCGCCATTTTAATGTCTCCCTGCAGGGTAGGTGTCCCGTTAAAAGCCAATGAGGAAAACGGACATCAAGTGGCTACGCATCATCACCTATGGGGTAGACTTAGCACTTTGCCATTACACTCTTCTATATCTAAACATATTATAAATTCAGTCAAGTCAGTTTTCGTGTCTGTTTGTATGACTATGTTCTTTTTGTAAACTATGCATTTTTATGCGGTTTTCACCATAATTTTGAGCATTTATTCCTAAAGGTTTAGTTAATATTTAACGTAGATACAGCACATAAGCACATGCACATGCACAGCACATGGGGCCGAAAGGTTCTGTAGTGGCGACCGCGTACCGGAAAACGTAGTGTTTGAAGGCCCACAGGGTGGACCGATGACCTGGTGAAGGCCGCAGGAATCCGCTGGATGCGAAAAGCACAGAACCGGTCGAAGTGGCGGTGCTTGAGGCAGGCCTATGTCCAGCAGTGGATGTCTTTCGGGTGAAATGATGATGATGATGACAGCACATAAATCTAATTTTTTTGACATGTTGCCAGTTTAAAATAGACAGGGAGTGGCTTGACCCTTTGTGACATAAACCGTCATGGAAACCGTTTACCATGCCACTACTAAAATTGATGGAGTCGTCAGATGGCTCCGCAGACTGTACCCACCATAAACCCACCTGCCAATAAATAAGTTACATAAAAAGTTTACCAAAACAATCATTTTTAACTATTTATGCTTGCATTGATTGATTTGAAGCTTGACTGTTTGTTTAATTTATTGGCAATTGGCACCTACAACACTGAGAAGCCAATCAACGGTAATTATCGGTCTGAGGTTAATTTCACGATAAAATAAACTGGATCTAACAGTGTTTCAATTGGGAGCACAACACAGTAGGAATTGAGTCAATGTGTAGCGAAGGTAAACTGTCTGAATTTCAGTGTATGTTGAAATGAACCCAGAGGACACAGATATTGGCATGCTTTGCACGGTTCTCACTCAATGGTACGTGTGATGTGTGCTCATCGGCGTGTCAAATTCCGTTAATGGCGAATAAAGGAATTTGATATTTATGTCTGTGATGATTGTGGTTCATTTTTGAATGTTATTTAGACATATAGGTAAATTACAGAGCGCTGTGCTAAGTCTAAGCCCATTCATAAACAGCGTGCCGCTTTAATGGCGACATTAATTTAACACACTAACATGGTTTCATATTTTCGTTTTATGAAGATATTGTAATTTAATTAGACGTTTTTGTTTATTGATTTATTTACAACTAGCTTTTGTCCGCGGCTTCGCCCATAAGGAGGTCGGAAATTATAACACGGGAACGTACAACCCGGTTTTTTTTTTAAAATATTATACTTTATATTGCTACGAGCGGCGCCCCGCGGTTTCACCCACGTAAGTCTCGATCCCGTGGGAATATCCGGATAAAAAGTATCCAATGTCCTATTACAGTTCATTGTCTACCCATGTGCCAAATTTCATCCAAAACCGTTCAGTCGTTTTAGCGTCAAAGCGTAACAAACAAACAAACTCACTTTCGCATTTATAATATTATTACTAGCTGCACCCCGCGGTTTCACCCGTGTAAGTCTCGATCCCGTGGGAATATCCGGATAAAAAGTATCCTATGTCCTATTCCAGGTCATGGTCTACCCCTCTGCCAAATTTCATCTAAATCTGTTCTGCTGTTTTAGCGTGAAAGCGTAACAAACAAACAAATAAACTCACTTTCGCATAATATTAAGTTAAGATTATTATTAAGTTAGGATTAGGATTTTCTAAAAAAGCATCTTAGAGCAACCTGTACTTAAAGAACTGTTGTATCTTATTATAATTATTGGCCAAGAACCATACCCGTGTGTTAAAATAAAATATGTCGCCATTGTACCGGCACGTTGTACATATATTTAGTAAGTGCCGATACCAGAGAAGAGGTTGAACAAGACGTATTTATTTCACGTAAAGGCTTAAAAGGAAGAAATATAAAAATGTAAATCATATTATTACTTGCCAGGCTTTGAACCCACAATTCGGTGCGAGTTAACTTAGCCAAGGGTTACCGACCGATAATTCAAAATCTATCAAATCCCTACTGAAAAGATGTTATCGTTGGTCCCCAAAATATTACAAAAGATTTTTTTATCTTTAAAAAGGGTTAATCCGGTCATTCCCCTTGGACAACTTTCATAAACTCAATATGCAAAATTTATCTTTACCGTATTAAATACAATGTATTGTGTAGGAAACATTTGAATACCTACAACATATTATTATTCAAACCAAGACAAGGCCAAAGTTAAATTGTGAAACCTCAATTCACATGCCAATATCAACGTACATAATTAACTTCCAAATAATTGTTATTATAGAATTCATTAGATAATAGTTCAATATGTGGCCCCATATTATATTAACATTAGCTACATAAGATTAGGGTTTTACTAGTTTACCTACTAGTACTTACTAAAAATTACACTAGTTTATAGTGCACCAGTTGAGTTGCCGGGATTTTTTTGCTGTTGTTGACTACATAAGATATGCTAAGTTCAAATAAATACAGTTAATTGAAATAGGTAATTAAGTTTTTAATCAGCTCTACAAAAAAATCATGAAAAACATCTTTTTTTTTTCATGATTTTGTTGTACCACTTTATCGGCGTGATTAATATTTTATGTACAGTCACGGACTTTAATTGATGAGCCACCTTCAAACTTTTCAATTTTGCAGTTTCATACATTCACGAGATTACACGATTAAACACGAACTCAAATCGCAAGCTCGTAAACAAGATGACAAATATATTACTTTTAATCGGAAATATCCATAGAGGTTGGCTAATAAGTTCTCAATGATAAAAATAAATACAATGTTGCAGTAAGTTTATCCAATCTATTTGATACCGACCTCCTTTGAATCATAGCTCATTAACTCAATAATTATGAAAACTTAACTGAAGACAATGACAGTTGAAATATCGATGTCAGAGAATTTCTCCGTACGCTAACGTTACTATCGCAACAGTAACCTAGCAACAATTATTTATCGTTGCTAGGTTACTGTTGCTAGACCTGCAATTGGTTGACTTGGAGTAGTCACTCTGCTGTCAAGGTGACTCTCAGGTTAGCCAACCGGTAAAGATATGAAATATAATTTTCTTCTTCTAATACGAAGACATATGACTTTGAGTGTCGGGAACCGAATAAACCCGATTTGCATTACACGGCTAAAATACGAACAGTGCCCGGTGGCTCATCAATTAAAGTCCGTGACTGTACACCAATGCCAAATTACAGCTTCATAGTACTAATTACATTTTTTTTAAATTATTGAGTCTCTGAGCTAAGCCGCGAACAGACAGACGAACAGACTGACGAACATGGCGAAACTCTATGGGTTCCTAGTTGACTACCGAACCCTAAAAAAATATGTAATACTAGCGTCCGCCCGCGGCTTCGCCCGCGTGGTATGTCGATAAAAAGTAAACTATGTCCTTCCCCAGGGTGTCATCTATCTCCTTGCTAAATTTATTCGAAATCCGTTCAGTGGTTTAGGCGTGAAAAGGTAACATACAGACAGAGTTTCTTTCGAATTAATAATATTAGTATAATATAAGCTGCACAAAAATTACTGAGTGAAGATTTGAAAATAATATGCCACACTAGCAGCGCACCCGCTGTTTCACCCGCATAAGTCCTGATCCTATGTGTTAATCCAGGTTATAAACTATCTGTGTGCCAAATTTCATCCAAATCCGTTCTCTACTTTTTGCGTGAAAGAGCAACAAACATCCATCCATCCATCCATCCTCACAAACTTTCGCGGTTATAATATTAGTAGGATTAAGCAAACAATATCAAGTATAAAGTTCACGGCAACAGACAAACATTTAATTTTGGATCCAAGCAAGACGACCTTAAAAAGGTGATACAGAGACTGGATGTATAATTTCAACATGAATGATGTAAGCAATATTTTGATTTAAAAGAGTGTCCGTGGCGTTTCTTGCCCGTTTTCCTCCATGGGAACCTACTACGCTTTGGAATGGGTAACTAACTTCATCTTTCTGACTGACCGATCCCTTGACAACTCAAAACCGCCTGTAATTTGTTATTTCTTGAATAAATATATAAAGGAGATTGGGCGTTTCTGCCCTGGAGCCCAATAGCGTTAAGATATATACCAATGGAAAGATCTCATCAAGAAGAATATTTTTTATTCTGAAGACTTCTCTTGATCGTTAGTACGAAAGGAGCTGCAGAGCTTTAAGTGTGAGTGATTAAATATTATTGTAATTCTGGTATTTCGTCAATTAAATAACTTTTAATGATTTAGTGCCCTGCAAACATCAACTTTGAAGCCTATAAGCGACGATTTTAAAACATTGGTCTCCAATAGATGCCATTTTAGGAACAATGTTTTTAAGAGTCTGTCGATCGGACACATTGTTAAGCCTGACGCGCACCCCAATATCTCCTTTAAAGATCTCTTTAAAGGAATTATTTCGTGATATGACGTTTCTCTCGATTGTTAGTACGAAAGGAGCTACAGAGCTCTAAATGTGAGTAATTAAGCATTAACTTATGCCAACTTTGAGCCTTGCAAACATGATCTTGCAAACCTATAAACGGACATTTTAAAACGTTGGCCTCCTAGATGCCGTTTTGGGAACAATGTTTTTAAGAGTCGATCGGCCGTACAAATCGTTAAGCCTGCTGCATCCCCAATAGAGTTAAGATATATGCCAATGGAAAGATCTCTTCAATGAAATAAACGTTATTCTTTCTTTCTTTTTCTTTTTCTTCAAAGGAAATATTTCGTGATATGACGTTTCTCTCGATTGTTAGTACGAAAGGAGCTACAGAGCTCTAAATGTGAGTAATTAAGCATTATTGAAATTCATCACCTATTTAGGTCATTAACTCTGTACTGACTAATAATAGGCAAAAGTCGTGTTTGTAGCAAAGGTTATCCCTAAAAACCTCTTTTCAGTGGTATTTAATATCTTATGGCTATTGGGTCAAAAAAAATCTTTAACTTCAATGCCCCAGTAGTCACACTTATTTAGGCCCCAGCGGTCACCTATTTATACCATTAACTCCGAACTGACTAACAATTGGCAATAGTCATGTTACTATTAAAGGTTCCCCTTAAAAAGCCCAAGCCGTTGACGTATATCTTATGGCTATTGTGTCAAGAATATTCTTTAACTTCGATGCCCAAGTATTCACACCTATTTGGGTAATTTACTGCGAACTGACTAACATTTGGCAAAAGTCGTGTTAGTAGGAAAGGTTCCCCTTGAAAAGCTCATTCCATTGGTGTATATCTTATGGCTATTGGATTAAGAAAATTCCTTAACTTCGGTGTCCCAGTAACCACATTTATTTAGGTCATTAACTCCAAACTGACTGACAATTAGCAAAAGTCGTGTTAGTAGCAAAGGTTCTCATTGCAAAGCTCTTCCCATTGGTGTAAATCTTATGGCTATTGGGCTAAGAAAATTCCTTAACTTCGGTACCAAAGTAGTCACCTATTTATGCCATTAGCTTCGAGCTGACGAACAATTGGCAATAGTCATGTTAGTAGCAAAAGATCCCCTCAAAAAGCTAAAGCTATTGATGTTTATCTTATGGCTATTGGGCCAAGGAAATTCCTTAACTTCGATGCCCAAGTATTCACACCCATTTAAGTTATTTACTCCGAACTGACTAACAATTGACAAAAGTCGTGTTAGTAGGAAAGGTTCCCCTTGAAAAGCTCTTTCCATTGGTATATAATTACCTTATTTTTCTTCAGCTCAGACCCCATAGGCAAAAGCCCATTCTCCTTTATTATTATTATTGGTTTATTTAAAGTAAATGCTTTGAGTTTGAGTTTGATGCCGGAGGACAAACCGGTTAGGTTGGTTTGTGTTGGGTTATGGTGCCACCTAGGAGACGCCTTTGTCCAGCATTAGGGTGGATACTTCTGTGAATCCATTCACATTTATCCCTCGCCAAACTGACTATCATGGGATGATCGGAGAAAAATGTGGAAAAGAAGGGTTTGTGTGGTGGGAGTGCGGTCATAAACACGCTATTGGATTTGAAAGTTTTATGATTGCTTTATCGCGTCATGAAATTGTAATTTAAAATGTTTAGAAGTTTTAGAGGTATGAGGAACAGGGTGTAAAGTTCACTCATCCTTCATTATGGAAAAGGGAGGATCCTCTGACAAGATGGGTGTTGCGTCTGGCGGGCAACTGCCCTACGATTGATGTTGGAATCTTGTATATATAGAAAGAAAGAAAAATTGTTTATTCTGCACAAACAAAACGCACACACAGAAAAAAAAACAAAATAATAAAATACAAATGTAGCCAATAGCCTCGTATTCAACGAGTAAAAAATAATAAAAAGTTTGACATCTTGTTCCCTGCCGTCCGATCATTGGTTGTTGTCAAGGCCAGGTACCAAAGACAATATTGCGTAATTAATTATTGCGACATCGACATTGGCAAACGACAACAAACAAACATACCAAACACAAACAAAATGCCGATTGCAGAGTTAGCTACTTTTTGTAACAGATAAAGCAAGATGTATGTTGATCGCGCGGTAAACTCTAATTGCGCGATGCAGGATTTGTGTGTGGCGTCATGATGTTTGTGCGTCACACAAACATCATGACGCCTCACGCCCATCATGAGGTCTTTTCTTTGATGCGTAATTCGCATGTGGCTATATGTATAGATGCCTGCAAAAACTAATATATTGAGTTAAACGTTGGTATCAGGTTACGTATTCGCAGTTTAAAAGGAAAACAAATCTGTATTCAAATCATACCACCAATATGCTTGAAACGTAATACGACTAACAGAAAACCCAATTGCCTAAAAAAAATACAGATCAGATAAAATAATCGAAACATATATTATGGCGCCCAGTTATCAGAGTTCACGTTTCGAAAATTTGCAAATTACGGGCGCTGGGACGGCACTACCCGGACTATTTATCACCCACCTCTCTGCCCTTCAATGAAATGGATATCGGACGTTAATTTACACACCGATGTACCGCAAGACAAAAAGGTGTTAGAAAATCCACTGAAAGAGAGAGCTGAGAAACCATCAAATAAAAATAATACGCAATTATTCGTTTAGTCAACGTCGTAATTTGCTTACCACTCTATGGTTGAATGTCACTTGCACGTCATCAAATGACCAGTGCCCTGATTATCAAAAGTTACAAGTCTACACGTTCACAAGTTACCTAGAATGTTAATTTTTCGTTAAATTCATAGCTCATCTCCATATTCATAATCGGCCTTAATGTTCCCACTGCTGGGACACGGGCATCAGATCATCTCTCTCTTTTGACCACATTTAAAATGAAGAAAATCGAATTAAAAATTTGTTATATTAGTTTATTTTTCAATTTAAAAACAATATAATTATTATACAACTATAATTTAACTAATTAAATCCTAAATAAAATAAACACGTTATGTATTCCGTGGTATGTACAATTATATAACAAAAGAAAAAATAAAAGGGAGTGGCTCATTGGGCATCAAAGAATTCGCTGTCAAAAAGAAACTTCAGTTTTGTGTTTCTCTATGTGAATTCATTAATAATACGAAAGCCTTTTGAACCCCTTTATTTGTGGGGTTTCCACATTGCCGCACCTTCGTACGAAAGCGTTTTTGTTTCACATTTGTCAATGGCGAGACAAGGTTCAAGTTCATTGTGGGTTTTTTAGACCGTACCTTTGTTATTTTTAGGGTCGGCTTGACCGTGTAATTTCTGGTAAAGAATAGCATTACGATATCTTATTTTCATTCTTGTAGGTAAGCTTAAAAGACAAATAACCTAGGTTGATTTAATATATTTTGCAATTGAATGAAATTGTTTAATGACGGGTTGAAATTTTTGGCATGTGGTGAGGCCAATTTACTGACTTGTCATTAAACATGTGTTGATTCATCAACAAAATAAATTAACTGTTTTCAATTAACTGAGTACCTACTGATTCGATAAATTCAATTATTTCAAAAGGTCACGTTGTAACATAAACTTGTTTCCCCGAAGGGCTGGGCAGAGGTGTATACTATACAACGTGTAACGGAAAGGGTATATACATACCAAGGGCACGGCTTCTTTGGATGATATCAAACGATATTGGAAGGGTTTTTTAATCCTATCTCTACATGTTCTGAAGATATGAGAATTTTTAATACATTGATACCAGAAACCGAACTTTTCAAATTGGATTAAACACATCACTAGCACTAAGTCAGCTGATCGGTGTCAGCGAACTATTTGTAAGTAAAAATAAACCTCTTACTCCTGGTATTTCTGAATAAAAGGTTCCGCATGTTTATTTTTTGTTTACAAAATATGATTACCTACTGACTTTTCCTAAACTTTGATTACGTTTGTGAACTAGCTACAATACAATTAATTGGTCTAGGTATCAAAATTTTACGAAATAATAATTATTATCTACATAGTAATCTTTTATTTTGGTGGCCATAAGAATGATCGATATTTTGCTTTAAATCGATTTTTTATTCGATTCACAGATCGAATCCCGTGCTCTTGAATCGATCTTCTAAAAATTCATTCAAAAATCGTAATGCTAAAAAAATTTAACAACACATACGATCCAGGAGATTCAATTCACCTTACTATTGAATCGATTTGCTTGAAGATCGCATTAAAACGAATTGTTTTAAAAATTCGTCAGCTCGTACCATTGAATTGATCATAAAAATCGAATTCTTACGTGCATCCTACAAGGATTTAATTGCTTAAATGAACATTATTATTTGCCATTAGAATTAGAATTTAGAATAGAAAAAGGATTTAGTAACAATTTATGTCCAACTGAACCCAAAACATCATTTCAATTCATTTCTTCGCAACTTATTCTACTCCTAGTACAAATAAAATCACAGTGGGTTCCGTTCATAATTGTTAAAATAAGGTTATTTTTTTAAATAATTATGACGAAAACTATTAAAAACAAGTTAATAGTTTTTTTAAATTAAAAAATAATAGCACGCATATTTTTTCTCTAGGAATAACCGAAAAAAATATCGGATGTTCCTTATTCTGTCGGTGCTGTTTAAGTGGTAGGTACGTACAGTCACGGACTTTAATTGATGAGCCACCTGGTACTGTTCGCATTTTAGCCGTGTAATGCAAATCGGGTTTATTCGGTTCCCGACACGCAAAGTCTTCGTATTAGAAGAAGAAAATTATATTTCATATCTTTACCGGTTGGCTAACCTGAAAGCAGAACTACAAACTTGACAGCAGTGACTACTCAAAGTCAACCAATTGCAGGTCTAGCAACAGTAACCTAGCAACGATAAACGTTAGCGTACGGAGAAATTCTCTGACATCGATATTTCAACTGTCACTGTCTTCAGTTAAGTTTTCAGAATTATTGAGTTAATAAGCTATGATTCAAAGGAGGTCAGTATCAAATAGATTGGATAAACTTAATGCAACATTGTATTTATTTTTATCATTAAGAACTTATTAGTCAACCTCTATGGATAAGACTATTTCCGATTAAAAGTAATTTATTTGTCATCTTGATATTTCAACTGTCACTGTCTTCAGTTATGTTTTCATAATTATCGAGTTAATGAGCCATAATTCAAAGGAGGTCGGTATCAAATAGATTGGATAAACTTAACGCAACATTGTATTTATTTTTATCATTGAGAACTTATTAGTCAACCTCTAGAGTCTGGCAAACGAAAGTTGAACCTGAAAACACGCGCGAAATTTAAAAAAACAAGACTGTTTATCCCTGCACATAGTGCAAGAACACGTGTTCATAATTGAAACTTAATTTCATTTAAATAAAATAAAAATTCAAGTATCAACACGTCATATCGCACTATGTACAGGGATAAACAGTCTTGTTTTTTTAAATTTCGCGCGTATTTTCAGGATCAACTTTCGTTTGCCAGACTCTATGGATATTTCCGATTAAAAGTAATTTATTTGTCATCTTGATATTTCAACTGTCACTGTCTTCAGTTATGTTTTCATAATTATCGAGTTAATGAGCTATGATTCAAAGGAGGTCGGTATCAAATAGATTGCATAAACTTAATGCAACATTGTATTTATTTTTATCATTGAGAACTTATTAGTCAACCTCTATGGATATTTCCGATTAAAAGTAATTTATTTGTCATCTTGTTTACGAGCTTTCGATTTGAGTTCGTGTTTAATCGTGTAATCTCGTGAATGTATGAAAGTAAACAAGATGACAAATAAATTACTTTTAATCGGAAATATCCATAGAGGTTAACTAATAAAGTCAACCTCTATGGATATTTCCGATTAAAAGTAATTTATTTGTCATCTTGTTACGAGCGTGCGATTTGAGTTCGTGTTTAATCGTGTAATCTCGTGAATGTATGAAACTGCAAAATTGAAAAGTTTGAAGGTGGCTCATCAATTAAAGTCCGTGACTGTACATGGGTTTGATTGGTTTGAAGAGCACGTTTAGTCTTTATTATAATTCAAATGAAGTCATTAAAAAATGTTGCATAACTGCATCTAACTGTAGAAAGAAATTAATGAAAGTACTAGGACCGCATGATTAACAGGAATTGTTATTGCCGAATTGAAAATCGTTTGCTCACAGAACCCTGATTACGTCGTTACACACACAAAGTAAGCATCATAATGTGTGTAAATCTAATGGGTTAGGGTCTAAGGGTATGTGAACTAATTGCAGTCCATGTAGTTTCAATTACTCCTGGTAAATACAACGAGATAGGTAACGGGCCCCATAATAATTATGATCTTTAATGGATTGAAATTAATGATTTTCCGGAGTTGCGGGAATTTCCGGGGTTGCAGGAATGTTCTAACGAGATAACGCGGTCCAGGAATGCTAGGGAAACTGAAGGAACAGGGTGGTTTTTAGTCAGTAGGTAAGAGTCGTAAGCGTAACAGTTCCTTCCGCTCCACACAGGGCCCAGGGCGGGAGCTGAGTCATTGATTTCCCACGCCAAAAAAAAGATTGATTTTTCATTTTGAATTACCTAATTAGTCTGCTCTGGTGTGTTAGATTTACTTAAAAGATTAACGGAGTTTAGTTGAAATTATTAGTTAGGATGTTAAATAATCTTGAATTCTTGTACAACATTTTGTAATAGTAGTGGACCCTAATAGGACAGCTACCCTATAGGTATCTAAATTTAACGAAATATTAGGTACCAGAATAGCAGGGAATAGGAGTATAGGAGCTTTATTTAACATTATTGTTATTTATTGCTTTGCTTGCTCGTCAGTCGTCGATGTTCCGCGTCTCCGTGTAGTGCACTCCTCGTTTTCATCCCTGTGATACGCGCAATAGTTCAGTACGGCTACACCTAATTGACTTATTTTTGTTGTGTTTTCAAAATGTCGTTAAGTAATAGCGAATATTTCGAAATGATGATGTGTGTCGGAGCAGAACATGGTAATTTGAGAACTGCCCGAGAACTGTACCGTCGCCGTTTTATTGAGGGTAGACCAGATGCTGAGCGTCGACAGCTGCCTTCGTCGGCATGTTTTAGTCGGATGGTACATCGTCTGTACCAAACTGGGTCATTCCACGCACCTGCTTCAGAGGGTCGCCCGAGTACTACCGATCCTGAATTTGAAGAAGCCGTATTGGAGCATTTTGAACGCAATCCACGCACTAGCACACGTCGAGCTGCATTAGCGCTGGGTGCCTCTAACCATATGCAAGTATGGCGAGTGCTAAGCAATGACGGTCAGCACCCATACCACTTCCGTCGCACCCAGGAGCTGATACCGGCAGATTTTTTGCCTCGCGTGGCCTTTTGCGAGTGGTACCGAAACCAGGTAGAAGCTTCGCCAGATTTTGGTTCAAGAGTGCTATGGATGGACCGATGAGGCATCCTTCACGAGAGCGGGAATAAGCAACATCCACAACGAACATGTTTGGTCTCACACGAACCCGCATGCTTCGACAGAGTCGTCATTCCAACACCAATGGCGACTGAACGTGTGGGCAGGTATAATTGGAGACGTCGTTGTAGGACCAGTTTTCTTGCCGCAAAGCTTAAACGGCCAAAATTATTTAAGCTTCCTGAGGAATGAATTAGATGATGTCCTCATGGCAGTGCTACCAGCGGCAAGTTATATCAATCTTGTGATGGACAATAATTTAATATTTCAACACGACGGTGCACCGGCACACTTTGCTCGAGATGTGCGCCATCATTTAGATGCGCGCTTTCCCCAGTGGGTTGGGCGTGGTAGTAGAAGCGTGGCTTGGCCTCCGCGATCCCCAGACCTAACCCCGTTGGACTTTTTTTTGTGGGGGTATATTAAAAATGTAGTGTACGCAGTGCAGTGTGATACAATGGACCAAATGAAAGTGCGGATTGAGGCCGCTTTCAGGACAATTACACCAGACATGCTACGCAATGTTCAGGTGTCCATAAACAAGCGAGCGGCCTTGTGCATACAATACCAAGGCCACCACATCGAACCCCATCTTTAAAAATGTAAGTCAAATTACTAAATTAAACAAAGCTTTAAGATTTTACTGGGCTCCACTGTACATTAACACCCGCGGGTGCGAAGCTTCACAATTTTATAGCGTATAGATGTCTTCATGTAGAACGCTTTCCCAAAATTTCACACTGCGCAAACGCCTACTTTTCGAGAAAAAAAATCCTAAAGTTTCAAGAAAATCAACTAAATTTACGTAATTTATTGTTATTTTACCACAGATAATGTACGAATTTCACTCATAGGTTGTTCCATTTTACGTTCAGACAAAGTGACAGCGGATTTGAATGGTTCTTAGTATAAATACTGTAAGTTTTTAACTTTCATTCATTATTAAATAACAACCGCAATGAACTCAAATAAGAAGTAAATAGTATCATTAATTAAATTAAAAAAAATATATATATTTTATTTGTGCGTGTAAAAGATCATGGGTAACGAAACGTAATCCAATGTAAGTGAAGCTAAAGTTTGACAGTTGTCACTCAACTACACACTAAACCAATTTATTAGACAAAAATAATACACCTCGACTTACCAAAAAGGCAATGAGAACTTAGGATGTAAGAGCCAAGCGAGCTGCTCGCTCGCTTCGCTCGCTCACTAGACCCCACCATCCCCTTCGAACCTAACCTGTCCAAGCCGGGGTGCCCCAAGTCCCGACACGACTTAGGATGCAAGAGCGAGCGAAGCGAGCTCGGGAATTGGGGGCACCCCGACACGGACAGGTTAGGTTAGAAGGGGATGGCGGGGTCTGAAAGACCCCGCCATTCCCTTCGTGGTTATTTTTTTTATAAACCACCCAGAAGTAGGAGCCCCGCGAAGCGGGGCTCCGTCAACTACGCTTTAGAACAAAAAAAAACTTGAAAAGCTTGTGACATTCTAAGATTTTAGCATAGGTATTTTAGATTGACCTTGACTTTTGTAGTATTCGACCTTGACTTGTGGGGTTCTGACCTTGACCTTGCAGATGTCATTGACCTTATTATCGCTTGGAAACGACTTTAGCCCCACCACTTGCTTTTCCCCACCCCTAATACTCTACTATTATTTTGGCAATTTTTTAAAACTTTGGGAATTTTTTTCTCGGCCCCTATGGTTTTGCGCACTTTGCGGTTTTCAAATTTACACTAAAAAGGGTCTACTCTACCCAAAAAAAAATAGCTACTATAAAAAAGCGCCGGGTGTTAAAGTACAGTGGTTCCTTTTACTGTTTACTCGGTATTATGTAATAATAAGAGATGAAACTAGTACCTACCCAAACTTCTTTTCAATTTTTTACGTAATTAAGATTTGTTTTCTTAGTTTTTACGTGCAATTTCTGGCTTGATATTAACGAGTAAACTGTAAATCAATTATTAGTTACGCATTCATTTTTACATCACGGTAAAGTAGGTATGGTTTACTGCACTCGCGCGCAGCTTTGACGGCACCGCCGCGGCGCAGTAGCGGCATGGTTTTTCGTTAGTTCGCGCCGACAAAGCAACACCGCCTGCGGTAGGCTACTACGGTACTAGGCGCGTAGAATTAAGGAAGAGATTTATCGTGGTATTAGCAAGTAACGTGGAAAGTTATTGACCTACGTAGTGCGGTGACACGTTTGTTATGATTTGAATTTAAGAAACATATGAAACCGAAAATTTGGTATCAATTCTTAGAGTATTTTATTTTGAGTTGAAACTATGTATATTGATTCTATACCAGCTGTTATCTTTAGTGCTTAAGGATAGCAATAGGGTTTCTGTTACACGTTGTATAAGTACACCCACATTTCACCAGTTATGTTTAAGTCCCATGTAATAGGGGGCGAGCCTGTTGCCTTTAAGCCGGCACAAATCAAGACTCCGGAATGCTACTGAGAAATTTCAGATAGAAGAACCCAATAACACTTTGCGCGACTTGGGAATTGGACTCAGGACCTCATGCAACCTGCCAGGGTTGCGGGAAAGTCCGAAAGGGATACCGGGACCTTGGCAATAGGCAACTGAAGGAACACGGGTGGGTTTTAGTCAGTAAAAGTCTGACACGCCCTTCCGCTCCGCCCAGAGCGGGAGAAGTCATTGGACGAACAGCCAACCGCAAAAAAAAAAAAAAAAACATGCAAAGCAGTAGCGCTTGCGACCACTAAACCAACCAGACAGTCACGTTTTAGTTTTTTTAATAAAATGATATTTCATTAATGGATTATAAATAATTTTAAAGCATACCTAGATGTCTCCATAATAATCGTGAAATATTAAATTTATTCATGAATACGCATAAAATTTTCAATTTATTTTACGTCTTATTCTTCGTTTTATTCCGAACTTTAAGCCAACCTTAAATTTTACCCAAAAATACATTCGACAAAGTTATTACTTGCGACGTGTCTAAAGAATAAGATGTAAAAATGGTGTGAAATATACAGAGTGTGTTCTAAAATCTGATGTTTGATTTCAATGTACAATACCTACATATTTTTTACCGACGGATTTTCTTAGAGGCATTAGATCCAATCTCGCTCATCATCTTCCTGCCCTTGTCCCATGTTACTTGGGGTCGGCGTATCACGTTTTATTCTTCCGTTCTCCCCTGTCAACCGCCATGCTATCATTCACTGCCCGTTCTTTCGAACATTCCTCACACAATCCATCCATCTTTTCTTTGGCCTCCCTCTCCCTCTCCATCCTTCAACATTTATATTCATCACTCTTTTGGTCACATGCGTTTCCTTCCTCCTCATAACACGCCCATACCAAGCCAAACGATTTCCATTCATGGGTTACGAAGACATGATTCATTAACATAGTTATGTAATAGGTACCTAAAGATAATTTAAGTAACTTGGGATTTTTCAGAGTTTGTTGAGTCTATGCAATCCAAAATGCGTCTTATTTTCATTCGGAAATAAATACGTTTTAAACCAAGTGAAACATGCCACTGGAATTTCAGGGTATACTGCACACCCTGTACATCGAGGTCGTTCTACTAGTTATGACGATATGGCACTTGGACTATAATATATTCTTATTGAAAACACCTCATCACATATTCATACAATATATCTTTGGAATAAGACAATATAACCAAGATATCACTGTGCTTTGGCAACATACTGCCAATTCTTGGCAGAATTCGCACAATTTTTTTCACATGGCAGAATATAAATTGAAATCGGCCAAAAATGTTGTTCATACACGTTGTATCAACAGTTGAATTTTCTTCTTTACTCATAAACTTAGTTTTTGGATCAATAGGTGTGTTCACCTTCTTACAATTTGACATTCCAAATTTGTTCAGTATGTCCCGAATGTACTGGTTTTGATTTATACATAAGGTTCCATTTGTCCTGTGTCTGTGGACATGCAAGCCCAAACAATATTTTATTTCTCCTAAATCCTTCATTTCAAAATTAGAAAATAACTTTTCCTTTATGTTATTTTTAGTTTTCACAGAGCTTGTAAATAATATTAAATCATCTACATACACAGCTAAGAAAGTTATATCTTCACTTTCTATGTTGTAGTAGATACAGGGATCAAGTGATGATCGTGTCAAACCAATTTTTGTCACTGTATTATTCAATTTTTTATTCCATTGTCTACTGGCTTGCTTTAATCCATAAAGTGACTTTTTCAATAAACACACTTGTGTATTATTTTCTTCAAAACTTGGTGGTTGTGACATATAAATACTTTCTTCTACATCACCCTGCAGAAAGGCGGACACAGCATCCATTTGGTCAATATCCAAATTATATTTCACAGCTAATGCAAATAAATAGCGCAGAGATGAATACCTGATTACCGGTGAATATACTTCATTGTAATCCAATCCTTTCTTTTGAGCGCATCCTTTAATTACTAATCTCGCCTTATGTTTTGCTATGTTTCCTTTCTCATCCCTTTTTGTCTTAAAAACCCATTTACATGATATAGCTTTCTTGCCAGTGGGTAAATCACATAGCACCCAAGTATTATTTTTCATTAATGAGTTATACTCTTCCTCCATTGCTTTCTTCCATTGGCTGGATTCTGAGCAAGACATAGCTTCTTCTACTGTTATGGGATCCTGACTTAGAACCAAACATGCATAATTTAATTCTCCTACCTCAGTGGGTTGCCTTCTACGAGGCCTCAAATTTATGAATGGGTTTGGAGAGTCAAATGAGCAATCAGTGCTAGGTTCATAAGTTGTATCCTGATCAGCTACATCCACTGTAGAGTCGAAACTCTCGTCTGAGTTAGATGTAGAGGCAATCTCAACAATCTGATCATTGTGAACTGGAGCGGGGTTTTCTTCACTGATTGGAATCTGTATGTTTTCTGTTAGAGGCACAAGTATCTGTAAGGTATTATTATTGTTTACAGTTGAGCTTAAACTTTCATTCTTATCATAGGGGCAGTCTTCAATAAACGTGACATTTCTACTTTTAGTAATCTTCTTTGTAATTGGGTTCAACAATCTATACCCCTTGGTATTTTCACAGTACCCGAGAAAAATCATTTCTGTAGATTTTGAATCCCACTTTGATCGTTTTTCTTTCGGCACGTGAACCATGGCTTTACAGCCAAATATTCTTAAATGAGAAATGTTTGGTTTAATACCTGTCAGTTTCTCCAGTGGTGTCACGTAGTCAAGAACTCGAGTCGGAGAACGATTAATAATATGAGCAGCTGTCTCCACTGCCTCTGCCCAATACTGTTTTGAAAGTCCAGCATCGAACAACATGCATCTGGCACGCTCCACGAGAGTGCGATTCATTCGCTCGGCAAGTCCATTTTGCTCCGGCGTGTATGGGGCAGTTGTCTGATGCTTGATACCTGTACCTGCCAAAAATTTAGACATTTGGTTATTAATATATTCTAAGCCATTGTCGGTGCGTAGAACTTTTATTTTACAGTCCAATTGATTTTCCATCTCCTTCTTGTACATTTCAAAAACTTCTTTAATATTCATCTTATTTTTCAAAAAATAGACAGAAACTTTTCTTGAAAAATCATCTATGAAAGTGATGAAATACCTGGCTCCGCCCATAGATGCCGTCTCCATCGGGCCACACAAGTCTGAGTGTATCAGTTCCAATGGTACAGTAGCCCGTGAACCTATGTTCTTAAAAGGAATCCTAGTCTGTTTACCTTTCAAACATGGAATGCAATTATTATTACTCTCATTAGTATTTAAAATTTTTACACCTTCAGTACATGATGGCAATTTATTTACATCATTGTAGTTAAGATGTCCCATTCTACGGTGCCATACATCTAGGCTGTGGCCATCTGAAGTTGACATAAATGCATTTCCTTTTACAGTGTTTAATTTGTACATATTATTAGTCAGCCTTGCCGTTGCTACTAATTGTTTCTCTCTATTATAAATCTCACACCCAGTTTTATTAAATATTACTTGACAGCCATTTTTTGCCAACTGACTGACAGACAACAAGTTGATGCTTAATTGTGGAACATATATAATATCTCTCACCTGTATGTGATTTATTTTACCATCTTCACCAATTAAATCCAGGTCTACATTACCCATGTTCTCCACGGTAACTGATGTATTGTTGGCAACCTTTATAACTTGTATCGGAGAAGCCCGGACATCATACATACAGTTAGATATGTTAGTCATGTGTAAAGATGCTCCTGAATCCACATACCATTCCACACTGTTGATACATTCATGAGCTGCTGAAAAAACTGCTGCATAACCTTTATTATTATTCTTCTTTTTGTTATTACAGAACTTGCTCATGTGACCATACTTATTGCAGTTGTAGCAACGGGGTCCTGCTGGCTTATTATTAGAACATTTGTGCTTTGTGTAAAGAACAGAGACATTTGACTCTTTAACCTCTTGCAATAGTTTAGTTTTAATTGAGTCTGTACTTATCTTCACACCGGAGCTTTCCAGTCCCATGATCATTGGTTTGTATTGTTCCGGCAAACCTGCTAACATCAACGTGCCCAACCATTCATCGTCGACGTTAAATCCTACATTTCTCAGTTTGTGGGCGGTGGTTACTATTTTGTTAACATATTCTTCTATATTTGAACATCCATCTAATGTGGTATTAACCAAATCTCGGAGTAACCCAACTTTTCTTGTTAAACCTGAATCTTCAAAGGCGTTTCGTAAATTTTGCCATACCTCCTTGGAAGTCTGTGCATCTTGGACGTGTATATAATTAACCGGGTCCACAAGCAGAATGATTTTTGATTTTGCTTTCAAGTCTAGCTTCGGATTTACTGCTACGCCATCGGCAGGTTCAACGCATTCCCACAACTCTTCATGCTGTAAAAATGTCTGTACTGCGAATTTCCAGGTACAGTAATTCTCTCTTCCCTTCAACTTTTCTATTTGAACGTTGTTCATAGCCATTTTACGTCGGAGCAAATTCAAAAATTGCTTTGTAACGGTGGCTATCTAAAAATCAGAGAAATTACTTCGCGGAACTAGATAACTTTATACTAGCGGTGTTTCATTATTTATGACTTTTAACGGGTCATATGCCCATAACCTAATGTAATGAAACAGAAAGATATAAAGTAAAAACTAGTTTAATGAAAACATTTTACAACAGCAGAATATTCCAGAATGAAAAAAACAAAAGAGTGAACCGCTGACATAAGAGTGGTCGTTTAGAAACACACAATTATAGGGGCGCGTGAATCGTTCCGAAACAACAAGGTTTGGTTTATGTTCATATTTCAATAGTCAGCCGTTCCCATCCCTGAAAAACTTATCCTATAAAATTCCCATTGGTGAAAAATATTGTGAAAATACCTGGATTTACAGTTTGTAGTCGCCAACAGGACATCATAATAAATCATCGCGTGGCGCGGGGCAGCAGATTTAACGTTGTATCAGTTTATAAAGAAAACATAATCGCCTCGCGTGACGCGCCCCGCGCGCAAATTTGTTGTTACGGCCGCCCTGCGCTACGCGACGAAGCGCATTGCGTGTTATAATCGCCTACCCGAGTAGCACCTATTAAAAATATACCTAATGAGCGAAATAAGGCTCTTTTTTTAATTACTTGTATGTATGTAATTATAAATATGATATGATATGATGTATGTAATTAGGTAATGATCGAATTTACCGTAGTTATCAGGGTCTAGTTTCTTATTATGTAGCTCAGTGTCTATATTTTACATGCAATTATTTCCTCTTATCTCAGCGACTGGGTGCTACCGATACCGACATCCCGAAGATTTTTTCATAAAAATACAAAAACAATTGTTTTTTTTAATATTCACCAAAGCGTGTAACACAGGAATGCTTTGCCTACATTTTAGTAATACGAACGCTACTTACCTATGTACTGTTTTTTTTACAATCCAACAGAAATATTACGCAGAAAAAATATTTTGGTTCATCAACCTTTGAACGGTTAAAAATAATTAATTTGCCAAATTATCGAAGTTTGTACCTCACTGAAACGAAATTTGATTATGAGCTTTAAATCAGCCTGAATTAAATTCGAGCTAAAATTTTACTTATTGGCAGAATTAATATTGGTAATGACTCATTAATGACCCATTGTGTCGCCAAACGATTTAAGAAAAAACTATTTTGTTTTAGTATTGATGCTTAATAACGGATTGTATAGAAGTCGTTTTATAACTTTAATAGCACCGATTATTAAAAAACTAACAAACTCAACTTAGTTAAGTTCATCAAGTTAATAAAACGATAACTTTCTTGCAATGACTTTGATAGAAAAAAAAACAATTAAAATACACGCAGCCCTAGATTGACAACTCCACGACCAATGAAAACATGAAAAAATTACGGCTTGTTTAGGAGAGTGACAGCCTCAAATTGTGCATTACGAGTAGAACACCTTACAAGGACGTGCCATCAGATACGTAAGGCGCCACAGTCACCGATGTAATCACGATTCCTTTGATGCACGATGCGATCGACTTGGTAATGTCGAGTGTTGAGATGCTGAATATGGATGCCGTGTTACCATAATTATGATCTTGGGGCATACGGTTTTAAGGGGGACATTTAGTTGTTGGTTCAAAGAAATGGGCAAAGCGCAACACAAGAAAACAATATTTATATTTTAGCGATGTTTCAATATTACTTTTATAACGATGTCATTAAAATATCACAAATAGTAATACCCCTTTTTTCAAAATCTAATGGGTACCTGCAGTAGGGGATATCTACTATCTAGGAGTTAGGAAAGCTTACTTTATTTACTTGAATAGGGATATCTATTCAAGTAAATAAAGTAAGCTTTATTTACCGGAATATAGGTAGATAAATGAACCAAAAGTTAAGTATGTATGTGATTGAAAGCAATCTAAACTGGAACGGGTGTACACACGGCTACACATCAAGCTATAGATTTCCAGTTTATACTGATCTCGCACTGTATAGAATTTCCTTACATGCGAGGTCAGCTTATGCTGGAAATTATAGCTTGATGTGTAGCCGTGTGTACAAAGTAAAATACATACATTGATACTCTCTACTATAAAATTCGAATACTAACGGGTGTAAAGCCGGCGCCAGACATAGTCACATATTTGATAGGCTTTGATCACACATTTGAACACTTGTTTGCATTTACCGGCCAGACATAGTCACATATTTGATCAAACACTTTGATAGACTTTGCTCACACATTTCACCACAGGCTAGGGGTGAGGCGTATATATATCGTAAGACGTACCAAATAAAAATAACAGATATTAAAAAATAACAAATGTTAATTTGTTCCTAACAATATAAAATACCCGTTACTAATTAATTAATAACAGACTCTCAAGACTGTTACTGTTAATACATTATAACAATCCCCACACAAACTGTTACCACGGCTGTTACATACACACTGACATAAAGGAAGGAATATAGCAAGGTTATCAATTTCTCTCTCTTTCTCATTAAAGAATGGAAGATATTCAATTGAGATTTAAATACGTATTTATCGTCCGTACAAAAATAACAGGCTGTTATTTAATAACAGATATTTGGAACTATTATTTTTTTGTAACAGTAACAGTGATACTGATAACAGATATCGTGTTTAACCTGTTACAACCCATTTTTACCACTGGTGACATGCTTTGCAGCACGCAGTGTTGCCAATTTATAATTTTATACGCAGAAAAAAAAATTGCAGAGTTCCTGTTTAGCACACTTTTTCGTCGTTTACCTAAAGTGGGTGGTAAACGTGCGTATTTAAAGTATACCGCGGTCTTTAAGGGGGATGCGCCAAGGTAGCCCGCGAAATACAAATTTTCTTACGTTGTTTGCAATTTGCAGGTCATTGTCAGGTTATATATTGATCAGGTTGTAATCGGCTGGATAAGTGTTTGTGCCAAGGAGATTTTAGTCTTCAAGGGTAGGAGACTTTGAAGGCTTTTCAACGAATGAAAAGAGAAATGTACCTTTCGACTAACCTCATTGACCTGGGCACGCCACGAAAGATTGGAGTCAATTATTACACCCAGATCTTTGGCGGTTTCGGTATATTCAATGCGAACACCATCGAGATATAAAGGCATCAGAGATGTAACATCAACCGCATTGCGAACGAATCTGCTGCCTATGATCATGGCTTGAGATTTAGTTGGGTTAATTTGCAAACCAAATGACTTAGCCCAAGCGCTAATGCAAGCCAGGTCACGATTCATAGCAGCAATTGCAGAACCCGCGTCAGCTACAGTAAAGTGTCGGTAGAGCTGCAAGTCATCTGCGTAAAGATGAAAACTAGAGGAGATTACTCTGGTAACAAAGTTGATGAAAATTGAAAAAAGAAGAGGAGAGAGAACACTACCCTGAGGAACACCCTCAGTGAGGCTACACCAATCAGAGAAGGACTCCTCCAGGCGAACACACTGAGAGCGCCCCCGAAGATAAGAACTGAACCAGGCTAAAGCGGAAGAACAGAAATTGATAGATTTGAGGATACCAAGTAGAATGTCGAAATCCACTGAGTTAAAGGCGCTACTAAAGTTAAGCAGTACGAGAACAGTAAGGGACTTATTCTCCATTGCCCAGCGGATGTCGTCAGTTACTTTCAACAGCGCGGATACAGTACTGTGACCCGCGCGAGAACCGGATTGAAAAGGGGAAATTATTGAGTTTGACGCCAAGAAATATGATAATTGTCTATGAAGTTTGTGCTCAAAAACTTTGGAGAGAAATGGGAGAATAGAAATAGGTCTAAAGTGGGCTAATAAGGTAGGATTGTTAGTTTTAGGCAAAGGTATTATGTGAGCCAGTGTAGATATTTTTGTCCTTGAGCATAGTATTTTCCTCCGTTATTATTTTTAGTCTCTCATCCAATGCCTCCATAACATTTTTCGTCACCGACACTGTTATGAGATTAGCTTGTTGGTTCAATTTCTCATCCAGTCTTAACAGCAACAACTCCATACTTTTCTCCATTATTTGGTTTATTAATTGACAACACTTATCGGATAGTAGTATATATTATTGTTACTGGCAACTCTGACTATGTCAGTGTCACTGTCAAAATGACGTTGGTTGCTACTTGTCTACTTTGTTGGTTATGTTGGCAGCACTAGTATGAATGCGAAATTTTCCACTTTTAGGTTATGTTGTTGACTATTTTATTTTAGTTTTTTTATTCCAAGATTGTTGTTTTACACTTTTTTCACTTTCTTGTTTCGTTTATTATTGTTTGTTTTAGTGGATTTCGTGTTGCGACACTTTTATTTCACAGTTATTGCACTAATATTAATTAATATGTGTAGAGGATTTTGACGTACGTGGTTTCGTTACGAACGCCGGAACCGGAACAAAAGCTTAATATCATGGAAAGAGAGAAGAGAAAATACAACTTGGTCTTTTTTGGCATTGAGGAAATTGGGAAATCAGAAGCTGAACTGGTAGACTACCTCAAGGACATAATTCTAGAAACAGGCACATACCTAAATAGCCAGGAAATTAGTAACATATATAGAATTGGCAAGAATAAAAATGTTAAGAACCGCCCTATCGTAGTCTCCATCACGTCCCTATGGAAGAAACATATGATCTTGAAAAACAAATCCAAGCTCTCACCAGGTATATATGTCAAAGAAGATTACTCCAAAGAAGTGTTAGAAAAGCGGAAGCAACTACAAGTACAAGTGGAAGAAGAAAGGAAAAAAGGAAATATAGCCTTTTTAAAACATGATAAGATAATAGTGAAGAAATCTTCAGGGATAAACAGAGACAAAAGAAAAAGGGAAGGTCCTGACTCACCCAACTTGTCAACTCAGAAAAGAATAGACTTAAAAGACAACCCAGCAACCACATCCACAAAAGGAAAAGAAATCCTAAAACCTAACATACTTAACTACATTGAACGAGGCAGATCTGCTTCACTGTCTGAGATCCCAAAAAACTTGTAACGACCACCGGCTCCCGGAACCAAATTAGAACAAATGTCATAACTACATACAAACCAACTGAAAAATGCACCCCAAGCCGGTTGGTCACCGTGGGGAAAGAAGACCGCTACCCTCCAGCAAATAAAATACCTAAAGAAAAACCAAATAAAATCTACATAGCCACCTTAAACACACTTTCATTAAGGACAACAGAAAAACTCGTCGAACTTGAGGTAGCTTTAACTAAAATAAAATGGGATATTCTCGGTATTAGCGAAGTAAGACGAATGGGAAACCATATCGAAGAACATGATGACTATATCCTGTATTACATCGGCGAAACAAAGGGTCAATACGGAGTAGGATTTATGGTGAAAAAACATCTTAAAAAACAAATCCTAGAGTTCAAAGGCATATCTGAAAGAATTGCTTTACTAAATATACGGTTACAAGGGTACAAGAATAAGTGGACTATAGTCCAAATATATGCACCAACAGAAGCAGCGGACGAAACAGTAAAAGATGATTTCTACAACCAACTCTCAACCACACTAGAGACTACCCACAAAAATTGTATTGTCATGGGAGACTTTAATGGCAAAATAGGCAAACAGAAGCACGGTGAAGAGTCTGTAGTGGGAAACTATGGCATAGGAAAAAGAAGCAAGAACGGAAAGAGAATCATAAACATGGCCCTTGAGAATAACTTAACCATATTAAACAGCGTTTTCAAGAAACGACCTGCAAAGAAATGGACCTGGATGTCGCCTGACGGGACTTACCGCAACGAAATAGACCTTATAACTAGTAACCAACCCAATTGTTTTCAAGATGTCAGCGTAATAAATAATCTCAGCTTTAATAGCAATCATCGCATGGTCAGAGCAGCACTACCTCACAAACAGCAAAAGAAACAAAGGAAAAACTTTCATCAGAAAAAAAATGCTTGGACAACCAACACAACATCTCAGAATTTCATAACACCCATAGAAATGGACAAAACACAAGAAATTTACAACATAGAAACAAACGATATATATAGCAAGGCCACCAAGATAAAAACACAAAAGAATAAACTAAGCGCAGGGACAATAGACCTTATTCAAAAAAGGAAAGAACTACTTAAAAACAGAAGAAGTAAAACAACATTACAAGAAATAACTAAACTAAGTAAAGAAATAAGTCGCAATATAAAACAAGACGAGTCAAATAGAAGAATCAGTTGCATCCAAAACCACATTACTAAAACAGGAGGTATTAATAAAGCACTCAAAGAATTAAAAGAAGCGACGCCATGGGTCCCGAAAATGAAAAGCGAAAACAACAAGGAAGAAACAAGGAGACAGCCGATCCTAAAGATAGCAACTGACTACTATCAGAAATTATACTCTGCCGGAAACACCTTAGAATGCAACATAAACCTCGAAGACGAATCCGAAGAAATCCCTCAAATTCTCGAAAGGGAAGTTCAGCATGCGATAGAAACACAGAAAAACGATGAAGCTCCCGGCCCTGATCATATAACAAATGAGATGTTGAAAGCGACATTGCCAGAAATAACAACAAAACTGACTAAACTGTTTAATCTTATCCTTAACACAGAATCGATACCCTCACAATGGACAATAAGCTCTATAATACTCATCTTTAAGAAAGGAGATAGATCGGAAATAGGCAACTATCGCCCAATTAGTCTCATGTCTAATTTATATAAGGTGTTCTCAAAAATAATACTAAAACGCATCACCATAAAACTTGACGAACAACAATCAAGAGAACAGGCTGGATTTCGATCGAGATTCTCAACAATAGACCACATACATGTGATAAAACAGCTAGTAGAAAAATGCCAAGAATATGATTATCCACTATACATGGCATTTGTGGATTATAATAAAGCATTCGATTCTTTGGAACATCAATACATTTGGGAAGCTCTGAAAAATCAAGGAATAGAAAAGAAATACATAAGGCTAATAAAGAATGTATATTCTAACAGCAAAGCACGCATTAAACTAGAAACGGAGGGGGAAACTTTTTCAATACACAGGGGAGTGAGGCAAGGAGACCCACTCTCGCCAAAACTTTTCTCATCAGTGCTAGAGGAAGTCATCAGGAAGATGGAATGGGACAACCTGGGAATTAACATCAACGGAACACGTCTGAATCACTTAAGATTCGCGGATGACATAATACTTATAACAGATACCCCGGAAAGTCTTCAAAGTATGCTCCAAGATTTGTCACGTGAAAGCAAAAAGGTGGGCCTAACAATAAACGAAACAAAGACAAAATTAATAACAAACAGAGCCCAAATAAACATCTCAGTAGATGGGGAGGAAGTAGAATATGTGAACTCCTATATATACCTTGGCCAACTTATTGCCTTCAACAACCAAATGGAAGCAGAGATAGAGAGACGGGTAGCCAATGCATGGAAGAGATACTGGTCTCTGAAGGAAGTGCTAAAACGTAAACAATATAATACTGCAATGAAAAGGAAAATATACAACACATGCATACTACCAATACTAACTTACGGGTGCCAAACTTGGGCAAACACGCAAAAACAAAACCAAAAACTGACTACATGTCAAAGGGCCATGGAGAGGAGTATACTGGGTTTCACAAAGAGAGACAGGAAAAGAGCCGTAGATATAAGACAGATTACGAAAATTGAAGATGTTGTAGGTAAAACAAGGAAACTAAAATGGAAGTGGGTAGGCCACATGATGAGAGAGAGTGGTAACAAATGGACGAAGGATATAACAGAATGGACCCCTAGATTTCAAACAAAAAGGAAGAGGGGAAGACAAAGAAGACGTTGGTCTGATGACATCAAAAAGATAGCGGGTCCACTATGGCACAGAACAACTCAAACAAGAGTAGACTGGAAAAAGCTGGAGGAGGCCTTCGTGTCTCGAAGACACGCCGACGCCCAATAACATACAAATTGTTAAAAAAAAAAATATATATATATATATATATATATAATAATAATAATATATTGTAAAAAGGTGTTGGCAATAAAAGGTTTAATAATAATTATGTGAGCCTGTTTCCAAACTGACGGAAATGAGCAAGCGGAAAATGAGTGGTTGAAGATGTGAGTGAGGACAGGGAGTAACGCGGGCAGGATAAGAGTTATCATTCTAGAACACAACTTATCATTACCGACTGCTGAAGAAGTAATCGCAAGTACAGATTTCTTAACGTCATCCTCAGTAACATCGTTATGCTTAAAGTGAGAACATTGTGGTAATGGCAAACGGGCAAGACTCTCTAGAGTCGCAGCTTTGACAGACGGATCAAGAGAAAAGGGAAGGAGAGAGAAATGCTTATTGAGATCATTGAGGTTCACATCCTTACACTGGTTGGTAGGAGACTTGCCTATACCTACAGATTTGAGAAATTTCCATACATCGGAAGAACTGCGGTTATTGAGTTGATCGTGGAAATAGCGTCTCTTAGTATCTTGACACAAATGAGTGCAGCGATTACGCAAGGTTTTGTAGTAAGATTCAGCTCTGAAGGTCTGCGCTTATATCTGCTTAGATTCATATCATGGGTGTAGATAAAATCTTGTAGGTATGCAACTGTAAATAATTAGGTATTATATAACAGTTGCATAGATAACTATAAACAAACTCTAATGCTAAAAAGTACAAAATAAAATTTAAGTAAAAACCTTTTTAAAGACAAGCTTTTAATTAACTAAAAAGTACGAAATAAAACTTACGTAAACATGGAACTTTAATATTTTCTTAAAACCTTGAGGCGTAAACGTCGTAACGTTCTTACACTTTAAGATAAGCAGCCTCAAGCTTTCGGTTAAAAAGTAACTCTTTCTCTATTGTGGGTAGCCACATTGAGCCCTGAACAGGAATAATCAAATAATAATCCCAAATTGATATCAAAATAACATGCCACGAAACTAACGTAAATCTGTTATCGTAATTCGATTTATTATCAGATATCAGAAACCATAATTTTTTACCTTAAAAACTAAGCTCCCTTCCTCAAAGAAAATAAAACTATAAAATACAAATCTAAAAGCATAAACCTACCGGAAAGAAAACCTCAATCGAAGTAAGGACGTAGTTGGAACATTCAAATACATAAATCTTTGGGGCGACGTTAAGTTTTTTTATGCCCGAGCCGATAAGTAGCCCGCTCCCTCGGGCATACTTACACATTCAGAATATCTTACAGAGCTCGCACTTGCAACCAGTCGGACGACAGTTTGTCTGCGACGTAAAATATGAGATATTTTATAGGTACATGTTGTGATGATGTATGGTGTCCTGGTATAAACAAACATGTATGGAATAGTGTTAAGAGTTTTAGCGAAGTTTTTTTCTAACAATTTTGTTGGTCAACCAATTACATACTCATTTATTAAGTTATATTACGTTTATTTTTAATCCTTTAACCTTCGTGACCGCGCGCCATTTAGAAGACAAATGCCTCAAGCACGGACTGACTTTTGACGCGACCCACGCGTCAAACATCATTTTTTTTTTTTTTTTTAGTTTTGTGTTGAATGATTAATTAATGGCGAATTTCACCAAATTTTTATACCGAGTATAATCTTATCCTGCGAATAAATTTTGAATTTTTGACAGTTTTTCCATACAAAAACTGTCAGACGACAATTTTTTTCCACGGATAAAAGATATCATACTTTGATGAAATCAGCCCTTAGTTGACGAGAATATCTATCTGCCCATAGACCCATAGATTTCTATTGCCACAGACGATTTAGACCCTTATTTATATGTAAAAATAGAGATTTTTACCGCGCGAACCCGCTTGTACAATATCGTACCAGCGCGGCTCTACATAAGTATTCATCTGGTATGATGTCGTACCACCCGCCTCAATGTGATATTAGCAGCACTAAGGCGAAACACGGCACCGCACACAGCCGCGGTAGACCTACCTCGCATTGCATTGGCATTGGCCTCTAATAAAGGCTCTTACATATTGGCGCGATTGGTCGCGCGACGCGACGCCACCGCATTGTTCGCCGTGAAGTTTTCTCAGAAATTGTTTTGTTAAAATTCGCGTCGCACGACGAATCGAGCCAGTATGTAAGAGCCTTAAATCCGTTGATGCGTAAGACTCGTACACCGCCCGAACGCGCAGTGCGCGGTGCCGTGTGTTAATCGCCTAACGAAGAGTCGGACCGGGCGCTAATTGAAGTCGTTAGTGTGTGCACCGCCTACCACTGCAGATTTCACCGTAGTATTTGGTTTTACGACCAAGAGTAGAAGTAGTCCTAGATTTTACAGCTTCAGATTGTTAGACCAGACATTCTATGTTTCCAAACTTATGTAAGTTAACGTTATCTTTGTAATACATTTTGTTTTGTTGTTATGTCGTAAGCTGAACGTTATTGGCAACCATTCATAGAGTGTTATCGGCACCTACCGAGTGACTGAGAAAAGCTTTTTTTTCAGTAATCCTCGAAGGTAGGTATATAAAAATGTTAAGCTATTATTAGATGCAATCAAGCCCTCATACTAATAAAATCACACATAGGTACGGTAACTAAATCTTTAAAATCTCATCTCAAATCAGCACCTTTGAAAGCGAGTAAACACAATTCGGAGCCAGTTTAATTCTGACTCAAAAGTGTAGATCGAGGGCGACGCAAAATAAGAGTAAAAGCATAGTTATTGATTCTCTAATTTAGTTTGCGCGAACGAATGGAACGAATCTCAAATACGGGCGACTCGGGGCGACGGCACCGTCGGGTGGCTGATGTTCAACTTGATTTGCCAGGTTAAAACGAACCTCACTGCTTTATTTGTGGACCAGAGTACAGGTGATAAGATACAGCGAATGGTACCTATAAATTATAGGCCGTTGTTTTTTTATTATATTATGCTGCACCGGTTGACGTCATCACGTCCACGCCGTCTGTCGCTGAAAACCAGCGCTGGGGCTGTCTCGCATGGGGTTGCAGCATTATGCTGAGCGTTGGCCGTTTTGCGTGGATGTGACGCATATTTTCCCCAACTTGTCCTTTTCGTGTTTGTGTTCTTTCTTTGCGTCATATTTACCGAATTAAAAGTATTTTCTTTCTGCTTTACTTGGTCATAAATTATTGAAAACTTTCAATAATGAAAGGTTGAAGAAGCGGTTTCCAATTATTTACAGTCTAACTTTCGTTCTGCTTCTTTGGAATCACCCGCCTAGACAGAACTTATCTAGTCGACGAAGCGTTTTTTAAATTATCTTTATCACATACACAATTCTAAAGCATAATGGTTTGAAACTTGTTTGGCTGTAACAAGGGTATTCCCATCGGAAAAAATAACGAACTTCCATACAAACTTCATACTATTTAACTCTATTTAAGAGATTAATTTTCGAAAATCCTTCCTTAGTCCTCACCTTCTATTTTAGAGAAATAAAAAATAAGTAGATTAGCTTTAAGTTCTAAATAAATCATAACCTTTTTACACTTTGAAAAGTTAAACTGTTTACCTACTACTCACTTGATGTCATAAAAGGAATTTAAAATGTTAAGAACCGTGTTTACCTACATAGATACTCCTTACAGTATAGAAAGTATCCATTGTACTACATATATCACTGAACATCCCAACGTAGTAAATTCTTAAATCAGATGTATATTTGTAGATGATTTCAACAATGTGTTTGAACGCTACTCAAGAACGCAGTGTTATAATATTTGAAGTGTAAAAGATCAATAGAGTCCTCACATTAACAACTATCTTTCACAGCTCCGACAGAATACGATATCAAATAGAATTTCTATTGATATTTTCGTTCATCTCGAAGATATTTTAAAATGTTTCTAAAGCAATTTCTGTGAAAACTTTTAAGTGGAACGAAAGGTTCAGATCCGTGTAAGTGACGCCCCGTGAGCATTTGATAGGCAACATTTTATAAAAGGTTTGGTATATTTGCAAAAATCGCCATCGGCAGGGATGGCGGGATGGCGCGGGACGACAGATAACTGTCGGAACATTTGTCGGTTTGTGTCGAGTTTTGCGCGTAATTTTGAGGGTAGTTAGGAACGTAATTTTTGTTGTGTGTGGTTTTAATGTGACGGGTGCGATGTATGTTTGTGAACGTGGATGTCAGAATTAATTATATGTCAGGCCTGCTAAATGAAATGGTCGAAAACATTGTGCTAATTATAAAAAAATGAGGGGATGGAGAGAATGGAGTGGGTACAAAAGAAATATTCCTAGGTACTTATAATAATAAACGAATGGAAATACGGGTTCTATTGTATAAGTTTAATTTAGCACGCGATTTCAATTAGATACTTACCTACTTTTAGTTTAAAGTGCTCTTTTCGTTCAAGAAGGCATCGCCTTCAGTACGAAATAAAAGTTATAAAATTAAAACCCAAAGGTACAACAAAAAAGTCAACTAAAAAGGTCTAAACAAGACATGACAGGCATACAAATGAAAAATCAGGAGTCACACGTGTTAGGATATAAATCGAACAAATTACGTGTGACTCCGGATTTTTCATTTGTCCCTCAGACCAACAAAATGGTCTGAGATTTGTCCTTTTATTTTTTGGCCACAAAATATAATATAGCTAATTAAGCTATTTCATTTGACACCCTACATGGCATCTTTTATTTTTTTATCTCTTCTCCAACGATACCTCATTTTGTCAAATTGTGATGAGTAGTTTAGAAGATGAGGGAACACATGAACACAAACATAACGGTCAAAATCATAACCCTCCTTTGCTTCGCCACCGTAGTCAGGTAAAAAATATATAAAATTAGAAACGGCAGTTCGGCCGATAAAATTGTGTTAGTTGAAAATGACTGCAGTCTACCCTTCGATCAAGAAATTCTTGATCCACCCATCAACGTTTTACAACATTTCAAACACATCCGCTAATAATTGCGAGATCCAAAGTAAATGTTCCAAGCTTGAATCAAATCCGCCATTAATAGCGCAGGACCGTGAGCCGTCATCCCACTTAGGGTGCGCCATCTTGCTTACAGCCTCCACACCGCATTGCAGCACCGACATTGTGATCTCCTAAAAAAACCTTTGTTACCAAGACCACACACGACCGATTTATATCTATGACCGAATTAATCGAAGGCCGATATCTACCAACTGTCGGGATTCGAATATTCACAACTTCACGCAACGGCGCTGCGCGGCGGCGGCAGCGGGGCACCGCACGACTGACCGGATTGACGATTATCACCCGTTACGGGACGGACGGGGCTGGAAACGGCTCGTGGAAAAACGATGAATGCATACTGCCCAACTAGTCTCGATTTAGAACCGAAAACAGAAATTGATGTGGGACTGAATCTATTGAGATTATTTTACTGCCACAAT
Organism: Lithophane socia; assembly: GCA_947522985.1. Taxonomy (NCBI): domain Eukaryota; kingdom Metazoa; phylum Arthropoda; class Insecta; order Lepidoptera; family Noctuidae; genus Lithophane; species Lithophane socia. Next base: position 19,174,625 of record OX383252.1, read on the forward strand.
ATATTATAGTTATAGCTACTGCGCGCAACATCCTCTGCGTAGGTTTTCATTTTAATTTATATTTTTTTTCATTCAGTGCCTATTAAGTACCACTCATTTTATCTCGAATCGGTACAAGCATATGCTAAACTAGAATTTATCATGCATGGTAGCAAGATTAGCCAATCAGTATGTTGCCAACCTGACCTTGGATCCTCGAGTAGACCCACCATGCATTACCACAAGTAAGATAATTCTTCCAACAAGTGTGAATTCAAATAATTTCGAAATATCGAATCAAACGTGAACTGTGCTATACCCCATTTTATTTCTAAAAGAAGTTAGTATCAACGCGCACAGCTCCGATTTTTATTCAGTTTCACACCCGACTTACTAATGAAATGACTAACAGTCGAATCTTGTGATCGGCTTTTCAGTCACATCCAGAAATCCTATTGAGTATTCCTTTCCGTGTGACGATGACCATACAATATTATTATGGTCTTGTATCTAATCTAATTTAATCTAATCTAATCTAATCTATCTAATCTAATTATCTAATCTAATCTAACTAATATTATAAACGCGAAAGTTTGTAAGTATGGATGAATGGATGGATGGATAGATGTTTGTTACTCTTTCACGTAAATACTACTGAATGGATTTGAATGAAATTTGGCAAACAGATAGTTTATAACCTGGATTAACGCATACTTTTTATCCTAATATTTCTACGGGAACGAGACTTACGCGGGTGAAACCGCGGGGCGCAGCTAGTATCTAATATATTGACGAAGACAACGTCGCCCGGAAGTGCAAGATTTTAATAACGTACCTAGTTTTAGGACTTTGAGAGTTTAATAATAATAACCTTTTTTCTTAACGATATTTTTAATTCGCCGTCTGCGTAAAAGTTTTTACACCGCCTAGCGCCTGGACGAAATTTAAACTACCTTTTAACATGCAAATATCCGCAATATTCCTTGTAGCGGTTTTAAGAAAGACATAAATGACGTCATTTAGAAATTTTGCACTGTTCTCCTGTGGTAATGGCCGCAGGTGGTTTATCTAACGACACCGGGTAGTCACGGACTTGATCGTTTAATAAGTTAAAGAGTATCATTTGTATTTTCTTTTGTGTTTTTATTTTTATACTTTTGCGTTACCGCAGACGCGTTTGCGGTTGACCTTTTTCGGATTTATTCTTTGCGTACGATATTAAGTTACGATATTTTTCTATTCATGTATTTTCATTCGTGCGAAAAGTTATAGGCGTTTTCCTGTTAAAAGTTGCGATTTTCTGGGTTGTGCAAGTTTATTTCGAATCTAACAAGTAATACGCACACACCTACAAACATATACACCATACACATCACACACACCCACACATACACTCAATCCATTTATTTTATTGGATAAAATTATGTACTAACCTTTTTACAAATCACTTAGTTAGATTACTTAACAACTATTATTCTATATTTCTGTAGTACTGATTTAATTATTATGCCTCTATTGCCTGGCACCTATTCTTGTATTAAAATACTCGCGGGGAATGGTGCTGATAGCCGAAATACAGGCTATGCCTATTTCGGCTACAGACGCTAATCTCTTTACCTAAACTGAAATTGTTGCCACATTGCCATTATAAAGTGGTTACCATTGCCACATTACCATTGTAAAGTATTAGTATAGATTTTGTGCAAGAGTTCAGTTACACATAGGTATGTATGTATGCAAATAGATTTTTTTTTTTGTTAATTTTTTTTTAAATTAATACAGAGCTGCTGACGCCACGATGCTGTAGGTAGTACGGACGAGTAAAGTGACAAAGTATGCGAGAGTCTCTCCTAGAAAAAAGAGGAAGGACAGTTCCTTGGAATGTCATTTACTTTTTATTAAAAAATACAGCAATGCCATTTGCAAACTTTGCAAGCGAAAAACGACTCGACTATCTTGAAATTTCTAGAAAAACACATTCTCATTGTTTAGTTTAAAATTAAACTGTTCTAAAATTCAAAAGAACATTGTACGTGTATTTGAACAAGACCCGCTCTTTGAAATCTAAGTCTTTTTGATTTTAGGATCATGCGAAGACGATAATATCATATAAGTATACGAAAGAGATTGGATTCTCAATGTAAGTCGTGTTTATTGGCTGTAATATGGGAATGAAAGAATATAGTGTATCGGTTTATGATCCTAGCTTATGCCAATATTGATAAGATTAGAAGTTACAATGCTTCCGAACTGAAATGTGGAGGCCTCTGAAAGGCGCCAAATAGATAGTAGCAGCCTATTATTGACATAGAACTTGATTTTATTCTACGTAGTATATGTTTAATGGACCCAATACATCATGCGAATGTAAATAAGGACACATACTAAACACCCGTACGTTTGATGTATTCGTATTTAGTCCAGTTATGCTGGGACAGCGCCTGAGCACATAGTAATGACCGTTGGGTAGTCTTAGCTAAGGAGTACGAAACAGTGCTTTGTGTAAATCGACACAAGAGGCTTCTGCAGATCTTTTTTGGACTCTTAAGAAGTATTGCGAGTTGTAACAAAACCTAACGATCAGATATAAAAATATATTCTACTATTCAAACTTTTCTTCTGCACCATTAACATTCCAAGCACTCTCATAGTTCGTTAGTCTTCACATAATTATAATCAAATTACAATTTCGTCATTCGAATGTTTCAAGTTCGAAGTGATGTTAAATCTTGAAGTTTAGAGATGTCATTGGCCGGTTGATCGACGACAAATCCCAAGGCTTAATCGAAGATCCAAATGGGATATTAATTGATACAAGGATCTTCCATATTCCTTTACATCGCTAAATCCGGAGTTGCTAGTTGGTACCGAAATGAGGTTATTGTACTTGAGAAATTCGACAACGACTCTCCGGGGAGGTTCGGGGAATCCGTTTATTGTTTTATGTAGATACTTAGATTGAATCAGACTGGAATGTTCTTGAGGGAACGTCATTAAATTGTGCAGATACGTATTATATATGTCCATATGGGACATGAATAGGTTGCTACATGTTTGTTTACACATTTGCCGGCTTGATTACTGATTATTGTGTAATAAGATACTAAGGTGTGCTTTTCGAACCAAAGCAGAAAGAAAATTGTTTCTCGATATATAGTGCACATATTTGGTACGAAACAGCTTCAATAAAAACGACAAAATATAATGCGCGACAGAATATCCAAAGATAACGCTGCTCTTAACCCTCTACTTTATTACGCTGCCAAGATTTACAAAAGAAAACAACTACATAAACCCAATAAATAATAGAAAAATAACAAAAACGAATTTCTCTTGCGATTACAATCAGCACGCTCGAACTGTTACATAAACAACGGGAATAAATCATACATTCATTCGTTCACGAATGGGATGGGACGTGATTCGTTCATTCGGACAATGTATGAATTGGTGGCGCCCGTTAAACAAGTCGCCGATTGTACGGTACGAATAACGATTCAAATATTTTACTGCACATCTCATGACTCGTTAATATCTGAAATTATGAACAGAGATAAGGCATGATGGCACTGCATTTTTTTTTTATTGGCGCGTTATTGATGTAACTTTAATTCAACATTATGAGTTGCCTTTGTGAGAATGAACGTTGATATTACGTAATGACAGATTTCTTTGTCAAATGCATGTCAGGAAGGGCTATTTTCACATTCGGACTGTTTCTATTATATTTTTTTTTAACTTTTTTACGTCTTCTACATTTGGGTAAATATCCCCTTATATACGTCTACATGATGTTTAGATGTCCCACGTTCCAATGAATTTTAACTCACAAAAAAGATTCCCAATCCCACACAGCCAGTCACATCCATTGTGACAGGTGTCACAGTTCACAAAAGCCTCGATTCTGAACAACGCGGAAATTAAAACACTTCGGGCCACACTGTGCGAGTTTCCCAAGTCGTTTTTAATATAATCCCGGGCGTGCCTATCAAAGTAGGTAATCCTTATACATACTTCAAACATTATCTACTCAGAAATGTATAAGGAAACGCTTACCTTGAACAATTTTGAGCGAAGACTTTTTCCTTTTGATCTCATTTTTTGGTTGTTCTTTAAGTGCTAATCTAAAGATTGGAAGTACATTAAGGTAAGAGGGCTCGGACTCTGCATAATGAAACAGGATACAATTTTGGTATTACTGCTAGTTTGACTACGTTCCTACTCATAATCTGAAGTCAATAATGATTGCATATACTCAAATAAGTTTTAGTATGTAATGAAAATATCCACATATTCTGTGTAAAAAACTATTTAAAATATGAGAATATTATTAATTAATGAACACCATAAGTTAATAACTGTAAACATCATCGAATTCAATTCGGTTTTGGAAATTGCGCTCTACCGGAAACACGAAAACTATAATATAATCTCATTCCTAAATTCCTAACTAATTTAGTAGCTAATCAGTATTCCGCAATTTGAACCACGCTCCGTCCATGACTCCTAAATCACGACAATACATCGAATAACACCGTAATTTATGAATGAACCCAATTTACAATTTATCATTAGTTACATATTAGATGATTTGTTTATCCATTCTATTAATTTGACACGCCATTAATATGCTCAACGTTAAATATGAAATAGCAGTACTTATACAAATATCGATCATAAAGGTGAAATGAAATAAAATTGTTTATTCTGTAAATAGGATATTAGAATCACTTTTACACGTCTTGTTATAAAATAGTAAAAATAAGCAAGATGAAGTCAGCGTGTCCTATCTGACTACTCTAAGGGCGGGTTGTTTCACATCCACTTTACGCACGGGTAAACGTCAAAAATGGCGCTAACTACCGTCAACTCAAAAACTAGCGTTGTTTCACGAAATAATGGAATAACTTTGACACAACGCTTTGTATTAAACGAACGGTAAAGACGTACGTATGTTACGTTAACCAACCGTTTGAAACAATGACTATATAGCCTCTTGACTGCTCATGCGGGCGACTCGGGCTCACGACACATCAGTTTAATTGAACTGATACTAGATGACTAGATGAAAAAGATAGCATTACTTTTTCATCGGTAAGTAGAATATATTTGTAATTTAATAATATTATGAATTTATTGCAGGGCTCAAGATAAACTGGTTGATACGTAAAGGGGCACAAAAAAAGGACACCGCGTTGATGTCTTTTTGAAAAGTCCCTTTCTCTCACCCTAGGTATTGCAATACGTATGTCCCTTTCTATCTGCACTTATACTGGAGAGTGTTGTGATAACTTCATAATAAAGCAACTATATTGACGATAAAAATTACGATGTGTACATTTTAGATTTCAAAATATTCCGTAACCTTAAGAAAAGTGGATTAATGCAGTTCACAGAGAAAATTTTATTCCAAATAAATATAGCGTTATTTGTTCAAGGCATTTCACAGCAGATTAAAAATAAGTAATAGCAATGTCATTTCCTTTCGGATAGAACAATAAATTCTCATAAGTGAAATTCAAATGAATTATTGTTGAATTAGGAAATCGTCGAATCAACGTCGATTTTATCGATATCGATATTATTGTTGCAAAACTGACTTGTGCCTCATTATGTTTGGGACTTTCGTCCTGACATTGTTGCATCGGCTAATCACAACCGCTGTAATGTCTTCGTCCCCCGGCCCGCAGTGGTGAGTCGTGTGCCTAGACGAAATCGGTCTATCAGCTCTCAAGTGGTTTAATACTCTTTGGTTTGAAACAACCGGCCCTTAGACTGACTCTCTATTTTGATGTTCAAAAGTGCCTTTTATGTGCCTATTTGAAATAAATTATTTGAAAAGGCCGAAACAAACTCAGAGGTCGCAGTCTTTTTTAAAGTCCAGACATAATCTTGGTCAGGCCATATGAGGACCATGTAGATTAGCGTCTGAAATAGTCTTTTGAGAACCACGCAGACTTGAGTGAGTGTCCAGTCAGTGCAAGCATTTGTCAGTAACGGAGGATCTCAACGACTCGACGAACAATACCAAAGAAAGAACATTTGGGTAGGCCACATAAAGTACTCAAATTGCCAGACCATTGTTAAAACTAACTAAAGAAAAAAATAAACCACATGGTCCTCACATTCACAATAATTAAAATAATACAATACTTTACATAGTAATCATATCATTTTGTATATAATATTCTATAATGTCAATTTGTATATAAAACTGGTAGGTATATATTGAGGATTTTCCATAGTATCAAAATGTCACAATGCTTAGCAGAGCGAGCAGCTCAATCCCATGCTTTTTTGTCTTCTAAATAATCTTAAATTGTATATTACCCTTTTTTACAAAGTTTGGTTTTAATACAGCTTTTAAATCGTTTAATGGATACCTAAATTAGACAGATAACTGACGTAGATACAGCCAGAATTGTAAAAACCAGGAATGAACACAATCTTGCTTTATATCGCACTCGTCTCCACAGAGTAGGCAACTCGTTCATGGGTCAATATACGTATACGCTTTTATAACAAACTTCCCATTGACATTCAAAACTTAGGTACCCATTAAACGATTTAAAAGCTGTATTAAAACCAAACTTTATAAAACAGGGTACTATTAAATTTCAGATTATTGAGCCTTCCTGGCAATTTTTCTATGTGAGGGCCCCATTGTAATTTACCGTTAATGGTTATTCCAAGAAAAACTGTCGACTCAACGGGGTCCAACTCTATTCCATTAATTTGAAAATTGGTAGATAGCTGCCACATTGACATTTGACATTTGGCGTTGAAATTGAATGAGTTTAGTATTTTTTTCATTCAGGAGAAGATTATTAACATTAAACCAATGCACAACTTTAGAGAGTGCATCGTTAACTTGTTCAAAGTTGACTAACAGACGTGACGTTTGATTTGAAACTATGAAACTGTCGTTTAGGATCTCCGTTTTGTGATGAAATCAAATATTGATTCGTCAATCAATTCCGTTCGCTGTTGCTGTTTCAACGATTAAAACACTTTGGATAAGAACACAACTAAGTTTCAAATGTTAATAAACAAGAACATTTAAAATAAACAAGATTATTAGTATAACGTAGACAGATATAAGTAAGAATAAAATAACGTTGCGATGCGATGTAAAATTAAAAAAAAAATATCTTTGGCAATTAAAATGGTCCAAACTTATTTTTGAACTTTTGAAGAAATTCGTTTTCAAGTCAGTTTCAAAAAACTTGTCTTCCCTTCTTCCCAGTTTATTTTAATCTAGGTACTAAGAACCCACACAGTAAATTTCCCGGCTGCACGTCATAAATTTATCAAACCATAAAGCCGTTCCACAAAAAAAGAATCTAATAAACAAATACACATGTTAATTATTTGGAATTCCACCCGCGTAGGAGTTGCGAAGTCAACTGCAAACTAAAGGAAAAGGCTACATCGCTGGCAACTACTTCGCACGTGTTTAATTACCTTTTCTAGCAACGTTAGGTGTTGAGAACTAAGCTCAACTATCCTGTGGATTACAACATTACATCCGGATATAGTAGGTATTGCACTGGGGTGCATTAAAAGAGACTCCACACATGAGTGACGATTATAAAAGTCCGACTAGCGCTCCCTGGTTAATCCTTTCACCACGGTCTAAGACTTTTCTCATTTACCCACGACACAGACACGAGAAAATAGTAATAATTACACTTTAGTGTCGGATGCAGTTTTGATTTCTAATCCAAGCCTATCTATAAAGAATCCAAGCCCACACAAAAATATGTAATTAAATCACCTAAGTTTTAAGGAGCTAAATATTTCATAAAACGTTCGCCGATAGGAAATACGGTGTGTTCCTTTTATATCGAATTACTTTCCAACAAATTGAAAATTAAATTCAGTTCCAAAGGACCGTCCACACATTTTTGGCCTAAAAAGGTGAAAGTGCTGGCCAAAGATAAAAAAGCTATATTCCGAAAGAGTACGTTTTTCCCTTCTTTTTTTATGACTACAAGCTAGTACTTTAATTAGATTACTTTTATTATTTCAAGTATAAAATATACTGAAAACCGTATTTTTCTAAATCGTCAGCTCAGGGAGTTGCCGTACAGGTTTGGCCCAATAGTGAAAAGTGAAGAGAATAACATGTTCTAACGGAATATTTTTAATTTTTTATTTGGCCTGCACTTTCATGATTTAGCCCAAAATGAATGTTTTCACCGTTTTGAGTGAAACCCCGGACAGACAGACAGACGGACGGACTTGACTGGCGAAACTATAAGTGTTCCTTGTTTTACTACGGAATCCTAAATGAGATACTAATAAATTTACTTTTCGAAACCAAAAGTTATGTTAGCTCCTAAAATACTTGTACAGTCAGCAGCGAAAGTCGATGAATATTTCAGTTTTCATAAGCTTATTTATTGAAAAATAATTAATTAAAATTGAAACAGAAGTAAAGTTGTAGGAATACTAACTTGTAACTATTAAATGAAATGCTAAAAAGCAGATTTTCGAACAATTTAGATGATGTGCATAAGTAGCAGTGATAAGTTCGATTTGCGTCAAGAGAAACGCGCGCGCGTCGTCTATTTTGCGTCGCGGTGACTCGTGGCTTGCTCTAAACAACTTCTTTCACAGTCACTGTTACAAGAGCGTGTAGCTCGTGGCTACGGGGTTAAGCGTTGGTCTTTTAAGAACTGTGAACGGTTACACAATAACGGCTGGCCAAATATAGAGCGTTTTTTGACATCTTAATGTCAAATACTGATGAACATGACAGATTGTCATGACGACCGTTGTAATAAATATGATGGAACCGCTTTCTTAGGAACCCAAACCTTTACGCCTCATTGAGTATTACTACCTCAAGCTCACACCCTGTATGTGGAGAAAATTGGTGAACAATGTGAAATGACTGTATTTTAATTGCCTTGCTACACGGGTTTGTAATTACGGGTTGTGTTTGTAATTACGCGTTGTTACTCGGGTTTTGAATATAGTTGTGAACGAGTTGCTAACTGTCTAAGGAACTATTAGGATCTGTTTGGGAACTAGATGGTGGTACTTTTAGTGCCGTGGGGAGTGGATAGACAGTTTCATCCAAATAAGTAGTAATTTTATCAACAATTTTAATGTTACATTTTTATGTGTCGCGGTACGTAGCAACGTGTCAGCTTTTTGAGGAGAATCAGATGTTAATGTTGAACACTATTTATTGACTCAAGCTCAAACTGTTCTCAATGTTAAAATGTTATTGAAATTTTGTTGAATACACCCGACTAACGCGGTAGACAAAAGTGCACTGAATCTAATATAAAATAATAAGTAATAAAATTAGGTCAACGCGTCACGCCGATATTGCTAACTAAGGTGCTCGGTGAAAACACCGAAAATATGATAAAATATTATAAACCAAATGAAAAATAAAGTATTACCTGACGCCTTTGGATTTAAAATGGGACAAGAACACTAAACTACACTTAAGCCTGATTTACACGGTGCGAATGAATGAGTTATTCCATTCTAATACCAAAAACTAATACCACTGTTGCCTGTGGCATGCCATCAGTTGAAGCCACAATAAAAGTTGGACCGATGATAAACGATGCAAGTCATTTGTTGTTTTATTGTATGCCACAAGCAAATGAGACTTTACGGAGTAAACTTTTCTTTGAAAACAATAATCAGGTACCTGATTACGGTCAGACACAACACGTCAGTTCCCTACTGAAACCATAAGCGAATGAAATATTCATGAGCTCGTACCTACCAGCGCAACCGAAGGGGAATATGCAAAGACCCCCTTCACTCACAGGGACGAGGGTCTTAGCATAGACTACTGATAACTAACAGATACCGAGCATCATACCTCACGCCACGATATAATTTAAAAATTAGTTTTGGCTCGCGACTTCGCCAACGTGGCCGTCGGAAATTATCCCACGGGAACGTAGGTACGTTTATACAATATTTTTTTATACTACGGTGCATCCTGGACGGTCAGCCACTTAGCTGACCCGCTAATATTTTTCACAGCTATTTACGTATAATTCAAAGTAATACGAGAGAAGAAGGTGCTCTACTATGCAAAGACAATTCACATTTGCGTCTCAACACACTAGGGCATGGACAATCTGGCACACTGAAAAAAATGTTCATTTGTCACAGAAACGTGCTTAGAACAAACATAAATAAACTGGAATAATAAAAAAAAACTACACCGATCTATAATCACGAGCACGGAAGTATGGAAATATATTTATGTTGCACCGACCTCATAAACTGGGATAAGGGCAGGAAGCCCTTCGAAGCCTCTCGAAGGGAGAATGATGATGATTGGTCACGAGCGCAGAATAAAAATAGTCGGCAGCTACACGCACTAACAAGCAAGGTACGTCAGACTCTATCAGCTAAAACCAGACGGAGGCAGTACTCTACAGTTTTGCATTGTGCTCCGTGAACTCGAACATGAAACTGTGCTCGACTGTATCGATAGCTCAACCCTCGAGAAAATGTGTTTCTTCCCTCAACACCACCGCGGTCGACGGCTGCACGTGACCACTACATAATACCATCCTCCCTAAGGTAGCTTGAGATGCCGCAAATCTCCAAACATAATGTATTTTGTTCCTATCGCGACAAGATTGTTCGGAACTCTATATACGTGGTTTTTTATAGTTTGTGAATTCTGTGATGTTAGAATATACAGTGTTACAAGAATCTTTTGGTGATTGAATAACATCGATATGCGACATTTGTAAAATAGATTTGTGTTTAAAACCATTTGAGTTAGTTTACACAGTGCAGTGTGAGTGAACTTAAACTGAAGTGCAAGTGCTGACTATAATAAAGAGCACGTGATTTATGTGTTATTGGAGGAAATAAGAAAGACATTATTGCACGATTACCAGGCACACAAAATACATAAAAATAAAACAAAAAAACTTAGTTATACAGTATTGCGTGACTCACGGCTGCGCTAAATAGGCCCAGTTCAGGATAAACGCGCGACAACTATAGCCTCACGTTAGTTTTCAACGAGACTAATAGCACAGCCAACCAGAAATATGTAATGAAGTCACAGAGGAAAATGATTCAACTGTCGTGGAACCCGCAACGAAATTGATCAGAAAATAAGACTGAAGACGAAGCACTAGATGAGGTGGCTAAAGGGATAAAAAGTCCAAGTTCAATCAGTAGTGTGTCCAGCCGATAATTTATATTTAATTAAACAGTTCAAGGTCACACCATTCAGTAACTTGCGTAACTGATTAACACCAAAACCTCTACTGTATCAAGTCGTCGACCCAATTAACTTACAAATGTCTCGAATTACAAGATCCTACTCGATTGGAGCTGCTAATTTACTTTAATGATATTGACCTCAATAGGGCCCGATACACGACGGATGGCACGGTGAACTCTGGCTAGTATTGATAGAAATTTCCTTTGGCAATTTTTCTTTCATCCTTTTTTCTACAGATTCTGATGATCTGACTGACCTGTTGCCTGCCTCCAGTTACTCGCTTGTTTCGATTCGTGATCACAGCAGGATCAGTTATTTATAATTTACTCTTCCTGTCAACAGGAAAATGAATATAAGTACGTTGAAGATTTGTTATTTCAAACAGTTCAGTGTAGCAATTTATATGCAGAGAATGCCTCATGGCACTTTCCTTTTCCCTTCCCTGTACGAGGAGAGGCCTTTTTTATTGATTACACGTTTTATTAATAAATCTACTCACAAACTACAGATAAGTGCCCACCTATAACACTATTACGTTTTATTTGTCCGCAAACACACGACCACAGAGTAGACACAGATGTGTTGATAGCTCGTGTGGCCGGGAGTTAAGATGTCGCCGAGCGGGCTCTGATATAATCATTGCTCTGTGGCCGCGGGCAATGCGAGGTGGGGTCGCCGATGTTCAGAGAAAACTAGATGAGAAATTTTCCAGTTTTTTTTTGCACTAGTGCCTATGAACATTCTGCCGTGCTCGAGTGTCTATAAAATATATTGTAATAAAATCATAGTGAAGTAAAACTGCAGGTACATTGAATATTTGCACCGAAGAAAGTGAAATCAGAGAAGCGTAGAACGCATTTTTTTATGCGCCGATTTTTAAGCAAGCCGTTTTATTCGTCATAGTTCTGTAGTGGACTGCCGATCCTTTAGCACAGACGCATTGATGGTATACGCGAATAACGCATTTTAGTGAAATGAAAATGAAAAGTAACGTTCTATTTTAACACCAAATTAGCAATAAAATATTTAAGAAAAAAGGGTTTTAACAAAGGACGCTTCCATCAGCTTTACAGCTGTGTCTGTAAGACAGAATCTTTCCCTGGGGAATCCTTCCGAAAGTATTATGAACACTCCTCCTGCTAATGTTCGCTCCGGTATCGCAGGAAACTTTTCTTCGGCCACAGAGCAAGTGAGATGCAACAGTATCACTGTGAGCAGTTTATCGCTTACCTACAAACTATTTTAAGTCTGGATTTTTGCCCGGTTGAAGACAATCTCTCGTAAAATCTTGACACTTGAAGAAAATCTCTAGGCTCGCTCCTGTTACATGAGAATTAACTGGTGAATTATGTGTGTACAACTTTACGTGTAGCTAAGTAGGCACAACTCTGCCTAACCCTTTGGGGATTACAGGCGTGATGTTGATTTGATTTATGACAAATATTTGGCAAGAATGTAAATTGTGGCTCCGCATTCGCAACAGATTAATGTAAAAAGTGGTGACAACATTGTAGTTGCGACTACTTTTGCCTGTTTTTTTTAATAATTCGCTTCGGTGTAGTTCTTGGCCTGCATCTCACCTGATGGTAAGTGATGATCAGGCTTAAGGTGGAAGCGAACTTATCCGGAATCCTCAACCACAGAGGAACTGGCTATCTTACCTCTAACTGCCGAAACACAACAATGCTGTTAACATTTTTGTAATCGCGACAGACTTAGATAAGATGGTGGTAGCTAGCCAGCTACTTAGAACAAGCCCTAACACCAACCGAATCGAGCAGAAAATTTTGCCCCCACTAGGATTCGAACCCGGAACCTCTGGGTCTGAGACACGTCTAACCACTAGACCACAGAGGCGGTTAAAAATTGTTCTGGTTTGTCCCTTGTTCTGGTTTCAAGGGTTAAATGTGGAAAAATGTATGGTTGTAGTATTTCCCAGGCTGTTTTACTTAAGAGTCCTACAAATACCACATTGATCGACTTGAGGCCCATCGGCCACGACACTACTCGAAAATAAGCAGTCATAAACACAAATCACCACTGCCAAAATATCACTCACTAGCATTTCTATGGTTGTCTTTAGCAGACGGTTGTATGGTTGTTTTTTTAAAGACGTCCACTGCTGGACATAGACTAGAACTGGTCGAAGCGGCGATGCTTGGGGGACCAAGCACCCCCACTTCGAGCAGTTCTGTGCTTCCCACATCCAGCGGATTCCTGCAACCTTCACAATTTCCACCTTGTGGGAAGCCTTTCTGATCTGCACTACGTATCCTGGTACGCGGTCGTCACTCTAGAACCTTTTGGCCCCATTGGCCATTTGTCCCCTGCCCACGCCACTTAAGTTGGGCAATTCTTTGGGCTATATCGGTCTGTAGCAGTTACTAATGCGTTATTAACTAGTTTGTGCTTGATTACATCGTGTACACCACTGTGTAGCGTCGTGGACGACAGAGCCAGGACTGCAATAAATCAATTTTCAGATATTAGTCAGTTTCACCAACAACAGGCCTCACAAAATTTCACGTTATACGTAACTTTTAATTACTTACCGTTAATTATTTTACCCTCATTTAATACCTGCTAATTAGCAGTTTTTAATTACGTAACGTAAGGCTGATGCCGGCGCGAGCTCCGTACAATACGTATTGTTGTGCCGCACAACTTTGTTTACTAAGTTCCAATTTTACTGCGCAGTTGCGCACGTAAGGCATAAGAAAATTCGATATTTACGTAAGTAACGTAAATATCGAATTTTAACCTTAATTTGTTTTTTGTTTAAGTTTTTGGAGTCGATGAGCAGATGAAGGCGTACGAAGACATTTTCGAAATATTAATGTCATTTGTCAATATTTTCAGGTTGAAAATATGTATTATAATAATGATTTAAGCCTTAACATGAAAAGCAGTTTTCCATAAGGAAGAGTAGATAACTACAATGTGTAGCTATAATGTCGGCTAGTATTTTGTGTTCCAATTTGAATTTTCACAAATCAAGGCACTTTTTTAAAGTAACGACTACTTCTATTGCTCCCTCATTACTGAGGATCGTGGTCCCTTTAAACGTACAATCTGCCTCCATCGACTCCGGTCCAAAGTTGCCATCACCACCTGCGCTTGCGGACGTAGCTTCTTTTACTTCGGTCGGTGTTCGGGCGCCTCCGGCAATCTTCGGCTACTGTCGTGAGACACCGGAAGGCGGCGAGAGGTGCGGCGTGCGGGACGCGGACCGTCGGGGCACTTGGCTACCGAGCTCTGACGACGGCATACGCGCGCACTCCATACGTTTACCAATAGTTTGGTATTTGTACCTTTTTGGATTAAAATTCATTATAAATTAAAGTCCACTGAATTTCACTAAAAGTCCTTAGTAAGGTTTTTCTTGGTGTTGGCGACCGGCCTCGTGCTCTCTTTTCTTAGGTATTGCCAACTGCCAATTGCCAACAATTGCCAACAGCTTTTGAAGGAGGCGTGTCGTAGCATGTTTAGCCATGGCTATCCGCCGTTTTATTTCTGGCAGGCAGTTGCCCGCTTTATTAATGTGAGAGCCCAGATAAACGAAACTGTCCACAGTATCGATGTCTTGGATGTTATGGGCGCCCGATAGCTTCCCGCACGATGTATCACCATATGCTTGGTTTTCTGCATATTTACTGTAAGCCACTTTCCACCTCCAATCTGTGTACGACTAGATATTTGAAAAGTTTCATAATTAAATACTTTTTTTTAATTATAGTTAACCTTGAGAACTTAAAACTAAATCCACTCAATGAGAGGTAGTTACCCAGTTTTGATGATTTTGCTATACCTACTAAAATCACTGGTGGTACAGCAAAATTAGCAAAACGGTAACTATTTTCATTGAGTGATTCGACCTCAGGGCCTCTTTGCGTACTAATCATAATTTATAACAATAATGAAACACATAGCAATAAGGTAACAATTGTATTGTTCTAGTTTGTAGCTAAGACTCCTTCATTACTTAGATATATTAAAGTTTTGAGCAGAACATGCAGTTAACTTGGGAGTAGTCGGAGGAAATTGTCTTGTAATGGGTGAATGAACCGCCCCGAGCTACTGCCTGAACTTTTATATTACTTTCCTTATGTGTCATGCTTAATTGCTAAGTAGTAGATTATTTACAAGTAGGTAGAGGTTGTTACTATATCTCACATTTGTATTGAACAAAGAAGTGGCTAGCGATTGTTGCTGATTTGCACTCAAAGAAAGATTATTTGTATGGCCAGTTGTGTGTAAGTCAGTTGAAAAGAATGAAAATGATTAAATGTTTCTTCAAATGTCTTTAGTTTCTGCCTATTCTAAGAGAAAGTATTTTTTAGTAACCTGAAACTATGTTCAACCTCACTCTCGTTCTGTTATCAGCAAGCAAACATTGTTTTGGATCACCAAATCCTAAAGCAAAAAGCGGATTTCGACGAAATCAGAAACTTGTTTCCTTTAAGATTACTTTGAGGTCCAAGATGACAGATAAGAGTTGTTTACGACAATAATTAGGGTTTTCTAGACTGGGCCTTAAATACAGGCACTATTTTGGAGAATGCCTGACTTCTAACCCCTTTCAAGTTAAGGATCTACGCGTTTATTAATGGTTGAGTTATAGGGTCAAGTGTAATAAAGATACAAAGATTATTGACGAGGTTTAAAACAAAAATTCAGGGTGAAATTCACCAATGAAACTGAACGCGATCAGCACGTCATCTAAACAGCGTTCAAGAGCTGTCAGTATCATCACTGTTGTAGAATTGACACACAGTGAATTCATTCTTATTCATTACATCACCTATTTTACGCTTTTTACGCTATCAGAGTGCAGATTTAATTTAATAATTAGTTAATAACAAATATTTTACTAAGTATAGCATTTATGCACAATCAGCCTTTAATTGTCCCACTGCTGGGCTCACAGACACAGGGCTGCTCTCTGTGAGAGGGAGTGGGCCGTAATCCACCACGCGGGCCCAGTTAGGGTTGGTGGATTTCACATGTCTTCGAATTTTTGGTTCTAGGACATGCCAGTTTCCTCTCGATGTTTTCTTTCACCGTTTTGAGAGCAATGGTGATGAAATTAAATAAACAAAGTAAAGTGCCAGTGGGACAGTTACAGGCTCGTGTTACAACTAATTCAATAAACTTACTTTCATTTCAGCCATTCTAATCATAACAAACTTCGTCTCCCACCTCATATCCAAATTAAAAACTCATGTAGACATAATTGTCACAGATGAAGACGGTTACTTTATCCGCAAGGCAGGGTCGTGTCCATCGAAGGGTGAAAGATGTCGCGATTATATCCCAAAGAGACGGCGTTGGCGGCGGCTTGAGTAGGCAGCTACGGTAGATTGCTCCAGGGGCTTGCGGTGTCTAGCTGCGGGGCCTACCTAAGGATTCCGGAGTCTGTCTCTTTATATTTATCTAGTTAATGAATAATTTAAATGCGATGTTTGTAACAGTTTTATTTTAGTGTTAATTCTAGGCTATAAATATGCAGATTTTAAAGTGTATATGAAGGATTTGTGTAAGATTACTTTTGAACTTGCGGTTGCGCCGACCTACCCGAGTTGAGCTCGACTTTATTATTTTCAAACGGAAGTGCCATCGCATAGGTACAGTCACGGACTTTGATTGATGAGCCACCTTCAAACTTTTCAATTTTGCAGTTTCATACATTCACGAGATTACACGATTAAACACGAACTCAAATCGCAAGCTCGTAAACAAGATGACAAATAAATTACTTTTCAGAATCTGAAATAGTCTTATCCATAGAGGTTGACTAATAAGTTCTCAATGATAAAAATAAATACAATGTTGCAGTAAGTTTATCCAATCTATTTGATACCGACCTCCTTTGAATCATAGCTCATTAACTCAATAATTATGAAAACTTAACTGAAGACAGTGACAGTTGAAATATCGATGTCAGAGACGTTACTTTCGAACTTGTCGAAATGACTAATAATATTTCTCCGTACACTAACGTTACTATCGCAACAGTAACGTAGCAACGATTGTTTATCGTTGCTCAGTTACTGTTGCTAGACCTGCAATTGGTTGACTTTGGGTAGTCACTCTGCTGTCAAGTTTGTAGTTCAACCAACCGGTAAATATATGAAATAAAATTTTCTTCTTCTAATACGAATGACTTTGCGTGTCGGGAATAAACCTGATTGAAACCTGATTTGCATTACACGGCTAAAATACGAACAGTGCCAGGTGGCTCATCAATTAAAGTCCGTGACTGTACCTACACCTGTTTAAATAAATAGGAATTTTCTATTGAAATTCATCAAAGACTACTTTGAAACGCCAACAATTTTTTCTTTCCACGAATTTCCACCTTTATTACGAGTAGACCAAGCTAAATTTTTACCTTGTCATTTTTGCCGAAGTACGGAACAGGATTCCTTTCATCGATTCTTGAAATCACGCGGTTACTTAGCGGGTGAATGGTGCGATCGGTTCATGGGCCTGCAGAGTGGACTCACACGAGTGGCGACTCACGAGCGCCGTGAGTGCTTTCTGGTTTGAGGGTTGTCACACACGGGAAGGAATTTTGGCCAGAACTGCTGAAGGTGTCCTTCATAAGTTTTCATCATCTTCATCGCTCAGGTGAAAGATAGACATGGACCGCCCGCACATAAGCATCACCACAACCACCGCCCCTGTCTTTCCCCATATCCAGCAAATACCCGCGACGTTCACCAAGTCATCGGTCCATCTTAAATGACCAAACTGAAATACGCGAGGGTGCAATTTTATTAATATATTCCTAACCTAACGCTAAAAATGCTCGCCTTTGGAGACCTAAAACCGCCTTATCCCCGCTGTGTCCGCCACAAATCCCATCCCGTATATTTCCACGTATGTAATGCGCCTCTTTCGTCCAATCCGTACTTGGGTCACGCGCGCTGAGAGAGTCTCTTTTTTATCCGCCTGACTGATATAGCGCCATAAGAACTTATACAGGGTGCTGGTTTATTTGATGTCGAACCCGGCTTATAGTAATTGCTTGGGCTATGAGCGTTTTGTACTACTTTCTATTATGATAAAGGTTGGGTTGGTATTTTTTTAATTTAACACGCTCGCTTTTTACCACTATTGGAAGTTATGTAGTTAAAATTACTTAAATATAATTTTAATTATTTGATTAGAACGTTTGATACCATCATACTGTTAGTTATCTTTAGGTTGAGCGCCTACACTATGCTAGATATATTTAGGTAATCATGGAATGTCGGTTACCTTGGTTTTCCTGCGGATCTCTTCATTTCGATCACGTAGGGAAACTCCGAGCATAGCCCCCACAAGAGGCGTTGGAAGGCCCAAGGCAAACCGATGACCTGGTGAAGGCCGCAGGAATTCGTTGGATGCGAGAAGAATCAGTCGAAGTGACAGTGCTTGAGGGAGGCCTATGTCCAGCAGTGGACGTCTTTCGGCTGAAATAATGATGATGATGATGATGAATCATGGAATATCTATAAATAGTACTTCACTACATATTATAAAACATAGTCCTCCGCCGCGTCTTTCTGTCTGTTAAACCTCATCAAGGTCTCCGCCACGATAAACTCAAAAAATACTGCACCGATTTTCATGATGTTGTCACCAGTAGATAGAGTGTATCTCGAGGAAAGTTTTAGTATATAATACCCGACATCCACGCGGGCGAAGCCGCGGGCATCAGCTAGTTATCTATAAAACAAAGTCGATTTTCGTGTTTGTCTGTGTTCGTCTAAACAACCAAATGGATTTGGATGCGTTGAGGGGCTCTTGGCTTAATGATAACAGCCGTACGGGTTGATTGAAGTTTAAGCTACGCTTGCCGCAATCGGTTCGTGGATGGGTGACCATCCATTACATATCGAGACCCCTCCGCCCTCCGTGTCTCGTCAAGCAAGTTAAGCCGTTGGTCCCGGCAGTCATTCGTAGATCTTTGACAGTCGTTACGGGCGAGTAGTTGAATCCCAAAAGACTGACAAACAGTCTTGGCAATTTATTTGGGGTATCGTGTTACCCAGTAACTGGGCTGTGGAGTTCAGATAGGCAGTCGCTCCATGTAAAATACTGATATTTAGTTGCATCCGTTAGACTGGACGCCGTCCCTATAATAGTTGGGAGGCAGATTGATTTAGGACTTTGATGCGTTTTTCACGCATCATTTCATTTAAAGAATTTATTCATACTTTCATATTAATAACTTAGATAATATAGCACAGACACCACAATGTTTTGATAAAAGGTCTCCACATCAGTTGATTGCACCCGTGCGAGGCAGGGGCGGGCTGCTAGTGATCTACGAATAAACTCGCTCTTTAATCTTCCCACAAAACACAGAGATATCGAATGAAAGGTTGCACCGGGTGAGAGAGCATCATCAAAGGGTTTGTAATTATAAAGCAGTAATTAATGGCCGACGTCTTGTTTCTCGAGAACCTGACCAGTGAGCCCAAAATTGTTAAGATTGGGTTAATTCGGTTCGGCAAGGTTTGATGTTAGTGAGGTTTAGACCTTTCTGTGTCCTAACAATTGAAAAGTAAGCTTTGTATTAAAGTGATGATAAAATAATTTGATAGCAAAATTGTTTTATTTAATTATTTCTGCCCGCGTTTCGTCGCCGTGGATATCATATCAACAATACTATAAAACATAATCCTACTCAGCAATAGTATAGCTTTCTATCAGAAATATTTTTTGTAATCTGATCAGGACTTCCAGAGATTGCCTGTTACATATAAACAAACACTTTATAATATTAGTAGGAACTTACCTAAAATCCTAACAATATTATTGCGAAAGTCGGTTTATTTTTGTAACGCTTTCACGCTAAAACAGCTGAACGGATGGCAAATAGGTAGACCATGACCCGGAGAAGGACATAGGATAGGCTAATTTTCATCTTGGACCGCAGACGAAGTCCCGGGCAACAGTTAGTTCAATATAGTTAAGTATTTTGTTTTTTTTTTGTTTTCCTTCAATGTCACATTTTTTCACCTCCAAACATGCGTCCAATCTTCCTAACAACAGCTAAATCGTGTATAACGTTTGCTACACTAACGTATACAAAATAACTGACGAGATTTTGTGAATGTAAGTTTGTAATCAAAGCAAAACCAACGCGGTCTCTCATCAAAATAAACCATTATCTCAGAGGTGTCTAATTATCCAACTTAATATATAGCACTGCAAGTCAAACCTCGAAGTAGTACAGTAATAATTTCAGTAAAACTAACTTTTAACTAACTTCAAACACTGGAAGTAAAGAGAACGACCGTTCAATTAGTTTGTACGAGTGCGGTGGCCACTGTCCAGCGGTGGGCTTATATAAACTGACACTGTCGCCTCTAAATAGATAGGAACAGAAGGCCAGCTCTAAGCACTGGAAAAACCGAGGTGAATCCGGCGTGAGACGCAAGTGCGCGAGGCTATTTAATGATTAGGAAGTAACGCGAATATTCGCGCCAGTTTGAACAGCTCCAAGTTAGTTGACACAATCGGCGCGAGTGAATTTCGTCTCGCCTTTCGCTCGGAATTTGCCTCACTTTGAATAGAGCTTAATACAAATAGTGAAAACGTACGCACTCATAGACACGCATTTACATACAGCGAGTGTTTGTCATCGCCGTACGTTTGTGTGCGTTCGCATGATTTCGGTTATTGTATGGAGATAGCCTTCTGTACCTCTCTATTTTGTGTCAGAATACCTGACCTGCCATTATAATAAAGTTGAAAGGATAAACTTTTGGAAACTATACATTGAGTTGTAGCAGGGTTGGCGGGTTGGATCGGATTTGGTCTAACTTTTTTGGGTTAGAAGCAAGTTAGAGAGTAAATTTGTTTGTTTAATTAATTTTTTGCCTCCTCATCAAGATACCTTCGTTAGATTCCAAAAATACGGCAGTGCAGCCTGACGCGTAAAGGCTCCTACATACTGGCGCGATTCGCCGCGCGTAATCGTGGTGTAGAAGAGTATGTAAAAAGAATGTATATTTTATAAAGCGGGCCCTTGACGATCATGCGGCATTACATACGTAACGTGCTGTTGTCATGCATACATGACCGTTTAGTTGTACCTATTGATTGATGCGAATGGCATGCAAACTACGTACTGGCAGTTGATTGACAATTCCTTAGAATTTAGTGAATTATCATGCTGCATGATGGACCCTCATGCAGGGTCCGCAGCATAATAAAACATGATAATTCATGTAACAATTGCATGTCATGCCGCAAGATCGTCTAGGGACCGCTTTACGCCTGCGGATATGAATTCTTGTCAACCAAAGTATGTATACGACTATTCAAAGGACGTTATAATTCCTATATTCCTATATTATCTGGAACGCTGTCGTTTCCCTCTTGGAGGTGGGCGTTAATAGCTGCGAAACAGTTTTGTAACTAATGTAGCTATTTACGTACGCAATTCAATGTAGTCGTGTGTACTTCCAGGCGTCATACGTGTCGCTTTCGTCATAAATTGAAGTTACATTGAATGTAACTTTAATTTATGATGAACAATTTAATCTAATTTAAAAACACCTTTTTTTTTCCTTTTTATAATTGTATGTTATGTATTTTTTTTTTAATTAAATTAAATTAAATTTATTTAATTTTATTATAAAAAGGAAAAAAAAAGGTGTTTTTAAATTTATACATTTATACAGGATGTAAGGGTAAACACCGTTGTCACTCAAACCATGGGTAATAAATATAAAAATAAATAACCGGGTAACACTTTTATCACACGGGTTTACTTTTATCTAAATCCAAAGCTCACTCTAAGTACAAACGTTTTGGGAATCCCAGAGACTACGATACCTTCTCTCTGCTGAGAGCAAGGGCCAAGGTTGTCGCAAATCACTGCTTTAAGGAATACATTAAGCAAATCGAAGACGACCTTAAGGTCAGTATAAAAGCCTTCTGGCGTTACACTAAGAATAAACGTGTAACAAATACCATCCCTAGCTGTATGCATTATAATGATAGGGTGGGCAATACGGGTAAAGACATAGTTGATTTATTTGCGGGTTACTTCTCATCAGTATACAGCTCTACTAAAACTGATAACTATACTCCCAATTTTCAGCCATCCAACTACTCCGTTGGCAATTTATATATATCAAAAAAGGAACTTTTGAGAAAGTTACAAAATATTGATCTCTCAAAGAATGGAGGCTTTGACGGGATACCACCAATTTTTATCCGGTTGTGTGCTACTGCCTTGGTAACTCCCCTTCACATTATATTTGATAAATCTCTACAAGAAGGTACATTCCCAAGTTTATGGAAGATAGCAAAAGTCACACCTATCTATAAAACTGGAGATAGGAGTGACGTCACCAACTACAGACCAATTTGTATATTAAACTTATTTGCTAAAATATTTGAGGGTTTTGTGTATGAACACATGTATACTCACCTTAGGCACATACTGGATACTCGACAACATGGGTTTATCACTGGTAGATCAACTAGTTCTAATTTATTGTGCTACACAACATATCTATGTGATTCATTTAATTGTAAGCTTCAGGTAGACTCAATATACACGGATTTTTCGAAAGCATTCGATCGGGTTGATCATTTTATATTACTTGCAAAGTTACATCATGTCGGGATTCACGGGAATCTTTATAGATGGCTCTCGTCCTATCTGTTAAATCGTACACAACTAGTTGCGCTAAGCGGGTACGATTCTATACCGTATGAAGCAGCATCTGGAGTGCCCCAAGGTTCGAATTTGGGCCCATTGTTATTTTTGGTATTCGTTAATGATCTGCTAAGTAAAATTAAAAGCGAATGCCTAGCTTACGCAGATGATATAAAAATTTTCAGGCGTATATCAAATAATCAGGACTGCGAGGTCCTTCAGTCAGATATTAACACAATTGTTGAATGGTGTGATGGGAACTCGATGTCACTAAACACCAAAAAATGTCAGGTTATAACGTTTTCAAAAAATAGTAAAAACATAATTAATTATGACTACACTATCAGGGGAGTAGTAGTTGAAAGGGTTAAAGTGGTACGTGACCTGGGTGTTATGTTTGATTCGGTTTTGTCGTTTAGACCTCACTATGATCACATTTGTAATAAGGCCAACCGTTTGCTGTCTTTCATATTACGTAATGCTAAACCATTTAAAAATCCGCAAACACTATTAATACTGTACTATTCCCTGGTAAGATCTATATTGGAGTACTGCTCCTCTGTGTGGTCTCCAATATATAACACTCATGTAGATCGCATAGAATCTGTACAGAGAAGATTTGTTAGAGTTTTAAGTGCGATATGTGGCCTCAGACGTAAACTCCCCAATTACAATCAGCGACTCACACACTTTCACATGAAGAGTCTTGAGAGAAGGAGATGGGTTAGTGATTTAAGTGCATTGCATAAAATTGCTAATGGTTCCTTTGACATTAAATTACTTGGCCAGTTAAACTTTAGGATACCAACTCGATCCGTGCGCACTCCACAATTATTTGGTATTTCCTCTAGTAACAATAATGTATCTGAGAATAACCCGTTATCCAGAATGTGTAATCAATATAATGCAATATGTTCTAAGGTAGACTTGTTCTTGAGCAGTTTTAACGAATTTAGAAATTGTTTGTATAAATTGTAATTACATTAGTTTCATTTATTACTTATCCATATTACATCACTTTCACCATCACTAATGAAGCATATTAAGCATTGAATGCTATGTACAGTAATAATTGGATTTCAGATTTATGTACTGTATTTTTGTACTAACTGTGTTGATTGTCTTAGTCTGTAGTCTGTCAACTGTACTTATTAAATAAAATAAAATAAAATAAAATAAACAATAAAAAAAAAAGTTATTTTCATTAAAAGATTTAAAAAAGTTTCTATCCGACACCACCGTGCTCGCTAGCGAAACAGCTGACTGACTGAGGGAAGGGTTGCACTCGCGGCCGGTCAGGTCACGACACGCGCCACCCACCCGTGTTGAGACGCAAGTTCGTTGCCCTAGTGCCGTAGGGTGAAAGAGTGAAATACTCTTGTGGTAAAATGAAGATTCTCTTTTAAAAAAAAAAAGTTGTCATTTTCCATTGATTTTACATTCTATAAATGAAACCAAACCACTGGTTTCAAGGATAACGGAGTTTACCCTAACACCCTGTATATTTTAGTGTTAGTGTTAGCTTGTACAATGTAATTAATATAAATAATTGTATTGTCTACGAGATTAATTTTAAAATAAATGCTTTAAAAATGTAATCTAATTATTTGTTATTTTAGTTTTTATTTTATTTATTTGTAAATGTATGCCTATTCTATTATGAGTCTACGTTACTCGAAATAAATGATTTGAATCTGAATAAATATCTGGCAACTGGCTACCCAGTCGCCCGATGTTGGGTGTCCTTTGGACAGACGGCAGACTCTTATGTGGTCGAGTCTGCAGCGCACAAAAAGTGTACGAGACGTTAGTACTAAGCAACTTTTTTTGCGTCGTTTGTGCTATTTCATTTCAACATATTAATTTCTGACGCATCTGTCGCCGTGACAAACTAGAAACGAATGGAGGTTTTTGTTTTATAATTTGGCAAGCACGTTGAATGTTGGCCGCTGTCTATGCTCCTGCCGAGGCAACTAACACAGTTGTTAGCGTTGTTGAGGTTAGAGACAAAGCTATAAAAGTGAAGCGAACCGTCCTTGGAGATAAACATTCAAAGTCTTATGTCATTTCAATTTGACCAGTATCCATAATATTTAGTCTGCTTGGTCTTGGTACTAGAAATGGTTTTAGTTGTACTTCTTAGGATTATCATCATCATCTGTCTAGCCTTTGCCCAACTATGTTGGGGTCGAAATGAAATGAAATGAAATTGTTTATTCTGTAAATAGGATATCGCAATCACTTTTACACGTCATATTATTAAAAAAATAAAATAAGCTAGATGAGGTCGGCGTTTCCTATCTGACTACTCTGAGAAGAAAGGCCGAAACAAACTCAGAGGTCGCAGTCTCTTTTAAGGTCCAGACATAATCTTGGTCAAGCCATATGAGGACCATGTAGATTAATGTCGGTCTTTTGAGGAAAGAACCACACAGATTTGAGTGGACCTGTCCAGTCAGTGCAAGCATTTGTCAGTAACCGAGGAGCTCAACTCAGAGCTGAAGGAGCTCAACGACTCGACGAACAATACCAAAAAAAGGACATTTGGGTAGGCCGCAGAAAGTACTCAAAACTGCCAGACCATCATTAAAACAGGGAAAGAGGAGCAAAAAATAAAAATGATCCACATAGTCCTCATATTCACAATAATCAAAACAAAATAATACTTTACAAAGTAATAAGTCGGCTTCCAGTCTAATCAGATGCAGCTGAATACCAGTTTTCACATGGAGAAATTGCCTATCTGACCTCCACAACCCAGATACTGGGTAATACTACCATTTGGTAAGACTGATTGTCAGACTTTCGGGCTTCTGACTACCCATAACAAACGGTCAAAGATCTACAAATGACAGCCGGGACCAACGGCTTAACGTGCTTTCCGAGGCACGGAGGGTTCTCTAATTATGTAATGAATGGTCACCCATCCACGGACCGACCTCGGCAAACGTAGCTTAACCATAGATGGACCCTTGTGGCTGTTATTATTTTGCCACGAGCCCCTCTCTTCTCTTAGGAGCTCTATCGTATAGTGAAATTTAATGACGCAAACGGGTTATTTCAGGAGCAGAGAATTTAAGCCTCAATCGACACATTTTTTAACAATGTTGACCCAGAGCTAACAACATCAAAGCAGCGTATTTTTAGCTGCCGTCAAGTATTTTTTAGACCCATATCAGTTGATCAAGCCAATGTTGTATGTTTTTCCGCCTGACTACGGTATGATGGTAGATAGAATTACGGACTTCACGAAAAAAATATTCGAAAAACCAACAGGTATGTTGAAGCAAAGAGATCTGAGGCCCTAGACAAAGTTACATTCTATCAGCGATAACGATGGAAAAGGCATAAATGTATAGGCCTGACATAGGCTATCGAAAAGCTTATGTCAAAGTCGTTGTAGAAATACGAAACGCTTTTGAAGCGATTGTCACTTGTCTAGGCCCTCTGGACTCATGATTATTACGAGTATACTGTCGAGTGCCGGTCGACGTGTTGATGCTTGGGAGTCGCCTATATCCAGAAGTGGACGTCTTGCGGCATACATAAGTTTTTTTGTTTCTTTGTGACTTGCGCGTGAGAGATGTCTTCTGCAAAAGTTTTACCTAAGAGCCAATGAAGTGTCGTTATTTTTTAATTATTATAATTTTAAAAATTATTAATATTATCGAATTATAATATCCACTGTAGCAACACTGCCAAAGTGCACATTAATAATATTGTAAGTTCAAACTATTTTTAAACATATTTTCATAATGGCAACTGAATGTTTTCTTTGGCAGCACTTAGAAATAATGGCTATGATATTATCGTTATTTTTGGAGGAGCTCGTGGCTAAATAAAAACAGCTGCACGGGTCGATCTATCAGGTTAAGCTACCAAGGGGTATCGTATTACCCAGTTACTGGGTTGTGGAGTTCAGATAGGCAGTCGCTCTATGTAAAATAATGGTATTCAGCTGCATCCGGTTAGACTGGAACCTGACCCCAACATAGTTGGGGAAAGGCTAGGCAGATGCAGATGATGATATATTATAGTTATTTCTGGGTGGGGCAAAAGGCATTGTAAATGGTAACATGAAGCGCAGACTGTAGAGCCAGTCGTCGTTTGATTGTGAAATATTACAGCTGTGCGGAATAAAAGTGTTAGCAAGAAAAGAGTGTTTTCATAAACAAGTACCTGTAGTATCTTGTACTATGTACCTACTCGAATTGGATTATTTTGTTGAACTAAAACTGCACAGAGTTGCAGAACAATAGGCGGCCCTTACACCTAACAAAATACTAACATATACAAGAAGGTAAAACACGATTAACAGATAACATAAGTTTACGTAAAAATATATATTTCTATGTTTTAATTATGGAATGGGAAATGAAGGTAAATAAATATATAAAAGACTGCACGGAACGTGACTGTACGTGTGAGAAAAAAGTTCAAAGAGCCAGTTTATACAAAACAAAAAAAAAACCTGATAACCAGGTTTAAAAACCACGACTCACACGTCAATATGACGTCTTACAATATCTCTTGCGGGGACGGGGCACCTTCGCTCCGTAATCAGTGGCCTCATTACCGATTCCGGGCTATTGCACAACATTAATCCAGTGGCAGCACACTAGAAATTATGCTAATTATACATTTACTATCATTGGTATCCCTGCGGTCTGGGAATTTGGCTGATTACGAATTTGTGTTGTGGTCTGGAAATATGTTTTGAATATCATTATTATGATGATTTCTGTTGCTTTGTGTCTCTCGTTTACCAGCTTAAACAGTAACATAACACCACTATTGATGAGTTTCTGTCTGACGTGTTTACCTAGGCCAATGAAACTGTATAATAATGATAGTATCTAAGGTGACATAATCCTGACCGTGTTAAGTTTTGACATTATTATTCTTCTACATTACCTATTGTTTTACATGATTCTTTTACATTGCCTATTATTTTACATTATTATTTTACATTATTCTTTTACATTATTCTTTTACATTATTATTTTGCATTATTCTTGTCTTTATGATCATAATTTAGACTCAAATCTCTATGTTATTACTGCTAATGACAGTGATAAGCTCATAAGATCGCTATTAATAAATATAATTAAATGCACGTGTGTAATTTTTAAGTGATTTCGACACAATGTAAAAATTGTTATGAAATAAATGAAATGAAATGAAATACTGTTTTCCCAAAGGGTTGGGCAGAGGTGTACCTATACTGCACCCACTTTCGCCTGTTAAGTTTAAGCCCCATGTAATAGGGAGTGAGCCTATTACCTCAACCGGGCACAAATCCAGACTCCTGATTGCTACTGCGAAACTCCTAATAGAAAAGCTGAATAACGCATTGCCTGACCTGGGAATCGAACTCGGGCTGAGGATGAGCTCAGCAGCAGCGCTTGCGACCAACACATACTAATAAATTAGTAACACTAATAACTAACCAGTCTTTAAACTAAGAAAACGAAACGGTTCTTGTAAGTATCTAGGAGCTGTCGCCCAAGAAGTACAACTCCTTATTAAAAAGCTCATCAAAGATAACAATACACCCACAGAACATTTAGTTCCTGTTTATTATGTGGTTTAACTCTGCAAACAATCGGCTTTGTAGAGCGACGCGACGTCTGTCTCTGTCTCTCCCTGAGGCTCATACTATATCCCTAATTTTGAATTTAAAAGCCGTAATAAAAAATAGGTAATCTTCCATTTCTGCATTAAGAGATTTATTTATATTTTTGTTGTTAAAACAGTGTTTTGCTGCTGAACTCAATGGTTCAATGTTTAACTCAAAGTTCGATAGATGGCGTTGTTCAGTGACTGAGAGGGACTAGTGCTTTTCTTCTACTTGTAAATCCTGTTATGTATTTTTTTGTTGAGAGTTTTGTAAACTGGGAAACTGGTTCATAACCCTTATATATTTAAAAAATAGCTCATGTCTTTTAGCTCGTACCTGAATGTATAAAACAATTCATTTGATTCGCGAGTGTCAGCTTTCCTATGTAACAGAAAACCTTTCATTGTGTTTAATGTAGCATTAATTTGCTGCATCCGGTTAGACTGGTAGCTGACCCCAACATACTTGGCAAAAGGCTAGTAATGTTTACTGTAGCAAACAGACACAAACAGCTATAATCTCTTGATTAAAACATTTTCCATGAACTCAATATGAAAACGGCTTTTGAATGCATTCATGTCAAAACATTAACTCTAGCGTGTAATGGATAGTTGATACTTATCACCGTTAGGCTGAAATATCTAATCTAATCTAATCTAAGTAATATTATAAACGCGAAAGTTTGTAAGTATGGATGGATGGATGGATGGATGGATGGATGGATGGATGTTTGATACTCTTTCACGTAAAAACTACGGAATGGATTAAGATCAAATTTGGCAAACAGATAGTTTATAACTTGGATTAACACATAGTATACTTTTCATCCCGATATTCCCACAGGATCGAGACTTACGCGGGTGAAACCGCGGGGCGCAGATAGTATTCGATAAATGAATACATACTTATTGTATTCATTTAACTATATTTAGTAAAACACAGTTTCTATAAACAAAAATAAATTAAATGTAGGTAGTTTACTTTCAAACATTGAATAGTTTAAAAATATAACCAAAATCGAATATCGAACTGATATTCAAATTGCACCCGTTCCCATCGTTTCCCTATTCGTCTGAAGTCCCGCCCCGACCTCGGTCACCATTGTTCACGACATTTTGATTTATAGTGCTCTTCAGGGACACTGAATTAGCGAAGTAGCTTGAGTTCACTATATTTTACTTTGGTAGTATCTTGTCAACTCTGTGAGTTCTTGTGCCTGAGATGCATGAGTAAGTAGGTAAGGTTATATTATTTATTCATTTCTGTTTTAAAACGTGGTTGCAGGTATTGATTTTAGTTAAGTTAGGTAATCTAAAACCCGTCTACGGAAAGAACAAACTGAAACCCATTGCACAGGAAAATATCGCTGTCAGTAATCGCAGTCGTGGAGCACTGCAGAACAAAACACAACTTAGGTAACTAATACCATAGAAACGAAGCAGGTTTCAAACTACATAAAGTTAGAAGCGGTAATGAAACCAGAACTGTACGGCGAATCAAAGGAAGTTAGTCTCGCCGCAAATATAGCTCAAATTACTAATGTCTGACAAATTATTGTGCGATCGGGATTAAGATTTTACTTTTAATGAATTTCTTAGAATTTGAATATTTTTATTTAGTCCCCAGTAGCCTTAGTCTAGTACTAATATCTCAGCCGAAATTCACTCTTCATCTCGCTCGCACACTACTGCTCGTGGACTGAGTAAGAGCAAGACTGAGTGGGATGCTGGGCTGCATAGAGAAGGTTCCAAGGCGCCGATAGTTAAGGTAATTTATTTTTAGGGTGACAATAATGGTAATAAAGTACTTTATATTTAGTTCAGTTTTACGCAAAGTTTCATGATCTAATTAGAAGTATTTTTTTTAATACAAGCGTTTAATGTTCGATTTGGAGGTAACTTTAATCTTTTCCGTTCGAGAAAATTTTATCAACGTTTATCTTATAATTTTATAATAATATGCCATAGTTACAGTCAGTTGCAGAAACGAACTTTACCTTTTAAAGCTGTCATTAAATACTAATCTTCCATTAACTTAACTCAAGTTAACAAGTAGTTTTTTTAACTCAAGTTTTAATCTATTCTATTATGTAATGTATCTAAATTAATTTGTTATTGTTATTTTTATAGTTTTAATTTATAATTGTTTTTCTATTCCAATTCAATTGATGTTTTTTGTATTTTAGTTTAACTACGTGACATTCTGAATTCAATGTGAATATTTTGCAAATTTTAATTTTGTTATTATCATAATTATAATTCCATTTTAGTTTTTTATTATTGATTATACAAGTGCTGTGTACGCCTATAAGTGACGAATTCACCGCAAAACTGTCGAAATACAATATATTTTTAATGTAGTGATTTAGTGAATAAGTCGTTGGTGTGTCAATAAATAAATAAATAAATTAACTTGTTTTAACTTGGGCTTCGTTCGTACTCATCCCATAGTTCGAACTCGCGGTCCGGTGTACCCTTACAGCTGATAGACATATAATTAACACGTTCACTGCGTTAGTGAAATTTGATGACTTTCAGTTGGTGCGGCATGGGGTCTATTATATCCGAAGCATGATTTGTTCCTGGTGCGTTGCTGGGTCGAAAAGATCCGTTCGACTTCCATCTGTTTAGGAGGACTTATCTTTATAGGCATAATGATTAAAACATATTCCTATATAGCAATATGTTGACAGATAAACACTCAATAAAAGGCTGAAATCGTAGGTAGATGCACTGAATGGTTTGTTTGTAAATAAAGGGATTGCCTGTCGGATCTTTACGACCCGTTATCCGCACTGGTTAGTAAAAGTGTCGATACATTTTTAGTGTTGTGGATGATAAAAAAAACATCGATAGCGATAAAATGTAAGTATAATATATTTTTAGGATTGGAATAGAAATAAATTATGCCGTTATATTAGACGTATGATTTTCATTATAGCAGTCTCGACATAATGTCTTTTTACATGCGTTACACATGGTTTTAACCTTTTTAACTTTATTGCCGGCAACTTTGCTGCTTAGAGTTTGGCGTAATTTATCGTAACATCCTGAACAATTGCGTTTTTTGTTTCCCATGATTAAGTTGTGAACTGTTTCCGCTGTAGATGTTGGTAAAGTTGATGTTGAATCCATTTCCGGAATCATTGGTTGCTTTCTTAGTGATACCTTCGAGAACTTCTGTATTACATGTTCAATAAACTCTTTTTTGGTCAATTTGTTTTCATTTTGTAGGTTGTACACTATCAAGGCATTTATAACTGCCGTTCCAAAGAGCAACTCTAACATTACTTTGCGGTACCATTTAAGACCACGCCTTAATGTGGAGTAATAGGAAGACATTTGATCGCTATAATCAATTCCTTTTTTATAACTGTTATAAGTCAGTACACAGTCAGGCTTCAGGATTTCTTCATTTGTCCTTCTTCGCTTCTTCCCAGTGTTTTTCAGTGAGGTATCATGATTTTTACACGTAGTCATCATCAAAACGGGACGTTTATCAAACCACTTAATTACTTTAATCCCTTTATTATTCATTTTACCAATAATGTCGCCTTTCTTCAATTTCGTGCTGACAACAGGTTTAGGTAACCCTTTTCTGTTAGATCGCAATGTCCCACAATAGAATGTTTTCTTGTCGATTAGAGCCTCCGTTAGTCCAATAGATGAATAAAAATTATCTGCTACGACAATACGCCCTTCATTTTCTAAATCTTGTATAAGTTTCATTACTACATTCTGAGCATGGTTAAGTTCTCGTCCACCGTCGCCCTTTCCAGTGTAAATAATTATGTTAAATGTGTAGCCTTCTGGTGTGCAAGCTTTATACAATTTAACACCGTATTTGTGAGATTTATTTTTTATATATTGACGAAAAAGAAGTCGGCCTCGCCATGGCACCATGGATTCATCTACCACCAGGACTTTTCCTGGTTTGAGTACCTTTTTAAATTGCAACAACAGCATGTCATGTATTTCTCGTATTTTATACAGTTTGTCATTTGTAGAATTACTATTATCACTAAAGTGCCAGAACTTTAACAATAGTAAAAATCTATCTCTGCTCATAAGCGAAGTTATAAATTCATTTCTGTAAAGTTTATTTCTAGACCAGTAGTCGTTTATATGAGGCAGTTTCACAAAGCCCATCGCCAGCAGAATAGCAAAAAACTTGTGCATTTCATCGGAATCCGTTGCCTTCCATAAATTTGCACGAGATTTATCAGCGACATTGTTAGACTCTAAATACTTACTAGCGTATTTATTTGTTTCAACCACTATTTTATTAATAATGTCATCTGTTATAAATAATTTGTAATATTCATCTGGCTCACGGACATTGGAAGGGACTAAGATTTCAACTGTACCTTCAAACTCTTCAAAACTAAGTGGGCTATCCGTTATATCTTGCCATTCATCATCATTCGTAGCTGAAGATGGGTTTGTGTTGTAGCATGAATCTACTTCTGAAGAAGTATCTTCAGATGAGGAATCTGTAGGTCCACTAATAGAAGCACTATTATCTTCATTAGAATCACTATCGAAAAATGCAGCTCCCGTTTGAGGTGTGTTCATCGGTAGTGGATTTGATGCTATCAAATTTTTCACGTTGGAGCTTGAGTGTATTGGTAAGATCTTATCAGTGGAATGAGGTGGTATTGTCTTAGTATTTATTGTTTTTTTTTCTTTTTGTGGAGGAGTTGCTAATAAATTGAACAGTTGATCTTCATTAAATGATGAGTTAAGTGATACCATGTTAGATGTTGAAATATCACTCAACGACCCGCATCTACTTGTTATTGCAGAGGACACGGTTTTTTCTCCTTTTTTATGTAATAAGAGGTCAACATCGCTTGTACGGGGCATTTTTACGGTTTTTAGGTGTAGAAAAATAGTTAAATTGATCTGTCATTGCAGGTGGTTTTGTTTCAGTTACTAAGCTGTATGTCGGTGGCTGCTCCTTATGATTTTTAGGTGTTGAAAAAATTTCGCAATTATCATCGCTGGATATAGGAGAATGATCATCAATTATTGGGGTATCGAAACTTTGGTAAGCTGGTTGAATAATTTTGTGTTCCAATATTTGTATTCGTTCACTATGAACTGTGCTGGTAGATGGTGTGGGTGAATCTGGTGGCTGGGGATTGATGGTTGCAGTTTGTAGGACTTGTAATGTGTGACCAGTTGATGGGCTAGTGTATATATTACCAGATATATTCCGCTTACCCAATATTATTTGTCTTGGAGGACCTTCGCTTACTTTATTTTTCGTTGGCTTTTCACCCTCAAATGAATTAAACAACATTTTCCTGGATCGCTTCATGTTCCATTCACTTTCTCTTCCAATTTGCATAAAAACTCATCTAAACACACGGACCTCACTAGCTCAACTAGCATGTAATCTAGTGCGGCTATCGGGTCATCGGGCATCGGGTCGTTAAGAACCGATGAACGCACTAGACGTAAAAAATTTTGCTTCAGTCGGCATCGGGTCGTAAGAACCCGATGCGATTTTTTCGTACCTATATTATCTATTTAACGAGGCAATTCCAAAACACCAACCCTCTCATTCATACTCATAGGGAAACCAAATATATCTGTCCCGCACCGGCGGTTGGCACAGTAATTTTTACCCCGCACCGGAGGAAAGATGAGCATCGGATATAATCAACCCGATACCGCACCGAACGTGTTAAATAAAAATTGAAAAAACCCCCGACAAAAACAAAGCATCTAAAAAATAATATGTATTGGCCCTTTATAAAAGTTGTAGGTAATATTTTGATCCAAGCGTCGTCGTGTCGGGAGACTGCTAATGCAAACGCCAAAACAAACAAGGAATAATGTATGTATGCTGTTGTAGAAAGTTTTCTACAACAGCACTTTCATATTCGTTCGTTTTTTAGTTTATATTTTATTAGTAGTAGAAACGCTACGATCAACACGCGTCTCGCCGAAATCAGCGTAGCTGTACATATTTTTGCCACAGGGAAGCTTGTTACTATTTTACTCTCATTTATCTTTCCTACTCCATCATCAGACCCTGATCACCATCTATCTGTAACTTATTTGTTGAGAACTTTCCAAACAAACAATTCCAAACACGATACCTCTGCTGTAAGTTGGTGAGGGAATTGGGTATTCTGCAAATTCCAGGTGATGCTGCAGCATCAGCTCAAGGTTACTATGCTCTTTTTATATCATTGAAGTAAGAGAATTCAAAACTTCCCATCGATTAGACCTGCGGAAGATGCTCACATCTATTCATCAACTAGAAAAGAGCTGATAATCTTCAAACGGCTGGACCGATTTTCTTGAATCATAGCTTTTAAGAATACTCTCGGTCAAGTCACCTTTCAAACAAAACCAAAAAAAAACAAAATCGGTTCAGCCATTTGGCAGCTACGATGGCGCAGACAGACACACAGATATACAGATACACAGATACACACGTTAAACTTATAACACCCCTCTTTTTCCGTCGGGGGTTAAAAAGCGGGCGAGTTCGAACTAGTGATGATTATGAACAAAGCCTTAACTTGTTGTAGAAAACAATATTAGACTCGATTTCAATGGTTCTTTGATTAAATTAATGAAATCATTAGCGTTAATGATCCATTACATAATGAGGCAATTATGTTTGTGCAACTCGGTGGTAAGTTCTCTACAGTATACCTACTCGCATGTAATTACCGTACGTACAAAAAGTGTATAAAACTGAAAATTAAACTTTATAAGTGTCATTTACACAAACAATAATTGTGCTGGTCATTAAAATAATTGTTTATTTCATTTACCGACCATACCTACTAATAAACAGACAACCGAACTGCCCTGAAAAACATTTCATAACCTCATAACAATAATTAAAACAATAGCTAACCAAAAGCCGAGTCCTCTAATATTACTAAAATAAATAAATTACGTTATGGGCACGTGTAAAGTTTAATAGGTCCCGATATAATTAAGTTACAAACGTACGAACTGTTAGCTTTAGTTTGCAAATTAGAATTAGCATTTTATTGTATTTGGTCACATAGTTATTTTCACCCTCTATTATAATATAACTCTGTTATAGTGATAATTGATAATAGGGGTGTTCTTGTTCAGTCATGTCGACTTGAGTGTAATATTCGGGCTATCCGGTCAACGGTTTAACTTGAAACAAGTTGGTTTAGTTAACGGTAGTTAGTGAATGGGTTTATTTTAGTAAACGGTGAAGTTTTTGAAGTTCATCGTCCATGACTGCTGCAGGCATAGCATGGCGCTTTCTATCTCTACGAAGAATAGACATAGCTTTTTCTTTACAAAGTGAAGTTCGTTTCTTCATTTTTGACATCGCACCATAGAAATCCTTCTACAATCTGTCATTTTGTCTTTCATTTCTAACGATCTTTGTCTAGGTCTTTTTGTAGGTAGACTATTTCAGAAGAAAGTTTTCTATCCTTACTGTCAAAATCACACTGACAACTGATGAATCCTATGACAAAACAAAGAATTCTGAGTCGAATTATGTAAAAGAGTGAATTTCGTAAAAACTGAAGTTGACTCTTTCTACTTTACTGCCGTCGTACTGTCTACAGGAAACGTCATTTTTGTCTACACAAAACGGTGCTCATGCTACACCTGCAGGACATGGGCCTCTCCCAAGCAGCGCTACTTCGACCGATTCTGTGTTTCTCGCATCCAGCTGATCCCTGCAGCCTTCACCAGGTCATCGGTCCACCTTCTAACGCTACGTCTTCAGGTACGCGGTAAGAAGAAGTTATCTGGGTTTATTTCGATTATGTTCGTTTGTATTTTGATGCTAAGTTATTTGATGAAACCAGTGATGTGTGTTTTATTGTAGATTGACCTACATTTCGATATAAATAATGTAAAGTAGCTTGTAGTACAGTAGGCGGTGCTTGGGAAGCAGTGGACGTCTTTCGCTGAAATGATGATGACGATGAAAGTAGGATCTGTAGGTATTTACAGTACATACGAAGTTACTGATTTTACAAGATACCTACTCTTCAAAAGAACAAAAAGTAAAACTGAAAAAATCACATTGTTACAAGTCGTCTTACTTCAAACCCCCAACTTAGTGCTCAATAATCCCGTCTTTCAACCTTTCAATTCCTTCATAAATCCCAAAGAGAACTGAGAAGCGGTCTAATCAAAAATAACAATGTCTGCACAGATAATCTAAAGTAGGGCCAAGTAACATCTTGCTGAGCCACTTATCTGTCAGATCAAAGTTACTGGTACCGTCGAGCACAGCCGCTATCAGCGCCCCAGGGATTAGCATCGCTGTGCCTGACTGTACCTACAGATAATGGGAGCTGTTCGAGAGATACTTTGATAGGATCAAATAATTGGGGAGTTTCCTATTTTTAAGTAAAATAAACCAAAAAAATAATAAAAGTAGGGCTTTGAGAAAAACAATGTTTATGTATCAAGACTTTTTGGGTTCCGTACCTGAAGGGTGCCAAACGGAACCCTATTACTAAGCCTCAGTTGTCCGTCGGTCCCTCTGTCAGCGAGCTGTATCTCATGAGCCGTAAATTGATGAAATGAAATTTTATTTTTTTTTCTATTGCCGCTATCACAAAAAATAATTAAAATTAAATAAAGTTAATAATAAAAGGCGATCGCCATACAAGAAAATTGTTTTTTTTTCGGTGTTTTTTGCTCGATCTTAATGCGGTACAGAACCCTTCGTGTCGACTCGCATTTGGCCGGTTTGTTCAGAATCTTGATACCAATTTATGTCGGATTACAAGTCATCAAGCTATTATTTAAGCCTTTTTTTAGTTCATACGTCAACGGTTTAGATCTATCTGTCTTAGTTTACGAGTTAAGTTAGTTTTTAACAGTTTATGAGAAAGTAGTTGGTGCCAAATCCGTCCTTAAACTGTCGGCACCTAGCGGACTTTGACTTTACGATGTCAAAACAGGCTAGCTAGGTAGGTATCTATTTCATTCCTACTTATAACGTTTCATGAAACCCACATCCCGTAGTATTCCGAAATAGTACCTCGGAGTAAGCTCCTGGGTCCGAAAAAAATAAACTGGAATGACTTGAGGGCGCGAAGTCAGCAATGGACTGGGTTGAAACTAGTGTCTACACGAGTTCAGTTGCAAGTCAGCACTGAACTGGGTTGAAACTAGTGTCTACACGAGTCCAGTTGCAAGTCGGCACTGGACTGGGTTGAAACTAGTGTCTACACGAGTCCAGTTGCAAGTCAACACTGGACTGGGTTGAAACTAGTGTCTACACGAGTCCAGTTGCAAGTCAGCACTGGACTGGGTTGAAACTAGTGTCTACACGAGTCCAGTTGCAAGTCAGCACTGGACTGGGTTGAAACTAGTGTCTACACGAGTCCAGTTGCAAGTCAGCACTGGACTGGGTTGAAACTAGTGTCTACACGAATCCAGTTGCAAGTCAGCACTGGACTGGGTTGAAACTAGGGTCTACACGAGTCCAGTTGCAAGTCAGCACTGGACTGGGTTGAAACTAGTGTCTACACGAGTCCAGTTCCAAGTCAGCACTGGACTGGGTTGAAACTAGTATCTATACGAGTCTAGTTGCAAGTCAGCACTGGACTGACTTGTTGTAGGTACTGTCACATTACTTGGCTCATATAAAGAAGGAAAAAAATAATTAAATAAAAGTTCATCTGCCTAGCCATTTCCCAACCAAGTTGGGGTCGACTTCCAGTCAACCCGATGGAGCTGAATACCAGTATTTTACAGTATTTTTTTCAGTATTTTACTGCCTATCTGACCTCCACAACCAAGTAAATGGGTAATACGATACCCCTTGGTAAGACTGGTTGTCAAACTTTCGGGTTTCTCACGACCCGTAACGACTGTCAAAGATCCACAAATGACAGCAGGTACCAACGGCTTAACGTGCTTGCCGAGACACGGAGGACTCTCGATATGTAACCATCCACGGACCAGCCCGGGCAAGCGTAGCTTAATCTGATGGATCGACTCGTGCGGCTGTTATTACTTAGCCACGAGCTCCTCTGTCTGGCTCTCTCAATTAAATAAAACTAATACAACTAAAACCCAACTTCAACAAAAAAGTCAATTAAAAAGACATACAGACAGGCTTATTATAATTACGTCACAGACAGACATTAAAAAACCGGATTTGAGCATAAATTGAACAGATTACGTGTCCTCTAAGGGGGGGGGGGGGGCATATTCAATCTAATTTAATGTCACATAGCCTAAAACCAGCGGACAATTAAGACGCTTCCAACGATACCTCATTTGTCAAATTGTGACGAGTGGTTTAGAAGATAGGAGGGAACAGATGAACATACATACATAACGGTCAAAATCATAACCCTCCTTTTTTCTTCGCCATAGTCGGTTAAAAATACGTAAAACTGGAGAAACAATAGAATAATATGTAGGAAACATCAAATTACTCTTCTGAGCTTAAAGAGGTAAGTACTGCAAGGCCTCAAGTTTAAACAAATTATTTTACAAGCTTACCTTTAAAAATTTAAACACTACACTTATTTATGTTAATGTGCACTTTTCCGCATAACGACGGCTATAAATTAGGGAAATAGGTTTCTTTATTACTTAAGTATTTAGCGTTTAAGCATGTATAAAATAAAATATTGTGCTGACTAAGTTTAAAAACTAGGTAAAAGTATATCGGTAAGATAATACATAGTTAACAAGGTTTGAAAACTCTTCGTATTGGCAATTCTAAAAGGATACAACATCAAAACTTGCCTTGAAAAAAAAAATCAAGTAACAAAAACTAAAACCCAACTACGACTTAAAAGGTATAAACAAGACACCACAGACAGACAAATTAAAAATGCGGAGTCACACGTGTTAGGGCATAAATCGAACAGATTACGTGTGACTCCGGATTTTTAATTTGTCTGTCTGTGGTGTCTTGTTTATACCTTTTAAGTCGTAGTTGGGTTATAGTTTTTGTTACTTGATTTTTTTTTGTACACTATCAAGGCATTTATAACTGCCGTTCCAAAGAGCAACTCTAACATTACTTTGCGGTACCATTTAAGACCACGCCTTAATGTGGAGTAATAGGAAGACATTTGATCGCTATAATCAATTCCTTTTTTATAACTGTTATAAGTCAGTACACAGTCAGGCTTCAGGATTTCTTCATTTGTCCTTCTTCGCTTCTTCCCAGTGTTTTTCAGTGAGGTATCATGATTTTTACACGTAGTCATCATCAAAACGGGACGTTTATCAAACCACTTAATTACTTTAATCCCTTTATTATTCATTTTACCAATAATGTCGCCTTTCTTCAATTTCGTGCTGACAACAGGTTTAGGTAACCCTTTTCTGTTAGATCGCAATGTCCCACAATAGAATGTTTTCTTGTCGATTAGAGCCTCCGTTAGTCCAATAGATGAATAAAAATTATCTGCTACGACAATACGCCCTTCATTTTCTAAATCTTGTATAAGTTTCATTACTACATTCTGAGCATGGTTAAGTTCTCGTCCACCGTCGCCCTTTCCAGTGTAAATAATTATGTTAAATGTGTAGCCTTCTGGTGTGCAAGCTTTATACAATTTAACACCGTATTTGTGAGATTTATTTTTTATATATTGACGAAAAAGAAGTCGGCCTCGCCATGGCACCATGGATTCATCTACCACCAGGACTTTTCCTGGTTTGAGTACCTTTTTAAATTGCAACAACAGCATGTCATGTATTTCTCGTATTTTATACAGTTTGTCATTTGTAGAATTACTATTATCACTAAAGTGCCAGAACTTTAACAATAGTAAAAATCTATCTCTGCTCATAAGCGAAGTTATAAATTCATTTCTGTAAAGTTTATTTCTAGACCAGTAGTCGTTTATATGAGGCAGTTTCACAAAGCCCATCGCCAGCAGAATAGCAAAAAACTTGTGCATTTCATCGGAATCCGTTGCCTTCCATAAATTTGCACGAGATTTATCAGCGACATTGTTAGACTCTAAATACTTACTAGCGTATTTATTTGTTTCAACCACTATTTTATTAATAATGTCATCTGTTATAAATAATTTGTAATATTCATCTGGCTCACGGACATTGGAAGGGACTAAGATTTCAACTGTACCTTCAAACTCTTCAAAACTAAGTGGGCTATCCGTTATATCTTGCCATTCATCATCATTCGTAGCTGAAGATGGGTTTGTGTTGTAGCATGAATCTACTTCTGAAGAAGTATCTTCAGATGAGGAATCTGTAGGTCCACTAATAGAAGCACTATTATCTTCATTAGAATCACTATCGAAAAATGCAGCTCCCGTTTGAGGTGTGTTCATCGGTAGTGGATTTGATGCTATCAAATTTTTCACGTTGGAGCTTGAGTGTATTGGTAAGATCTTATCAGTGGAATGAGGTGGTATTGTCTTAGTATTTATTGTTTTTTTTTCTTTTTGTGGAGGAGTTGCTAATAAATTGAACAGTTGATCTTCATTAAATGATGAGTTAAGTGATACCATGTTAGATGTTGAAATATCACTCAACGACCCGCATCTACTTGTTATTGCAGAGGACACGGTTTTTTCTCCTTTTTTATGTAATAAGAGGTCAACATCGCTTGTACGGGGCATTTGTTTTTTACGGTTTTTAGGTGTAGAAAAATAGTTAAATTGATCTGTCATTGCAGGTGGTTTTGTTTCAGTTACTAAGCTGTATGTCGGTGGCTGCTCCTTATGATTTTTAGGTGTTGAAAAAATTTCGCAATTATCATCGCTGGATATAGGAGAATGATCATCAATTATTGGGGTATCGAAACTTTGGTAAGCTGGTTGAATAATTTTGTGTTCCAATATTTGTATTCGTTCACTATGAACTGTGCTGGTAGATGGTGTGGGTGAATCTGGTGGCTGGGGATTGATGGTTGCAGTTTGTAGGACTTGTAATGTGTGACCAGTTGATGGGCTAGTGTATATATTACCAGATATATTCCGCTTACCCAATATTATTTGTCTTGGAGGACCTTCGCTTACTTTATTTTTCGTTGGCTTTTCACCCTCAAATGAATTAAACAACATTTTCCTGGATCGCTTCATGTTCCATTCACTTTCTCTTCCAATTTGCATAAAAACTCATCTAAACACACGGACCTCACTAGCTCAACTAGCATGTAATCTAGTGCGGCTATCGGGTCATCGGGCATCGGGTCGTTAAGAACCGATGAACGCACTAGACGTAAAAAATTTTGCTTCAGTCGGCATCGGGTCGTAAGAACCCGATGCGATTTTTTCGTACCTATATTATCTATTTAACGAGGCAATTCCAAAACACCAACCCTCTCATTCATACTCATAGGGAAACCAAATATATCTGTCCCGCACCGGCGGTTGGCACAGTAATTTTTACCCCGCACCGGAGGAAAGATGAGCATCGGATATAATCAACCCGATACCGCACCGAACGTGTTAAATAAAAATTGAAAAAACCCCCGACAAAAACAAAGCATCTAAAAAATAATATGTATTGGCCCTTTATAAAAGTTGTAGGTAATATTTTGATCCAAGCGTCGTCGTGTCGGGAGACTGCTAATGCAAACGCCAAAACAAACAAGGAATAATGTATGTATGCTGTTGTAGAAAGTTTTCTACAACAGCACTTTCATATTCGTTCGTTTTTTAGTTTATATTTTATTAGTAGTAGAAACGCTACGATCAACACGCGTCTCGCCGAAATCAGCGTAGCTGTACATATTTTTGCCACAGGGAAGCTTGTTACTATTTTACTCTCATTTATCTTTCCTACTCCATCATCAGACCCTGATCACCATCTATCTGTAACTTATTTGTTGAGAACTTTCCAAACAAACAATTCCAAACACGATACCTCTGCTGTAAGTTGGTGAGGGAATTGGGTATTCTGCAAATTCCAGGTGATGCTGCAGCATCAGCTCAAGGTTACTATGCTCTTTTTATATCATTGAAGTAAGAGAATTCAAAACTTCCCATCGATTAGACCTGCGGAAGATGCTCACATCTATTCATCAACTAGAAAAGAGCTGATAATCTTCAAACGGCTGGACCGATTTTCTTGAATCATAGCTTTTAAGAATACTCTCGGTCAAGTCACCTTTCAAACAAAACCAAAAAAAAACAAAATCGGTTCAGCCATTTGGCAGCTACGATGGCGCAGACAGACACACAGATATACAGATACACAGATACACACGTTAAACTTATAACACCCCTCTTTTTCCGTCGGGGGTTAAAAAGCGGGCGAGTTCGAACTAGTGATGATTATGAACAAAGCCTTAACTTGTTGTAGAAAACAATATTAGACTCGATTTCAATGGTTCTTTGATTAAATTAATGAAATCATTAGCGTTAATGATCCATTACATAATGAGGCAATTATGTTTGTGCAACTCGGTGGTAAGTTCTCTACAGTATACCTACTCGCATGTAATTACCGTACGTACAAAAAGTGTATAAAACTGAAAATTAAACTTTATAAGTGTCATTTACACAAACAATAATTGTGCTGGTCATTAAAATAATTGTTTATTTCATTTACCGACCATACCTACTAATAAACAGACAACCGAACTGCCCTGAAAAACATTTCATAACCTCATAACAATAATTAAAACAATAGCTAACCAAAAGCCGAGTCCTCTAATATTACTAAAATAAATAAATTACGTTATGGGCACGTGTAAAGTTTAATAGGTCCCGATATAATTAAGTTACAAACGTACGAACTGTTAGCTTTAGTTTGCAAATTAGAATTAGCATTTTATTGTATTTGGTCACATAGTTATTTTCACCCTCTATTATAATATAACTCTGTTATAGTGATAATTGATAATAGGGGTGTTCTTGTTCAGTCATGTCGACTTGAGTGTAATATTCGGGCTATCCGGTCAACGGTTTAACTTGAAACAAGTTGGTTTAGTTAACGGTAGTTAGTGAATGGGTTTATTTTAGTAAACGGTGAAGTTTTTGAAGTTCATCGTCCATGACTGCTGCAGGCATAGCATGGCGCTTTCTATCTCTACGAAGAATAGACATAGCTTTTTCTTTACAAAGTGAAGTTCGTTTCTTCATTTTTGACATCGCACCATAGAAATCCTTCTACAATCTGTCATTTTGTCTTTCATTTCTAACGATCTTTGTCTAGGTCTTTTTGTAGGTAGACTATTTCAGAAGAAAGTTTTCTATCCTTACTGTCAAAATCACACTGACAACTGATGAATCCTATGACAAAACAAAGAATTCTGAGTCGAATTATGTAAAAGAGTGAATTTCGTAAAAACTGAAGTTGACTCTTTCTACTTTACTGCCGTCGTACTGTCTACAGGAAACGTCATTTTTGTCTACACAAAACGGTGCTCATGCTACACCTGCAGGACATGGGCCTCTCCCAAGCAGCGCTACTTCGACCGATTCTGTGTTTCTCGCATCCAGCTGATCCCTGCAGCCTTCACCAGGTCATCGGTCCACCTTCTAACGCTACGTCTTCAGGTACGCGGTAAGAAGAAGTTATCTGGGTTTATTTCGATTATGTTCGTTTGTATTTTGATGCTAAGTTATTTGATGAAACCAGTGATGTGTGTTTTATTGTAGATTGACCTACA
This sequence comes from Lithophane socia, assembly GCA_947522985.1. Taxonomy (NCBI): domain Eukaryota; kingdom Metazoa; phylum Arthropoda; class Insecta; order Lepidoptera; family Noctuidae; genus Lithophane; species Lithophane socia. The sequence continues at coordinate 19,218,719 of OX383252.1, forward strand.
TTTCGATATAAATAATGTAAAGTAGCTTGTAGTACAGTAGGCGGTGCTTGGGAAGCAGTGGACGTCTTTCGCTGAAATGATGATGACGATGAAAGTAGGATCTGTAGGTATTTACAGTACATACGAAGTTACTGATTTTACAAGATACCTACTCTTCAAAAGAACAAAAAGTAAAACTGAAAAAATCACATTGTTACAAGTCGTCTTACTTCAAACCCCCAACTTAGTGCTCAATAATCCCGTCTTTCAACCTTTCAATTCCTTCATAAATCCCAAAGAGAACTGAGAAGCGGTCTAATCAAAAATAACAATGTCTGCACAGATAATCTAAAGTAGGGCCAAGTAACATCTTGCTGAGCCACTTATCTGTCAGATCAAAGTTACTGGTACCGTCGAGCACAGCCGCTATCAGCGCCCCAGGGATTAGCATCGCTGTGCCTGACTGTACCTACAGATAATGGGAGCTGTTCGAGAGATACTTTGATAGGATCAAATAATTGGGGAGTTTCCTATTTTTAAGTAAAATAAACCAAAAAAATAATAAAAGTAGGGCTTTGAGAAAAACAATGTTTATGTATCAAGACTTTTTGGGTTCCGTACCTGAAGGGTGCCAAACGGAACCCTATTACTAAGCCTCAGTTGTCCGTCGGTCCCTCTGTCAGCGAGCTGTATCTCATGAGCCGTAAATTGATGAAATGAAATTTTATTTTTTTTTCTATTGCCGCTATCACAAAAAATAATTAAAATTAAATAAAGTTAATAATAAAAGGCGATCGCCATACAAGAAAATTGTTTTTTTTTCGGTGTTTTTTGCTCGATCTTAATTTTTTTTTTTTTTTTTTTTTTTGATTAATAAGAACAAATCTTCAAACGTTCTTAGTAATGGATTACAATCTAGCCTAATAGGCTAATAAGGAATTTAACTCTAACTTAATATTTTACGAGATAGATTATGTTATAACTAAGAATAGTGTCAATTTGCACTTTTACACAATTTCGTAGCACTTTCTTAGAGTCTGATAATTGATGAAAACACTTTGTTCATGTGTTACATGTATAGCACAGCATTGTTACTATTTTTTATACACTACACTAACTCAAATGGTTTAGTTCTTTTTAGCCTACGCACTATGTCCGTGTTATCTAGCAGCTGGATTGCCTCGACATTCACATGTCGGTGAAGTCTGTGTTCGTGGGCCTCAGCAAATTTTTGGATGATTGTGGGGACAAGTTCCATTTTAAGATCTCGATGGAGGTTGTCATTTCTAATATACCATGGTGCATTTACAGCATCCCTGAGTACTTTATTCTGGAAGTTTTGTATTATTTTAGCGTTGCTTAGTTTAGTACAGCCCCAAAGTTGGATACCGTACGTCCAAATTGGCATAAGAATATGCTTGTATAATATCATTTTATTATGTATTGATAAACAGGATTTCCTTCCGAGTAACCAATACATACTTTTGTAACGTATGTCTAGTTCCTGTCTTTTCTTTTTGACGTGACATTTCCATCGCAGCTTGGCATCAAGAGTTATGCCAAGGTACTTGGCTGTATTAGCATATGTCGACTCGCATTTGGCCGGTTTGTTCAGAATCTTGATACCAATTTATGTCGGATTACAAGTCATCAAGCTATTATTTAAGCCTTTTTTTAGTTCATACGTCAACGGTTTAGATCTATCTGTCTTAGTTTACGAGTTAAGTTAGTTTTTAACAGTTTATGAGAAAGTAGTTGGTGCCAAATCCGTCCTTAAACTGTCGGCACCTAGCGGACTTTGACTTTACGATGTCAAAACAGGCTAGCTAGGTAGGTATCTATTTCATTCCTACTTATAACGTTTCATGAAACCCACATCCCGTAGTATTCCGAAATAGTACCTCGGAGTAAGCTCCTGGGTCCGAAAAAAATAAACTGGAATGACTTGAGGGCGCGAAGTCAGCAATGGACTGGGTTGAAACTAGTGTCTACACGAGTTCAGTTGCAAGTCAGCACTGAACTGGGTTGAAACTAGTGTCTACACGAGTCCAGTTGCAAGTCGGCACTGGACTGGGTTGAAACTAGTGTCTACACGAGTCCAGTTGCAAGTCAACACTGGACTGGGTTGAAACTAGTGTCTACACGAGTCCAGTTGCAAGTCAGCACTGGACTGGGTTGAAACTAGTGTCTACACGAGTCCAGTTGCAAGTCAGCACTGGACTGGGTTGAAACTAGTGTCTACACGAGTCCAGTTGCAAGTCAGCACTGGACTGGGTTGAAACTAGTGTCTACACGAATCCAGTTGCAAGTCAGCACTGGACTGGGTTGAAACTAGGGTCTACACGAGTCCAGTTGCAAGTCAGCACTGGACTGGGTTGAAACTAGTGTCTACACGAGTCCAGTTCCAAGTCAGCACTGGACTGGGTTGAAACTAGTATCTATACGAGTCTAGTTGCAAGTCAGCACTGGACTGACTTGTTGTAGGTACTGTCACATTACTTGGCTCATATAAAGAAGGAAAAAAATAATTAAATAAAAGTTCATCTGCCTAGCCATTTCCCAACCAAGTTGGGGTCGACTTCCAGTCAACCCGATGGAGCTGAATACCAGTATTTTACAGTATTTTTTTCAGTATTTTACTGCCTATCTGACCTCCACAACCAAGTAAATGGGTAATACGATACCCCTTGGTAAGACTGGTTGTCAAACTTTCGGGTTTCTCACGACCCGTAACGACTGTCAAAGATCCACAAATGACAGCAGGTACCAACGGCTTAACGTGCTTGCCGAGACACGGAGGACTCTCGATATGTAACCATCCACGGACCAGCCCGGGCAAGCGTAGCTTAATCTGATGGATCGACTCGTGCGGCTGTTATTACTTAGCCACGAGCTCCTCTGTCTGGCTCTCTCAATTAAATAAAACTAATACAACTAAAACCCAACTTCAACAAAAAAGTCAATTAAAAAGACATACAGACAGGCTTATTATAATTACGTCACAGACAGACATTAAAAAACCGGATTTGAGCATAAATTGAACAGATTACGTGTCCTCTAAGGGGGGGGGGGGGGCATATTCAATCTAATTTAATGTCACATAGCCTAAAACCAGCGGACAATTAAGACGCTTCCAACGATACCTCATTTGTCAAATTGTGACGAGTGGTTTAGAAGATAGGAGGGAACAGATGAACATACATACATAACGGTCAAAATCATAACCCTCCTTTTTTCTTCGCCATAGTCGGTTAAAAATACGTAAAACTGGAGAAACAATAGAATAATATGTAGGAAACATCAAATTACTCTTCTGAGCTTAAAGAGGTAAGTACTGCAAGGCCTCAAGTTTAAACAAATTATTTTACAAGCTTACCTTTAAAAATTTAAACACTACACTTATTTATGTTAATGTGCACTTTTCCGCATAACGACGGCTATAAATTAGGGAAATAGGTTTCTTTATTACTTAAGTATTTAGCGTTTAAGCATGTATAAAATAAAATATTGTGCTGACTAAGTTTAAAAACTAGGTAAAAGTATATCGGTAAGATAATACATAGTTAACAAGGTTTGAAAACTCTTCGTATTGGCAATTCTAAAAGGATACAACATCAAAACTTGCCTTGAAAAAAAAAATCAAGTAACAAAAACTAAAACCCAACTACGACTTAAAAGGTATAAACAAGACACCACAGACAGACAAATTAAAAATGCGGAGTCACACGTGTTAGGGCATAAATCGAACAGATTACGTGTGACTCCGGATTTTTAATTTGTCTGTCTGTGGTGTCTTGTTTATACCTTTTAAGTCGTAGTTGGGTTATAGTTTTTGTTACTTGATTTTTTTTTAAATTCTTTTGGGGTTATCATATATATATTTTTGAAATGTGCTCATTAAGCCCTTTCATTTGATACCCAACATGGTACGATTAAACCATATTTTTTTTTAAGTTTGTCACTTCATGTCCTCTAGAGGGCGCCGTTTTTAATTTAATGTGACTTTATATAGCCTATAACCAGCGGACGATCTGCGCGTATACATACTTACATACATACATACATACATACATACATACCGGTCAAAATCATAACCCTTCTTTTTTCTTCGCCGTAGTCGGGTAAAAATAAATGTTATACATATTAATTAGAACGTATCTACATTTCCCACCTTTTATTACCCGACTACGGCGAAGAAAAAAGGAGGGTTATGATTTTGACCGGTATGTATGTATGTATGTATGTTCATCTGTTCCCTCCTATCTTCCAAACCACTTATCACAATTTGACAAATGAGGTATCGTTAGAAGCGTCGTGATTGTCCGCTGGTTATAGGCTATGTGAAATTACATTAAATTAAAAATGGCGCCCTCTAGAGGACATAAAGTGAGGAACTTAAAAAAAAAAAATGGTTTAATCGTACCATGTTGGGTATCAAATGAAAGGACTTAATGAGCACATTTCAAAAATATATATATTATAACCCCAAAAGAATTTAAAAAAAAATCAAGTAATAAAAACTAAAACCCAACTACGACTTAAAAGGTATAAACAAGACACCACAGACAGACAAATTAAAAATCCGGAGTCACACGTAATCTGTTCGATTTATGCCCTAACACGTGTGACTCCGGATTTTTTATTTGTCTGTCTGTGGTGTCTTGTTTATACCTTTTAAGTCGTAGTTGGGTTTTAGTTTTTATTACTTGATTTTTTTACAGATACTATTAATATATATCATAATTTCCAGGTATGTAGGTCCATTTTGAAAACCTCCAGCCGATTATCAACATCCCAATAATTTCACGACCGTGTCAGCATCGTAGCTCTCGCCACGGCGTAGCAGCTGGGTTTGCGTAGCTGCGGTGCTACGAGCGTAGCAGAGATTGTTTGCGAGATATCGTGGCTAACCAATATCTAAACTAGATTTATTGTTACTATAGATTTACAAGTTTGCCGATTATTAAATTGGACATTTCGAGTATTCTAATCTATTCTATTCTATTCATTTAAAGTTAACAATTAGTATTTGCATGACTACATGCAATTAGTCAAAAATAATAGTCAAGTATTCGGTTCTTCAAATACCGCAAGCAAATAAATGTGCTGCAGTGACTAAAAAGCATAATTCAAATTAATTACTAAATAATAATTTAATTGGGACATTGGAAGCAATTATCTACTTTGCGTTATGGTTATGACGTAACCAAGCTAGATTTGATTTAACTTGTAAATGGTACACCACATACTACCTGCAGTATTGGCTGTCCTTCTCCCTTTAATAAATGCATCCAAAGGTCGATCACTTTTAGCGATAGAACCGCCCCTTATGTCACCATAGGTATAATTTCTACATCTATATCTCATCACTGCGTCCCGCGGTTTCACCCGCGTAAGCCTCAATCCCGTGGTAATATCGGGATAAAAGTCCTATGTCCTATTCCAGGTCACGGTCTACCCCTGTGCCCGTTTTAGCGTGAAAGCGTAACAAACAAACTCACTTTCGCATTTATAATTATTAGTTAAGTTACGATTACAAATAAAATAAAAATCCCGTTGTTCTTTCTTGTAAAGGAAAATTCCGTTAGAGGTAAAGCAGGGTTATTAACTCGTATCTTCATTCTTGGCTCTCATTATTGACGGCATTAACGTTAACAGAGGTAAGATGAAGCAATGAACCCGAAATCTTAACCATCTCGGCGCGTGTGCGGGTTGATTAACGAAAAATTCTTCAATTAAGGTCCCTCGGAGAAACGTGAGGGAATTATATCAGAGAATGAAGTATACCTTCATTGTAGGCGCACATAATGTTGAATGTGTTAGCAATATAATTATTAGGTAAACGTCAACTCTAGAAAACTGTAAACATCTAGTAATTTTTGCTAAACAATCAATCAGAATTTATTAGCCTAGTCCCTTAACGTAATAAATTAAAAGTATTATGAGATAAATGGAAATATTGTGCAATACTCACTTTCTTGGCTAATTATAATTTTATGTAAACCTTTGCCTAACGCATCGGGAAGTAAAGGCCTGATGTTATGTGTTTGTATAATCAGCATTATGTTTTAGAAAAATAAACAAGTATTGTCACATATTTGCCATGCCTGCTACATATTTTATCTTGTGAAACCCTGTAAATACACTACTTAACAGCTTTTAATCAAAATGGAAACTGTTACGCCTCATGTAAGACTTTCTGTTGATTCCATCTGTATCAGAGTTAATTTTCCCCAGGGTTAGGACATGATGAAAACGGACAACTATGTATCTTCCCCAGAACGTCTTAAATAAAGGAAATGCGTAATTAATAAGTGGTGGGGGAGCCGCGGAGGTGAGGAGGCGAGGAGATGAGGAGGCGGTGCGTGACGCGGCGGAGGTGATAACATTCCTCGTTTCGTCGGCCGCGCTGACCACATTCAACCCGTTACGTGACTGCGGCCTGTTCCGCGGTGGAGGGTTACACCAAACTGTAATGTAACCGTTTAGTATTATTTTGTGTAGAAGTAGGCTTGTACATAATTTAACCGTTAGGGTGTTGTTAAGAATCATACTGAGAGTCTATTTATGTAGTTCTTTTTTGTAAAAAAGAAAATAAAACGTATTTTTTCAATCGGGAATTTTACCGGGTTATTACATGGAGCGCGGGCGGCTGTCGTCTAGCGGGTTACATGGAGCGCGGGCGGCTGTCGTCTAGCGGGTTACATGGAGCGCGGGCGGCTGTCGTCTAGCGGGTTACATGGAGCGCGGGCGGCTGTCGTCTAGCGGGTTACATGGAGCGCGGGCGGCTGTCGTCTAGCGGGTTACATGGAGCGCGGGCGGCTGTCGTCTAGCGGGTGTCTACAAGTCATAACATATGACCTCTGCAAAAAACTTCTAGAGAATTGGCCTTCTGGTACGTATTGACAGGCCTACACAGTCACTGTCCTCTCATATCTCTTTTCCGTAGGAAACGACCAATTGGAACCATGCGCCTTCTGACGTTTCATAAATGCCATGGGGATTGTGTATTTTTTTTTTCAGATTTTCTGTATGTCAGGTTTTTGTTAAGATATATTTTTTTATGAATACTTTATTTGTGCTACAAGTACGTTGAATTTCATTATAGTACTTGGTAGACATTTTAATGAATGAATACTGAATTTGTAATAATTTGACAATGTTTTGGTGGACAGTACACGTCGTAATCCTGCAGTGATTCTATTTATGGTGCATATTGGAAGATCCTAGATTCAGCACAACATAGTAGGTACGCTAGTTCCATACTCCGGGACACCGGTAAAGGAATAATAATTTGGGACAAACTCCGAGCGAATTGTACCGTTTCCAAATTGTTCAAACCATGTCATGTAACTCGGTTACATGTGATGGAGTTTGACGTGATACGGGTTTAGCTGTTGTAATTATGTAAGGCTTTTGATAAAGATAAATGTTATAGATTCCATAAAATAGCAGAATATTCGGTGATTTGCTGTTATATTCGACCTAGATATAAATTATACTCTAGCCTCGTCCGGAGAGATTAGCGTGGAACTACAACTGTACAAATACTTATCTCTTCGGGCGAAGCTTTCTTATAATTATTTATTAATTATGATATAACTTCACACTTACGTAGGTAAGTTCGTTTAATCCAAACTATCCTTACAAATATTATAATAACAAACAAACTCACTTTCGTATTAAATACGAAAGTGAGTTTGTTTGTTACACTTTCACAGCTAAAACGGCTGAACGGATTTGGATGAAATTTGGCACATGGGTATTTTTTATTTATTTATTTATCATCATACATCTACCCTTACAGCTAACCAATGCGGTAAATGTGCCTTAATTAATACTTGAACATTCCACTCCATACACTTGTTCCTTATAACTAATACCTATAACTAATTACAAACAAATATATCTTGACCTGGGTTAGGACATAGGATATATTATATACATATTTTTTTTCCCCCAATTTTCCCACGGGATCGAGACTTATGCGGGTGAAACCGCGAGACTCAGCTAGTCACTAATAATACAACACATACAACTGTTACTCCTAGTGCGTAGTTTCATAATAGTTTCATAAAAAAATTACAATCGTTGCTACTCCCATGCAAATTGTTACGCAAACGTTTCTGTTTTACAATATTTTTCCTGATTGCGCAATAGTCTAGTTTCACAATTGAATAGCTTCATTTTCACAATTTAACACTGGCGGACAGTAAACGTACATAGACGTAATAACAATAAAACTTCAATTGTGTCTCATTCACTGTCCGCCAAAGTGTTAATAATATCTAAAGCGTGGTCTTGTCTAGAAGAAGTACATCTACGTGCAGCAATGAATTCTATTCATCCGTCAAAATCATGATCTGTCAGTGTACAGTCTCTTCGACTGATTGTCATTAAATTGTTTTTCAATGTTAATTTACTTATTAATAAAAAAAAATAAAAAAAATAGTTTATGTTCATAATACCTACAGAGTTCGCGTTCACATCGAATCTTATTCTGTTTGGTGTGAATAGCAGCCGGGTAATCTTCCGGCCCTTAATAAACCTACAGGTAAACATTAACACGGGTTATATAAATTATCAAGATAATATTTGACTGACGCGCACTATAGCCCGGTTGCGGGGCTATCCCCTTGGACTCTTATACGGTTGAAATTGGTTGTTATTGACAGGGCGTTATCACAAGAGTAGGTATCATTTAAAAAATGTTCAAAACATTAGATAGGTATCGGGAATAATTTCGGATTCCAGGCTAGTAATTCAAAAATACTAGCAGAATTGTCTTAAAATCTTGCAGGACTTAGGGCCGATTTTATCGTCATTTATCTGAAGAATTAATACGGTGGTTTGGCATTTTTTCCTACATAATATACAACAGATTTCGTACTATCATTTATTCCAGAAATAAGAATGATTACTTATCTGACGCTTGAAAAATCTGCCTTTAGGGCTACCTGCATGCCGGGCCGCTGTACGGCAGCACTTGTCATGGTATTTTAGCAGTGAATTCACTATTTCCAGTAGTGTTAATAAAATATTATAATTAGTAACCAATCCTATCTACCTTCTACGTGTCTAAGTTCGCCGCGAGCTACCCCGCCCCGCCGCGTCCTCCAGCACCATTGGCAAGGTCGCCACGACGGCTTCAGGCTGCGGCTCGCGGCGTCACACTGCGTCACGCAGCTTCGCGAGGCGCAGCGGGGCGTAGCGTGACGCCGCGAGGCATTTTCCAATTATCTCAATAAAATATGTATCTTTTGTGTAGTAAATAAAGTTAAATTTTGTATCGCTATCTTAAAACGTGCGCATCGCGTCACGTCTCGGTGTGAACTGACCCTAAGCTAGTATGAACTGTTTTGGAGCGAATCAACAAACGGTTTGCGGCGGTCTGTTGCGGCCAATGGCGCAAATTCGAACCAACGACCTAGAACTTGTAAGTCGGGGCCGTTACCACTGAGCCACCACTACACTGTGTTGTTATATTCAGCATAATGCTGCGACTGAGTATTTATAACGTCGCATTTAGTGTGATGTACTAGCTAATTGTCCTGCATAAAATGTTTCATTTATCTAATAATTATTAGTACAGAAAACTTTAAATATATTTAAAAAAACCTATAACCATCCTCCCTATTAGATTAAGGTTCAGAAGACTAATAAGTTTTCAAAGTTTCCTGTCTCCTATTTTGCTTTGGCCCACAGGGTCCTTATTGATCTCATAGTTACCACCTAAATTCACATTGTAGAAAGCAATAAACGTTTGAGTATTAAGTGATCGAAACCGACTATCTGAAGTGGTAACTTTCTTAGGGGTCTCCCTATGTTGTCTAATAAAATGACATGAGATTATTACATCTATACCAATATTATAAAACTCATTTGAAATGCAAGAAGCTTCACGTATGGCGATACAAAAGTACGTAGGTATGGCGCACGCTGGACTTACTGGCTTGCAAATCTTATCCTGATAAAATCAAAGAAGAATAGGTACTTAAATCCCATTTTCAAACTCTACCCACAAACCATCCATCAAAGATCACGCGTTAAAACAGTTATTATTCGTTGCGCGCGCGTCAGAGCACGTAGAGTAATTCTGTTGGGCGTCTTTGTCGCGGCACGGAAGTTTGCAAGCGACAAACTTTCAAATAATACGTGCCCCAGTTGCCGTCTGCTTGCGATTCCGCCGGCGACTGTCGTATCATCTCGCGTTACCTAAACTTGTAAGTTGTTAGGAGTTGTCGCGTGTTCAATGGGAAGCTTTAGCTTGGTTTTTGTTTGTTTGGTTTTGTTGAATACTGTGTTAGTTATGTTTGTGTTTGGAGAAGTAAAGTGTCGAGCTGTGCCTGTGTAGTTTATTAAAATTTGTCAGTATCGTGCATAAACCGTTTGCCCGATGGGATTCACATCGACAAAAATAGCGAACTTCCACATAGACTCTTATTTAACACCATTAGGGAGTGAACTTTTAAAAATCCTTTAGGCTGTGCTTTGTCTGTCAATGAATGAATTTAAGATTTTTGTTAAAGAGAAGATGCACAAGTGCAAAAAAATGACACACTTTTTATCACATTCATCGTATTAGGCTCATAAATTCACTTCTAATTGTAGGTAGATTATAGAGCGCAAATATCGAATCGAGTGGAGGAAGTATAATGTGCAGTTCCATGCATCAACATGAATATCGTCGAATAATGTCGTGGTAGTAGTGAATAAATAAATAAATAAACATACATAATAATATGCAAGAATCTGCCAAACAGTGATAATGTTAAATTGATTCGTATAGGTCCTCACAGTCCTCACAGGTGCGTCCGAATTTAAACTTGTTTTAGGATTTCGAACCCAAGGAAACTTGTAGGTATGTAGAGGAGACAAAATACTTAATCTCAGATAATTAAGTTCGAAATTAATAGGTACCTTTGATCAAAGCTTGATGAATGGGATTTATCGTTGAATAATGGTAAAACAAGTTGTGGGAGTACCTAAGTATAATCCATACGTGGGTGAGTGGCCTTTCGTTTACGTCTATATATATATTAAATTGAGAAGGAACAAGCGGTAGCGTTTGCTATTAGTCTTCAATAATTCAGAAAGTGATGATGTTTAGAACTGAGCATATTATTGTAAGCACTGTGAAAGCAGACTTTTGGCACTTTCAGTGCAGCTAATAGTGCGAATACGCCAGCCAGCTCACAGAGAGAGTTCAAATATCCAAGAAAAATAATCTTCACAAGTTTTCTAATTAGCTCACTACGAGTAGGACATACGAAATTAAACAAAACACTATCAAAAACACGCCAGTCAAAGTTTGTTTTTGAAAACGTTGCCTGTTCAGTGTTCCGTCGCAATCAACCGACCGGTAGCCGCCCCGTCGCCGATCGCTGTGGTCGCGGTCCACTGTGCGGCTCTGTGCAGTTGATACTGACACGGGCTAAGCGCGAAATAGAAGGTACAAAGTGACCTCAAACAGCTCAGCTGCTTTGTTGCTGCAGAGTAATTGATTGCTCTGATTGAAGCGGCTGGAAATGTTTGTGGTAAATCTTTTTATGTTTTAAGAATGAAGTGAATGATTTTGGTGAATTTAACGAAGTGAAGAGAAAAGGATGTTGGTGCGGCAGCGAGATGGACCTGAACCTATTATAAATAAAAATACCACGTTATAGCCTGGTAAGGGCTCTCTACCAACACCTGAGCACACTAATAACACCTGACGTCATCCCACGTGTGCTCATTTGTCAAAATATGTCGAAGAGAAGTTTCACGAGATGAAATTAATCTGGCCAATGAAACACTTCATTGATGTCGCTTGGCGTGGTGACGAAATACGTCTGTTTTCTTCATAAGTGGTGAATAAATTGATGACAGTTTAGTCTAAGTTTTAGAATATTTTTCAGACGCTATGGTTTTGAACCTGAAACCAATAATCCCCCTAACTACCACGACTAATCCACGTGCAGTTATTTTTCACAGAACTAAAGCGTCACTTTCGTCGTCTCTCTATTAGAACCTCGGTAACAAGAGCCGAGCGCCGAACACCACCGAACCATTGAACCGTACAATCTGTGACCCCGATATTTTTATTTTTATTTAACATTTTTCATACAAGACTCGGACCGATTGTGTGCTGTGACTGACGTCCAATTATTTTACCATTTGTTTAAACCTGCTAGCTAGCGCGTAGTGTTTTAAAGTGTGGTGGATTTATAATGAGTTTCTATAAGCGAAAATGGTTTCTTGAAAATATTGTTAGATTAAATGAACACAAAATGACATATGAAATATGTTTAATATTATTTACAATAGTTAATTGATTCAGGCGTGACTTTGCGGAAATCCATTATTATTTTTTACTAAAAGATGGAAGGAGTGGAGGGAGGCCTTTGCCCAGAAGTGGGACAGCATACGCTAGGAAAAAAAAAAACTTTTAGTTACTTAATTATGTACCCAAGGAAATTTCAAAAACATGTAGGTATATAGTACATTTTCGAAATTATGTAAACAATTACAAAGCAACAGTTTCAAGCAGCTTAAACTCGGAAATAAAAATAAAATCCGGAGTCAAACGTGGTTAGGGCCAAAGTTTAACAGATTACGTGACTCCGGATTTTTAATTAGTCTGTGTGTGTGTCTGTGTGTCTTTTTTATACCTTTCTAGTTGATTGACTTTTTTGTCGTAGTTGGGTTTTTATTACTACTTACATATACCTACTTATTTATTTTTTTGGGGTATAACATATACAGCAGCAGTGCTGGCCCAGTGGTAACGGCTGCGACTTACGAGTTGTAGGTCGTAGGTTCGAACCCCGACAGGCGCTTTACTTTGTGTAAATGATTTCATCACCACTGCTCTCAAAACGGTGAAGGAAAACATCGTGAGGAAACCGGCATGTCCTAGAACCAAAAAATTCGAAGACATGTGACATCTACCAACCCGCACTGGGCCCGCGTGGTGGATCACCGCCCACTCCCTCTCATAGAGAGGAGGCCTGTGTCCCAGCAGTGGGAACATTATAGGCTGATTATGTTATGTATAACATATATATTTTTTAAATGTGCTAATTAAGCCCTTTCATTTGATACCCAACATGGTATGATATAATTTTTTTTTTTTTTAGTTCTTGAGTTTGTCCTCTAGAGGGCGCCATTTTAATGCAGTCGTCACATAGCCTATAACCAGCGGACGATCAAGACGCTTCGAACGATACCTCATTTGTCAAATTGTGATGAGTCTTTTAGAAGATGTGAAGGAACAGATGAACATACATACACACATACCGGTCAAAATCATAACCATCCTTTTTGCTTCGCCGTAGTCGGCTAAAAATTATTTTTCTCTAATTTTCAAAAAGTATATTTTTGCAAAAACAATTGAAAGTAAAAAAAAAGGGAAAAGGTAGGTGTACACTTTCAATTTCATTTTAATGTTGTCGTTGAGCTCCTTAAGCTCTGAGTTGAGCTCCTCGGTTACTGACAAATGCTTGCACTGACTGGACAGGTCCACTCAAATCTGTGCGGTTCTTTCCTCAAAAGACCATTTCAGACGCTAATCTACATGGCCTGACCAAGATTATGTCTGGACCTTAAAAGAGACTGCGACCTCTGAGTTTGTTTCGGCCTTTCTTCTCAGAGTAGTCAGATAGGAAACGCCGACCTCATAGCTTATTTTATATTTTTAATATGACGTGTAAAAGTGATTCCGATATCCTATTTTGCAGAATAAACAATTTCATTTGATTTCATTTTCATTGTATCCATGACAATTTCTATAACACATATACACTTGCATACATATTATTGAAATTGTCATGGATACTTAAAAATTACATTGCAAGTGTCAACTTTTTACTGATTTTGTTTCGTTTATAATAATATTTCTGTGAAACCAATGTACCCAGTTTTGAAACAGTTTGACGGTTAGGTAATTTAGAAAAAAAAATTGTACACTTATTTTTGGATTGGTAGAAGTTAAGATATTTTAGAAAATGTGACAATGTATACATATTATTGCTCGTGACTGTGCATAAAGACGTGACAATGTGACAATGTATACATGTCAAAAATTGCATTTTTTTTATTGCACTATTGGTTTTAGATTTTCCATTATGCACATACCTGTATATTTATATTTTTTTAATATAACGTATTTAACGTAATCTACAAATCGTCTAAGAGTACAAGTATTATATTTACAACGAATAACTGTCGTAGATGCGGATAAGTAATACGTATCATTTTGTACGGTGTTTTAAAATGCGCGCCACTCGGTGCGAACGCGGTCTTGTCTGACATAACTTCATTCACGGCAGGAGTTAATAGTAATAAGATGAATCAGTCTGAATAAAGCTGTGATGATTATTAAATATTACTAATGCGTTAGATACCTACATAATTAAGCTGAGGCTCATGCTAAATAAAAATTCTTAATGCATTTTTTATGTCCATGGGTGATCTTAGGATGTTTAACATTTATCCGTTTGAAAACAGTAACATAATTCTACGTTTTCATAAAAGATAAAGAAGAAAGAAAGAAAAGAAGAAAGAAAATATGTTTATTTGCGGCAAACATGACGCCAAGAAAGGACAAATATACGAAAATAACAAGTTGCGGGAAAATATGCGTCACATTCACGCAAAACGATGTGTGTCGGCAGGACTTAATCGGTTAAATTCTATTCTTTAAACTGTTTTCTTCATTCCTGCATATAAAAAGGTATCTTATACATGTCTGACATGCTTTTATTTTAATATCAGCGTAGAAACAGTCATCTATCAGTTTTTCCAAGAAAATATAAAAAAGAAAATATGTTTAAATACCATTATAAAGTTCCTAAAGCTAATAAAACATTATAGTTTTTTTTATTTTTTATAATTGTACATTGAATTATTTCTAAAGCAGTTTGAACATAAATAACGCTTTCCTGTAAACCTCGGTTTTTACCCGACTACGGTGAAGAAAAAAGGAGGGTTATGATTTTGACCGGTATATATGTATGTATGTATGTATGAATGGATGTTCATCTGTTCCCTTCTATCTTCCAAACCACTTATCACAATTTGTCAAATGAGGTATCGTTAGAAGCGTCGTGATTGTCCGCTGGTTATAGGCTATGTGAAGTCACATTAAATTAAAAATGGCGCCCTCTAGAGGACATAAAGTGAGGAACTTAAAAAAAAATGGTTTAATCGTACCATGTTGGGTATCAAATGAAAGGGCTTAATGAGCATATTTCAAATATATATATATTATAACCGCAAAAGAATTAAAAAAAAAACAAGTAATAAAAACTAAAACCCAACTACGACTTAAAAGGTATAAACAAGACACCACAGACAGACAAATTAAAAATCCGGAGTCACACGTAATCTGTTCGATTTATGCCCTAACACGTGTGACTCCGGATTTTTAATTTGTCTGTCTGTACAGCGATTGTCGATTAAGGTTACTGGTATTCAGCTGCATCCGGTTAGACTGGAAGCCGACCCCAATAATGTTGGGAAAAGGCTAGGCAGATGATGATTGTCGATTTAAGGCTCGTGCAAACTGGCGCGTTACCGCTGGTGCGACAGGCAGCGCTACCCTTGTCGCACCAGAGCGGTATCAGCATACCCCGTATAGCATTTTCACCGTCGGTTTACTCGTACTGAAAATAATTCACTCTACTTTTACTAAAAAACAAAAATCATTTGCCTTCTATTTGGCCGCTTAGTTAGTCAATACGTTCGTTAGTTAATGCGATTTACTTGTTTTATTTAAATTAATTATGAAACAAAGGCAGCAAATGACTGCGATTTTATTACATAACGCGAGTATTGTGGCTTGTGGCTATGTGGTGTTGTCACGAAGGTTCATTTTTCAGGTTTTTTTAGGTATCAATTTTGACGTTGGAATACCAACAACATTTATTTACAACTATAATAGAAATTTTACACTCATAACATTCAGCCAATATAGCTTCCTATAAGTTAAGCAGTTTGTAATTTTGACATTATTTGATACCTTTACAATTATTGGGTTCCGGATATTTATTTTAAGGTACACAACTCTAAGAAAATCTAATAACCTAGGTAAACGCGGATACGTCAGAGAAATACGTCTGATTTTTCCAACATAATGAGAATCTGGCTTCAGAAACTAGCAGTTTATCAAAGAGCACTTTTACTACTTTAGTTCACAAACTAGCCCCGTGTTTTAGTCCTTAAGGCAGACGTAACAAAGGCCAAAGTTCCGTACAAAAAGACGAGTTATTGTAAAACGCGGTGGAAGACGGAATGATCTCATTTTCTATTCCATTCGTTTCACACAAACCACACAAATCACTGTAGCTTTGCCGCGACTCGAATTCCTGATGTGCAAGTTATGAGCGACTGAGGGGAAAGAAGGAGTTTATTTGGTAACGTAGTGACACATCGAAACAATAAGTATACAACATTAGTTTTTTTTTATGCTAAACCCCAAAAGGGGTCATTGTACTCATCATTTTGAACAACTTTTCTTATGGGACCAACTTTGAATACGCGAAAAAAAAATCTGCTGTTCCGTACATTTTGTCGATTTAAGAGAAAACAAATGTATAGAAGAGCTGATTTTGCGGTTTTCAGCCGGTTTCGCTGTTTTCGCGGTTTCGCGACAAATTCAAATACCTGCTATGTATATAACAGTGACGGAGTCCAATAAGATATCATCTACAATAGACTAAGTTGGAAAAATACGTAATTATTGAAGCTAACTCAAAAAAGCAAGCAAAGTTGGGACCACACGGGAAGCACCAGCTTTCAAATAAAAAAAGAATCATCAAAATCGGTTCACCCAGTCGAAAGGTCTGAAGTAACAAACATTAAAAAAAAAAATGAAATCCTCCTCCTTTTTTTGAAGTCGGTTAAAAATTAAGGTTCAGGAAACCTGCTTCGGAAACTAGATCCATAATAATTTTATTGTTTGTGCTAGCGGTACACAAAGAGCTCTACACACTAAACCTACGTAATCTGACCTACGAAATCTATTAAAACCAGAACCTTAATGCCATCGCAGCTTAGCTTCGGTTAGTTTAGTGTGTGGGTGAAGTCAGAGGCGGTATAGGTAACGCCGTAACTAGTGGGACCACAGTTACTAATCCGTTATTTAAATAAATAATTAAGGACTAAAGATCAACTGACTGTTTGACTTGACAAGACTGACTTATATCTTCTCAAATGTCAATGATACCTCATAGGTAGCACGAAAAAAAAACGCCCCAAATGTCAATGGTACCTATGGGGTATCACGCGACAATTGTTAACAATGGTTGACGTTTATTTGCACTTGCAACATAATCTGGCTGTATCATTCGAATAATCGATTAATAATTTAACGATTTTAGTAACAATTACTTGGTAACACCACTAAAACGGACCGAAAACCTAACAAACAAAATCTATATGTGGTCGTGTGAAGCGACGACGCCATATTGGTCGACGAATTTAGCGCTATAAGGTAAAAACCTAGGCTAACACATTAGGGGATATTTAGATACAAATGAATTATATCCTAAGAGTTTCCATGGAATTTCTTGCCCATTCTTCTCCATTGAACTAGCTTTGGAACTAGCTTCATCTTTCTGGCAATGGAGCGATATCGGCCGACGGGTAGTTTGTTGAGCAGTTTTGGTTTTAGGCTTGACAATTTAAAAAGTGACTGTAGAGTGTGACTTAGGAATCATCGTCATCTTTCGTATAGCCTTACCCTGAAGATATTGGCGTTGGGATCCAGCATAATTAAATACTGAAGCATAATAGTATCATTATTTTACATGGAGTTTAGTCAGTAGCTAATATGATGAATATGCATTTTACATGGCTTGTTAACTAGCTGCTGACTCTGGCTAAATATAGCAAGTGGGTACCTACAGAATTTGTTCTGTAAGATATTTTTAGGGCAGAAGTGGATGTAAAGCCTACCTCATTACTATTCAGCTGCTTCCCATGTACCCATGGGAAGAGCCGGGTTTGGCTACGCAAGATGATAAATGATGCAACACTCTAGATCAATCATTTGATATCATTAATAACTCTTTTTGTTGTAAAATATTTATGTAGTTCAAAGTAAAGTGAGATTGGAAATATAGCTACCCAAGTAGGTTTATTATTATAGTCAATATATTATTAGCATGAAATGAATACACTGGTTATATTTGATTGTATTGTAAATATTTCCATTGATATTTGGAAACATAATTTTTTATTACTTCTAGAAAAACATGAAGAGTAGACTTCTATTTAAGTATATTTTTGATTGAGATCTCAGATAATATGAAAAATAATAACCGGTAGGTATTGGATCCATGGGGACTCAAATATGGTCTGCTGATCTGTTAGTCGACCTATCTTTCCTTATCATGGGATGATATCACAATTAAAGCATACTAAATAGAGAAATAGTAATAAAACTTTGTGATATTGCCAGATTTATGTTAGACTAGCTGCGCCCCGCGGTTTCACCCACATAAGTCTCAATTCCGTGAGAATATCGGGATAAAAAGTATCCTATGTCCTGATCCAGGTCATGGTCTACCCATGTGCCAATTTTCATCCAAATCCGTTCAGCCGTTTTAGCGTGAAAGCGTAAGAAACAAATTAATTGGGATTGGGAATTAAGTTAGGATAATAATAATTATGGACAGTTTTACATCAGTTCAGAAACATAATTTTACAATGTTGAAGCTACTTGTCAGCCACAAAAGTCTTGTCAACAACAAAAGTTTTAGGATTAAAACAGATAGGTATAGAAAAGCATTGGCAAACAAAAGCAGGAGTATTCAGCCGTATTTTCCCTCTCGCTGTATGTGTATGTATCTCGCTGCCGGCTCCTTCCGTACACTCTTACAGATTTACATAGTTTACTTTATTGAGTCTCCGAACCACAGTACTATCGAGTCCATTTAAATAATCAGCAATGGGGAGCTCCCAGGCTACTGTTGACATAGTTGACGAAGCGTGAAGGATTTCTCGAACGTTTGACGTTAAGTATTTAGAGTGGTTTCAATTAACTTGAAAGACACGTCGAGATTGCGCAAAGTAAAGTCAAAAAGAACAAGATGAGAAAGGATCGTATCATCTTGAGAAATTAACAGTCAGATAGAATCTTAAATGTGACCTACAGATTGGTTTGTTAACCCGCTCTACTGTCGACCGACCTCTAATAAAGGAGATCGACGTCAAAGTGCAGAGGTCAATGAGCGATATTGCATTTATGAACTATATCTATACTTCTCTAACTTGAACAAAGTATTAAATAAACATATCTTATTAAAATAAATAAGGCTTGTGCCCGATGCAATTTGGCAAAAATGACAAACTTTCATCCCATATTTAACCCTCAAGGGTCTCAAGGAACTTTCAAAAATCCTACCTTATGAAAGAAACGACACTTATACTGGGGTAAATCCTTTTAATTATTAACACTT
The DNA here is from genome assembly GCA_947522985.1 of Lithophane socia. Classification (NCBI taxonomy): domain Eukaryota; kingdom Metazoa; phylum Arthropoda; class Insecta; order Lepidoptera; family Noctuidae; genus Lithophane; species Lithophane socia. Next base: position 19,238,140 of record OX383252.1, read on the forward strand.
ATACTATAATTACACTTTCACACTTTTATAATTAACACACTTAGCCTGTACTGTACAGCTCGATAGTCCAAAATATCCTGCCCCAGCAAACAGCTAGTACCCCCGTTACAAAGTGCGGCAAAGCGCGCGAATTTTTAAGTCAACAGATGGACGTTAAACATATAGTATAAAATGGTAACTATTTATTATAATATTTTATTATATTATTGTTTTGTATTTGGATTCCAGTTAATTTCTACGTATTTAATTGTGACACAATATTTAAACAAAGTACCTATCATCTTTAAATTTATCGAACCAGTTACTGTTACTAGTCAAGTTGCGTACTAATAAAATCTTAAATTCACATTGACATAGTATTATATTGATTTATTTTGTAATTGCTTACACTTTTTTTTTTTTTTTTTTCTTTCTTTATTTAGAGAGGGTTTTAATCTAGAGAGATTATGCCACCCTCATCGTTACAAATCAACTTTACAAACTGCTACACATGTAAACATTATCTTACGTTAACTACTTCTACGGTTAATTCCAATGTTTACAAGCCTGTACAGCATTCTGGGTGCATCCGAGGCAGGGGCAGCCAGGACGCTGTTACATACCCCAGTCTCACACATATGGTTAAATACGATTAACAAGTCTCGTCGTTCCGGCTCGTTCCGGACACACTCCATGATAATATGATAAACATCTTCAATTAAGTTGCATTCTACACAATTTGGTGACTCAACTTTACCCATTAGAAATGCAAATTTATTTAAGGGTATGTGGCCAGAGCGATGTCGGAAGGCTGTAGTGATTGTCTGCCTTCCCATATTGGCAGTGTCTATCCACGCACTTTTAAAAACGTTCGGTTGTATAGTGGCATACCATATACCTTTACTGCGGCTCCTTTCATTGAAGTATTCTTGCCAGCTGTCATAACAAAGGTGTTTCAATCTAGAGTAAAGTTCGGTATAATACGGGAGACAGGAATACTTTTCACCGTCGTCGGTTGATGCCCCTTTAGCCAACTGGTCGACCATCTCATTACCTTCAATGCCAATATGAGAAGGCACCCATTGTATTACAACATTTTTATTCTTATTTTTAAGTTTACATAGTAAATCTAATACATCATAGGCAATGGGAATCCCACGTTTGGGTAAGGTGCATCGTCTTAACAACTGTGAAGCACTGCGACAATCAGATATAATTAAAAATTCCGCACATGCAACTGAATCAATATACGACAATGCCTCTAAAATTGCTATCAATTCAACGTGCATTATTGAGATCACAGAATCAACCTTAAGTTTCATCGAAGTATTTGTAACTGAATCAAAAAACGCAACACCAATTTCATTATTAGCAATTGACGCATCAGTATAAATTGTATATCGACCGGTATAATTTAGTAGTAGATATCTATCACAAAGGGTTTTTATTGACAGATATTGTAATCTTTTTTAGCTTGGTCAACACCGTCAATAGTTGAAATAATAATGTTGTCAAGATCCACGCTGCTGACCCAAGTGGGTAGGCTAAACATTTCTACGGTACCACTATAGTAAATACGTTCGTATTTAAGTGAGTCATGAATCGTAACTAAAATAGGTTTTGGTTTGTTACTCCAGTAGCTGTGCGAACACAGCGCTGACAGGTGTTCGAGTATATCAATAGTGACCATCGAGATATAAGTACTAAGTACGTTAGTACTTATATCTCGATGATAGTGACATTATTTTTGAAAGATTTGCATTTTAACCAAAATTTACTTCCCAGATATTGTCGACGGATGTGCAGAGGTGGGATACATAATTCATTTTCCATAATATGTATAGGTGTACTCTTAATGAAGCCACCTATTAAACGTAAACATAGATTCTGTATCCTCTCTAATTTTAATAAATGTGTACGACTGCCATTGCCATAAAGCGCGCACCCATAATCTAATCGACTTCTTACGGTAGCTATGTACACGCGCTTAAGATGTGTGGGGTGCAGTCCCCAGCCGGTACCGGCAATTGCTTACACTTAATGCTCATTTTCGCTATTTAAGGAACTTTTGTGCACATGCTTCTAGACTGTACATTGTCTGTCAGTGAATGAATGAATTTAAAAGTTATTAATCATGTCTCAAACAACATTGTAATGGGTCGGAGATGGACAAAGGAAAAATAAAAACCATTTTTACAAAAAAAACAACAACTGATTTCCAATAAAAACACGTGATACATACCTTTAATTTCAGACGTCGTCGGTATCTTTGGATCTGTTTTTTAGTTTTTTTGCCAGCGACTTCCAAAAAACATGCATACAAACGAACATTTTGAAGTTTCTTTTGCGGAGTTTCTTTCCAATTCTTCTCCATACGAAAATTACCTTTGGAATTTTATATATATGACGGCGCGTCTAAAGATATTACGACGCTAAACTTACGGAGTTGATTTTCGAACGATTATGACAGCTGTCAACTTGACGTAACCCCGGGTACTGAGGAGGCGGCCCCCCGCCAAAATATTGGAAGATCGCGGAGATGGATCGAAACCGGGAAACCGGCAAGGATTCATGGCGACTGTGGTATTGGTGATCATGGTGACTACCCTGGCAGGGCAGTGAGTTGATTGATCTGCGCTCGCGCCTCACGTACTCGGTGGAACATCGTTTACATTATTGTTCATTCCCATTTAATTACATCTCCTAGCCCGCAAACCCACGCATAATAAGAGACCTCTTCTGATAAAGACCACGTAATGCCTTTATATATATATATTTTTTAATTTTAAGTATAATCAATTCAATGTTTTTGTAAATTTTGACGTTAAAACTGCCTACTACGTGCATAAGGGCAATAAAAAATTTGACTTTGATTTTGAAGTCTAGTAAAAATTGAAGTTTATTTCCTTGTGAACTGTTTCGCCCCATATCACAGGCAAAATATATTTCGATCAGTATAGTTCTAGAAACAACAACGGCACTGCTATCTTCTCCATCTATAATGCGGGTAGTTTATGGTTTTGTGCGGAACCAGTGCAGCAAACCTGCGGGATCCTCAGGGAAATCACATTTCTATACCGAATCACTGAACAGTTTGATGTTTCTAACCATCCAACTGTTCTTCTAGTTTCCAACTTTATGATAACCCACCGATCGCTAAAGCCTCATTTACACGGTGTGATTTATTGCCTGTGGTATACCATAAGTTGAAGCAATAATAAAAGTGGCACCGTCTAAACAGTGTTTTGACAATAATTATGCAAGTCATTTTTTCAATTTTATTACATGCCATCGGCAAGAAATTTGCATCGTCTAAATGGGACTTTATGGTTAATAATGACGTCTCGTATGGTGTTCTTCGTGAATACTCTAAATGAAAATATAAAAACCCTTTTTTTCCGACTTCCAAATCCAAAAAGGAGGTGGTTGTTGATGTTTTCTTTATGTATGTTCATCGATATTTTCGTCAATTGTGAACCGATTTGGTTTTTTTTTTATGTAGAAGCTTGGGAGGTGGTACCATATAAATTTTAAGTTTGCTTGGGTACTCGGTCGGTAAGTAGAGTCGGTGACAAAAAACAAAGCCAACGACTTCCGAAATTAAAGTTAGGTATTTTTCATTTTTTAGTGTTTCATTTAGGAGTCGGTTGTTTTTTTAGTAAAAAGTTTCTAAATTGATGATATTGATTATCATGATGAAGAAAAGAAACCTTCATAATTATGACGAAAAAAAATGGAAGTAACTTCTATTCGATGTTAAGTTGATTAGAGTAAGTAATGGCCGACTGAACATTCCAAGAACAAATCTTTCTCATTTATTCTAAAATATTTGCTGATGCCAAGACAAATAACTTGAATGAGCGTTGTTAACTTTTATGACCCTTATCACTGTCATAACCTAGAACAAGTAATAAGGTCTAACTAGTAAGGCAGCTCATTAGCGTCCGGTTAATTCGTCTCGGTAAAGGTACATTAATTTGGTGAAATTTAAAAAAACTAATTGTTACCAACTAGGTGTTTATGTAGACATTCTCTCTAATCCTTTTCCTTTATAATTGTGTTTTAACATTTTTGATTGATGTTATATAAAGCTATTCGATTTCCTGCTAATTTCCGGTACGTAGTTATTCCAAGAAACAGGCTTCAAAACAAGATATACGATTTATGTATTTATTGAAAATCACTGTTCCATTCCGAAAACTTATTTTCTCGTTTTATTTACCTTTATCTAAACAAAGAACTGATTTATTAAACAAATAATGTAACTACGCAGAGTGGGATCCAATTCCACTTACTCGTGTAGCGAGAGGCAAAACTAAATGAGATCTGTAATTACAGGAAAACAAATAGCTGGAAGCATCCCTTCCTCCTGGTATTCGCCAAAAAGTCTATGAAATAATGAAGCTACGAAGGAAGATGGCTCTAAGAGTAGGGGAAGACCAAAGAATTATGGATAGACTGTATGAAAGACATGGCTAAAAAAAATCAAGTTATAAAAACTAAAACCCAACTACGACTTAAAAGGTATAAACAAGACACCACAGACAGACAAATTTTAAATCCGGAGTCACACGTGTTAGGGCATAAATCGAACAGATTACGTGTGACTCCGGATTTTTAATTTGTCTGTCTGTGGTGTCTTGTTTATAGGTACCTTTTAAGTCGTAGTTGGGTTTTAGTTTTTATAACTTGTTTTTTTTTTTATTCTTTTGGGGTTATAATATATATATTTTTGAAATGTGCTCATTAAGCCCTTTCATTTGATACCCAACCTTGTACGATTAAACCATTTTTTTTTTTAAGTTCCTCGCTTCATGTCCTCTAGAGGGCGCCATTTTTAATTTAATGTAACTTCACATAGCTTATACCCAGCGGACAATCACGATGCTTCTAACGATACCTCATTTGTCAAATTGTGATAAGTGGTTTGGAAGATAGGAGGGAACAGATGAACATACATACATACATACATACATACCGGTCAAAATCATAACCCTCCTTTTTTCTTCGCCGTAGTCGGGTAAAAAGGGTGACAACTGAGATGACGGCTAATAGAGAAGTATGGAAGGAAAAATAAATATTGCGCCGACACTAATAAATTGGCATAAGGGCAAGAGAATGATGGACATGATGATTGAGGGCAAGATTCGCAGAGGACACTCTAACTTACGACTTTAATTTAGGACTTTTGAGAATTTAACCGCATGTGTCTTACCAAACTATTCTTAGTGGCCCTCAAATTCAAAATGTACGAAATAAAGTTTTCACTTTGATAAAAAATTATGAAACGAACAGCATTAGAAGGACATAGCTCGCTTGAATTCTCGATTTTTCCAATCAGCGCAGTCACTGTGGACTAGCAGCAATGTTGGTTCAGCAAACAGTCGGAGCATACGGCGCATACGCGTTAGTTATTCGCGGTGCTAGCTTTGCAGGATAGAAACATGTGCTTTTCGATGCACTTATTAACTTGATAAAACATAACTCCACGCCGGTAGTCTTCGAAGGGTTAAGCAGGGGTGTACCTATATGTTTAAGTCCCATGTAATAGGTGGCGAGCCTTTGTCATCAACCGGATACAAATCCAGACTCCGAGCTGCTACTGAGAAATTCCAGATAGAAAAACCCTTGTTACACATTGCCCGACCTGGGAATGGAACCCAGGACCTCATGCTCAACGTAGCGTTTGCGAACACTAGAACATCATTGTGTAAGATAAATGCTCCTTGTACCTAGGTACTTCTGTCACAGAGCGACATTGCTGAGCTTTGACTTGAAAGTAAAGGTAGCCATTCTAGGCCAAGAAAGATTTCTTTCGATCAACGCCCTCGAACAACATTTTTTTCAGAAAAACCTAATAACTTTTATCTTCGGATAATACTCGCCAGGCTTGAAGCTTCCCAATGAGCAATATCTCTTTTTTATTATTTAGAGTTGGTTGTGGTATCTTATATCATGTTTGATATCGATACCCATCACATTTACATTGACCCTGTAGTTGTTTGTCAATCAGAACAGCAGGTAAAGAAAAGAAAAATTGATTATTCTGCACAAACAAAACGCAAAAACAAAAAAAAAAAAAGTTTGACAATATTGTTCATACTTATTCTACCTACTTATTAACAGAGTGAATAGGCACAGATATAACAAACACAGTTCAAATTTTTGCAATCGGGACTATCACAAAGGTGTTCATTGGTTATTCGTTCACAAACAGCGCTGCAGCGCTGGTTCCAGCGCGTTGGTCACTGTTTGTTGTATGAAAACAACCACAGTGGCAGTGCGCGTCCGCCCGCGACGCCATTGCACAGGGAAAAGTAGAAGATTAGATTCATAATATTACAATATTTTTAATCCTTTTAACACAATTCGATTTTTAATGTTATAAATAATGTTGAGTAAAAATGGACAGGGTTTTCTTTATCTTTTTCTTTTCTGTGAACATAGTTTTAAAATTTGAAATATTAGAATATCTTGCTTTCGCTTACTTACTTACTGAGTATTATAAAATTGTAGTCCTAGATAATTTTAGAATTAGGGTGAATAAAATTCGGCTAATAATTAAAAAATAATCGAGTTGGACGCGGAGGGAAGTAAATGTCCAATTTTTGTGAATAACACCGAAAAGCCAATTACTTTTAAAAGAGTGTCCGTGTTTTCTTGCGGGCTTTTCCATAGAAAGCGACCAATTGGTACTGTGCACCTAGCTTCTGACGTTTCATAAGTGCCCATGTAGGTTTATGTGAAATAAAATATTGATTTTGATTGTTTATTGAAATCTGCAGCATTTATGTTTATAGTAACTAATTTCCATTGTCCTTCTGTGTGATGTTACAAAGAAATTGTCTAGCCATATATGAATATGCAGCAGTTCCTTTTTATGGCGTCGCAACGACATACTTGCGATTGCCAATGTTTTCTAATTCAAGTGAAAAAGGCAATATCCTATCACAAAAGATCGTAGCAGCAGGTGTCTTTAGCAACCCTTCCTAACTTATTTGTGTATCATAAAATTCATGGCGTCTAACTTTACTTACACTCAGCTAGTTCCAAACTTGCAGACTCTTCAGGTTTGTTGGAACGTAAAATTTATTAGAACTTTGTGTAAAATAGCAACGTGTTCGAGTTCAGTTTGTACTTGTATACTTCAAGCTATCGGTTACGACGTGTGTGCAACGAATTCAATTTACCTTCGTGTGGTTTGACAATACGAAAGTATAACTTTAGATTTAAAGTTATTGGTCAGAATGTTTCGGTTTGCTATTTCTTGATCGTAGTAAAGACAAAATTATGTATCACGAACTCTATTCTTAGCAGGAATAAATACAATAATATGAATTGCCTTTGCTTGGATAATATTCAGACGCGTACCTATAGTTAAAGTGATATCGTTCTGGGAACAACTCTACTGGACAAATACTTGTGTATACAGTCTTTTTACAACTATCTTACTTCTCATTGTTTCCAGCTAACCTTCTGCTCTCCCCACCAACTGGCGCGTCCACTCGCCCGCTGTACTTGCCGACTAATTAGCTGCCTACGCATAGTATTCCTAAAAACATGAATACACGGACAGAGCCGGCTGAAAGAAAAAGCATTCATGAAAAGGTGGGTTGTTTACGTATAAAAGTAAGTTATAAAAAAGGAAATATAAAGGTTTTTTATACAACTTACCAAGCTTTTACCGTCTCTAACTAAGCTAAATATGCTTTTAATAGTAATGAGAACGACTAAAGTTTGTGTAAGGTTCTTCTCATATTCAGTTCACTAAAATATGTATGATTCGAAAATGGACCGAGCCCCTAAGAAGTATCTACACTTAAAGCTGTAGTAGAACAAAAGTTAAAAGAAAAAAACGATTACCTAAATATCATCGGTCACATTGCTTCATAACGTGCTGAACAGCTATAATCATAATGTTTACTCTCTAGACAACAGAGGCGTAAAATTACATACACGTTCGACGTCTTGAATAAACTCGTATTATTGTCTCAATGTATGTTTGTACGCCCCACAAACTAGAACAGAAATAAAACGAACTATTACGAAACTCTCCGATGATTCACGACTAGAATTTTTTCCCAACCCTCTGCAAGTAGGTGATTTATAACGTCCATTCCCAGCATCCCTTCTGAGCTATGACTCCAGATTAAACGTCCTCCTGTATTATAACGATAAAGAGTCACCCTGTTTCTTCAAGAGACGGACAAAAAAACACTTTAAACTTTTATAATTGCCAAAGTTTAGGGATGTCCACGGGGTGAAGCTAGATTTAATTTGAACTTAGCAACTTGAGGGTGAAACAAGGGATGGTTTAATTGGCGTTGATGTGCCGACAGGTCGCGCCATGTTGTGTGGACACTGTCCAGTCTTTATTTATGTATGTCGACAAGTCCGGGCCGAGGAAACTCGGGGAACTAAATGCTGAACATGTTTTTTAAAGTAGGGTTGCAGTTTGTCACATTAACATGAAGAACTCTTTTTCCTTTACCGAAAGTTAGTACATTACCACACGCGCGTACAAAAAAGTAAATAATTCTATTATTTATTTGGTTCAATTAGCCATATTAGCTAATAATTGACTATTGTTTAGTTTTACACAAAAATAATTCGATTCTACGTAAAATAAATCCCTCTAATTCTTAGAATTTAAGAATAATTTGCTTTTTATTTCGACTTGGCAATCTTTACAATTTTCTTTGAAATCATTTTCCCAGTCGTTATCGAAGTAATTCATTCAGAGCAATTGGCTTATCAAAGCATAATCTAGTTAGGAATCGAACTCAATTCAACACAAATTGAATTAGTTATTTATTTAAATACAACAAGAATCATTTTAATTTAACACTAACTTAACTAACTATTAATTAACTAATGGAATCCTAACTAATATTAATTAAAACTAACTGTACAAATAAACAACTAATATCTAAAATCGGTCGAGCCTAAGTCTAAGTCGGCTGGTAGTGTACCCAAGAGACTGGCGGCATTGCCACGTTGAATGGCAATGCTTAGCCTCTGACCAAGATAAAAGCCAGCCCTTGGGTCACGAGAAGTGTCAAACATCCGTTTGGAGATAAACTATGAGCACTTGGACCCCACGGCCCTAGGGTTTCAACCCCAAACGGCTCGAAAATATAATTGCCTATAAGGAAGGGCCTACCCATCTTCCATGGAAATAAGGACATGCCGTCCGGTCTTTTGCCATCGTCGCGTGCCAAGCCAAATTATCCATCAATAATCCCGGTTCTAATACAGCTGGAACGCCGACGGTGACAAGAGCTCGTCAGATGATGTCATTAATGTTGGCGTGACGTGCTAAGCGACCTGCACTTCGGCTGCAAGACAGGCCGTGGTGTCCGAGGCTGTTGACAACTTCGCCACAGTGATAGCGATGAGGAGAACAACATGGAGCTCCTAGTCGCAGGAAAGCAGCGATGCGGAACGTAGTGTCGTCGAACAAAGTTCCTAGGTTCGATGACGGTAGTGCATGAAGCCACAGACCCGACTCCCACTTACCCACAGCCAGCAGGCACGCGCGCTGCGCAGTAGTAGCAGACGTGTCAAGTAAGTTGTTCTGTACTACTCTACAGAGCGGCTCATCCCACCGTCTCTGGGAAGATGGATAGTCGGGCGCATCTGAATTCGGGCAAGCGAGTCTCCAGGCATCCGTAGCCTCGGTGAAGCACGGCACGTCAAAATTAATCAGTGTGGAGGCTAGGATTTTCCTGATTAATTTCTCAATACCGTGGACCGAGGATATGAATGCCGGTAAACTAATACTAGAAATTTTGCGGACGTCGAGGCCTCCCATACGGATGGGAAGAGTAGCTTGCGCCCAAGCTCGGTCGTCCATGGCCACATTTAGGATCAAAGTTAATGTATGACGGATAATTTGGTCCATTTTGTCTAAAAGATTAGTGTGCTTCCATAAATGCGAAGTGCGAAGGAAATATGCTAATTTAGGGCCGAAACAGCAGTAGCGGATTAAGGTTATGGCCGAATGCATTTTAATTTGGAACAATCTTTCCGAAACGTCATTGAAATTTTGAATTTTTTCTTCAATGAAAATGGGATAGGAATCCTCAAAGATTGGAGACCCAAGGAGACGAAGAGAGCTTTTTTCAATAATTCTGATTTCTGGGGCTATTGCGTTTTTGGGAAGTGTCAGATGTCTGTCAGTACTGTCCGCTAAGTATAGTTCACATTTCGAAAGGTTGAGATCAAGGCCAATGGAATGAAGTTCATTTTTTAGAAATTTAAGGTCATTCAACACAATAGTTCGAAATGAAATGCTGCTAATTAGTTGATGTTTATGGTAACAAAGGCTTGACTGCGAATAGCGAATCGATTCCCTTCGATTCTTACAACGCTTGAACACTTGTATTTCTATAAATGTTTAACACAAAACCTCACGCCTATATTAAGAAGGGTTGAGCAGAAGTCTACCTTTAGTTACCCACATGTCGCTAGTTTAAGTCCCGTGTAATAAGAGGCGAGCCTATTGCCATCGACCCGCCGCAAATCCGGACCGGACCCGGCCTGCTACTGAGTAAACATAATATATAGGTTTAAAGAACTTTATTTTCTCATAAGAACATAGTTCACTTAAAATGAGATTCACAAAAATATCTTATTAATTAAAATTAAGATACAACTTTAGCTTAGGGCGACAATGTTCATACTATTACTACTACATAATTTTATTTCACAATCTGTTCAGCAGCATCTCATTAGAAATAGTGACTGTAAATATGCGATTTTAGTTTATCTATATATATCTATCATAATATGTTTGTTTGTACCTCTATTAACATTATAAACCAGTTATAAACTAGTAACTTTTGGTGGTTGTTCTTCTAAACTAGGACGCAACAGATTTTGATGTGGTTTTCAACATCATTTAGAGAATTTATTCTGGAAGGGTTTCGTGTATAATACCTACATAATTATTAAACTTACATAATTATAAAGAAATGACGATGTTTTTTCAAATATTTTATATTTAACTTCATAAACACCTCATATTTTTAATTTGTTTTAAATTGAATAATTTGCAAATAATTTCATCACCACTCCTCTCAAAACGGTGAAGGAAAATATCGCGAGGAAACCGAAGAGTGGAAGCCTGTGACCCAGTAGTGGGAACATTGTAGGCTGATTATGCATAAAGCCAACATTCGGTCAGCCTTAGGAATCTATCGAGAAAATTATTTACCCCTTTGAGAAACTATTGAAGAAACGGAAGTAAACAAACCCACATAATATACTAAACAAGCATATTTGACATGCAGCAAGCTATTTCGGTGTTATCGAATCATTTCATTAGTTACTCACAGTGATATGAATGTGAGTCAAGAGACGCACGACTGAGCAACTGAACGGTGTTAAACCAGAAACCATGTATTTATCTATTACGTATATCCTATTTAACTATGCAGTTTGATGTGTGACATTACATGAAGCGATTTGTTGTATTAAGTAAGATATTTTTTTTTTTAAAGAATACAATTTATGAGGAAAAACTTTAAAAGTTAAGCGAGGATTTCGCCGGGTGATAGAACTAAAATTAAGAAATTAAAACAAAAAACAGTTGGTAAAAACTTATAATTTAAACACTTGCAAAACATGGTGGACATTTTGATTGCTTGATCACTTTACTTTTTGTTTAAGAGCATCTAGGAGAAACTGCAGTAAACTTTCCCATATCAGGAGCACAACTCTATAATTATACAGATCGGACTAACTTACCTAGTGACGTCCGATCCTTAATTATATGAAATAATTTCGCCTTCATGGCAAACAGTGTAGTTTGCACTGGTGCACTACACGCCAATCACATTATTTAAAGATGAAAGCCTTCATCATAGATAAAAATCAAAAATGTTATCTGTGGTCCGATCGCGGGCGCACCATCCTGTCATCTGTCAAATCATTTCTTCAAAGCATAAGAACCTAAGAACGGGAATTTACGATGACCTATAGGGGCATCGTTTAGTCCTAGTATAGGCATAAGGAGTAAAGTGTCCCGGCATAGTGCATATATAGCACAACACAACTTTTAGAAGGGGTTTTGATAATCCAGTACACATAAGTAGGTTGATTATCTGGGAAGGGTTGGGATGCCATGAAGGCGAAATTATTTCATATAATTAAGGATCGGACGTCACTAGGTAAGTTAGTCCGATCTGTATAATTATACTCATAATTTCGCCTTCATGGAAAACAGTGTAGATGTTCAAAGAACGAAGTTGTGTTGGTAATCATTTCAACATTATTTAACAACTAAACATTTGTAGCTAAACCATGTTATTATAAGAATCAGTAAGTATTCCATTAAGGTAAAGACAGATTATTAGTTCCTGGAATTCCTATTCAGTCTTGAATCAACCAAACCATAATCTAATACACACATCAATTACTTATAAGCAGACAATTAAAATTGACATAAAAATATAATAAGTTTTATGAACAGCCACTCTCTATAGAGCACACAGCCTGTGCAAAGGCAGTAGGATTAATATTGGTCACATATAAAAGCGAGATAAGGTTGAGAAAGTGAGCAGCTTTTCTTATGACCTCAACATTGATACCTCCCCCCCCCTCAAGGGCCTTTAAAGTAGAGGCATGTCTGTATATGTGAATTTAGAAAAAACTATTCCACTATTATGCACTTAAATTTTGGTTTATCCATCCACTAATGGTTACAGTAGAGGCGGTGATAATATTTTTGTGTAAAGTTATAATTAATGATTTACAATTTTGTCTTTTACTCTTAGTAAAAACTAAGAAAATGGTAATATCAAGAAGGGTTGAGATCTACCAGGTGCAGAAATTTCAAATATTTCTGGTATCTTTATGTTAATATTATCCTCATTAATAGAAATGTTATCTATGTGTAATAAGTGACACGGTTTGAATTCTGTGTGCAATTACAAGAGTTAATATGGTTAGGTATATAATGTAAAAGTAGTTTTAGACCCAGGGTTATTTATGAAAGACATGGGATAACCTGGAACGTTACTGTCCCAAAATTATTTCATATTTGGCTCTTAATTTAAATATACCAAATTACCCTAAGAAACCTTGACACTGTCATCTGTGCCAATGTGGGGCCTAGAACTGGAGCAATTGCTGACTTAGTATTCAGCAATTTCTTCTGTTTCTATTATATAATTATAACTCATTCAATATCATTAAGGTATTGAGTTAGCTATATAGCAATCCTTCATTAAACTTAGTGGTCTATAATAATGTCACCATGGTGACTGAGCCTAGGAGGGGCCAATATCTTGACTCTCAATAGTTCATTGATCCAGAGCAGATTCATATCGCTTACTTGCTTTGCTAGACAAGAAAGTTAGTACTATATTATTTGAAGGGATTAGTGTTCATCTTGTCAGGAAAGCGTCCCTGATAATATTGCGGCAATCACTGTGAGACTCCTGCGCAATGGGTGTGGAGATCCCATTTGACAGTGAATGCATCTACAGAGCATGCACCTAGATCCATGATGCCATTCTGACACTTAGAATTTGACCTGTTTGCAAACAGGTTAATCTGGGGCTGACCCAGTTTAACAACAATTGACTTGAAGGTATATCCACCTCACTTCCATTCAATTTCTATATTTGGGCGTCTAGATTCTAGATCTGTCATAGAGTTTCCTTTGGAACTAAAATAGGATACATAGGCCCATATTTGTTTTTCCTCGCACTATTGCCACCACTGTCTAGTTAAGCTTTAGGTGAGTAGAACGAGTACCACCCATCTTATTGATATAGGCAATGGCTATTGTGATAATATGTATTCTTAGTAGGTAACACCTCACAGTACCATCTGAGTTTGCTTGAAAATGTTTTGAGCCCTATAAATGCTGTTAGTAGTCCAAGGTAATTTATATGGAACTTTTTTAATTACATACCAGAACCAGCCAGTTTGAGAAGCAACAGATAATGTTTCAAAAACAAAGTCAAATTGTTTAATTCTATTGCAGTTTATTGAAATGTGAGCCACCGTTGCAAATAAATGATTTAGAATTTGATTCTAGTTTTAATTTGAAATAGGTAGGTACACCTCTGCCTAGCCCTTCGGGGAATACAGGCGTTATGTTATTATGAATTTGAATTATAAACTAGTTATGACCTTGTTATTTTAATTGTTATACTTTAAGGCTACTGTTCTGTGACGTTTCATCATCTTGGTGTAAAGCAAACTGTACAGCTGGGATGTAGCAACAAGAATACCTAGTAATTAGGATAATTCTACTATTTGCATTTCCTTATTAGACTTAAAATTCTTTATGGACTAAAGAAGAAACTACCTTTTCCTGTCTAAGTGAAATGGCAAACTGGACTGAATCTAATAGAAATCTACCAGTAGCATTGTCTGGGTTATAGGGCGCTCTTTTTAGTTTTGAATATTTATTTATAATAAATCCTAGATTTTTCATAACATAGTTTGAATATTAGACACATTTTCTAAACACTTTGCATATAAATCGGCAAGGCATAGAATATTGTGAGGATATATGATATAGAGCAACCTTTATGACCTCAGGTGACAGGCAACTGGCTTCATGATCCCTGCCAACACACATGGTTCTGTGCCAAGCCTGGAGGCATGTAAACTCTTTCATTATAGCTGTCCTTTATTCCACTGTTAAAGTGGAATGTAGCAACATATTTATGTATCTCCCATTGTCATCTGATTTTGGTAAAAATATACTAAATAAAAAATGATTCTTGGCAGGGAAACATGTTTCATGGCACCTAAGACGTTATTTATTTCTATGGATATAGGGTGGCATTCTTTCCGACTGAAGTTTTTATTCAGAAGTTTGAACTGGAAACTCAACAAAGGATAGTTTATAATCATGATAGATTACACACAGTAGTTCAGCTGTTTAGATTTGATCTACACTCCTTTGGGAAGCTATTAAACTGTTAAGGCCCTTGTCAATGGACCCAATAGCAACAGCCACTTTATTCTGCAGTCCCCTGATTCTTTGGTCCCCATTTGATTCCACCTTCATTTACTGCAGCTGCCACCCCCCCCCCCCCAAAACGTTGGAGGGTTCAACAGGCAACAGATTATGGGTGTGTCATACCTCTCTTGAATGTTGCTTCGCCTGCACATTTAGTTCATTTATCAGAATTTCTGACCACAAAAGTGAAGTAATCAATTGCACCCTCCGCAGATTCTCAACATTTGAAGGTAAGGCATTTCAGGTTGGTGTATGGATACCGTTTCACTCTCAGTCTCCTTCCGGTTGGACTGTAGTAGAATTGAAATAAATACTAACATAGCATATCTAATTTAAATTGGATACTAGTAGGTATCTAAAATTAATGTAAGTATTTTGAAATTTTTTGAAGACTACTTGTTGTTGTCTTTCAAGTAAATAAATTATAATTGGCAGCATTGAGTGTGGCTATTCTGTGTCTGGATTCGTTGGCTTCGGTCACCTGACACGTGACACACAGCCTCTTGAACATGTTTGACTACAGTGTCTTTCACGGAAGTGGGCTTCGCACTTATAATAAGAGTTAGGTTCCAGACTGCTCAATTCCAAGGTTTACCTCAAGTGATGGTGCGGGGACGTGTTTATAACACTGAATGTATAGATAGACCATTGGCTAACTTGTCGTTAAAGCGTTGTTCTTTTGTAGTTATGTGGCATAGTCATTGTCAAAACTCTTAGAGACTGCTAGGGATCTAGCAGGGATGTGTTTTATAACTGAACGATATTCCAAGGGCTGACCTCTCGTGAAAGCTCGTATGGTGTTGTTCTTTTGTAGTTATGCGGCATAGTTATTGGTCTCTTGGTTAAGCTCCCGTCAAAACTCTTAGAGAATGCTAGGGATCTAGCAGGGATGTGTTTTTCTAACTGAACAATATTCCAAGGGCTGACCTCTGGTGAAAGCTCGTATGGTGTTGTTCTTTTATAGTTATGCGGCATAGTTATTGGTCTCTTGGTTAAGCTCCCGTCAAAACTCTTAGAGACTGCTAGGATTTTAGCAGGGATGTGTTTGTAACACTGAACGATACACCAGCGGTTGACCTCACAGTGAAAACTCGTGTGGTGTTGTCCTTTTGTAAGTATACGGCTTAGTTAGTGTTCTCAAGGTCCACCTCACGTGGAGACTCTAGAGACTGATGTGCATATTACGGCTCCACGGTAATTCAAGTAAAAATTATCTCAGCTAACGACAAATTGGTAGGTATATCGAGAGACTTACCGGTGTCCATCACGACTCCGCTTTCATGTATTCGCTCGATTTTCCAGTTCTCGCAGATATTTGTTCAGGTCCTCCATTTCCTGGTCTCGTTTTCTTCTATGTTTTCCCATTTCGATAAATATATCTGAACTTTTTAACGGAAGCGTGATCAGCGCGCGGCACAAAAAAGTACAATGATTTGACAGATGACAGGATGGTGCGCCCGCGATCGGACCACAGATAACATTTTTGATTTTTATCTATGATGAAGGCTTTCATCTTTAAATAATGTGATTGGCGTGTAGTGCACCAGTGCAAACTACACTGTTTGCCATGAAGGCGAAATTATGAGTATAATCAATTACCTAAACTTTAGGTAGGTGATTGATTATAGAGCTGTGCTCCTCATATGTATAGTATGTATGTATAGATGTCACTCTGTATGGTGAAGCTCAACTAAATGTTTCGTGTGAATTTCATAAAATAATATTCATATTCATATTTTATTTGCATTCCATAATGTAGATAAGGTATTACAATAGCTTAAAGCTAAAAGTACAATTATGGACCCTGTAGGGCACAGCAAAAGTATAATTATAAAAATAAACTTAATTTTAAAAAAAAAATAAGAAACAAATTAAATAATTCTACAATTTTTAATTTTATGTTCTTAACAATAATTGAGATCATATTATTATAATATTTTTCTATGTACTTATGTATGAAATGTTCGACTAACTGTGTATGGTGTCTGTTTATGTTAAATCAATTTTTAATAAAACCTTCTTGTAACCAACTTTCACCTTAAGAGCCTGCGTTGGGCAGTAGCGGCCCCCTGTCTGCTAATGGCAACAAACTGCGTTCATCGGTCCGTCCACCAACGGTTGCAATTAAAGCAATTTCTCTTTGACCCCCGGCACTGTGGTTCCGCGTCCTAAGAGAGGCGGTCATAGGGTTTTGCGAAGGTAATGACTGTCATCATCAATACTAAATGTTATAATTATGCTTTTTAGTAATTGTTTATGTTATAATTAATAAAAATACCGAATTAATGTTAAAAAACTTATTTTATTTGAATAAATACTGCATAAATGTTATACTTGACAAAATAATTACGAAAATACAATAAAAGAATTGGAACTTAATAACTAATAAACTTAAAAATATACATTTTTATAATAAAAATAAAGTAAATACCTGATTGTTATCTAACTACAAATACAGAAATGGACAAAATATATATATTTACATGTTAATAGTTACATAACAGGAGCTGTATCTAAAATAATGTAAATCTAGTGTTTATTAAATAACTATATACATTTTATTCTATACCGATAACAAATTCATCACCTCTGATAGAATAGACTTCTTCTTTCGTGGTAACCTTCTTAAACCAGAAATATAAGGATCGGAATTAAGAAGAAGTCTATGTATCAAGTCGGTGTTTGTGATAACCCGGGACATTTTCCTCGTGGTGTCACGCCTAAACTGTTAAACTTACTTATTGCAAGATTCGGCGGCCTCTGATTGCGAGATACTTGCTTCCAAATAGCTACAAATCTAGTATAAAGATTAGCAACTCTTTTTTTCTAAGTCATCAGCAATCAAATTCTCTACATCAGGCAGCAACTGTATCAGGGCTTGAAAAACTCGACGCCACCGTTGCAGTTCGGAATTGCTGTCTTTAATAGACAGCCAAGTATCTAGTACAAGCATTCTTTTGAAAGAACACTCAATACTAGTACCTAAAACAAAACAAAAAACAGTTAAATCCGGATCAAAAACAATACAAATATTTCGTAGCAAGTGCTACGCGCGCAGGCTCTCGGCGTAGACCCTGACTGCACCTTACAGCTGCAGCATGCCGCAAATACATTTTTTAAAGTCTAGTAGTAGAGATTTTAAGCGACATTTTTATACCTAATTCAATGGCACAAGTAAATACAAACATAAGTAAAAGCTGCAACATAAAAAAAATACAGAAATAAATAAGTAAGAAATGCTGCGGCGTAGCACTCTATTTAAAAAAAACGGTGGATTGAAAATGCAAAATAATAAAGTAAATTAATAATACATACCTGTAACTTGAATGTCCATTGCAAAATAACAGGTCAAAAACAAGTTCGAACTTGAAAACACGCGTCGCGTCTTAGGCTAATGATGATGACTTATTACACGTGTTTACTTCCGATGCCAAAAAAAGAATGTTGTGAACAATAGATTGCAAATCTTAATTGGAGGCCTATGACCTACTACGTGCCCACCGTGCCCGGCTTTGACCGGTCATTGCAGCCTCATTTAGACCACGTTTAGCACTTTGCCGTTTGACGGTGAATATGATGTAATTATCACTTTTGGTTATGAACATAACGCTCAGAACGCTCGCGTCTTTTTGTCACGATAAATACTTAGTTTTAGTTACCAAAATAAACAATTCTGTTGCCCAATGGAGCCCAAAAATCTAATTCTTAGTTTAATGATCCCAAATTATGATTGACGTTAATAATATTAGCATACGCAATGACAAAACTTCATAATCAGGAAGCGCATTCAATAATATATATTCGGCGCATATACTACAGGGTGTAAGGGACAGCCCTCCGCAGACTGATGGGATGACTTCAGCATATCATACTAAGACGATCGGTACATGAAATTATTTCAGGAACGTTATGGCAATCCAATAAACCTGATTTGTATTATTACCTCACGCGCAATGTATCGTTACCGTGGCAAAACGCGAAGCCGCACTCCCCGTGTCGGGGGGGAGGGCGCGCTCGACTATTTTAACATCCATTGCTGGCTTTTTTATTTTAGCTGTTTTATTTACATACATGGAGAGCTACGTATAGAGAATGTAATTTCACATTGAAATACAGGAATAGTAACCGAAAAAACGATTAAAAAAATTAAAACTTTCCTGAGAAATTTTCCAATGGAATATGATTCAAAATAAGGAGCTGAATGCCCCCCTGTTCATTTGCGGAGGGCTGTCCCTTACACCCTGTATATATTCGGTAAGGCAAATAGTAATAATAAATCACACTGTACTGGGATCAATCCATCATCACTGACAGGACTATTGTTGCCAATAAGCCTGATATAGTGGTGGTGGATCGAACAGAGCGGCGCGCAATGATCATTGACATAACGGTCCCGCATGACGGGAACCTCGTGAAGGCCGAGAAAGATAAACAAATCAAGTATCTTGACTTAGCTCACGAGGTTGGTCGACATGTGGGATGTGGACTCTGCGATCATTGTGCCGATAGTCGTATCAGCCAATGGCTTAATTGCCAAGAGCCTCGACCAACACCTATGGAGGCTCTCGTTGGGCTTGATTCAGAAAGCAGTACTCCTGGACACGACTCGCATTGTTAGGAGGACCCTGTTCCCGATACCGGTGGGCTACTATTTTTTATATTTTTAAATGTTTTTATATATTGTTTTATTCTAATATTTAAAAATATAATTTATATGTACTCAAATTGAAATAAAGATAAAAAATAAAAATAATAATAATCGTTTCGACATCAAATTGTTTTAAATTTTAATTCTTAAGGTATTTATAATATTTCATATTAACTATTTAATTATTAAATATTATTTATAATATATTATTAAAAAATTAATTAATCCTAACTATAATATTACTAGCTGTGCCCCGCGGTTTCACCCGCGTAAGTCTTGATCCCGTGGGAATATCGAGATAAAAAATATCCTGTGTCGTATTCCAGGTCATGGTTTACCCATGTGCCAAACATTCAAATCCGTTCAGCTGTTTTAGCGTGAAAGCGTAACAAACAAACAAACACACTTTCGCAGTTATAATATTATAGTTAGGATTCGGATTAGGATATTATAAATGCGAAAATGAGTTTGTTTGCTTGTTACGTTTTCACGCTTAAACGGCTGAACGAATTTGGATGAATTTTGGCACATGGGTAGACCTTGACCTGGAGAAGTACAAAGGCTACTTTTGATCCTGAATCGTAGGCGAAGTCGCGAGCAACAGCTAGTTATACTATAAAAGTTGCATTAACAATCTGAATACCTTCACACTTCGATTCTTGCAAAGACAAAGTCAAAGTCAATGTCAAATAATTTATTTATATGGCACTTTTGAACGTCAAACGAAGAAATAGAATTGATTCTAGTTGCCCCTTCCAAAAGGTAGTTTTCGTATGGAGAAGAATGGGCAAGAAACTCCACCGTGCGAATGTGTAGGTATTGGTTGTAATATTATTTACAGGCTTTAAACAATAGCTACACTAGCAATATCATTTATTATCTGGCACCGCTTCACAGCTCAAAGCTACGACCGCTCCGTTTTTCGAATACGTTATTTTCTTTATTTCGAATTCGAATACGTACGTTACGTTATTTTATTTTTGTTTGAAATACGTTTTATCATACGTCCATACGCGAATTCGAAGCGGAAGCGTCAGTTTCGTATCATGACGTACTGAAAACGAATTTACGAAATGCCTTTGTAGTTTAACAGCGGCTGGCGTTTGTATCTGCATTTTGTATTAGCATAACGGAGATGTTATGTTTTGAGATAGCGGGTAGTTGGAAATGTATCCGAAATATCTTATAAAATTAAAAGAATAGGGAATATGCATGTATTTTTTAAATATTTTTATTCGATAGTTTAGGTACATCGTCAAATAATCGTAAAAAAAAATTCGACGGCAAAAAAGCAATTTAAAGTAGGTACTTAAAAAAAAGCCATATATCGAACCGATCCGGTCTATTTAAACGCCCTCCATTTGGCGCGCTTGGTGTGGT
Source organism: Lithophane socia (assembly GCA_947522985.1). Taxonomy (NCBI): domain Eukaryota; kingdom Metazoa; phylum Arthropoda; class Insecta; order Lepidoptera; family Noctuidae; genus Lithophane; species Lithophane socia. The sequence continues at coordinate 19,259,133 of OX383252.1, forward strand.
GACGTCACAGACCATGAAAACAAACAAGCAACTGTCAAGTAAACGTCAAACACTCCTTTTTGTAGGAGCTTTTTACATTGACTTCACACTTGTTGATTGACTTGACATCTACATTTTGTTGTTATCCTGACTTGTTACGTCACATCCGCTATTAGCTTTTCAAGTATTTGAATTACCCACAGTTTTATGGGACTTTTTAAAAATTAATTGCTCGCTCAAAAATAAATTTTATTCAAAGATACTGTTGGAGGCATAATTCTGAAGTATTATAGTTTATAAAAAAAAATATTTGACCCATATTTGAATCACATGCATATTCCCTATTGCTTGCATTTTGATATCGTATGATTTTCCAAAGAACCATGTTTTATCCGTGAACAATTTGTATCAGAGCAGCCGTGGCCCGGGTATCGGCCCGACTAACGAATTGTAGGCCGTGAGTTCGCACCTAAGCAGGCACTTAACTTTGTATATTTAATTTCATCACCACTGCTCTCGAAACGTTGAAGGAACACATCGCGAGGAAACTGGCATGTCCTAGAACCATAAAATTACATACATAAACTCACGCTTTTTTCAGATAGATCCTTACGATCCTTACATAGTCCTTTTGCACAACTAATACAAACATAAAAATTGTGGTTTTTATAACACGTACCCTTTTGATACATTCGCTGTTTTGGATACCCGTGGGCTTACAAATGACCGAGTCGTATGGTTTCCGGTTACAAATGGACCCCCCCCTTGCTACCCTCGGGTGTCGTCACCGGGGTCTAAAGGACCGTGACATCGGGAGGGGTGATAGGACTAATATCTGTATAGGTTGAACTTCTCATATTTTCACATTTTCAGTAAGCTATTTAAGGGCCAAAATGTACCTATGAACTGGATCGAGTCTGAGCTTCAATTCACTTTAGACTTATCCCACTTTAAATAGCCATGTCCATTTCTGCTTTTTTGAAACTTCATCAACATGACGTACTGAACAGACAGCTGTGCTGCTGGGGAGTTTGTTGCGCCACTTCTTCTTCCCAGCTAAAGCACTAGGAAGTGGCGAAGGGTGGGCGTTTTGGGGGGACTGTCTTATGTAATTTTGACGTTCGAAAAGTGCTGATTCTCAGCCTAGTTTGAATAAATGACTTTTGATTTTGATTTTGATAAAGGTGGGCAACGCATCTTCAAACCTTTTGGGGAATTGCAGTTGACTACAGACAGTGCCATCCAAGAAGACGCGCCCCTCTTCGCAATTACTGTACTTAACTGTAAGCTGTACTTTAGTACGGGGAAAAGCGGAGTGGGGCGCGTCTTCGTGGATGGCACTGTCTATACATGCTGCAGTGACCGCAATAACTACTTGCGATCAGCACATGAAGATGCTCACTACTTACTAAACTGAGATGAAATCCCTCAGAAATAGAATAATCGGAATAGATACAGCGTTTATTTGGTGCACACAAAAGACAACATACAAAAGCACGGTTAATGATAACTAATTACATGAATAAATAAAGAGCATCTTTTGTTCAGCTTCTCGCATCTTTAATAATATACCTGGGCCTATCAGAACTATTGCGGAAAAGGAAAATTTTAAAAGGACTCTCCATGATCTGTTAGTAAACAAAAGTTACTACTCTGTAAAAGAATTTCTGTCCGACAAGTCTTTACTAAAATATAGCCCCACCCAGTCATGATGTGTTCGATGACCTACAGACTTTATCTAATTAATAAGGTGAATTTTTATTGTATAGCTAATTTATATGACATTGTGATTATTGTATGCCCTAAGGGCGGGACATAGCTGATCAAAATTATCAACTATTTAATAACTGTACCTGTACCTACCTATGATCCACAATAAAATATTTTGAATTTGAAAATTTGAATTTGACAAAAAAAACAATAAAATAAGAAAACAAGTTACTGTGAAAGTCACTGTGTGATGAGGAAGCGGTTGCCTCATCTTACGTATTCTTCGTAGGTAGAATACATGATATATTATAGACAGTTGTCTGCTCCTTCTAAAACATAGCACATGTCAAACCCAGGCCTGTCGTAACAAGTATAAATCAATAGGCAAGGGTTACACCGTCACGTCGGCGTCACGCGCTATCACGCCTTCGTAATATATTGGACAATCTGTGCGTGATAAACTATCAATCATTACTCTGCCTTGTTGCTATTGTTATTAATATTGTGGAAGGATTGTTTAGCTGTTCTGTTCATGGCCTTATTTATATGTTTTTGAACGGGTATTTTATTTTAAATGGGCCGTACAAATCTGTTTTGTATAAACAAGAGGTATACAATAGCCCAACACGTGGACTTGCGTAAGAGGTCGTGAGTTCGAGCCCCGTCCGTATCCAATCCCAGTAACCGCCGTTCCTAGTAATTCGTAGTAACGCCGGCTGTCACTGAAAACCAGCGCTGTGGCTCTGTCTCGCATAGGGTCGCTGCACTATGCTGAGCGATGGCCGTTCTGCGTGAATGTGACGCATATTTTCTCGCAACTTGTTATTTTCGTATATTTGTCCTCATGTTTGCCGCAAATAAACGTATTTTCTTTCTTTTTTTTCTTTAGTACAGGCATAATTAGCTTCGTAAAATTGTTTAACAAGTCCACGAGTAATTTCTTAAAACAAAGTGATTCATTTATCTATTTTAAAATACAAGCGACCCCCGCCCTTGATCCGCGCGGTTATTTGGCTTGACACTCTGTATTGAATGTACCTAATTGGAAATTATAAATTACTAGCTGTGCCCCGCGGTTTCACCCGCGTAGGTCTCGATCCCGTGGGAATATAGGGATAAAACGTATCCTATGTCCTATTCGGGGTCATGGTCTACCCGTGTGCCCATCCACTCCTCTCTGGTGTAGGGAAAGTCGCGGCGGCGCGGCGCCGGCTTCGAACGGTTCGCGTATTACATTTTTAAACTCGTGATAACTTCGAAATTAAATGTCCGATTCGAATGAATTAAAAAGTATTTTACTGCTACATAAATACCCTTGATGTTACAACTATTTATTTGAATAAGAATTAATATAATGTTGATAAAACTCCTTCGCAAATAATGCATTAATTTCTAACAAATTTGATTACCATAAAAAAGGTTATAGTAAGTCAATCTTAAAAGGTAGACATATATGCTGTCATGATTTTTTTTTTAGAACCTTTATAGAGGAACAATTACATTAAACATGATATTTACGTAACAGAAACCGTTTACGCAGCGCACGCAACGGAAGCTCTCAAAAAGGAATATTTTTTCCCGTTTTTGCAACATATTTCATTTATGCTCCGCTCCTATTAGTCGTAGCGTGATGTTATATAGCCTATAGCCTTCCTCGATAAATGGACTATCCAACACAAAAATATTTTTTTAATTCCAATCAGTAGGTAGTTCCTGAGATTAGCGCGTTCAAACAAACAAACAAACAAACTCTTCAGCTTTATAGTATTAGTATAGATACATTAAGTAGGTAGTGCTATGGGTATTAATCTTAAATTGTACTAATATGAAAGGTATATGAGAAAATATATATTATGTATATAACTGCGCAACGCGGTTCCACCCGCATACGTCTCGATCCCGTGGGAATATTGGGATAAAAGTATCCTATGTCCTAATTCAGGTTGTGGTCTACAAATGTGCCAACATTTCAGCGTTTTAGCGTGAAAGCGTAACAAACAAGCAAACTCACTTTTTCATTTATAATATTATAAATACAGGGTGTTAGGGTTAACACCGTTATCTTTGACACCAGTGGCAGTGGTTTGGTTTCATTTATAATAGTCCTCCAGACCGTATTTTTGGCCACGGCGGCCAATCTCAATGGAGACTAGCCTTCGGCGCGGGAGATATTATAGTGCACAAGTGTTTGCGCAGACACAAGTGCACTCTCTCTTCCCTCACTCTCATAGTCCGATGGGACGGCAATATTTCATTTATACAACGTAAATCAATGGAAAATTACAACTTTTTTTTTAAAGAAAATCTACTTTTTTCCACAAGAGTATTTCACCATACGCGATAGGGCAACGAACTTACGTATTAACACGGGGGGCGCGGGACGTGACCCGACCGGCCGCGAGCGCGACCCCTGTTGTGTATTTATTCATGTGTTGGGTATTCATCTTGGGCGCATATCCATGAATTTGCGGACGGTGTCGGATAGAAACTTTTTAAAATCTTTTAAGGAAAATAATGTTTTTTTTTGTGTTGTCATTTATTTTTATATTTAAGTCAACTACCCATGATTGGAGTTCCAACGGTGTTTACCCTTACATTCTGTATATTATTATTTTAGTAAAAACATAATAATATTCTCATAAAAAGAGCCTCATGATAATGTCTCTCTTTATTTCGTTGATATGAAAATTATAAAGACAGATATTGATAAATGTAAAGTTTATTTTACGTAGGTACATCACATTTCATCACATTCTAAGCTATAAAGATTTTTTTTTAATTGTTTACCTAATTATAAAACCATTGACTGAACAAAATCCCCGCTTAAATTCCCATACATTTCGGACAGAACCGTAAAATATAATAGTATGGGAGCCGGCCGTGCTAATAAAATATAATAGTGCGGGAGCCGGCTGTGCAAATAAAACGAGGTCACTGGCTGAAGCTCACGAATCCAATAATAAATTCTTATTTTACACCTCTCGTGCGGCGTAAGGTACGTAAAAAGGGATAGCGTCGAATACCTGACAGAGAAACGATTTGTCTCATTGAAGATAGAATAATTCATTGAATTTTGTTGGTAAGTGACAGAAACGGCGCAAGACCCGGAACCTTATTTTAGGTAAGAGGATCTTCGTAGGACGCTCCCTCTTGTTACAAACTCAAACCAAACGTGTCAGATTATCAGTACTTAGTTTATGTGCGTGTCTGCTGTTTTGAAAAAACTTACATTCAAAAGAAAGAAAGCAAATATATTTATTTGACCCTGGTAAGGCACACAATATTCACACAAAAACAAAGAAAAGAATTTAAAAAAAAAATTGTATTGTGCGTATCGCTGCGCCAAACAGTCCCAGTTCAGCATGAATGCCAGCTAACTAGTGCCTGACGCTAGTTTTCAACTGGATCTTCAACATAGGTAAACTCATAATAAAACTGATTGGTTTAAATGAATACAGCACCTGCTGTATTCTGCTGTACAGAAGACTTAACTGAAGTGACAGCTCACTTCAATATCATTTCACCTAAGTTTTCACGGTGAGATATTTAAATAATAGATTGGCACATACCTATAGGCTTTCATTATGACATTGGGACCGCGAAGGCTTGAGGAAACAGTCCTATTTTGATTGACTGTGGAAAAAACAGCGTAATATCATTCCGTGCGGTTCTTACTTACCCAAGCTCTTACAAAATATGTTTACTTTGCAACGCAAATACATGGTACATACGTCATCTCCCTTTACTCTCTTAACTTAATCCTCATTCAAAGGGTTTATGGAAGGGAAATAAAGTGCTGTACCGCGGGACGGGCGGGATGGGTGGGACTGGCGGGACGGGCGGGTCAGCGGATATTGAAATAAGGTATTTGTGGCGCATTCCTCTCGTTTTTAGGGTTCTATAGTCAACAAGGAACCCTTATAGTTTCGCCATGTCCGTCTGTCTGTCTGTCCACGACTTAGCTCAGAGACTTAGTACTTGAAAGCTGTAATTTGGTATACATATAATTTTTATATTTGGGTATACATATAAATCACGCCGACTAAGTGGAATAAAATCATGAAAAAGAATTTTTTGGTCCCCTCCACTTACAGTGGGAACAATTTTTTTCTTTCTCGCCTATCCGTTGTGGGGTGTCATTGGAAAGGTCGTTCAAAAATATTGGGAGTTTGTGAAAACCATTTTTGGATTCAGGGATCCGTTTGCGCAATATTAAGCTTTAATCCTATTTTTTGTTAGATTCAAGTGTGTGTGACCCTCCCTGTCAGCTAAATGGTTGGTTTTGGATACCTATGTGAAAAAATTCTCGGCATATAGGTATAACGAAATTAAAAGGAAAACTAACACAGCTAAGAAGGCTCCACAAGTTACCGAGTAATAATCGATCATTTACAGTTTTTTTTTTTTTTTTTTTTTTCCGCAAAATTTCTAGTATTAGTTTACCGGCATTCATATCCTCGGTCCACGGTACTGAGAAATTAATCAGGAAAATCCTAGCCTCCACACTGATTAATTTTGACGTGCCGTGCTTCACCGAGGCTATGGATGCCTGGAGACTCGCTTGCCCGAATACAAATCCGCCCGACTATCCATCTTCCCAGAGACGGTGGGATGAGCCGCTCTGCAGAGTAGTACAGAACGATTTACTTGACACGTCTGCTACTACTGCGGAGCGCGCGCGCCTGCTGGCTGTGGGTAAGTGGGAGTCGGGTCTGTGGCTTCACGCACTACCGTCATCGAACCTGGGAACTTTGTTCGACGACACTACGTTCCGCATCGCTGCTTCCCTGCGACTAGGAGCTCCATGTTGTTCTCCTCATCGCTGTCACTGTGGCGAAGTTGTCAACAGCCTCGGACACCACGGCCTGTCTTGCAGCCGAAGTGCGGGTCGCTTAGCACGTCACGCTAACATTAATGACATCATCCGACGAGCTCTTGTCACCGTCGGCGTTCCAGCTGTATTAGAACCCAATGGCTTGGCACGCGACGATGGCAAAAGACCGGACGGCATGTCCTTATTTCCATGGAAGATGGCTAGGCCTTTAGTGTGGGACGCAACGTGTGTCGATACTCTTGCGCCATCTCATCTTCCTGGCTCGGCGTGCTGTGCTGGCGCCGCCGCTGCGGCTGCGGAAAACCTCAAGCGGCGAAAGTATAATAGCCTTATAGGCAATTATATTTTCGAGCCGTTTGGGGTTGAAACCCTAGGGCCGTGGGGTCCAAGTGCTCATAGTTTATTTAATGAAATCTCGAAACGGCTGTTTGACACTTCCCGTGACCCAAGGGCTGGCTTTTACCTTGATCAGAGGCTAAGCATTGCCATTCAACGTGGCAATGCCGCCAGTCTCTTGGGTACACTACCAGCCGACAGCGATGCGGAGGAATTTTTCGACGCCATATTTTAGATATTAGTTGTTTATTTGTACAGTTAGTTTTATTTAATATTAGTTAGAAAATTGTTTAGTGTTAGATTGTATATTTTATTGAAATAATTAATTAAAGTCAGGTCCCATTTACAGTTGCAAAAACATGTTCTCCCATACATTCCGTTATAGGAGAAATAGTTTTTCAACTACAATGTTAAGTTTCTGCTTGGGATAAATTCATTCCAACTAAAGAAACCTTCACTGTGCGTGGTTCAACACGCACTTGGCCGGTTTTTATTATTAATGCCCTGTGTCAGGCGGATCCTTCGCGTGGAACGCTTCTTTTTAAGGGTGTTCGATGTCGATAAGTAAGGGTTACAAAGTGGTTATTTTATAAGAGAGGTGTCTCTTCCACAAAAACAGTAAGACCCTTGTAACCGACAGGAGATTAAAAAATGGCACAAATCTTGTCACTGAGAAATTCCTAATGGTAAAATACTGTAACAGTTTACCGAACTCAGGGATCAAACCCAAAACCAATGATGTATAGATGTATAGAATGATAATGTTATACGAATACGGGGTACATAATTCGGAGATAATTATGTACCCCGTGTATGTACACACGGGGTACATAATTATCTCCGAATTATTGAAAAAAAATAACTTAAAACATTTTAACATCTAGCTACATGTTGATGTTCTGAATGTCCAATAATATTTTCATTATTAGATAATCAAATAATGTGAAGACGATTTTCCTAGAATAAAATGATGTGAAAATGTAACTTCTGTCAGTTGTCATGTCCCGTTCAAGTTTAAGTAGATTTTGTTTTACATAAAGTATCAACGTGAAAGTACTAATTTGAAGTAAACTTTTTCCTCCCGCCGTGAATGTCTGTCTGTCTATTCGATAAACCAAAAACTACTACCGAACGGATTTTCATACGGTTTTTAGCAATGGACGGAGTGATGTCATCATTAAGGTTTATGTGATAATTCATTAAGGTTTTGTGTAAATCGGCTGAAATATTAATATGACGATCATTGTTGAAGATTTAAGAAAAAATCTTGCCAACTGAGAGCTTTACTGGCGTGTGTCGCGTAAACCGTAAGAGATACTTAAAATTAATGTACTTACAGGATTGTACATCTTAAAAGTTCGCAATATCTTATTCCTTCAAAAATATCAGGTGCGTAGTTCTCATACATACTTTAAAGATGTGTCCGTAGCAGAAGGAGTGTGTAAGAATTATACAACTAATCGTAATGTCTGTCTACTATAAGAAAAGCAAGAGCTTATGCATCAATAGGCCCGTGCACCTGGTACGAAAAAGCCTCATGAAATTATGAACCTGTCCAAATTCAGTAGCACACGTGTTAACACTGCTTCGGATACCGTTTGTGTCTCATTCTAAGAGTAGCTTAATATCGGTGGCTAGGTGTAAGTAGGTCAAACAGAGCTAGTGACCGCATCACATTCATATCACCGTGAACTGCTAGTGTGGCTCAAACTTGTGTCTGTTAAGTTGGATTAAATTATGTGCACTTTGTTAAAGTAGTGCGCAGCGAGAGCAGTATTTTATTTTAAGTGATTTATATAGGTATTACGGAAGTAGATTTATAATGGAGTAAAATAGAGAGTGGGAAATCATCAAATGCCTTCTCCCGCTCTGGGCGGAGCGGGAGGGCGTGTCAGACTTTTACTGAATAAAACCCACCCGTGTTCCTTCAGTTGCCTGTTGCCAAGGGTCCCGGTATCCCTTTCGGACTTTCCCGCAGCCCTGGCAGGCATCGGTCCTAGCGGACCCCGCCAATTGTGCCGACATCTCTTTAAGGCGACACAACGCACCGTCGACCCGGGGGAGAGTGGGTGCTGCCAGCACAATCTATGCACATATGGGAATAGTCAGCAAAGATTTTAAAGGCGTCTCTCCACAGCGGCACACGACACGAAACAAGATAATGCTGGTGGCATCCTACGCATTCCTCAGTTCGGGATGAATAAAAACAAATCTGCCGAACCAGTGGTGAGCAATGTCGAACTGTTATATAATTCTTAGATCAATTATAGAGAACACTTTATTACTCCAGTCCAGGGCAAACGCTAAAGCAAAGCCATGTGCAATGGTATTGATCACCTTATTTGTTTTAATTCAAAACTGACGTGTGTGGGGCGACATTTTTCCACTTGGTCATTTAACGTTCGTAAACCTATCACAACATTATTCATTCAAAACACGTAAAATATTATCGTTACCACGTAAAGGAACTTTAAAATTGTAAAGCTTTTATTCGCTAAAAATAGCGTGCGAAAGTTTGTAAGAATTATAAACAGGAAAATAATCAAGGTTGGGCACTTGGAAGTGTTCTCAAAGATTGCAGTACGTGGCTACGTGCTGCGAAGATGAATATTTTACAGCAATAAGCAATAATATGCAAGTTCGGGGCAATATTGTGGGATTTATACAACGGCGAAGCAATTTTTTGGAATAGTTACCTATGAAGATTGTGATGTGAAAAAAAAATTTATTCACATTTTTGTTGTGGTACCTACCCCACACAAATTCGAATACTACTACCTGCTATGTAAACAAAAGCGACTGAAAATTATTACATCATCCACAGACTAAGTGCGAAAGATACTTAATATGGAAGCTAACTCAAAAGCTACCCAAGCAAAATTAATTATTTTTTATGGGACCACCACGCTTCTTCTACCAAATGAAAAAATAATACATACTGAAGAACATAGAATCTCCTCCTTTTTGGATGTCGGTTAAAAAGGGAAATTGGCTAACATTGCTGTAAATATACCTACCACCGGATCGGTCGTGCTACAGTGTTGCCCTGTCCCGGCCGCAGTACATATTACTCGATGCAAACAACCCCCAGTTAAGAATTATATTTTTTTAATTATGATCTAATATGCGAGGAGCTCGTGGCTAAGTAATAACAGCCACACGGATCGATCCGTCAGGTTAAGCTACGCTTGCCGGGGTTAGTCCGTGGGTGGGTGACCATCTTTACATATCGAGATTCCTACGTGCCTCGGAAAGCACGTTAAGCCGTTGGTCCCGGCTGTTATTTGTGGATTTTTGACAGTCGTTACGGGTCGTCAGAAGCCCGAAAGTCTGACAATCAGTCTTACCAAGGGGTATCGTATTACCCAGTTACTGGTTTGTGGAGGTCAGATAGGCAGTCGCTCCATGTAAAATACTGGTATTCAGCTGTATCCGGTTAGACTGGAAGCCAACCCCAAGATAGTTGGGAAAAGGCTAGGCAGATATGATCTAATATGCGTTTTAACTCGATTTTTCCACACATACATGTATGTATTTCAGAGCTTGTTGGTTGTATCTGCAATTCAAACTTACTGATCATAGGTACCTATACAATCATAATATCCGATCGTAACATTTTTCTCTCCCATTGTTTTTATACTCTGCAATCTAGCTGTCAAAGCTAAAGTCAAAGTCAAATAATTTATTACAAATAGGCCCAGCACTTTTGCATGTCAAAAACAAGGAAATAGGGTTGCCCCTTCCAAAAGGTAGTTTTCGTAAGGAGAAGAATGGACAAGAAACCCAACCGTTACTCTTTTAAAAAATGTTTTACAATATTTTGTATACATGAGTTAATAATTACATGTGAACACGATGCACCTAGAATACAATTACCTACCACAATAGGTAAAAGGAATAAAGAATGGAGCAATGACAAATAAATAAATTAAGTGTGTTAAAAAATGTGATAGATACATGGTGCTCACATATTTACAAACGTTGTAAAAGTATACGATATCACAATATTCCTAACATTTTTCCAAGTAACTAATACTAATAAGACAGTGTGTGAGTTTAAGTAATCACAAAATGACTGACTCTACCACTTAACTGGCATCGTACAAACAACGTCAGTGACAAGCGACTATACGTATAGTGCTAGCAATAAACTGGTATCAAACACGGTTGGTATTCAGAGCGCCTGATTACGTCACACTGATGCAGATGTTCTGCGGATCAATGGATGCTGGGCTGTGAATGCTGTGATCGTACGAGGATGTTTCGATTTCATTGTGTGTGGATCAGATGCAATATTACAAAGACAGCTTATGTACAAAGCGAGCTTAACCCAGAACTGTTTGAGGTTTATTTAGTGTATTCTTACCTCGGTTTCTAAAGAAAGATTTTCCAACACCTGGCAGGTTTTGCAGCTCGGTATATTGTTGAGTAACAATAACAGTGTACCCACAGGAACGGGTCCAAGTCATAACCTTACTACCTATCCTTATTGATTTATTATAAAATTATCCTTATTGGTCACACGGGTCGGGGACGCGGGACCACGTCCCGCGTCCCCGACCCGTGTCCGACCTGACTGGCCGCGAGCGCGACCATTTCCTCAGTCAGTCAGCTGTTTTGCTAGCGAGCACGGCATCGGATAGAAACTTTTTAAAATCATTTAATGAAAATAACTTTTTTTTTTGTTATTACTCGGTCATTTATTTTTATATTTAAGTCAACTACGCTATTTTAAAGCGAAGTTCATTATTATGGCTAGTGTCCAGATTTGCAGAGCGTCAAAATTATCAGAACTAATAATAACTGGGAAATAAGTCATTCATCATTAACCTTCATCATCAACATCGGCAGGCTTGTCCCACTCACTGCTGAGTACAAGCCTCCTCCCTTCTTGTGCCATGCTTGCCTGGTCTGTGCGAGTACCATCAATGTCTTCCGCGCGATCTTCTGTAGGTCCTTCGCTCCTTCGTTTCTTTTTCTTCTTATTAAACTTGCTAAGTATTAACACAATCAGACAGATACTCGAGCTAAAACATGTGCCTCTTCAGATTCACGTACTCAGAATCATAAGCCGTTTACATAAAGTTCATATAATAATATTACTATGAGAGAGGGTTGTAAAAACTTTTATTATGAGAGCATCTCTGATGCGGCCACTCATTTGGAAAGTGTATGTTAAAAATGCACCGCTTTGCTTATGAAAGCGTTATTCGTTAGTATTAAATATAGGTAGCATTTTATATAAGGATGCCAGCAAATAAGTTTTTGTCTTTAATACTTATATTCAAGCTGTACAATCCGACAGCTTGATTGTATTAAAGAGAGATTTTTTTAACCAAAATATGCGATTAATCTATCTAACTTTCCGTGAAATAAATTATGTAGGTACGTGGATTGAATCCATGTTAACTGTGATGGTTACAATTTCAAAAACCTTAATATCTGACATACGAAATTAGTTCAATTATTCTGTCGTACAAATAAGTTTAATTACACAATGAACCTTTCAAATAGAAAACTATTTGAAAGTTTCATTTTTATTATAACCAAAATTATTTAAATACTCAGTTTATTGTTTTAATTATGTCTAACATAACATTTACATTAAAGAAAGGGAAAAAGAAATAAAAATTGTTTATACTGCACAAACAAAAAAAAAATGGCCAAGTGCGAGTCGACTCGCTCACGAAGGGTTCCGTACCATTATCTATAAAAACGGCAAAAAAATCACGTTTGTTTTAAGGGAGGCCCCTATAATATTTATTTTATTCTGATTTTTATTATTTTTTGTTATAGCGGCAACAGAAATACATAATCTGTGATCAACTGTCTCACTATCACGGTTCTTGAGATACAGCCTAGTGACAGACGGTCAGACAGACAGACAGACAGAAAGCGGAGTCTTAGAAATAACAAAATTAAAATTTAAAAAAAAATGTTTTTTTTTTTAATTTTAGCTAAATGTTTAGTTTGGCCATTATTTAACCATGTGGTTAAACAATATTTGTTGCTTCTTTTTGTCAAAAGAATCATAAGGGTATTTTATAACATGAGAGTGCCACTTTGTATCTGCTACTATGTAGCAGCACCCTCATTGTGCACACGCTTTTCAACTACAATCCGAAAGAGATTGAAGGAAATCGCTAATCCATTGCTATATTAGGTATGGTATGCTTGAACGTTGCTCAATAACGTAAATAACGCAATTAATGCTGTTGAACCGTCAAAATGAAAGGCATTCCCTCTGTCAGCAGAGATTTATAAAGATTGTAAGCTCTCTTACCCACGGGCGATTGTTTCACGCGGCTATTTTGGATTTAGAACACATTGGTTAGCACCGAGAGTTAAAAAATCGAACAGTGTATATTAAATAATCGCCCGTGCGGTCCTGAGCTAAATGTGCTACGCAATCAGCCCGCAGGTACGACCGCTACAACAGCTACGCTTGCTCGTAGCTGGATCGAAATGTGCTACGCAATCAGCCCGCAGGTACCACCGCTACAACAGCTACGCTTGCTCGTAGCCGGCTCGAAATGTGCTACGCAATCAGCCCGCAGGTACGACCGCTACAACAGCTACACTTGCTCGTAGCTGGCTCGAAATGTGCTACGCAATCAGCCCGCAGGTACCACCGCTACAACAGCTACGCTTGCTCGTAGCCGGCTCGAAATGTGCTACGCAATCAGCCCGCAGGTACCAGCGCTACAACAGCTACACTTGCTCGTAGCTGGCTCGAAATGTGCTACGCAATCAGCCCGCAGGTACCACCGCTACAACAGCTACGCTTGCTCGTAGCCGGCTCGAAATGTGCTACGCAATCAGTCCGCAGGTACTACAGCTACAACAGCTACGCTTGCTTGTAGCTGGCTCGAAACAATCGTAACCGGTAACCGGACCGCTACGTATCATATCTTTATCTTTTTTGTTGAGAAACGAGAAACGTTACTTGTACTTGAATGAGACAAAATTATTTGCATAAAAAATAAAGCTCTTCGTTACATTCTACAACATTATTTAGGAAACCTTTTTCCATTAAAAAAATAAATAACCTTCAGAGTCCCACATCCTTTCTCCAGCTCACGTACTTTCAATACGTTCAAATAAAATCGATACCATCACTTGTCTCTCAACAATTCTACATTCTCCTGCAAATACTTCCAGTTGTATAGATAGCTGCTAAAGTTGTTACTATAAGGTCAAAATCAATCAATCTGCCTAGCCTTTCCCTAACTATGTTGGGTGTTGGGGTCGGCTTCCAGTCTAACCGGATGCAGTTGAATGCCAGTATTTAGTAGTAGACTGGGTGTCAGACTTTCGGACTTCAGACGACCCGTAACGACTGTCAAAGATCCACGACTTTCCGAGGCACGGAGGAGTCTCGCTATGTAGAGAGAGAGAGAACTCATCCACGGATCAACCCCGGGAAGCGTAGCTTAACCTGATGTATCGACCCGTGCGGCTGTTATAACTTAGCCACCGAGCTCCACAGCGTTATAAGGTACTTTATATAAATGGAGGATTTCAAATGGAGTTCACAAAGGATATCAGTTTGAATAGGTGTGAATGTTCATGTTTTCGAACGCTGTTCCATGTTGGGGTTTATTGTGTAACACGAATATAATTATACATGGTTCATCATCATCCGCACCCCGACTTCACCCGCTACTGAGGATAGGCCTCTCTTTTTAACCGACGAAAAAAAAGGAGGAGATTCTGAAATCGACCCGTACATTTATTTTTTTTGTTTGGCCACTCTTAACTTTTTAGTCTCGATTTGTCTTGTGCCAATCCTCGTGTGCCAGCCTCATCCAGGTTTCCTTGATGGTAACAATGTCGTCCGCCCATCTCGCCGCCGTGCCGGACGCCCGACACTTTGTCTTCAGGACCTAGGGCACGTTTACCCACTGTTTTTTTTAATAAAGAATTTTCTACCTACACTCCTACCAACTTAACTGTGAAATGGCGAAAATTGGAACTACGGCCGTCATGTTGAGAGTCATTCGATTGTCAGTGTCTAATACATTCAGTGCACAATAAAATAATTATTATCATTATTAGAATGTAGATGAATTCATTCATTCTGATGTTAGAATGTTAGAATTAATTTGTATAATCAATCAATTAGCAACACTGAATCGACGGTGCCGTCCTCTTTCAGTTCACAGATAAGTTGGTAGGACTGTGTGTATCTATATAAATAATTATTATTTTATCACCTAGTTAGGTACGTGTTCCAATCAGCAATGCCTAGGTAGTCAAGCCAACTTCTAAAATGCCGACGTGTCATTGAGCTCGTTACCTAGAGACAAATAGATTAGAACTTGATTAGCACATAAATATACAGCCTGACAATCATCAAAAGCTTCTAGTAACGAAATAATCTTAGTTTTATTTAATTAAAATAAATGTTAGATTATTAGTGCTAATAGAAGCGACGCGACGTGGGGATGGACTAGATTAGTAAGTTTGGTAATAATTGGTAATTAGAGGGTTGTTATTGTTTATTGTTATTTGTTAGCAGTTTCGGTGCGAGAGGAATTTTAAGTAATTTTGGTTATAGTGTTGGGAAAATTAGTCGTTAACGATGTGTCGGTACGTGGTCGGCACGGTACCTACATTAAGGGACTACGATTTAATTTGTTTTGCTTTAACTTTGTTATCCAAATAATTGTTTGTTTGTCTGCCCGTTAGTATTTTTTTGCTCAGTAAGACCGTTCTCTTGCCCTCATCCAAATTTATTTAGGGTCAGCGCACCATGTCTTTTTCTACCATACTTCTCTATTAGCTATGCCCTCAGTAGTTATCCTCTTTTTAGCCTTACAGCTCAGGAACAGTCAATATTTATTTGAAATTACTTACTAAATTCATAAATCCCGACAAAACCTTCTAAATTCAATAAAAAACAAGTGGATAAAAGTTATCCCCATATTTAAATACAACCCATAGTAAAACGATCGCACGTATACCAGTTATCACAAAAATAACGCTGCGCTTTCACATTCATCGTACATTCGCAGTACGAAATACCTTCAGTCCCACACAAAGTTAAGAGCTACACTCGATGGTTACTGCCGAGTCCATAACCCATCGGCAGTAAGTGCCACTAACTCGAGGACATCGGGACATCGAACTTGAACACTTATACCTGGCACCTCTTCATAAGGCGATGTAACTTTATGGGCCATAAAGGTTTATTGTAGTTCGAAACTGTTCGAAACATATTTACCGAAGTTACGTCACAAGAAGGAATGTAGAAGGTTCACTATCACTACTATTTAGCGTAACTATCTTTATCTATACATTTATAAATAAACAGTAACGAAGTCAAAATTGCACATCGAATATTTTTGAAAAAAATTAATTGATACGTATGATGTGTGGGAACGAGTCTGATGCCGAAAATACAGGATGTAAGGGTAAACACCGTTGTCACTCAAACCATGGGTAGTTGACTTAAATATAAACATAAATGACCGAGTCACAACAAAAAAAAACATTATTTTCATTAAAAGATTTTAAAAAGTTTCGATTTGACACCGTCCGCAAATTCATGGATATGCGCCCGAGGTCGCCGCCTCTCCTACCTACCTATACAACACATGAATAAATACACAATAGGGGTCGCGCTCGCGGCCGATCAGGTCACGCCTCGCGCCCCCCGCCCGTGTTGAGACGTAAGTTCGCTGCCCTAGCGCGTATGGCGAAATACTCTTGTGGTAAAATTTAGTATTTTTTTTTTAAGTTTTAATTTTCCATTGATTTTACGTTCTATATTATTATATGAAACCAAACCACTGGTTTCAAGAATACCTAATGGTGTTTACCCTAACACCCTGTAGGTATAGTTTTTATCCGTTTTGTCTCTTTGTCTGGACGTATGTTACTGATTAGCGCAAAAACGGCTTAACATTTGGATGGGCACACAGATATTTTATAACCTGGAGTCAAACTCAAACTCAAACTCAAACTCAAAGCATTTATTTCAAATAAACCAATTACAGGCACTTTTGAATTGTCAAAGGGTCGGTCAGTCAGAAAATATGAAGCTAGTTGCCCATTCCAA
The DNA here is from genome assembly GCA_947522985.1 of Lithophane socia. Classification (NCBI taxonomy): domain Eukaryota; kingdom Metazoa; phylum Arthropoda; class Insecta; order Lepidoptera; family Noctuidae; genus Lithophane; species Lithophane socia. The sequence goes on from OX383252.1 coordinate 19,276,055, forward strand.
AGCGTAGTAGGTTCCTATGGAGAAGAACGGGCAAGAAACTCCACGGACACTCTTTTAAATCAGAATATTGTTACAATATGTTGTTTACATCATTCATGTTGGAATCATACATGTGAGTACAATGTAGAAAAACGTGCAGGTTAAAAGAGTCCGTAAATAAAAGATAAAACGATACAAAACAATTCAAAAATTAAAATAAATCAAAATAAGCCGTGGCAGCTAATAGATGACCAGTCCCTACTGATGGCGCCCGTTCACGAACATGACGCATGGATCAGCACCATTCAGCTCAACCATTTTGAATCAAATCAAATCAAATCAAATCATTTATTTGTTTGCAAACATGGGTGATTAGTACATAGATGTTTTCTTTTTTATATAATAGTGCTCCATGCTCTACCGTCACATGGGCATGCAAAACATATTAATTTAAGTATATAAACTTAAAAGACATTTTAGATGTAAATAACAATTTATAATGATACAAAATTCAAAATTAATGTCGAATCGTTTGAATTACATGTCAAATCGTTTAAGTTACAATAAATGTCATATTAATAAAAAAAATAAAACGTCAAATGGTATCAAAGGTTGAAGAATTATAAAATAAAATAAAATGTCAAATGGAAATAGTAGCATGTCAATCAGTCAGTGCATCATCATTAAGGAAGTCATCAATTGTGTAATAACATTTGTCAATTAATATTTTGTTTAGTGCCCTTTTAAATTTGAATACAGTCATATTTTTAATCGTATTAGGTACTTTATTATAAATGCGAGGGGCAATTCCAAAAAAACTTTTTTGCATTAGTGCGGTTTTACATTTCACTTGACACAATTGATTTACATATTGAGTTCGTATTGGATTCTTTCTGACTGCCGACAATTTTTGAAATAAATGTGGATTATTTTTCACAAATAAAGCCGTTTCCAATATATATAAAGACGGAAATGTTAATATTTTCAAAGATTTGAAATAGGGAACACAGCTATTTATTGAAGGGAACTTAATGATCCAACACACACGCCACCACCAGCGAGACATTAAAGTGAGCATGACATGCTTTCAGCCGCCAGGGCACATTCAAGTCAATGAAAGACGTACCTAGTAAATGGTAGCTTTAACGTACTTAGGTAAGTACATAGTGCTCACACACATGTGCTATGCAGTTATACAATACTAGGAGATTGAATTTATACAATGTAAAGATAGTTCTTACAATCTTCAGCAGCTCCAACAATATTTTCGTATGCTAATCAATTAGTTGTTGCGCCCTGTGGAGCTGGACCAGCGCTGAGCCAAGCATTTTTGTCAGTGATGTAATCCCCCAATTTATAATATGCTTGGCGGCATAGTGTGCGTTTTATACAAGATTTAAATTTTGTTTCATTCAGTTGGAGTATGTGGGGAGGTATTTTATTGTAACATTTTAAGCAGTACCCCATGAAGGATGAGTCTACTTTAGCCAGTCTGAAGCCCGGTTGAACTAATTGGTCCCTATTCCTAGTCCTATAATTGTGTTTTTCACCTCTTTTACTAAAAAGACTTAGATTTTTCCTTACGTACATGATGTTTTCGTAGATATATTGACAAGGTACCGTCATCACCGGAGTAACATACGGTATTTTTAATCCCGGGAGTATGTTCCCGTGGGACATTCCGACAACCACCCAGTTGAAGCCGAGGGCAGCAGCTAGTAGGTAATAAAAGGATACATGAAAAAGTAGGAACAAGTTGATAATTAAAAGAAAGTAACTGTAGGTGTGTTATGTGGTGTGAGTATTTTGGTGTAGTGAGTGTGTGTGTGATTGCATATGAGTGTCCAGATCACTATGTGGAAGTTTTAACAGCCAATCACGGAGCAGCAATTTGCCCTATTGCTTTACAACTTTTACACAGTGGCAGTCACTTGGCTTCGAATAAGTAAGGCCCCATTGTTCGTTCAGCCATGAGCCTTCTGTTATTGTTTACTGATTTACCTTACATAAACTGTTATGTATGTAAATATGATCCAAGTTTCGACTACGTGGATTAGGGTTACTGTACTCCGGATCAACCGCAAGATAAGAAGAGATTGAGATGTTTCGACTATCAATGATTATGATAATATGCGAGATTAGGTAAGTACCTAGGCACTATTGTCAATTAGCCATTTTGTCTAATGCTTGCTAAGTTATCAAAGTCAAGTAAAGTCAAGAACATCAATTTTATTAATTTAATCGACTTGACGGGATAAAATAAATCTATTAAATTAATTTTAAAATATTTCAATAGTGTTATAAATTCAATAATACGTAGTACTAACTGCTTCAATTATACTTACCCTTTTAGATAAGCACAACTATTTATTGATTTTGTTCGGGAAACTTACAGCTAACTTACAATGTACTTAAAACTATGAAACTGAAGGCCATTTCAAGTATCCACTGATTAACACAAAAATAAAAACGAAAAAGGTCGTTACAATATACCCATAACATAAAACTACACGATGATAATATCTGCATGATGATGGCACACAGAATCCACCGAGTGGTATCTATTGCTGATAAGGATCAGGCAGAAAATTGGTGTAACTAGGACCTATATAATATCAGAACATTATCTACGTATTCTATTCTATTTTTTTATTATGGCAAGCAAGATCAAAACATTATCACCACGTAAACTGATTAATTAATATACAGGGTGGCCGGAAACTTGACGTCCAAAAAAAATATTTTGGTCCCTCTTGTCGTGGGGTATCCGAATCACTCCCATGTATTATAAATACGAAGCTTCAAAATAATGAGGTCGAAAAAGTCGAACCAGAAAAACTATTCCTTCCAAACAAGTTCAACATCTCGTTATATTCAAACGAACAAATTTTAATGTAGAGAAAATCTTTATTTTTAACTGTAATGGAAAATACCGTATTTTTAATCATGTATCAACAGTAGGGATCTGATCCGTCTAGCTTCGGGTCTGCAGTGACCCGGTGGTTCGGAAGACAAATAAGGTTGGAATGAGTGTTTAACCTAACCCTCACATGGTTCGGTGGGCGCGGGGCTCTGATTAGAGGCCTGTAGACCATCCTTTTATTTGACGACCCTCTAACGTAGCCGGAGGCTTCCTCGAGACTTTGATTACAGAGCTAGGAATTGTTCGAGGTCGCCTCAACCGTCGACTGGTGATCAAACGGTATTTTCTTCTGTTCGATTCTTATTGTTGAATTGAGGGTAGTTGGTAAATCATCACTGAACCTACCCGCTACCAACGTCGCGGCCATCTACAACCGTGACGGGCAGTACGATTTTACGCCTTGAGTTGAATGAACGTTTCTTCCTCTCTTGTTGTGATTGAGTTTTCTAGATAAACGTTTTAGCGTCTGTAGTGTTCGTGGACTCACTACCAGAGAATACCTGAGGCTATAGACAAAATCCCTTTTCTGTAAGCATTGACGCCAACGGAAAGATCAAATTGTATGGAGTTGACATTAGCTTTAGAGATGTCACGTGACTGCTGCTGTCAACTCCATACAATTTGATCTTTCCGTTGGCGTTAACGCTTACAGAAAAGGGATTTTGTCTAGGCCCCCTGAACTGCCTGTCTGTGAAGTGCCGTGCACGCTCAAGCTCCTGCTGACCCGGGAACTGAGACGAGGTAGGTGGTGTTCAATTGCCTTCTTGGAGATAGTAGGAACGAACGATTTCCACCCACAAATACTTTACTTTCAACACTCTAAGGTTCACAAGCCGCCAGCAAAAATTTTCTTAAAAAGGTTGGTCAAAAACCGATCAACTTACTTGTATGCATGTTATGTCCCTGGGTTTAAATTTTGTTGGCATATGGCTTTGGGAAGCGGTCAGTTGAGAGTAATCTAATAGATAACCAATAGTTAGCTATTATAGCTATTACCTGCCCCGTTGGTCTCGTGGTCGCAAGCGCGACTGCTCAGCCCTGTGGGGTCCTGGGTTCCATTCCCAGATCAGGCAAAATGTTATTGGGTGTTTCCATTAGGATTTTCTTACTCCCTTATTTACTATCTCTTACTATTTCTTACTGTGATGGCGAGTTGTTTGTTTTCTTAGTTGGGGGTGTGAATCTCTCCGGTCATGTCAGATTGCGTGCCGTTTCATCGGACTATGAGAGTGAGGGAAGAGAGAATGCACCTGTGTCTGCGCACACACTGCTGTAGGTACTATAATAATCTCCCGCGAAAGCTAGTCTCCGTTGAGACTGGCCGTCGTGGACGAAATACGGTCTGGAAGACTATTATTATTATTTTGCCATTTCATAAATCAAAAATCCTCTTTAATCAAATCGTAGTTAAGGTCCTCTTAAACTATTAAATGACTTCTTATTAAAGGGCTTCCTCTCTTCTACCCTCTTGCTGTGCCCTACAGGGTCCATAATGATCTAAATTATATAGTTACCACCTAAGTACACATTATGGTAAAGCAATAAAGATATTGAGTATTGAGTAATGACTTCTAGTTTAGCTCTCAATTTGAGCGCGCCCTTAACATTGCAACTAGATTTTTTCAGATCAAACATTGTATGTAGGCACCAGTAGTCCGTGGGGTTTCTTGCCCATTCTTCTCCACAGGAACTAGCTTCATCTTTCTGAATGACCAACTCCTTCGACAATTCAGAAGTAAGTACCTGAGTTTGTATAAGTCGCATTTATCGGCGACTGATTATTTTGATTATAAACTTTTTTTTGCAAAATATTTGATAATTCTTACTTAAGCCGTACCATCTTTTCTCGAAGCCATTCTAGACATTTTCGACCCCCTGTAACTTCGTTCTGGATAAACCTAGAAGTTAGTATAACTAGGTATATAAGGAATATACCTAGTTTACATTTAATTTGAACCTATAGTTTTACTAAGAACTATTGCAGGTCAAAGTTCCTTAATTTTGTCACTGACTGACTCACCGATCATCAAAACTCTAAACTAGACAGTACAAGAGATGGAATAAACTAAAGTAATCTAAACGGGTCTATGTCACATACACGGACCCGTCTAGATGAGTCATTCCATTCTAATACCAAAAACTAATACCACTTACAGCAGCATCGCAGAATATTTGGAAAAATCTAATCTTTGCGAAAATCCTAGGATTTCTGCAAAAGATCGGATTATTGAAAATTAAGAAAGATTTCTCCAATTATTCTAATCTAATCTAATAGTTAATTCATATCATCTTTATTCTGGTTGGTCAGAACAAGACTCGAACCATGTACTCGAATAGCTGTAAACCAATCAGCGTATCCGTCAGTAGGTATAGAACGTTCATTTCAGCCAATCGTCGATTAATCTAAAAAAAACCTGGTTTTATGCAAAAAATCTGATATTAGCTTGTAAAAATGTTTATCAGTCTCCAATAACCCTTCTTTTTTTTTCTAGTATTTACGCAAAGATTCGATTTTTCCAACTACCTGCGACATAGGTATTAAACGTGCCCACAGCGCCACCGACGGCGGCCGCACTAATTACAAGGCAGTAATTGACTGCCGAGACACTGGGCCCGCTCTTATCGCATCACTTCAGACGGATTCTAGGTTTACATAGCTCTCTAGATGTCTGAGCGATGTTTCTGAAATAGACAATTTTTTGGGTTCCGTACCCAAAGGGTGCCAACGGGACCTATTACTAGGGCTCCGCTGTCCGTCCGTCTATTGATTCGTCCGTCCGCCTGTCACAGGGCTGTATCTTTTGAGCCGTAATACAGATAGACACGAAATTTTCACAGACTGTGTCGCCGCTATATCAACAAATAAAATAAAATAATTGGTACACGAAACGTGTTATTTTAAACGAAAGTATTTGTAGTGTTAAATATTGTACGGAACCCTTCATAGGCGAGTCCGACTTGGCGGTTTTTTTTCGGCAGCTGTTTCTGTTATATCGTAATAATATTTATTATGTAACTACCTACCTACATTATATTAGGTTGAATATTTTTCTTTCCTGCGTATTATATTTTTAGGTCCCGCTGGGACTATGAGATAAAAAAGTCGCTGGCTCAAACTGGTGGCATTTAGCACAGGATAGAGAGAAATGGGCATCTTTGGAGGAGGCCTTTACCCAACCTGGGGACCACGGATATCGACTGGGGACCTAGCTTAATGCATATTAATAAGGTAACTAGACATAAGTCATTTAGTATTATCAGTAACAGTAAATAGAAAGAGATTTTTTAAGTATGTATACCTAGCAATTAGTAAGTAATTAATTTAGTAACTAAGATGAAATGTAGCTTGGTCAAATAAAGACTTTTTTATTTATTTATTTTTATTTATTTATATTTTTAGGTAAGACAGCTTCGTTGATCAAATGATATAACAAACTTGAATATAATGTAATCTTGAATATTAATTTCTGTGTTTCTTTGAGCGATCGATGTTTCTGGAATAAACCTTTTTTTTTTTCTTTAAGGTATTATTATGCTTAACTATATCGTTATAATAATATGTATCACATTCTGTTGAGTAGAACATTTTCTAGACGTAAAAATAATATTGTTAAGCGTGATGGTAACATAAAAACTTATGCACTTTGATCAAACGCAAATAAAGTTGCTGATGTGCTGATAAAGTTGCTGATTTTTTAAAGGTTTAGAGAATCACATGGAGTCGTTTGCTGCTATTATGAAACTCATGACGAGAATTACCAAACTACCGGTGTTAGTTTGGTAATTTTCGTTTTAGTTGATTGGTAAATGTTAGATACTACTAAGACCTAATTTCAATCTCAAAAGAATGACAATCATTAACCATGCTTCCGCATTGATAGCTAACAGTTCTCCATTTATTTATTCTCTCTTATTAATATCAAAATACGGAGATAACTACAACTTATGCGATGTACCTGTATTGTACAGTCACGGACTTTAATTGATGAGCCACCTTCAAACTTTTCAATTTTGCAGTTTCATACATTCACGAGATTACACGATTAAACACAAACTCAAATCGCAATAATAAACTTTTAATCGGAATATCAAGATGAAAAATAAATTACTTTTAATCGGAAATATCCATAGAGGTTGACTAATAAGTTCTTAATGATAAAAATAAATACAATGTTGCATTAAGTTTATTCAATCTATTTGATACTGACCTCCTTTGTATCTTAGCTCATTAACTCAATAATTCAGAAAACTTAACTGAAGACAGTGACAGTTGAAATATCGATGTCAGAATTTCTCCGTACGCTAACGTTACTATCGCAACAGTACCCTAGCAACAATTGTTTATCGTTGCTGACTGTTGCTAGACCTGCAATTGGTTGACTTTGAGTATTCACTCTGCTGTCAAGTTTGAAGTTCTGGCTCTCAGGTTAGCCAACCGGTAAAGATACGAAATATAATTTTCTTCTTCTAATACGAAGACATATGACTTTGCGTGTCGGGAACCGAATAAACCCGATTTGCATTACACGGCTAAAATACGAACAGTGCCAGGTGGCTTATCAATTAAAGTCCGTGACTGTACAACTAGCTTCCGCCCGAGGCTGAGCCCGCGTGGTATGTCGATAAAAAGTAGCCTAATGTCCTTTCTCAGGCTCTAGACTATCTGTATACCCATTTAAATCGGTTCAGTAGTTTGGGCGTGAAAGTGCGACCGACAGACAGACAGACAAACAGAAATACTTTCGCATTTATAATATTAAATATTATAAAGTAAGGATTCGTGAGATAGCGACAAGCTCCGCGTGGTAGCGACAAGCTCCGCGTGGTAGCGACAAGCTGCGCGTGGTAGCGACAAGCTCCGCGTGGTAGCGACAAGCTGCGCGTGGTAGCGACAAGCTCCGCGTGGTAGCTCGTAATGAATGCAAACAACATTAATCTATGCCACCAGCTCACCACTCTAGTTCTTTATGGTTCTCTAGTATTTTTACTTTACACTAAAATCTTTTGCTCTTAAAATCTCGAGGGAGCACTTAACTTAATGTTTTAAAATTTACATTATTATAGAAATAACATGTAATACTTACTGATTATAAAAACTGTGTGGTGTTGATTTGTTTGTTTGTTCAATATTATTTGAGTAGGTACTTATTTGGCTTCTTAAAATATACAAAATTATTTTTTGTTTATGCTAAACCTGAAAAAGGGGTCATTGTACTCATCATTTTGTACAACTTTTTCTATGGGACTAAATTTGAAACCGCGAAAAAAAAATCAGCTGTTCCATACATTTGTGTTCACTTAAATCGACAAAATGTAGGGAACAGCTGATTTTTTTTGCGATTTCGAGGTTGGTCCCATAGAAAAAGTTGCTCAAAATGATGAGTACCTACAATGACCCCTTTTCGGGTTTAGCATAAACAAAAAAAAATTATGTATAAAAAAACCTACTATGTCTTTTTCTGAGTACAAAGATGAGGCTTGCCAAACTTTATTAAAATCGATATTGTGTACAAACTCAAACTCAAACTCAAAGCATTTATTTCAATTAAACCATTTACAGGCACTTTTGAATTGTCAAGGAGTCGGTCAGTCAGAAATATGAAGCTAGTTGCCCATTCCAAAGCGTATTAGGTACCTATGGAGAAGAACGGGCAAGAAACTCCACGGACACTCTTTTAAATCAAAATATTGTTACAAAATACAACCCCCAAAAAAATATATCGATAAGAATAACTTTACAATATTCGGAATATTCTTTAGAATTCCTACGCTATCCATACAATAAAAAAGAGACAAGCGACATCACTCATTCCAGGCTTTGCAAGTACAAAATAGTTTCACGCTCATAAAAATATTCTGAGGGAGCCATGTTCGACGCAAACGAAATGCAATGTCAGCACTTTTATTAGTACCAAGCAGAGTATACATAATGTAGGTATAGTAACGCTAACAACGACTTCTTACTGTTTGTTGAACGGATATGTTTGGCTCTAAGTAAGTTTTACCGTTTTGAATTTTGATCTTTACAACGTTCTACTGGGAGAAAGTTAGGATAAGAAAATGCTATTGTTTATTAGTATAGTATAGTCCTGATAGATTGCTAGAACTCGTGGACGAAGGAATGTTGAACGTCCTGTGGCGAGATGAATAAGTAATTCATGATAATCAATGGATCGCACCTAAAACAGGACAAAAATGTACAAAACTTTTTTGTAGGATATAATTATGATGAAATGCGGACCGCAAATATACAGGTTGTCAGGGTAAACACCGTTGTCACTCAAACCATCGGTAGTTGACTTAAATATAAAAACAAATGAGATGACCGACTAACAACAAAAAAAAACTTTAATTTAATTTTAAAAGATTTAAAAAAGTTTCTATCCGACACCGTGCTTGCTAGCACGGTGTCGGATAGAAACTTTTTTGCGAAGCAGCTGACTAAGACTAACTGTCGCGCTCGCAGCCGTTCAGGTCACGTCCCGCACCCCCCGCCCGTGTTCAGACGCAAGTTTGTTGCCCTAACGCATAGGGCAACGAACTTGCGTCTTTTGTGGTGAAATGTAGTTTTAAAAAAAAGAAAAAAAATGTTGTACTTTTCCATTGATTTTACGTTCTATAAATAACACCAAACTACTGGTTTCAAGGATAACGGTGTTTACCCTAACACCCTGTATAAACAACATGAAGTCGATTTTCCACGACACAACCGCAGGTAACACACCAAAAGATAACAGAAAAAATTAATCCTACCCTCGTCTTCCAAATTACAAACACACCATTTTAATTCTACCATCAAGGATACACCAATAAAACACCCTGAACGCTGACACACCCCCATTACGAAGACACAGCGTTGAATTTCGTATGATTTATTAAAATTAACTCGTTACGCCGCGCGGACGACGCTGAAATAAAAAAATATATAAATGGCTACTGATTAATCAACACCCTTTTGGTTTCATCCGAATTTGCCACAACCGGCCGTGCGGCCACTGGAAATGTTCCCAGAACACTGCTAATACGAATATAGAGTTTCATTTTAAAGTTATTTATTCAACTGGGAACGAGCGGTGAATATTAATGTGCCGAGTTAACTGCTAGTTAGAGTTTAAGGTGTAATCAATTTTTAGATGCTTTTAATCTGAATTTGTTGGCGTATATTCAATTTTTCCTTTTGTGAGGATGAAATTTCTGTATATTTAAGTAATCATACCGATTTTGGTAGAATAAGTACTAATTAAGGGTCATTTATTTTTAGTATTCCTATCTTTAGTATTAAGATGTGTTATTTTTTTCTTTTTGTGGAGAATAAAGCTTTCATGACGGGTCATAAAATGTTTGACGGCTTTATTAAATATGCGCTTATGATGGTTTATCGGAGTTATTATTTTTTAATCCAACGGTACGGGCAGTGCCAAAAAACTTTGGCGATGATTGTAACTGGCCACTTATCGTAATTATAGTACACTAGCTTCCGCCCGCGGCTTCGCCCGCGTGGTATGTCGATAAAAATGCATGATTTTTTGTTTTTATTTTATGGACGATCGTGAAAACATCGTGACCGTGAGTCCATCAATGCCTGGTTGCCAACGCTTGTATAGTACTTTTCTCTATTTGAGAAAAGTACTATACAAGCGTTGGCAACCAGGATGCGCAGAAATTCAAGCTGAGTAAATTAATTATAAATTCCTGTTTCAATGACGAACAACGATATTTTTTCACGCGTCAATACGTTCATTTGTTTCTTTTTTACTATAAACAGCTCTATTTGCGGGCCAAATCGAAATTCAAATAAAATCTTTGATAAGTTACCTCCTTGTTGTGCCTTGTACACACGGCTACACATCAAGCTATACATTTCCAGTTTATGCTGATCTCGCTTTGTATAGGATTTCCGTACAATGCGAGGTTATGTAGCCGTGTGTACCATGAGCTAAAGTAAAAAGGTCGTTCCATTTAATTTGTTCGGCGAGACAGATATACTCAAACTCAAACTCAAAGCATTTATTTCAATTAAACCATTTACAGGCACTTTTGAATTGTCAAGGAGTCGGTCAGTCAGAAATATGAAGCTAGTTGCCCATTCCAAAGCGTAGTAGGTACCTATGGAGAAGAACGGGCAATAAACTCCACGGACACTCTTTTAAATCAAAATATTGTTACAAAATATTGGTTACATCATTTATGTTGAAATTATACATGTGAGAACAATGTAGAAAGCACGTTAAAAGCGTCCGCAATTATAACATAAAAACAAATCAAAAATTAAAATAAGCCATGGCAGCTAAGAGATGACCAGTCACAACTGACGGCGCCCGTTCACGAACATGACGCATGGATCAGCTACATTCAGCTCAACCATTTTGAAGGGAGCTAAATGATCCAACACACGCGCCACCATCAGCGAGACATTTGAGTGAGCATGACATTCCCAGCCGCCAGGGCACATTCAAGTAAATTAAAGACAAATTACCCGGTAAATGGCTCTATAGTACATATAGATTTTCATACAAACATTGCTGGCCGGGCGCTTACATGTATTCGACCAGTACAGCAATTTCGATTTATCTCGAAGAAGGTTGTCAAAATAAAGCTCGAATATCGAAGCATGTTTGAGAAAAAACCAATTACTTATCAGAATCAAGCACAAGAGCGCTAATAATTGGTCATAATTTTCCACGACAAAAGCCGCAACAATAAAGCACAAATGAAAACCTTTCCGAGTTATCTTAAACCATTTTCTGTAAGCCGTTGATTGGCTTTGACAGGATCCCACTAATTCATCTGGACAAAAAGCGGCGCGACGGCGACCGGTCGCCCGGCAACGGTTGCTAGCAGCAACGGTAGCAATTCATAATTTGTGTAAAAAACACGTGTTCATTAGTGAAAGATCCGTGATTTGATAAAATGGTGGGGGATGTGATTTTGAATATGAGTGTTTGGGTTAGCGACTGCCCAGTGAGGGTATCTTTTTTTATTTTTTTTGAGGATGGGCAATCATATAATGACAATGACAAAATATGAGTTATAGGTACATACATACCTATAACTAAATGATTTGAATCGAGGACATTGCGTTAACAGGTAAACAACAACAAACAATGAAAATATTGAAAACTACTTGATAGGTAGGTATTGATCATTTAAAATAACAAACCTCTAAAACATATTGTAATTTTTTTTTTTCAATTTCGGTAAAATTTGGCAAGGAGATAGATGGCATCCTGGGGAAGGACAAAAGGTACTTTTCATCGACATACAACGTGGGCGAAGCCGCGAGAGGAAGCTAGTAATTTATAATTTTCGAAAATTAATAGAAACTCCATTTTCTATTCATAAATATTATGAACTATCCACTCAATCGAAAGCATTTTCGTTATCCACAACAACGCTGCCCAAATCAAGCCGATTTGCCTTTTCATTTATAACTAACCGAATTCCAACTATTGCCGCAATAGGCTGAATACCAACAATTGGTTTCGGCCTAATTCTGCGAACAATTGACGCGCATTCGGCTCGGGGCGACAAAAAGCCTACGCTATCTCCGGTGGCCGAGTGTTTTTGCTGAGCAGCTACTTACCGCTTTTGTGAGCCAGCCCATCGGATGGAAACCCGCGATAAATGCCACCTAAGAAAAATAACCGCCGGTTTTTGTGGCACGACGAATGGATCTGGGAAATGGCGTCGCCGAATCGCAGATACCATCTTTTTTGTTGAAACGCACCTGGGCTATCTGGGTTTTTCGTCTAAATAGGGATGGGACGTGTCGCTGAGTGATGGTGTGAGGACCAACTGAAATATTATGCGTCCTTATTTACGTATTCGGGGAGAGGGAAATGAATTGTCTGACATTGTCCTTCTGATTGAGTCTTGGTGTTCTGAATGGTGTACCATTGTCTGCTTTGCAATTTCAGATTAGGTTGATCTATTTTTCAATGTCATTTCTTCGAAACAGACCTAGATATGGCACAAATTTTGAAATTAGAAAAGAAAATTCTTTCTATATTATTATACTTTTAATATAGCTAAATATTGAAAAACAAACGACACTCAACGATACTATCGATTCCCAATAAAATAAAAGCACAAAACAATAACTATCCTAACAAACTTAAAGCAAAAACGAAATTCATTTACCGTTAATCACAGAATGTAATAGAAAAATATAATATTTAGGTCCGCACAGACGGGATTCTGCAACGCTATGTTAAAAGTTGGGAGTTCATCGACCGGCGGGCGCGACCGAGCAAATATTAACTTTTGTCTAGCACGGGTTCAGTACAAAAGAAAATAGTTACAAGATTGCTAAGAATTTTAGTTTCAAAAGCGTTAGGGGATTGCATAGACAATGTGTGTGCAGAACGACTCGATTCTATTATATTTTTCTTCTATGAAGACTAACCTATCCTTTATTTTCCATTTAGACTAGATTTTGGTTATACCCACGTTATTATTTTATTACCTCGTATTCTTGAATAAAAGATTTCACAAAATCACAAATTTTGACAAATGAAAAATGGTGAATTGTATTTCTTTAAAAAAATTGGAATTACCAACTTATTTCAGTCTTAGCTATACAGTATGCAAGGGTAAATACCGTTGTCCCTCAAACCATGGGTAGTTGATTTAAATATAAGAATAAATGACCCAGTAACAACAAAAAAAAACCTTATTTTCATTAAAAGATTTTAAACAGTAAATATCCGTCGCTATCCCAATACTCATGGATACGCGCTAGAGAGAGCTGTGAAAGCTGCAGCTGACTGAAGAGGGGCAGTGCGCCCGCGGACGGTCATGTAACGTCCCGCGCGCCCCGCCCGCCCCCGCCAACCGCCGCCCGCCGTGTTGAGACGCAAGTTCGTATATAGGGTAAAATATTCTTGTGGAAAAATGTACATTTTCTTTAAAAAAAAAGTTGTTTTTTTCCATTAAACCAAACCACTGGTTTCAAGGATAACGGTGTTTACACTAACACCCTGTATAATTTTATTAATATTCAGAGTATCATCAGAGTACCTCATAAGTAGGACGTAACAATGTTTCAAGTAAATGGCGCTTGTTCACGACAGCAGTGCGGCTAACTGTCTGAAGTAACAGTAGCATTTTAAGAATTTAATTGTCGCGCAACGCAATTATATTCACAATAAAAATAAACTGCATCAGAGTTTTATGAAACTCGCTTATAAAATTCTAAAGCCGAGTTTGAACTGAGGAGGTACTTCTTCTATCTAAATGACAATAAGGTATAATGGTTTAAGTTCTAATATCAATAGACCATAAAACGCAAGCTTTTAAAGTTTTAGATCAAGCAAATATTGTACACACGGCTACACATCAAGCTATACATTTCCAGTTTATACTGATCTCGCATTGTATAGAATTTCCTTACATGCGAGGTCGGCTTATGCTGGAAATGTATAGCTTGATGTGTAGCCGTGTGTACACGTATTGCTTGCTTATGTATTATTATAACACCTTCTGTATGAACCCTGTGTTCACGAAATAAATGAATATGAATTTGAATTAATATAAGAACATTACATCACATCTGTATTCCGCGAAGGGTTAGGCAGAACTTATTATTTTATTAACTTTCTAATGAACTTTTTATTATTTACAAAATTGTTTTATTAAAAATTATTGTTTCACTTAATTGTATAATATTGCTGTGATACAGTAAAGCTTGAGTTTTGCATGTCTCACGGCGTAATATGGTTGATCTCTGCTTTATTTTTTAACAACTTTATGTAATTACCCATATTAGCAAATAAAGGATTTTGAATTTGAATTTGAAAAATTGTATCTACAGTCAACCAGTTATGTTTAAGTCCGATCATGTAACAGGGGGCGAACCTAGGCATCAACCGGGCACAAATCCAGACTCCAGGCTGCTACTGAGAAATTCCAGAAAGAAAAACCCAATAATATTTTGCCCGACCGGGGAATCGAACCTAGGACCACATGCTCAGCAGTAGCTCTTACAACCACTAGACCAACGAAGCAGTTATAATAACTAACTTAGAAAAGAAATTGATAGGCAGACGAGGTATCCTTCTATTAGGATACTAATTAGTGGTCTCCCGTTTGCTCCCCCAGGCAATTCAGGCATATCCATAACACGACCACAGAGTAACAAGATATTCATATTCATTCAGGAATTACCCACCAGCTCCGTACCGTAATCCTCTTTGTTCAAACCGTTCTACAGACCGCCAGTCAAGCGAGATATTCCTATAACCAATACCTAGAGGCGATTGTAGACGATCAAGCACAACATAAGATAGATAAGCGAGCGCGAGCGCACTCGCGACTGGCATTTTTTGTGTGTATGCGTACAGACGCATACACACAAAAAATGCCAGTCGCGAGCTAAAACAAGCGCACGCACACAGGTGCGTGCGCTTGTTTTAGCTCGTTGTATGGAACTGACCTTCTGTATTACTATTCTGTGTGCTTATAACATGGTAAGCAAATATGCGGTAAGTATCAGAAATGTCGTGAAAGCATGCAGTCTTCGAGACAATCTTGTTCATGTATGCAATTTTCTGTTGGACAGTCTCCATAAGATTATGTTCTTGTCGCCATTACACTAGACTGTTTGTTATTATCGTATCATATTCTGCTCCACCATCCTATAGTTGAGCGGAGATGTCCTCTTTTGCATGTCATTCACCCTGGGGTCTAGGTTCTATGCTAAAATGCTAGTAGCAGGTGTTACACGAGACTTGTTTGATGTCGTCAATCCATCTTGCTGCAGAACGCTTCCTAATTTTCTTCTACCCTCAGTGATAAAGGAGGGCCCAAATGTAATAAGTTGAGATACTATGATCTAAAAAATTTGTCATATTTTTTTGGGCTAGGTACCAAGATCATATTGTTTCACCTGCACAATTCCTAGACGACATTTTTATAACAGAGATGAATATAGATATAGATAATAAGAGTTTGTTGCGCCACTTCTTCTTCCCAGCTAAAGCACTAGGAAGTGGTGAAGGCAGGGCGTTTTTGGGGGACTGTCTTATGTAATTTTGACGTTCGAAAAGTGCTGATTCTCAGTCAGGTTTGAATAAATGACTTTTGATTTTGATTCTGATTTTTGAATAAAATAGGTACTAAATAAAAATGTTTTTTTATTATTTTAGACATCCGTTCCATAACTGTTATCTACATACCTTACTTACCTGTTACCTACCTATGACATCGAAGTCATTGACGTTCATTCATAAATGACTTCAAACATTCTCCACTAAATACAGGATGTAAGGGTAAACACTCTTGTCATTCAAACCATGGGTAGTTAACTTAAATATAAAAATAAATGACCGAACACAACAAAAAAAAACGTTATTTTCATTAAAAGATTTTTAAAAGTTTCTATCTGACACCGTGCTTGCTAGCGAAACAGCTGACTGACTAAGGGAGGGGTCGCGCTCGCTGCCGGTCAGGTCACATCCCGTACCCCCCGCCCGTGTTGAGACGTAAGTTCGTTGCCCTAGCGCATAGGGCAACGAACTTGCGTCTCTTGTGGTAAAATTTAGGTATATAATTTTTTTTTTTTAAGTTGTAAATTTCCCTTGATTTTACGTTCTATAAATGAAACCAAACCATTGGTTGCAAGGATAACGGTGTTTACCCTAACACCCTGTATAAGAAACATTACCTAGTATTTAAAAAAAACTTTTTACGAAAAAAAAACAGCCGACTTCACAAAATAACACAAAAAAAGTGAAAAATAACCTTAATTTCGGAAGTCGGTGGCAAAAAACGAAAATTGAAAAGCAAAGACACGTTGTTTTTTTTTTTCACTTTTTAGTTGTGGTACCTACCCCACACAAATTGGTATACCGTTATCTGCTATGTAAATAAAGACTAAGATATCGTCTACATACGCAAAGTGGGAAAAATACGTAATTATTGAAGCTAACTCAAAAACTACCCAAGCAAAATTAATAAAATTTATATGGGACCATCTCTGAAGCATGACCTACCAAACAAAAAAAGAATCATCAAAATCGATTCATAATTGACGGAGTAATCAAGTAGCATACATACAAAAAAAAAAAAAACAGACGAATTGAGAACCTCCTCCTTTTTGAAGAAGTCGGTTAAAAAGAACATCGTTTGCAGTTGAGGAATCAGTTGTTAGTTAAAAATTGTAACATAACCTTACTTTAACTAAAGCTCTAATAACTCGGCTCTCAGATTGTCAAAACTTACAGAATTTTCAGCAAGCGACTGATAAGTTTGAATATTTTAATTCACATCATTTTCATCTCGTTACATTTAGGCCCAAGATTGTTTGTAATCGTTTCCGTCTCCTTTATTAAGTTTCCATTTAATACAAATAGGTTTATTGGTAGATACATACTCGCAAAAACAGAACGTTATATTGTAAAACAAAAATAAATAACGTAGCCATTTACGATTCGGATTCACGTCAGGAACGTGCAGATTTCACATCGCGCCGCATTTAAAGGATCTCTAAAAACAAACGACTACTACCAACTAGCTATTTTAAAAACCGTTGGAACCATGGTGAGTTAAACCCCCTACCTCCCTCCATCCGTGGGTGGATGGCCTGCATCCGGCTCAAAGGATAATCGTCTATGAAAACTAATTCGAGCACTTTACAATTATAATTTACTTTTTTGCCGTTTTTAATATCGAGGCATTTCTGTAATGTTGAGTTTGATTACAATAGCTAGCTTGTAATGATGTGAATTAAATTGAATTGTTATCTAACTCTAACTGGTTACAATGAACTGTGTTCAATTGTAGGTGTAGTCGTTGCCCGCCTCACGATCTCTCTCCATCTTGTTCTGTTACATGACAGTCTGGCGCCTACAACCACGGATTTGATTTGATCGGTCCACCTCATCGGTGACCCGCGTGGCCTATTACCTTCCACTCTGCACCACTAGACGCTCTATGGACTCATTAATGTAGACAGATACGTTGATTTTCAGTTTCACTATGTTTCAGTTGAAAGTTTCAGACATGTCAACTGGAAGGCAAACCATTTGGGAATGTCTTCACATAGCTCTGTCAACAATTACCGGAGTCTATCTGCCTACCTCAAAAATAATGGTTTCTCTGCAGCCACAAATAAATTTTGTAAAGTAATTACACTACGACCATAACTCATTTGAAACTTTCTTACGTAAGTACATTCTCACTGAGTGTCGGGGAGCGTCGACGAAGCGTTGCAAAGCGATGCGAAGCGTTGCAGAGCGATTAGCGCTGTGCAGCACGAATACTCATTAGAAACCTTGTAATTCGTGTGAACTTACAACTAGTAACGTTTAAATGTTTGAACGAAGTGTTTCTATGTGAAAGAAACTTTTCGTGTTTTCAATATATTTTCTTAATTAAAAAACTTCTTTAATTAACAAATATACGTTCTCTCCATACCCGACATAACGTCCGACTTTCCCTCGAAGGTCTTCCAGAACGAAATTGACGTCCCTACAACAAGTCCTACAACCCAACAACAAAAGTAATAATTAAAAGAAATCTGAAAGAAGAATCTGTTAAAAGCCTTCTTATGCTTACAATGGTCTCCAGGCCCGGTCTGGCATTGAGCGGCATAAGTACTTGGCAGCGGACCAGTCTTTTCTTGAACTTGATTGCAACACAATAGCTTTTTATGTACTTAGTATTTTTGATGTAATGTAGTTTCAATAACTTTTTATTATAAATGTATACCGCTCTATTACTGCGCCGTTACCAGTGAAGTACATAAGAAAACTAAACCACATTAACAGAGCAAATACAAAGTTACTTCGCCTAACAACCGAGCGCTATTACTCCAACAATATAAGTCAATAACCACGCAATATATCTTCAATATAGTGTCGTTACAACTAACAACGTATTCCAATAGTGACGTTACAACGTATTTCAATAGCCGGTTACCGACGACTTAAGATAATGCTTAGCAAAGCGACATTCATATTACGGAGATAGCATCGACGGTGACGCGGCACGGATTTGGGGAACGGGGATTGAAAAGAAAGGTAAATTTTGAAAAAAAAAAACAGAAAAATGTTTCTATAGTTATAGATAAAAAAATCTATAAGAAGTCTGTCTATGGTCTTCAAAAAACATGGTAAAACCTCCCAATATTGTGCGTACAAACTTACATTTGCAGTTGGAACGTTTAGGAGAAAATGTTTTTCAACTATAAAGTTAAGTTTGTTATTGGGATAATTCATCCCAACTACGGAACCCTCCATTGTGCGTGGTCCGACACGCACCTCGCCGTTTTTTTTTTCTCTTTTCGTCTCACATCCCTCTTTTGTTTCCATTTTGACAGCAAAACTGACGGCTAATTAAAATCAGATGAATCCCCAAATCCGTCCCTGTAAGCGTTCAGCGGTGGTGTGTCTCGCAAGTAACTTAATCCGCAGAGATATGGCGGAACTACGGACGCTGCCTCACTGCCTTACCAACGGATTTGCTATCTTCAGCGGAATACAGAGATTTCCCCAATTACTGCGAGGACTGGAGTCAACCAGCTTAGAACCCTCACTGAAAGACGAATGCCAAAGCAGTGTAAGCTATTGCCAGAAATTGCTGCTGCAGTACAATTTGCATAGGAGAGGAATTACTGGTCGATAAATGTCCAGAAGTAAATTATTTTCTTTGAAGTACACACTACTTTACCTCAATCTGCCTAGCCTTTTCCCAACTATGTTGGGGTCGGCTTCCAGTCTAACCGGCATCTGGCATCTGAATACCAGTGTTTTACATGGAGTTCGGGATCCGACGACCCGTAACGACTGTCAAAGATCCACAAATGACAGCCGCTTAACGTACTTTCCGAGGCACGGAGGAGTCTCGGTATGTAAAGACGGTCACCCATCCACGGACCAACCCCGGCAAGCGTAGCTTAACCTGATGGATCGACCCGTGCGGCTGTTATTACTTAGCCACGAGCTCCTCTCACTCTACTTTACCTGACTACAAGTTATTTCTAGCCAGTTTTCATCCGATCATATTAAAGGCCTCCAACAACCACTCTTTTTATGCTGACTGTATCTAGCTCTGCTTTGATGGAAATTTCCTAAAATACTGGATAATATCTGTGTGTAGTGTGTACAGTAGTAGCGGTGGGACAAAGATTTATAGTGCGGATGCAAAAACTGTGATATGAAGCTGTTACGTGGACGCGAGGAACACTAGTGCCGTTATTTATGTTACTTTTGATACTGTTCCGTGGTCGGTTTAGAATAAACTAGCGTTTGAGTTATTGGCACGGAGTTTACGAACTGTGTGATTGTGGAATCGCGTGATAAAAGGTTATGAAGCGAGTTCAATCAATGATCACCTCATACTGTGAGAGAAAGGAATTAAATCCGCCATCAAATCTTGTTTCCAGTGATTTAGTACAATGTGGCTTCAAATCACGACATAAAATGAGTTTCATCAGGCTTTTAAAAGCTAAGGTTCGTCACACTCGCCTCGTCTTGCCTTACCGCACCAATTCTGTCCTAACCCTAATACAAGTAGGAAAAAATATGACCCCTCCGGCCCCCTCCAAGATTCTCCATTACGCCACCAAACAAAAACAGACAAGACTTTTTCCTGCGCCGACAAGTCATCATATAAAAACATAACACAACACCAGCGCAGTTCTGTGATCGTAATAAGGATCATATAGCGCCGAATTACATCGCATGTGTCGGTAATAGCGTTTGTAATCGCGACTATACGAGCTCTGCCTTTTGTGGGGCATGGCCACATTGGCCACTGTTTGACCGCGTGTATTCTTTGTTGAGATTGAAGTGTGTACCTACGAGAGATAACACCTGCTTGTGTGAGAAGGAGCGAGTAATAACTGCCAGTCTTGCCTATGGGCTAGCCTTACGTTTTTTTTTTTAATTTTCCGATGAGTGTCAGGTTGTTCGCGACCGTAACAAATATGGCTTTACAGAATTATAATCATTAGAATCACACATCCTTTCGTCGACTGAAAATAATAATAATAAACTGTTCCACCGAACCAAACCGAACCGAACACAAAATGTTGTTTTCGGTGCGGTAAGTGAGCAATTTTGTATCAGTGCTCTGAATGGAATACCTCACAGGCGGATTAAGACCATTCTATTCTAAATAACTGATTTAGTAACTTATTCAGTTTAGTGTGATGAAAAGATTTATAAATAATATAATATTCTTTCCTAAAAGACGACTAAGCCCTACGGTATACGGTCGATACAGGACTATTAAATAATGTTGACGTCTTATAATAATATCAGTAGGTTCGAACAGCATATTCCATTGCTGCCGTGCTGGTTTCCTCACTCTACCACAATGTTTGAATATTTGAACGTAAAAGACATTGTAATAGTTTGAAATGGCGCATAACAGGCTGTCTCTGTGGCATTTTACGGAGTATTCTAGTCCCAGCCGCATATATTACTGAATATGGTCATAAGCATAAATTCTTAGATACTATCATTCACTTGTAAGAGGTACTTTGTTCTCTAGATGAAATTCTATTATGTCCAGTTTCTCTATGCTTATGAGTTATTTTTAAGTTTTTATAGACTGATTTATAAGTTTCTAATACTGGACACTTGCCACGGTGCAAACACTCAAGTTTCTCATTGAAGCCTTTTTGATATCCAAACTAATATTATAAATGCGAAAGTAACTCTGTCTGTCTGTCTGTCTTTCTGTCTGTCTGTCTGTCTGTCTTTGCTTCACGCCTAAACTACTGAACCGATTTGTGTGAAATTTGGTACAGTCATAGTTTGGAACTTGAGAAAGGACATAGGATAGTTTTTATTACAAAAAATAAAATAAAAAATAAAATTTATTCCGGACAGCGCCATCTATTGGTCAAGAGTCGGCATCAATTCAGTACTGAAAATTCATCGGAAAAATGTAAATAAATAGTAAAAAGGTATGAAAAATATAATATAATACAACTTTTAGTACATAGAAAATGCTCTAACGGAGTATAGATAATTCTATTAGTACTATATGTCGAGTTGGTGATCGCGCAATGGTGTCGATCGTTACACGAGTTCGGTTCATGTTATTGTTTTAATTCACGGAAAAAAGTAAATAAATAGTAAAAAGGTATGAAAAAAATAATATCAATATAATAAAACTTTTAGTACAAAGAAAATGCCCGAACGGAGTATAGATAAATAATCCGAGTTGTCACTATGCTCGATAGATGGCGTTGGGATCGAAATAGATCGCGCTATGGTTTCGTTACACGCATTTGGTTGGGTATCGGCCGAGCGCTTCGGTACTGTCTTAGAATTGAGGATTGATCGTTTCGTAAATTTAGAATTGGTTCCGTTCATTTTTGAAGACATCCCGCGTGATCGGGAAGTTCCCGATCACGCGGTATGGCGCATAGTTCCCGACGGGAACTATGCGCCATGCGGGTAAAACCAAAAATCTGTCGGAAGTCACTATTCCACGCGAACCAAGTCGCGGGCAAAAGCTAGTAAACTATAAATTAATGTTACATGTGACAGCTGGCCCTATCTGATGTCACCACCGCCTTAGGTCATTGGTGTCAATTTTTATTTTATTACACCGAAAAGAAGATTAACCATTTGACCCGATAACCATTTTATTGGATGATGGTGATCCATCATCCAATAAAATGGTTATCAGTGTCTAGCCATCAAAACCAATAGGTATACTAGCCCTAGGATAACATTTCATGATAAAAGTCAATGTACTTACAGGTCAGTCAGTGTGTTATTTAGGACTATCATTATCTTGCCTATTCCAATTTATTTGGGGTTGGCACAGTTGCGCAAAAGTAATACGACAAAACAACACCACACTTTTCCTTCACTCTTTTAACAAAAAAAAAAGTTTTTTTTTAAAGAATGTTCAACGAAATCCATTAAATGATGAAATTTTGGTCGTTTACCTGCTGCAACATGTTCGTACATTAATTTACTTAGTTCAGTGACTCCTGCTTCATTAGTGGCGACGCTCCTCACTCGCCCCTCGTGCGGAACAAGCCAGGAGATTGGGGAGAGTTGAACTTTTTATGTGGTTGGTATTGGTAAACAGGCCGACAAGTTGCGAGGAAGGCTTTGAGCAGGATGAGTGTAGATGGCTTCGATAAAAGTAGGTACAAAACGACGGATTGATTGTGTGAAAGATGAATCCCCCAAAAAAATATTTTGAGCCAAAGGTCCCGCCTTTGGCTCAATATATTTTATTTGGGTGATGACGAACACAATGATCAGTTTTTGACAGATATGCCATACTAAATCTGTCAAAAACTGATCATTGTAAGACCACTGACACGTTTGTAAATTAGTAGACTTGGCCCCCAGGCCCATGGGTTGCCGATGACTTGACTCTGTAACACGTTACTATTGAGTAGCGTCGTGGATGGTGGACCTAAAGTATAAGTATATTTTTGTTGTATAAAGCATCAGCTTTCAGTTTGGACCACATAATAAATACGTCACGTAAAGAGTTTACTGCGCGGAAGTAATATTCTCCTGTATGTCTCTCTAGTTTGTTTTCCAGAAACATGATTGCTTAAAATATTATTCTCTTTACCATAACAGATAGGTAACACAAGTTATTTCATACTTTTGAATAACTGTAACTTTAAATGAGCTTTCCTTGCAATACAGCACCAGCCTATATGGACATAATAATAATAATAATTATGAACATGACACTCTTATATCCTATTTTGTTTCCAAGTAACAACGACCATGCGTGTCATTAAGGCATTATCTAAGGGTCAGTTTACACCGAGACGCGATGCGAAGCGCTCTTTTTTAAGATCCAATACAATATCGAATTTATTTACTACACAATAAGGTACACGCGCTGCGCAGCACCGCGCATCTCAGCAAATTTTGACACGCGTTTACGCTCGCACTGAAATTATACCTTTTCGTGAAGAAAGTAAGTTCAATATTTGTTAAAAACACCGTCCGCGCATCTTCGCGTCGCGTCACGTCGCGGTCCGAACTGTCCCTAAGTCTCAACAAAATGACGATGACGATATTTGGGCCAAAAAGTGGTGTCTCCTCACCCTTATTTTTGACCGCTCAATCTTGAAAATGTATAATTCCGATCAAAATATCGAGTACATAAATAAACGACCCAGATTTTCTTCCTTCTCCCATATAGGCACAAGATCCTCTTAATCTCTTCCCTTGCACCACAAAGAGAGGAGTCTTTCTGAACACCTCCCGTGCGATCAATGCGAACAATTCAAAGCCTTTCCTCCAACTTCTTAGGGCCTGTCGGAATCACTTTGTCAACCTATTTATTCCTTGAGACTCCGCCCCAAATACCGGATCGGAACGCTCGAGTGTCTGCACACGAACTTATCAACCCATAAACGAGTTTGATTAAGTTGTTTAACAGAATACTTAAGGATCTTCATCCTAAAGTTATAAGGGTTTTGGTTTTAGCGAGAACAAGATCCCTTTGTAGCGAAGTGCGTTGTGGCGGCTGACTTGCTTAACCATCGAGACATGATTGATCCGCTAATTCCTCGATTTAATATAGTTGAGCTTCTCCTAGTCTTGATCTTGTCTTCACATGCTTTACTTAATATAGAAAATAATAGGATTCCTTAGAACGAAGCTCTCTCTTCCCATCTAAACGGATCCACTTGTATTCTACCCAAACTGCGCTACCTTACTTGGTAACTGAAGACATTACGTAAATGTATTCTACTTTTTATAATAAAGTGATACCTACACACATAATCGTAGGCTTACTTACGTAAAGCAACAAATATCTTAAGCAACAAAAGTTTTCACAGATACTTACCTAAATAAAAACTCGCTCCTATGTTTACTATACCGCGGGGGCGCCGCGCCGGGCGCTGGCACACATTCGCATTTTGTTTCTCCAGCATCTTTTGTTTCAATCCCGCAGCACACTAACGTTTGCCAAATAACAGAAGATCATGAAATTCAACGACATGCCCAACAATGAAACATTAACATTCTATTACTACAGAAAAAAAGCTCTTTGTAAACAATAGGCTGCTCTTAGCTCGTTATAACGTTTACGAATAAAAGCAGATTCGTATTCAAGGCGGCGACGTAACGTGATAATGTGACGCTAGGTGAAGTGTGGGGCTGGGGGGGGGCTGCGATTGTCAGAGTGGTTTATGAGTGGAAGATTGTCGTGTGAACCCTAGACCAATTTAACCATTTTTATAGGAACTGTGATGATGGAGTCGTGATGGCAGTCTTTTGGTCAATCAATTATAAGACATAATTATACTTTAGACGCTTTAAATAAAATTGGCTACTCAGGTATTAGGTTCGTGAAGCAGTCACCTCCTTCTGCGAAGCAGTAATGCTCGCGAAGGAGGAGGCGGAACGCGTGAGGGAGAGGCAAAGTTTGCGCCCTCACGCCCCTAACCGCCGCCGCCGCTGGAGACGCCCTGGGCGTCGGGAATCCCAGGCGGATTCCCGGCCACCATAGGCGCGGGCTTGCGGACGGCGAGCAATGGGTAGCTCGCCGTCCGATCAGGACCAGGCCCGGGTCGATGGCGCGTCATGTTCCACGCGCGCCTCAAAGAGATGTCAGCACAATTGGCGGGGTCCGCTAGGACCGATGCCTGCCAGGGTTGCGGGTTAGTCCGAAAGGGATACCGGGACCTTGGCAACAGGCAACTGAAGGAACACGGTTGGGTTTTAGTCAGTAGAAGTCTGACACGCCCTTCCGCTCCACCCAGAGCGGGAGAAGTCATTGGATGATTTCCCACCCAAAAAAAAAAAAAAAAAAAAGGTATTAGGTTCGTAAGTAGGTACTGGTAAACAGGAGTGGAGTGCGAGCATGCGGAGCATGATGTTGTTTTCATTGGGTGGGCGCATATATCCAGAAGTTTGGTACCCGTGGACTCAGTGGCGTCTATTCGGCTAGAAAGTTTTGGATGTTGTGGTCTAGTGGTTCTAAGCCCCATCCGGGCAGATGTGAATTTGTCACATCGTGTTTTCTCCTAGGAGGCTTTGTCATATCTTTTTCGCCAGTTTTGGTATGACGAGGTTTAAGCAGGACGAGGCGTTGTGCTGATATGGGTGCAATATGGCACATGCTAAACCTACCTTAATTGTCACAAGCCGGGGTAACTTTCGTCCGTCCTGACTTAAGCCTTCTTCTGCAAAAGAAAGACCTCACCATGTATATTCCCTGGCGTCAGGTAATTTCTCTTATAGGCTTAGGTAGGTAGGGACTAGTTGTTGGGGCGTTTTGAATAGAAGTCTTGTTTGTTTGTCTGCGCCAATCCATCTATTCAATTAAGGGGCGTAGCTGATGTAGAGGTTTTATGCGATATGCAACCTCACGTTGGGCTGGCTGTTTTAACCGCAGCCTTAACTTGCGAACGCTCCAGCAGTCGGTATTTAAATATTGACAGATAGGTTTTTATGTCAAGTCGGGGAGATCCGCCCGAACCCTGAATATGTATAAACGTGTCTTCTAATTAATAAACCATTGGAAAACCTACTCATCTTTGAAGTTCCCTCCTCCCACACCCTCACATATCTAGGTAACGTCCCTAAGACGTTACAGTACATACTACTGCAATCCACTTGATAAAAAAGTCGCATTTTGGTTTGAAAATATATGAAAAAAGTTTCTAGACAAAATGTCAACTATAATAAAAATACTGTTAGTTTTCTTATAGCCGTTACTTCTGCCCCTTGTCAACCCCAAGCTTACCTCTAACGTTAAAAAAATATCACCCACGGGCATGTGAGGGTCACCCTGCCGAACACATAGGGATGTCACTTAACCCAAATTAAATTATACCGGGTGACTACTGCCGCGTTGCGCTGTCCGTAAACCCTCTCATTTAGATCCTCTGAGTATTGGCACCAAATACGATTTTACAGAAGGAACACTATGGAAGACGCATAATTAATCATTTACTTCTAAACATAATGTAAAGCAGCAGTTCTTGAACACTACAATTTAATAACAAGGCCTGTGGCAGCAAAACTGTACCCTTATCCGTGTCCCATAGCGAAAATTTATTAGAAAAACTGCATCATTCTATGTATTTGAAACTGAGCAAGTATATACTATATTGTAAATATATATATATTATAAAATATTGACAAATCCATAGAAATGGCTAACAAAAAAAAAACAATGTAAGTTTCTGTTTGTGGTTTCGTGAGATTCCAATGGGCAATGTGGTTTTTCGTGCAGACATTATCCTCCATGAATTTTCTATTTGTGTTAACTTTATCCTTTGTATAAAGAATTTACCTTCTGTTCGTAAATGCATGGTATAGATCTTGTGTACTGAACCAAATGTTATTAAAAGTTAGTAGAAAACTGTTAAATGCGCCATTATCGAGACAGAACGTAATGATGTACCGAAAGTTTGTACTGATAAAATCGTCTGACTCTCATGTAGTGCGTTTGTTTGGAGTAATTATTGACTGAAGTTTTCAGTTTGATAAGTACGAATAAGTACTTTATTCTTGTGTTATTCGATCTTGTTAGTTTCACATGTAAGTAGACATTTTGTAACTCGACGATTTTTTGCTTTGCTCAATGGATTTTGCACTTAATTTATTTTATTACTTGATTTCGGTACTCTAGTGATAGAATTACGTAGGTTTACACAATTTTTATTCTTTTGGCCTATAATGTTCATATGTTTGGCATAATCAGCCAATAATGTTCCCACTGTTAGGACGCAGGCCTCCTCTCTTCGAGAGGGAATCGACTGTCATATACCAGACAGGTCCAGTGCGGGTTGGTAGATGTCACATGTATTCGAATTTTTGCATGGTTCTAGGACATGCCGGTTTCCTCACGATGTTTTCCTTCACCGTTTTGACAGCAGTGGTGATGAAATTATTACTTAACACAAAGTAAAGCGCCTGCCTGGGTTTGAACCCACGACCTACAACGCGTAGGTCGGGGCCGTTACCACTGGGCTGCCGCTGCACTCTGCTTTTCGGCCTTTGTTGACCCAAAACTCCTTCTGTACACGCAATTCTTAGATCATTCAACTGTACTCACGATATTCTCTTTACTAAAGCAAATTAATAATAAAGATAGGCAACCCTCCTACAAAACTTCTTATAAATAATCCATTTATTTTTATCCAAAACATAAAAACATACAAATCGCTAACACACAGTTCGGTCACTGGCAAAGAAACGATCCTTCGCAAAGAAAAGCGAACAATAGCAGAGTAACATGCCGAGCGTTTCAGATAAGTGCAAAGGTTCAGTAATCGAGCCATTGCCTCGGGCAGACGAATTACGGAAACTAGATATCCTCGAACACAAACCAAATGTCTAATGAAAGTAGTTTTTGTATACTCGTACTGTGGGACAGCGGTGCTCAACGTTGCAGAGGTTTTGTATACTGTTGGACAGCGGTGCTCATCGTTGGAGAGGTTTTGTATACTGTGGGACAGCAGTGCTCAACGTTGCAGAGGTTTTGTATACTGTTGGACAGCGGTGCTCAACGTTGCAGAGGTTTTGTATACTGTTGGACAGCGGTGCTCATCGTTGGAGAGGTTTTGTATACTGTTGGACAGCGGTGCTCAACGTTGGAGAGGTTTTGTATACTGTGGGACAGCGGTGCTCAACGTTGCAGAGGTTTTGTATACTGTTGGACAGCGGTGCTCATCGTCGGAGAGGTTTTGTATACTGTGGGACAGCGGTGCTCAACGTTGCAGAGGTTTTGTATACTGTTGGACAGCGGTGCTCAACGTTGCAGAGGTTTTGTATACTGTTGGACAGCGGTGCTCATCGTTGGAGAGGTTTTGTATACTGTGGGACAGCGGTGCTCAACGTTGGAGAGGATTTGTATACTGTGGGACAGCGGTGCTCAACGTTGGAGAGGTTTTGAGCGATGCTGAAAAAGCTTAATCTTATTAATCGCTTCTTCTTCATGGTCTGTTTGATAAGAATAGTAATTTATGCCGTGGTATAAGTATTTGCCAGGCAACAGAATTATAGCGGAGCGGACAGAATTATAATCATTAGAATCGGCAATATCTTAACTCACTCCTTAAGTTAGAATAACTCCCAATCATGAAATAGTCATTTAATACACCTTTATGAACTGAGAGTTGTACTACTGATTCTAATTTTTATAATTCTGTAAATACATATTTGTTACGGTCGCGAATCATATTTTAATGAACATACAACCTGACACTAACCTGGAAATTGCAAAACATGTAAAACTAAAATTGGTAACAACGTGGTTAAAGTATAAGTGGCAATAATACAATGGCCAAGAGCGTATCTTGCACAATGAAGGGTTCCGTAGTTGAGATGAATTTATCCCAACAAGCAACTTAACTTGTAGTTGAAAACAGTGTTCGCCCATACATCGATATTATTACGTCTCGGTCAATTCTCCAACTGAAAATGTAAGTTCGTAATCGCATCAACGGGAAAGACCTATAAGTTTTAATTTATTTGCAAATATCAAAATATGTCGCATAAATGGCCGTATTTTTTTATTGCGTTGACTTAGAAGCTTGATTTTTTTAAGAGCTCTATATAAGGGACGTATTGATTAATTTTAACTTGACCTCCACGCGTTCCTGAGAAAAAGGGCCTTGACAGACAGACAGACGGACGTGCAACGAAGTGATCCTATGAGAGTACCGTTTTTTGATTTTGAGGTATGGAACCTTATAAATAATATGAAGTTAAACATTAAAAGGGGTCTCCTCAAACAATAAATGTGTTTTTAGGCGTTTTTTTGCCCGCGTTTTTTGTTAAAATTGTAAGGTGGTGCGGAACCCTTCGTGTGCGAGTCCGACTCGCACTGGCCGCTTTTTCATCTTTTCATTTCCTATAATAATAATTCACTTATACAATACCTAACAGGATGTACCAAGTTACAGATTAGATTCGTCTGTGTGTAAGGGTCTTACAGATCTCAAAGCACTAATGAACTTTAGCAATTTTAAATTAATAATCCCAAGTGTAAACTAATGAAAACCGTCTTTGACTTGTAAAGTTTTACTTTGAAAAGGCCAAACTAACGATGCTGTATTTACTTACATATTTCCTTCCAAGCGTTTATGTGCCCTCCATAGAAGATTGCAAACTGTTATTCTATTTTTATGAATTTTATATAAAATTAGGTACCTACTGTTAATATGGTAAAATATATACATTGAGTAAACTTCTTAATTGAAATTAATTGCAGACAAAAACACATCAAAATATAATTTGATGTTGATTTTATAAGTGCTATAATGTCAGCCCCGTTGCAATCATTGCTTATGACTACGCAATGAGCTGATTTCGTATGAATCCTACAAGTTTACGTTCTACTGTGGTTGCGGGCCCGCATGCGGGTTCTCCGTGAGTTTATTTCAAGCGTGATACCAAGAATACTACGGTTTTACATTTAAATTTGTGAAACCGTATGTAGTTGTACTTCCTTTTAACCAAAGTGCTCAGGGTTCCATAATTTTAACAATAATTCGATTCATGCAATGCTATGTCGTTTCTTTGATGTTTCAAAGACATACTTATTATTGTATTCGGACTATTAAAATAATTACAAGAAAATAGTATTTGAATTCACTGTGCATCCCACAATACTTAAAAGATTCTTGGAATGCAACAAGCATGAAGCATAATAGTGGACATAATAAGAGCTACATGACAACGATACAGTAAGAACTACTAGCTAACGTTAAAAATTAATTATATATCTTTGCATATTATGTTTTGGTTTTATTAGCCGTAGCCTATCACGGACATCAAAGCAAGAAATCTTTGAGAACCGCCGCCTCACCCATAGGTACATTTAATTCTATTGTAGCGCGTAGCTGTGTGGATAAATCGTATGTATGTGTGCAGTAACACATAAGGCATGTTCTATACCGGTGTTTTTTACCCAGGATTCGCTGGCACCTGCGACCGTGTGTCCTCGGGTCTTTGTTTGTGTGTCATACGACTTCCCTCTCTACAGTGGCGCCCTTGAACTTTAGCCAAGGACATATGTACGAACAGGAAATATATTTTCTTGAGTTTTTCCTAATTCTTATGACGAATGATGTTTAGAATTGGGTTTTTGTGTCCTATATTTATTTATTTTTACGCTTCTCTAAATTCAACGACTTCTGTGTTTTACTCTTTTTTGAATTCTGGAATAAAAATGTTTTTATCAGAGCATATTTCCGCAAATCATAATCAACCCCAATGCATTGCTTTCATCCCATCTCTCAATCATTATTCACAAACAAAATACCTTCCGTCATAAGATACATCTCCATAAAATGTCGGCGTCACCTCTGTAAAGAGCTCGTCATCATGGCCGCCATAAATTAGAATTCAGTATAACTACCCTCGCAAGTAGCAAGGGGGGAGTTATTTACGCGTTCAACCCTCGGAGGAGTAGCTTCCAGTAATGAGTTTTTATTCAGCAAAGTTGGGCAGCGGCCTAACATGGTTTACGGACGGGCACTTACGCCCTTTTTCGGCTGGTGAGTATTGATGACGGAAAATTGTGTAAGTACCTAAGTATTCCATTTAGGGTTTTTTTTAAGGAAGAGTAGGTATCTATTTTACTAAATAACAGGTACTTATGTATGCAGTTTGGCCACCAAGTGTTAACCTCTATGAACAGTCGAAGGGGACATTGTCAACAACCACGATTGGAAAATAAATTGATGATACGCATGCTATTAGCAGACTGGAGGACGTTGTAGCTGGATCACCAGCACAATCATATTATAAATGACGTCAAAAGGATCACCTTTTGACGTCATTTATAATATTATTGTGTTACGTAGTTAATATTTTGTGATTGATAGAAGAAGCTATCATATTAAACCAACGCTGAACGAAAACCAGATTTTTTATAAAAATAAAAACGACATTAATAGCAGTCAGGGATCCTGGGTTCTACTTTCATATTCTCTTGGTGGAGAGCACGCTACAGTCTTAACCGTAGTTTTTAACTTGAAACATAGCTAACAAATAGGAAGTACCTACCTACTTCAGAATGGCGGCTTTTGTTCAAAATCAAAATGTTTTATTTCACATAAATCTACATGGGCACTTATGAAACCTCAGAAGCTAGGTGCACGGTTCCAATTGGTCGTTTCCTATGGAGAAGAGCCGGAAAGAAACTCCACGGTTACTCTTTTAAAAATAATTGGCTTTTACAATATTTTCAAATTACAGTGTTAGTAGGCATGGGAGGACAATATAGGTCTTTCAACAAGTACATAACAAAATAGAAGATGTTCAACAAATCTACAGCCCCCTAAGCCTACACGTTCTCACATTCACAAAATAGAAAAGAATCTAGGTATGTAAAAGACAAATAATAATAAAAAGTTTCCTTCGATGGTCAGGGGCCCACCCAGAACCCATTCAAAAGTACCCTTTCTGAACTACCCAAAAATTTTAAGAAATGTGTGGCTTTCAAAAAATGAGTTACAGATGACAGCGGAAGCGGAAGGTGACATCCGGTTGCGTTTAGTTTACAGCAAATTAATTTATTTATGTTGTGGCAAGCTTTGAATAATCGTGACTCGGTTCCATGGAAATCGAGGAAACTACATATTGATCATCGAAGGACATATCATTCATATAATGATGATCGAACACCACTTACAGGTAAGTTCGTTTGATGACTCATTATAGTGTAGATACCGATTCCAAGATTACAAGTTAGGTTAAGAAATATTGAACTATAAGTAGGTACTGCATTCAGTTAGCAACTAAATTTTGGCTTTAAAAATGAGTAGATAACCATATGAGACTCATTCTGATATATTTTTATCATCACAGACCCCAGGGAAGATTATTAAAGTCTGTGGCAGAACCACGTAAAGACCTTAAAATATGGACAGCTTATCACAATGCTCCTGTCTATATCCCAATTTACTTCAGATATTTCTCTAATATTTCTTTACGGATATGTAGGTAGCGTTAAACCAAAATAAACTCCTACACAATCCCACTTCCACAAGACATACTAACGTCGGGGATGTGACGTCCGGCTGATCACATTATACTATGTGCATACATTCCGATCCTGACCAGCGTATTCAACGCCATGACTCGCTGCGGAATATCTTTGCACAGACACTGAAATGAAACGGACGAGACCAACGGTTTGTGACGCGACGCTCCTTTCAGTTATGGTAGGGCAGCCCAAGCGGGGATTTCGGGAGTTACTCGAGCGCGGCAGAATAACATACGGGGGGCAACCTTGTACCTTGTGAAGTACTCCCACCATACCTGAGCCCTGTACATAGGGGCAAACGCCTAGGGCAGCCGATCAGATTAGTAAAAACTCTCCCATTTCATTATTTCACGCTTAAATTGTCAGATTATTGAAATGCACACTTTTCTGCATGTAACCAACTTACCTTACCTTAATCTGACGCGCTCGAGTTTTTCTAACGATCGATTTTTTTTTACTAATCTGATCGGCTGCCCTAAGCGTTTGCCCCTATGTACAGGGCTCAGGTATGGTGGGAGTACTTCACAAGGTACAAGGTTGCCCCCCGTATGTTATTCTTCCGCGCTCGAGTAATTCCCGAAATCCCTGCTAGGGTTCCCCTACCATAGACGCTCCCCCCACCAGTGAAAGGGTATACTTCACACAACCTTTTTTTCTTTTTAGCATCTAATCTTCACAATCCAATAGGTCCCCACGACGCTCAAGTAAATCCCCATTTAGCACCATTGCCTCCCCTACTATTATAGCATTGAAAGCGTTGTGTACCCATAGTTGCGTTACAGAAACACTCTTTATACAAAATCAACGACGTTTTAGGGACCATAATTATGATCAGAGGAGCACGTGGCTACGTAATAACAGCCGCACGGATCGATCTATCAGGTTAAGCTACGCTTACCGAGGTTGCTCTGTGGATGGGTGACCATCTTTACATACCGAGACTCCTCTGTGCCTCGGAAAGCACGTTAACCCGTTGGTCCCGACTGTCATTTGTGAATCTTTGACAGTCGTTACGGGTCGTCGGAACCCGAAAGTCTGACAACCAGTCTTACCAAAGGGTATCGTATTGCCCAGTTACTGGGTTGTCGAGGTCAGATAGGCAGTCGCTCCATGTAAAACACTGGTATTCAGATGCATCCGGTTAGACTGGAAGCCGACCCCAACATAGTTAGGAAAAGGCTAGGGAGATGATGATGATGAATTATGATCAGAGGGTCTGCTATTTTCTCCGCTTCATTTATTTCTATAAATCTACTGTACTTGAACGAATACATCGTTTACCTTCAGAAAGCTCTAGAATCAGTTCTATTTCTATTTCTATGTATTTGACGTTCAAAAGTGCTTATTTGAAATAAATTATTTGACTTCGACTTTGACTTTGCTTTTAACTATCTGGAATTCAATGAAAATTACAATAATGAGTTTAAATTCTAAACGCCAATTTGTGATCTCACTTGAGCTAGAAGTTGAATCAAGATAAATCTCATTTTAAAAGTACTGTTTCGTAAAACTTTTATGTCTATGACTACACATAAGAACGAAAACACAGACTAAAACTAATTTGGGCCGTAACCACAAAATGAACATTTAACCCGGCGCAGCGTTTAATTTGAGTTAACTACTGTCGAGCAAGACCCTCCAAGTTTAACTGTATTTTTAAGTTAATTAAACTCAGTTACAACAACAAAATTCACTTTGGTAATTCAATTTTGCTCACTACATGATGCTAACAGCCGGCCGTCGCCCGGGCAATGGACCAGCTTCGATATGTATTTTAACAAATTTCTAATTTAAATTCGTCTATCTACTTTGTAAAAAAAACCTCTGAGAAAGGTATTAAAAAGCCAATATGGAAAAATCCCTCAAATCAATATTTTAATCCAACATTTTAAATTCCATGCTCAACCAGCAATAGGTAAAGTGTTGCAAGCCACTGGAGCAAACTCTTTATTTACAGTTTTACACCAATGGTAACAAACCATTGATATGATTGTGAGCCTAAAGATCTTAGCCAAACGACTAGAATCATGCGCCATCATATTGAATGGGACTGCTCCTATTACTATCACTTATGTTTCCGTAATCCTAAAACAGGATACAGAATAAATTCTTGTTTATGTTTTCTGGCAGCGCGTGGCGATGCCCGGCCATTACTAGATCTTGCAGAATGGCCACCATACTGGATGCGATTGGCAATACATCTGGACATAACATGAAGACTTACATGGTTACACGTAAATGTTTAGTGGTGTTAAGACGTTATGTATTACTGTTTTATCTACCCCTTCAAACTTTTGTGATTGTGGGTCATAATATTCAAAAACCCATCTTGGTTTTCATGAAATATTGTAAAAGCGATTTATTTTTAAAAGAGTAACCGTGCACCTAGCACGGTTCCAATTGGTCGTTTTCGGTTCTTTGGAGGATCGGCAAGAATGTATGGAAGCTGGTCTCAGCACCAATAACAACCACACATATGCCATTAGATAGGTATTTTATTAAAATACAATAACTACTATGGCGGCTCATTCGAAATCGCTGTGTGAAAAAAGTTGTGCCCATGTTTCGCAGGACTGACCTGGACGCTAGATAATGGAACCTTTGAATAGTTAATCACTTCTGTTGATCATAGTTTGAATGTTTGCAAATGTATATGCATTCCGATGATAATATGGAACCACTGATCTGATCTGATTATGGATCTGGACGCTTCGTTAACGGAACTCTTGAATAGCCACTAGTAAACACATCGAGTTTGGGCTTATTACATGTGTCTCAGCAAGTTCTACCCATTTTACATGATGACGAGGACCTGATGGCTGACCTGGACGCTAGATACCGGAACTCTTGAATAGCTACTAGTAAACCCATCGAGTTTGGGCTCGATAGATGTGTATCAACGAGTCCTGTTCATTTTACCTTATGACTGACCTAGACACCTACATGGTCCCATTGAGTTGGTCTGATTATGAACCTGGACGCTAGATAACGGAACTCTTGAATAGCTACCAGTAAACCCATCGAGTTTGGGCTCATTAGACGTGTCTCATTAGCTGATGACTGACCTGGAACCTTTAAATGGCCACTAGTAAAGCCACCAAGTGTCGGCTCATTAGACGTGTCATAACGAGTCCTGTTCATTGTATCTGATGTGGAGCAATTGATGGTTGGGCTGGAAGGTGGATAATGAAGTTCAGAAATTCCATCCAAACTCAGTGTTTGTTTTTTACATTTAGCACATACACAAGTACGTTTTTGCGATTATTATATATGGATGACGGTATGTAATTATAAAACTGTTTACTATTCCATTTGTTTTTTTTTTATTATAAAGACTATGTTTGACCAACAGCACGAAACGCCAAGTAGGTAGACAGGGGTGTGAAGGTTGAACTTGTCCATGAGTATACCTATAATTATGCCTCGGCTAAATAGCCCCTTTTCAGGCGACACCAGATAAAGATGTCCCTCGACGCACCGAGAACGCCTAGAAGAGCTATTGGTTAATGATAACACCTAATGAAAGGACGAAACTCATGGACATATATGAGCATGCTTTCCACGCTCACCTATAATATGGAGCGCAAACGTGGTGATGTAATTAGCAAAGCGTCAAAAGTCCGCACTCACGGGTTCAGCCAGCGAGCACTGGGACGAAGTATATGTATTCTGGGAGTTGAAACTTAGTGACCGTATAAGAAGCAGGTCATCGTCATCAGGTAAAATTAATGGACTCGTTCAGACACTTCTAATGAGCCCACACTCGCTGGGTATACTAGAAGCTATTCAAGAGTTCTGTTGTCTAGCGTCCAGATCAGTCATCAGGTCCTCGTCATCTGCTAAAATGAACAGGACTCGTTGAGACACATCTAATAAGCCCACACTCGATAGCTATACTAGAAGCTAATCGAGAGTTCTGTTATCTAAGGTCCAGGTCAGTCATCAGGTCCTCGTCATCAGGTAAAATGAACAGGACTCGTTGGGACACATCTAATGAGCCCACACTCGGTGGCTATACTAGAAGCTGTTCAAGAGTTCCATTATCTAGCGTCCAGGTCCAGCATCAGATCAGCTCGATGGTACCATATTATTGAAATTATTGTATTATCATCGCATACATTTGAAAATATTCAAAGTATGACCACTAGAAATTATTAATATTCAAGTATTCCGATAACATAATGTCTAAGTCCGTTCTGCAAAACATCGCCACAAGTTTTTTCACACAGCGATTTCAAAAGAGCCGCCATATTAGTTGTTGCTCTATATTAAAATGCCTATCTAATGACATAGGTCTGGTTGCTATTGGTCGTGGTGGGGACCATTTTGGCCGGTCCTCCTTTCATAAGTGCAAATAGATTATGAAATAGAATCATGAAATGAAATCTAATCTCCACTATTCATTTATAACGACTACGACACTATAATTTTAGAGAAACGCCTACGATACTATAATTTTATTTTAGAAAAATGTTAGACTGAAGCCTCAACAATGCAAAATCCAGTTCAACTGACATGAAGCATTATTTCGAAAAATAGCTACTGAATCTATTGCATTCAATTCTGAAAATATTGAGGGCTTTCAATTTGGCTTTGCTCGGTTTCCGAGCCATCAATTTAATATTGGACGCCGAAAAGAAGCCATTTAGGTACTCCAATTTGGTGAATGATTCGATTTGACGTTTCATTTAAAGGTTTTATTTTTAAACGCAAAAAGCCGTGTGTCGGTGTCCTCAAATGACTAGGTATAATTTTAATTTTTTTTCGACTTCAGGTAACTTATAATTTGATTTGGGTAACTCAACCTCCAATTTATGTGGTAAATGGACATTCAAGGAGTCAAACACCTTACATGAGCACTGTAAGGGCAATTTACAAAGTATTCACATTAAAATGACTATTTAAATTAAGTTTAAGACTAAGTAATAAACGAACTACAATAGGTACCTATCAATGTACATAAAGGTCAGCCGCTTCATTATCAGAAAGCTT
Organism: Lithophane socia; assembly: GCA_947522985.1. NCBI lineage: Eukaryota > Metazoa > Arthropoda > Insecta > Lepidoptera > Noctuidae > Lithophane > Lithophane socia. The sequence continues at coordinate 19,313,904 of OX383252.1, forward strand.
GCAAAATCAGAATTATTAGACAAGAAACGTCTACAAGGAAACTATTTCCCGATGCCAATCATGAAAGCCACAACAAAATGTTTAATACATATCCGTGGCGTCGAGTGGCCACGACACGCATGACCTCTGCTTTACAGCCTCATTTCTTGCTCCTACGTCCGTCAAATAGCCCGGCAATCAATCGATTGCTCGGAGCAAAGAGTCGCTGCTACAATTTATAGCTATCAGGAGAACAAAGTTGGTAACAAACATAGCCTGCTGATGAATTTGTATGCCGCCTGCGAGTTAGCGGTGAGGAGGGGTTACAAGGAATAAGCGAAAGCGGTGTTATCGAGTCTCTGATCGTTACTAATTCATTATCTTGTTCATTCATCTGGGTTTTCTTATATCATCAACGAAGCTAATCTCATCTCAGTATCATCCTCACGGCAAAACTTTACGTAGAGAGTTCCGCAATTTCAATGTCAACCAATCATTTTTCTTGCTCCAACTGAACATTTTGAAACATTGAATGAACAACCAATGAAGACAAAGATACCTACAGTGGTGTCAGAGGTATGAACCTGTAGAATGTCCGCAGTCACTCATCTCTTGTCCCCCATGCTGGAGACGTGAGCCGCCAATAAATGTGGCCACTCTGTTAAATGGACCACCCCAAGGCCTCGGGCCAATCGGACTAATCAAACTTTTTTCATGTTAAACTTTAAAGACTTAACTACGACACGTTACTTTCTACTTCTACTATAATTTGCTACTTTTACTAACTTTCTTTGTCTGTTAGCCATTCTAATTTTGTAGCAAAATTTGCAAACGTAGTTTAGGGTTGTACGTTGTTTTATAGACAACATTTTCATAGAATTTCGTTTCACATAAAATGTTTCTTATATTTTCATTTCATAGAATAATCAATACGCAGAATATTTACTTTGAATAAATTTAAATCAATGTTTTTGTTACAAAGAAAATTTAATGTTTATTTATTCATTTCATAGAATGACAAATCAAATATTCTTTATCCTCATATTGTTTAGTTTATATGAAACATATTACCAAGAATAACATTACATCGAGTGTCACTTTCTATTTTATAATTGGTAACTATACAGGATGTAAGGGTAAACACTCTTGTCATTCAAACCATGGGTAGTTGACTTAAATATAAAAATAAATGACCGAACACAACATAAAAAAAACGTTATTTTCATTAAAAGATTTTAAAAAGTTTCTATCTGACAACGTGCTTGCTAACGAAACAGCTGACTGACTAAGGGAGGGATCGCGCTCGCTGCCGGTCAGGAAGGCAATTCTCGCGCATGTCGCATGCGTTATTGTCATGCGACTCGTACTTTTCACTCGTAAAAATCTACTTTTCACTCGTAAAAATCAAGTCAAGCTATTCTCGCCATATCGGTTCGAGCATTTCTCGCAGGAAGGCCACGCGACATGTCTTAGTTTACATGCGACATGCAAAGAGTGGTCGGGAGCAGTCGATATGTTGTCGGCAATCGTACAAACGTCAAATATCATTCATTATTGTGTCAATTGAAGTGAAAGAACATATGAAAATATTTTATTAAGCAAATTATTTCTAGAAGCAAAAATGAGTGACGAATTTTTAGTTCAATTCATCCAAAACATCGTAGAAGACGCTGCAAATGCCACAATGGAGCCTCTACGTCGACAACTTTCTGATATTCTGGATACTGTGGACCCATTTGAACTTAGCGAGGCAGTATTTAAAAAGCATTTCAGATTAAATAAAAATCTAGCAGAAATGCTTATAACAATGATACAACCGGTGATAGAATGCAGAACAAATCTAGACGTTACAACAAAGGTTAGTATAAAATATGGTTGTACGGTAAGCCTACTAACATTATCTCTTCTTTCCTGACTCAGCTGATACAACAAGAATAAAAGAAAGTTCGAGTACGAAAACTAGACTTTTCTTTTATTTTTGTTTCCTATGCTTGTTGTGTGTTTGCACATAAATAGTTCATCATCTGCCTAGTCTTTTCCTAAGTTGGGGTCGAACCAGATACCGCCGAATACCAGTATTTTACATGGAGTGACTGCCCATCTGTACTCCACAACCCAGTTACACGTACTACGGTACCTTTTGGTAAACCTGGTCCAAGGTCCCAGACTATAAATTTTACAAATAGGTATATACATTTAATGAATAATTGTGTTATTGCAGGTGCCTTACATTTTTTTGGTACGGGAAGCTACCACAGGGAAGAAGGAAGGGGGGGAAGTCCACAGGAGTTGCTTAGCAGGAGTAATAAATGATAATAGTATCTACTGATCAAGAACATTTTTTAAATAAGAAGAATTCTTTTTTTATGACTTAGAATATTGAGATCGGAAGTGGATGCAAAGCCTTTCGACAATGATATTTAAAAGCTGAATTAAGCAAATGCTTTGGACGCAAGTGTTACAGTTTTGTTATGAAATAAAACATGTTTTTAGTTTTCAATATTGATTTATTGATTTTCTTAATTTTCAATGTCTTCTTTTATTAAAATATTGTCGGGAAACTGAGCTATCTATATAAAAGCCCGTTCAGGATGACCATCAGGTAAGGGACGAGAGCGCCTGCCTTTTCTACTTGTGATAGAAATGCCACAACACACCGAACAAAACTGATTGATGATCCAGCTGACGCTCACCAATGTTGTGCTTGTTTCTGTTATTCAATTCTATCAGTATGTAAAAGGTTGATGCATTTTTGGCAAATTTAGTTATCAGGTTTAAAGGTTCATAAGCTATCAGTGTTCTAATCATGTGCAAAGTAGAATAATCCGTTATGAACGAGCCAAGTCTTTAAAATCAGGAAATTCAGAGAAAGTAAAACCCCAATAAAATAAAATACGATAACACTGGTTAATAGAACGGAGCGAAACCACAGAGTACATTTTTTAATTCAGACGTCCTGTCAGTCAACACTCAACACTTTGTCGAAATTGACAGAAGAATAGAATCTTCTGTCAATTTATTAAGACATTGTCAAAGTGTGTGGGAGGTTTTATTTGGGCTGCCATCAACAAAGAAAATATATGTACTAACATTAAATAGTTTATAATTTTTCTCATAAATGACCCTCCTCCCTTTAAGAGAAAAATTATAAACTATTTAAAAATATTATTTTCAATAGTTCCATATTTTTGTCGCTTTTATTTAGGTGTAGTTTGGTGCGGGTTAGATTTTTCTTCTTATAAAAAACCAACGTCCCTACAAAAAGCGGACATCTCCTTTACCCCACAATTTGTGAAAAAACCGCACAATTTGTGAAAAATTTACTTCACAATTTGTGAAAGTGGAAAACAAGATAAAGTCTGAAAGTGACTGATAAATCGATTATCATCGCGTATAGGCATGTGATGTATGGAAGAAGACATGCTCCTGCTATCTAATTGCGTAACACATTTTCTTAAATGAATATGACTAATCTGTTTCATTTTGTCACTTCAACAACATTCAATTGCGTTATTCACGTTGTTAAGCAATTTTTTTTCGAACTTCTGTAGCAATGGATTAGCAATCTGTTTCAAAATGATTCAGATTGTCATTGATCGTGTATTACGCAATTGGGCTGATGCTGAACTCAAATAAATTGCGATTTGGGCAAGAGTTAACGATGGATGATGATGATGTGATTTTAATTACCTACCATGTCTTATGTTACCTATTTTCTTGCTTTATGAGTAAATACAACATGTTTATTTTAAATTAGCTTTTATTGATTTTAGTCTATATTGTCTTGAAATTAAACAAGCTTCGTATGAATGTTTCGCTAAAAATTAGAAACATTCATACGAAATTAATGTTTCTAATTTTTATCGGTTTTGGTGTTGGTGTCCAATCTGTTCGTCCTGTAGCTACAGTCCAATACCGACGTAAATTATCCTCTTCAAGAAAACTGCAACAAACCATTAATCTTTTAGATATATAATAATACACACTGCAGAATACATATTTCCCATAATAGTGGGTAATAATTTATAGAAAAGTTTGGCAACACCAAAATTCTTGTTAAAATTTAATAATTGTTAATTTTGCGCTTTTTGTCGATGATTTTACGTCTAGTGTATATTATACACAATGTATAAACACAATAAAATGTTATTGCAAGCCTAATAACTGATAAAAACGGGTGTACTTACGAATGAAAAGACAAGTCGGGCATTTTCCTTCCACTATCACTTTTACGCCCTATAAAAAAAACAGCGCACCATGCTTTAAAAAAAAGTGTTCACAATATAAAATAACATAAATTTATTAACTTAGAACACATAAAAACTGAATTTTTCAGGAAGACGATAACTGTCAAACTTTGTTTATCAAAATATTGAGATAAAACGTGACACGCGCCGTGAAAAAAAATCCCATCGTTCTGTCTCATTTCTTTACACGACATCGGCATATGTTGCTCTTTTTCTTGTGTGAATGCGACAAAAGTTATCAATTAGTCTCTAGTATTCTCTGTCTACGTTTTGGACGTAACGGAAATTGCTGACATCACAGTTGTCAAAATCAGTCAAGTGCATTCCGTTGTTGATATTTTAGAGAAAACTTATTAAAAAAAAATCATAAAATGGTGTTACGAAATTCATAATGTATTATTTTTTGATAAATGTTTATGAAATACATATAAAATGTTGTTCAAAACCTTTTATACGCTTATCAATCATTTTTAATATTAAGAACATCTATGGTTGCGTTTAAAAAGTATCACCGTTACCTGTGTGGAATGGATCGCCACGCGAGACTTTTAAAGTGCGTTTCATCTAATAATTCTTTTGCCGTAATGTTGGCTCCACTAGTGTAGGACCAATACGAATAAGCTACGCCGCTACCTAATACGTCTATTTTAAAATTTAACTGTGGAGCCAACATTATAGCAAAGGAACTATTTGATGAAACGCACTCTAATGGCAACAATATTATCCTTCGATTCGTGCTGTACGAATGCCTTGTAGGAGAATGTCACCATTTTATATGCGACATAGAGAGACGAGTGATAATGTCGAAAATGACATGTACGAGTGAAAACTCGAGAATTAGCCTCCAGGTCATATCCCGTACCCCCCGCCCGTGTTGAGACGCAAGTTCGTTGCCCTAGCGCATAGGGCAACGAACTTGCGTCTCTTGTGGTAAAATTTAGATCTAAAAAAATTTAAAAAAAAGTTGTAATTTTCCATTGATTTTACGTTCTATAAATGAAACCAAACCACTGGTTGCAAGGATAACGGTGTTTACCCTAACACCCTGTATAATGTAGTCGTTTCTGGCATTCGCCGGCCGGCCGGCACCGCTCGCTTCGCTCGCTCGGCTCGTGCGTAGTAGGTCACAGTTTTAACCTAACCTAAACTAACAAATCATTTGACCAAACGTTTATTATCTAAAGATTGTTTGCTGTATTAAATCATTTGATTAAAGACCAAATGCCTAAATGACATTATTCTTGATAATACGAGTATTCTGCCAAGTAAAAATTTGACCAAATGAAAATGTGCGTACTAAAATAATTCCAAACATTGCATTGGTATAAAAAAGGTTGCTGAAATTGGTTTGGGTAGTGAAATTTTGACAAAATCTTTTCGGCAAAACGGCAGGATCCCGACTTTAGTTCATGCAAAATTAGGAGATTTAAATTATTTTATTACTCAATATTATGACAGAATAGTTTTAGAAGTAAAGATAATTCTGTAAAACTATATTCCGAATTTTTTAACATTATGGTTACTGAGGTTTATACCAAACGTGTTATGGATAATGATTTTCGGACAAACAATATTCGTTAAAAAATAATTCGACTGTTTGAAAAATTTGTTAAATAAAAAATTGTGATTATAAAATTCATTGAATTCGAAATAAAAATACAAGGACCAAATATTATGGGAAACATTTTCTGCGAAACGATATATACGAATTCTATGGAATTTCTGTCTGCGAAACAAGGAAACACCGTAGTTTAGCCAGAGGAGATCTCCCATCGGGAGAGGAATTCCATTACATAAGTGCAGTTCCAAAAGATAAAAAGAACATGTTTACAATTAATTGCTAAGCTTAGTTTGTACTTGGTGTAGCAGCTATTCTAATAAATGGGAAAAGTAACAAATCAATCATTGTGCGTCCGTATGCAATCGATATTTATTTCTTCAGCCTCCATAATTATTTATCAGTCGAACATGGGTTTTGCTAAAACCAATGAAGCGTTTTGTTTTCAAACCCATTCCAAAGTTTTTATAACCAGCATTAATTCTGTGTTCAATGCGGAATGAAGCCTCCCTCGACTGAACCACCTCATAGTTTGTGTTCAATTGAAACATGTTTTTCCATTCGGTAATACAAACATCATAATGTTCGAGGGAAATCATTTCCCTTTATCGTTCATACCGTTTGCCAAGATTGTATTTTTTCACGAAAGATAAATTGAATGATATTTATATTAGGTACCTTATTTTATTGCTTTACTCAGCATTTAAGTTGTATGTTACAACGTTATTCAGAAGTCAAAGTCAAAGTCAAATAATTTATTTCAAGTAGGCACATTAAAGGCACTTTTGAACGTCAAATACATAGAAATAGAACTGACTCTAGTTGCCCCTTCCAAAAGGTAATTTTCGTATGGAGAAGAATAGGCAAGAAACTCCACCGTTACACTTTAAAAAAAATGTTTTACAATATTTGGTATAGGTACATCAATTATATAATTACATGTGAAGACGATGCACCGATAATACAATTACAATAGGTAAAAAGAATTAAAAATTAAAAATGGAGCAATGACAAATAAATAAATTAAGTATGTGATAGGTACATGGTGCTCACATATTTACAAACATTTAAGTATACGATATCACAATATTCCTACAAACTTGCAAGTAATACTAATAGGACAGTGTGTGAGATTAATTATCATAAAATGTAAAAAAATCGATGATATGAAAATAATAAATTTTACAACTAGATTAGCAACCAGTTTGATTTTGTCCAGCCTCGAATTTGTCCTATGGAGCAAGACCAGCATGTTTCCAAGCATTCTTATCTTGGATATAATCCTCTAATTTGTAATATGCTTGTTTACAAAGTGTACTTTTAATATGAGTTTTAAATTTTCTTTCATTTAATTGCAATATATCACTAGGTATTTTATTATAGCATTTAACGCAGTACCCCATAAAAGATGTTTGTACTTTAGCTAGTCTGAAAAATGGTTGATCTATTTTATCTTTATTTCTAGTGTTAAAATTATGTCTATCACTTATTTTATTAAAAAGATTTAGATTTTTTCTTACATACATAATATTCTCATAAATGAATTGGCAAGGTACCGTCATAATATTAATCCTTTTAAATAGTTCCCTGAGAGATTCGCGGCGACATAGATTATAAATGGCTCTGACAGCTCTCTTTTGCAAAACAAAGATGGATTCAATGTCAGCAGCCCGACCCCATAGTAAAATGCCATACGACATAATGCTGTGGAAGTAACTGAAATAGACCAAACGAGCGGTTTCTACATCTGTTAACTGTCTTATCTTTCTAACAGCATAACCGGCCGAGCTTAGCCGCCCCGCAAGAGATGTTATATGGGGTCCCCATTGTAATTTCTCGTCTAGCGTGATTCCGAGGAAAACTGTTTGATTAATAAATTCCACTTTTTCTCCATTCAATATGATGTCACATTCGCTACTTCTAACATTAGGTAATTTAAATCGAATGCATTTGGTTTTTTTTTATTTAGTACCAAATTATTTACCGTAAACCAATCTTGGACCTGAAGAATAGCGCTATTCACGTCGTCAAGATTTTGCGACCGTCGGTTTATTTTAAAAGGTAAACGTAATAGCTTTTGAACCTACAACAATATATAAAAATTGTAAGTCTGATTGAAAATTGCAAGATTTCTGGAACTTTATAGCAACATAGCATGAGCGATAAAAGGTACCGTAAATTAAATTAGGTAGGTATGGAGGTAATTTTAGGTATCCTGTTGTTAGAAAGTGCATCGCCATATTTCTCTCTCATTTTCCTACAAACAGGTACCGTAGATTAAAGGTCAATCAATCAATTGGCCTGCCTGTTACCAGCTATTGTGGTTGGCTTCCGGTCTAACTGGATGCAGCTGAAAGGCTCAAACAGGCGCGACATAGCGGGCTCGACAAGGGTTGCGCTTCCTGTCGCGCCCGCGATATCGCGCCAGTTTGCACGAGGCTGAATGCCAGTATTTCAATCATGGAACGACTGCCTTTCCGTCCTCCAGTTACTGGTAACACTAGACCCCTTGGCTTAATGGATATCAGACTTTTGGTCTTCTGACTACCAGTAACGACTTTCAAAGATCAAGGAATGACAGCCAGGCCAACGGCTTAGCGTGCTTTCCGAGGCACGGAGGGGTCACAATATGTAATGGATGGTCACCCATCCACGAACCGACCGCGGCAAGCGTAGTTTTAACCTACGATTGAGGCGTACGGCTGAGGGTATAAATAATTGCAATACTTCAACATAGCAACGAGTGTGACAATAAATCAATATCTGTTTTTTTTTAATACCTACTTATAAAACATCTTTTTCAAAATATATCAGAATTTTGAGGGTTACTTCTTTAAAGTAATTTATTTTGTGCGTCAAAATTGTACCTAAATCAGCTCAAACCACGATACGTAGGATACGTATTACGTTCAGAATAAACTAAAGACGTGACATGAATTTAAACCGACTAATTCTATCATGAAAATCCTTCATTTTGTACATTTTACACGATTTCTTCCATCTATTTATTTATTTATCTTATGTTCTGCTTACAGATGACTTTAGTATTTATTAGACTCCCTGCAATGTCTGTGTGATACATTATGTACGCACGGCTACACATCAAGCTATACATTTCCATTATAATCTGACCTCGCATTGTACGGAAATCCTATACAATGCGAGATCAGCATAAACTGGAAATGTATAGCTTGATGTGTAACCGTGTGTAATGCGCTACGGCGTACGGCATCCCCTTCGTCCTAACTAAACGTGACAGTCGCGCGAGTACGCGATCGACGCGATTTCATATTTGCGCGATGCTTTTCGTTAGGACGCGGCGTCTAGTAACAAACAAACTTTAGCATTTGAGAATTTCTCTTGTATTCGGGCCATAAAATAAAATCATGAAAAGTATCAACCTCATGCAGCAACGGCTACATATACCTATCTAAGAAAAGTTCCTAAGCTACAAATAACTATTAAAACTTACTAATAGAGAGCCCATAAACCATGGGCAGAGTGTATCGGCGTGTGCTGAAGAGAAAATAACCAGCTAAAATATGATGCGAGCCTGGAGTAAGATCATAACGGGCGATTGAGCGGCCGCTTTGAACCTAGAGACGGACTCAGAGCTGCCAAAAGTTGGCAGGGTGGAAAGGCAGTTATTTAAGTATATGAAGCTTTAATTACTAAGATATTTTAATAACACTAATAAATAAATATACAGGGTGTCAGGGTAAACACCGTTGTCACTCAAACCTAGGTAGTTGACTTAAATATATAAATAAATGACCCAGTAACAACAAAAAAAAACGGTATTTTCATTAAAAGATTTTAAAATTCTATTCGACACCGTGCTCGCGAAACAACTAACTGAGTGACGGAGGGGTCGCGCTCGCGGCCGGTCAGGTCACGTGCCCCCACCTGTGTTGAGAAGCAAGTTCGTTACCCTAGCGCATAGGGTGAAAGGGTGCAATACTCTTGTGGTAAAAAAGTAATTATAAAAAAAAAGTTTTAATTTTCCATTGATTTTACGTTCTATAAATGACACCAAACCGCTGGTTTCAAGGATAACGGTGTTTACCTTAACAGCCTGTATGACTTATATCGGCGAGCTGGAAGTTGAACCTACAGATTATTTACCGAAATTCGTTTCATACTCTGTCATCCCGAAATTCGGCAGCTTTTTCCCGAACTACACACAGTATTCATTTCGCTATGTCGGCAACTTGGTCCGAGCAACTGTTTGTATTTCAAGAACCTTTTAGTAGTAAGAAGAGCCTACAATTTACCAAATGTTAAGACGAATAGACATACATTAAGATAAACTTCTCGCGTGTTTCGGCCCTAAGTGGTAACTGATACGATAAATCGAACTACACGAGGAGGAAGTTTGTTTGTCTTCGGTGTCTAGTGCCCTTGGGGAATCGGGAATGATATCACTCACAATACAAAGTCTTTACGTTGTTAATGATTAATGGCAGAGCTCTAACCAAAATTATGTGTTTCGTAATAAATAACTTACCTAATTTCTGACTCATATCAGCACAAACTACATATATGGGGTTTATTCATAAACGACGATTAAAGTTAAGTGACGTTCAAACGTCAAAAATGTATGGTTAAACAGTTGCTAATCATTACTTAACTTTAATCATCGTTTATGAATAAACCCCAAAATAGCTAATGATAAGGTAAAAAATATTAACCAGTCAGCAACCTAGTGGGGCTAACTGCAAAGTGTGGGCCGGACATCAGTATATTAAGGTAGATGAAGTCTATTTTAATTAATCAAATTAATCATGGTTATAGTCTATTTTTTTTAAGGATGAGAAATCATCTAATGACTTCTCCCACTCTGACGGAGCGGAAGGGCGTGTCAGACTTTTACTGACTAAAACCCACCCGTGTTCCTTCAGTTGCCTGTTGCCAAGTTTCCAGTTTTTGGGAAAGGGATAAATTATCTGGATTTAAAATTAGTACAATTACACTGTAATGTAGAGAAAAATTGCAAATTATCGTATAGATAATTTTGGTAAGTGACTACTGTAATTAGATACAATTTCAAAAGATAGTTGATACCTAATTAGCGTCTTCAAACAAACGTGAGTTTGAGAAACATTATGAAACACCCGTCTGGAGAAAGAGTAGGTACGGGTTTTTCAGGGTAGTTAAATTTCTGAAAAACTTAACTGCACTGGCGGTGACGGTGATTTGTGTCATTTTAGTGGTTACCTCAGTTGGTAAAATTACCCGAATCACCGTTTCCTCGAGCATCAGAAGTCAGGCCAATTGACAATTTGGTTAATGTTACAGATGTCAGATGTCAGATGAGAGAGAGTCTTCATCGAAAAAAACAAACTAAATTTGACGAGTCCCAAGTCCGCTCCTGTGCAACTGGACTTGACATCTCGTGGAAAAAAAATGTCCCCCTCCCCCTGTACCCTTCCCCTGTATCCCTATACCCCGAGCTGAGTCACACCACCGACGTGCGACTCCATCCTGTGACGTCACTACTGAATGTAATGATCTATATCGTGTTTTGGGTACAAAAGGGATGAATAAAGTCTATCGTACATAATGGGATGCAGTGTCAAGTTTATTTTAGGGACTTATGGATCGAAAAGGAGAGAAAATAACATTATGAATAATAGGGAAACCTGGGTAAGTAGGTTTTCCTTGACCTCCAATTTTTTATCATCCGTATACCTACTACCATGTGAGAAGCACTAACTAAAACTCTTCCATTTTCAAATAAAGATATTAAATGTACACTTCAAAATAAATACACCTTTTAACTAAAATGTTTCCTACAATATTTATTCAAACAAAAACATGAAAAGCCTGCAATAAAATAGCGAGCAATATGTTGCGCCCCGTCCACTGTCAGCTCACAGAGCGCTACGGGGCCGATATGAATACAAATAGATAACCTCGGGCCACACATCATTATGGACGTATAAAAATAGTTTGGAAAAATCAAATGCTTCACAACGTAAGCATTTGATTTTTCCAAACTATTTTAACTATATTTCATAACTATCTGCACAGAAAATTTAAGTTGGCTCTCAGCAATGATATTATATTCATTGGTTCTCAGTGAGAGACCATGTTATCATGTTGTAAATACCCAATGAATCAGATGTTGTACGATAATCCTTTTAAAACAATAATAAAAACCGATGGATAATGGAAATACCCAAATTACGCAGTTTATGCACTAGGTACGAGTATAACACGTGCTTGCCCGCATTTGTCTACCTACTTTTTATTGTTTATATAAAGTTAGCTATTTTTTGTGTTTATTGCTTACTCAACAAAACACTGGACTAAGCACATTAGTCGCCCGCAGAAAAATCGAATAATCAAATCTCGAACGTTATTTAATTTTGTGCAACATTTACTTTAGCCCACTTACAAATTCTGCTGACGGAAAATCATAATTATGTGTTTAACTAGGTTATAAAGTGCAAGAAACTATTTTACGCAAACTAAATAAGAAATTATGTATTTAAGACTCTTTTTAGGTCTTTTTATTTTTAAGGTAAATAGTATATAAGTAAGCAAGGTTTATAAAAATATAATTAGGTAATAAATTAGATTATTAAATTTTGTCATTATTTCAAGACTTCTATTGTTAAATATTGTTAAGAATTTTATTGTCCTTATAACTACCATAAAGTGTGAACTCATGCCGCCTGTGATACAGGTTTATCCTAGTACAGGCATCTAACATTATAATACCTTTGTAAATTATTTCTAAGATTTTATGTTAATATTTTACCAATTTTATACTGAATAAATATATTGTATATTCTATATATTCTATTCTATATATTCTATTTAAAATAGAACAATTATAAGGTTTTATTTCGAAAAATGTAGGTAGTCATAATATAAAAATAAGTCTGTGGTTCGGTTTTAAAAAAACCGAGTCCACGTAAACCGTCCGTGCGTAACTGCCGCCCCACTCGATACTGTTGCGTAGGTATTGATATACACTGAGATTTCGAAACGCGTCGTTTCGGCCGTTTTATATGAAGATATAATACTGTAATTAATTTATACTGTGATCAAACTAAAGTACCAAATTGCAGTTCAGTGCAAAATCGTGACTCCTTTAAGTTCGACCAATTTTCCTTGTTTGTCACAAACCTTGGGTTATTTTAATAAATACCCGGCTAGGTATGAGTTATTACCACATTTTCCCACGTGTATAGTAAAGCATGAAGTGTGTACAAAGCAGATATTAAAATGTGAGTAACATGAGTAGGTAGGTTTTTATCAATCAATCGACCTTTCAAGTACGAAGCTCTTAAGTTAAATAATAGGGAAAAATTAGTCAACTAATGTTCGGAGAAACTGTCAAATTAATCATCATCAAACAGTCATCCAAACTGCGACGGCTCCACTTGACTCACATTGACATTATATTGGGATATCCTATGCGTGTACTTATAGCCTGTATGGCATCTTTTATTTCTATTTTCTTTATCATTTTTGACTCGTTTTCTTTTATTATTGATGGTCTGTGTGAAATAATAGATTTTACTTTGGTTTGTTGTTAGCCTTCCGGGTACCTACTTGTCTGTGGAGCACTATACTACCTAATATAAAAACTAAAATAAATCGTTTAACAACTCACTCATTCATCGCGAAATGTACTTAACTACATATAAAAAACATAACAGACTTCATCTAAGTAAATACTCGCCAACGAATTTATAGCATAGGTTAAAGGGGTAAACGGGGTAAAACAGGGTGTTGAAGTTCCATGCAAACAAAGTGTCTGACCACGGCTCTAATCAATCAATTGCAACTGTTCATTTTTACGTCATTGATTGACGCATGCAATTGAAGCGATTAAAATTAACAATATTACTACAATTGCAATTGATCCAATGGACCCTTAAAGATTAGTAACATTTATTTATTAAAACTTCATGCACAAGTAAAAAAAAAATACTGTACAAAGGCGGACTGAATGCCTGAGGCATTTTCTACCAGTCAACCTTAGGAGCTGGCCACACAGAAGAGACGTGAGACGAGGACGGGACACAGACGCGGCAAATAGTATGTAAATGGAAAAGCGACGCGCTTGCGTCTTGTCTTTTCTATACGTTTTGTGCCAGATGAAGTCTGCGTCCCGTTTCACGTCTCTTGTGGCCCGGATACAAACATGGCAGGTGAAACATACGGGATAGATAACTCTAGATACTTACCTACTTGTAGTCATAAGTACTTACAAGTTTTTGCTGATAGACTTCCATATTTATGATGCCGAAATCTAGTTTCTGCTGACTCTAATTAGATTCATTAACATCTTTAAATATTAATGTACCTAGCTATTAATTACTTGTTGAGATAAATTCATCAGTGTTTCTAAGGCTTTAAATAAGAATAAGTCGGTTATTAAATAAACCTTATGTTCTTATATTTAGTTATGAACAAGCTGGCACTAATTAGTAATGTTTTGGCATCAAAACAACTCGCCCACATCAGGATCCTACAATAGTTTCACGTGCAAACAAATTAGGTGATCTCAATAAGTAATCAAAAAGATGTTCAGAATTGACAGGACTAGTGGTTTCATTTACTAATGGCAATCCTTTGATAGACTGCGAGTTAAGTTTTGTAAAAATGTGTTCAATGACTATGTTGCTGTCTACAAGTCCACCTTTAGAATAGTACTTATCTAACTGTTCTAATGAACAAACACCAAACACAGCGTAGCAAAAATAACATTATAATCCGCGTCGTTCTTTCTCCCCTGCCAATTTGCTTAAACAATGTCGAAATTCAAACTATCTGTGACATCCAATGTCCCTGGCTGTCTGAAATAATGACATTATTTCTTTGAATATCCCATTATTATGTACCTACAGAAGTAAATGATGTTTTGGCGAAATAGGTCGTCGATACAATGCGTTCATCTCCTTGTCGCGTTGAATGTCGCTGAATAGCACAATGAATGACATTATCATCGTTGTTACATCAAAGGAACCATCGGCTTTTGTCACGACACTTACTTATGAAATTACTGACCCAAATGAATTAATCAGAAACGTTCAGAACGTTGATAAGATTAGCGATGCTGCGCTCGCAGACGGGCGGGGCGGCGGGTAGTTCGAATATTTTAAATATTCTTTCAAAGATAAACCATTTTCTTGATTTGAGATCACATCTTAGCTTTGAGTCTTTAGTCACTTAATTGGCCTGTAATGAAAGCAAGTTTAAAAATATTTTATTGAGTAGGTAGGCAGGTACCTACTTAAAATTATTAGCATAGTTGGAGAGGTTAGCATGAATACTAATAATGAGCTGTAAAAACCAGATTGCCTTATATTATTTAATTAAAATAAAAACAGTGTGTGATTTCCCTATGCGGGGCAAAGACCTCTTCTCATACAGCCGAGGAAAAATTCTGATCATTACGTCCGGGTATCCTCGTGATGTTTTCCAATTTCCTTCACCGATTGAATAGGTACTCGTATTATGAAATTGAAAAAGCTGACGGTAGGTGATACCTGCCTGACTTGGTATGCAAATAACTCCATTACACAATACTAAAAGTAATAAAATCAATATATTTATAAACAACCAAACTATCTAATCTAATAAGTATCAACAACTGACTAGCTTCGCTTCATCTAAGAATTTCATAACTAGGTTTACTCAGACATTTCATTGGTGTTTACTTAGAAACTTAAACATTTACAAGGGACGCTGCAAACACGATTACGGGTTCGATGGCTGAATCGTTAGTGCCAAGATATATCTTATGATAGCCCCGGGGGACGACCGAGTCCATTACTATTAAAAGAGGGTTATCCATCATCGATTGACCCCGGCGAATGTTCACTCGATACAAAATCGACTAACATCGGTCAAACGAGATTCGGTTAGACGCATTTCCCTATTCGTATCAATCACTTTTGTTGACCAGACTTTCAACGCTTTGAGGAAATATTATAACACGCCTGAAGGATTTCTGACGATTTGTACCTGCATACCCACTGTTTGATACATTAATTAGATACAAATCGTTTGTAATTTAAAATAAGTAGTAGGATTTGCAAATCATGATGATTCTACAAGATCTAAATATAAATTCAAGACCACTTTTAATAAAAATACAACGAGGACAATATAAATAAGAAAGTTAATAACGAGTCTAAATAAAAATAAATGGAAGTCGTTAGTCAGACAAACAGCAACTCTTTCTCAGCAGAATAAAATAAAATTCACAAGATAATAATCTGCTGATACAATGTGTGTTTTTCTTTGACTTTCAGAGAAAGTTGGGATGGATGAGAACCCTACTTTATTTATCTTAGACTTAGTTCCAAAGCAAATCCCACACACATATGCAACACACACACATTGATAAAACAACGGCTCTTGTAGCACATCATTGTTTGTTGCAAACAGAAGTAGAATGCTCTCTGGTGTAGGTAGGTACTCGGAACGTAGCAAACGACGAAAAATATTGTCACGAATCCATTGATTTATTTATTTTAAATCTCCGTTTGAGAAAATCTTGCACGTGTTGTATTCGACAGACAAAGGGGATGTTACAGAGATATTTGATACTCTGTATTTGAGAGGGAGGACGGATAAATCCTATTTGCGACGCGGCTTGTTCGTCGCGCCGCCGATAGATTCGTTGACTGTAGGTACACATTCCTATGTGGTGGAGCTTTTGAATGTATGTGCTTGGAAGATTAGATTTGTAATCGATGAGACCAGAGTAACCTATAACCCTCTGTAAAATTAATGTTGGCTGATCCGTAACCGTATTGATATTTTAGCTTTAGCTTATGCTGTTAAATTAATATCACCCTTTCGTTTAGCTAGGCCCAACAAATACAGTGAATCATTTAATTTTGTGAAAATAAGTCCATGTCAAATAAGTACCGGTTTACTATGTAGGTAGGTATTGCTAGCAAAAGCTGCCTTCCTAGCTTTAGTGTAAAATAAAATGAACATCAAACAGTAAAAGCTTTTTTAATATTTTTCACGTTGCAATATTTTTATGGGGTTTCCCCAGACGAACAAAACAGTTGCAACACTGCACAAATCTTGTAATCTAAATACCTAGTCCTCAAGTTTTATTTGTTGTTCTAAAAAGGAAATAAAATTATTACTACACTATGTAGTAAACAATTGTGTTCCTATGATTATGACTCGGGGCGATAAAACTGTCTTTTTAGAACATTTGGGTTCTCGTTGTAGTCGTTCAATGCGTTTTCCCCGACCGACGAGTCATACTCATAGACAAATAAACACAAGACGAATAAACGCAACATTGTTTGTTACACAGTTACGCATGTTTACGATTTCAGGGATGAAAAACGGTTATCCGTAAAGAATGAAGTAGAAGAACAACCTCGGTGATGTGTGGTGACATTGACAAACTGCGTTAGGCCTCGCCTCGTTAAAATGGTAACCATTTTAGCACGCGTTCACAGCAAATACAAACGCAAAAAATTGGATCTTGGGCTCCATCAACCGGCTTAACGGAGTTTTGGTAGGGTCGTCTGTCAGTGATCATTAGCTATAAATAGTTCGTAAAGTTTCGGCGTACGTAACGAAGGACTATTTGAAATGTTTTTGACAGGATCCCGTGAAAACAAAATTCGTCATTCCGTGTGTTTTATAGAGTTAGCGAACGTGGATTAAGTCAATAAATGTCACAATTATGAAGCTCGTCTATTATTTATTACATCATGCTGCTCCGCAAACAATCGCTGACGCACGTGGTCAACAGTCACGAACAGAACACGTCGCTTTCAAGACAACAACAAACCATTAAAAACAGATTACAATTCTTCGAAGATATGCATCACAGATCCCAAAAAAACCCATATGATCTGACACAGTTGTTTAACATTTTTGTAAATATACAAGAAAGTTTCCGGACGCTCCGTAACGCTGATTTTTCGGTGCCGTATTGGACACGAGGAGCATGACCATGACTGACATGACATGACTTGTGGCGTGTGACCTTAAAAAAACATTTGCAGGAAATCAGAATCTTGACCATCAGTGCTTGTTTCTGACCTACGTGGCATGAGAAGGCTTTTACTCAGCAGTAGGACAGATAAAGGCTGATTTCAACATTATGAAAGAAAATCTTTCAATCAAGAGTTTTTCAGTAGCAGCCCGGAGTCTAGATGTTTGCCCGGTTGATGGCAATAGACTCGATATTACATGGGGCTTAAACATAACTAGTGAACTGTGGGTGTAGGTACTATTTTAGCTATTACTATATACTATTTTAGCGCACGCGCAACCAATTAACTAATTAGTTTTTGAACAAAATTGTTTACCGGATATATAGGTACATCTCTGCCTAAACCTTCAGGAAAAACAAGCGTGATGTTATATTATCTACAACTACTAGTTACAAAAAATTAAGAATAAGTGACACTTTGCATACTATATGAAATTAATGTTCCGTGGGACACCTATTTAATTTAAACCATCACAGGATTATAAAGCCGTCCTAATTAACTTAAGTATTTAACCAGATAAAGAGGAGAATTAAAGAGAATGTTCCATAGCAACCAGTATGACACAGGCGAAGTAGGTTGGTGACAGCTGACCGCAGACCGCAGAAACTTACGTTGTCTTATGTCACTATCACTACGTAGCTGTCAATCAGCACCTTACACGCGCATAATTATTGGATTTATGTGTCATAGTCAAGTCAACAGAGGTCACTTATTCACTATCGGATTTTTCCCTGTCAGATTCTATTTGGAAATTCCGACGAGTGTAAATGCAAATTTCGTAGTTATGTAAGAGGTAAACCGCAGGTCAGTTGCTTGTTAGGTATTAATTGGCAGGTATCGATGCAAATGCATTACTTCCCCTCCGTTATCAAAATGGTAAAAGGAAGTTAGAAATAATAAAAAAACTTACTATTAATTAATTTTAATTAAATTTCACAGCAGCGAGAGCCACAATTTCGTTTCAAACGTTTTCAATCTTTACAGGAAAACATTTAGGTATTAATTTACTTCACAGTACCTAACTGCTGTAGGGGAATAAATAAATGTTTTCTATCTAATTAATTCTAATGCTGAACACTCATATTCTACAATAGTTTGTTCAGTTCTATGAATCAAGTGGAGCATTTGGAAATGAACCAAAGGAGCAAATGTTATTTTTTAAATGACTGCCAAAACCCCAAGGCTAAAAAGCCATGACAGATTCAGCCACAGTTCCACTGAGATCATCCTTATGCCGTCATAGCTTTGTAGTGCATCGATGTCTGCACCTCCAAGAATCGGATGTGGTGTACCGTGTCAGTGACGTCTTGATAAAACAATGGTGCATTATATCTGAAATAAAGGTAACTTGTAATTATCAAATAAATGTAGTAGTTGCCATTATCCTCCAATGAGTCACAAAGAACAATAAATCGTTAGAATACATGTTTAGGTCGTCTACGACAACTTTTTCCTGTAATTATAAAACTAAGAAATTGTTTGTATTCACATGGTCTGTTGCGCTGTGCGTGTTAGACACGACGGGAGTTCATACTAATGGATACCTTAGTGGGTACCTACGTACTGTAGGAATCCTTATGTAATATGACAAGACGTACACTCGATACGTAAAGCAGAAGAAGATCGAACTGCTCATGCTCATGTTCTTCGAACGAGATAGATATAAAATACTTTAATACACCACAAAAAGTAAAAGTAAAAAGTATGAAAAAAAATACCTACACAAAATGTAGGGTGACACAATGCGCGGTCTTGTCTTATAGTTCCTGTTCTAACACAAGATACCCACAAAATAATTATTGTACAAACTAGTTTTTGTAAAACGCCCAACAGTATTGACTTGTGTTTTAGTTTTAATATTCTCATAGTACGAGTATGTAAGTGAATTATTGATGTTTTTTTTTATTTAACTTGAGGTTTTAGCTGTAGGTATGTATTATGTATTCGTTTACATAATTAACCGACTTCCAAAAAGTAGGAGGGTCTATGTTAACCTGTATGTTTTTTTTTTTGTCTGTTCATCGATATTTTCGCCAATTGTAAACCGATTTAAAAAAATCTTTTTTAATTCGAAAGGGTATACTCCCGAGGTAGTCTTATATAAATTTTATTAACTTTGCTTGCGTAGTTTTTGAGTTAGTTTCAATAATACGTATTTTTCCCACTTAGTATAATATGTAGACGATGTTCTATGTGACTCCGTCTCTGTTATTTACATAGCAAGTAGCGTTATTAGAATTTGTGTGGGGTAGGTACCACAACTAAAAAGTGAAAAATAAAACTTAGGTACACAAAAAAAACAACTGACTTAAAAAAAAACACTAAAAAGTGAAAAATAACTTTAATTTCGGAAGTCGCTAGCTTTGCTTTTCAAGTATCGTTTTTTGCCACCGACTTCCGAAATTAAAGTTATTTTTCAATTTTTTTTTGTTTTTGCTTGACGTCGGTTGTTTTTTTTTCTAAAAAAATTAACCATACACTGATACCTACACAACAGACATAGTTACTCTGATACCTACCTAATACTAAAAGACATGCATTGCTTAACTTAATCCAATTTGATTTAGCTATAAATAGCATGTATCGCTTTGGCTACAATTTTTGCAAGTTCTGAGCACTCCTGTAAGTGACAAAAACTCCAAAATTAGTTACTGTAAATATGTGTTTAGTGAATAAGTCGTTGGAAAGACATAATTTAATAAATAAAGAGGACGTTATTATTTCAAGAAAAGCTAATATTTCATCATCATTTGAATTTGTAAATTGACTGTGTATCACTTGCTGCTGTCTCTATCACTATCACTACCTATTATAAAACAAAGTCCTCCGCCGCGTCTGTCTGGCTGTCTGTTCGCGATAAACTCAAAAACTTCTGCACCGATTTTCATGCTGTTTTTACCAATGGATAGAGTGGTTCTCGAGGAAGGTTTTAGTATATAATAACCGACATCCATCCAGGCGAAGCCACGGGCATCAGCTAGTAGATTATAAAATGCAGTTTTAGCAGTCGAGCCTCGGTGCACCTCTTAATAACCATACTCGCCCACAACCTCCATCCTCTAAAAATTCCTGACACTCGGCAGGCGGTTCAATATCCCGCTGTAAAAGTTCATCCCGTTAGGAAAGAGCTCTGTTCATAAATATAACTCATAAAAAGACAGGAATTAAGGTAAATCGAAACACTTAAGACTTGTATTCGTGGGAAGACTGATATTTACTTGTTTATGTAGTTATTATGTTATTTTGAATAATGTTTTCTCCACGAATCATAAAGATGACTAAATAAAACTCAATATTTTATTTACAACATTTTACTGTCATCGTTCAAAAGTCGATATTATTTAGGGTTTCCCGAATTAGATAATCTACCTACAGAATACCCATTATTTCTAATCTTTTGGATAAACCACAGGATACAGGGAACATCCGGATTCCCACATTACACTATTAATAACTCTATTTAGCATTACCTACTAATACATAATTATTATTTACAAATAAACCCGCTTCTAAATACCTAATTTAAACCACAAAAATCTAACATTCGTTGGGAAATACGCGATGATTTATAATGTGGTAAAAATTGCTTGCTCACATGGCAACACCACTTTCCCAGCAAACACAGAATTAGTTTCTTTAAACATTTGCCTGTTTACAAATAAACTGGGAATCCCTGCCTGTGCGACTTTTTTAAAGCACTTAATTTGAAAGTGGTGATTCGCCTCTATTGTGGCGCCTTTATTATTTACAGTTTAACGGGTGCCATGTCGGAACATAAATGTGTAGCTTTTGTGCTTTGTTAGTGTTATAGGTTTCCAACATTGCGAAATAGTTGAGAAATAATAACCGTTTACTTTAAAAGTTTTGTTGATTCTTTTGGTGCTACATGCTGCAGTAAAATTTTATCTGCAGTTAGTAGGTACTCTACCGAAAACTCAAGAGAATGCGCCGCCGCAGCGCGATCAATAACCCCTATCGATATAGACTAGAAACTCATCGGTTTTCCATATCGATACGGACTGCATTCTTTAAACATGGGGATCACCAATGCGTGGTGATTTGTCACAGTCTATTATTTTCGAAAATTATGACATGGCTCCTCGAAGTATACTAATAAAACTAAGTATACTACTAGTATAATGCAGTAGTAGATAGACTGGCTTAGCACCGTGCCGATTCAGGATAAGGGGTTTTTTTCCGACTCCATTGAGTCAGACTGTCTTACTTCGGAACTCCCGACACTACTATAAGCGGTAGTCAGTGTGTCAAGCTTATCAGATATCATACGCGTTATTAATGTTGTATAGTTTCGTATCGTGATCAAACTAAACGTGGCATGGACATAATTTGTGTGTGTTGGGCGCCATTTTACAGTGAAAGATCGTCATCCTGTACTTTAATGATACGAAGAAAATGGCTATGACGTAGGTATTTATCATCATAAAGAAAATAATCTTTATTTCGAATAAGCAACATCCATATTAAGATACCGCATGTTTTTTTTTATATCTTTATAATTATTAATGACTAGCTGCACCCCGCGGTTTCACCCGCGTAAGTCTCGATCCCGTGGAAATATCGGGATAAAAAGTATCCTATGTGTTAATTCAGGTAATAAACTATCTGTTTGCCAAATTTCATCCAAATCCATTCAGCCGTTTTTACGTGAAAGAGTAACAAACATCCATCCATCCATACTTACAAACTTTCGCGTTTATAATATTATATATAAATATACTATATATATAGTTAGATTAGATTAGATAACAGACTGCTCAGAGTAGAGTATTTTGTGTTCCCAATTTTATTTTACGTCACATTTTTTTGCATTATCTCGACTCCATAATCTCCCCATCTTTTAAAACAAAACATCTTTCTATCCCTCCGAGTCGTTTGATAAATACCGCAAACCATCGACTGGCCACTCGTCCATTTATCAAAGCTGCTTGATAGTCATACAGTAGCTAGTAAGGGAGCTGTTTCATCATAATTCTTCGCACAGTAGCTTTCTACTTTGGCACGGGTCCAAGCTGAGATGACGGCGTGACTCAGCAGTTCTGTAATCCTACTGGCTTGCCAACTGATCGGAACTTTTTTCCCGTACAATGAAAATAACTTAAGAGCGTTTTCACATTGACGATTTGCCAGCGTGTTTGCAGCGAGGCGGTTTGTGAACGTGCACTCTGCGGGTAAGAAGCGAGCTAGCCGCGACCACGCAACTTGTTCTCCGCGTTTTCACAATACTTGTCTCGCTCTCTCTTATACACTCATGTCAATCGCATAATCGCCTCGCTGGGAACACGCTGGCAAATCGCCAGTGTGATAGGGCCTGGATGTAAGCTAACAGGCCTTTCTTGGAAGTTTTGTGGGTGTTAAGACTTTCCTAAGCCTCGTTTAAAGGTAGGTATTGTAAGTACGTGTCTCGTTTTGCGGATAGCTAGGTACTGGGCTATGTGTGCCGTTTTGTGGCTAAAGTAATTATTTTAAAACAGAATAACTGATTTGCGGTGAGCTTATTAAGGAAGACGAAATTGGGGCGCACGGTAAATAATGATAAAGGGGAAAGTCCGTGTGTGATGATGAATATGAGAAAGTTGTGAGTATTGACCGTGTGCTTGTTAAGTTTACCGTGGGTTTAACTCACCTTTTTTATCGTGTAAAAATCCTCACGGATTCTTCTGTATGAAGCGGAGGGGTATAAGTCACCAGAGCACGAAATCGCCGTGCCGCATCAAGAGACGACGGCTGTACTGCCTACTGATTGTCAATGCTTCAATAACACAAGTCGTCATTTTTGTTTTAGTGCGAGTAAACGGTGAAACGCTTGGTTCAATGAAGAGTGTTGACAACGCCGCCCGCCCTTAGCAGCGGCCACAGAGAGTCATCTCCGTGCTCAGTGGTTACGTCGGACCTCTTCCGTCTGAAACCACACGTTGCAATTGTCAGCAAATCAGGGTCTCCGGAATCTAGGTAATAAAATAACCCTGGCTTGACTGATGAGTTATCTTTAGGACAGGTCTACAAACCACTGGTCTGCAAATAATATTCCAGACTTTAACTACAACTACTACCTTCATTACCTTCTACTATTTTACTTTATGTACTTACTTGACGATTTTTTTTAAGACAGCGCGTTCTTTGCGTAATTTTTTCTTCGTCATATTTATGCACCTCAAAACCTACCTTATAACAAAAAAACTGAATAATATACTGAATCAAAAATTAGTACGCACGGTTTGCTGATCTCGCAATGTATAGGATTTCCGTACAGCTACAGTGCGAGATCAGCTTATACTGGAAATGTATAGCTTGGTGTGTAGCCGTGTACATGATCGTGATCTCCACCAATTTCGAATGACCTACGTTTCCCTGTGACGGCCTGCTGAAAACCATGCAAATCTCATTCTAGTGCAGCTTATTTATTTAAACTGGAGTAAGATCTTTATGTCATAAGTTGGAGCGCCTACTCATCATCTTCGTATAAGTCGGTACCTGCGCTTATGTAGTGCATGCATGAAATGCAGTCCAGCACCTATATTACGACGTATTAATGCCATCATTTTTCCAGTGTTAGTGAGAGATAGCTATACAAGGCCGCTAGCACCATCCTTTTTTCGCTGTGGAATAATGATGGCATTAATACTTCACAGTCAGCCCCCTGAAGAGCAAAGACGCATGTTCGATTCTTATCTTTCTCCCTATTTATATTATAGTTTATGTTGATCTTGTGACTATATTTAGACAACCTAAACAAATGTTAAATAATTTATCAGCCATCAGCTGTCTGCCCTATCGTTTATCAATCAATCAATCAGCATAGTACCGTTTACGTCATTATCACATCTCACAACACACTGTGATAGCTTTGTACAGGAAAAATATGTGTAAACAAACACTCGTAATTCGAAAAAGCGCACTCCATATCCGAGCAATTTAGCCGAACTCATGAGTCAATTGCCCGAGAGAACAGGACGAGAATACTACGTTATACTATCGGTTTACAAACAATGGATGAGGAAAAAACATGGAAAACTATTTGTATTACCTACGGACGCTCTGCTGGTAGAAAAATCCTAAGCATGCGTTCTGTTTCTTTAAGTGCAGTGCATCGATGAATAAACACACCTAATTTACCTACCATCGTTGGCTAGCTCGCCTATGAATTTCTGCCACGTTCTGGTGCTTCTCTAGCGTGATGTTCGACCCCAAAGCGGGCCAAGTTTTTTTATAGGAGTTTGTCAGTAGCAGCCCGTCGTAGAACGTACACAGAAAAATATAACGTTTAGGCCTCTTCTGTGATCTGTGCTTAAAATTATTTATTATTTTTTATTATTTATTTAAATCAGAATCATTCAAGGCGATGTTTTATAAGTATAATGCTTACACAAATTAACAAACATCACTAGCATCTAAATAAAATTAAATATCTATGTTTAGGCGACTTTAACAGTCGCCTAAACATAGATATTTACCTCCAACTGTCACTAACGAGACACAATAGAATTCGACATACTCGACAGTTGAGGAATCCCGTGCGTTTACAATCTGCGTTAGGTGATAGCTGTTCATTAGGAATGATCTATAGGAATGCAACAGTCAGTGTATCAGTGTTGTGCCTTTAGGTATAGGTAGTATTATGCTGGAACGCAGTCGTTCATTAATTCACAAAAGGCTTACGACTTCCATGCGAACAAAGTCGCGGGCAGAAGCTAGTGTAACTTATTTGCTATGAAGGGCTATGTATGAAGAGGATGGGGGTCGGCCATAGATAATCACTAGTTACTTGCGTAGCGCCCATAAGCAAGAAACTGCGATCATCAATCCATCTGCCTAGCGACGTAATATAGGCATAGGTATGCCTATTTCCTGGCTAAGCACTCAACGCACGGCGGCCCTATGATTAAAACGTTCATAAGTAGGTGTACTTATGAACATTTAATAGGTCCGCCGTTGCTATTTAGCAATTGACATTCCGGGTCATATGACAACTAGTACGAGTAAAGGTCGATTCACACATATCTGTGAAGCCACAGTTCCGACACAGTACCGGAACACACACTGTAAAGTATTCTTTCATTCATTCTATATGAACGCATCCCCACTTGTCAGTTTCATTGACGACACAGTGCTCTCAGTGTCAGTGCCGACATCGGCATGAGAATGTATGAAAGAATATTTTGCACTGTTCCGGTACTGTGCCGCCGGTACTGTGTCGGAACTGTGACTTGACTTCACTGGTATGTGTGAATCGACCTTTAGGATAAAGATAACCAATCAGTTGTGAAATGGAAATCTACAATAATAAGGAAAAAGATGTTATTGGTATTGTTTTATTCTTTTGGGTTTCACCCAAAATATGCCAACTACCAAGTTCGGAGATATTTTAGTAAACAAGTTTTTTTACAATTACTACATCGTATTCTATCTATTGACACTGTCCTGTAGAGTTAGAGACTAGAATGATGGAAAGATTTTCAGTAGTAGGTAATGCGTTGCATGGACATGTGACTCTAAACTACCTAAGTGACAACATCCATCCATCCAAATCCAAAAAAAAACAGCTGTTTCATACATTTTCGACAAAATGTAGGGAACAGCTGATTTTGTTTTCGCGATTTCAAGGTTGGTCCCATAGAAAAAGTTGTTCAAAATGATGAGTACAATGACCCCTTTTCGGGTTTAGCATAAACCAAAAATAATGTTGTATAAGCTTTCCTCAGATCACTTTCCCATCTCACCGAATTATATAAAAACCATCTCAACAGAACGTTGTAGTAAAAATTCAATTCCCCACACGCGTATACCCAAAACAATGCATTTCCAATAAAAAAAAAACTTACCGAACAAACAGTTGCAAACGAAAGGCTACAAAAAACTTCGGGCGGCCATAGTGCAACCCCGAATTGATTCCGAACGTCACCGTCGTCGTGCTCCATGCTCAAAGCTGCTGCATTCAATAGATGGAGCCCCGGTATGCCTCATGCTGGCTAAATGTGAACAATGGCGCGCCATAAAACTTTATAGGTCCTTACCATCGTGTCGCTCGTAAATCGCTTAGCGTACCTATGCTTAATAACACCGCTTTGCTTTATGATGCCTTGGTATGGCTTACACGAGTTTGCAAAATATTGCTAAGCGGGACGTGTGTGTGTGTTAGATTTATTAGAAGATCAGTCAGGAACGCGGGATTTCTTTGCGGGAAGTTAGTTGAGATGAGGACCTGGTGTAGCAAATGCATCACGTTCTAAGTCATATCTTGTATTGAACAAACAACATGAGTAAAATTAAAATTTAAGCTACTTAAGGCATTAAAATTGTTATTGGGGCTAACTACCCCTACCCCAGGTGGGAGGTGTACCACCGGACTTAGGTACTAAGAAGAAAATAAATAAATAAATATAAAACAGTACTCGTGAAGGCTATGCAAAGAAGGAAAATCGGAAACAAGGGCAAGGCCATGTCATGGTCACTGTAAACTTGGACTTTCCTTCGATTTGTTTAAGAAGAAGCTGGCCAGGAATAAAGGCGAGGCTCAAAGATACATATTCTGAATTCTGAAGTGAACGTACTAAAATAAATTATACAATATAAATACAAAGATTAAAGAAATTATTTCAATAGAAGAATCTGCAATTTATGTTGCTTACTCTGAATGACTTAACACAATAGGTAGGTATTCCTATCACGGATGTTTTTATCAGGCAAACAAAACAATTTTTTTTGCAGATGACCCGGCAACTAATGCATCATTTCATCATGCATTATCACAATGTTTTTATAACTTAATTTTAAGAGTGACCAGGCAAAACCCCTAGGTCATCATCTACCTAGCCTTTCCCCAATTATGTCAGGGTCGACTTCCAGTGTAACTGGATGCAGCTGAATGCCAGTATTTTACATGGAGCAACTGCCTATCTGACCTCCACAACCCAGTTACTGGGTAATACGATACCCCTTGGTAAGACTGGTTGTCAGACTTTCGGGCTTCTGGCGACCCGTAACGACTGTCAAAGATCCACAAATGACAGCCAACGGCTTAACGTGCTTTCTGAGGCACAGAGGAGTCTTGATGCGTAATGCCGTGATCCGACGGTGCGCCATCTTGCGGACGGACACAGACGAGCCCGCACGACGCACCATGGGAAGGTGTACGTGCGGGGTATCGCAGACATCGGAAGTTCCTTGGTGCGCGGTGCGTGGCGGTCTGTGGTCGTCTGCCGTGCGTGTCCATCTGCAAAATCGCGGATCGTCGGATCTCGGCATTAGAAGGTAACCCATCCACGGACCAACCGCGGCAAGCATAGCTTAAACGACTGATCGACCCGTGCGGCTGTTATTACTTAGCCACAAGCTCCTCAATCTCAGCTCTTTAGGTATTGAAATAAATAATCACAAAACAGACACAAAGTAAAACACGAGCCAATTATTGTCGTTAAATCCAAAACCTCAGAACAAAAAGAGTTCTAAACTGAACTGAGTACAGTTCTTAGTATTCGGCGCGTTGGCCGTTACCCTGGGTCAAGAGCAGGATGTTACAAGCAGTTAGGTTTTCCCGCAGACCGAGTGCCGACAGCTACAGGGAAAATATCTGTGAAATCATGGTCTGGTGGTGTTATTAGAGGGAGTAATGGTTTGCACCTCCATTTTTGGAAAACAAAGATAATTTAAATTAAATTATTTATTTTCTTATATAACAATGATCCATTTGTGTTAGCATTTCCTGTCGTGCTCCCTGCAAATGTATTTATATGACCTATTTTTTTACTGAATTATGGATTCTATTCAGCGCATATATCAGTAGGTATACAAATTATTTTCAGTGCTGCAGGAAAACGACGTATATAGGGAACTCCGACACTGGAACAAATATAACATGGATTTCCCCTGTATCGTACGTGCCAAATAATTTATATCTAATCTGGAAAAACACCGTAAGCAAAAGAGAGTTTTTCAGTTTCCATTAATCTTCCAAGGGCTAATCAATCAATCAATCAATCAATCAACTTTATTTTCTAATGATGAGACCTTATTCAGTAAATCATCGGGTTTTATTTAGAACATAACTCACTTTTAATTTTTCCTTACGTGGGTCTCTTGTGTCTGAAAACTCATAAATGGATTTAATTCAAAAGCCTTTAGATATTTTTTGTCCTTGTATATATTCATAGAATGATATTCATTATTATAGTTCAGGTTAGAACTGTGACCAACCGCGCCAGCGGCCAGCGAGCGCTACTTCCAATGGCTAGGCTGTTAACTAAATGCCTAACTAAGCTAGGTGGCTGCGACACATAAACAAGACACCACAGACAGACAAATTAAAAATCCGGAGTCACACGTAATCTGTTCGATTTATGCCCTAACACGTGTGACTCTGGATTTTTAATTTGTCTGTCTGTGGTGTCTTGTTTATACCTTTTAAGTCGTAGTTGGGTTTTAGTTTTTATTACTTGATTTTTTTTCCTAATCTACTACTTCCTCCTAGCCCGAGTATCTATATTAGGTACTTGGGGTATTTATTTATTTTCCTCTGACCACGATTTTGTGCTAACCGTAACCGCTCTATGTGTATGTATATGTGTGGTAAAAAATTAAACCATTAAAAAAAAAATATATATATATTAAAAAAAATTATTACTAGTGAAATGGGTACAAATAAATCTCCTTAAAACAAATTTGATCTTAGGTAATGTGCACTTAGATGTCAAAGGAGTGCTTTGGCACTCGTACTAGGATTACCCTGTATCACGAAAATTATTCATATTATCATTGCATCATTGTATAGGTATAAAATGCCCATACATTGTTTTAAGTCCCTAAAACACACAGTAGGTATCGTATCAGATCACTATCAGAAGTATCAAGTACGACCCTAAACAAACATTCCTCTTGGAAACAAGTCCCAACAAGGATGCAAACCCTCTTATATGTAATGTAGGTATATTAACACAACAAAAAACTTGCACATATGTGGGTACGGTAAAACCCCAATGACGTCCTGTGCAGCCTGGTCTCTGACCGCGATGATTGAGGTTTTTTTAACGAAGCAATGACCTGTACCAATACATCACAGCTTTTTTTAAATCAGAATTCTATTAATTAGCTGTTTGTTGACGATAACGGGTGTTGTACGGACTTTTACTATGTTCCAACGAATAAGTTCGAATAGTTCTAAAAGTTAATTTTACGTTGGTTTTTTAAGGAACAACTGGCGTTCCCATGCTCTACTTACACTAAAAATAAATGTACAAAGTATAGGTTGTGAGGTGATGTACAAAGTGTCTGGTTCCTGAAATACAGGTACTACCTAGCTCTGGAGCCAGGGAAATTTTTTCAATTTTTTTGCAAAAAAATTGCAAATTTTGTCAATTTTTTTTAACCTGTTTTCATGGCAATAAAGAATTATTTATTTATTATTTATAGGTCAATATTGTGATTTAACCGTTTTGAGAGTGGAGGAAATTATCAACAAAAAGATTTACCCAAGTGAACGTCCATTAATGAAGTTCGATAATCGTGCATGTAGATTGCGCTATTTAAAAAATACAAAAACAGTTAATCATCAATATTGTTAAACGTTTATGTACCCTCATTTGACTTTGTAACGTTAAACGTTTTTTTTGTTTTGTAAATCAAACATTCTTCTGTGACATTTTAATAGTCTGTCATTCATAAAATAATGAAAAAAACTCACAATTTGCTCTGGACTGGGCAGGCATTTGACATTTTGACTGAAACTGAATTCTGAGAATGACCCAGCCACGGTTGTTTATAAAAAAACATAGTCGGTTGACTGAAGTAAAGTACGTTCATGTCTTTAGGTGTTTCAAAGATTTAAACTGGAATCGCATAAGTTTTCCGCATTATTATGCGGTCCGAAGCATTTCGGTGAAAATAAATGTTGAGTAGGGTACCATGGTAATCCCTATTACACTATGGTAAGCACCACCTAGTCGCTGCATTTTGAAATGTAAACAGAATGACATGCAATGATATAATATAATATCATTGATGACATGTAAAAACATTTACAAGGCACAGACAGATAAGTAGGTACGATTGGTAGAAAGATAGAGTGCCTGCGCGAGTTTGGTCGGTGTTTATCTATCAGTAGCATTATTATTGCTATAAGCCACATAGCTAATTTAACTATTATTGTCTGAAGATATTGCAGGTGTTAATGTAATTTATCATTTTTTTAAATACGACGCAATTGGGTGTGCGTTATCGCAGGGCACGTCAAATTCAGTCGGTAATAATAGCGATGCCTTCCCGCAAATCTCAATACTCAATACTCAATTTTTTATTACATTCCATAGTGTGTAACATAGTGGTACAATGAGTAAAAAGATCACTAAGGACCCTGTCGGGCACAGCAAAATTAGGAGAGAGGAAGAGGGCTAAGCAGAAATTCAATAATTTTATTATAAATTATTAGATGTGTTTAATTGTGTTTAAATATGTATATATATATATTATTAGGTTTGTGTAAATAGGTATAGTATATTAGATAATTTAATGTTATGTAATGGAATAAGAATAATGTGGATAATTATTATTAAATTATTCGAAGTATTTTCATTATTATCAAATTAGGTATGTTATTGTTTTTCATATTTATATTTGATTTTCTATATTTCGTAGTGTTTTGTGTCTATGAGAGAATAATATTATTTTGCAATCGATTAATCATCCAAAAACTCTTCTCGGACTTCCTTATTTTTGATGGACGACGATGATCACCAAGATGAGTTTAAGTCAGTCCGATGTTGGTCTTGGTGTAAAGCCATGTGTCTTAACTTGGCTTATTCTATGTTTCTGCAGTCTTCTAGTAGGTGTACATCAACTCTCTCCTATAAGGCTAAGTATATTGCATTAATTATTAGAAGCAGCCTTTAAGCTAAGCCCACATTACCACTCTCTATCTCAGTTACTTTTAATAATAATCTGGCAGTTTGAGTACTTCATGCGGCCTACCCAAATGTCCTTTCTTTGGTATTGTTCGAGTCGTTGAGTCGTTGAGCTTCTTAAGTTCTGAGTTGAGCTGCACGATAACTGACAAATGCGTGCACTGACTGGACAGGTCCACTCAATCCTACTTACAGAAATAAAATTGTTTACCAATTACAGTCGCAGCGAGCCGCAGCGCATCGCATTCCAATACAAAAAGGCCCGCCTCAGCCTGCTTTGGTTCATACAAAAAGTACGAAAATGACGTTGTAGAATATTTGGATTGCGGTGCGGCCCGCCTAAGTCTGCGTCAGCCTTTACAGTTATCTATCATAATGTGATTTATTCAGAGCAATGCCCCATATCTCCACAAGTGTACTATGGACAACAACCCAGACCTCATCAACTAAGATATCAGTTGACCATTCAAGTATCGCTGTTCCTGGCGGCCATCCTAGCAGCTGCAGAAGGAAACCCGATCGTCAACCCAGTACATCAATCAAGTTGACGTATGACTCACGTACCTATCTCCACTTCCCTTGTCATAAAAACATGTTTCATTACGAACGTGTCACCGACAACACTATCGGTTAGTGTATTGTTTAACATAACCTTCAATTTGTTACCACTATCTCTGTTTGATTACATTCATGATGGGTTTTCCAGGCCGGGTTTACCCACGACCGGTGCATACAGTATTGCTATTGGTCTTGCTCCTCGACCCTGCGATTGTTTATCTCAACAAGAATAAACGTTTAGTTGTGTTGTGCTGTGCCAGATGTGCAGAAGCCAAGTGTGAGTTATGAGCAGTTGCTAGAGTTCCTTACCTTAGCTATGATGCAGAATGATCCCTCCTTCATTAGTACATTCTATCACCTCACTCCCCATTACCTACCTACTGCTCTGACCCCCTAGCATTGTGTAGAAATGAACAGCCTCAAAAACATTGACTCTAACAACATAATATGTAGGTACTCCGGTGGGTTACCAAAACTTTTCTAGTCCTCGCAAGGCGTGTCATTAAACTGACAGCTGCTCTAAAAGAAAGAAAGAAAAAAGTTTTAATTTGATTCAACGAGACACATTATTACAATTCTAGCGGAGTTGTAATAATGCGTCTATACTACGGCCACATGTCGCGCGAAGATTCGTGTCCCGCTGTCGCGACAAAAACTATAAACTTCGTGTTCGCTCTACGAGGAACTCGCTGTGGCTACACTTCGCGTTATCGCGAACTTTTCTTCGTGCGCTCTCTCTCGCACACCCCTCGATGTCTCGCAGAGCAACAGAGAGCGCACTGAAGAAAAGTTCGCGCTATAGCGAACATTCGAGTTGTCGCGACAGATCTGGCCAAATAATTCGTGACTTCGCGAATCATTCTAGTGAACTTGAATGCCAAAGAGCTTCGTAGTTAAGGGCGCACCCTACCTCAAATTGCTTAGCATGATCCTTCGTTATGCCGAAAATACTGCAGCATTAATTTTCAAATAAATATATATTAAAGTTGAGGATTGATGCTAGGTCCTAAGTTTGGCGAAAACACGATTACATAAAATTTTCTCGATAGTAGATAGGTGTATGGTGGATGTTATCTATACATCTATACAAAAGTTATAAAACTAAAACCCAACTACGGCAAAAAAGTCATCTAAAAACGTATATACACGAATCACAGACAATCCGGAGTCACACGTGTTAGGGCTTAATCAAACAGATACGTGTGTCTCCGGATTTTTAATTTGTCTGTCTGTGATTCTTGTTTATACCTTTTTAGATGACTACGGTTAGACTGGAAGCCGACCCCAATATACCTAGTTGGGAAAAGGCTAGGCAGATTGATTGAGATGACTTGTTTGCCGTAGTTATTTTTAGTTTTATAACTTTTATTTTTTATTAAATTTTTTTGGGGTTATAAAATATATAATTTTTGAAATGTGATAATTAAACCCTTTCATTTGATACCGAAAATCGCCTCATTAAAAAATTTTTTTTTAGTTCATGACTTTTTGTCCTCCTGAGGGCGTTATACAATATGTTAACTATCAAAGGGCGTTCCCGTTAACCTGCAATAGTATAGCGTGTAAACATGCTAAAAAAAAAATTACCACTAAAAAAAAACGAAAATAAATAATAATTTGTGTAGTGAAATGTTCGCAAAACGATTAAATTTAAACGTAAAAGAAACACTCTGTACACGCACACTTGTATTTCAACGTAGAAAAACAAGTGTGACAAGTGGGCGTGTACAGAGAGTTTATTTGCCGTAACAATTTAATATTTTTTGTGAATATTTTACTACACAAAAACAAAAATTTTTTTTTTTTTTTTCATGTATTTTTTTTTTAGCATGTATATACGCTATACTATTGCAGGTTAACAGGAACGCCCTTTGTTAGTTAACATACTGTATTCAATTTAATGTCTCATTAGTCAAATTGTGATGAGCAGTTTAGAAGATATGAGCACATGAACATACATACATACCGTTCAAAGTCATAACCCTCCTTTTTGCTTCGCCGTAGTGGGGTAAAAATTACTTACTAACAAAAAAGTAAAATTTAAGTATAAAATAAGCCCTTTGACGTGAAGTTACCTCAGCAAGACAAATACATGCAGACCGTTCGGCGTCTCGCTGTAAACAAAGACAAAGTGCGCAAAGTGTGGCTAACAGCACTAACTTTGTCGCCATAAAACCCTTTACATATTCAACCTATAATGTTCCCACTGTTGGGACACTGGCCTCCTCTCTGTGAGAGGGAGTGGGCCGTAATCCACCACGCGGGCTCAGTGCGGGTTGGTAGATGTCACATGTATTCCGGTTTCCTTCACCGTTTTGAGAGCAGTGGTGATGAAATTATTTACACAAAGTAATCCGACTATCAGGGTTCGAACCTACGACCTACAACTCGTAAGTCACGGCCGTTACCACTGGGCCACCACTGCTCTCAAAAAAACCCTTTGATGTGCAGTAGTTTACCGACAGCCGCGCGAAGTCTTCGAGTTCGCGCTTCGAGTTCGCGATGTGACGAATTTCTTGCCCACACGTGTGGCGACAACGCGAATCTTCGCGCTATCGCGACATATGTAGCCAAGCAATGTTCGCGTGAATGGTTCGCGAATTGACGAATTTCTTGCCCAGACGTGTCGCGACAACGCGAATCTTCGCGTTATCGCGAGATATGTGGCCGTATCATCGTTGAATGATGAAGGGTTAAGACGGGTGAAGTGTTAAGACTGTTAAGAGATAGCGTCCGGGTATGCGCTCGTATTCCCGGTGATGCAGCCTTCCAAAACCGACAATACCATCGTTTTTGCTTCATCTGCTCAGGCCTTCGCGGGTGACGATATTTAATTAAATAGGTAATTTAGTTTCGACCCACTCTTGTCAGTCATCTCTAATCTAACCTAACCTAACCTACCCATCTAATCAGAAGCTGTCGACAGTTCGTTTAGATCGTGTTAACCTAGGTGATAACGATTTGTGGAAGTTCGTTCATGAAATATTTTTTTAATCTATTATTTTATTGTAGTCAGCTAGAACTATTTCTTTTAAATCCACTGAACCCTAATGAGCACATGTTTGGTTTCAGTCGTAAAATGTTATATTTATCGGCGGGAAAAACCTAATTGAAGCAGCAGTGTGATATTCTCCACCACGTGTCGTGAATCACGGGACATTCTGCAACTTTATGTTATTTCTTTGGTACGAAAGTATACATTTCCCAACGAGTTGTTCTTATAATGGAGCAACACATCACTGCATTTGTCATGTTGCCGCTTCGAAAGAGTAGGCACTGATACGAAAATAGTTGTATTATTCATACTAAGTAAATGTTTTTTGAATAAACAATTTTATTTTCTACTGATAGGTACAATCGTCGGGGAATAACGCGGAAATTATGTGATTGAGGGAAATTCAACATGAAACAGTCGTTTTTGGGCGGATATATATTTGACTGTCGGCGCCGGGCGCGGCGTGCAAGTTACTATAATTACAAATACAAATACAAATATTTTATTGGAACAATAACATATTACAAGTCTTGTGTACGTTAATACTGCGTTAGTTTAATAACTGTGTCGCAGTTATTAGCGCCCACCCCAGGAGCGAAAGCAAACTGAGTTCCATTACCACAAATTTAGTTATACTTTTTGGTAGAAACTAGACATAGACATTTAATAACAATAATAAAACTAGAACTAGACATTTATTAATAATATTAATGTGTGTGTGTGTGGGTGTGTGTGTGTGTGGGTGTGTGTGTGTGTGTGTGTGAGAGTGAATGAGAAGAAGAAGAGATATTAGTGTAATTTAAGTTTGTATGAGGCACTCTGTTTCCTCATAAGTCAGTTTTTGGAGCCATTTTTCAAGTTTTAGTTTACACTCCCGTAACGAGAGCGGATAGATATTTAATTTATCATTTATTTTGTTATAGATAACTGGACTCAAAAAGTTATAGTGTCTTCTCCGATAACAGCTCTCAAAAAGTTATAGTTATAGTGAATTCAACAGTTAATGGAGCTTTTACCAAAGGTTTGCAACAATAAGTCGGCTACAACACATCAGTGGAGTTGAATGTTCATTGATAGTGATGACTGAGTAGCATCAGGCGATACTCAACCTCTAAAATAACTACTTCACATGTCAAGAAACCTTTATGAAACCCCTATCCAACGACCCATATCCCCGACCAACGAGTAGTAAATGTGAGTGCAATGTGCATTAATAACATGGGCTTTGATATATAATTGACTACAATATCTATCTAGCTATCTGCTAGATAGATATTGTAGTCAATTATATATCAAAGCCCACCATTTACTACTCGTTGGTCGACATACGGTCTCAGGTCTACCTATCAATAGACTATAATAAGACAACATAGTATGTAATGTAGATATTAAGTCTTGGCAGCACCAGTATGTAGGTACTGTAAGAATCTTTTAACTTACTTGGTTTTACCATGCGAGTTTGTTATAAGATTTTATGACAGTAACACTAGATTTCGTACGAGGAATATACAATGGAGAAATATTACAGAAACAATTAGGAGTCCCAGGACTGGATTTAAGGCGGGGCAACAGGGGCTACGGCCCCGGAACTCCACAAAATACCTCCACTATTAGATATTTTTTAGATAAAAAAAAGTTCACATTCACAAGGAACCTTTTTAATTTTCTTTTTGTGTTCTGGGTTGGTCTTAAAATGATTCGTTGAATTACTTTGATACCAAAAACCGAATTAGTTCAATTTTGTTTTGCCTGTTTGATTAAATTTTCACGGCCTCCACTTCTTGGTTTCCCCAGGGCCTCCACACCTTTAAATCCGGCCCTGAGGAGTCCACTTGAAGAGCGTCTTCCACAGTACGCAGTCTGCGGTCTGTGATGTATTCTATCACGGGATGGTCATTGATATCTTATTGGCAATTAATCGATTTATTCACTATCAACAAGAATGTCTAAATCCTGACCAGTGCCAGCCTAGCCTTCAATTTTATCGGGTATTGTCCAATAATAGGTAATTGGGTCGTGGAAAAACCGAGCCTTGTGATATTGTGACAAGTAAGATTGATACTGCCATATCATAGTGAGATTGTATCAAGCCGTATACGTATACAATGTATTGGCGCCGATTATGACTGCCTCGTTGGTCTAGTGGCTGCTGAGCTTGAGGTCCTGGGTTCGATTCCCGGGCCAGGCAAGTGTTATTGGGTTCTTCCATCTGGAATATCTCAGTAGCAGCAAGGAGTCTGGATTTGTGCCCGGTTGATGGCAATAGGCTCTCCCCCTGCCTAACCCCTCGGGGAATACAAGCATAATGTTATGTTATGTTAACAATAACATAACATTACGCTTGATACAAATCAAGGACTTGGCCTTGACCTTGTTGAAAAAGGTTAGAGCACGATGTCGGGCACCTTCATAGGTTATGTGGGTCCTTCACTTTCTTGCAGCATATTAGCAGAAAGAGGCAATAACTAATGAGTTTATCATGCAAGATTAAATAGTATCGGAACGAGCTTTGTATACCTCATCGAAAGCTTGTCAAAAGTCAGTCAGTAAAGGTGACTAACCTTCGCATCCGGTTAGACTAGACGGCGACCCAAATACCTATATTTAAGAAAAGGCTAGGCAGATGATTTAAATTAAAATTATAAGGTAAGTATTCAATAGAAATGTTTTCAAAACGCAACGCAAAGCAATACAAGGATTATCAATAATCTTCTACATTAATGTTAACCGCATCCGCATTACGGGAAGTATTAGCTGGGACGTGAAAGGTGCGCTATGTCAAACATATTACCTACAGACTTAGATCTAAAAGGCAACAGCACCCTTAGATGGATTTCGATGTAATCATTAAAATATTCATGTGAGTAGGTCTCTTACTCACTATGAGACGAACACAAACTGTTGTCCACATTTGCTACAAAAATATTGGAAAGCAGTCACAAATACAATACTCCGTCAAGGTGCACAAAGCGATCCCTGGCTGCAAACACTCAGTTATATGGTGTCAAATTACGTATTCCTGTATCGCGTCTATAAAACGGCTGGATATGAATCAAAAATCCATTTGTGCAGCACTGTTTCGTCCATTTTCACACGTTCGTGCCATATTACAGAGCCCGGCGGGCACGTCGATAACTGCTTTGTGACATCACATGCCATTCCCACATTAAGTGTATTAATACAGATAATTCAGTCGAATTATTAAAATATAAAGCTGCTCTGTTAACAACTATGCTCGACTTTGTTGATTATAAAACCAATAGGTAGTTGTTGGGAAATGATTTACGATCACGTGAAAATATTCAACATGGCGGCGTCATTTTATTTTAATTAACGTTACATGTCAGCAGGATTTTAGACACATAACATAACATCACGCTTTGTTTCCGCAAAGGGTTGGGCAGAGGTGTAGGCTAATAGTACACCCTTATTTCGCCAGATATGTTTCAGTCCCATGTAACAGGGGGCGAGCCTATTGCCATCAACCGGGCACAAATCTAGACTCCTTGCTGCTACTGAGTTATACTACTACTGCTACTGGATAGATGCTTTGCAAAATGCATTCTGGAAAGATTAATTTGTTAGCTTAAAGAAAACATGATGAATTCTAAGTTAGATTTTAAGTTTTACCCAAGAAAATACTAGGTATAACAAGCTAGCAGTTACTGATGTTCTAGGATTGGCCAAAATGTATCAATAGAAATAAGCAGTACCTTTGTACTCATATTTTAATTATGTCGTATCTTTTTGTATTTTACTGTGTGTACATAAATAATAAAATAAATAAATAAATAAATAAATAGAGAGAAAACAAGTTTGGATCTCCAGCAAACCTATTTAAAAATGACTTATTGACGAGGCAAAGGTTCAGATTTCACGCCGAAAATATTGGGCAGTCCTGTAACTTCCCACGTAACAGGTGAAGCCTGCACCCCGGCACCTCGCTATGCTAGCATAGAAATATAAAATAAACAACAGTATGTTATGCTTGCTGATGATTCATAAACATGACTGTTTCTATCTCACGAAAGTTATCAGAGCTTACCTACCTGTAAACAGACCTTATTTACTTACCGAACGTAGCAGAACTAATAATTAATTATGCAATAAATGTAGGTACCTACCTACTACGTATGTGTCAGTAGATAAGTAAGTGTATTCGCGAGAAGCCTGACGTCACAACAGTGGAATCATCTTGTGTCGTCACTGACTGCACGAACACATTGATTATACGGGCGTTGACCTCACACCTCACGTTACAATGATGACGTGTGGACTGTGGACTGAATTGTGCACAGAGCAGGAAGTTTCAATCAATTCAACCTATGGTAGCCCAGCGTATGACCCCGCCTCCAGCACGAAGTCTGGCCGCCACCACCTTGTGAATGTAGTCGAGGGGTGTCCTACGTAATATTCGCAAAACAAAAGTTTGTTCCACATAAGGAGGCAACTAGATGACGCTGCTGCATGTCACAGGCTTGCGCAACAATTTGGAAGCCGCGACCCCTCGGCAGGGCCTCTCCATTCAGCGGCAGAAAGCGCCATTCGAATACGGATTGGCTACAGTCTTGTTTTCCGCTGCACCAGCCACTAAAGAAAACCATGTTCAGCAGCGAACGACACAGGTTTATCAATTGATTGATCACAATGATACCTAAACATATACATAGCAAAGGATTATGAATGTTCACTTGCGTCAATAGACTCACATAATAATATGTCATGTAGTTATGTACTATCAATTATTTCAAACCATATCTTTCTGTTGATTTACTCACTTGGAAATACCCAAATTAACACGAATTACAGAATATCAATGCAATGGTATCAGAATTATCAGATATTCAAAAAAAGGCCGTAGGGGGACGCTCAAGCGTCTAATCTGTATTGCGAATATCAATATTTCCGATGACTTGACTTAATTATCAATAAATACAAACTCTATTACTAAGAGAAATGGTAACTCATCAAGTCATGAGACAGAACTGGACTTTCCCATCGCAACAGCTATTATTTGGGAATGGCCAAACACATCACACGGCCGGAAATACTTCAATAGCATTGACATTATAAGGATGCCAAATAGCATAAAATATTTCGGTTTAATATTCAGGGTTTTTTCTTGGATAGTTAAGAACGAACGTGTATGGAATTTAAATGGGGAAAACTGCTAGTACCTAGTGCCTATGTGTACTTTTTACAAGAAATAGGTAGAACGTCAATAGAAAGGTACAGCTGCTCTCAGCGCCCTGATTTTGAATAGTTCCCAATTTCCCATATTTGTCTATTGCCTGGTTAAGGTTGTTCCCATATTTGTCTCATGGCTGCTAAAGGTTGTTTTAGACCCTAGTCTCTATCAATTATTACGTTGTTTGAAAAATACTTTAACAAATATTTAATCGGTCATCGCAAACCAAGGTACAACTCATCACTAATCCAGTGAGTGTATCGATACAATGTTTAATTATAGATAGATAGATAAATAAGTAATCTATTTTCACAACTTTAATTCACCAATTCGATAATCATGACATGACGCAGGTACCTGTCTATATTCCAAGAACTGCATTCCATTGCACACATGCCATTCACCACTTTTATCGTGTTTTTCGTTTATTTTTGGGATTTTTCTACTGAAAAATAGACTATACAATTTTGATGTTTTTTTCTGGTAGAATCATCATCTGCCTAGCCGTCTCCCAACTACATTGGGGTCAGCTTGTAGTCTTACCAAATGCAGCTGAATAGAATACCAGGATTTTACATGAAGCGGCTGGCCTATTTGACATCCACAACCCAGTTACTGGGTAACCCGTACTTACTAAGGGTTACCCAGTAACTGGTTGTCTGATTCTCGGGCTTCTGACTACCCGTAACGACTGCCAAAGATCTAAAAATGACAGCCGGGACCAAAGGTTTAACGAGGTTTCCGACGCCTGGAAGGGTTTCGATATTTAATGGGTAGCTCTGAAAGCGTAGCTTAACCTTCGATCGACCCGTGCGGCTGTATTATTTAGCTGATAGAATATCAACGGGTTTAAGTCTATAAAAAACCCGTAGGTACCTAATGTTATTGTGACTGCTAAAGTGCTAACTAGATGGAAACAGGAATTTCGCACGATGACTGATGATGACACTAGTTTAATCTTAAGATGGCTGTTTGTTTGATCTTGAGCTTGCATCTCATTCTCATACGAATCTTCTTACTCAATACCCATTCATTGACGTGTCTCTTCGTTCACATTGATCGTGGTGCGACCGCGAACGCAGCCTTTTCTTTATTAGGTAGGTTCTGGATATTGAATATGAAAGTTCCTAAAATTCTCTTCGTTGTGTAAGTAATGTTTTATTTATTTATTTATTTTATTATTTATGTACACACAGTAAAATACAAAAACATACGACATACTTAAAATATGAGTACAATAAAAATAATTAAATAATAAAAATAATTTAATAATTTTAATTAGTCTTGAAGTTTAATTATTCGATGTATTACTACACTACACTTCTAGGTAGGTCTTCCTCCTGCCAGGGTTGCGGGAAAGTCCGAAAGGGATACCGGGACCTTGGCAATAGGCAACTGAAGGAACACGGGTGGGTTTTAGTCACTAAAAGTCTGACACGCCCTTCCGCTCCGCCCAGAGCGGGAGCAGTCAATGGACGACATACCACCCTCAAAAAAAAAAAGTTAGGTCTTCCTGCCCAGGCCTGAATACTTTTATGTACCTACCTACTTACGCTTGTACTTTACTTAGTACCTACCTAGTAGGTAGGTACCTACTTAGAATTACTAAGCAGCCTCACGTCGGATACCTAAGTCATGAGAGGAAAGTAAGCACTTAAAAATCTCCTAATCGTCTTCCTAACGTTTACCTTCCATTCCACCTCTATCCAGGAACACCTGAATATTGTAGAGCGACAAGCACGAAACGATAACGCCTCAAAGGATCTCTAATGTCTAGACTCCTTCGAAGCTGTCGCTCTA
This sequence comes from Lithophane socia, assembly GCA_947522985.1. Classification (NCBI taxonomy): domain Eukaryota; kingdom Metazoa; phylum Arthropoda; class Insecta; order Lepidoptera; family Noctuidae; genus Lithophane; species Lithophane socia. The sequence continues at coordinate 19,356,138 of OX383252.1, forward strand.
CAATATTCAGGTCTATCAGTACCTTGGTAGATGCCTACTCAACACAGCTGCCACTGTTTAAAATTTACTCGGAACACCTACAGGTAGGTTATCGAATAGTGCTTACTGTTTACAAACCGCACTACTCGATAGGTACCTATAGAGATTACTTGAAAAACCACAGCATTCTATTTCGGAGTCAGGGGTGTAATTTCAATGGACGCGCGCCAAAGGAAAGTCCAGTTCGTTGTAATGTAAAATAAATAGACACACGGGGAATGTGTTGGAAACTCCGCGCAGAACTAAGCCGCCTGAAACAGTCTGACACATATTTACCTCATTATTTTGTTTATGGATTTGCTGGGTATTGTTTATTTCCAACTGGCAGTACCTACTTCTGTTTTTGGCATTTGGGTTTTTTTAACAACTAGCTTAGTTATTTCGCTAAGGATTTACTGACCAGCCCAGCCCGTATTCAGCATTAAATAGTCTATTGCTCTATTCAGATCAACAACAACTTGAGCTTTCAGTTAACCAAAACGTAAACATAATGCACAAAACCAAAGGTAATGAAGATCATAGGAAGCTGCTATAAAACCAAATTAGATTGAAAGCTCGTACGGACTGGCGCGACAGGCAGCGCGACCGTTGTCGCGCCCGTGATATCGCTCCAGTTTGCATGAGAAGTGCAATAGCAGATATGTCTAAGTAGGCACCTACCTCCTACCTGACTTCGTAGATTTATAACATACCTAAAGTAAAGTAAAGTAGACCAAAAGAAAATGAATGACACCGTTTGGATTGGACTGCATGCCACATTGATCTTCTGCAAACTTGAATTACTTCTGCAGATGATATTGTCACTTCTTCGCACCTACTTAGTTGTTTCCATCCATGAATATGACAAAACAGTTTACGTAATTATAAAATTATTCATAATAATGCGTGAATCGTACGATAGTTAGTTTACCTTATTTCCGATCCCGAATGATGCATGCACAATATTATATTTACCTAGCATAGGTACTTCGATGAGTAAGATTCTTCATAGACAGTGCAAGACGGTAATTCGCAGAGCCACTGACTAACAATAATTATGTAATAATAAATTCCCATATTCGGCTGGGTTTTTTTTTGTGGGCGCCGCATTTGGTAAAACGTTAGCATTGGTACCGACAAGGGTATATATAACCTAGGTACCTAGAGCAGATAACCTTTGTCCGAACTGGGTTTCTCCGCGCCGTACTAGGCACAACATGTTGAAACTTTTTTCTTTTTTGTAATCGTTCCACTGATTGTAATCCTACAAGTGTTTTTGACAAATAAATATATCTTATCTTATCTTGAACTTATGCCCAAATATTCGGGCATCCGGGGATTCCGACAGCAATCAATTTTATCAACACAATCTAAAAATCAACCGCAACATTCTATTCTTCGGTCACTGACCCGGTTATTTTCTCCACCAGCCCATAAGCGTTTCTCTGCTGGACTTCTAAATTGAGTTCATCCCGGTTATTTTTGTGGTTTTTTAGGTTCCAAATGAGAGTTAATTAGGTAGGTAGTTAGAGTTACCAATTAATACCTATAGGTATACCTATTTGGGTTTTTAAATAAGTATAAAACAATGCGATAAACTTTGCAAGCGGTTAGCAAGGGGTTTTCCAAAAATCTTCAAATAGCCTAAATATGAGTGTGGCCCGACTTTTTCATCTATTACAGTTAATAAGGTAGGAAGGTAGAACCTAGGTACCTAACAGTAAAGGCTCTTACATACTGGCGCGATTCGCCGCGCGACGCGACGCCGCTGCATTGTTCGCCGTGAAGCTTTGTTAAAATTCGCGTCTCGCGGCGAATCGCGCCTGCCTTAAAGAGTTATATTTCTATGAGAAGGTATGGTACCTAAAGAGAAACCAAGCGAGATATAGCTACCCACCTAATTAGATACAAGTGAATGTAGAAATTCAGAATTTCTCATTGTCCGCTGCACGTAAACAAATTACCTGTGTAGATTAGTTGATAATGTAGACATCGTAGGTGTGCATGAGCAGGTGCAATCACAAATAGATAATCGATGAATCGTTAATCCCGTCCAAACGGGAGGTATTTATGGCCTTTTGTATTAGTAGCTAAACCTATAAACGTTGTAGTTGTAAGCAATTACTAGGTGAAAATTATCGGGCGGTTTTCCACAGGGAGCACGTGTGTATGGAAGGTGTGATTACGTGACTCTCGGCTCGTCTGTATCTTGCGAGCGGTTGTTTTCCACATCGACATCACCTTGTTTATCAAACAATTTGTTAGCAGGGTTTTGTAACACGTGTGACGTGACACTATTATCTGAGTTGAACTAACCCTTTTCCCATGGAAGTACCTACTGTATACCCACCATATGGGAAAAGAGACCTGGGAAAGACAGCATCACCCACCACCACCCGACCGCATTCAGCCCCAGGAGCATCTACCACCCGGACGTGACCTGCAGTGGCCTATATGGAAATCAATCAATCGTCTGCGGACGCAGTAGGCCGCTGCAAGCACAATAATAGCAAAATGGGGGATAATAGATTATTTATTTTATAGTTAATTAAAACGGCACAACACCAATTACATTAATTTAGACTCCACCGATACCCAATGCGAATGCGGTGCTCCTGACCAAACCATGTCTTATATGCTGGAGTGACCAAAGTATCCACATAGTAACCTGCACTTCTGGGGACCAAAAATATGCCACTGATGCTGCGATTGGCGTGGCCACCTCCTGGGCCCAACTCGTTTAACATAATAGGTAAGTACATGTTTTACCATCGACTCGGAAAGAAGAAGACCCACCTTATGTCTGCGAAAAAAGGAGGAGTATTTCGCACTCCTCTCTCTCTCTCTCTTTCTAGCTTTGTTTCCCACATGGTGGTGGGGTCAGCCCAGTGGCGTATTAATCGTAAGGCAAACTAGGCACGTGCCTAGGGGCGCGAGGATGAAGGGGCAAGATCGGAAGATTTTTAACAAAAAAAAAATGAAAATTATTTGTGTAGGTATATCTTACTTCTTCATGCAATAATCTTCTGAACCGAGACAGAGACCAAAAAGTTTTTTTTAATATATGGCCGCTAGGGGGCGCCGATGCGGTGTTTTCCTAGGGCGCTCTCGACATTTAATCCGCCACTGGGTCAGCCTTCCACTTCACCCTATCCTCGCCATCGTCTTCGGATACCTGATACTCTTTCATGTCCTTTAGCACTACCTACAGCCTTCCATCTTGTTTTGGGTCTGCCTCTGGGTCTTGCACTGCGAATAGTATTTCGCACTCCAACAGACAAAAACTTTTTCCGCAATAAACTCTATGCACGTGCCGGCGGAAATCGTTAGTGAAAACTATAATTTAGTGTAATAGGTACCTATAGTATAAATGAGTAGGTACGTAATATCTAACTATAATATTATTCTGCCTTTAAAAGGTAGAACGTTATTTCAGTGCATGGAATGATCAATACCTACAATTGGTGAAATCGATAGTTAGGTAGGTATTATTAGGTAGGTATGACCAGTCGTTAATCATTTTTTTAGACTTTTTACAGGCTTTTTCGAAACTTACCTAAGTAACAACGAGCTCTAGAAATAAAGAGATCCTACGTAGAATAAGTTTATGAAAGACTAAAAGCCTGATGCTAACCTCAGCCTACATAAGAACATACTTCAAGCCTGCGTTTACTTACATAAACAGTACCTACGTAAGCCTCACTTAATTTGGTTTTGACGCTACAAACTCCACAAGGGGATTTTGTTTTTTCACTGAACTACCTACTTGCTTTTACACATACTTAAATCTTCTTTCTTACATCCCTTCCGCGTAAGTAGCCTAGATATTTTCATTTTATATCAAACTATACCCCATTTGAAATAAGATTAGACATTGAAACAAACCTTTATACAGTCCGTTCAACCGATTTTGACTTCTATACCGTAGGCATAAGGATGGCATTAAAAGCAAAAAAGGTTACACAATACCAACTGTCTACTGCAGCTGCCATTTGTCATGCGACCAACGCAATAGAAGTCAAAATCGGTTGAACGGACTGTAAAAAAGGTTTATTTAAACGTCTAATCTTATTTCAAATGGAGTATAGCTGAAACCAGCCAGCGGCTTCGCCCACGTGGACGTCTTGACAAATAATATACTAAAACCTTCCTCGAGAACCACTCTATCCATTGGTGAAAACAGCATGAAAATTGGTGCACTAGTTTTTGAGTTTATCATGAACAGACAGCCGAGGCGGAGGACTTCGTATTATAATATGTAGTGAAAGTACCTAGTCATTAGCTTACATCAAAACGAAAAAAAACATTATTTTTTGTAAGAAAAATGAAAAACAAACAAAAAAACATATTCCAGTTGATTCTTTGATATGGTCTCATTAATATCCTAGAGTAATGGGATTAAAAAAAAAAAGATGTATACAAGTAGCAGCCTATAATATGTGACATCTAAAGAACACCAAAATGTATTTATGCTTGTGACTGTACCTACATAGGCCCATATAATGCACAATGTAGCTTACAGAATAGTGAGACCAGTACCTACAACGTTGACTCACAGCCCATTAATAACTTCTAGCTCAAGATAACACAAAACAAATGCTGTAAATTGCTGAGACGATATTATAAACTGAGGCATTACTCGGGCCGGGGGCCGGGATAACAGTATGGCAGTTAATTTCAGAATTTGTCGATGTAAGCCGCATGCACCGTGTCTAGACCGGCTCCCCGGCGAGCCGGCTGGTATGCGGCTTAACGGACCCATTCTGCCGTCCACTAACTAAAAAGCCGCTAAGTGCAAAAAGTAGTTTTCGAGAAAACGCAAAAACAAGTGGGAATTGATGTCTCTTGAACGGTATGCTACCTAGGAACAAGGTTGCAAGTTATATACGTAGGCACAGTCTTTTTGCACAATATGTGATTTAGTTCATTCATTTATATTAATCACATTTTATTTAAATTCATTTTCTAACTTTTAGCTAAGCAATTTTTTTTCATTTTTACATAATATACTGCACTATAAGGCCGCTAACCATACCTTAACTGCTTTATAGTGAAGCAATTTCTTGTAGCCGCCACGTCTTGTACTTATAGTAAAAGTTATCAAAAAATACTTAGTTATTTAGCAGTTAAAGGATTTTAACAGACTTATAGCCTAGTAACTAACACTTGGAAGACTAACTTCGCTTACTTAGAAAGCAGTTATGGGATTTTAAACGCTTTTAAGCTCGGTATTGTAAAACATATTTTATACTGGTTCTCCTATTGCTTAACTAGAAGGCAGTTAAAGACATCTCGCTCGCAATTAACTGCCTTTTAAATAAGCACTTGCGGGTAAAAAGTTGAAAAGTTAAAAACTATTTTATGAAAATCAGAACTTTATTTATTAATAAAAAATAATAGACAATCAGTACGTCTAATTAAATTGTGTAGGAATTAACAAATAGCTTATTATTTAATTAAACAATATAAAATAATAAAAAAAACAAGTTTAATCAAACTTTTACAAATCTTATTCAGTAATGAGATCACAATTACATCTTTAATAATAATCAGTATTCGCGAAACCATAGGAAAAATATTATATTATAATTATTTTATAAAAATACCCAAAACATGTAAGTATCGTTTTTGAAAGCTTTATGGCACATGACACTTGGTTTCAAATTCTTATGCACTTATGAAATAAACATATCACAATCAGAGATCAATAATTGCCAAGTTGAAATAATATAATTGTGCGTAACACATAACGTCATAATCAATTAAATATTAGACTTTATATAAAAAACTATAAATTCGGCCATTTTTTATGCTTAAATATTAATTTAAAAATTTAACAAAATGAGTAAATCAGATTAGGTAAATAAGCAATTATACTTAGTAACACTCGTGTAGTATTATCAAAATTAAGTAATAAAGTAAAGAAGAAGTAAGATGTACGTCTTTTCTTAGGTAACCGATGTCCAATAATCTCTTCTGTTCTTGTAAATTCTTGAGTATGTCGTCGCGTTATTAATTTTTTGGGAAACTTTTTAGTTATTGATGTTTTCCTTTTCAATATTGGTTTACTTTTAGGGTTTGATACTGTATTTTGTCTTTGCATGTCATAACCATATTCAGTATCATCACTAAAAACTTCTTCACATGGTTGGTAGTCCTTATCCTTAACAGAGTCATCACTGTCATAATCTAATATTTCTGGTATAATGCAGTGAAAAGAAGATGGTATCGGGGAAGGAGGGGGCATCGATTCGTGGCAGTATATGGAATGTGTTTCACGCTGTTGCGTTAATGTTTCTATTGTAAGCTTCAGAGTTTCTTCTGGTTGGCTATAATTATATGTGATTTGTGTTTCATTGAATTTTTTAAACACTTTTGATGTCATCGAGTAAGATTCTTGGTAGAGAAGATTAACTAAATCGTTATTGTTCATGCGGGGGTACTTTCATTCTTTTTGGCTAATATTAGAGCAAGTGGAAATGCGTATAGATGGCATGCTGTTAGTGTAAAGGCGTTGTGCAGTTGGAAATTCCTGGTCCACCAACACACTATTCATCATAGTTTGGATCTTTGATGATACACCGGAACGTCTAAAATACAATGAAATATAATCAGTTAACTAATGAACCAATTATACGACACATCTCTTGCGCACTATTAGGTATAAAACAATCAGCAATCGAAACAGATACCTACAACAACAATTACGATGAACTTAGAAACAGTAGGTACTTTAAAACCCTCTTGCAATAGGTAGGTACTTACATAATGAAAACTAGCAGCTCGCGTTTTACCTGTGCAGGTATTGCGGAATACAGAAAAATAAATGGTAACAAAAACAGGCATTTATAAAGTTAGATAAATTAAAAACAATTCATTCGTTTTTGCTTAAAAGATTTACAAACATCCAAACATACTTTCGTATTTATAATAATATTACAAATAGCTATTTATTACAATAAATGAAATAATAATGTCAGCTTACCTTTGCATATTTTGCGCCATTCTCGTAATTGTGGCGCCAAAAATCAAGAGACGCGCCACACGTCGGTCCGCTTACGAGCACCCGAAGTGAAAAGGCAGGAATTATAGCCTGAGCTGGTCAAACGCAAACGCAAATCCCGAGCGTTTAACTGCTTTTTAGTCTAGTATTGTCGTTTAGCTGCTCTCTAGCGATTGATATTTAGCTAATACTAATTTCAATACATAACTTAAAAGCCGCTATTGGCGTATAACTGCTTTATAGTTAAGGCACGATGTTCAGATGGTTATTTGTGACACAATACATGAAGGTAGTTAAAGACGCTTAGCTGCTTTTTAGTCAAGCATGACTAGATAACGTACTTTTAGTTAAGTAAATTTAGAAAAAAATGATACATCAATTTGCCGTTAAAGTATGTTGACGTCTTTCTAGAGAAGTATTGTGGCTTAGCCGCTTTTTAATTAAGGGAGTAACGAAATTTATGTGGTTTAACTGCTCAGCAATGTTTTGTATCTCTAAAACTATAAATCATAGAAAAATGATTCTTACACCAAAAGATAGAGCATCGAAAGTTGTATAAGACTACATTACAAAGTGAAAAACGACCAACTGTGGCTTAACGGCCTTTTAGTTAGTGGACGGCAGCATTGTAATCGCCCACTGAAAGGCGGAACATATTGAAAACTAAGGAAAACGGTCAAATACGTTGCCGGTTGCCGACATATAAAGCCGGCCGTTTCGACGGTTTAATTAAAAGTAAGCCTAAGCTACGAACAACGAAGGTATAGGGGCGACAATGAAGATTGCGGCTTAGATAGGCAGCTCTGACAGGATTAGATGTGAGGAGATATTAAAGAAAGACTCGACTGAGCCGCTAGAAATAGAAGTAGGTAAATTGTTGCTCCTGAAACTGAAGGTTGCAAGTGAAGAAATCTTTTAAGCAGAGTCCCCAAGTTATACTGAAAGCACCTCGGCAAAAAACATAAAAACCTGTCAAAAGAATATAACTTTTGAGGAAAATCTACGTTTAGTTTGCAACTCACGAAATACAAAAACGCACTAAACGCTGTGACTTTTTGTACATAACGAAGTTGGCAAGCAGACGGGCAACTGTCACCGCCATACGGTTCGTAGTGGTCACAAAAAAACTTAAACTCAACTGAAAACGGAATAAAAATGTGCCAAGAATGAAAAAAGCACAGGTTGGCTGGACGAACCGAACTGAATAAATAAAAACTGAAATACGATTGTCTCTTTATTCCTTTGAAGTCTGGAAGAGATCTAATAATAAGTACTTTGTTTGAATGTTTAAACTTTGAGAGTAAGGCTTTTTTTATTTTAAACAATTTGTATACGAAGCACCTACGTATGAATGCATAGGTACCTACTTCGTACACAAATCGTTTGAAAAATCTATTAGGTATTGAGAAAACTATTCGGAAACTACATAGTCTTCCACGTTTCACAGACAACCACAAATCAGTGATAAGATAACAATTTGAGAATGACAGTAACTTTATGTCGTAGCAGTAAGGGTGAGTTTCGTAGTGCAAGTGTTACCACTAATATGCGGCTGACTAGATCTACGCTACTACTAGGTACTCTGCACTTCAACACGAGCACTGTCTCTCTGGTATCTCCTAGGAAGGACTGAGTGAGTGAGATGCCCAAATCAGGGGGAAAGAATTTTCCTGTTAGCTCTCAGCTATTTATAGCTAGCCTGAGAAGGGTTTAATGATGTTGTAACTGACCTGCTAACGCAAAATTGCCAGATGAGCAATACACCTGTCTGTGGGAACGAGGACATTATATTTTTAGGATTACTAAGAACTACTGTCCGTCCGTCTGTCTGTCCGTCTGTCACCAGGATGTATCTCATGAACCGTGATAGTTAGACAGTTGAAATTTTCACAGATGATGTATTTCTGTTGCCGCTATAACAACAAATACTAAAAGACAGAATAAAATAAATATTTAAGGGGGCTCCCATACAACAAACGTGATTTTTTTATAGATAATGGTACGGAACCAATCGTGCGCGAGTCTGACTCGCACATGGCCGATTTTTTGAAAAAGGTAATACCATTATTCAAAAAATACCAAACTAGATCGTTGGCAAAATATGGTGTTGGCGAGTCAGCCGCGCGCATCTAACAGGGACACACTTTAGTGTCACATAAAATTAAATTATAGCCAAAGTTGCAGTATCTTGCATTAGGATATTGCTGCCTGAATAGTTGAATGGCTGGTTTCTCATAACTATTCCATTTCTTTTTAATTGCAGCATTGGTCTAAATTTCGCAAGCGCAAATGCTGAGCGGAGGTACTGGGTACTATTCCGAGGTCGGGTAGTTTTGGATTGGATTTTTGGTTAATATGGCAACAGGCTGACCCCCCCCCCCATTTCATGGGTTTTAAACATAACTGGCGAAATGTGTATATAACTGTTATAGGTCTGCCTTAACCTGGGAATACAGGTGTAATAGAGGAATACTTATTCCATATTCAAATCCTTATTTCCAATTTGATGTTATTCCCACAAATATCAATGTTATACTTGTGTAAATAAAGTTGATTTCAAAATAACTATTATAGTACTATTAAAAAGTCAGAATTTTTTATGTTGTAGTGCAAACTGATTTTTATGTGTGAGCATTAAAGTTATTTTTCTAAAAACACATATTTGTTTCCATGTTTGAAAACTAAATTGTAAATTGAAATTTATTACATCCTTAGATCCAAATTCCATGTCATTAATTGTATTAGACTACAAAAAAACAAGGTACTTTTTACTGAAATATAATACAAGACCAAAACTTATTTTACTTACATTACAAATACAACTACGCAAGTACAAACATCAAGTGATTTGTTTCAATATTCCCTGGCGGATGAGTGTTTGACATTCTGAAGTTGGGAGAAAATGTCTGCTGTTCTTCTTCAACAAAATCACATCACCATCTTCCAACTCCAGCTTGCCATAGTCAGCCATACAAAGAACTTCAATGTACAAGGATTTTGGGGGCTTAAGGTTTTCTGTTAGGTCAATGCCGTTATAGCCTATATCTTGACCTAAAGACCTCATGTATGAAGCTAAATTCATGGAATATTTTGAGAACCACTCATATTCGTCATCTGACAGTAGTTCTCGTACATCTGGAGGTAAAATAGCACCAAATTCCCATCGCAAGGTCTTGATTTTGGCCATTCTGCTATAGAGGTATGCGAGGAGGCAGCGTTTGTTCCGTTCTAACGCTGAATGTCTTACTTGTACTGTTGTCCATAGAGTTTTATTTTCCATTGTTGCATTGCTGTAAAAGATGACTTTCATGTTTTAGAATATAAATTACAAATCCTCATGAACAAAATAAAAACAATCTCATCATGCAAGCACTTCTGTAAATTTCATAAGATTCCATTAAAAGCTTACTTTATTCCGTTAATTTAAAATAATTATTTTGTAAACATTGTAGCATAACTTTGCTAAAACCAGTTACCATAGTCCAAATATTGACTTACGCATCGTTCATGTTCATCCTAAACAGCGAATGCATTTCCTCTAATATTTGCCTTATTTTATCATCCTGAAAATAACAAATTAGTTACAAGGTACCTAAAAATTTACTTACAAAACAAATATGAAAAAATACGGACAAAATAATGATGTAGCAACAACATACATTGAATGGGTCAATAGTAACAGGGTTTCTTTCTGTTTCCTTCAATAATTCTATTACTTTTTCAGCAAACATTATTTAAACAATACTTAGTAGTTTTAATATTATAATAAATCCAAATTTCCGCAAAAAAACTAGAATAAAACTGTAAATCAAAGTTTTCTAAAAATAAGCGGCAAACTGTGAGTTTATGAGTTATGCTGCTGCTGTCTGTCTGACACTGACACTTTTGAGTTTGACAAACAAAAGTGATGAGCGAATTTTTGGATACACACCAAACTCAAAGAATAAACAATCGCTTTAGTTATTTCATGTCGTTTTGGTGGTTATGAAAATCAATAAAACATAAATCAAGAAAGTTGGTAGGGTTTCAAACCTGCAAATTTCTTTTGCATAATATTTATTAATTAAAACTCTGGATTATAATAATATTTAGATTTTACATACAGAGTAATTCTGCTGCTATTTATAGGTAATGCTTTTGTACAAACGTATATTCAGTGAAGACCACGGGGCAAAATATAAAATTATTCTAAAAACAGCCAAAATCATAAAATAGATAAGGTGAATGCAAATAAAGAAAGATAAATAAAACTAATCACAGAGTACGTCTTGGAAATTAAAAATAGAAAAGTAAAGTTATCAAAACTACTCTTTGAACTGAATGGGTTAACCCAGCAATATTCGTGCCTACGCTTTGGTACCAAAATAAAAACCTACAGTACGCGCAAGGTATATAAACAAAAGCGCGGTACAGATGGCGTTCAGTTCGCATTGCAACGGTCAGCGATATACACGTGTGTTTATCCGAACGCACAACGAAAACAGTGGAGAGACGGGAGCCATCATCCATCATTCATTATTGTGAATTATTGATCATTCATTGCCATTGCGCATGCGATTTCATTGTGGAACGGTTGTTTACTACGCGACACATATTTTTATATAAACTAACATGATTTCGCATAGTTAGCTTTACAAAAACATTCGTGCATTCCAATCATAAGTGTTTTAAACTCAAGTGTGACAAAATAAAAGCAACAAAATGAGTGCAAATAAGAGGAGCGATTTCGATACCAAGATCACGGAGGACGAGAACGTCGATTCTGGTTTTCTGTCGGGACCTTTGGACGTGTACCCCGGTGACGAGGAGTCGGACCATGAGCCCGAACCCGCGAGTGTGGATAAGAAAGTGTGTGTGAGTGCAGTGCCCCAGCCCTCCGATAACGAGTACGACAGTGGTATTCTGTGCATATCGGAGTGCCTTTCGGATGTGCAACTCACTGACACGCAGACCCCACAGATCAACATTCTACCGCCAGAACAGAAGAACATCCCACCTATTGTCATATTCTTCCAACAGGACGCAGATGGCGATACGTAAGTTTTACAATTTGGCCTTTACAATACAACACTCAACTCAAGTGTCATGTTTGTGTGCATGGCCAACATTTGTTCAAATGTCAAAGTAGATTTAAAGCCATCAATGTGCATTGATGTTTTACATTTCCGAATAAAGCTAATAAAACTGAACTTGAATGAAACCTTTTAATTTGTTAACTACTAAGTATTGGTTTCATACTAAATTCTTATCAGTAATTTTAATGTATGGTTTTATGGAACTATAAATAAATTCATATTTCCAGGTAACGGGTTAATAGATAAGTTTAGCTAATAGTAGCATGTTTCATAATCCTGACTTACTGAGAGTAGCAAGCACTTGGCTGAACGGATTTTAAATATTGGTCAGTTGTTTTCAGGATAATCTGAAAAACAGATGGATAGTTTGTTTAGTATTATGAATTGTTTTCTAAATTAAAAAGGTTCAATAAGATTGTAAAAAAACAAATTACCCCCAAATTTTGGAATCCTTATTAGTAATATTTATTACTCTTAGTTACATAATTTGATGTACATAAACATATAACACTAGGAACTCACTGAGGGAATAATCACTATCACTATAGTACATCAATAAATTCGTCCGTATTGCTGTCAGCAGGAAGAGTGCCCTAAAAGCTGGCAGCATTGCTATACAACGTGGCAATGCTGCTGATTCTTTGGCCAAACAATAGGCCAGCCCTCTGGTCACGTGAACAGTCAACCAGCCACTCAATTTCATGCACCCATCATAATTCATGCTAACAAGAGATTTAGCTTTACCAAACAACTGTATAAAAGACAAAGCAATAAAATAATTGTCAATTGGCGAGGCTCCTTGGGATCTACCTTCATGATATACCAATCAACACGCAATAAGAAAGAAAATATCAATTAACTGACATAAAAACTAACAATATGAAGAAAATTTTATGATAGCTTAGTTGTGTAAAGTGAAAGTCTAATCTGAATAGTGTAGACTTGTTATGATGATCTGCTTTAGTTTTGTTGACCAAATATGTCATGAAAAAGTGTAAAATGTAAGAAGCATGTTATTTTCTTTTCCTTTATTATCTACATGGACTTCAGACCTTAATCATTTGCCAGCAAAGGTAAAATGTTTCCTAAACTTGCCTTATTCCATAAATTTGATACCACATTACTTATTTGATAACTTATTAGCTTAACTACATTCTCGGGTAATTCAATATTAAGGCAAAATGTAGAGTAGTTCTTGTAGTGTAGTGTAGTTAAATGAAAAAAAAAAACAATTATCAGACACTACTTAGGGGTTCATTTATAAACGTTGCTTAAAGTTAAATGACATTCAAAGCAAACGTCAAAAATGTATGGTTAAACAGTCCCTAATGATTACTTAACTTAAAGAAATGTTTAGAAATAAACCCCCATAATAATAGTAAGGAGCATTTTGGTGCTTGTTACAATCAAATATAATATGTCTATTAAAATCCCTTTATCAGACTTGTGTGTTGTACAACTAAAAACTGATAAAACTGGGAATAACCCATTGTTTAGATTAAATAGTTGATGTGTTTATTAGGGCAGATAACAATGTGCCAATCATTTTACAGCCATTCTGCCCATATACAATTGGCTAACACAACCTTCAAAATGGATAAAATACTCTGTGAAGGGTTTTATCTTAGAATGTTCAGTATGTTTATATGTACAAAGTCTAGCATATCATTTAAACAACAAGTATTTGTTATGCTAACAGTACATTACAGTATATTGCTTGGGTTCAATGTCGGTGATCTCTGGGCAAACCCCAAGGAGCGACCCTGTTCACAATGGCCACATTTAATAGCCTCGCGCATTTAACATTTTATTTCCTATTATTACAACTCCAACTAAGTTATGATAAACTGTTTTTATAATTGTTTCATGACTTTACTAACTGTTACAGACGCTTCAATCTTATTACGTCATTTTACACCAAAGATAAAATATAAAAACATAGTCAAGTTATGCAAAACTTTAGGTACGTTATAGTTAGCTGCGCCCCTTGGTTTCACTCTCTCGTCTCGATCCCGTGGGAATTTCGGGATAAAAAGTATCCTATGTCCTATTCCAGGTCATGGTCTACCCCTGAACCAAATTTCGTTCAGCCGTTTTAGCGGGATAACGTAACAAACAAACTCACTTTCGCATTAGTTATGATAAACCACAAAAAGTGTTTTGAATACTGTAAAAGTGTTGTGTGTTGAGATTAGGACTGATGAGTGTTGATGACGCAGCAATACTTCTTATTGTGCCTTTGACCTTATACCTCCAGTACACGATCAATGAAGACGTATTAGGTACTAGTAGGTACACGAAATTTGCCCAAAAATGTCTATTCCAGTCCAATATTATTTGATAAAATTTCCATTTATGAAAAAGAAGTAAGTAGTTGAATGTATACTGAAACAAACATGTCATGTTTTGTATGAAATTAATTATAAACATGAGGTCATTGGGAGCAATGGTAGCAGTGTCCTTCGTGTTTATGATTAAATTTTGTTAATATCATACACATTGGTTGTCCCCTCAAGGAAGTTTACACTTCCTTCACTTATTACATCATTAGCATTCATAAACAGTTCCTACTACACGCGCGTAGATAAACAGAAACACGTCGCATGCGCCGTCTGTAAGCATGACATATTTGGCGCCTAACTGATTACTTATTTAAGCCATTTCGCAGAAAGAAGCACATTGCTTTCTGGTACCTACTCAAATTAAATGCGAATAAAGATGACTCAGATGTTGAATAAAATCGGAAAGTCATTTAAAACAGGAAATATTTGCCTCGTAGTGTCACGTCTAGGGACGTCTAGAATGCTTCTGGCTTCTGGGACAGGTTTGTTGTCACGCGCTATGTTTACGCGGGGCCCACTCACGCACCGACCGGTCCGACACCGTAAAGGTCGCAAGCCATCCCATCATACTCTATATTTAGAAAAATATAACAATACAATTGATTTTACAATTAGCAGAAGCTCTAACCAGGCATTCCCTTGTTACAGACAATTACACATAGCATCAGTGCATGGCTGTGAAAAGTCAGTAGGAACACTCATAAGGGTCTGCCCAAACAAGGCGCTATTGGATGTACCTAACGACGATGGCCACACACCCCTTCACCTGGCTGTAATGAGCGGGAACGCCGTGGTCACCAGGATGCTGGTGCGCGCGGGACTCTCGCTCGGAGCGAGGGATAGGTGTGGAGAGACACCCCTACACAAAGCCAGTTCAAAAGGACACGTTGAATGCCTACAAGCATTACTCGCGCCTGTGCCAGAACAAGCACCTCGGAAGCTAGCCTCAGCCTCAGTACTGGATCAAAAGAACTATAAAGGTAAGTGCCAGTTTTTGGATGAGCTACGTTACTCCTTTGAGCGATGATCTCAGCATCAGTAGTTTATAATCTTACACTGGAATTCCACTATCAAAGTTCCTTATGAAGTAGGTAACTACCTTTTTTTCCATTCGCACCAGCTGGTGCTGTAGGCATATAGTTCTTTAGGAATGACATCATCTGCTACTTATTAGGATTCTTCTCAGGCAAGGAAGAAATTTTGGTGCTAGACGTTTCACTCATAAATATTCCACAGGTGTCTAAAAGTGAGAACATCTAATTCTTGTCTTAGCTCCTCCAACCGTGTCCTCCGGATAGCGTACTATGTTATGGCAGGAATGTTTCGTTTAATGAACACTGCGACCACTGACATCATCCATTCCGATGACCTCAGGCCTGATATTATTTGCTACCTTTAAGTTCAATGCCTAGTATAAAAAACCGGTTACGATCATACGAGGGTCCGTACGTTCAATTCAAACTAGGATAAAATTGCAAGCGACTTTGGCGGAAAGCACCACATTGCTTTGAATGCTTAGGATTAATAATTAAATACTTATAAACAAACCTGTTCCATTACATAAATATGAGGTTATTATATGAATACAACATTTAGGTTCGCAACAGTTCATCTGAATCACGGTGTCAGAGTAAAAACCCGCTCAGCGGTTTTTCCAGGTACAGGCTGTAGCAAATGTTTTAACCATTTGTTAATAAAAATATTGGATTCATAAGTATGGATGTAATTTTTCAATCACTTTTTAATTTGTATGCTCTTTTTCGCTTTGCTCCTTTTATGACATGTTGTTCCGATCTATAATCTGGCCCGGGCCCATGTGTCCTTACTGTATTTTGCACCCAAATTTTCCAGAGTAATGTTTTGATTACAATCTAAAATTCTAAAAGGTTGACTTAATATTTTACATTATGTACTGCAATTGCGACAGCTTCCGTGTTCGCATTAGAGTTATTAAAGTTTATGAAAGATGTCATCCGTAATGTCAGTAAAGTAGTTAAGTCTTCGCAACGGCATTGTCCTTGCAGTAGCTAGTAGCTGCGTCTAGATCCGGACACGAACCGGCACGACATGTCGCGTGGCTTGCACTGCAGAAAAAATACGGAGCTTCTCTAGGATCTCTTGAATTAAGTCGTGTCTAGGATCAACTAGAACCTGTTTACTATGCTAAACAAAGGCGCCGTACATTGTTTACGTGTGAACGCACCGTGCCTACTTGAGGCTGCTTGTGACGTTCGTCAAGGTCTTGATTACGCTCAATGCCATCAAAGAACTCTTGCTAAAACGAAAACAACCTGCCTAAAAGTGCTGCAGTCGATTAAAATTTTCTGTCTCTAATTCACAGTAAATCAAATTAGGAATTCCCTGCCTCTATAAACTGCATTAAAAAGATATTAGCTTTACGCTCTTGATCGTCTCTTGGTTTTCCCGAGCTGGCAAACAACAATCTTATACCAAAAGTAAAAGAATTTCGGTTCTACCTCTGTCGCGCATTTGCATACTATGAATTTATCAGATATGTTAACCTTGTGGAGACATTAGGTAAACTTCTTATTAAGTATAGCGCCCGAGAACTCACTTCATTAATAGTTTTGGGGACCGCAAACGGTCGACAATTTCTCGGTGGCCTAGAGACATCGGCGAAGTCGGGTCTGAGATCGAGTCGGAGGCTGTCGGCGCTGGCTCGTTGGGTATTCCCAACATTACGAGGAGCCGGTCGCGTAACGAACACGGACGGCCGCTCACCGAGTGAAAGCAAACTTTTTGACCGTATAACGCCCCCAGACGAGCGGTCCGTATACACGGTTTGGGTTACCCCGACCATTGTTCACGCGCTAATTGAAAAGCCATTACGAGTATGCTAAGTAGGCGGCATGGCGAGATGGTTTTTCCTGACAGGACAATTTCAATATCTTATGAATGTCGTCGTAGCGCCAAACATGTACGTACGCTTTTTGTATATTTATCGCCGTTTTATTTTTGTACGACGATAGACGTCTCTTAAAACTAGTGTGTGGATGTTAAATAATAGCTTTACTCTTTTAAGACTCATTGAATTTGTAAACTATTCATATTCCACAGAGCCTGTAGGTAAGGAAGTAAAATTCAAAAGCTATGCAGCGCCAGGCATGTGGCGATGTGCAAGGTGAAGATTTGAGCAAACCCCAGGAAAACCGCAAACGTTTGGCGCTTCTGGGTTGACGGTTAACTTCGGAACAATGGTGGATTTTATGATGACGATGGCCTGGGCAATACCCACGTGAAAGTGTGCCTCGCCACGGTTACATACGGACGGAAATCCCAAGCGCATGTATTATGAACATGTTACGTGGGACTGCGCGGGCGCACTTTCTAATTATATCTCCACCAACTAAATCAGCTCTTAAATTAAGCCTCTTATCTGGCTTTGACATCGTGCTGCATAAATGTTGCTCGAATGTATTAGTAAAGGTACCTGAATTTTATGCGCTATAAGCGTCCGTTGCACCCGGTGACCAGTGATCGGGCAATTTTTTGGGAATTTTGTAGAATCCGGTTTTTGGATGCCTCGACAAGCATGTTGGGTAGCTAATTTGAGTGCCATATTTGTTCTAAGTTTCTTACGGTTGAGTATTTCCATCCAAGGACAACAACTCTGATTCTTGTTTTATTTGGTTTTCCCATAGACGTAAATAGCAGATTTAAATAATAGATATTAATAATTATTATAATCGTACTTGTATGGTGTGATTGCTACATACGTCAATGTAGTAATTATCTATGCTATAGCTCAATATATTCATTAGGAGTAAAAAACATGCGTCGTATAATTATCGACTTTGACTTATCTAATATAGAGCAGAGAGCAATACTCTTTGATTATTCTTAGGACATTACTTTGATATCAAATTATTGTTATTTTCCTGCAGCCTGAAGTGATCCACTACGCGTTAATGAAATTAATGTATCTCTTTAATTTCTTTTATAACCATGTTTGTAGGATCGTTATCTTCGTGTGAGCTCGTAAACCATTGCTATCTGTCCGCACTAAACACTCGTACCGTTGTCACAAAGCCTGGGGTTTTCCGACGCTCAACCTGGTTTTTCAACGTCCTCAGGCGCAATTTATTATCATGAAAATTTCAACACCACTCGACATATACGTTACACAAGTAGTTGAGAACAGTTGTTTTAAACATTGTTCGCACTTCAGCTGTGTGTTCCCATTTATGGATCGTTTTAGTTTTATTTCTATCATCAGCTTCACTGAAAACTCTTCTTCTCATAACTGAAACTTCTCGCCATTTTTAGGAACATTGCAGGGTGTATTGAGTTTCTTATCCAAAAGAATATGTTTATTAGACTTCCACTGGCAAAACCAAGCGGCCGTAGTTATCTTTAGCAATCTTTAATCGCATGACTAGAGGCCAGCGCGCCTTAATTTGAACAATTTGAAGCTCTAACCATAAGGAAAACTTTAACCAAGTCGTGCTCCATCCACAAATTATTTAGTTGGTAAGGAACTTTATAATCCGTCGCCCTTACATTCATAGGTCCAATCACGAGCATGACGCAAGGACTCAACGAACACTAACGTTAGCTTTAAAAGTCTAAGTGACGTCCGTTAGCCTTCGCATGCCCAGCCTATTGTCTTCTAATTAGCCTAGTGTGAACAGAGTTGGAAGTGCTTAGGACAGTTAATGTTAGACGTTATTCCCCATATTTGTGTTAAATTACCCAAACAGGCAAACAGCTGTGGCACGTCAATTAATTATATTTATGTAGAACATTTTAAGTTGAGAGTCTGCTTGCGAGTTCTGTTTGCAAAGCTATGGGTTTTTACACGAAAACCTGTTGAAACATCTGCGCGGCCAGGGTTCCGCATGGAATTTCGGAAATGTTACAGTCTAGTGAGAACTGAATGTTACGAATGATGCAGCTGCTATTTTAAGCGAATGCACAATTTGCATGAAGAACTTTGGGGCCTACTTGTGGGCCGCATGATTCAGATGTTACGGGGAGATATTTATAAAGTGACTGCAGCAGGATATGTATATTCCTATGACTCCAAACTAAAAATTTTTTTCAATTATGTGGTATTTAACCAGTTCGTGTATATATATAATAAGTTCCACACGGTGACTTCTGCCAACACATCGGCAATACCCTGGGTATCGTTGCGGTTAGCACCTACTGCCGGGCACTCGGCCATTCCTTTTGTTTCGACTCGAAAAATAAGGAAAAAGGGTCGTTCCTCGATAAAAACTTACGTAACACACTGTTGTTATTGCGTTGTAATAATTTGAGAATTAACCTGATAAAATTCCTTGTGGGAAAATACCAGGTAGTACATTAAGTAGAGTTTTTCCATTGCTTGATCGATGCCAATAGCCAGCTAATCGACATGGAAATCAAGGTTATTAATAATCTGTGTTATATACGGAAATTGTGAAAATACAGTGGAGTCGCGCCATATTTGGCGAGGACATTTGAGGCGCGTGCGTTGCCAGTCGCCGCGCTGCGGCCGCCACATTGTTGGGAAAACCCCATCAGGTCGCCGCGCCTGCGCCTCTCGCCCCGCGCCCCCGCCCGCGTGACGACATCTTACACATGCCACTACAGAGAACAGAGCCACAGAGGTACTCTTGTGTCGGTTGATTCGTTTCGCTGCCGCTGTCACGTCAGCTGTCGCGAACACTGCGTATCGCGCCTTCAATGTTTTGAATACACGTACAACTTTTTTTTTCAGTTCTCGCAATTACCTAGGTGCCTTCTCAATACTTTATTGCATTCCACAATGTAAGCATGTGCTTAGGTCAACGATCAATAATGCACAATTGATTATTGATCAGTGCATTATGGATCGAAGGTGGTCAAAATTTGCTTAGGAACAGTGGTGGATGTGGACCCTACTAAGAGAAGTATGACTGGTCAACATTGAAATGAGTCCAACCAAACGCACTTTGCCGGTTGAGGTGTTCCATATTTACGCTTTGGATCTATAAATAGTTGACGCTACACAACTCAATGATTTGGAAACTTCTACCAACGAAGCTATCAACAAGTACTTATATTTAAACACCTAATAGTATGTACTATTACGCAATATTTTCTAGTTTTGGTAGGTCGTTTGGACTTGCACAATGCTCAGGTTTGGCTTTTCCTACATCATTTATATATTCTTGGAAACATTAACCTGTACCATCTGTTGTTTATGAATACAGCGCAATGGTTGTATGTCAAGGTTGCTGGGATCCCTGCAGCACCAACATTCTAGTACCATTGACATCATAGGCACCATACCACCATGAATTCACAATGATGTTTCCGCACTAAAAAGTTCCACCCATATTTCCACAATATCTTCTTAATTGTCTGCATAATGTGCACAAATTGTCTATTACCATATGCAAATACGGGACTGTGTTGTTTACCATGCCATAAATTTCATACTAACACGAGGGGAAATATCGTCATAAATTAACAAATTAACGCCCGAGTGGATAGAAAATTATGACCGGTATGAAAGGCCAGATTGGCACGGAGAATTACATATTATTGAAACAAAGTTCTGAACTTCATCATTCCGTGGCTTTCTAGGGATTCTCACTTGCAATTTGCCCTTATGCGGGCCACAGACGTTCAAGTAAATTGATCAAACAGGCTGATTCAAACAGTTTCTTCATGCCATTTGCCTGTTTGATCAAATTACTTGAAGGTATGTGGCCCGAATTACACTGATTGGAAGTCAGCGGGCAGATAGGCACTTATTAATTTTATTCGTAATCCGTACATGACTGCGTCAATTTCATATAAGCTCGATACTGCAAGTGCAAGAGCAAGTGTTATTGCAAATACATAAAATTAGCCGTAACTTTAAACCGAGATGTTTATTTATTTAATTCGGCACATCTTTCTTATTCACGCGTATCAGTGCTAGACAGCGTAGAGGCTCCGTGTGCTTGATTAGTTACCACCAAACTTGATGTTAGCAATCATTGGACAATCGTGACGTCCCGTCTCCTTAACGTTTTGCGCTTTCGAAATGTAAACCGATTCGCTACTACAGGTCGAACACGTTTTCGAAATGACCGATAAGATCGAATCGTTCCACAGTACCAGAAAGGATTAATATATTAAGCTCACCTAAATTCTTGAGCTTTAAAAAGAACTCAGCCATTTTAGCGAGCGGTCTATTTTAGATTCGTTTTAAATACACTTGGATCGGTTCCAGAGGCGCGAACGCGTCGAGCGATCATTATGGACCATTTCTATAAACAATGTTCTCAGTTTTTGTTTTGCACATTGTACTCGTTGCGACCGGTTTGCATACAAATCTCATAAAAATATGAATTTATTGAATAAAGCGTTATAAAAAAAAATAGACGGATTACGTTCAGCTTTGTTGTTGTCTTATAATTTCACTTTATAATAGGGTAGTTAATTTTACTCTCTCTAATAATTATGTTACTCTCTTATTTTCAGAAATTATTAAATCTTTTTTTTACCGTCTGATTTCTCTGACGCCATGTTCTTTTATTTATAAATAATTATACAAATGTATAATATGGAACCAGTTAAACTGCGTGTAATTAAATTGATGGAATGTTATGATGTCATAAAATGTTAAAGGTTATCTAACTTTATTCCTCAGTATTTTACTGAATTGTTCGAAACGAGAGCGCTTTATAATTTAACTCTGTTCAAAGAATCCAAAACAGCAAATTGTTATTTTTCCCGCAGGAATTTCTCATTTTGAGAAAACCCACGAAGCCATCCATTATCTATGTTTGACGTTTTATCTAATGCCACTGCTTTTGGAAGATGGTTTTTTTCTGTGGAATCCGTAACTACTACTTACTTACTAGTTATAATAGTGTAGGTAAGTCTGCTTCCATTATGTCGAGAGATTAGTACCTACGTAGTACGTACTTACTAGTCACTAAATATTATCGTGCAACAAATTCCCCGCAATTATTAACTTAGTAGGTATAATCTATTGATCGATCGATTAAGCGGAAATCAACATGATTTGTAGGTAAGTAGTAAACTAATTATCTGCGTCAGTACGTACGCAGTACGCACGAAGATGACCTTATAACATTTCTGACTAGTCTCAAGTCATTAGGGCTTTTTTTTTTTTTGGGTGTGAAATCATCAATTGACTTCTCCCGCTCTGGGCGGAGCGGAAGGGCGTGTCAGACTCTTACTCCCACCCGTGTTCCTTTAGTTGCCTGTTGCCAGGGTCCCGGTATCCCTTTCGGACTATTCCGCAACCCTGGCAGTAGTCCTTAGGGCTAAGTGTGCAATCTGAAAATATTTAGTACCTACAACTCACACACAGGCAGGACGTTCTAACGTTCATTCATCTGAACACTTCGCATTCTTGTAATATTGGAGAATCCTGGATACTTATTGATAGTGGAATTTATTTGCAAGAAACCAGTGATAAATCATTTTCTCATTACATAATGGTATTAACAATGTATTGTTGTTTGTTACAGGACAAGCGTGTGTGCATCTAGCAGCATCAGCAGGACACCTGGAGGCGCTGCATGCACTGGTGTACTACGGAGCGAATATCAATTTAGCGGTACGTCCACATACTAGATCATATCTTAACAAACTTGCATATAAAGACATCCTTCTGAAAAACAGTAGGTAACGATTTCCTCAAGTTTTCGCTTTAGTTTTGGTCTTCCAAATACCCAAGGAGGTTAGGTACAAACAAAAAACAGCTAGAACTCTAACCGCAACATGAGTCAGTACGAACTCGGGCCGGCCCGAGCACAGCTTGTTAGGGGGACACGGTATTCCGGAACGCAAATAACTCGATCATGGGGCAATCCGTTTTAGCGTATTTGCGGTTTCGATTCTTGTTCACAATGACGGGAAAAAAGTTATTAAAAATAATGAAGGGGGAATACGCTAATGAGTCGGCCAAAACACTCATCGAGGCAGTTGAAGTAGTGGGAACGACAGAAATAGATGACAGAAATAATAGATATGAATCGGCTTTCGTGAGTTTCAATGGAAGGCGTGTAATTTATCTCGAATCAAGGATGTTTGGTAACATTTGCGTTGTCTTATTGTCTTGAATAACATCTCCTGAAGCAGCTATATATGCTTTACAATCGTTTTTCAGATTCGGTGTTTGCAATTCGTTATTGTCAACTAAACTTACAACTTCACTCAAGTGTTAACATGTCGAAACCACAAACCTATTTACCTACATTATCACGACAAGCAAGATGGCTGGCCTAGTTGCAAAAAATAACTATAGCCACACCCCTACAGGCAACAGTAAATAGTTTGAGCCGAAGCGGACAGACTCTAGTCGTTGCGTGTCTCCTCGGCGAGCGGCGGAAAACCCATTGCCATGCCATTCGTGTTAATCTGCTGATAGTGCCATATCTCTTGCGTCGGGGTTTTTTTGTTTTTGTGCACCCATTTGTGTTCAGCAAACAATGAGCGGTTGTATTTACCATTACTATAAAGGATTAGTGTAGACTTGCCGCATTGTTGTCGCTTCAGGCTGCTCACGATGCAGGATTTAATTTACCCTGTACTGATAATGGCAGTATGCGATATCCTTGTTTATATCGAGTGCCTGAAATAAATTGTAAACATTGCAATTAATTAAAAATAGCAGTTTGTCAATATCTCTTTCCTCTTCAAGTGCGTTTATAGCATTACTGATGTCTTTTCTCTCTTGTCAACAGGAAAACCTAGCAGGTTGGACAGCTCTGCATATCGCCGCCCGCCGCGGTGACACTCGTCTCGTACAGTACCTGCGCGAGAGATGCTCAGGAGTGACGACGAACGCGCGCGACTACGCAAACAGAACTCCGCGTCGGCTCGCCAAGAAGACCGCAGCAGCTCACGCGTTCGCCAACATGGCCGACGACAGCGATACAGACTCCGACTCAGACGATGATGTGAGCAGACCCTTATACATTTTTGATAGATAGTAATCTCGGGGAAGCCCATAAATGTACCCATATTCCTTTAATCTTGATAGATTATCTTTATTTACTAGATAGCTAATACTCTAGTACCTAGATGGCTATAAACCTTGTGGTGGAAATTCCCAACATTTTGTTCTTTGGTCTTTGTTTATCATTTCAAATCAGTCACGAGAATAAGGATGATAAAAAAAACAATATTTTTATTTACGTCTGGCGCAAGTTGTCAATTATTTAGCTAGTAGGTAACCAGAAGGTATTTGTAATACGCAGTTCCCATAATTATCGCAACTGAGAATAAACAGGCTAATATTTATTTATAACGCCACGTTGCAACTATTCAGTTTTATTTCCTGTAACCTTACAATTTAAATGAGCAAGTTCTAAACCATAATTTAAAACTACATTATGTACAGGGATAAGTCACAGTAAATAATTGACTGTGGATAAGTTGTGTTTATTTATCACGAGCCGTCTGGTGCGTTATCGTCGTCCGGCGCGCGGCGTCCTGTTAGCCACTCGTATACTAATGTATGGCTATGTTCCACAGATGTACGACAGCGACAGTGAGAGAGAGAGCGTGTACGAGGCGCTGACGAGGCTGCGCGGGGAAAGCACCAGCACGCTGACGGGCTGTTGCTAGGCGCCGCGACACGCGCCAGCTGGCGCCTGGCAGCCTGTAACCTGTTGCTAGGCGCCGCGACACGCGCCAGCTGGCGCCTGGCAGCCTGTAACCTGTTGCTAGGCGCCGCGACACGCGCCAGCTGGCGCCTGGCAGCCTGTAACCT
Source organism: Lithophane socia (assembly GCA_947522985.1). NCBI lineage: Eukaryota > Metazoa > Arthropoda > Insecta > Lepidoptera > Noctuidae > Lithophane > Lithophane socia. The sequence goes on from OX383252.1 coordinate 19,381,305, forward strand.
GTTGCTAGGCGCCGCGACACGCGCCAGCTGGCGCCTGGCAGCCTGTAACCTGTTGCTAGGCGCCGCGACACGCGCCAGCTGGCGCCTGGCAGCCTGTAACCTGTTGCTAGGCGCCGCCACACGCGCCAGCTGGTGCCTGGCAGCCTGCAACCGGGCCAGCTGACCACGTCACACCTTCCTATCTGGACAACACTCGACCAGCGCTTAGTTACAATTCTCCGTCACGACTCGACGATGTTCATTTGTCATAGAAAATGTTGTCGAATTGTAGTAAAGTTTTCAACAAATAGATCTGAACATTATTTCCTTGTTTGATATAGATACAGCAGTGTAGACTATTCAAAACTAAACTTGAGTACAAAATATTGGTTGCTATTTAAATTATATATTGCCATACAAATCGTATAGTAACCCTATGTTAAGACTAACAGTTACTATAAAACTGTCCTTAATTGTAACCATGCAATTAAATGCTACAGGTTTTTCCAACCGTAACTGTAAAAACACAACAATTGTTATACTGACGTACTAACTACGAGAACGAAAGGGCAATGCTAGGATTGCCTTGAATAAGAGCATAACTTGACAACGTCTTGGACAATTAATTCAAGTTTTATTTTGGACGGTCTAAGCTCAGTTTCGCGAGGATTTAGTCTTCACTCTCATTTGTAAATATAACTGAGGGGAGGAGAAGATATGTTGCCGAAAAACTGGAAATACGGTCCGCGGTACACAATGCTGGGAATGTTCCAGAGAATATTATATGAAGTCATAATTATACGGATTTGCCCTCTATTTGTCGGGACAATGTATTTTAAATGTAAAGTGATTGGGCATTTTAGACTGTTCCACACAACATGGAATAACCCAACACTGTGTACAGTGAATCCCAAAATAGTTTTAAGTTATTTGTAAGACTCATGTACAGTCGTGGAAAGAATGTTAAGTTTAGAAAATTATTTAAATAGTCTAATACCTGTAAAAATCTGTTATTTGTATATTTATTAGAGTCGAATAAATGTTGTTTACAATTTAATTTCTGTATTTTATTGTTATGTGCCACCTACTAATGTTCTTTCCGCGACTGAACAGGTAACTGCTATATTGATAAAATTTTGCCGCACAACTTTAATAAATGAGGAAATGGTGTTTTTTATGAATATTGCAGCTCTAGTTAATTAAGTGAAGCTGAAGAATCCAGCTTGTCTTAGTGTTCAATCAGGCTTAGAAATGTCCTTGGAGCCAAAACATCTATTGTAACGGGTTCAATTTAAATGATCGAATTTCGAGCTAGCCTGGTTTACATGTCTTCCATTGGTTAATCTTTTTTATAGACAAGGTTATTGAGTGACCTATCAACAAGAACAGCTTTTATAGAAAACATTCAGAAAAAAAAATCTTTATTTTTACAATGCTGTTTTTACTTATCGAGGCAAGGTCGCGTGAAAAATATAAAAAGTTCATATTGTACAAATATTATGAACTTGTTATACAAGTAACTTATTACAATTTGATTAACATGGCCGTCACTAAGGAAAATTTAATGACGGTATAATTATTACGTTCAAAATAATACTTAGGTATATTGAATGTAAGACAATTATTAAACATTTATATTTTAGTCTTGCCCCAACTTTCCTGTGAAAGTAGGTGTTAAGTCTATTAGTTATCTCTACTTCGTGGATATGAGAGGTCATGTTACAATCAACATACTTTAAGGCCTTACCAGAGCCACAATTATAATTTAATCGTTAATTAGACTGTAATCCAGTGGTACTCTATCTGCCAGGGTTGCGGGTTAGTCCGAAAGGGATACCGGGACCTTGGCAACAGGCAAAAAAAAAAAATTGGTACTCTATCTGGAAAGCTGAGGTTTTCTGTGCGGTCGGCAATACTATAATTTATCAATGCGAGGAAATGTGATTGCACAGACAGTTTGAGTATCGCTGTTGTAACGTATCAGCCTAACACCCTTTTTTTTTTTTTTTTTGAGGATGGGAAATCTTCCAATGACTTCTCCCGCTCTGGGTGGAGCGGAAGGGCGTGTCAGACTTTTACTGATTAAAACCCACCCGTGTTCCTTCAGTTGCCTGTTGCCAAGGTCCGGGTATACCCTTTGGACTAACCCGCAACCCTGGCAGGAGCCTAACACCCTAATATGGAATTTGAGGCAAATCTTATCTAGTTATTCATGTTCGAAGTGATGGTGCCACGAGCCTTGATCGTCAAATATGCAAAACATGCCAAATAGGGATAGCGTATATTCGTAGATGTAAGGACGATATATTATTATTTAGGTCGAGAGCTGCTATTTGACGCTCTAGCTCCCGCGTCGAGTACACGTTAAACAATATTTTCGCATATCAGCTGCTGAATGTCTAACTGTTACGTGTGAGTTATGCAGTTAACGTCGGTAACGACCGGTTTTAGTCTTTAGCTTTCGGTAATTATATACACTTCGTTTTATATTATCTGTGTTTATTGTATATCATAGTGTACTCTTTCAACTCAGGCTGTCAGCTCTTACTCAACTTCGCTAGTCTCAAAGCTGCCCAACGATTCTTACAAAGTAGAAACAACGCTGTGATACGGTTTTATTCAATTTTGAAGTTTCATTTTATTACTAAGTGCGAGGTAACAAAAGGTCGAGTCAGACATTCAGTATCTGAACTATAATTTATTAGAAAATAATTAATGTTATACCTATGTATAATATGTATTTGGATTACATATGGACCCTTCATGTTATATAAAATATCTAATGTTTAAATTAGCGTAGGATAACTAAGCGCATTATTTTATATTGTTGTCAGTTTATATAATGATAAATACAAATTATAACTCGATTGAATTGTTTCATTGATTGTCCCAAATTCGGCATTTAGGTACTGTTTATTGAGGAAAGTAAGCAAATTCTTAGAAGAGATCCCAGTGAAGCGCTGGCGCATGGCGCCTTCGTCTTAAAGTATGATTCAACCGCCCATCAAAACAATTCCTTGTATGGTCTACTATAAAATCAGATATAGTCACAACTCTTTAATTTAATTGCTAGTATGACTCACAGTACGCTGATTTATGTACTGTCCTGAGGTGATGTAAGAGCATTAATTAGATAATAATAGGCATCTATCGCACTGTTACCTAGTGACGAGCGCCACTTCCTCTAATCTAAGGGCCGTCCCCTTTTCAGTGGAATACGGAATTATGTTTGATACTGTAAGAATGGGCCTTACAGTATTTGAGAACCGGATTTAAATACAAAGATTTGGTATTGCAATAAATAATTACATTATAGACTTAAGTTGTACATTGTCAAGTGCATGGAAACCAGTTGTACATTAAATAAAACAAGACCGTTACACCTAATCACTCCAAAAACTACGTGAGATCGTGATTTGCAATCGAGTTCTGATAGTGCGGGAAACACGATCAAAATTACCAAATGCTAGGCTTCTTGACCCTTGCATGCTGGTACCAATCTGAATTCGATATAATATATTTATACACAAGACAATATTCATTAAAATAAGGTCGACAGTAACGCCCTCTCGAACACATTAGTAACAACACATTATTGAAATATACATTATTCAACGTCTCACTAGACTAACTATACTACTACTATATAACCTAACTAATATTATAAATTCGGAAGTAACTCTGTCTGCCTATAAGTTACCTTTTCACGACTAAATCACTAAACGGATTTCGAAAAAAAATTCGGAAGTAACTCTGTCTGTCTATAAGTTACCTTTTCACGACTAAACCAATGAACGGATTTCGAAAAAAATTGTCAATGAGATAGATGGCATCCTGGGAAAGGACATAGGCTACTTTTTATGGACATGGACATACTACGCGGGCGGAAGCTAATCCTTACTTCCTTACTAATATAAAAAATGCGAAAGTAACTCTGTCTGTCTGTCGCGCTTTCACGTCAAAACTACTGAACCGATTTAAATTAAATTTGGTACACAGATAGTCTAGAGCCTGAGAAAGGACATAAGCTACTTTTTATCGACATACCACGCGGGCGGAAGTTAGTAATATTATAAATGCAGAGTGAGTTTGTTGGTCGTGTTGTGTGTGTAAAACGGTTGAACGGATTTGGATGAAATTTGACGCCAAGAAGGACCTATGCTACTTTTCATCCTAGATCGCAAACGAAGTCGCAGGCAGCAGCTAATATGTAAGAAAAGCGGCACTCGAATGATAAAACATTTGAGATATTATTCATATACCTATACTAAGCTAACTCTGCTCGGTCACGTACAATTTTGTTTACTTATGTTACGTTTTTTACTTCAAATGTGGTGAATGATATTTATCATTATCATTATAACAACTCGTTATTTTCATAAAACGAGGATCAAAATCATAAACAGGCTGCCTTGGAAAGCAAACACAGAGGTAGTATTATGAATGCCATCATTATTCCACTGCGAAAACGGGATTGTGCTAGCGGCCTTGTCTAGCTCCGTCTCTCTCTCACACTGAATAATGATGGTATTAATACTTTATAATCAGCCCCTGGTAGGCATTCAATACCTAGTTACTTAGAGCAGACATATTTAATAAATTACAACATTTGTTACGCTTCAGACGCTGCGCGTTGGTGCAGTGCCTACCGGTCAAATGAGACAGCTTATCTTTATATAAATAAACGTTACATCTACATGCCCTGAGTGAGTCTGATTTGATAAGCTTCATCAACATATAAATGTTGATGTTGTAAATGTTAAACTTATAATTACCTACTTACATAATTCATGCTTTAAAAAAAAATGTATATAAAATTGAAGTGTCTGTTTGTAACGTCAAAATAACAGTTTTTAACTAAATGCATAGGAAAGTTTAAAAAAGGTAAGTACATAATGTGTAACAAAAAACAAATTTTAAATTTCCCAAACGGCTGGACGGATTTTGATGGGACTTTCACTGGCAGATAGCTGATGTTATAAAGAGTAACTTTTATTTGAGAAAATGAATTAGGGCCCACGCGGGCGGATCCGCGGTCAGAAGCTAGCAAAGCAGCAAAGGTCACAACAAATGGGTCGCTCGCTCGGGATTGATAATGATGACCTTACGCCAAAAACAAATGTTATGTTCCCCAAAATATTAACATGTTTAAGGCATATTTTGAGTAGAGTGGAATGGGCACATTTGTCTTCATTTTATAAATATTTTTTCTTTACACGTGTGGGTTTTAAACATCGAGATATAAGTACTAACGTACTAGAGAAGCTACGTCAAATAACGGAATTGTCCTATTCTTCGTATTGAATCTTTAGATCGCTGCAGCGCTAAAATAATAACAATTCGTCTAAACCGTACCTAATTTACCACAGTGCTAGATTTGCTGCGGAAGTGTATTTATTCTCGGCAAAAAGGTCTTAAGCGCCATGTAAATCACGGCACTTACGCGTTTTCTTCGACAAACTGCGGCGCGATCGCCGCAGTTGAACGAGACAAAGTAGGAATTTACGGTGTCTTCTCTAGTACGTTAGTACTTATATCTCGATGGTTTTAAAGATGTTATTCAAAAACCCATGTTTGTTAAATAAATGGCGATCGCAGAATACCTACATTAATTATCAGGCTATTTGCAGGTACAAACGTAAACGCCACCAAAAGCATGGTAATATTAAGACTGATGCGAGACAACTTATGTTTACCACTATAGCGCGATCACCATCATGATAATAGTTTGTTTAAACCGTGGTTAGTTACATAAAAAACCCACATAGCCATGGGGTAAATTATACGTTTTATTACTAAGCGATGTTACATGCATATGGCCAGCAATTTGTCGTTTATCATAATTACTATTACGGCACTTAGTATAATTATATACTAGCACGTGAAAAGGAATTTTAAATCGGGTTGCTTAATGTTAAAACTCCGCCGCCGCTATTAATTAAGGCTGCCATCAGACGGACTGCATTCTTGCTGTTTAGCAGGGCCGCAGCTACCGTACAACCCGATTCCTATCGGCTTCCCTTCTGGAATTCGAAACAAAACCACTCTATCGTCATTGAAAAATGACACAGTCAGTAGTGGTTAGAATGCCTTTTAAGTAATCACACTATAGGTATTTAATACACCATATAATTAAAACTATACAAAACGCCTACATTCAATGTTTTGTCTTTGTTGTCTCCCAACAGCAAAAAAAAATTCTCTAAAATAACTCGGCGGCGCGGTTGGCTTATCGCTCCTTCAAAAATCAAGGCGTCATGACGTCACTTCGGTCACGTGACACCCCGGTTTTATACGCTTCGAGCAAGCCGGTCAAATACGAGTTATTGTACCTAAAGCGATCTAAACTTGCGTTCGCGTGAACGAGATGCCGCGATATCGGTTCGGTAGTTTTCGTTGAATTTCGTAATGCGTTCGGCTCGGAGTTCGGACAGGACGCTATTGTGTGGTTGCTGTTTGACGTAATCGCATTATAATTTGTTTACACTTGCAGTTAATTTGCATTTTGTTCGTATTATTTATTGAATACATTAGTTTATCAGTACGAGAATCGTAGTAGTAGTATTAGTTTGTTGGTATAAAACAGTGATTAAAGTGTTTTGACTTTAGTGAAAGTGTACGTTGTAATTATGTATTTGGGGTAAGTAGATAGTTAAAAAGTTGAAATTTCTTAATAGATTTGAAAAGTTATTAGTACTATCAGTAGGATTAGGATGGCGGCAATAATTCGTCAAGGACTTTCTAATTAACTACAGTGTCTTTTGGCCCGCGTGCGGCCCGTCTGGTAGCTTAGTGGTAGCCTATACATTGTTGTTTAGGATTATTTTCTTTGTGAGGAAACATGCTTTCCAAGGTTAAGTTTTGAAATTAAGAAACACTTAATTAGGCCGTGCTCACTCAGATATAAGTATAAATTACAAACGACGTGATAGTTTTTTCAAACATACTAATGTTTCCCTTTACGATAAATATGAATAGCTGACTGGCAGTTGTAAATAAAATAAAATGTATTGTTTCCCTTGTTTACTTTTCTCAGATTCTAGTAGTTTATGTAATAAAGGGGTTTTTACATTCATAATCTGACGATTTTTCGCTAATTCGTTTGAAGCTCTACACCCGCGCGGCCAATTCCCTCTAGTGGCCGTGAGCGGAAACTCTGAATTGTAAAATGCCACTCCCTAAAAATTACTCGTTAAACGCGCCCTCTGTTTAATTATTTGTGAATTTTTTGAATGGAGATATCTCGTTCTTGTACTGACAAAATGCATTGCTTTTCTGATATTTTCGTTAGATGGCGTTGCGCTATTAGCGTAGGAGCTTAGTATAGATCTGCGGTAGTGCGGTTGAAATCACTTGTTGAACTGTGTGAGTGTGCGTGGTTTGTGAAAGCGGGCTTTTTGAATGTGAGTTTATAAATAAGTTTGAGAAAAGTACATCAAAATAGGAATTTAATGAAACGGTTTATTGACACCGTTCTTTTGTTAGGTAAACAAACAAGAAGTAGGTTTTCGCGGCCACAAGGAAGGTCCGAAGTGACATCATAACAAGTATTATTAACCGACTTCTTCAAAAAGGAGGAGGTTCTCAATTCGTCAGTATATATATATTTTTTTTTCTTTTTTTTTTGCTCCGGGTTCCCACCCCCGAAAAATCACCCTTCGCCACTGCTGTTTAGTACGACTGCAACACTCGTAATGTACTGGTAACTGCAAATTTGCAGTTGGAGTGCAGTTGAAACAGTTGAAATGCATGCAATGCGCCATGCGGACTCTTTTTCCGTCGGGGGTTAAAGGTTTTTATTAAGTACTTATTAATTACACAAATTCACGATGTTCTTTATTTTACAGGTAAGGAAATTAGAGACCCGTCTGTCAGTTTGTTTTTAACCGACGAAAAAGGAGGAGGTTCTCAAGTGGCCACGTATTTTTTTTAATGCACGAAAGCGGTGCTGGTGTTCATTTTGAAAAAAACCATTGGGTCTAATTGAACAGTTATGTTAAACTCACTCTTGGCTTGTCTTATCCTGTTGTCTTCATAAATAATGTCTTTGGTATTTTCCAACTTTAAGGTTATCATGATTTAACCTTTGAATTCACAATAATATGCAACACAAAATTAATGGTTTAATTTTTTCATTCTTTTCATAGTTTACTTAGATAACCCCAACCAACGGTTCTGATAAAATAATTATAAAAGAGCTCATTTACCTAATCGTAAAACGAACTGGGCAACTACTGAATTCATTGATGTCTTCGTGGTATAGGTAAAATAGCAATTTCATTAAATACCAAGTCATGGGTCTCGAGTTCGAATCCAAGGCACCTCTGACTTTTCGGATTCATGTGCGCATGTATATTTTTCACTTGCTTTAAAAATGGTGAAGGAAAACATTGTATGGAGACCGGCATGCCAGAGAGATATTTCTCGACGGCATGTGAAGCCAAGTCAGAGGCCCTTGGGCGGCTTTAAAACTGTGACACCAGAAGGCCAATTCTCGTAATTTTTAGGGTACCTACCTCCCCTACGTGGGGATGGTTTTTTTTTCTTGTCAATCCCATGGTGTGTGGTATCGTTGGAAAGATCGTTTAAAAATAATGTGACTGTGAAAACCATTTTTTGGATTCAGGGATCCGTTTGCGAAATATAGCATTAAAGTGCTAATTTTTGTTAGAGTCAAGTGTCCCCCCCCTGCCAGCTGGTTGGTTGGTTGTGGTGAGGATTTAGGATAGTGAAAAATTCAACCGACTTCCGAAAAAACCAAAAAAAGTGAAAAATAACTTTATTTCGGAAGGCGGTGGCAAAAAACGAAAATTGAAAAGCAAGGACGCCGACTTTCGAAATTTAAGTTATTTTTCACTTTTTTGTGTTTTTTTTTGGAAGTCGGTTGTTTTTTTATTTATTAGTTTCAACTTTTTAAATGATAGATTGTATACAGAATAAATAGTAAAGATTTATTTTTAGTAAAAATATGGTTACATAGTAGTTTAATAATAGTCGGTAGTCGATATCGATATTTTTATTCGGTAACGTAATCTCTACTCTGAGTGGGCGCCTTGAACAGCAATATAACATATAAATCATAATTCACTAATCACGTTTGCAGGCACTTTGTATTCCCTCCTCAACGTCTCACAACCTAGGTATATTGTTAGTATTAGAACTTTAACAACGATGCTAAAACACATCAAATATTATATGGCGTCATTGTTATTTCGACAAAAATAATAATAAGAAGTATAATATAATATTACACTTTCTGCTGACTTTTTGAAAATAATGTATAGTTCAATAAAATCAGTAGGTAGGTAGGTATTATTCAGAATAATAATTAATCATTATTATAATATTAAATTATCCTAGTGCGATTTTCCAAAGTATGCCAGAGACAGCTTTTGCATACGCCTTTAGCAGATTTGAAAAAACATAGTTTAAAATAAAATGCCCATTTGTATTATCATATACTAACCACGTTAAAAATATACGCTTAATTTAAAAAAAAAACATTACTTATCCACCTTCAAAAATATTATTTAAACATTTCATTTAAATAGTTTAAGTTTTAATTATAACAAGCTCGTTTTTTACTTTCTATTTTTCCATTACATGTGTACACAAATGTGTTTGTTTGCGTGACCCAAATAGACTTTAATGTAAATAAAATATCAGTGCTCAACTACAAAAAAAAATCATATTTTGAAAACATAATATTTGAGTATAATATACTCATTGCATAACCAGAACAATTTCTTTCTCACCTCAAATATACTATAATTTCATCTATCTAGCTTTTGCAAGCTTCTATGAACTTTTCTATAACACAGCAGTGCCATCTACCGGTGTAGAACTATAAACCTACTATCCGTGTACAAACATATCAATGTAATACTATATTCGATAAAAATACAATATAATTAAAATTACTGGAAAATTGTAATACTTGAGGTCCGCACTATATTGTGTACTACACAAACTGTGTGTCACTTTGATTCATCGCCATTCAAACGAAAGACGTCCACTGCTGAACATACGCCTTGATAACTAATATCAATAAATGAGGAAGATTATTTTTAAATAATTCCATCTAGATGTCGCTAACAGTTTGTTACACTAGAACTGCTATGTATCTGATTATAAATGGTATGTTTTTCTCTAAAAAAATAGGTGTACATTACATAAATGCAAACAACTCGCTTGCTTATCTCGTTTTTCAACTCCGCCTAACAAGGTATAAAAACAAGAACCAACAGGCCTTTTATATTATTTTATAATCTAGTTCTTTTGACAAGTAACAAACGCCCTCTGCTCGACAAACTTTCAGTAATCTTCCCCATTATTCCGGTAATATCGAACAGACGAATGATTCGTGTATAATTCGGGCCAATGTAAAAACATACATCAACTAAGAAAATAGAAGATAAATTCCACACATACATTCATTCATCGATCAATATTTATTCATTCAACACAATACATGACAAGTATGCAAACTCAAAAGTGTGAATTTAAGGAGAGTTTTTGAACCTAAGAACTTCGATTTAGATATTGCTTAATATACTTCCATTCAAAAATATTCATTCTTTCTATATCCAGTCATTTTCAGTAAAATGACTTTAACAATATAAATTGATGAAATTCTATAACTAATTATAACAAATTCCTTGGCTATCGCACCGTATAGCATCGAGCGATAACCACGCACCATCGCAGAAGACTCCGCAGTATTAACAATAGCTTAAATCTCAGTATAGTACGTGGGCCTGTTGATCTTCAGCAGACTGAACACATTGGGGAACACGTAGGTAGTGTTGAAACCTATCATACCGTAGGTAAAGTATTTATAACTAAGTTCGACTATGATTTTGTTTTTGTTGTCTAAGCTATTTTCGGAATTTCTGAGTTCGTTTTTGTCTTTCCCGAGGAGGGCACAGACGAAGGCGTATGACACAGATTTGCCAATGGCTCTGGTGGCGAGTACTCCGCAGAAACCTAGGATGGTCCTGAGGATGGTGCAGCCCAACATCTCCTTGGAGGGCCAGATGATCTCGTAAGGCGGGTCGAGTGGGCTGGCCACCATGTTGCCGAGCTGGTAGTTGGTCCAGGAGCCGAACAGGATACCAGCACACACGCTCACTATCATCGTTGTGTCGCCTCTGGAAATTTAAATCACTTATTTTACTCAAAAAGCTCAGTGCAAGGAACGATCTTGAGGTAATGCTATAATCACTAAGCTGAATAGTCAGTATTTGCGTCTTTTTTTCCTCTTTGGTAACTGAGCCGATGTCAATTATATTCTGCCAGCGTAGTGGTGGCGGCAGCGCAGGTAGGTGAGCCGGCGAGCTTAGCACCCTGTGGTCGATAAATGTTAGCAGCTAAAAGGACAAGACAGTTTGTTGTTAGCTAGCATGGATTATTGTTGGTATCGCAAAAACTGTGCTTTTGAGACATTTTTGAGATAGCTTCTTTAGTCAAAAAAGCTCAGGTTGGGGCTGGTGATATTTAACAGACGGAGGATTGAATATATTGCAATAAACCGCTTAAGACTGAAGACGAATTATACAGGGTGTTAGGGTTAACACCGTTATCCTTGCAACCAGCGGTTTGGTTTCATTTATAGAACATAAAATCAATGGAAAATTACAACTTTTTTTTTCTTTTTTTTAATTCTACATTTTACCACAAGAGACGCAAGTTCGTTGTCCTATGCGCTAGGGCAACGAACTTGCGTCTCAACACGGCCGGGGGTCGCGGGATGTGACCTGACCGGCCGCGAGCGCGACCCCTCCCTCAGTCAGTCAGCTGTTTCGCTAGAGAGCACGGTGTCGGATAGAAACTTTTTAAAATCTTTTAATGAAAATGACGTTTTTTTTTTGTTGTGCTCGGTCATTTATTTTTATATTTAAGTCAACTACCCATGGTTTGAATGACAAGACTGTTTACCCTTACAGCCTGTATAGCTCGAATTTCTCGAAGAATTGTTACAGTAATACTTTATTAATCGATTATGAGATGTGAAATTGGTAATTTTAAGCGAATTATTCGCTACAAACGCAGGTGCGACCTGATTTCACACAATATTATTTTTGAATTATATGCTCCACAAACGACGATAAGCGACCATTGCAGCAGTCTTTAGGATTGGCAAATTTAATTGAGCGAAGACCGAATAACCAATGAAGTAACCAATAACCAGAGGTGGGCGCACAATAATTTGAAATAAGATTATCTATACAAATCAAATGATTTATTGAAGTGAAAACTTCTTTAGGCGCGTTGAGCACTTTTTAGGTGAACAAAAATCATGGAACTCGCGTCATCGTCACGCTTGAGGTGATTTGATTTTTTAGCGCCATCTACCATTTGAATTACGTTGAGGTTACGCATTGTTGCTTAGTTTTCACTTCTATCGGCACTCCCCAAAGACTGCCCCGCATGTTTTTTTTTTCTAATAAAGCTGTTAAATAAAGCAAAACAATCAAAAAGAGGTCTTGTTTGTACCTGCCTTTACTGACCTACTTTTAGGGAAATGAGACTGACACAGCTATTGATAGATCATGAATCATAGTTTCAATTCTAGGTGATCCGAACGAATTACTTATTCATTTAATAATAGTGCTAAATTACATCAAAATAGCTTGTTTACAAATTGTATTCACGGAATTCGACAAAAACTAAATATAAAAAATCTTTTTAGATGCATCAATAGGTAGGTACGTAATGGATTAATTCCCGGATTAACCAGTGAACACACATTTTACTGTATATGTTTACAGAGTGAGTAATCTACATAATACCGTGATTCATTCGTGAACACCCTCTGCATGACGCACGATTGCGAGATGGTCAAAGCTATATCTATAATATATATATATAATGTCATCGTTTGTATTGTCTGGGAAATACATAGATTAGGAAAGTGTTTCTGAATAAGTAACTACAAGAAAGTAAACATTGTAAAACAACGTCTTTAAGTGATGGTATTTGCTTTTTAATAGTACTTATCATTGGTTGCTGTTTTTTTTTTTTAATTATGACATTCCACAAAGTAAATGTAATACAAGAGCGGCTGACTGATTGACAGCAACCATAATATGACTGGTTAATATTTTTAGTATGGCATGATCTAATCGAATTGACGACACGGTTGGCGCAGTGGCTGAGCGATGGACTGCTGCGCAACGTGTCGCGGGTTCGATCCCCGCACGGAACAAATACAAATATTTGTATGATCTGCAAGTAGTTGTTCCGGGTCTGGGTGTTAGTGTATGTGAGTTTCTATGTTTGTAAACGCACCCACGATACAGGAAGAAATTCTTAGTGTGGGGCAAAGTTTAAAAAAAAAAAATAATAATATATCAAAATGTGGCAATGTAAGAAAACATATACGCGACGACTTGAGAACCTCCTCCATATTATTGTCGGTTAAAAAGAAGAATATTAATTCGTACCTTGTAGGCGTCCACTTATCCGCATTAGGATGGTACACGATGACCAATATCGAGGCTGCGATGACGAGGAACGGCGACAGTTGTGATGTCAGCAGGAACCCATCCAGCCAGTCCACCAGCGGGATGAGCACGGACACCAGCGCGGTGGCTAGTAGCAGGCCTGCTGCTATGTCCTGGAATCATTACATGGAGACTATATTAATAACTAGCTGCGCCCTGCGGTTTCAGCGGCATAAGCCTCGATCCCATGGGAATATTGGGATAAAAGTATACCCAGGTCATGGTCTACCCATCCAAATCCGTTAAGCCGTTTTAGTGTGAAAGTGTAACAAACAAACAAAAAAAATCAAAATATTTTCTCTTTATAATATTAGTTTAGAACTTTAGATGACCAGCCCGTGCCTTAAAAGCAAGCGTGAACAGACATCTTTTGAGCACGAAGATGCCTGTTCATGCTTTATCGTAGACCTCGTTTTTCATCAAGCGAGATCGACAACTCGGCGTTAGTGTTAACTCTACTTAAAGTAAAGCATTGAAATGTGAGCTTTATCTCGTATGTCGTAAAGTTATATTTCTACAATTACGGCGCGAGACGGCTTAGCTTTTTCGGAAGTATAAATTGGGTCAAGTAACATTCCAACTAAACGTGGTCGAGAATCATTTTTTTTGGAACAGGACGACTGCTATTTGACCTCCGCAACCCAATTAATACTAGATTAAGTCTGTGTGGTTGCGCGCTTTTCGGTCTTCTTTATAACTAGGACATAATTTGTGAGTTCGGGGATACGGCGGCATCTGGTAAAAGGCCCACTGATACACTTGAACTAGACGAACTAGTTGACATTGTTACCACGATTGTATCGCACTCGTATGCTGCAATAATAGACACAATACAATCTCTATTGTGTCTGGCGTAGATCTACGTTGAACTACGTTCGATACAACGACGGGCAAATATCAAGATATTATTATTTAAAATGAAGATATTATTATTTAAAAAAAAAACAAGATGTTATGTTTTACATGGGAAGTTGCCCCAGTAAAGCGCACATGATTGATATTTACGTCATAATGAGCCATTACTTCGAGCTAAACTTTCCTTGATATAAGTATTTAATACACTACGTTTCTGTTAACAGTTTAAACCTTCCTCAATCAAGGAAAACCCTGCAATAAATCGTAGGCTGTTGTGTGGATTTACCAATTTTATTAGTGTAGGCTGAAATAAGTATTTCTTGTAAGATTTTCCTTCCGCAAAACAATAGACCTGTGCAGGGCTTTTGACATGGTTTGGTATGATGTCCTGTGGAAGAACTTACGCGATGCCTAAGAAAAGGAGTTATGTTCTGTTCTTGGCATTGGTACAATAGGCAGATTAATTATATTAAATGGGATGGGGCTCTCTCGGACCCATATACTTTGTCATGCGGGGTGAGACAGGGGTGTATATCTTTTCCACTTCTTTTTAACCTGTACAGTCGAACAAGGTATTTGGTATACAGGCAAAATAATATTCATTTTCCGCTACACTGGCCCGCAGGTTTGCCCGCGGCACAAGAGAGGTAAAGATTTTGTTATTTAAATCCTTTTGTCAGAGGTTTTACTCCAGCAGCCTATGGACAGCATATTCGCAAAGGGCTGTCAATGGTCTACAGGTCCAATACAATAACACATTCAGGATGCTGCTGGAGCTCCCTCCGTTTTGCAGCGCGTCCGCCATGTTCATGAAGGCACGCATACATGGTTTCGCGGCCATCTTACGCAAGAAAGCGGCGTCACTGCTGCACAGAGTGCGTGTAAGTAGCAACAGCATCGTGAGTGTTATGGAAGACAGGTATGTCTGTCCGTTATTTAAACATTGTATGCGTTTAAGCGTGAACTAACAATTTTAATTAACCACTATTAACAAAATGGATTTTATCTGAAATATACATAAATAAATACATACAAAAAAAACATACAATGGTATAGGTAATGTCTAGGCAATTCACGCGTAAGAAACTCAAATTGAATAACTCACCTGCCCGTTGCCCTTCAAGAGAAAAGTTTAAATATGCAATTTAGTACGTAAATAATTCACAATCTATCCGCTAGTATTGAAATAAATTATCTTGTCTTATCTTAATTATTTTACTTGTAATACAAGAACAAAATCATCACACAAAAAATAATCGACATCGACAGTACGAATCTAACAATATAATTAACGAACGAAAAAAGTAAAATAAAATCTTACCAACACACTATGCATCCCCAAATAGATCCTGCTGACACAGATAAGCGTGCACCACGAGACGGCGATGAGCAGCCCCCAGTGGACGGGGTACTGGTACCTGTCCATGGTGTACAGCAGAACAGAGAACGGTATGGACACGCCCACCATGGCGTGAGTCGACGGCATCCCGTACTCCACCGCCCATTTCGTTTGCAGCTTCTTGACCGGGTACCCGGGGCGAGGCCAGCGGATTATATCTTTGAAGCCTTGGCCTGGAATCACAAAACATCTCATTTCAACTAAGAAGCGAGGTATTGCATCGTTGGTCTAGTAGGCACAAATGCAACTTCTGAGCTTGGGGTCCTGGGTCTAATCCACAGCTTATGCAAAGTTTTAATGGATTTCTCCATTCGGACATCTTCAATAGCAGCTCGGAGACCGGAATTATGCCTAGTTAAAGACAATAGGCTCGCCCTCTATTACATACAATAGGCTCGCCCTCTATTACATACAATAGACTCGCCCTCTATTACATACAATAGGCTCGCCCTCTATTACATACAATAGGCTCGCCCTCTATTACATAGAACATGAACATGAATGTGTGTTTGTTTACTAATACACCTCTGTCTAGCGCTTCCAGGAGCACAGGTGTAATATTGTGTATGTATAAATATGGTAGTAGGTATTTAAAAAACTATTCACTTTGTATCGTAGCACATAGCATTCTAAGGTTTTTGCCTTATCTTACTAGAAAAAACAGTTTTTGAGTGTGTATGTGTATGTATACACTTTGTTGTGTAATATAAAGAAAATCGAATAAGTATTTATTTATTTATTTATTTATTGCATTCATGTCGTTTACAAGGTCTTGTTACATTTTAAAAGTTTCGTACATGAACCCTGCTAGGGCACCGCAACAATTAGTATGTATTTATAATTACATGCATTCTTATATAAAGTTATTTAAAAGTATAATATTACATTTCCAATTTCTAATGTCTATTGTTATCATTTCATTATTCATTAATTTATTATTGGATGTCTTTATTACATTGCGTCAATTTTCAAAAAATCTACCTCATTAATTTATCAGCATGTCAATTTGTCAAATAATATTTTATAATTATTAGTGAAGTGTTAAATAAAGAACTCATTTAGGCTATAATAACACTTCTGCATTAGGTGCATTTTTAGTGCGTTTACAAATTTATTGTCAAATTCTATGTCTTTAATTTCATTTGGTAATTTATTGTAAATTTTTATGCACATTGCAAGAGGTCCTGAGTGATACATAGCCAGTTTTGAACTTGGCAATGCTAATTCATTTTTTACTCTTAAGGAGCGTTGCAGCGGCCTCTGACTTTTAGCTAAAGGGAATAACGACGCATGTTTTCTCACAAACTTGCTTACTTCCAAAATGTAAATGCTTGTTAGGGTGAGCATTTTATATTTAATAAAATAAGGTTTACAGCTCTGCATTTGGTCTATGTTCGCAAGAATTCTCACACATTTTTTTTGTAAAATGAAGAGTTTTTCTACGTCTACGCTATTTCCCCACACTATAATGCCGTATGTAATCCATGAGTAGGCGTAGGCGTAGTATGCTGTCATCGCCGTTTTGAAGTCGGTTGATCTTTTTAGCTCATTTAATTTTTAGTATCGAATCACAGGCTAGTTTAGAAGTCAAGGCTTTTCTATTAAATATTGAAATGATTGTGTTTTAATCTCAAATAAGTCGGCGGAGAAATCTGCGATTACAGATATGGTTTCTGCCAGTAATTAACTTATTAGGTAGGTATACTTATTATAGTACGAAATTCAAACTTAAGCCCAGAAAATATGATATCGCCTATCGCACATTATATTTAAAGTTTATTACAACTGAGTGGCAGATAAGTTATCCCATAATAATATCTTTTTGATAATGACTTGTAGTAATTACTAGAACATTATATGATGCATGCATTCTTCAACATGAGTCATTCATTACTTCTGCATCAATCATGATTCATTCATGATACCATTATAATTTTATTTTAGAGGAGTATTAACATAGTATGCTGTGATAGTATGATTTGATTAATTTTGTCATATATTCACACATTCTATACCTGTCATGTGATTGTATCACTGATAATGACAAGATAAGTGAATTCCAAAAAGGCCTAATCATATCAAAAATAAAAATAATAAAAACTTTTTACAAAAAAAAAACAACCCACTTCCAAAAAAGTGAAAACTTACTTTAATTTCGGAAGTCGGTATCTTTGGTTTTGAATTTTCGTTTTTTGCCACCGACTTCCGAAATTAAAGTTTTTTTTTCACTTTTTAGTGTTTTTTTTTTAAGGCGGTTATTTTTTTTTTGTAAAAAGTTTTTATTTTTACCTTTTTATTTGTGGTACCTACCTACCCCACACAAATTCGAATACTGAATACTTTATTGCATTCCACATGTAGGTATTCTTAATACCACTACCTGCTATGTAAATAACAGTGATGGGAACTTAAAACATCATCCATAATGTCTAAGTGGGAAAAATACGTATTATTGAAGCTACCGCAAAAACTACACAAGCAAAGTTAATAAAATTTATATGGCACCAGCTCTGAAACAAAAAAAATACCTACCAAACAATCAAAATTATTTCATAATTGGCAAATCAACCATTTCGCTGGCACTTGACACTAATAAAAATAAGATCCCTGAATCCAAAAATGGTTTTCACAAACTCACAATATTAAACAATCTTTCCTACGAACACTTCCAACAACAAATTCTAAATCTGGAGTCACACATGTTAAATGAAACAGATTAGGTACGTGTGACTCCAGATTTTTAATTTGGCTGTCTGTGATGTCTTGTTTATACCTTTTTATTTGACTTTTTCTCTAGTTTTAATAATCAATACAATAGTGAGTCATAAAATTCATTAGAATGTCAATGCCATGTTACTAAAATGGCCTTGTGTTTGTACTTAGTTTAAGCACAAAAAAACATCTCAATAGTAGTCTGAAAGTGAATACTTTAAACTAATCTTATTCAAGTTAAGTAAAAAATTATAAAATACAATAGACGCTGATATATTTAGTAACCTATTCCGCTTGACTATTCTTCAAGAGTCATAAAAACCCTGTAAGAAATCGACACGTGTTTCACCTCTCAACGAGGCATCTTCAGGATGACGATTGACCAATTGCAAACCAGAACGCGACGTGTTACCACACCGAGCGCTGGACGCAGAGTGAATCAAATCGCCCGACACCCCCACTTATATAGGATTGCTGCTCGGCGCTGATTGGCTTGGACCGTTATCAGTGCGATAAGCGCGATAAGGGGCGAACAATCGCAACAAAGGCGACCTTGGAATACTGGTATTTAATTCGTTCAACAGTGTAACGGTCGCTGTATTATTTTTAACAATTTCTAAACTCTCTAATACTGCCTTACCTACCTTATCGCGCTTATCGCACTGATAACGGTCCAAGCCAATCAGCGCCGAGCAGCAATCCTATATAAGTGGGGGTGTCGGGCGATTTGATTCACTCTGCGTCCAGCGCTCGGTGTGGTAACACGTCGCGTTCTGGTTTGCAATTGGTCAATCGTCATCCTGAAGATGCCTCGTTGAGAGGTGAAACACGTGTCGATTTCTTACAGGGTTTTTATGACTCTTGAAGAATAGTCAAGCGGAATAGGTTACTAAATATATCAGCGTCTATTGTATTTTATAATGGATTTCCGCAAAGTCACGCCTGAATCAATTAACTATAAAAAATTATAAGTATAATTTTTACCAAACTCATGTTTTTCTTGTAAAAATAGCCTGCAATAAATTGTATAAGTACTTAACACATGCATATTATATTATTGAACTAGCTGATGCCTGTGGCTTCGCCCACGTGGATGTCGGTTATTATATACTAAAACCTTCTTCGAGAACCACTCTATCCATTGGTGCACACAGCATGAAAATCGGTGCAGTATTTTTGAGTTTATCGCGAACAGGACGACAGACAGACGGGGCGGAGGACTTTGTTTTATAATAGTTACTTAGTGATAGATCAAATCAGAATAAGGTAAGAAACTATTAGAATAACATAGGTAAATGATATATGATAATTTTATGCAATATTACAATCACTTATTTTGAACTGTTAAGTTCCTGATTTTAAAATTAAGTGAAGGTCAAAGAATATTTTTTTTTAAATTTGAAATATACACAGTACATTTTATGACCTTTCCCAAGCCCAGTATTTGTGGCCAATTAAGTACATAGGCTTGTCATACTTCTACAGGTTTTGAAGTTCACAGCCTTAAGGCATCATAATGAATGAAATTTTTATTACATTCATGCCTTTGAAGTGTGGGTATGTTCTAGAATCATGTTGTATAATATATATGCATATACAGAACAGGATAATTATGAGTATTCAAGATATGATATTTTCAGTTAGTTTCTATGGTAATATTATAATTACTTATGTATTTTTATTAGTTTCAGCTTTGATGTTCTTTTTAATGGGCAGTGCTGTCTGTTCTGTTTTTTATGAGTGAAGACTTATAATTGGCCAACAGTTACACATACTATTTATTTGTTTTATTTACTTAGCAGTTATTCTTCCAAAGAGCTTAAATAAATAAATTATAATAAAAAATATAAGTATATCTATGTATGTATATTTAAGTATGTATTATGGCTTGCTATGACTAAAGATCATTTGTTTTCATACAATTTTCTCAGTAAAAATGAACATTATCAGAAACAGAAATGGATGTCATGATAACAAGTTTATCTCAATGCACTTATTGATAGCATACTTTTAAAATCAGCATACATTTTAACCTATATGTATGTGCATAGTGCAACTACAACATCTTACTGATTGCATCAACTGGTTCCAACATTATTAATAATTAATTTTCACTCAGTGTGCAATGAAGTAATATTTATCGCTAAGGAAAACAAGTCATGAATAAAATTGAAGCTCCTGTATAGATGTGGCTATGAATGCTTATATATGTATGTGTTGTGGCTGCCAAGTGTTTGCTCACTGATATTATCAAACATTCCATCGTAATGTGATTGTTTGCATTACTCATTGAGCGAGATCAGGTTTCACAGTCCTCTGCAGGGACAATAAATGATGCACTGTATAATTCACTATTCATATTGTATGCTATGACTTTGATTAGGGAGGTGACTGCTACTAGTTTTTTTGCATTAATTACTCATGTAGGAACGTAAAATTGGAATGAATAAAAACGATGTACTTACGTGTTCATTTAAATAGCTGCAACAAATGTTTTATTTTAAAATGAAGCAATTTGTTTAAAGAATATTTCATTTTCAAAAAATTCATTTTAGTAATGACTGTTATGGTGGTTAGTACGGATACGTTTTTAATACAAATATACTAAAATGATAGAATTGCTCAATAGTTTTTTTGAACATTTTATATTTACAATATTTAGTAACACAACAAAAGAAAAATAAAGGCTGTGGACCACCTAGGTGCTATTCAAAATGAATACTATTAAGAAGTATAAAATAGCTTGAAAATAAGTAAGCATATTGGTAAACAAGTGACATTTGTTGGGCAACTGGCTGGATACTTTTCAGTAGGTATTTATTTACATAAACTTGTTGCGCCGACCCCAAATAAATTGGGATAAGGGCAGGAGAATGATGATGATGATTTATTTACATAAACTAAAAATGAATATACTCACCAATATACATGACTACAGTCCAGACCAGCACCACTCTGCGGCCAACAGCTCCATCTATGTTCCAGAACCAGAATGGAATAAACGTCGCGTAGAAGATCTCGTCGCCCAGCTCCGTACCCAGCACGAACAGGTAGTACCAGAACTTGTTGTTGATGCTGCACTCCACCGCATCCTTCCCGCCGCTGTCGCCAGAACTATCCGTGTCGTACGACGACTGAGAACTACTCGATATGTTACTAGGAATCCTCTTGTGCTGCTTGATATCAGTCTCCTCGTTCACGCGCTCCACTCTATCTGAATGTAACACTTCAGATGAATCATTTTGATGCGTGCTTTCATTACCTTTGTAAGTAACACCGAAAAAGTTTTGCACTTTAATCACTAATAGTGGATCTTTCAAATATTCTATGATCTGTTCCCACATGATGGAACTATGTGTTTTATAACCAAGGCTCAAGATTTGCCCACAACACAACACACTTCCTATTCTAAACGCAAATCAAATCACCCGTTTTCTCGCCAGTTTCTCGCGTTTTATGAAGTTTTCAATGACAGATGTTATGACAGATTGACAGCTGACTTGAGCTGACACTTGACACGCTGACACATGAAAAGCTAGCCACTCTCTAGTCGCGATCGCCGGATGGTTTTTCGATGCTGTAAAGTTTTTGAATAGGAAGGAGAGGAGTGATAAATTAAATGCAGTCATTTTATGTAAATGGATATAAAGGTGATGACCCAATTTATTGTTTAATAAACGTCATCGTTTCAATTTAGTTACCAGCTGATGAGAGAACATCACTACAACTGTCAGATAGAGTAGAGATGTCAAAAAGTTTTACCCGTGCGAGAGAGGTTGTTTTTGTTTGACCCGCAAATATTATTTTTTCAAAGTTATTAACAATAAATTACCTTTTAGAATAGTTAAACCTATAAATTGATATTTTTGTATTCACGCTGTTGTAGATTCGTGATTTTGAGCAGGTGTTTCATGTGAGTGTTCATTCATTTATGACTTTCACTCTATCTGAATATTTTAAATCTGTTTATCTATTCTAACAATTGTTAAATTGTTTAATTAAGCTTACTTATTTACAGTACTCATGAAATATTGGTTTGTTGTATTGTAATTATTAGAATCTCATTGGACATCTCGATAACAAAATAACCATACCTAAAAAACTGAATTTATTAAAATTTATAAAGGGTAAGAATAAGCTGATGATTTGAAAATCTACCACTATCTATCTTAAATCCAGTAAACAAATGAAATAAAATGCAGTCATTTTTTCACTTTTGCTCTAAAAGGTGTTGTAATAATACATTTAAAAGGTCTTATTTTAAATTATTCCAATACTTACTTAAAAAGTCTGTTAACATTTGCCTAATTCTGCAAGCATATTTTGGCAACAATCTTATAATGAGTAGACAAAAAACTAGTAAATAAACAAATTTTCTTGTCTTTGTTTTGCTTTTATTATTGCTGGAAAATGTTTGACAGTTACTTACCTTTTTAAAAGCCAATAATTTCCTATCAAAATTATTATCTAGAATCAAAAAGTAAAAATGAAAACACTTTTATATAAGTACTTGCTATTTATCCTATTTTTACTAAAATGATATTGTTTTAATCATTCATAAAGAAGTAGTCTAAATGGCTTGACCTTTAAGCATTAAACCTTAACCACCAATGAAATAGCAGCAGGAGGATGCATGCTAACAGAACAGTGACCAGTTAGTAAATTCAGCGTGGCCATCTACACCGTAATTAATTATGGTAAAAACTATGGTGTTTTTACCATAATTAATTACGGTACTACCCAGCATTGATTCACTGTCTAGGGTAATAATGTAATTATGGTGTCAAAAAAAATTGTAATGGCAGTTATTAAAGCAGATGGAATATTGAGCATATTTTATTGTCATAACATGGCACTATTTTGAATAGCAGTGGACTAGGGGGAATTTCTCAATCATAGATAAAAGTTTGAATCAATTTAATATGTACAAATTAAAGAGTTGCCTAATTGATAGACTTCTTAACCTTTTTTATTAGTGCCAATTTTTACCCGACTACGGCGAAGAAAAAAGAGGGTTATGATTTTGACCGGTATGTATGTATGTTCATCTGTTCCCTTGTATCTTCTAAACCACTCGTCACAATTTGACAAATAAGGTATCGTTAGAAGCGTTTTATTGTTCGCTGGTTATAGGCTATGTGACGTCACATTAAATTAAAAATGGCGTCTTCTAGAGGAAATAAAGTCAGGAACTAAAAAAAAAAAATTGTTTAATCGTACTATGTTGGGTATCAAATGAAAGGCCTTAATAAGCACATTTCAAAAATATATATGTATATTATAACCGCAAAATAATTTTAAAAAAAATTAAGTAATAAAAACTAAAACCCAACTACGACTGAAAAGGTATAAACAAGACACCACAGACAGACAAATTAAAAATCCGGAGTCACACGTAATCTGGTCGATTTATGCCGCCCTAACACGTTCGGGAACAACCCGTCAATTTTTATCTAGCTAATCTGATGATTTTTTAAACAAAATTATTTCCTGTAGCACTCAGATAATTGGTTAAAGTTTAGAAACGTGCCACCTCGATAGGAGTACCTATGGGATTTTTTTAAAGTTACCTAAAAAATATTTTTATTTAAAAAAAAAACGACTCCGTCAAATAGAAATTGTTTGGTAAAATCAGCCTTAAATCATTTATCAATTCCTGAATCCATTGCCAAAAATCTATCGAGTTCAAAGAACTTATTTAAAATGCGTACCCCTCCCGCCATCCCCACTTTGTTCAAGTGATAGATGCGTTGTGCTAAGCTAAGCGGACTGTCTTATGTAATTTTGAATCTAAGCCTAATTTAAATAAATTATTTTTCATTTTGAATAATTGCACTCTTTGAGGAGCTCGTGGCTAAGGTAATGTTATTACTTAGCTACGAGCCGCGCGGGTCGATCCATCAGGTTAAGTTAAGCTACGCTTGCCGGGGTTGGTCCGTGGATGGGACCATCTTTACATACCGAGACTCCTCTGTGCCTCGGAAAGCACGTTATGCCGTTGGTCCCGGCTGTCATTCGTGGAACTTTGACAGTCGTTACGGGTCGTCAGAAGCCCGAAAGTCTGACAACCAGTCTTACCTAGGGGTATCGTATTACCCAGTTACTGGGTTGTGGAGGTAAGAAAGGCAGTTCCTCCATGTGAAATAATGATATTCAGCTGCATCCGGTTAGACTGGAAGCCGACCCCAACATAGTTGGGAAAAGGCTAGACAGATTGATTGCACTGTAAAACATCAAAATATTTTGCAGAACTATACATGCATAACTTAACATCACACTTACAGTACACCCACATTTCACTAGAACTATACATGTCAGGTCAGGTATAAATTAATTTCTGCCTCAATCAAAACTTTCCCACTTCTGTTATCAGTCTGTTATTTATTTCATTGTAACACAAATCCTCACACTACAGGGCAATTAAATTGTTAATGAATCTATTGTTACGCAGATAACAATATTGTGCAATGTGGTGTTTTATCTAATTATTTCAAACACTATTCAATGTGGTTGCTATTATTGAGATGCTTTTAGAACATAACTCAAAATCAAAAGTCATTTATTAAAATTAGGCTGAGAATCAGCACTTTTTGAACATCAACTTACATAAGAAAGTTCCCCAAAACGCCCGCCCTTCACCACTTCCGAATGCTGTAGCTGGGAAGAAGTGGCGCAACAGACTGCCCAACAGCTTGCTGGCACCCTCTATTTGTAGCCTAATTGATAAACAAATCCAAGCTAAAAGCAAGTAATACAGGAATAGTTCAGATTTAGAGTATGATTAGTACCTCAAATTATTGTTTTGTATTTAAAAATAAACAATGAGGACATCTGGCTGATATCAAAATGATGGCATTATATTAGACTGTAAATAATAAGATCACTTATTGTGGCAGTCTAGCTGCTTCAATATATCAATTCACTGTTTCTCAAATACCTACTGTTTGTTATCACGTACAGCGATTTATAGGTAGGCAGGTATAATAGGGTAGCAGAAAAAACCTATTGTAACCTTGGGTTGCACTATTGGAATCAGCCAATTATGACAATGAATTATGTTCATCACTGAAGTATTCTCAATTGACCCCTTGTTAACTGGCAGCCATGATACAGGTATGTGTACAAATAATAGGTATCTATAACCCCATGGGTATAGTTTAAAGCGTAGGTACATACATCTTGGCAAAAAAGAGTTTAGAAAAAATGAGGGCGCCACTACCGTATATAGGTTACTCCAAATGGGAAATGAGTAAAAGAATTTAAAAAAATAGTTAAAAACGCTGCTTGTACCTACTGACTCAAAACCTACTAGTACTTGTCGACATGCAAAGTAGTGCCAAATCATAGGTCTGCATTACTTAAAAGTAAAATATTTAGTTTCATTTGTCACCGCATCATACTCTTTTTTGCCAAGCTGTACTTTAAATTGCGATTTGTGGGTGTGTGTACACCTCTGCCCAACCCTTCGGGGATACATGGCGTGATGTTATGTCAACATTATTTTAAGTAATGTAAATTTTGATAGGTATGTATTTTCATAGTAGCATAGCAGTTAAAAGAGCACAATCTTGAGTTAAAATTACTCCTGTACCACCCATAGCATCCCTTATCACAAATTACCACAACTTACATTATTGGGCACCGAAAGCAGAAGTAAACCCTAAAAAACTGAAACCAACCGCATCCCAGCGTAGGTTTTCGCTTATTGTTTGGATGGGTATTATCAACGACAATTAATAGGCCCACATTTTTTACCCCGAACACTAAATGGGGAACTTTATGAAGATTTCCTACACTACATGGTTGATTAAAAAAAATAAAGGCTAAAATTTGTTTTATTTGTAGATTTTGTGAGTATCTAAGAATATTGTTTTATTGTTAAAATTCTACTATACAAAAACTATAAAAATGTAGACAAAACCGGGGCTAACACCGGTTTCCGGATTTGGGCCTTCAAAACCGAAATTCAAAACCGGTTTTGAAGACCTTCCGGTTTTGCATGCCGTAATCCCTACATTACATACCTACCTTCGTATCAGAAATACATACTTCAATGAGAACAGTGTCAGATACAAAAGCAAACAACGACTATTACAAAACCGTACAATTCGAGCCACTATCTCAAGTCAGTCAGTGAACTATCAACACACCGTATCAAACAAGCTTTTTACAAAACCTATCAGTTCTGATTAGATTCGTAACATTTGTTTAACATAATTACTTGTACATCGTGAACTACAAGTGAATCTCGCGACAGATAAAGTTATACCGTACGACAAAAGTAGGTAGCCGTTATCAATTATTCTTCTCGTCTCCAATAAATAGTGACCGCACTGATAAGGCTTCTGTAGCCAATCGTCAGTCAATACTCGTCGGTCACTATGTACTTACGTATTGTACGCGAATGTGGACAAACAGTGTTGGAACTCCAGTGTTGATTCTTGGATTTACAGTGAAAGGATTAAACATGACTATTGTTAACTGTGTGTCTTGAAGGACAAAAGTTGTAACAAGGTCATTTGAAGTGGTAACAAGGTGGTAGGTACTGTAGGTAGCTTCCTAATTGGTAGCTAACGCCAAAATGCAACACATAGAGCCATAGGTACTGACAAGCTTTCAATCAAGGATCAACCAAGGTTTCAGATGATATAAAACTGAAATAAATTAGAACGATATACCTTCACTAATGATACTTATAACCAGTCTTACTTTCAAAGCTGGCTAGAGATTACCTAAGTACCTACTACACACAGACACGCATTAGATTAACTAAGGGTGATGAAAGGTTCAATAAAATGTCATCATTCAACAACTTTATAACACAGCTTAAAGCTCACAGCGGTCATCATTATTTTGAACAATAAAAGCAATATATATTTTAAAACAGCGGGAAAAGGACCTGTATCCTGTAATCTATAATTCAGGCGCTTCGCCTTTCCCGCTGGTCGAAGATGTTTACAATGCGCGTAGATCGATCGGACGATCCGACCCGAGGCTAAAGCTTATACTTACTACTACTTACGTACATTATGTATGGCTTCGATCAATCGTCATACATTGATAGTAAAATTGATCATTATAACCGTGTCATAGGTCGGAAAACAGCGCGAATGGCGGCGGAGGAGGACATCGACACTCTCAAACTGTATTGGGATCACTTCTTCAAAGCGGAGACCGGCACTTATGAGGTAAGAAATAGATAAGTACTTCAGTAAGCTTGTCCACTGAGGTACCTACGCGTTAAAAACAGAGTCGCCATCCTCGGGAGACATGATTAGGTACACCTTCAACGGATGGCCATCAGTAGCCTAAAGTAATCCATTCCTAGATACGGGCCTCGATAATTGCACGCCACGTCCTGGCATTTGTACCTACGTCGTAATTTGCGACAGATTATTTAGAAAATGCCACTCAAGAACTTGCTTATGCCAACGGTCATTAAACCTATATCGGTAAGGCTAATTTGTGGTCTTGGCCATTTGTATCGCGACGGCACACTGGTTAGAATAGGGGAACGCAAACTTTTATCATAGAACAGCTTTTTTTTCGTCTCATCAACTATTATAGGTGTACACGGCTGCCTGCCCAAATACTTTAACATTAAAACATAACTGTCGTAAGTTGTGGACCCTAGAATACACCCAAACACAAGGGCATACTGTTTGCCAATTTATCAATCGGCACCAATAGGTCCTTTCATAGCTCTATTCCTTCCCGAAAGCAAATAAACTAAATAGCTTCACAACCTACATTGATACGGCTAGATCGATAAACTCGCTAATACATAATACGAGTTAATGCAACTGTAGCGCACAGTTCGTAGACCACGAAATACGAAAGCGGCCGTGCGATTAACCAATTGAGTCGCGGTCACGCTTTACTGGCTACACTCAAAGGCTAAAACTGGCTAAAACAAAATTACAATATTTTCCTTAGCGAGTTGGCAGAAACTAAAGCGAATTTATTCGCGAAAACCGGCTTTATGAAAACTGATGTATCGTGTATGATACGAAGCAACAAGAGCCTCTTTTAACAAGGGTATCACCACCACAGTATGTTTATTTATGTGAAATAACACAATTCCGAACTACTGCAATTCTTGAAAACCAGAATCTACAGTAAGTATCGATCAACCAGAAAAGCTCTTGAACAATGTAGCTCGGCGAGCAAGTCCCATCCAGGGCAATAATGCAACTATTGGTTCATTGTGAATACGTAAGAAAGAAACATAGATTATTCTGCACAAATAAAACGCTCATTGACAATTAGAAACATTATACTTTACACACACGGTAATAATAAAGGTAAAAGCCCGTAGGCACCTCAGCATGTAGGCAATTTTTTACCAAATTGCACAACACTATCTATAATATACATTTAAAGAAGCGAAAACCTTGTCCGCATACCGTTCATAATTAATATTTTTTTCAGAAATCGACATGGCTGGATCTGTTCCTAGCCGAGTTCCTGATCCGCGTCAACGACGGCGCCAACCCCAAGGAGTTGATCAAGTTCTGGTGAGGCAATGATAACATTATGTTTGGTCAATAAATGGTAAACATTCTCCTGTTTAGAAGTAAATTCCCACGATACGACTTTGATATCTTTATGGTATTCATAATATTTATCCATCTGATAGCATTAGGTAATATCATAAGTAATATTAATATAGTTTGGGTATCGTATTACCCAGTTACTGGGTTGTGGAGGTTAGATAGGCAGTCGCTCCATGTAAAATACTGGTATTTAGCTGCATCCGGTTAGACTGGAAGCCGACCCCAACATAATTGGGAAAAGGCTAGGCAGATTGAATATTCAAACTCAAGTCGGTTAGTCCATAAAATGAAGCTGCCCATCCTAAAGCGTAGTAGGGTCCTATGGAGAAGAACAGGGAAGAAACACCATGGACACACTTTAAAAAATATTGGTTACATCAGGCGCAATCATCGGCGGCGACTGTACCTAGATTTAGATTTACGACACGTTCGCATGCTTGTTATTATCATTATTTATCAAACAAAACAAAGACACGCGACACACACCCCGCACGCACCTCCCTTGGTAGTTACGTAAAGCTCCAAAGTATTGCGTCTGTTAGACAAACGACGATCTGATTCCCAAAGAATAGAAACCACGTTCAGTATCTTATCGGTCATGTCTATTCTGTTATTATATCCTGCCTGTTTGATCCACTGCAGTCCGGTGAGCGGAGTAGTGACGCTGGTGGGCTGCGAGCTTCTGTGCGGCATCCACCGCGTGACGTCGTCGATCAACACGCACTACTCCGTGCCGCTGCCGTGCCTCGATACGCATACGCCGCTCCTTGAAAATGCTCTGCCAAATATTGAGACACACAATGATGCCGGGTGTAAGTATAGATACAGAGTACTGTAGAATTAAAAGAAGGAAATAATTGCCTAGATACCGCCTTATGCAAAAGTTTGAGAGTCAAATAAGCCTAAAGCTGGGTACAGATTGGTGAAACGTGACATGAAACGTAACACTAATAAGTCGTCCTTATGATTGCAATGCAACTTGTAATGTAACACAACAACTAGGTGAATTTGCTTTATTTATTTATTTATTTAACCATTTATGCACACACATATAAATACAGAAAAGAAGAAAGGAACAGAAAAATTCGTACAAAGGCAATGCTTAAATGTGTATTACGTTGTGGCTCTATAAGAAAAGGCTACGTGTACATGTTAGGCAAAAGTAGTTGCACTTGCAACACCGTACTGTGTTGCCAGCAACATGTAACACACAAATGTTGCCAGAGCCGTTTCCCGCAACGCAAAAACATGTTACTGAATCAATGCTGTGTATTTTTTCCCATAGATCTAATCATAGGCTAACTAATCAGGTAGTGTCACCTCTACTGCAACGTTGACCACTGTTTATTCCAACTATAGAAACTGAATTTCGCCACATCTTGTACAAAAGCTGCTTCTAACCTTCTACTTACTTGTATAGGTGCAGAACAAAAACCTGAAGAGCAGAAAGCGGGTCCAACGAGTTTGTTCACGCGCATCAACACCCAGTCTTCGGAACAGATCCTCAGGAAGTACCTGCTGGGCGGCGTGGCCTGGAGGTGCCTCGTGCTGCTCAAAGCTCTAGGAGTTGAGGTGAGGAACCGTTATGTAGAACTAGCGACCTGCGTATGCTACGCACGGTTTTTACGACTTGACAAAATATCGAAATTTCTTTATTATATTTAAGTTTAATATTAATGTATTATACACATAAACTTTCCGGAATACATTCTTAAAATGTATTCCGGAAAGTTTATTAATAATTTGTATAGATTTGAGGTCGTTTTATCTGCTCAGCTGTACATTGTCATAGGACCTTATCAACAACAAAATTCGTAATTTCTGTAGTTCTCTTTCGGTACTTTTCATCTTGGATCTCAATTTGGTGACGACTTTTATGGGATAAAATAAACAGATCAGAAGAAAGATAAGTAGATCAGTGGAAAACTGAATTAAATGATGTTTAAATTGCAGATAGGATAATAAAACACGCATTTATCCCACTCCCAACTCCCATTCTAACTTTTAAATAATAAATCTAGCCACAATTGACAAGGTTGAGACATCCGTTCTTTATTGTTGACCTGGGATAGTTATAATGGTTTATTACTGCGTTTTATTACGTACTTAATTAATTTCTATTCTGCTTTGACTGCGGCACTCTTTCCAACGACGCATTACTCAGTGCATGTGAACTTAAATTAACTATCTTTAAAATAGTCTCCTATCAAGAGGTGCTAATTTAAATATTATCTTTCCTTGGCCATTGCCCTGCTATCATTTTTACATTCAATCAATCTAAAATAAAATATTTTGATTTTGAATCATTCAAGATATTTAATTTGACATAAACCTACATGGGCACTTTATGAAACGTCAGAAGCAAGGTGCACGGTTCCAATTGGTCGTTTCCTATGGAGAAGAGCCGGCAAGAAATACCACGGTTACCCTTTTAAAAATAATTGGCTTTTACAATATTTTCAAATTACAGTATTAGTAGGCATGGGACGACAATGTAGGCCTTTCAACAAGTAACAGGTACTTAACAAAATAGAAAATGTTCAACAAATCTACAGTCCACGAAGCCTACAACGTTCTCACTTTCACAAAATAGAAAAGAAATGGATAAAGACGAATAAAAAACAATTTAAACCAAATGACGTGATTGCTGTTATGTTAGGATTGCTATTATGATATGCATAAGTAGATAAAGTTGGGATAGGTCTAAGATAGTAGTGTACCTACAGTAGTAGTTGCATCGCGACTCGTGTGACGTTGGGAACGGTTATCGACAGGTCGACACCCTCGACGGAAACATACGTGATATCAGGACGTGGCGCGATCAACGTTTGACATGTATTATGACTGTCGTGAGTATCTGTCTTTAGCTGTACCTAACAAGCCTTTATGATAATGTGTAGGTACATAAAAATATGGAGCATGAAAAGGTACATGAAAAGAAGATTTGCATTACTAATGCAAATCTTCTTTTCACGTATCGGCACAGATAACATGGCGGTAGCAGGCCGATTGCCATGAGTCAGACGTAGGTTTGTGGTTGGTACATTTAAACAGAGGCAAATTTTGCGTGCAACAACACAGATGAATACAGATCGTTCACTCCGCTATTTAACCGACTTCTTCAAAAAGGAGGAGGTTCTCAATTCGTATGTATGTTTTTTTTTGCAAAAAGTTTTTTAGGTATGAAGCTGCAGTAGGTACACGGCGGGCACGAATTTTCTAATTCCGTGGGCGTAACGTAGTCAGATGATATAAGAGACAACTTCTAGGCATGGGGTCTCAACTCGAACAAATTATAATTAGTCTTGAAAAAAAATCATAGATGGCAGCATAAGTAACAATTTATGAAATTAACAATCACTAAAAAGCGTTATACGATAAATTTTGGCTGAGGTAATATTAGTAAAAATCAAAACATCTTTGTTTAATGCTGATTTATGTATTTACACTCATAAATCTCGGATTTTCAACAAAAAACTTAAATTAAGCCGTTTACTTCAATTCGAACCCTTAGAATGATAAAGTACCCATTTGCTAATCATTTTGTTGAGAGCTCTTTGCAATAGATGGCGTTTTACTCAAGTGATGACAGGGTCACTTTAAACTTGCG
The DNA here is from genome assembly GCA_947522985.1 of Lithophane socia. NCBI lineage: Eukaryota > Metazoa > Arthropoda > Insecta > Lepidoptera > Noctuidae > Lithophane > Lithophane socia. The sequence goes on from OX383252.1 coordinate 19,413,921, forward strand.
TTTATGTCGTTTCATTAAGGAAAATCAATTTTTTTTTTTTTAATCTAGTACTTTACGTAGAAATATAAAAATTGAACACCTAGGAAGAAAAAACGTAAAAAAGGAAGAAAAACATCTAGGAGTCTTGCGTAGTATCTAGGCAAGACTCCTAGATGGCGTTAAAAAAACTACAGTCTCTGGCAATTAGTGAGTCGCTGATGCTACCATCTGTTAAAAAATTGGAGAACTAAAAATAGCCAGCTCAATAGCCAGACTTAGGGTGGTGTCATTTCTTTGTATGGGATTGGGTATCTGAACGTAGTATTATAATAGCTGTGTCCTAGGTGAACATAACTGTGTACTTAGCGTGTGCGACCTGAATTGCACTCTATTGTGTCGTAGCAAGAGTAGCTTTTTATTTAAATGATTTTGCGGAGTGAACCATCTGTATTCATCTGTGGCAACAGTCAAAAAATCAGAAGACAGAAAAGACACACTTAACGAAAGTGACTGATCTATTCACTCTCTCATTTGTAAGAAAAAGAAACAAATTATTTTATTTGCGCCAAGACATATACATAAAAAATATAATGGGAAAATATGTGTCACATTCGTGCAAAACGGCCATGTCGCTTCGCTTCGTATGAAACAGCGGGGTCTTCTACTGCGACCCGCGACCACACTGCGCACGAATGCTTGGCCGGCAAACGAATGAACCACGCAGCTAACATAGCAAACCTCTCCTGTCCATGCACTCTACGTAGCAGTGGACGACTCGTTGTTACATAAACACGGCACACTTTGCACGGCGATACGATTCGATGGAGCATTACAAACACAAGCCGTTGCGGAAATCATTACCTTCGACTAGTAGCCAAATTATCGTCTGTGGGTAATAAAGGAAAGGAAGCATTCATTCAAAATTGCGATAAAACTCGCCCACTTTAAAATAGAAAATAGCTATTATTTTGTGTCACACTTTTAAAAAAAACTGAGGAAGCATGAGCTATCTTCTTAACGTGGCGCGATAACTAAGTGTGATTTGAGTTTTATTTAATACAACTCAATTAAATTACAACAACACTATAATAGGTACTAAATTAAATGACTAACTAACTAACTATACCAAATAAACACATACTACGCACACACACACACACACACACACTACACACACATGCACTTCACACTCACACACACACACACACTACACATACACAGCGCAAACACACACCACACACACACACACTTAGGTGTCGAAGTATTCGTCCGCATCGCTGTCATCCCTCATTAGAAAAATATTCCGAATGAAAAAATAAAGATGTTCTATGCATTAAATTTGTTTTATCAGATAGCTGTAAATATTTTTCTATGCACACGTATCAACAAGATAATTGGGTACATTGACAAATATTATTCATACTCAACATCACAGGGCAAACTTCTGAACTCAAGGCTATAAAGACAAACATTACACTCTTTCTGGGACAGTCGGATAAAAATGTAACGCGGAATCGAACCCAAAATCTCACACTCACAGCAACTGCCTGCCAACCAGCACCACTCTATTCAAAGCTAGTTTGTTAAACAAAAGCAGATAAACGTGGAATACCTTTACCCAAATTATACCCCATGGATAACGGAACATAGAATCAGAGTTGTCTGATTGATAATGTGATAACACAGTGCTTTGGACGCATTATCAAGTAACGTTTACGACAAACTGAAAGTGTTTAACAATTACTTGTCAGACGTCATAAAAATGGCGCCCTCTAGAGGAAATAAAGTCAGGAACTAAAAAAAATATTGTTTAATCGTACTATGTTGGGTATCAAATGAAAGGGCTTAATGAGCACATTTCAAAAAAATATATATTCTAGCCCCAAAATAATTAAAAAAAAAAATAAGTAATAAAAATTAAAACCCAACTACGACTGAAAAGGTATAAACAAGACACCACAGACAGACAAATTAAAAATCCGGAGTCACACGTAATCTGTTCGATTTATGCCGCCCTAACACGTGTGACTCCGGATTTTTAATTTGTCTACTCCAATTGTCATCCATTTTTCAAGCACTTCCTGGCATCCGATTGAGCTGAAACTTGGCATACTTATATAATAAATAACCAAGACATTTTGAAATAATTATACCATGGAGCTGGTCTCATGATAGAGCCGGAAGTTGACCATAGGAACTCCTCAATCAAACAAGATAGCACCATCGTGTTTGGACTCATTGGCTATGTATTAAAAAGTGCTTTGATACTAGGTGGTGTTCAGGGTCTGATGATGGAGCCAGACGGTGGCCATGGGAAAATCCTTTTAAGTTCATTAAAAGCTTGTTTTTAAAAAGATTTTTACTTATATTTTATTTTATACACAGGGTCTATCATGCTGTCGGCAGCTGAGCTCCGTGCTCATCTGGTTGTTTGGCGAGTTGAGCGGAGCGAGCAGTAATACTGGCACAGATGCCGCACAGCCGGCCACGCCGCGTACTCCTATACACCAGCTCTTCTCACATAGGTATGTAAAATGCTGCTAAATGCTTAATGTGTGTATGTATTTATTGTATATGTAAACGGTACACCACTGACTACCTGCAGTATTGTCTCTCCTTCTTACTTTAATCCATCCAAAGGTTGTCTGTAAAAGATCGCTTTTAGCGATAAGACCGCCCATTGTGTCACCCTATGTAAAATTTCTAATAATTTATGTGTGTAATTTTTATGGTGTACAATTGTACATAATAAAGAGTATTCTATCTATCTATATATCTATCTAAAATCTGGTTTTAATAGAAAATTTAAACGCAGTTTTCTTTGAGTATAACCAAGACCTAGTGAATGTGCACGGACGGAATTACATAATATGCTGTGTGACGTAGAATCCGTCCAGTCAGTCGGCAAAAGACCCTGAATGAAGTACCTACCTGGAAACATTTACCAGATCAGATCGTAGACTTAAAACTACTATTATAACGAACTACGATAAAGTAATATTAACCTGCAGCCAGGTGTGACCAGCGGCTGATCTGTGGTTGTGATCAGTTTCAAACGCCAACCTCAGGAGCCTGTACCTGTTATTATTATTGCAACAGACATGACCTCTACGTAAGAGTAAATAAGACCATAATTACAACAATGCCTTTGTCAGTACTTATCTTTTAAACTATAAAAACTGTAAATCGCGCGTCTGTATAGAATAAGAAATCGTAGAAGCGAAACTTGCACCGAATGCATTCACGGCGTAAGATGCTTTCCAGACCAAGATTATTAAGTCGTTACCTCGAAAGCTCCTCGACTTATGTCTGGGCTTTAAAAGAGACTGCGACCTCTGAGTTTTTTTCGGCCTTTCTTTTCAGAGTAGTCAGATAGGAAACGCCGACCGCGGCCGTTAGTTTTTAAAATATGAATGACTAGTAAAAAATGTTTGTACAAACCTACTTACAGAAATAAAATCATTTATCAAGACAGAATTGCATATTCATTAGCGACACAAAACGACCCTGTTTTAGATTGGGCGGGCACGGGTCATCTTCACTTCGAGCTTCGTCACTCTCTTTAATTCATTTATTCACTGACAGACATTGCACAGCCTGAACCGCTGGATCTAGAAGCAAGACATTTTGCACAAAAGTTCCATAATTAACAAAAGTGAGCATTAAGTATCCCTTAAAAGAGTTGAATGGGGGATGAAAGTTAGTATGAACGTTCGTCTTTTATGCTGATATGGAATCTCATCGGGCACATGGCTTGTAAGTCTAGCATCGTAGTGGGGAGCCAGCGTTTTTGTTTCGGTACTATCAGCGTAGCCTCAGTCAATTTGACATGTAATAGCCATTTCATTCATACAACTTTCAAAGAATTACTGTTGTATTTTGAATGTACGGGCAATTAGGTTTATAGTTTGCTTAACAATTAATTTCTTTGACTTACAAGAGTTTCACTTCTAGTTGTTATTCTATGCCTACAGTGATACTTACTGCTACAATGTAAATAAGTATAAAATGTAATCTTAGCGGAACGAGCTAGTACAAACAGACCTTGTCTGCCCTTGACACCGCCACACATATCGAAAATAGACGGAATACCTTCTGCACCCGACTATAAATATATTTTATTGCCTGTTAACTTCAATTGATAAAGTATTTTATTACTTAATTTCATCTACCGGAGTTTAATAAAAAAACATTCTTTTAGATTGTAATTACCTATAATATTTTGGGTACATTAAGTAAATCGAACACATTTGTTGCTGTAGGTTCAATATAAGATTACATGCGGATTTGTATGTTTATATATATATACAGTATTTATTATAGTAAATATGTATGTAAGTAAATGAACCATAAGTTTATAGCTTATTTATGTACTGTAAACCTGTTTTATCTATAATGCAATACGATATATTATATATTTTTTCTCTTTGTTCCTCTCAATTAGAGCACCTACCATCTAATCTCTTCACCACCCTTGGTTGACTGGTAGAGAATGCCTCAGGCATTAAGTCCGCCTTTGTACCATTTTCTTGTGCGAAAAGTTTAAATAAATAAGTGCCAGCAACTTGCTATGCAACCTCTGATTGTCGCGTTAGTATCGTTTGTTGAAGCAGTCCATGCAGAAGATGCGTGTTCCTACGAGGCTCAATACAAATTATGACTAGGGATTTAGATACTTTAAACTAAATTAATATAATAATATAAGTTTAATCAATATATTTTTAAATAATGATACACATATTTTATAGGTAGGCTATATTTTCTTGTGAGACATAATTGAAACATCTGTAGCCGAACTAGGCGAGCGCCTGTATTTCGGCGGCGAAGTAGTAAACACTTAAAAACAGCCATCAAGTAGAGATGTTAACATTTTTTTTTAAATTATGCTTTCTGTTTCAGAATATGGTCAAAACAGAAGCCGATCGGTGGGCAGACGTCAAACGTGCACTCCGCCGCCTCTTCTGATAGAGGCTCTGTTACTGGAAGGTAACTGACATCATTACCATTTAGGGCTTTATTTGTAAACGTTGCTTAAAGTTAAGTGACGTTCAAACGTCAAAAATGTATGGTTAAACAGTCGCTAATCATTACTTTAAGCAATTTTTATAAACAAACCCCTTAGTTAACAACGTCCTGTTACTGTTATCGCTTCAAAATAGTTTTCATAGTATGTTAAGGTCTGTTTGCAACCGAAATCAATTTATTTCCATAATTAGCTCTGCTGTATTTTGAAAATGCAATAATAACATACCTAGATATTTGGTGTAGGTATTTAAGGAGCAAACATTTAAACCGTTTTTTGTCAAAAAATAAACAAAAAACTATCTATCGTAAAAAAGAATCCTTCATTATAAAAAATCAAACCGTTTAGTGTATTTATTTTTAACCTAAACGTATTGTATCCCATACATTTCTCTGTTAAAAACTGACCATACAAACAAACCATGTTTTGTCCAAGCTCCAGTTTCGTTCAGAAAATGATTCGTCCATTCCTCAAATCAAGGTTGCTCTAGGCGGTCAATTTACTGTGACGAATCACTTTTTGAATGAAAAATGTTTTCGTGTCCACAGGTCAAGACACTCAACGCAGCCTAAACTCGACTCTCAAGAACGGACAAAGAAAAGGATTTCTAAGCATACAGACCACTCATCGGAGTCGGGGGACTCCAACGATGACCTGCAGATCCTGAACCGCTCTCTTACCATCAAGGTGTGCACGCCAAACGATGACTTCGAGTACTTCAACAGCACGCGATCCTCCAACGAGTACCCTAACGACTCGTACTACGACCCCTTTTACACCCCCAGAAAAGCCAAGCCTAAAGCAGATGATTACATTAACGATAAACACAGAGAGATCATCAACTCGGAAATAACAACATTCCAGTTTGGTTTAATTATAACTGATTTACTGCAGGAGTTGTGCAAGGCTGAGAGCAGTTTGTCCGGATCAGAAGGGTCGCAAATCTCCATGCAATGTATCAACTTTTCCTTACGTAATCTATGCTCGTTACAGTTTAGTTCACAGCCTCAGTCACAACAAGTTAATACTCAAGAAGTGTCGCGAATCAAAGTAGCCTTAACAGAACTGCTAATGGTCTCATTAGACCAGGTCCTAATCCACCCGGACTTGTGTGCCAAACTGATCAACAACGGCATCCTGCCAATGTTGCTCCGAATACTCGAAGACGTCATCTCGAAGTGCCGACAAAACAAACTCGAATACCAGAATCGCAAAGAGGATAAGACTGAATCGGAAAATTTGCTCAAATTCGTATTTGGCGTCGCGTATTCTATAACAGCCTTCTTCCATTGTTTGCTGATGCAAGCTCGCAGTGTGGACAAACTGCGGGAGTTCACAGATCAGTTCAAGTTGTACGGAGAGTGCTTGAAAGGAGGGCTCTTGAAGGAATGTATAGAGTTAATGATTAGGATACCAGCGGAGGAAGAAGAGGGCGTTGTGTTGATAAAAAAGTTAATAGAGACTGTCGGGAAGCTGGTGGTTGGCATGAAACGCGTGCGCAGCGAGGTGATACATTCCGCCGCGTGTCCTCAGACGAGGCACAAAGTGTGTCGACAGCGCGTCGCTGCAGGCATGCACCATCATCACGACATTCTCGGAGAAGCCAGCACTGGACTACCAATGTCTTCTACGTGTTGTGTTTCAGTTTTATACGGAACTCTGACGTCACTACTCACAGATGACGAAGTATCAGCGCAAAGTGTACTAAGGAACAAGATTTTGAAGGTGATGTTAAACTGTGGAGTGTGTTGCTGCTTCTCACCAGGACTATTAATGGAAAGCATTGTAAGACTGATGTTAACACACAGCAGCGTCGCGCCCTTATGTCTGCAAGTCTTAGAACATACTGTATACGGAGAGTTAGGGGCGAGTGTACTCATACAGAAAGTGACGGATCAACTGCCGTGCTCTATTTGTGAGCCGTGTGATGAGAGGAAGGAAGTGGGCAGGAAGCTCTGCTCCCACGGCGTCGGTCCCGTCGAGAGGAAGAGTGTGTGGTCGTTCCTGTACCATTACAACTCTTTGCTACAGCTGGACAACCATAATAATGTACTACACGCAACGGTCAGTCACTTACTGAGGGTGACACCTAAATGCAGGATGGAAATGAAGTGTGAACTACTCTTCAGCGTCATATACCCGACTTTCATCGTCGCCAAACATCGATACATCATACGAATGGAAGAATCTTCTTATTTCCTCACCGTATCTTGCCTAAACATCTTTGCAAGTCTCCTAAATACAATATCGTTCGCCGAACAATTTATACAAAAAGGTGGACTCAGTTATGTACTAGAATTGGTATCATTATCGGAATTTTCCAACCAGTGCTGCTCTATATTAGAGATAGCAATAATCGTGGAGGTTTTTAAACTAATTAAGGAAAATTCCGAACTGACTTACTTTAGAGAGATGAGCTCCTTAGCATCCGTACAGATGCTGTTCAAATCTTTGACAGAAGTTACTGACAAATGCTTCAAGTTATACAAACTCAGAGTTCCCGAGGACAAATTCGTAGACTTATGTGACATAACTAAGGAACGTGATATGTTAGCATTCATTCATCCTACAGAGCTGCGATCAAGTAAGCACTCTTCGCCGCAGTCAATAAAGTCTAATTTAAAAACAAACGAGAGTGTAAGGGAAGGAACAATTGCAGATCACATACAGATTTTGAAGAACGTGTGGACTTTTTGGAAGAGTTGTGCGAGTCTATGCCTGTACAGTCCTATGTTCAGAGAGTACGTGGTCAGTGAGAGTGTGTTCCTGGACAGTTATGCTTTACTGAAAGTGTTGTTATATTATCTGTGTAACTGCGACTGTGGGGCGGCGGAGATGAGGGTACTTATCAAGATCACTGAGGCATTGCTGACTGTGCAACTTTCTGCGTCTGGTGAGTGATTTAATTTCTACTCTTTTTTTATTTATATGCTGTCATTCCTTTGCTAAAAAGACCGAATCAAATGTAAAATTGAACTCTGACACAAAATTTTGCTCTTAAAATACCATCAAGCAATGTGAAGAACGTGTAACTTCCTAACGTATTTAATCATAACTTGTGGTGATATTATGAGTGGTTTCAAACCCGGTACAGTTGTAACGAGTGTCATAAAAACATAATTAAATAAGTACATTAGTGATTTCTGTAAATTGCATTAGAATGAATCACCTGCGATGACTCTATATAAGCCGATCAATTGATCCGACTAATCACATAAGTAACTAGTATTAAACTAGCGATACAGTCAATCGCACGTCAAAAGTCACATATTATTTTAACTACATAAACAGCTCTTACTGCTACGACATAGAGGCTGTTTATGCTCAACTGGCTGTTTATGCACAACCATTGGAGTGCGGTTGACAATACAATAACCCGCAGTAAGGCGATATACCAAGCTCAAGAGCAGAAGCCCTATAGAGTTTCATGTAGTATGAAATATTGCTAGCAGAAAATGCATGCAATACCGCACTTTAAATTGTTAGGACTCGTCATTCTCCTGCCCTTATCCACATTTATTTGCGGTCACTGCAACATGTAGCTTTCTTCCATACTTCTCTTTTAGCCGTCATCTCGGTAGTCACCCCTTTTCTAGCCATATAATCTTTCACACAGTCCATCCATCGTTCCTTTGGTCTTCCCATATTCTTATAGCCATCGCCATTCATACTCAAAACTTTCCTCACGACATTTTCCTCATTTGTTATAATATTCATTTTTCTAATATTCATTCCTAATATTCATTTTTATATGAACCAGATGTCACAAACAATTTTCAACTTTAAGTGCTAAATGTTAAAGTCGGTTATTCAAGTTGATGGTTGTCTGTATGGTTACTCCCAGTTTGACATCACATGTCGCAGGCCGGTCGTTTCACAGTAGATTTGATTACAAATAGAACACATCAATGCACTGACATTGACACCACTGGAAAATAATGGAAAATGCTATTTAGCTGTGCTTAATCGATTTGTTTTGGATTTGTTCCAACCATTGCATATGTATGGATTTGGGTTTCATGATTTTGAGACCTGACCTGGAACCACTGATATATTTTGCTCTTAGAAGTTAAAGATTTAATATTATTATTGGAAAAACACTTTTCACACCACCTGCTCGATAATGACATATTATTAAATAAAAAAATATACAATGTGGAGACGACAATACAACAATCAATGTCAAGTTATTTCATAACTTAGTAAGGGTGCTGGTTGCAACACCTACCTATTTTTACCCGACTACGGCGAAGAAAAAAGGAGGGTTATGATTTTGACCGGTATGTATGTATGTATGTATGTATGTATGTATGTATGTTCATCTGTTCCCTCCTATCTTCGAAACCACTTATCACAATTTGACAAATGAGGTATCGTTAGAAGCGTCGTGATTGTCCGCTGGTTATAGGCTATGTGAAGTCACATTAAATTAAAAATGGCGCCCGCTAGAGGACATAAAGTGAGGAACTTAAAAAAAAAATGGTTTAATCGTACCATGTTGGGTATTAAATGAAAGGGCTTAATGAGCACATTTCTAAAATATATATATTATAACCCCAAAAGAATTTTAAAAAAAATCAAGTAATAAAAACTAAAACCCAACTACGACTTAAAAGGTATAAACAAGACACCACAGACAGACAAATTAAAAATCCGGAGTCACACGTAATCTGTTCGATTTATGTCCTAACACGTGTGACTCCGGATTTTTTATTTGTCTGTCTGTGGTGTCTTGTTTATACCTTTTAAGTCGTAGTTGGGTTTTAGTTTTTACCCGACTACGGCGAAGAAAAAGGAGGGTTATGATTTTGACCGGTATGTATGTATGTATGTATGTATGTATGTATGTATGTATGTATGTTCATCTGTTCCCTCCTATCTTCCAAACCACTTATCACAATTTGACAAATGAGGTATCGTTAGAAGCGTCGTGATTGTCCGCTGGTTATAGGCTATGTGAAGTCACATTAAATTAAAAATGGCGCCCTCTAGAGGACATAAAGTGAGGAACTTAAAAAAAAATATGGTTTAATCGTACCATGTTGGGTATCAAATGAAAGGGCTTAATGAGCACATTTCAAAAATATATATATTATAACCCCAAAAGAATTTAAAAAAAAATCAAGTAACAAAAACTAAAACCCAACTACGACTTAAAAGATATAAACAAGGCACCACAGACAGACAAATTAAAAATCCGGAGTCACACGTAATCTGTTCGATTTATGCCCTAACACGTGTGACTCCGGATTTTTAATTTGTCTGTCTGTGGTGCCTTGTTTATATCTTTTAAGTCGTAGTTGGGTTTTAGTTTTTGTTACTTGATTTTTTATTACTTGATTTTTGTTAACTAGAATAAGTCAAGTGTACCTACTATAGATCCTAATATTTAATGTTAACGCTATTATTATTATTTGAATAAATAAATTGAAATTGAATGAAAACACTGGCAATACTAATGCATAAGAGTATTTTGGAACTATCAAATAAATCCTAACATCGAAATGAAAAAAGTATTTTTTTCAAACAAATTAAATAGAAGTGATGGGCCGACTATGGGGTTTGCCGATGTTCGACAAACCCCATAGTAACTATCGTAACTAAACTATTGGATATATTTGATTAATTTTTTGTATGTAGACCGAGAACGTCATTCGATATATAGAGTTTTATTTTTTGTCGTATTGTCGTCTCCACCTTGTATATATATATCATGCAAACCCAATGACTATATTATAGCCTCTTGACTGCTCATGCGGGCGACTCAGGCTCACGACACATAAGGTGAATAGCACTGATACTAGATGGAAATATGACTGGCCATTTTAATTTTGACCAGTTATTGGATCTCTGCACACGCGGTTATTTTGATACCTTTTAAAACATTTCTGCATAAATAAAAACAATTTTGAGTTCCTGTTCAATTAAATTTTGTAGGAAATCCTCTAGAACATCCAGCTATAAAAAGATTGCATTACTTTTCATCGGTAAGTAAAATAAATATTTTATTAAGAATAATTGCAATCGATATTGATATTATTGTTGCAAAACTGACTCGTGCATCACTATGTTTGGAACTTTCGTCCTAACATTGTTGCATCGGCCAATCACAACCGCTGTAATTTCTTCGTCCCCCGGCCCGCAGTAGTGAGTCGTGTGCCTAGACGAAATCGGTCTATGAGCTCTCAAGTGGTTTAATACTCTTTGTGCAAACCTAACCTAAACTAGGTCGTTATAGCCCTAGGTCCTAGATCTCGGCGGGTTAATTTTGATCTGAATTTCATTATAACCCGGCTTTGAATAATGTGATTTGAATTTGGATCCTTAACTAAATATTCTTAGCTGCCTGGCTTCGTTCAGGAGTTTTAACTCACTTCGCTCAGGAGCACGAGAATTCTCCGTTCAATATAGCGCTTGGGATTCAATAAAGCGCTCGTGACGTGACATAAGACGGTGCTTTGTCCCCTTGTTAAATAAACTACTATTGGGAGCACTCGAATAGGCATTATGACTATTTTACTGACTTCTCCACCCAGATGTGACATCAGGGCGTTCAAAAGACACAAGCTGTGCGCTGGTGCGCGCGGCGCTCGGGGCCCCGGCGGCCGCGCTGGAGGGGGGGGGCGGCCTGCGCGCGCTGTGCGAGGCGCTCATCCGGGTCGCGGCCGCGCGGCCTAGCCGGCAGCACGCCATGCCGCGCCGCCCGCACGCCAAGGTAACGTACTACAGTATACACAGAGCTGTGTCCTGTCTGCGCGCGCGGTGCGAGGCGCTCATCCGGGTCGCGGCCGCGCGGCCCAGCCGGCAGCACGCCATGCCGCGCCGCCCGCACGCCAATGTAACGTACAAATTCATTTCAGGTACACATCACATCATTCATGAATATGAACAACTTTTACTACAGGTCCAACACCAACTCCATTACTCCATAGCCTGGCACACGCTCCGTGGCACTATTGACACAGCAGCACCTATACCACGACGTATTAATGCCACCATTTTGCCAGTATTAGTGAGAGACGGAGCTATACAAGGCCGCTAGCACCATCCCTTTTTCGCAGTGAAATAATGATGGCATTAATACTTCATAGTCAGGACCCTGATCTGTATGGTATGCTGGCTTGCTTCTTTCCTTGTCGCAGACAATTACTGCCGCGGCAGAAAACACAGGCTGTTTGCTGTACGTGTACCTCCATGTCGCACCGTTGCACGGTCTAAGTCCCCACTCCCCAGTACACCGCGCTCTCACTCTTGGATTCTAATCCTACAAACGATCTGTGGATGAATAGAAAAAGATTTTATCGGTATGTCAGAAGTATTGCGAGAGGGATACATGAAAGTGTTATTTCTTTTATGTTTTAACCTGAACTTATAATTGTTTATGTCTCTGTCTTTAATTATTGTAATTGGTGTACAACCGTGTTCATTTTTTTTTTTTTAATGAAAAAATCTACTGTTCCATACAAAAGTACAATACAACACGATTAAAATGTATGACCAAAGTTATGGAAGCACGGCACCTCTTTTGCATGTTTTTAGTGGGTTTTGTTTTTACTACGAGGTTTTTCCTCAATCAAAAATAAGTACTTATTAATATTCACTGATAGAATCCTTTGGTGTGAGCTGGTCCTTAGACGCACGTGTAGGTAAGTCGCACGAGCTCCAGGAAAGGTTTCGTTAACCTTGACCTACAAGCTCGTCTTTACGTAGGTATAAGTAGAGGCACGAATAAGGTTAATTTTCGTTGCCTATTTCCAAATTATGATGATAACGAATTTCAATACAAGCCATGCCTTATGCTAGGTACTGACATCGTTCATTAGGCATGCACATTTCTACTACATATTCCTCAGCTATCACAAGCAATCGGTATTACCGACTAGAAAAACTTGTAGGATTTAAAGTTAAAACTTCAGTCTTACCTTCATAATAATACGTGAATCAAAAAACTGATTCGTTTGCTATTTGTTTTTGACGTTTTTGATAAACAAATCAATCTGCGTAGCCTTTTCCCAACTATGTTGGGGTCGGCTTCCAATCTTACCGGATGCAGCTGACAGAATACCAGTATTTTACATGGAGTGACTGCCTTCAGACTTCCACAACCCAGTAACTGGGTAATACGATACCCCTCGGCTGTCTGTCAGAGTTTCGGGCTTCTGACGACCCGTAACGACTGCTCAAAGATCCACGAATGACAGCCGGGACCAACTGCTAAATGTGCATTTTTTATAAACAAGTATTATTCTAATATGTTACCCGAACCAAAAATGATAGATTTGTCTGTTGTAGGTCGCCTAATATTACCACTGGCTGGACCGGTTTGCGCACAATCGAAACTGTATTTAATTGTTAGTGATTATAGAGTTCCCACAACTAAATCACTTATATATAAAATAAAATCACGAAATTAATAATAAAGATTATAATAAAAACAACCTGTGGATAACTACTACTTTCCAGTGATAACTAACTCTAGTAGATTGTATATTGATTGTGTATTGAATTGACGCTGACAACAGATAAACCGCAGTCACTGTCGAATTGCATAGAAAAGAAAGAGAAGAGCGATGACATACTACTTGTAATTTATTGAAAAACATGAAGCAATTACCGATTTATTCAAAAATTTGTTTTAACTTTTTACACAAAAAAACAATTGCCATAAAAAAACACAAAAAAGTGAAAACTTTAATTTCGGAATTCGGTGGCAAAAAACGAAAATTGAAAACCTAAGACACCGACTTCCGAAATTAAAGTTATTTTTCACTTCTTAGTATTTTTTTTGGAAGTAGGTTGATTTTTTTTTCAAAACTTGTTTTGGTAACACAAGTTCTAAGAAATAACTTCAAGATTATTCTGCTACAACAAACTATACCTATAGATTTGGTAATAAGTCAAGCCCAATTTTACAGTTTGCCTGTTGTCAGCGCCTTATTGCATATTACTGAAACTCCTATGCAAAATCTCTGGTCTTGCAACCTACCTACTGGCTTTTATTTCTTTAAATACACCAAACAATTTAGACAAACTAGATCAAGATAAAGCAACCAAACTCCTGCGTCGCGACTCGTCCTTGACCGATTCGTATCAAAATATCAGAATGTGGAATAACACTTAGCAGTGCGGTCGCTCACATACCAAGATCATTCATTTACCGACGCGACGCGCTTGCACTTGGGTGCATCCAACATTTTTATATAGTAGTGTCTACTTATATTTTTTTAATAGTGCAATATAGGACTCAATAGTGCATGTGTGCTTGACTGCGGATTTTTGTGCATGTGTTTGTTTTACAAATTGACAATAACTCAATTATGGAGTTGTCTGCAACCAGCAACTGCTTAACATCAGGTATACCATCTGTTCCTATTTAAAATAGACCTAACTCCCTGTACGTGAGTCTCCCAGTCAGCCTACTTTCTTGAAAGGTGAAGCAGTGCCTTAAACACCCATAGTACTCTTGACGTTATGACCAAATCTATTGCGTACAATATTTATTTGTCATACACAAATAAAAAATGTCATAAAATGAATAATTAAAAAAATCTTTTAATTATTAATTTGCTTCAGGTAATAAAGACCTTTAAAAGTTTATATCCGCCTAAAAGAATAAAATCAAAAAATATCTAAAAAAAAAAAAAAATCTATAACATCACTTTAACTCAAAAATCAATCTGCCTAGCCTTTTCCCAACTATGTTGGGGTCGGCTTCCAGTCTAACCGGATGCAGCTGAATACCAGGACATTTACATGGAGGTCAGATAGGCAGTCGCTCCATGTAAAATACTGGTATTCAGCTGCATCCGGTTAGACTGGAAGCCGACCCCAACATAGTTGGGAAAAGGCTAGGCAGATATATAAGTTCTTTATCGACAGTGGGCACTAATGAAGCATTTTTGAAAATTCCTCCTCTAAACGGACATTAAAGTTTGTATGGAAGTTCGTCATTTTTGCCGATGGGAAATTCTAAACCTTTTAGTAAAAAAATGAGCGCTTACCGGTAGGGGGTGGGGTTCCTACTAAAGTAGACCATATCTATACTAATATTATAAAGCTGAAGAGTTTGTTTGTTTGTTTGAACGCGCTAATCTCAGGAACTACTGGTTGGAATTGAAAAATTCTTTTTGTGTTGGATAGTCCATTTATCGAGGAAGGCTATATAACATCACGCTACGACCAATAGGAACGGAGCATAAATGAAAAATGTTGCAAAATCGGGAACAAATATTCCTTTTTGAGAGCTTCTGTTGCGTGCGCTGCTTAACCGGTTTAAGTTACGCAAATATCATGTATTGGAATTGTTCCTCTGTAAAAGTTCAAAAAAAAAGTCCGCGACAGCATATGTCTATCTTTTAAGATTGACTCACTATAACCATTTTTTATAGTAATCAAATTTGTTCGAAACTAATGCATTATTTGCGAAGGAGTGTTATCAACATAATATCAATTCTTATTCAAATAAATAGTTTTAACATCAAGGGTATTCATGTAGCAGCAAAATACTTTTTAATTCATTCGAATCGGACATTTAATTTCGAAGTAATCATGAATATAAAAATGCAATACGCGAACCGTTCGACGCCGGCGACGTTCCCTATGTTCGCGAGGAGAGGATGGGCACACGGGTAGACCATGAACTGGAATAGGACATAGGATACGTTGTATCCCTATCGACGGGATCGAGACCTACGCGGGTGAAACCGCGGGGCACAGCTAGTATTACATAACAGTGATCGCACTGGTATGACACAAAACCCGTCCACCCATGAACCGATCACGTTCATCGAACTGGAACTATCGCATCGATGTAAGGTTCAAGTTTGATGTAGGTGAAAAGTATCGGATTTCCTGCGGTGTTGTACACCTCATTATAAGATACCAGAGAACGGTAAGGCTGTTTGTGGTACGATCCTGGGTGTTGTACATTATAATGCATGACATATTTAAACGAGATCTAACTGTTAATTTGCGTACGACGATTACTTTCTTATCTCATATAATTACTTTAGCTTTCGATAAAATTCTACAAGTCAACAAAGTCGGGGGTTTTTTAAATTTTTAATTGTAACTTTTTTACTGCGTTGACTTGGAAGTTTGATTTACAGCTCCAAGAGGCCGTAGATCTAACTATATGTATTTCAACTTGATACCTCTACGCGTTCCTGAGAAATATGGTCTTGACAGACAACAAAGTTATCCTATACGGGTCCCAAAGTTTCATGTTGAGATGCGAAACCCTAAAAAAAGATTATTTGAATGTATTATCTGCTTGGGTAGGTAAATAGGTACTTCTGATAGGTACTTCGTAATGTATACGTCCTATTATTAGGCTTATGATAATTTATATTATTAAAAAAATATTCTCTTCCTCATAGGCGCCTTAAAAAAAAAAGATTACAATAACTGATAAATCCTTTTTTTATATTTTTTAAGGCGCCTTTGTGGAAGAGAAATAAAATGTTTATTTATATTGGATTCGAATAAAATACTTAATATTACAATACCTGTATACATATGCTTTATACGTTTCATTATAATGGTGTTGTTTGTCAACTTCAGCTAAACTTGCACGGCTTCGCTCACGTTCCTAATATTTCAAGGCTGTTGGGTGTTTGTTACGCAACTACAGTCGCGAGTCCATGTCTGTTGCTTTTGTTTATTTTGTGGTTGATTATCTTGAACCTTAAATTCCTCGAGTTGCTAATATAAACGGTCTGTGTGTCTTTCTTAATAAACAATGCCAAATAACTCCCAGCGAGCAGCACCAAGGGACTAACAAAAGCCTCTCAAATAATTCAAGTAGACTTGACATGTCCGTCAGTAATCTAAATTGGATAATAGCCCTCCTAATTTTATTGACTTCAGACCGTAAACTGAATCACTAGGTACTGGCGTAGCTATATCATCCCAAAAATAACTACCAAGTTTACTGACTGTTATTAGGCAAGACTTAGATCGCGGAAGTTGGAAAATGGCAGGAAGCGCCAAAATATATTTTTCCATGTTACCGTTTAAACGGTAACATGGAAACTGACGCCTGGTGTCAATCTGTGTGACTTGTGATATTGATAAAGTGCAGTGTGTGGACAGGTGCCGCCGCTGTTGTGCACGTCGGGCGGCAGTTCCGCCGACTGCTCGTCCAGCGAGGACAGCGTGGCCGGGCCTTACGCCAGCGAGCACAGCGAGCCCTATGCCACCAGGCCGGATGAGGGTTACGAGGTGAGCACACTATCATTCACCTAACTATCCTTTTTTTAAAGCTGGACAACAACAGTCCATGCGTCGTTTAGTGGGGCTGACACATAAGTGTTGCTAGAAGTATTTTTGGAACTAGGTGTTATGTCATGATGAGTTATAAGTATAACGCAACAACATGCCTATCAGTGGACTGCGATAGGCTGTCTCGACGCGTAGAATTTAGCTTAAACAGGCTTTGATATTCGAATACCTATAGGTTCCAGCTTCATATGCTATCACTGACCTTGTGAATGTGTTTGCATTTTTTTATAAATTCGGAATCACTTCATCAAAAGCAAATTAATTAGCTGACAAGCCGTACTAGTAAGGCGTGGGCCTCAGAGACGACAATGTTTTATAATAATGACGCAGTTAATGGTTTAAAGCCTTAATAGGAAACTAGATTAAATCTAGTTTAGAACCGGGGACATAAACTATCATACTTGACATTTTGCTACGAAAATGAAATTCGAATACATAATCTGCATGTCGGTTACACTAACTAGAATTAGCATCTCAGAGTAGCTAAAAAATAAAGAAACTATTATCATTTTAATTTTCGGCTCGACTATAAATGACTAAATAAACGACAATAAATAACAAAGCAAAAAAAAAGGTATATTCACGTGTTTTTAAAGGTCGTGGGCGCCCGTCAAACTGTATCGATGATAAATAAATAGATATTTTATTGTATTAAAATGAATCCACGAAACGAGTCAGCGAAACTACTTTCGCTGTAACTTCATATTCGCATGTTTCGTTTGCGAAACAAAACAGCGATCGAGTACCTAATAAAAAGGATACACTCTATTTTATTGAAGGCTTTAAGGCATCTTCTACAAGTTTTTTATTTATTGATGTACTGGCACACAATGCTTATAATAAGCCGTGGCCCGTATTAGCTTGAAAGTGAATTTGATTTGGCTGAATTGAATTAGGCATGCACTAAACACGAAAACGTTAAGAATGAAGAGTATAGCGTTTTCGATTTCGCTTTTTCTATATTATTTTATACTTACAAATCTTGTCTGTCTCCTTGGCAGGCTGATGTCGAAGTGGGCAAACTGGATGTGCCTCCGCTCTACAGAACAAGGAAGCTCTCCGGATCCATGTCCACAATACCTTCAGGTTTGTACTATGAACATTAAGAATTAAAGCCCTCTTGCAATACTAACTTCCTTGTATCCAAATCTTGGAAACCTCTCAAGCTGGATGCCTTACATATACATAAACTAGATATGCGCAATTGACATTATTTTGATTTTGAAAGCAATATAATTATAATATTTATATATATTAATTATATTTGTAATAGTTATCTGCTAATGGCCATTGCCTCGCATTACAACATTTGAATGTTATTTGTTTTTTTCCGATTCCATTAAAATAAATTAGTCAGATTTTTGCCTATACTTTTTTGTGTAACTAATAATAACTGAATGAGATTAGCGTTAAACTTGAATATTACAAAAAAAAATGTATTTTTTTTAACAAGTAATAAATTAATAAACTGAGTGCTTTTATTTCTACGGCCTACGAACAAAACACATCTCGTACCATGTAAGCTGTAACATAGTATAATTTACATAATATTAAACTTAGAGGTACGTACTAGTTTATTCCGCGCCTATTTTTCGTTGTGCGTGGTCAGTGACTCTTCGCCCGCATACCGATACCGACATACCGGTATCTGTAATTAATTTCGTCGCGACTTTCGAAAGTAGTTGAACTAAGTTTAAGATATGATAAGTTTAGAATAAAACTTTTTAGTTCGGTATTTTGTGATAGAATCATGGATCCGGAAGTGGACCTAATGGATAGTTCAACCGGTTTTGATTATGAAGACCTTTTTGAAGGTAAAAAAACTTGTTATCATATACGATTCTTCCTTTTATGTGTGACTAGTGCGACCCACGTGTTGTTATTTAAGTTTTATATCTTTGATCTTAATTTTCCTAACTACACAGAAGGTATATTATTCTTGGACTGTTTTGGAGGCTTTGCAGTTGTTATCGTCAATATTATGTAGTAGTGTTATTTCTACGTGGTCAATCGCGAGTCTAAACAAAACAAAAATTTTGGGAGAAAGCTAAATGTAATGTACTCACCTATAAACCAACTCTGTTCCACTATGGTATACAGAACTTGTTGTATTTTGAAGCTGGCCGGTGCAGAGGAGGAGAAATCTTCGGTGTAACTTTTGTCCATGAGAATTTAACATTTCTAATACCTCATTTGCGTCATGGGATGCAGTAGCCGAGGGCTGTCGCTCGTCTGCACTGGCCTTAATATACGCTGAACAATTTAGCCTCACTGACATAAACTTAGATTTAAGAAGCACAAAATTGATAAATAGGTACTACTACGGAAGGCCGGCTCCATACAACAAGTGAAAACAAGCGCACGCGCCAGCCAGTGCTTAATGTCAGTCACGCGACTCGAGTGCGCCTGCACTCGCTCTACCTAAACACGTGAATATTCTGTTTATGTGTGCATGCGTCTCTGCTCGGTGCAAGGAGCCGTCCTTCTGTATCAATCTCGCTGTATTTTGCAGTCGTCTTCGTAGTAGAGGATCCGCACAGGAACGACTTTCACCCATCTGTTAACGAAAATTATTTTAAAATAGAAAATATATTGCTAGTGGTTTGGCTAAAACATTCCTTTTTTGACTTTTAATTCGACTTTTTTAAACGTCGTCTGTCGTTCCTTTGCGGATCTTCTTCACTTTTGCAATCGCTGTGTGAAAAAAGTTGTGGCGATGTTTCGCAGAACGGACCTAGATATTATGTTATCGGAATACTTGAATATTAATCATTTCTAGTGGTCTTCTTTGAATATTTTCAAATGTATGCAATGATAATACAATAATTTCATAATATGGTACTATCGAGCTGATCTGATGATGGACCTGGACGCTAGATAATGGAACTCTTGAACGGCTTCTAATATACCCACCGAGTGTGGGCTCATTAGATGTGTCTCAACGAGTCCTGTTCATTTTACCTGATGACTGACCTGGACCTTAGATAACAGAACTCTTGATTAGCTTCCAGTATACCCATCGAGTGTGGGCTTATTAGATGTGTCTCAACGAGTCCTGTTCATTTTACCTGATGACTGACCTGGACCTTAGATAACAGAACTCTTGATTAGCTTCTAGTATACCCATCGAGTGTGGGCTTATTAGATGTGTCTCAACGAGTCCTGTTCATTTTACCTGATGACTGACCTGGACCTTAGATAACAGAACTCTTGATTAGCTTCCAGTATACCCATCGAGTGTGGGCTTATTAGATGTGTCTCAACGAGTCCTGTTCATTTTACCTGATGACTGACCTGGACCTTAGATAACAGAACTCTTGATTAGCTTCTAGTATACCCATCGAGTGTGGGCTTATTAGATGTGTCTCAACGAGTCCTGTTCGTATTGTTCGTGTTTGGTATTCAACTTTATTACCGTGGCCTGTTTTAGTATATTAATTAAACAAGCAATATATTTTGTTGAACGCAATGTACGCCTTTATTGTCTTGTGCATTAGTCTTTCAGCTATTAAGAGTCCCTATCAATTTCGGCGCGCTACGAGTTTAGGTAACTATCGGACCGCAGTTTGTCTGTGTGCGGTCGACGTATCGCTGACAGTCGTAGTGTGCGCTATGCGCACGGTGCAGCGCGAACTAATAATCTTGGTCCGTAACTACTATTATTAGGAGTTTTTACTTACTCAGAACCTAGTAAGTACTGGATGGATTTTATTTTGTGATTATGACGTGCTATGTTTAGGTACCCTATAAAAATATGGTTACTTAATATGGCATTTACTGAAGTAAAAGCAAACTATAAAGTGTGACCAGCGTATTTAAGGTAAGTCTGAAACTAATTACACATGTTATTGTACTCCTTTATTATTTAGATTAATTAGTCCTTTATTATGTACATTTATGTTTATTTATTTTATCCTTTATTATTTACATTTATGTAACTATAATCTTTATTTCATTTTTAATACTTATAAATTATATTTTTAAATATTAGACTAAAAAATTATATAAAACATTTAAAAATATAAAAAATAGTAGCCCACCGGTATCGGGAACAGGGTCCAAGCTACCGGCGGTCAGGGCTCCAGAGAGAGGAACCTCCTAACGATGCGAGCCGTGTCCAGGAGTACAGCTTTCTGAATCAAGCCCTTAATCCAGCTGCCCAACGAGAGCCTCCTTAGGTGTTGGCAACACTGATACGCTCATTTTGATAACTATAATTATTATTATGTAAAAAATTAAAGTAAAATACAATAGACGTAGATATATTTAGTTACCTATTCCGCTTGACTATTCTCCAAGAGTCATAAAAACCCCGTAAGAAATCGACACGTGTTTCACCTCTCAACGAGGCATCCTCAGGATGACGATTGACCAATTGCAAACCAGAACGCGACGTGTTACCACACCGAGCGCTGGACGCAAAGTGTTAAAGTCACTTTGGTTCCAGCGATCGAGTGGTTTAGAAGATAGGAGGGAACAGATGAACATACATACATACATAGTACATACATACATACCGGTCAAAATCATAACCCTCCTTTTTTCTTCGCCGTAGTCGGGTAAAAAAGAATTACCGTGTGTCCCGATCCTTTTCGCTCATCGATGATGTCAGGTAATATTTGATTTTCGGCAGATTTCTGCCTACTTAATTCTCTACTAATATAATTAACACATTATTAGATTAAAGAAATAATAGTAAACTACAACAATTTTCTTAATTAGTAAGATGATGGCAAAAATTATTATTTACCTAAGAACTGCACGTGCCTTCCGTGTTCTTTAACTTTTTTTCTTTTTACCTTTCATTCTTCCGTGATAATAAAGTTCAATTATTCGACCCATTTTCTAAAAATTAAACACTATTTACCCGACTACGGCGAAGAAAAAGGAGGGTTATGATTTTGACCGGTATGTATGTATGTATGTATGTATGTATGTATGTATGTATGTATGTATGTATGTTTGTATGTTCATCTGTTCCCTCCTATCTTCCAAACCACTTATCACAATGTGACAAATGAGGTATCGTTAGAAGCGTCGTGATTGTCCGCTGGTTATAGGCTATGTGAAGTCACATTAAATTAAAAATGGCGCCCTCTAGAGGACATAAAGTGAGGAACTTAAAAAAAAAAATGGTTTAATCGTACCATGTTGGGTATCAAATGAAAGGGCTTAATGAGCTCATTTCAAAAATATATATATTACAACCCCAAAAGAATTTAAAAAAAATCAAGTAATAAAAACTAAAACCCAACTACGACTTAAAAGGTATAAACAAGACACCACAGACAGACAAATTAAAAATCCGGAGTCACACGTAATCTGTTCGATTTATGCCCTAACACGTGTGACTCCGGATTTTTAATTTGTCTGTCTGTGGTGTCTTGTTTATACCTTTTAAGTCGTAGTTGGGTTTTAGTTTTTATTACTCGATTTTTTTACTGTAAGTATAATACAAAACATTAATATGTATAAATATCATTAGCAAATCACAAAGTGTTACACCATACATTATACATATAGGTACTCCCAGTCTCAAAACTGGTTAGCTCTAGTACAAAAGTACGCCCGATTCCGCGAATTACGTCGGGAGCGGCGGCAGTGGCGAACGCCACAGGCGACACAGGTCCGACCGCGACGTCGAGGAGCCCTCGGGCGCGACTAATTGCCTCGAGCGAGCGCATCGGTTTATAAGGCATTATTTAGATCTTTTATTATAATTAAATTAGTAGTCAAAAATAAAACATAAAAACTGAATTTGGTAGATAAATAACTAAAATTTTAAAATATTTAAGACTTATTGTTAATATGTAACGAATTCTTACGCGTAGACGACGATTTTGCACATGGTATTATTGCGTTTTTTCAGCGTGGATCACATTTTTTTTCAAGTACTAATTCAATAAACTTTGGAAAAATGATCAGTCGCCTTGCTAATATACTATATGCCCAGTATTTAGGATTTTTCTCAGATTGATATTTGCTACCAGTAAGCTATGAAAGCAATTGAAAAACCAGTTGTTTCACGCTTACGTAAAAACGTGTGTTAGATTTTTATTTTTCGTAATTTATATTGAGTAGTTAGTTTTAATTTTATTAGTCAACTTACTAGTTAAATAGGTGATGAATAATTTTGCATTTAAAAACAAAACAGATATCTTAAGGATATTGAGACATTGGCTCCGAAAATTTTTAGACCGCGAAATTGATAGGGGCTCTTAACATATTTTTTAGCTTATGCGATGTGGTGCTTTTTTAAGGTTCCGTAGTCAACAAGGAACCCTAATAGTTACGCCATGTCCGTCTGTCCGTCTGTCCGCGGCTTAGCTCAGAGACTCTTTGTTGGGTGTAATGCCCAACAGTGAAAATGTTATGTACTTGTTATGTAAGTAAACTTGTAAGGTATGTTAGTTATGTTATGAAAATGTACAGCGTAGCTCGTACACTCTTAGTATTAGAAAGCTGTAATTTGGTATGGGTATACATATAAATAACGCCGACAAAGTGGTAATATAAAATCATGAAAAAAAAGTTTTTTTTAGGGTACCTCCCCTACCCGTAACGTAACGTAGTGATGTTTTTTTTTTTATTTTCCCGTCTATCCCATTGTGTGGAGTGTCGATTAAACGGAAAACTATCACCGCTAAGTAGGCTCTACAAGTTACCGAGTAACAGTCGACCAACTTACATTTGCAGTTGCAAAAACATGTTTTTCAACTACAATGTTAAGTATGTTCCTGGGATAAATTCATCCCAACTACGGAACCCTTCATTGTGCGAGGTTCGACACGCACTTGGCCGGTTTTTTAAATAAATAAATTGGTATTTTCCCAGGCATATCGTCGCCGCTGGGTGAGCTGAGCGCAGAATGCGGCGAGTACACCAAGAGCGGAGAGCTAGCGCACCCAGAGCTGTGTGTCATCGTCGTCGATATACTTACGCAGCTTATACACAAGTATGTACTTTAATAATACCAGCCTGTTACTGTCCCCCTGCAGGGCACCTGCCAGGGTTGCGGGAAAGTCTGAAAGGGATACCGGGACCTTGGCAACAGGCAACTGAAGGAACACGGATGGGTTTTAGTCAGTAAAAGTCTGACACGCCCTTCCGCTCCACCCAGAGCCGGAGAAGTCATTTGATGATTTACCACCCTCAAAAAAAAAACTGCAGGGCACAGGCCTCTTCTTATAAAGAGAAGACGTCGAGCATTGACCAGCACGCTTGCTCAAGATGGGTTGGCGATATCAGACTTAAGTATATCGTAATCGTAATCCTAACTATTATTATAAATGTGAAAGTGAGTTCGTTTGTTTGTTACGTTTTCACGCTAAAACGGCTGAATGGATTTAGATTAAATTTGGCACATGGGTAGACCATGACCTGGAATAGGACATAGGATACTTTTCATCCCGATATTCTCACGGGATCGAGACTTACGCGGGTGAAACAGAGGGGCACAGCTAGTTAGAAAACCAGGTTTCTTCATGGTGTTTTCCTTCACTGATATCAGTAATGTCAGCTCAGAAAGAAAGTATGTTCAGTAACCGGCCGTTTATATTTTAAGAAGGAGACTGCCACTGTCACACTGTAAGTGGTACAGAAAACGCACTACACAGCCGGGCTTTTTCTGAAATTCGATGTAACACATTAAAACGACATCTTATTTGTTAATGTTGACCGAAAAATTCATTATGTAACTGGTAGTCTTATCAGCATATTGAGAGGGTTCAATACTGTAGTGGGCGGCTTGCCAAAAGGGGGAGTAGCTCAATCCAGGTATAACTGGCACTTACTGGGTATTCAAATCTGACATTAATCTACCCAGGTAGAAGGATAATATACTAAAAAGGCTTTATGTAGATGCCCTTGTCAGACGTCTGAAAGTCAGACAATAAGCGTACCAAGGGGTATCGTGTTACCTAGCAGCTGAGTTATGGAGCCCATGTGGTCGCTCTATGTAAAACAAATGATAATGTAGAGAGTCTCGTCTGCCTAGACTAGTCCGCTGCAAGGAAGAAGGCTCGTGCGCGGAGCCCGTGTGGCGCGCCGGCGTGGGCGTGGCGCGCGGCTGGTGCGCGCGCGTGGGCGCGGCGCTGGCCCGCGCGCGCGCCGCGCACGCGCCGCTGCTGCGCCGCCTGCTGGCGCCCGCGCCCGCGCGCCTGCTGGCCGTGCGCGACGAGCGGCTCGAAGGTAAAACATCAGATTCATCCTTCCTTACATAATATAAAATAAAATATGCTTTTTTTAGGTAATTAAAAACAAGCTTTTAATTAACTAAAAAGTACTAAATAAAACTGTCGTAAACATAGAACTTTAATATTTTCTTAAAAGCTTGAGGCGTAAATGTCCTTCTTACACTAAACCTGAAGATAAGCCTTTGAAAAATTGCCGTAAATCTTATGATGGCTATTGTAATTCGTTAATAATACAAAAACTAATTTAAATTGATATGAAATTGGTCAGCACATCGCGTGAATAACTATTCCTAAAACTCGAAAGTCACCAACTAATATTTATTCCAACTCTCTCCTCAGACCTTCAACGCAGCATCTTAGAGCTGATCCACGTGCTAGCTTCCCAGAGCATAGAGCCGACCGAGCTGGCCGCCTTCCTCAAACTCTTCAATGCGGAGCAGCCTCCACTCACCATGCTGCTCAGCTCGCTACATAGACTGGTGGCTACGGCTACGTACAACACTCCTGACTGCATACTTACCTTCCCGATCGATAGTGACAATACTGGTAAATAGTTTACTGCCCTTTAGATGAACCTCCTTCGATCAACCTCCTTCTATCAGTGTTGCAGATTGCGATGTAGTTTTGTCCTTCTTATTTTGAGAAAGGTAGATCTTTATTTAAAAAAATCTTTGACAAACAGATTTTATATTATATATTATCATTTTATGAAAATTTTACAAAAAAAAATGCAAAACAATGTTGTGTACTTATTTCCTTTGATAAATTGTGATCACACAATTTAGGTTTGTTCACAGATGGCAATCAGTCCCTGGCGGAGGAGCTCAATTACCAAGTGGTGAACACCACGACGTCGCAGAGCCACAACGCAGAGAACTGCGCCAAAAGGTTCCACGAGGCGCATACCAGGGCTGGTAAGTCACTGAAGTTAGACTTCAGTACTTTTTTTATTATTATTAAACCTTTGTTGTCTCATTTCTGGACACTCCCTCCAACCTTCCCATGGCCCTACCAACGTAAACGTTATACGGGCCGAATCGTGGGGCGGCTGCGGACATAGCGCCCTTGGCAATCTTTGCAGTCCGCAGGCGCTTCTTGATACCTTACAAAAGCCATGTGTGTCCCTGCTTCACTCTCCCGACTGGGCTTGACAACACATAAACGCAACTCCGTCGCCGGCGCACCTGAAACAACAGTCGCTTGTCCAATGGATCCTTTTTACTCAGCGTAGCTCTTTTCGCCGTTGTATGATTTTTTGGGCCGTATGGCGTCATTCTTTTCGCCTAGGATTTTATAAGTTTTTATTATATATACATATACATAACACCATCTCCTTCCTCGACACGCCTTCCCCAACTCGTAATATATACATAAACATAATACTCCCATCTTCCGCCATATTGATAATATTATATATACATGAACATAATACCACCTCTGCTCCTCAACCATCCGACTCCTCCTCAGGCTCCCGTCTCTCGCTCTCAGCCTCCTCTCGCTCGAGCTGACTCCGGGCGGCATGCCACTCGTGCGCAAAATCCCGTAGCCGCTCAAAGTTCGCCGGTGAGCTCACGAGATCGCCGTAGTAGATCGGACCGACCTCCATACGGCTGATCCCATCCATCATCTTCCGCCGCGCTCCCTCATACAGGGGGCAAACCCACAGCACGTGGTGCAGGTCCTCCTCATCCATACCACAATAGCACACGCTCATCTCGCACAACTTCATGTCACTCAGTCTTTTCCTAAAACACCCATGTCCCGTGAGAATCTGGGACAGCTGGTGGTCTGGCACGATCCAGTGAGACCTGAACCGCGCCGCCACGTCCGGAAAGAAACGGAATAGCTCCCGGCCTTTCTCCTCACTCGTCCATCTCTTTTGCCACGCATCCATCGTCTCATCCCATATCTCACGCCTGCGTCGGGCCAGCACCTGTCTCCGCAAGACGAGCTCAACCTGTGCCTCAGCCGCGGTCTGGCGCTCCTCATCGAACCGCCCTGCACGGATTACCTCCAGGTCCGCCGGGAGAACGCCGGCCAACACCGCCAGCGAAGGCGTACTGGTAGACCTGTAGGCCTTCGTCAGCAGTATCAGACTCGTTCTCTGGCACCTGAGCAACGCGCTGCGAACAACGTGGAGTGTCGCTCTCTGGTACCAACAAGCAGCAGCATACGTGATCGTGGCGACGAAGGTGCCCCTGTAGAGGACGCGCAGTCCGGGATACCGAATGCCCCAGGAGGATGCCGACACTCTTGACATTTTCCCGAAGCATTTGGCCGCGCGCTCCCCTATCGATACCGCATGCTGCGCGAACGACTGGTTTACATCGAGCACCACGCCCAACACCATCGCCGAGGTGACACTCCTGACCGAGTCCCCGGCCAATTTGACTGTGGGGGCCCGCTGGAATTTTCCCCTGATCGTCATCATGGATGACTTTGCAGGGGAGAATCCCAGCCTGTTCCTGGCGCCCCAAGCCGCGACCAAGTCCAGCGTTATCTTGGCCGCCGCCTCAATCCCAGAGCGAGATTGGGACTCGATCAGGATGGTCACATCGTCCGCGTACGCGACCATGCGAACGCCGTCAGGCAGTGGCAGCCGAAGCAAGTCATCCAGGAGCAGGTTCCATAAGGCTGGACCCAGGACTGACCCCTGAGGGCAGCCCATGGTGGACACCTTCCACTCCACCCGGTCACCGATGAATAGCCCAACTCGCCGGCGAACAAAGTAATCCGCCAGCATCTCGAAGATGTTGGGCGGACACCCTCCCCGCTTGACTTTCGTCAGGATCATCGGCCACCAGGCGTTGTCGAAGGCGCCCGCGATGTCCAGGAATATGGCCTGCACGTACTTGCCCGAGCCCTCCCTCGCGGCACGCAGGATTTCGTTGAGTGCCGTGACGGTGGACTTACCCGTAGAGAACCCGTGCTGGGCGGCAGAGATCTGGTTGCCGATCGTGGGAGCGCATTTTAAAATTACACGCTCCAAAATCTTGCCGAGCACAGGTAGCAGCGTAATTGGCCTGTAGGCCTTGGGGTCCGTGAGCAGCTTACCATTGCCCTTTGGTAGGACAAGCAGCCGGCCCTCCTTCCATACATCCGGAAATACGCCATCCGACACACACTTGGCGTACACCGCGGTGAATTCCGCGGGTACGGCACTCCAGACATTCCTCACTATTCTCGCACTGATCCCGTCTAGTCCCGGTGCTGTGTTGGGCAAGCTCCTGACAATGCCCCCCAGACTGTCACGTGACAGAGGAGGCGCAGCCTGGCCCGACGGGGTGAGCGAGGCAGCGACGCGTATCTGCCTGTGATACGGTGTGTCCCTGGACGGATCATCATCCGGACACAGCGCACGCAGGAGGCCGGTCGCCGCGTCGCCCACAGTGCACGCAAAGCCCTCCGCCAGTTTGGTACCATTTATGACTCCTGATGGTGGCTTGAGCCTACCGCTAGCGGCTCGGTACGCCAACCCCCACGGGTCCGCGTTACCAGCCTCAGCGATTTTACGGAAGTGCTCAAGCTCCGCCCCCTCCATCGCCTCTCGGTATCTCGCTCGCACACGATGAAAGTCCGCTCTCAGTCTCTCTTCCCTTAAGCCCCCGCCCTTTCGCGATCCCTGCCATTTACACCTTGCCCTACCATTCGCTTTCCGAAGCTTCTCGAGCCTCGGATTCCACCACTCATAGCCCGCGTCCTTTGGCGGCCCTTTCACTCCCAGAGACTGGCACGCCGTGTCCGCAATCACCCTTGTGAATTCCTTACAAACAAAGGTCGCGGGCTTTCTGAAGTCCAGCCTTCCCATTTTCTCCTGGATAACCTGCTGAAAGCGCGGCCAGTCCACTCCTTGATCCCGGAAGCGCACCGGCTCCCTCCGCGGCTCCGCGCTATGGCTACTCCTGGTTGCATTCACCTGGAAGGTAATTAGGCGGTGGTCACTCGTACTCGCCCCCTCATGTACTGTCCAGTGCTCTGTGCTGACGCTCCTAGTTGCGAGCGTAAGATCGATGTTGGACTCACCGTTCGGGCCGCTGAAGGTGAACGGTTGGCCCTCCACGTTTTCAACGGTGAGTCCGTGCGTGGCGATGAAGGCCTCCAGTGCGACCCGTCTGTGCTCCGCGGCATGGCCACGGCCAGTGTAGTGACGAGGCGCGCTATGCCACATCGGTGAATGAGTGTTAGCGTCAGCACAGATGAGCACACGCTTGCCGCGCAGTGCACTCATAACACCCTCCAGGTGAAGCAGGTGTCTTTCGATCTCTTCCGCAAATTGGAAGTAAGCTGAGACCACGTGCAGGTCGCACTCCTCCAGATGGACCACGAGGCAGTGGTCGGTGGATAGGTGTTGCAGCACCGCGCAGGCCGTGCCTCGCCGGTGGATGTAGGCTCCGGCCTTGCCGGCCGGTCCTTGTTGTAAGATGTTGTCGGCCTGCGCGTACTGCTCCTGGAGGAACACGACGTCAATCTTCAGCTGGCTACACACCGCAGGGAGCTCCCTAGTCGCCAGCGCTGACCCGCCTAGGTTCAGCTGCCCAAACGTCATCGAGCGTCTACTGGCCATATTGGGTCATGGCCACGCTCCGCTGTTCGGCGTGCTGTCTCGCCGGGCAGTCCCTGGAGACGGTCCTGTGCCCCGCCGCCCCCTTCTTCCCGAGCCGCTTGCACGTAGCGCAGCAGACCTCCTCCGATGTGCAGCCCTCCCCACGGTGTCCCGTTGCTCCACAGCGCCCGCACGTGGTCTCAGCCGCCCGACATAAGCGCTCAGGGTGGCTCATTTCTGGACAAAGGGAATAAATAATGACGTAAAACTTTGGAGTACTTATATTATGTGAAATTATACTAAACTAGCTGCGCCCCGCGGTTTCACCCGCGTAAGTCTCGATCTCGTGGGAATATCGGGATAAAAAGTATCCTATGTCCTATTCCAGGTCATGGTCTACCCATGTGCTAAACATCCAAATCCGTTCAGCCGCTTTAGCGTGAAAGCGTAACAAACAAACTCACTTTCGCATTTATAATATTAGTTAGGATGGCAAAACTCGCGGCAGTCGCGTTCATAAAATGTGCGAGTAGAATGGTGAACATTTGAGTGTCGTCTCTTGCCTCTTCGTTTCATGACCGCGGCGACCACGAACGATGCGTAAATTGTATATGTTTTTTGTATTACTATTACTATTAAGAGTGAATGACCACATTGCGTACATAACATCATACTTATTTTCCCCTAAGAGTTAGGTAGACGCGAACCTACCTAAGTATACCCACATTTATTCAATTAAAGGCACTTTTGAACTCTCGGGCGCTCAGTTAATCAGAAAGCTAAAGCTATCCACTCGTTCCAATACGTAGATCTCTCTCTGGAAAATAACGGGCTAGATAATCCATGAGTTATGAGCGTATCGATCTGTGTGCAGGTATCCGCTCTCCGTGGGCGTGCCACGCGCTGCGCGTGGGCGTGCAGGGCGCGGGCTGGGCGCCGTGGCTGGCCGGCTTTGCGCTCAGCGTCTGGCTGCTCCGGCAGCACGGCGCGCAACACACTGGCCGCTGGGGTGAGTACTGTCGTCCTGTGCACTGCGGGGCGTGCAGGGCGCGGGCTGGGCGCCGTGGCTGGCCGGCTTCGCGCTCAGCGTCTGGCTGCTCCGGCAGCACGGCGCGCAACACACTGGCCGCTGGGGTGAGTACTGTCGTCCTGTGCACTGCGGGGCGTGCAGGGCGCGGGCTGGGCGCCGTGGCTGGCCGGCTTCGCGCTCAGCGTCTGGCTGCTCCGGCAGCACGGCGCGCAACACACTGGCCGCTGGGGTGAGTACTGTCGTCCTGTGCACTGCGGGGCGTGCAGGGCGCGGGCTGGGCGCCGTGGCTGGCCGGCTTCGCGCTCAGCGTCTGGCTGCTCCGGCAGCACGGCGCGCAACACACTGGCCGCTGGGGTGAGTACTGTCGTCCTGTGCACTGCGGGGCGTGCAGGGCGCGGGCTGGGCGCCGTGGCTGGCCGGCTTCGCGCTCAGCGTCTGGCTGCTCCGGCAGCACGGCGCGCAACACACTGGCCGCTGGGGTGAGTACTGTCGTCCTCTGCACTGCGGGGCGTGCAGGGCGCGGGCTGGGCGCCGTGGCTGGCCGGCTTCGCGCTCAGCGTCTGGCTGCTCCGGCAGCACGGCGCGCAACACACTGGCCGCTGGGGTGAGTACTGTCGTCCTGTGCACTGCGGGGCGTGCAGGGCGCGGGCTGGGCGCCGTGGCTGGCCGGCTTCGCTGGCCGCTGTTTAGAGTGGAATAAATGTTATAATAACTGGTTTGAGCGAATGGAAAAGTGTATTAAGCTACGTGGTGAACTTTGAAAAACAATAAAAAGTACTATAAGGTTCTAGTTGTGTTTTTTTCTTCAAACGACAAAACTTAAAAGGCATGCCTCGTACATCATGACGGGAGGTTAATAACGTCAACATTGATTGGTCAGCATCTCTCATTCATTAACAAAAGACCTTCAATTGATTTCAGATGACATCGACGAGTTGAATGACGAACCCTCGGATACAGAAGCTAACAAGAAAAAGTCTCCTAAAAAGGAAGTTCCTAGCAAGCCAATGGAACTGTCGCACATACTGTCGGTGGGCCATGAGTCGCTCATGTTGGAGCTGTGGCTCGATACTAACACAGGTATTGCCATTAGTGTAAAATGAATTTCGTCTTGCTCCTAAATATCTCAATAAACAAACTGTTACTTTACCTTTCATCATAGAATTCTTATGAACCGACATCGTTCCCTTGGACATACGGTGGATTAAACCGGCAACTAGAGTATCATTGTTTATAACTTTTGTGGTGCCGTGACATTTCTAAGTGATTTAAATTCATAGTTTTGTTTCTAAACCACTAATAATATTTCCAGGCATGTTCACAATCCGCCTGTCGCGCCCGGAGCTGGGCCTGAACCGCGTGGTGAGCGAGGCGCGCGTGCAGAGCAACATGGCGGCGCGCACGTGGGCCTGTGTCGCGCTCAACGTCAAGGAGCTGGTCTACAAGAGACACATCTATGTGCAGGTCAACTCTAAAATCTAGGCTAATAAATCAAACCGCTGTAAAAAGACGCTTAACGAAGCCGAGAGTCACTTATAGACCGTCATTGTAATACTTTTTAGTACGGAATCATACCTGTGAACCTTCTGGATACGGAGATATTGATGATCAAAGATAAAAAAATCTTCCTTTTACATCAAAATCAGAAATAATTGATTTGCAAAGAATGTAGATAACAAAACATAGTTTTTATGGTGTAAAAAAGAAAAACAAGGATCCAGTACATTCTACCGTATGGCATGCAACATTATGCATTAAAATAATTATAATTATTACAAATCAATATGTCAGATAATCAATTTTTTTAAATATTTTCTTGAAATTTAAATTCATACTTATAAAGAACTTAACTTTAAATACACCTACAACTGCTGCACCGTTGCATACACTCATAATCACAATGTTTCGCGTGGGTTACATTGCGGGCTGCTGTAATCAGCGATTTTTCACACCAATAACCTGTCCTTTTGGCTTTGCCGTAGTCGGATATAAGTCATTTCCCTAGCAAAAAAATGTTAGCTTAGATAACGGCTATGTAATGAATATTTTAACCTCTATTTTTGCATGGGAGGGTTTTAGGGCGATTTCAAAAAACTTGGTCGCCGATGCGGGCTGGATGCGTGCGATGATTAAGACATTACCAAATATCGTTTCAATTTCACTCTTTCGCATCATCCATCGTGAACATGGTGTTCCAACATCTTTTTTCAAAACATGAAATCAGCCTTATTAACGAAAAGTAGTTTTAAGGACAATGTTACTAACTCTTTATGAGTCTTGGCTCGAATTAAAGATTTTGAATTTGAATTTGAATGTAACGTTATTAATAGAAAGTATTTTTAGGTTCAAAATATTTCTTCGTTGATTCACAGGTGGCGCTTTACGTCAACGGATACGAGTGCGAGACAGTAACGCTACCAGTACAAGGTAAATATTATCTACTAATTTTTTTTTTTTTTTTTTGTGTTATGGGACTGCTCTTGACCTCGATCTCGCCTGATGGAAAGCGATAGGTGAGGTCTATGATGGAACGAGCAAGCCCAGAAGATGCCTGTTCACTCTTGTTTTGAAGGCTGACGGGTTATACGAGTACGTGGAAGGGAACACAGATGCTGGCAGAGAGTTCCACACTTTGGCCGTGCGCATAATAAATGTGGAATAGAAGCGCTTAGTATGACTAGACGGTATATCGACCAAGTGCGGATGGTACCCCGCTGTACGTCTTATTCTAATTGATTAATAGTCTGTTTCACCGCCTCCGAATAAGTTCACAATTTCATAAATGATAAATGATTTTATTTCTGTAAGTAGGTTTGTACAAACACTTTTACACGTCAATCACATTTTTAAAAGTAGATGAGGTCGGCGTTTCCTAACTGACTACTCTAAGAAGAAAGGCCGAAACAAACTCAGAGGTCACAGTCTCTTTTAAAGTCCAGACATAATCTTGGTCAGATTATGTGAAGACCATGTAGATTGTTGTCTGAAATGGTTTTTTGAGGAAAGTACCTCACAGATTGAGTGGACCTGTCCAGTCAGTGCACGCATTTGTCAGTAATCGTGCAGCTCAACTCCGAATTTAAGGAGCTCAACGATTTGACGAACAATACCAAAGAAAAGGACATTTGGGTAGGCCGCCTATAGTACTCAAACTGCCAGATAATTAAAAAATATGATCCACATAGTCCTCAAATTCACAATAATTGAAATAATAATAATATTATACTTCACAAAGTAAATATTCATGTCACTGCGTATATATATAATAGAATAAAAAGTCACCAAAAATAACAAAATTCAATAATTAAATAAAAGAAAATTGGAGAAATTGGAGCAGCTCAATCCCAAGCCTTTTTGTCCTCAATGTAATCTTTAATCATTAAAGATTATGAGTTGTGCCAAAAAGCGTTTTATACCATTAAAGTTTAATGGTATAAAACGCTTTTTGGCACAACTTACGTTTAATGAATGTTTTTAATTTATTAAGGCTTAGATCTTGTACGTACGTGGCTTGGAAGCTTATTGTAAATGCGTATAAATTGACATCTGAACGAGCCACCTATTTTCTTGAACCTTGTTGTAGGTACAACAAATTTTTTGTTTGTTCCTGGTATTTATATTATGGGTATCACTGTATTTTTTAAACAATTTTATATATTTTTATGGGCATATCAAAGATTTTCAAAAATATACTGTGAAGGCACAGTCATCACATTTATCTCCTTAACTTTCTCTCTTGAGAGAGTGCTCGGACTTTTCTGCAAAACAAAGATAGTCTGAATGTCGGCGGCATTTCCCCACAACAGAATACTGTACGACATTACACTATGAAAATAACTAAAGTACACTAAACGGGCTCTTTATGTCAGTTAAATTAGTATTTTTTCTAACAGCATATGCTGCAGAGCTTAGTTTTTTTGACAATTTATCTATATGTGGGCCCCATAGATATTTTATGCAACTTTTATACTTATTCGGTGTATGATTTCCATAAGAAAATTAAAACAGGCCCATAGTATGCCTTAAGGTGAAAACGTTAGGGTAGCCCGTGAATCTCAAAATTTCTTAATTGTTTTGCAATTTTCAGGTCAGTATTAGGCTGTATGTTGATCTAAATATGATGATTCGCGGCCGTATAAAATATTGATTTATAGAATTATTATCATAAAAAACATCAATACAACTCTCTAAGTTCATATAATCGTATTGAATGACTATTTCATTAAAGCATGACATTTTAGGATTATTCTAACTTATGGAGTTGTACTACTGATTCTAATGATTATAATTCTGTAAAGCCATATTTGTTACGGTCGCGAATGATTTTGATCAAGATAAAACGACACTTACCTGCACATTGCAAAAAAAGTTAGAAAATTTGAATTTCGCGGGCTACCTTAGCGCATCTCCCTTAACGATACAGCTCTAAGTTATTGTGTTCACTCCCCAGCAGTGTTACCAGGTACATGGTAATTACCGTAGATGCACGGTATTTTTGACCAATACACGGTCTACGGTAATGATTCACTACCGTGTAATTTTCTACGATAATTTTGAATATTAACTACCGTGTAATTTATGTAACTGTAATTTAATAAAATTAAAGCGAATACGTAAAACAAAACGCATTTTTAGTTTTTGTTGCTTTGCATACTACACTACGCCGCCGCGTGGTCATTCCCCAATAAAGACTAATTAGTCTGTGTCATTCCCATAATGTTGTACACACGTAATCACGTAATCTTAACACGACTAAATACAAAAAGGCTTCTATTTTGTCCGTTTGTCTAACCATGATCAAAATTAAAATCAATATTAAAAAAATAATAATAAGAAAGTGGTTAATTATAATTTTTAATACAAATATTGAATATTCATGGTTCTTTCTTTTGCTTTTTACACGATAATTTACACGGTATTTTTCAAATATGTCTACGGTATTTTGGGTCTGAAACACGGTATTTTTAATCCATCAACACGGTAGTTTTTTTTTTCATCTGGTAACACTGCTCCCCAGGGATACTAGTCCGCAAAGTGACTCCAAGCATCGTGCTGGTCGGGCACGCGTGCGCGGGCGGCGCGCGCGCGGGCGCGTACCACCTGGCGCGCGCGCACGTGTACCGCGCGCCCGTGCTCGACACCTACCGCGCGCTGCATGTCGCGGCGCACGGGCCCGACGGCGCGTGTCAGGTACGAGTGGCATGTGCCATTTACTGGAAGTGCCGACGTTCATATTTCCTTCAAAAGTAAAACCAAAA
This sequence comes from Lithophane socia, assembly GCA_947522985.1. Classification (NCBI taxonomy): domain Eukaryota; kingdom Metazoa; phylum Arthropoda; class Insecta; order Lepidoptera; family Noctuidae; genus Lithophane; species Lithophane socia. Next base: position 19,450,231 of record OX383252.1, read on the forward strand.
TGCGACAAAAGTTAAGGTGAAATGCTACGCGAACTCCGCGACCGGTGCGGGCGTTCCGTCTTACGACTACTATTTGTTGGTACGACGTGGAATTCCTATTTTTATAATTCAATTCCAAAAAATCTTTATCAGTCATCTGTTCTATTGTACATACTTTTGCTGTCTTACTGTTGCGGTGATAATGGTGAAAATAGTTTTTCGGTGACTTCCACTAATAATATTATTAGTGGAAGTCACCGAAAAACTATTTTCATTATTTAATGTTTCATTATTACAGGTGCGGTGCGAATCGCCCAACTTCCCGTTGTTGCTAACGCCGGACGTACTCGACTCCAACATCGATTGGGATCAGGTAACTACTACATGATAATCATACTGTTTCTAGCCCATCAATAGTATGTACTGCTGTAATACATACAAATTGTGCAGGTATTCGAGATATCGTCGTCGACGCTCCGTGAGATGCACGACAACTTGCTACTAACGTTCTCTGCGAGCGCGCCCAACATTATGAACTTGTACCATCAGACTGTCGCGTTACCCACAGGTGAGTTTTGTGTTATCTTAGGTACTTAATAATATAAACAGTGACTTTATTGACCATTGTTGTTTTTGTCTAACAATCTTAAAAAAAATAACCGGCCTAGAGCATGTCAGACCATGCACAATGAAGGGTTTCGTAGTTGGGAAGAATTTATCCCAAGGACAAACTTACCATTGTAGTTAAAGAACATGTTCTCCCAAACGTTCCAACCGGAAATGTAAGTTTTTACGCACAATATTTGGGAAATTTACCATGGTTATTTAAGACTATAGACTTCTAATAGGTTTTCCTGTAATCTGTGGTATAGAACTACCGTCTGTAATTTTTTCAAATTTTTGGCGCAGTTTTTTCGGAGATAATTTTCTTAAATATCTTTATAAGTATTTACTTTAAAATTATAAAAATGTATTCGAGATCTTTGCAAAAATCTCTTTCATTTAATATGTCACACGAAACAGTTTGCAAAACTTTTTTTTTTTTCTAATTTCCCCCCTGAAGTGACCCCCATATTCAAAATTAATTTATTTTCGTTACACGTCTGTGTTTGGGTCACAGAAATACATATTACACACACTTGTACCTATGTACACCCGCATTTTGCCAGTTATGTTACACTTACAGTCGTGTTGTACTCTGTGATATTGACTTTAAAAACTTTGAATACATTATGTTGCAGTGATGATTTAACTGATATCACTATTCATGGAGAGTTTGTTGCGTCACTTCATCTTTCCAGCTAAAGCACTAGGAAATGCTGAAGAGCGGGCGTCTTGGACTGGCTCGTCTTATGTAATTTTGACGTTCAAAAAGTGCTGATTCTCAGCCTAGTTTGAATAAATGAGTTTCGATTGATCGATTGAATGCGTCCAGTGTTCGCGGGCCGCGCGGGCCCCGGGGCGGGCCCGGCGGGCGCGGGCCCGGCCGTGCCCGAGGCGCTGTTCCCGCGCTGGGCCGCGCCGGCGCTGGCCAGCCGACACCGCGGCGTGGCGCCGGCGCTCTACTTGTTGGGAGGTGCCGACATATTGCTGTATCTGTATGCTAGGGTGAGTTACCAATTATCCCATTTCTCTAACAGTGCGCTTGGAGTTTTCAAACTCGTAGGTTTTACAACTCGGAATTTGGTGCCATCATGCGCTAAACCTGCCTGCCTTTCCTAAAATTATGAACTGTGAGGCTGAGTCCTTAGTGACGGCGCACCGCGCAGGCGCATTGAGGAGCGGAAATATCAGACTGATGTCTAGTGGGCGTCCTGAGTGACGGCGCACCGCCGTAGTTTGTTGCTATGGCAACGGTAGTGCCATTGTAATTGCCCAAAGACGTGACATTGTAATAACGTCCTGTCAGAATATTAATCAACGATTAATTCGTGTCTTTGAGTGCATTTTGCCATTAAAAAGTGAAACTAGGTGGTTTCGAATGATACTCATTGCTATAGTGTATGATTAACATAGTAATTAATGAGGATGAATTCGATTTTTCGATCTCTTACGTATACGTTCATACAAAGTTATCACGGCATGTATAATGAGAAATGTCAAATGCGCCGTAAAATGTGCATGCCCGGTCACACTCCGGACAAGTTCGAACATCTCGAACATTTGTTTTTATCCGCCGTTCATTCCGCCTGCGCGGTGCGCCGTCACTCAGGACTCAGCCTGAATGAAATATAAATACGTAATCGGTCTCGAAGAAGACTTCACAGGCAACGTAATTAAGTCAGTTATTTAATTTTTATCTACCTAAAGCCTCTTTTCTTCTGTTTCCCAGGTAGTAGAACTAGAAGGCACTGCAGCAGAGCAGGCGATGGCCCTGAGCATACTGCTGCGCGCGTGTCGCGCAGACAACAGGCTGCACGCGCAGCTGCACGCGGGCGGCGCGCAGGACATGCTGCTGGCGGTGCTGGCGGCGCCCAAGTGTGTGCTGTCGCACCATGCGCTCAAGGTATGTCTGACAACAGGCTGCACGCGCAGCTGCACGCGGCGCGCAGGACATGCTGCTGGCGGTGCTGGCGGCGCCCAAGTGTGTGCTGTCGCACCATGCGCTCAAGGTATGTCTGACAACAGGCTGCACGCGCAGCTGCACGCGGCGCGCAGGACATGCTGCTGGCGGTGCTGGCGGCGCCCAAGTGTGTGCTGTCGCACCATGCGCTCAAGGTATGTCTGACAACAGGCTGCACGCGCAGCTGCACGCGGGCGGCGCGCAGGACATGCTGCTGGCGGTGCTGGCGGCGCCCAAGTGTGTGCTGTCGCACCATGCGCTCAAGGTATGTCTGACAACAGGCTGCACGCGCAGCTGCACGCGGGCGGCGCGCAGGACATGCTGCTGGCGGTGCTGGCGGCGCCCAAGTGTGTGCTGTCGCACCATGCGCTCAAGGTATGTCTGACAACAGGCTGCACGCGCAGCTGCACGCGGCGCGCAGGACATGCTGCTGGCGGTGCTGGCGGCGCCCAAGTGTGTGCTGTCGCACCATGCGCTCAAGGTATGTCTGACAACAGGCTGCACGCGCAGCTGCACGCGGGCGGCGCGCAGGACATGCTGCTGGCGGTGCTGGCGGCGCCCAAGTGTGTGCTGTCGCACCATGCGCTCAAGGTATGTCTGACAACAGGCTGCACGCGCAGCTGCACGCGGGCGGCGCGCAGGACATGCTGCTGGCGGTGCTGGCGGCGCCCAAGTGTGTGCTGTCGCACCATGCGCTCAAGGTATGTCTGACAACAGGCTGCACGCGCAGCTGCACGCGGCGCGCAGGACATGCTGCTGGCGGTGCTGGCGGCGCCCAAGTGTGTGCTGTCGCACCATGCGCTCAAGGTATGTCTGACAACAGGCTGCACGCGCAGCTGCACGCGGGCGGCGCGCAGGACATGCTGCTGGCGGTGCTGGCGGCGCCCAAGTGTGTGCTGTCGCACCATGCGCTCAAGGTATGTCTGACAACAGGCTGCACGCGCAGCTGCACGCGGGCGGCGCGCAGGACATGCTGCTGGCGGTGCTGGCGGCGCCCAAGTGTGTGCTGTCGCACCATGCGCTCAAGGTATGTCTGACAACAGGCTGCACGCGCAGCTGCACGCGGGCGGCGCGCAGGACATGCTGCTGGCGGTGCTGGCGGCGCCCAAGTGTGTGCTGTCGCACCATGCGCTCAAGGTATGTCTGACAACAGGCTGCACGCGCAGCTGCACGCGGCGCGCAGGACATGCTGCTGGCGGTGCTGGCGGCGCCCAAGTGTGTGCTGTCGCACCATGCGCTCAAGGTATGTCTGACAACAGGCTGCACGCGCAGCTGCACGCGGCGCGCAGGACATGCTGCTGGCGGTGCTGGCGGCGCCCAAGTGTGTGCTGTCGCACCATGCGCTCAAGGTATGTCTGACAACAGGCTGCACGCGCAGCTGCACGCGGCGCGCAGGACATGCTGCTGGCGGTGCTGGCGGCGCCCAAGTGTGTGCTGTCGCACCATGCGCTCAAGGTATGTCTGACAACAGGCTGCACGCGCAGCTGCACGCGGCGCGCAGGACATGCTGCTGGCGGTGCTGGCGGCGCCCAAGTGTGTGCTGTCGCACCATGCGCTCAAGGTATGTCTGACAACAGGCTGCACGCGCAGCTGCACGCGGGCGGCGCGCAGGACATGCTGCTGGCGGTGCTGGCGGCGCCCAAGTGTGTGCTGTCGCACCATGCGCTCAAGGTATGTCTGACAACAGGCTGCACGCGCAGCTGCACGCGGGCGGCGCGCAGGACATGCTGCTGGCGGTGCTGGCGGCGCCCAAGTGTGTGCTGTCGCACCATGCGCTCAAGGTATGTCTGACAACAGGCTGCACGCGCAGCTGCACGCGGCGCGCAGGACATGCTGCTGGCGGTGCTGGCGGCGCCCAAGTGTGTGCTGTCGCACCATGCGCTCAAGGTATGTCTGACAACAGGCTGCACGCGCAGCTGCACGCGGGCGGCGCGCAGGACATGCTGCTGGCGGTGCTGGCGGCGCCCAAGTGTGTGCTGTCGCACCATGCGCTCAAGGTATGTCTGACAACAGGCTGCACGCGCAGCTGCACGCGGGCGGCGCGCAGGACATGCTGCTGGCGGTGCTGGCGGCGCCCAAGTGTGTGCTGTCGCACCATGCGCTCAAGGTATGTCTGACAACAGGCTGCACGCGCAGCTGCACGCGGCGCGCAGGACATGCTGCTGGCGGTGCTGGCGGCGCCCAAGTGTGTGCTGTCGCACCATGCGCTCAAGGTATGTCTGACAACAGGCTGCACGCGCAGCTGCACGCGGCGCGCAGGACATGCTGCTGGCGGTGCTGGCGGCGCCCAAGTGTGTGCTGTCGCACCATGCGCTCAAGGTATGTCTGACAACAGGCTGCACGCGCAGCTGCACGCGGGCGGCGCGCAGGACATGCTGCTGGCGGTGCTGGCGGCGCCCAAGTGTGTGCTGTCGCACCATGCGCTCAAGGTATGTCTGACAACAGGCTGCACGCGCAGCTGCACGCGGGCGGCGCGCAGGACATGCTGCTGGCGGTGCTGGCGGCGCCCAAGTGTGTGCTGTCGCACCATGCGCTCAAGGTATGTCTGACAACAGGCTGCACGCGCAGCTGCACGCGGGCGGCGCGCAGGACATGCTGCTGGCGGTGCTGGCGGCGCCCAAGTGTGTGCTGTCGCACCATGCGCTCAAGGTATGTCTGACAACAGGCTGCACGCGCAGCTGCACGCGGGCGGCGCGCAGGACATGCTGCTGGCGGTGCTGGCGGCGCCCAAGTGTGTGCTGTCGCACCATGCGCTCAAGGTATGTCTGACAACAGGCTGCACGCGCAGCTGCACGCGGGCGGCGCGCAGGACATGCTGCTGGCGGTGCTGGCGGCGCCCAAGTGTGTGCTGTCGCACCATGCGCTCAAGGTATGTCTGACAACAGGCTGCACGCGCAGCTGCACGCGGCGCGCAGGACATGCTGCTGGCGGTGCTGGCGGCGCCCAAGTGTGTGCTGTCGCACCATGCGCTCAAGGTATGTCTGACAACAGGCTGCACGCGCAGCTGCACGCGAGCGGCGCGCAGGACATGCTGCTGGCGGTGCTGGCGGCGCCCAAGTGTGTGCTGTCGCACCATGCGCTCAAGGTATGTCTGACAACAGGCTGCACGCGCAGCTGCACGCGGGCGGCGCGCAGGACATGCTGCTGGCGGTGCTGGCGGCGCCCAAGTGTGTGCTGTCGCACCATGCGCTCAAGGTATGTCTGACAACAGGCTGCACGCGCAGCTGCACGCGGGCGGCGCGCAGGACATGCTGCTGGCGGTGCTGGCGGCGCCCAAGTGTGTGCTGTCGCACCATGCGCTCAAGGTATGTCTGACAACAGGCTGCACGCGCAGCTGCACGCGGGCGGCGCGCAGGACATGCTGCTGGCGGTGCTGGCGGCGCCCAAGTGTGTGCTGTCGCACCATGCGCTCAAGGTATGTCTGACAACAGGCTGCACGCGCAGCTGCACGCGGGCGGCGCGCAGGACATGCTGCTGGCGGTGCTGGCGGCGCCCAAGTGTGTGCTGTCGCACCATGCGCTCAAGGTATGTCTGACAACAGGCTGCACGCGCAGCTGCACGCGGGCGGCGCGCAGGACATGCTGCTGGCGGTGCTGGCGGCGCCCAAGTGTGTGCTGTCGCACCATGCGCTCAAGGTATGTCTGACAACAGGCTGCACGCGCAGCTGCACGCGGGCGGCGCGCAGGACATGCTGCTGGCGGTGCTGGCGGCGCCCAAGTGTGTGCTGTCGCACCATGCGCTCAAGGTATGTCTGACAACAGGCTGCACGCGCAGCTGCACGCGGGCGGCGCGCAGGACATGCTGCTGGCGGTGCTGGCGGCGCCCAAGTGTGTGCTGTCGCACCATGCGCTCAAGGTATGTCTGACAACAGGCTGCACGCGCAGCTGCACGCGGGCGGCGCGCAGGACATGCTGCTGGCGGTGCTGGCGGCGCCCAAGTGTGTGCTGTCGCACCATGCGCTCAAGGTATGTCTGACAACAGGCTGCACGCGCAGCTGCACGCGGCGCGCAGGACATGCTGCTGGCGGTGCTGGCGGCGCCCAAGTGTGTGCTGTCGCACCATGCGCTCAAGGTATGTCTGACAACAGGCTGCACGCGCAGCTGCACGCGGGCGGCGCGCAGGACATGCTGCTGGCGGTGCTGGCGGCGCCCAAGTGTGTGCTGTCGCACCATGCGCTCAAGGTATGTCTGACAACAGGCTGCACGCGCAGCTGCACGCGGGCGGCGCGCAGGACATGCTGCTGGCGGTGCTGGCGGCGCCCAAGTGTGTGCTGTCGCACCATGCGCTCAAGGTATGTCTGACAACAGGCTGCACGCGCAGCTGCACGCGGGCGGCGCGCAGGACATGCTGCTATGGTTGCCTGTAATTGACCGTGCATTACAGAATTATGGATACTGCACAAGTTTTTATTTTGTAGAAGATTAGTGTGATGTACCTCTCGGTGGTAATCCTTGACACATAATGTGTGGTGGTTCAGGTGATCCTGGACTCGGCCTGCAGCAGCCCGCTGCTGAGCGCGCTCGGCGACAGCGTGCAGCTGGCGGGCCGCACGGACGCCGTGCTGCTGCAGCCGGAGCTGCTGGTGTTGCTGGCTAATGCGTGGAGACACCTGGACACGGAACAGGTGAGTGAAACTGTGCTTTTATAGCCTCAGTAGTAATGCTGACGTTTTTATTTATTTAAAACGGTTAAAAACCAATTTAAACAATTTTAAGAAACCGATTATTTGTTTGTATGTAGGAATGGTAGGGCATATAATCTTCGTTCTATCAAAAAGAACCAAATTACTAATTCTCCAACTATTCCAAAATCAAATGAATAAAGTATCCCACTCGCTACCGTTTGGATACACAACAGAAAAAATAGTATATTATGCAATTAGTGAATAAGGGACGGAGTTAAAGCGAGAGCTATAGATGAATCACTCGCGTCGTTCAGGATTCTAACACTTGTTAACATCAATTCAATCATCATGAATCAGTCCCTTTATTTATTTTTTTGAGGGTGGGAAATCATCCAATGACTTCTCTAGCTCTGGGTGGAGCGGAAGGGCGTGGCAGACTTTTACTGACTAAAACCCACCCGTGTTCCTTCAGTTGCCTGTTCCAAGGTCCCGGTATCCCTTTCGGACTTTCCCGCAACCCTGGTAGGAATCGGTACTAGCGGACCCCGCCAATTGTGCTGACATCCTAATCGGACAGTCCTAATCGGACGGAGCTACCCATTGCTCGCCGTCCGCAAGCCCGCGCCTATGGTGGCCGGGAATCCGCCTGGGATTCCCGACGCCCAGGGCGTATCCAACGGCGGCGGTTAGAAGCGTGAGGGCGCAAAGTTTGCCTCTCTCTCACGCGTTCCGCTTCCTCCTTCGCGAGCATTACTGCTTCGCAGAAGGAGGTGACTGCTTCCCATGCCCTCTCGCTCCGTACCATGGCCTGGACCAGAGCCGGACGCGAGAGGTCACCGCCGCCAATCGCCTCCAAGAGGACACGGCGGGGCTCCGCCCAAGCGGGGCAGACCTCCACCGTATGCTCCACCGTGTCCTCCGGGCGATCCACACAGTGGTGACACCCGGGCCTTTCCTTTCGCCTTATCCGAAACAAGAACCTCCCGAAGCAACCGTGTCCGGTGAGGGCCTGCGTCAGGCGGAAGGTGAGGACGCCGTGGCGCCTCTCTAGCCACTCCTCAAAGAGGGGGCTTATCGCCGCAATTGTGGCGTACCCAATGAATCACCCCCTACGGTCGTGATTCGGTTGTTAGAATCTTTCACTTGCTCGTGATTCATCTATGGCCCTCGCTTTAAATCCGTCCTTTATTCACTAATTGCATAATAGTATATTATGCAATTAGTGAATAAAGGACTGTGAATAAAGGTGAAATAGTGAATAAAGGTGATTCATGATGATTGAATCATTAGAATCCTGAACGACGCGAGTGACTCATGGCCCTCGATATAAATCCGTTTTATTCAAGAGTTGCATACTATACTTTATACCATGACTACGATAAAAAGAACTTCGAGTATGTTGTTATGTCAATTTCATGCCTTGGTTTTATAATACCTACACCGTAGCATAGAATACATACTCCATAATGTCGATGACTTATTTTTCTTCGACAACTCATTAAAATAACTTAGGAAAACAGACTGAAAATGTGACAGAAGCTTGATTTTCATTTTTCCATTTACCAAACTCATCGTAGGCTTAGATGTAAACCAGCTGTGATTTGTTAGGTAGCAAGTTTTCTACTATATCGGCCGCCCTCTCTTTCATAAACTCAGGTGTTAACACATCTTCTTCATCGCTTGAAAACATTTTCTATCGATTTATTATTAAGTAACCCTAAACTTTTTGTTCGTACAACTTACAATATTTAAAATAGCGCCAATTTACTAATGACAGCAAAAAACACAAAACAGTTTTTATTCTAATGCTAAACTCCTATTCGAAAATCAAATCAAATAGCAGTTTGTATAGCATTGAGATGGAGTTCGAATATATAGGTGTTCTAAATTCAAACACCAAAACAGTGATTAAAAGTGCTTTTTATTCACTGTTTTCAGTGAATAAAATAAGCTTTTTAGAGGGGGAATGGTATAATATACTATTCCAACCTATTCCCTACATTTAAATAAATTGTGCAATAATGCCACAATCATCGCGCATCATCAGGTGCATTTCTACTACCGGGATTTAGTTTCGGCCTGGCGGGCACCAGCTGCCGCAGGGGCCCTCGCAGCCGTCCTGCAATTCAGTTTCCGATGACTAGCGCTTTTTAAATTTAAATATAAAAATAACTTCCACATTTTTTCCAGGAGCTAACCTGGGAAGTAGAGAACACGAACGGCACTCGCGAGCTGCAGCGCGGCTCCGCGTGGGCGCTGATGCTGTGCAGCGTGCGGGCGTTGTTGCGGGACTCGCACCCGCGCCGCGCCTTCAACCACTACCAGATGAGCCGCACGGGCCTGCTCAGCCATCTGCTGCTGGCCTGCAAGGTACCGCACCTAGTCTTCATGTTCATGTCGTCCATGCGTCATAAAACGAAATCCATTTTTTTATAAGAAAAGGTTACTATAATAATACAAGCGAATATTTAAATGATAAATATAAGTGCTATACAGGGTGTAAGCTTAAACACCGTTATCCTTGAAACCAGTGGTTTGGTTCCAACTCTATGGGGTTATTTATAAATATTACTTAAAGTTAAGTGACGTCAAAAATGTAAGGTTAAATAGAAGTTAATTTACTTAACTTTAAGCAACGTTTATGCATAAACCTCTATGTTTATATTGTATGTTTGTATTCCTTAGCTTTAAAGTATTTTTTTACTAACAGCAGAGATTCCTTTGCTGACCGAAGAACAAATTATTATTATTCAAATTTAAAATGCGCAATGTCAACATAGATGAAGAGACACTCTAATCAACAGGAGCGGTTCCTGAACTCAGAGTGCGGTCCCCTGGACCCCGTGGCCAGCAGTGCGCTGGTGGAAGTGGTGCGAGGCCTGCTCGGGGCCCCGCCCCTGCTGCACCGCCTGGCGCTACTCTGTGACTTTCTGCTGCTCATGCATCAGGTACGTAGTCATAAGTGGTGCGAGGCCTGCTCGGGGCCCCGCCCCTGCTGCACCGCCTGGCGCTACTCTGTGACTTTCTGCTGCTCATGCATCAGGTACGTAGTCATAAGTGGTGCGAGGCCTGCTCGGGGCCCCGCCCCTGCTGCACCGCCTGGCGCTACTCTGTGACTTTCTGCTGCTCATGCATCAGGTACGTAGTCATAAGTGGTGCGAGGCCTGCTCGGGGCCCCGCCCCTGCTGCACCGCCTGGCGCTACTCTGTGACTTTCTGCTGCTCATGCATCAGGTACGTAGTCATAAGTGGTGCGAGGCCTGCTCGGGGCCCCGCCCCTGCTGCACCGCCTGGCGCTACTCTGTGACTTTCTGCTGCTCATGCATCAGGTACGTAGTCATAAGTGGTGCGAGGCCTGCTCGGGGCCCCGCCCCTGCTGCACCGCCTGGCGCTACTCTGTGACTTTCTGCTGCTCATGCATCAGGTACGTAGTCATAAGTGGTGCGAGGCCTGCTCGGGGCCCCGCCCCTGCTGCACCGCCTGGCGCTACTCTGTGACTTTCTGCTGCTCATGCATCAGGTACGTAGTCATAAGTGGTGCGAGGCCTGCTCGGGGCCCCGCCCCTGCTGCACCGCCTGGCGCTACTCTGTGACTTTCTGCTGCTCATGCATCAGGTACGTAGTCATAAGTGTTGTGACTAAAAACCGTCCTACGATATTGGCGGTGCCCTTCATACAAGATAATCATATCGTGAGGCATTTCTGCCCTCATAACACTTATCTTGGATATCTTTATGTAATGTTGTGCTGGTTTGTCTTAATAAATACTGAGCAAACAAGTCTGTTTTTGTCGCCTTGTGAAGACGACACTTTACCGATAGGCACGAGTCGTTATAACTCGTGTTCAGTCAAATCCAGTTGCGACTGGATGCTCGCTCTAATATATCATCGTCACTATTATAAACACATTTTCTGTTTACCAGGCTAGCGACACTTTCGTCACCCACTCCCGAGCAAACTTCTACTTCCTGCTAACATCGGAGACGCAAGAGATGAGCGAGTTCTCGTCCAGCTTCACCAAGAGAAGCTCTTCCAAACGAGTCAAGAAAAAAGTCGAAGAAAGGCCGAGCGTGTCCAGTACCTCCACCGAAGAACTGTTGAACGATAATAGTCTTAATTCCCTGAAGGATAAGGTTCAGAGTGTTGATGATCGAATAGACAGTAGCTGCGGCAGTACTGAGTCGACTAAACAAATGAAGTCTATGATCAATACGCAGATTAAGGAAGGCAGGTAATGCGCTTTATTTATTAGCGACAGTTTTTAATAGATCCTTGATAGAAAAGAATACTTGCATGTTGATGTCCTAAACATTGAGTAGGAGTGTGCTCCAACTATGTATGCAAGAAAATACTATTTAATAGTGCAATAGTATAAAATACTCCATAACAAAGTATTACTCTGAATCTTTTCATTTTAGGAAACACACCGCGTCTTCTACGTCAGAAAATTCAGACACTCCAGTAGCCGGTAAGTGTATGAAGTAGCAGAGTTGAAATGATAATGTTACTCATAATGTTGCTATGTCAATAGCTGTTGTAACACAGGCTGTTGCTACCGCCATATCGTGGGTATCATCGAGGCGACTAAAGTATCTTTTCGATGGACTGTACCATTTCCGCATACCATTTTGTTAATAGCTACTGCATTGCATAAAAACAACGAAAAAGTATGGCCATGAGCTTCTGTAGCACTAACACAATACACCACAGAATGCACCGCATGTAAAAGCAAAATAATTCACCCGCTTTAGGGTCAGTTCACACCGAGACGTGACGCGCTCTTTTTTACGATCCAATACAATATCGAATTTATTTATTACACGCGCTGCGCAGCAACACGCATCTCAGCGTACTTTGACACGTGTCAACCCTCGCAGCGTCGTGTCGCTTCACGTCGCGGTCTGTACTGGCCCTTATTATAGATTGCACCCGGCAACATTAGAAACGCTAATTTGCACTGTTATGTTTGTTATAAAACATATCCAGCACATGTGACAGTAGAATGTCGCATAAGTAAAAATCATTGACACAAGTGAGGCCTTGTGACGGAAGGGGTTTCCGTAGGTTAGAAATAAGACCACGTAACCTTAGTCAACATAAATATGTATAGGGTGTTAGGGTAAACACCGTTATCCTTGCAACCAGTGGTTTGGTTTCAATTATAGAACGTAAAATCAATGGAAAATTACAACTTTAGTATTTTTTTTTTTAAATCTACGTTATACCACAAGACACGCAAGTTCGTTGCCCTATGCGCTAGGTCAACGAACTTGCGTCTCAACACGGGCGGTGTCGCGGGACTTGACCTGACCGGCCGAGAGCGCGACCCCTCCCTCTGTCAGTCAGGTGTTTCGCTAGCGAGCACGGTGTCGGATAGAAACTTTTTTTAAATCTTTTAATGAAAATAACGTTTTTTTTTTGTTGTGTTCGGTCATTTATTTTTATATTTAAGACAACTACCCATGGTTTGAATGACAAGAGTGTTTACCCTTACACACTGTATATTAAAAAGATACGAGAAAGGGGGTGGGAAGGTTTATGGTCGCAATCTTTTTAACTTCCTTGGGAGTAGCGCAGTACTCTCCTTGCGCGGCGATGACTCAGCGGGTGTGCCCGGGCGCGCGGCGGGCGGCGGGGCTGGCGTCTGGCCCGTAGGGGCCCGACGTGGCCACGCGGGGCTATAGGTACCCGACACGGAGCATGTTATATACCGGATTAGCCGGAACTTCGGATGTGGAAAAATAGCTGGAATCCGGACCCCGTACTTTGGACTCCGAACTTTGGACCCCAGTATGGGGTTACGAAAACACAGAATTTAATAAAGTTGACTAGTACGAATCAATAAAAACTGTTGCCTACTTTAGGCTTAAATAATTATGAAGACTACACGTATGTAAGGTCACAAGTAATGCAAAATCAAGTGAACGTGCGTTTTCGCCCGGAGCGAGGAATTCGAATGTCATGTGAGAGGAGTGACCACGTGGAGGAGTGTCGCGCAGGTCAGGGGAAGGTTACCGGACCTCATTCACGCGTCCGGATACGCCGACCGCGCGCACCACTAGCACGGACAGCTAATTAATTGCGTTTAGTAACTTAATACGTCCCTAATTATATTACATCTGTGGTTTGACTTGATATATATTATTGTCATTCTGTTGTAAAAAAAATAGTAACGGTACAATGTTACAGCCTTTATTATGATTATCATCTCTGGAGCTGGGTAGCTCACTTTTAGTAGGAAGAAGGGCTGGTGTCCGCGCCCACGTCCAAGCGCGTATTTTGCGTGCGGCAACATCACTTGTGAATGAACTGAGGTATAGCAGTAATTGCTTATTCGTACACACGTGTAGCTAGCACCAGTGTAGTATAAGCTATCTGAGTCGGAAGTCTTCTTTTTCGAATCGGCACGAACTATGTGTATGGCTCATGCACTTGCTTAGCAGTGGTGGCGGTTACAGACAGCTCCGTGGTACATGCGGGCGCGTCAGGGGGCGAGCTTACTAGCGCGACGACCGAGCTCACTAGTGCGCCGGCCGAGCTCACTAGCGCGCCGGCCGAGCTCACTAGCGCACCGGCTGAGCTCACTAGCGCGCCGGCCGAGCTCACCGAGTACGTTGTTGTAGACTCCGACGACGTCAACCACACCACCGTCGAGATGTACACCAGCGGGATCTACCACCAGGTGAGCAGCAAACGTTATACACATAGCTCCGTATCCTAGAATGATGCTAAACCGTGAATCTCAAAACAGTCGTTCTGCCAGTTTTAATCGAAATACTTACAAACTTATTTTTCGGCCAATATATATTGTCATATTCGCCGTATCCGGTGACAGCGACCCAGACTAATTTGCGTTCTTTGATACGTGCCGAACACCCCGCGGTTTTTTCTTTAAAAGGAAGCGAATAATTTTAATTAAATTGGCATCCCTCATCAATCGTTTTATTAGCCTGCACAATCCTATTGTTTACTTGTCGCAAGACGACCACACAAATGATGCGTCATAATAATGTTAACCCAAGTTGATTCCCCTTTAGCGTCGCGTGCGCGCGGGCGCCGCGTCGGGCTGGTCGGCGTGCGAGGGCCTGCTGCTGCTGCTGCGGCACGCGCTGGCCTTGCTGCCCGACCACGCACACCAACAGGTAACGTACCGTGCGCGCGGGCGCCGCGTCGGGCTGGTCGGCGTGCGAGGGCCTGCTGCTGCTGCTGCGGCACGCGCTGGCCTTGCTGCCCGACCACGCACACCAACAGGTAACGTACCGTGCGCGCGGGCGCCGCGTCGGGCTGGTCGGCGTGCGAGGGCCTGCTGCTGCTGCTGCGGCACGCGCTGGCCTTGCTGCCCGACCACGCACACCAACAGGTAACGTACCGTGCGCGCGGGCGCCGCGTCGGGCTGGTCGGCGTGCGAGGGCCTGCTGCTGCTGCTGCGGCACGCGCTGGCCTTGCTGCCCGACCACGCACACCAACAGGTAACGTACCGTGCGCGCGGGCGCCGCGTCGGGCTGGTCGGCGTGCGAGGGCCTGCTGCTGCTGCTGCGGCACGCGCTGGCCTTGCTGCCCGACCACGCACACCAACAGGTAACGTACCGTGCGCGCGGGCGCCGCGTCGGGCTGGTCGGCGTGCGAGGGCCTGCTGCTGCTGCTGCGGCACGCGCTGGCCTTGCTGCCCGACCACGCACACCAACAGGTAACGTACCGTGCGCGCGGGCGCCGCGTCGGGCTGGTCGGCGTGCGAGGGCCTGCTGCTGCTGCTGCGGCACGCGCTGGCCTTGCTGCCCGACCACGCACACCAACAGGTAACGTACCGTGCGCGCGGGCGCCGCGTCGGGCTGGTCGGCGTGCGAGGGCCTGCTGCTGCTGCTGCGGCACGCGCTGGCCTTGCTGCCCGACCACGCACACCAACAGGTAACGTACCGTGCGCGCGGGCGCCGCGTCGGGCTGGTCGGCGTGCGAGGGCCTGCTGCTGCTGCTGCGGCACGCGCTGGCCTTGCTGCCCGACCACGCACACCAACAGGTAACGTACCGTGCGCGCGGGCGCCGCGTCGGGCTGGTCGGCGTGCGAGGGCCTGCTGCTGCTGCTGCGGCACGCGCTGGCCTTGCTGCCCGACCACGCACACCAACAGGTAACGTACCGTGCGCGCGGGCGCCGCGTCGGGCTGGTCGGCGTGCGAGGGCCTGCTGCTGCTGCTGCGGCACGCGCTGGCCTTGCTGCCCGACCACGCACACCAACAGGTAACGTACCGTGCGCGCGGGCGCCGCGTCGGGCTGGTCGGCGTGCGAGGGCCTGCTGCTGCTGCTGCGGCACGCGCTGGCCTTGCTGCCCGACCACGCACACCAACAGGTAACGTACCGTGCGCGCGGGCGCCGCGTCGGGCTGGTCGGCGTGCGAGGGCCTGCTGCTGCTGCTGCGGCACGCGCTGGCCTTGCTGCCCGACCACGCACACCAACAGGTAACGTACCGTGCGCGCGGGCGCCGCGTCGGGCTGGTCGGCGTGCGAGGGCCTGCTGCTGCTGCTGCGGCACGCGCTGGCCTTGCTGCCCGACCACGCACACCAACAGGTAACGTACCGTGCGCGCGGGCGCCGCGTCGGGCTGGTCGGCGTGCGAGGGCCTGCTGCTGCTGCTGCGGCACGCGCTGGCCTTGCTGCCCGACCACGCACACCAACAGGTAACGTACCGTGCGCGCGGGCGCCGCGTCGGGCTGGTCGGCGTGCGAGGGCCTGCTGCTGCTGCTGCGGCACGCGCTGGCCTTGCTGCCCGACCACGCACACCAACAGGTAACGTACCGTGCGCGCGGGCGCCGCGTCGGGCTGGTCGGCGTGCGAGGGCCTGCTGCTGCTGCTGCGGCACGCGCTGGCCTTGCTGCCCGACCACGCACACCAACAGGTAACGTACCGTGCGCGCGGGCGCCGCGTCGGGCTGGTCGGCGTGCGAGGGCCTGCTGCTGCTGCTGCGGCACGCGCTGGCCTTGCTGCCCGACCACGCACACCAACAGGTAACGTACCGTGCGCGCGGGCGCCGCGTCGGGCTGGTCGGCGTGCGAGGGCCTGCTGCTGCTGCTGCGGCACGCGCTGGCCTTGCTGCCCGACCACGCACACCAACAGGTAACGTACCGTGCGCGCGGGCGCCGCGTCGGGCTGGTCGGCGTGCGAGGGCCTGCTGCTGCTGCTGCGGCACGCGCTGGCCTTGCTGCCCGACCACGCACACCAACAGGTAACGTACCGTGCGCGCGGGCGCCGCGTCGGGCTGGTCGGCGTGCGAGGGCCTGCTGCTGCTGCTGCGGCACGCGCTGGCCTTGCTGCCCGACCACGCACACCAACAGGTAACGTACCGTGCGCGCGGGCGCCGCGTCGGGCTGGTCGGCGTGCGAGGGCCTGCTGCTGCTGCTGCGGCACGCGCTGGCCTTGCTGCCCGGTGGTATATTTATCTAATACCTCATAGGCAAGCACTTTGTGGCGAGCCGCACTAAATCCGATCCAGCCGGTCCCTTACTCCCTCAGCGACACCCTCAGCCGAGGTCCGTACCCCACAGGGGGTGACCTTAGTAGTCGCGCGTCGTCCAATTTATTAAGGCATCCACAGGACGGCCCAGTTAAGCAACCGACAACCTCCTAGATTGACCTGCGAGATGCCATTCATAAAGAAGGCAGCGTAAAAATCCTCCACTACATCACTTTGGAACATTTTGTATGAACTTCGCACACTACACGCGAGCATTACTGGGCTTTTTAGTAGGTATGGGAATGCGTTGTGCTGCGGCTCAAACTCAAACCATTTATTTCAATTAAACCATTTACAGGCACTTTTGAATTGTCAAAGAATCGATCAGTTAGTCAAAAAGTTGAAGCTAGTTGCCCATTCCAAATCGTTGATTCTGATTATACCATGATCTAAGGCTATACTCGTAGCTCTGGGCTGTCGGGCTGTCACTAGAATATTGCCATAAAGACACGTTCAGAAGAAGAACCTACTTAACGTAAAGTAACCAGTGTGTTGCTTTGTGAGGACAAGGTCAAATTTAATGAATTGGCAAAACTTCACACGCGATTGGTTTCA
Organism: Lithophane socia; assembly: GCA_947522985.1. Taxonomy (NCBI): domain Eukaryota; kingdom Metazoa; phylum Arthropoda; class Insecta; order Lepidoptera; family Noctuidae; genus Lithophane; species Lithophane socia. The sequence goes on from OX383252.1 coordinate 19,467,451, forward strand.
ATAACTTAACACGGTAAAGCGAAAAGAATTCTAATCTCTTCTTTCCGTGGATGTCGTAAAGGGTACGGTAATGATAAGCGCTTGTCTGCGCACAAGGATGGCCTGTACCGATGTTGTTAGGCACTGCTAATAACAGCCCAGTAGGTCTGCTACCATTAAAATCTCTTAGGATCATAGCCATATTTTCTATATGACTGCATGCTCATTTTAAAGGTCAGGATACCCAGGATCATCAGCTCAGCAACAAAGGGATCCTAATCTTGCAGGCAAATCGTGCAGGTTTTGGTTTCATTCATGTACCTATTTATTTAATTTTTGTTTAGTGTATTTTATTGGAACTTGTAACAATCTAAGTACAAACATAATATTTCAACAGTTTTAATCATTTAATCTCGTAAGAGAGTTGTCAAATTATTTAACCTTGCACATGCTACGCAATACATACGTAACCCTAAAATACTTAACAAAGTCTTTGTAGAATGAATTTAATTAACCACACATATATTTTCTGTTAATGATAATAATCTGGTATTACAGTCATATTATTATCATACAAATACCTTAAAAATAAATATACAACACATAAACCTCAGTTTTCACATCCATGCACGCATAACATTTAAACGAGAGTCTGAGGCATCGGTTTAGATTTTAATATTTAAGATAATATGAAAAAAAGAAAAGAAAGAACTATTTGCGTCTGGCTTTTACTAGTGTCTTGTGCAAAGTAAACAAACAAAATGTGACATTCTATATTCAACCACTTCAACAAAGCGCGTTTCAGAACTGAATGGCAACCGTTCCTTTGTTGTGTCGCTCTAACGGTGTTATTTTCTGTTAAGCGTGAGTGGGATAGCATACAAGCAGATGTCATTTATCCACGCTTTACGGACGCTGGTTATTATCCTCGTCGGGCATGCAGTTTAGTTCCAATAGCCTCGATAGATGGCGTTGAACATTTACGTCACGTTTCTGAATCGCTGTGTTAAGATTCTCCGTCGTTGAACGACTCTCGCGAATTTCTGAAAATTATTCATACTTACCTGGCATAGGGGATACCGTGATCAATAAGGCGGTTCCCCCAGGGCGAGGCCTTCCCATTGCACTGCGGTTGGGTTGACCCCTGCGATTATCCCTAATGTGGATAACTCGGATGCGTTATTTTTGGTAGTGGGGACTGCGTACGCGCCGTCCCCCTGATAATTCACTATTACTTACATATCAGAACGAACTTTGCAGTGTATTCGCAGATAAATAAAATCGCACACCTAGATAAAGAGTAGCACAACTCAAAAAACCTCTTTTTTCAGGAACAGCAAAAAACGTTTTACTCTTTTTCTATATGACCGATTTAAATTATTTTTGTATTATGTTGTATAATATTTTACTACGATATCAATTTGCTCAATTACTCACCTTTAAATACACGCATCACTTTTCAATTATTAAGTTTTGTGTTATGTTAGTAATCGTGACTAAATCATTGTTTAATATTCTTATCAACTCAAATTAATTCCATATTAGTGATTTTTTTTAAATTAATCCGCTCTTTTTCTTTATTTTTTCATAATCTTCACAGAAAGAGTAGTGTATCTAAATTATTATTTTGTACAATTATTATAATAATAATGAAGTAAAACATTATTTTTAGTTATGAAACATCTTTATTTGGTATTTAGGTAACAAACAAAATAAAGGTAATAAAAAACAGCACTTTTTTAGGAAATGCCTCGGAAAATAGAATGAACACCTTACATTATTCAAACTTTGAATAGGTTAGTAGTAAAACGTTTAAAAAAGTTGTGTTCAAAGGGCTGTGTTTTTGGGTAAGTAATAACATCTCTTTAATCAGTGATAGAACCGTAAGTCTATGTATAAACTACAGGAAGAGTTATAAAAATACAGCCCTGTGAATTGTACATGACTTTCGTCTTTTCCATATTCATGCCGAGGCCAACACGCCGATAGGCTCCTTTTAGGCTGTGCAGCATCTATTTTGTAAAAATCTCATCGTGAAAACGTAGGGAGGTGAAGTGAACTTGAAGCTGTCTTTCCACATACTGCTAGGGATTGACACTATTGACAGCTCACTGTAAGCTCACTACATCTTCTATCTTTCAGAGATTTTTACAGAATCGATCGGCTGGTCTAACTATTCCAGCTTTCTCTGCCATTATGACAATGCCATTGGCAAAGCGAAGATGTGAGATGTACCTACTAGCCGTTCACGTTGAAACCCTGTCCAGTCCAGTCCAGGGTCTTGAAGACGACCAACGCATTGGTCAACAGTTCCACGTTTCACACGTTTTGCTGGTTGGTGGTGGTGCTAACGTTGCTGGGGTCTTTTGTAACTCCATGGTGCCATTTTCCGAGATTTCTTCCAGCACCTTCCTGGTCGTCGAAGGTGTTGTTGAATTCTCTTGAATTTCGTATCTCCACATCACTGCTTTCAGAGTCATTTGAACTAGTCTTCCGTATAAGTAAAATTTCGTATTTATTTGCTACAGATGATGAGGGGCTGTCCCCTCATCATCTGTAGCAAATAAATACGAAATTAATAAAATTCACGAATACTAAATCAACTCAAAAAGGTTTAAAAATTGCAGTATTTTATTAGAATTAAAATTTATAAAAATCTGTTTCAAAAATACAAAAGCAACTCTAAATATGCCTTTAACAAAATAAACAATAGCATTTATTGTTTTAGAATAAGAGCGAATTTAAATTTAACCAGCAATAACAGACCAACTCAAATAGTGTTAAAAAATTTCACCAACACCAAACTATTTTGAATTAGTAAAATAAAAATTACTTACATTTGTAAACAATACTAGGGTAAGTGGAAATAATTTGAAGAACGCCCAAGAAACAAGTCTGGTTCAATCACGAATACAAAATCAACTCAAAATAATTCACACTTGATGAATGTGGTTATACACGAATACTAAACTAAGTCAAAATAATTTAGTCTTTGTGCGTATTGACAGCTTCTTCCCCTACGGCTCCATGTCGTAACTGGTGATGCGTTACTATTGTTGGTGGGAAGTGACTGTGGAGCTAATCAGAAAGACTGACTTAAAGCGCCATCTCATTCATATTAATGGAGATTTGTACACAGGTGTCTTTGGAGTCGATGTAGTTTTCGACGCAGATTCCGATAATAGCAATAACTCGATTTTGGATTATTTTGAGTTGTGCCACTCTTTATCTAGGTGTGCGAAATGTTGACTGTCTGATTGCTGTTTAAGGCAATACAAGTTGTGGCCTGTCCTGTTTCATGGATTGTTTAGACTTAGAGGTAAATACGAGATATAGAAACAAACACAGTATGATGGGAATAATTATGGTTAGTAAGTTCGCAATATAACATTTGCAGGCGATATCTGGTGCGGTGTGCGCCTCGAGCCTGGTCGTGCTCAGCAACCAGCGCCAAGCGCGCGCGCGCGCCGCAGCCGTGCGCGCGCTGGCGGCGCTGACGCGGCGCGCCGCGCCTGACGTGGCGCGCCGCCTGCAGCTGCAACACTACTACATACATCTAGCGAACCAGGTACGCGGCTGCGACTCATGCCGAAACTTAGAGCGAGCATTTTTTTTTTTACCTTGATATCTCTTTCATTCTTGTCAATATAGAGTTTATAAAACGATGCTATTTCATTGTGTACTTCTGATGTTGATTATTGATATAAAAACTAAACTTATACTTTTACAAGCAGCAATATTATAAAGTAAGTACCTACTTACATTTCGTAACATTATATTCCTGTATTTTATCAAGTAGAACATTCACTAGCTAATAAAATAATGAAACATTTGTTCCCAAATAAAACTAGAAACATTTTCAAGAAAACTATCCTTACCTCTTAAACTTATCCTAACTATAATATTATAAATGCGAAAGTGAGTTTGTTTGTTTGTAACGCTAAAACGGCTGAATGGATTTGGATGAAATTTGGCACAGGGGTAGACCATGACCTGGAATAGGCCATAGGATACTTTTTATCCCGAAATTCCCGCGGGATCGAGACTTACGCGGGTGAAACCGCGGGGCGCAGCTATTAATATAATAAATGCGAAAGTGAGTTTGTTTTGTTTATTGGTTTATTACGGATACTTTTTATCTCAGTTGTACGTTCCCGTGGTATATTTCCGACCAACACGCGGGCGAGCCTGGGGGCGAAAGTTAGTTTTAGAATATAGGGGCAAGTTATGAACATCCTTTCACATGACTAGAACAAATCCATAGATATCGCTATACGAGGGTTCGTGGGAACTGGCGAGCGCGTGCGCAGCCCTGCTCACCAAGTGCGACGTGCCGCTTGAGGATCAACTGGATGTGAGTTATTCATTACTTACTTACTGATATTAGGGCGAGAGATTTTTTTACCTATTCTTAAGGAAGATCTTCAAGTTATTCAAGTGATTTTCTTAAAGTTTTCCGTATCATATTTTGACTGGTTTTCGGAAAGTATTATTAACTTTTACAATTTGTGAATGATTGTTTGGAACCACTAACTAATCATATAAGTTGACATGAAATTTAAACGCGTCTCTCATTACTCCACAAAGTTACATGTAATTCCTTGGTGTTATCAGGACGACATTTGGGTGGACGTGACAGAGGAGTCACTTCATCGAAGCCCTCCACTTCTAGCACTCCTGCCGTGCTGCCTGGGCGACGTGCCACTAGCTCATAACATCACGCTGCTCGCTAGGAGGATCATAGATAAGGTAAGCACTTGCTTCCATAATTTACATAATTATTATAGTAAATGCTTAAAGGAAGCCTAATTTTACTGTTAAAATTGTTCTTTTATGTAAACACGGCTACACATCAAGCTATACATTTCCAGTTTATGCTGATCTCGCTTTGTAGAGCATTTCCGAACAATGCCACCATATACTGGGGTCACCATATACTGGAAATTTATAACTTGATGTGTAGCCGTGTGTACTTATTATTTATTTAAAAAAAGCGGAACGTTAGAACGTTACAACAAAGCGCTAAGGGGTATCCTTTTAACTTTAAACTCCTACTCTAATATAATTTAAACATATGGCGCTATGGGCAACACCACAAAAACTTAGAAATCTGTTCAACGCGTGTTTAATGTCAGTTTTATGTCAAACTCCATACGGAAATGTCATGTTTAGATGGTTTTTAGGCTAAATTCAAATCTTTAATTCAGACCAAGAGATCCATATAGTGTTAGTATGAACTTAGCCTATGTTAGTACAACATAATAACTTAAAGATATGATATAACTTATAAACTAGTTGGCTACATGAACATGTGCACGCACATGTCTGCCAGCCCAGAGCCTGATAAATGGTCCATCGACCTTGTCCGCCAGTGTAGCTAAAATGTTGTTAGGGCTACCCCTGAATCGCCGCAACATCTATGCACACCGTTTGCGCATGATGGCATGAAAGTCATCTACTCGCGCTATCGCAAACATGCCCGATGCACTGCAAAACCGAGGCAGCCCCAACAAAATCCTCAGCGCATTATTATACTGAACGCGCAGAGCGTTGTAAGCCTTCTGCGTATACCTAACCCACAAGCTGCACGAGTAAAACGACTGGCAGTAAGCTCTGAAGAGCGTCAGTTTTACCTCACCAGTGCACCGCGCAAACGTGCGGGCAAGCATATTGCATCGGGCTGCCAACAACAACTGATAAACACGGTTTTGTGGTAATAAGGTTAATTCTCATTTTAAAATCCCCATTGAGTTCCTAGATCATTGTTGGCTGCTTTCAATCTACATTTTCATATCTGTCGATCTCCAGGCGTCTCTAAAGGTCCTAAGCGAGATATCCCTAGTGGAGGTGGTAGCTCGCTCCGTTCGCGAGGTAGGACAGATGGCCGACACCACGTTCGAGGGCCGAGAGTTACTGCTGGAAGACCTGTACGAGCTGCTCAACAGAGTGGCCATCAAGGCACTGACCACACAACATAGTATGCAGGTTAGTAGGTTTGATGCTATGTGAGAAAATGAAATAAATAACATGGTACGATGAACATACTATTTGATTGTTTGAGTCGTAGAGTTTACAGAGCTATCAAGATGCCATATATTCTACTTGGAGCTGGAGTAAACCGGTCGGCTATTTGAATCAAATTAAGTATGCAATTATAACGCACAGGTTAACATGCACACAATTTTGTGGGCTCTTAATATAAGTAAATAAAGTTGGTTCTGTTTACTGTTAACCTCTATAAGATTTGCATTTGATTTGCTACACTGAGTCGGTTCACGAAAATATGAGAAAATTAACAAAGATACAATAACTCTTAAGTAATAAACAAAAGCGTCGTTCGATCTATCGAATAGTTTATCTAGAAATCTCGTTTATTTATTGGTTAGTCAAAACTAAAAAACTTCAAATTGATTTGATAAAACCAGACTATATCCGAACTCCACCACATGCTGACATACATCGAGTTATCCGGCGACGAACGAGTTGTGCGAGTAGCGAGAGACGCACAACTGTCTTTATACAACGCGCAGCTGGACCACCTGGAAGATAAGCTGCATACGTCTTACAACGCGCATACCAAGCACAACTACTTTACCACAGGTATGTGAGCGCAATGTTGTGTAATCCACAAAAACTAAATGCACCACCGCCTACCGTCGCTAAACACGAAATTATTCATACATTTTGTTCTCGTTAGGTTATATTTTGACGGATGTGTGTATAATCGTATCGAACAAAACAGTCTTCTACATTTATGCTATCAGTATCATCATCATAATTCACAGACTTTACCCACTGCTGGTCATACGCCTCTGTTTTCCTTTGCCAATTCCCACGTTTCTGTGTCGGGCAGGTTTTATCCGCGATGGCAAAACCACAAAAACTGTTCGATTTTTAATCGAACACTCAGCGAAAATGTAAATTGCATCGAACATTCGCTCGTTCACACATTTACCAATAAGTTAGTTATGTAGTTTATCATTTCTTGTAAGTATTATAGAGATTTAATATAGCTATTTCCCTTATAATGAAATACTTACTTTTATCAAACATACCTTATCACTACAAGAAAGGGGTATACCATAGCATCATCACTACTATCTACAAAACCTATCCGTAATGCAATCATATACTTTTATACCTAGTGTTATCATCAGCCGTCTCGCTGGGCGGCGACGGCTCGTCCCGCAGCGAGCGCGGAGAGTTAGCCGCCAGACACCTGTCCACTGTGGTGCGCGCTGTCAACTTCCTGCTGACGCACTCCCCGAGAGAGCCGCTGCAAGCCGATGCACAGTTGTTGAATAGGCTACTGTCTACCTTGTTGTTGGGTAAGTAACAAATCTTGATAGTAAACAAGATGAGTTTTTTAATTTAAGGAGAGTTTACGAAAAAAACAAAATTGCAGCATTAAAAAAAAAATTGTTTTTTTTTACAAAGAAAGTGCATAGAGTTTCAAACTATACAGTGTGACTTTTTATGGTGGGACTTCAGGGTGATAAACTGAAAACCAATGCCAATTCTGAGTCGAGCTGCACGATTTGACAAATGTGTGCACTGACTGGATAGGTCCACTAAATCTGTTGGTTGTGTAGTTCTTTCCTCAAAAGACCATTTCAGACGCAAAGCTACATGGTCTTCACATAATCTGACCAAGATTATGTCTGGACTTTATAAGAGACTGTGACCTCGTGAGTTTATTTCGGCCTTTCTTCTCAGAGTAGTCAGATAGATCGCCGACCTCATCTACAGGATACTCGTGTAACTGCTAGTATTGAAACACCAACACTACTAAACGGTATCCTACAAAAACCGTACCTGCAAAATACGGGATGTTGCCGTGGGAAAGGGGCTTGTTCATTGACGCCGATAGCACACCTCGCGTCAGGTTCCGCTACTCGAATTGGATTCCAAATTCAAATGGCTTTTAGTCCCTAGGGATTACAGAGCTATTTTAGTCCCTGTTTACGAAGAATAAACTAGCTCTTTTTGAATAGATTTAATAAAAATATAATGAATAATTTCCAGCTGTGAGCGGCTCCAACGCCTCCCGCCCCAAGTGGTGGGTGAGCAGCAGTGCGGACTGGGCCAGTCCCCTGCAGGAGCTGTTCTGGTGGGCCGGCGCGCCCGCGCCCGGCGCGCGCGCGCTGCAGCCCGCGCTGCTCACGGCGCTGTACCATGCGCCTGCGCCGGCGCAGCACGTGCTGACGCCGACGGAGCCCGCGCAGCTGAGGAAGGTAAGCGGCCGTGCGGCCTGGGCCAGTCCCCTGCAGGAGCAGTGCTGGTGGGCCGGCGCGCCCGCTGCAGCCCGCGCTGCTCACGGCGCTGTACCATGCGCCTGCGCCGGCGCAGCACGTGCTGACGCCGACGGAGCCCGCGCAGCTGAGGAAGGTAAGCGGCCGTGCGGCCTGGGCCAGTCCCCTGCAGGAGCAGTGCTGGTGGGCCGGCGCGCCCGCTGCAGCCCGCGCTGCTCACGGCGCTGTACCATGCGCCTGCGCCGGCGCAGCACGTGCTGACGCCGACGGAGCCCGCGCAGCTGAGGAAGGTAAGCGGCCGTGCGGCCTGGGCCAGTCCCCTGCAGGAGCAGTGCTGGTGGGCCGGCGCGCCCGCTGCAGCCCGCGCTGCTCACGGCGCTGTACCATGCGCCTGCGCCGGCGCAGCACGTGCTGACGCCGACGGAGCCCGCGCAGCTGAGGAAGGTAAGCGGCCGTGCGGCCTGGGCCAGTCCCCTGCAGGAGCAGTGCTGGTGGGCCGGCGCGCTATTATATTTCACTTAATGTTCTTAAGTTTAATTACTAAATTCTAGAACCACAATTTTAATGTTTAATGATCTATGATCCTGAGAATGCTGCTTTTGTTACCTATAATAGTCCTCAAGATATATCGTAAATAAGATTGCTGGTGTACATTTACTAAAAAATCAATAAAGAAGCTCGAGTTTTTAGAGACCCGCCAGGGTCTACTGTCAAAACTCGAGCTTCTATATTTATTTACATGGCTACAATTCATCAACCAACTCAATTAACAGTTTATTAAGAGTAATGTCCTGTATTTTAACAAGCTGTTCATCTCGTCCCCCAGCTAGCAGTCTACCTCCTAACGATCCTCAAGCACATCCACGGCTCAGCGGAAGACGGCAGCCCGCGCGTGGAGCTGCCCATCACGGACTGGGCGCGCGCGTGGGCCGTGAGCACGCAGGCGGGGCTGAGCGCGCGCGTGCCCGGCGACGCGCTGGCGCCCGAGGCCGCGGCGCTGCTGCGGCACGACGAGGAGCGCTGGGCGCGCCAGGCCGCGCGCACGCGCTCGGTCATAGCCAAGTGAGTGCTGGGCCACTTACGATCATGTCTGTTCGACAAAAGCGGTAACTTGATGTGAAAAAACATTTTGCGCAAAGTTAACTCGACAATTTTACACATCGAATCACTTGATCATGAATTATCATGTCATACAATTTTTTTAAAGTTTGTCGTTTTTCTGCACTTTCATCTAGAACCGAGACCTAGTTCAGGCACATAAAACTGTTGGATTTTTCGTAGATTTAAGCAAATTTGTATTTAGTGTTTACCTTTTTACCAGAATAAACTTTTATTATATTATATTAAAAATAGATTCCAAGTCCAAGTCCAAATCTGAAGCTTAAACCTGACAAAAACTCACCTAGTATCCGGTTACCGTGAACATTTGAGTTAATTACTAATCTAAATTAATTTTATGGTAAGATTAATTAATTTCTTTCTCCACATAGGGTGGTGTGGAGCAAGGACGGTCTCGCCAGCAAAGTGACGGAGAGCGCGATGGCGGTGACGCGCGGCGTGGTGGACGCGCAGAACTCGCAGCGCAAGGGCTTCATGGAGCACCTGCGGCGTGCGCACGCGCAGCACGCCGCGGCCGCGCAGGCCTGGCAGCGGCTCGTCGACACCTACACGCACGAGCAAGGTATACTAAAGGATAAAGGAAAGAGAAGAAAAAAAATAGTTTATTTGACCCACGCACAATGTTAAGTTGAGAGAGAGAGAGAGAGTAGATTGAGAGATTTGCCATGTTATTTTAAAACCATAGACTTCTTATTTTTGGTTTATCTGTCTGTTTTCTTTTTTTTTTCAAATTTTTACGTTCAGTAGTTTCAGAGATAAGGTGTGGAATGCTCAATTATCATCTATTTTCTTAAAAAAATATTTATGGTGTATACATGAAATATTTTAAGAGGTCATTATACTCATTACTCATTATGAACAAAAAAAAAGTGACCCCATATTCAAAATTCATTTATTTACGTTACACTGCCGAGTGCTCGTCTCCACAGAGTAGGCAACTCGTTCATGGGTCAATGTATACGCTTTTACAACAAACTTCCCATTGACATTCGAAACTTACCCATTAAACGATTTAAAAGCTGTATTAAAACCAAACTTTGTAAAAAAGGGTACTATAAAATCTCAGATTATTTAGAAGACAAAAATGCATGGGATTGAGCTGCTCGCTCTGCTAAGCATTGTGACATTTTGAATATTATGGAAAACCATAAAAATATACCTACCAGTTTTATATACAAATTGACATTATTGAATATTATATAAAAAATGACATGATGATTACTTGTAAAGTATTGTTTTATTGTGAATGTGAGGACTATGTGGATATTTATTTTTCGTTCTGTTAGTTTTAGCGAAGGTCTGGCAATTTGAGAACTTTATGCGACCTACCCAAATGTCCTTTCTTTGGTATTGTTCGTCGAGTCGTTGAGCTCCTTAAGTTCTGAGTTGAGCTCCACTATTACTGACAAATGCTTGCACTGACTGGACAGGTCCACTCAAATCTGTGTGGTTCTTTCCTCAAAAGACCATTTCAGACTCTAATCTACATGGTCCTCATATGGCCTGACCAAGATTATGTCTGGACTTTAAAGGAGACGGTGACCTCTGAGTTTGTTTCGGCCTTTCTTCTCAGAGTAGTCAGATAGGAAACGCCGACCTCATCTAGCTTATTTTTACAACTTTTTAATATGACGTGTAAAAGTGATTCCAATATCCTATTTACAGAATAAACAATTTCATTTCATTTCATTTCATTTCATAGGGTCACAGAAATATTTATGTGTATCAAGTTTCAATTTAATCGGTCCATTATTAATATCCGTTACATGCGAGCAAATTGGCTGTGTCGGAGAAACTGACATTAGGGTGATCCGTTAAGGGACGTGACACGAGCGCCCGGCAGGCGGCGCGTGCGCCCGAGCGCCGGCGAGAACGAAGTTCCTCAGCAATCAAACTAATACTTCATTAAACGCGTTATAATTACCTACTCTAGATTCCGGTTTTGATCAATATATATTTTGTTCCACGCACAATGCATAGTAAAACATTGTATGATACCATGTGCGTAAGATGATTTCCGACTCGTGTCGGCTTATAAACTCGTTTGTAGTGGTCGCTCATGAATCAAAATGCCATTCGTCAAAAATCACCTACTTTCCGCACTTATATCATAAATAACTATTATAACAGTACTGCGTGCCTCACGCGTGCACCATATAGGCCCAGTTCAGTATAGATGCCAGACAACTAGTGCCTGACGCTGGTTAACAACTTGACAGTAGTGCAACAACGCTTAAGAGCGTAAAAGAGATTCTAAAAGTTCTCTGAATTATTAAAATAACTCTTTTGCCCCAATGGCGGTCAGTCTGACCAGGCCACACCAGGTTTTTTAAGGAATTTATTTGTTAAGGAATGTTAGCCAGGTTTATAACTAGCTATAACAAGAATGCCGACCACAGTAATTAATAACATAATAATGAATATAATAATCACTTTAAAAATTCAGAGAGATTATTTCAGACATCTATGCAACAAGATGTAAGCAAGTTAAAAAAATATGGATGTTTCGTGATCAATTTGAACGCTTATATCTCGGAAACTTGACACTTTACGGGGTTTGGTTCTATTATGTTTTCTGTTTGCATTGATGTCAGCTATCGATTTATAGGTTACAAGGGTGGACGTCATTCTGTTAAAAAAAATGGTGGTCAGTATGTATGCCACGGATCTTCAAAGCCCTTTCGGCTTTTGAAGATAATCGATAAAAAAAGGTTTCATCATTATCTTCAAAAAAATAAAAGTAAAAATCTTATTAAACCAATAGCTGCTACCAATAGCTGCGATTTTCCTTGACATGAGTAAGGCGTTCGATTTTGTGGACCACAAACTGCTCTTACACAAATTAGAAAAATATGGAATAAGAGGCAAAGCAAACGACTGGTTGAGAGACTACTTAAATTATAGAAAACAATGTGTGGAAATTTCTAAAATACATAACAACAAAAAGATGTTACATAGAAGTGACTATAGAAATAATAATTTTGGAGTACCACAAGGCAGTGTATTGGGACCTTTCTTATTCCTCATATATATCAATGATCTCCCAAATATCACTTGCCATAAAACAATTTTGTTTGCTGATGACACAACTCTCATTGTGAAATGTGAAAAGGCAGACCTATGAACTAGAAATAAACAATGCAATCAACAAAATAGTACACTGGTTAAATTCAAACAACTTAAAAATTAATATGGAGAAAACTAAAATGATACAATTCCAAACCCATAAAAGAAAGCTATTGACGTTAAATATTAAATACAATGATGCTATTATCGAACAAGTGGCAAGTACTAAATTTCTGGGCATAAACTTGGATCAGCATTGCGACTGGAAAACGCACGTCGACTATGTTTGCGATAAACTTGACAGATTTGTCTACGCAATAAAAAGATTAAGAGCCACGGTATCAACAGAAGCTGCACTTTGTGCATATCACGGATACGTTTCATCCGTACTCGCTTATGGTCTCTTGTTGTGGGGTAATTCGGTGGAGATAATAAAAGCATTTAGAGTACAAAAAAAATGTGTACGTGCAATCTGTGGAGCCTGGTTTATGGATAGTTGTAAACCCTTGTTTAAAAAGTACAATATTCTGCCCTTACCGTGTATGTACATTAGAGAAGTTTGCCTATTTGTAAAACGACATCCGGAGTATTTTACTAAACATAAAGATGTAACTAAACGAAATGTCGTAGCTCCTAGAAATAAAAATAAATTTAAACATGAACTTTGTTTACCGCAATGCAGGCTCGAATTGTTTAAGAGGAATTCGTACGTAAATGCTGTTAAGGTATATAACAAATTACCCGACGCCTTTAAAGATTTACCTTTGACCATGTTCAAAAAAAAGGTAACGCAATGGTTAAAAGACAAATGCTTTTACAATCTCAATGACTACATGTTGGATCGCGGAGAGCGATCCAAATAAAACAGAAATAAATAAATAGTATTGGTATAAGGAATTAATATTAAAATTTTAGTGAAGGTTGCAACACATTGACATTTTAGTAGACATGACATCATCAATTACAATTTACAATAATTTTTATTTTTATATTCTAACTGACATTATATTAAATTTTATCTCTTGAACTGACATAGGTATAACTCTGACATCAATTAATTAATTGGTTCCTTATAATCCTAATGCATGAGATACTATTTGTTGATGGTGACTTATTAATTTATTAAACATTTAATTAACATTGTGTAAAATATAATATTTGCGCACCATAAGTAATGGTAGAATGTAAAGGGCCTAAATTATAGTTATAAGACCATACAAATTGTAAACCTACATTCATGCGAATAAATGGATTTGATTTGATTTGATTTGATTTAAAAACAAGCTTTTAATGAACTAAAAATGTACTAAATAAAACTTACGTGAATATAGAACTATAATATTTTCTTAAAAGCTTGAGGCCTAACTTTAAGTTTAAGAAGGACATTTACGCCTCAAGCTTTTAAGAAAATATTATAGTTCTATATTCACGTAAGTTTTATTTAGTACTTTTTAGTTCATTAAAAGCTTGTTTTTAATAAGATTTTTACTTTTATTTTATTTTTTACTTTTTAGCATTTTTAGAATTTGTTTAAATATCAATTCTATCACTTTCACAAATCGAACCCAACACTACGGGGCTATGTTGTAAGGTCGAAGAGTCTTGTTAAATTAAAAAGTGATTTGCGCGGCATAACTTTAACGAAATTCGAAGGTTTTAATTTACCTACCATAGTTTTAGCAAATTTTTGGTATCAGATTAGAGTTTTAAAACAAGTTAGCAGTTAATTTAGAATTTATGACACTGTATGCATCATGCAGCGGCGCCATTTAACGAGGGAGGAAATGTTAAGTAGGCGTGCTCCAACCTGAGGCTACTCAACGGAGTATGGCTGAGAAGACTGGAACAAAACCAAACGTGATTTCAAGGTCATGGTCACGTTATCGTGCAACTGGTGAAGTGGCTGAAAGATACCCAGGCGGGAAACGCTAACCACCGAACGACAAGACCGATTTTTGCAAGTTGCCGCGAGAAGACAACCAAATGTTACGGCCATGCAGTTGGTTCAAAGGCTCCAGTCCGAGCACCAGTTGCTTGTGAGTGACCAAACTGTGAGGAGAAGCCCGCATGAAGCTAACCTTTATGCTCGTAGACCGCTTCGTACTCCAGCACTACGCCGAGGAAATCGCGGACGGAGATTACAATGGGCTTGTGAACATTTGGTCTGGGAAGATAACCAGTGGTCTGTAGTGATGTTGCCGATGACTCCCGATTCGGTTTCCATCCCGATTCGCGAAGAGCACGCGTATGGCGAGTTCTCGGTCGTGAGAGCCGTCTGCAACACCCTCAGGAAGTCCATCCATACCACGGCAGGACGATTATGGTTTGGGCCGGAATTCGTGTTGGTGGAAGAACAGACCTCGTTTGGATCAGAAACACCATGGCCGCTGAAAAATACCGTAACCAGGTGCTAGTACCAATAGTCTACCCCCATCGACTACAAATGGGCCAAGAATTCACGCTCATGCACGACAACGCCCGTCTGCACACAGCGCGAGTGGTGACCACCTGGCTGCAGGAGCACGACGTGTCGCTCTAAGACTGGCCCGCGCAATCACCAGACCTAAACCCCATAGAGCACGCGTGGAACATGCTCCAAATAAGGGCTTTGAAGAATTTTCCTTCAAACATTGCGACTGAAGAGCAACTTTTTTGTCATCTTAGCAGGACCTGGGACAATATCCCGCAGCAAGACTTTGATAACTTGATTCAAAGCATGAAAAACCGTTGCAGAACCGTTGTTAACGTCATGGGTGGTTTTACTGATTACTGATTTTCGTATAATTGCAAAAAACTAAATAATTTCGCTTTATATTTCACTTTTTCTTGAAAACATATTCATCGATAGTTTTACCATTATTTCACTTTTCGTCTTTATTTGAATAAAATTTTAATTACGCGAAAAAAAATTTTTTTTTTATTTTGAAGTCCTCTGATAAATGGGCTTTGTAAAAATATAAACATTTTGTATGTTATCTATAACAAATTTTGAGTAAATTGAGAAAATCCGAAATATCCCTAGACGGTGTTGATGTGTGTACATGACCAATGAGTCCAAACACAATGGTGCTATCTTGTTTGATTGAGGTTTTCTGATGGGCACCTTCCGGCTCCATCATCAGACCCTGTACACCACCTAGTGTCAAAGCACTTGTTAATACATAACCAATGAGTCCAAACACGATTGTGCTATCTTGTTTGATTGAGGTTTTCCGATGGGCACCTTCCGGCTCCATCATCAGACCCTGAACACCACCTACTGACAAAGCACTTGTCAATACATAACCAACGAGTCCAATCACGATGGTGCTATCTTGTTTGATTGAGGTTTTCCTATGGCCAACTTCCAGCTCCATCATCAGACCAGCTCCATGGTATAATTTTTTCAAATTGTCTCGATAGTTGTATAAGTATGCCAAGTTTCAGCTCAATCGGATGCCAGGAAGTGCTTGAAAAATTGATGACAAAAGGAGTAACCGGAAACACATACGAAAAGAGCAAGCTAATATAAAGCTTGTAAAAAGTCGACCGTGATCGTACTATATCTGCGGATTTTAATACCCTGAAACTGGTTTATTCTGCACTATGTCAGTCAGTTCTTTCATATACTGTATTCCAGTTTGGGGGGGGGGGTGCAACGTTAAACGAATTTATTAGGCTTGAGTGTGCACAACGGGCGGTCTTAAAAGTTATTCGGTCTCGGCCTCGAAGATATTCGGCAATACAATTATATGCTGAATGTGAAGTGCTAACCGTCAGGCAGCTCTATGTTCTCAATACGATAATCCGTAAACACTCTTCCCGTCCCCAAAAAGAACCAACAGGAAGAAACAAGCACAACATGTTCCCACAAGAATATCACAGAACAACGTTTGCCAGGCGCCAGTATTACATCACTGGCTCAAAATTGTCTAACACTTTAAACAAAGTATTAAAATTATCCATAAAATCAAAATATCAATGCAAACACACGTTACATAATTATCTATTAACATTGACTCATCAACACACAGAGGATCTTCTTTTAGGCAACCTTTACAGTTAAATACAAAACTAATACCAATTTTCAACACACACTCACATTACTACACACACACTTACATACAATACACCAAAACACAAAACACACCTCATTCACACATTAACGCCATATCTTCTCTTCTTTTGTTTGGTTTGTAAAATTATAACATTCATTTTATTTATTTTTTGCGATGTTTAGTAGTTGTCCTAGAGCTGTATAAATTTCTGGCCTGTAACATTGTTGCGGAGGGACACTGATCTTCTAAGATACAGGTACTAACCTAGTTTAGAGGTCAGGGTTTCAATGTATTACTACCTAGCATAAGCCTCTGAATGTATGTACTTCTACTATACCATTGTAATAGTTTTTTTAGGCTTAGTTCAATAAAGATTTATTATTTATTTATATCGAAAATTTTGCAGTAAAGGTGATTCATGCTATCTCGCTTAGTCCAACATCGGGCCATTTGGTCAGCCAGACATATTATAGAATAATTAATTGTTTTGCTTTGATTTTGATTGATTTTTCAAGGTATTCTGTATTCATATGAATTAACTTATTTATGTCGTTTAAGTACTAGGCATGTTAGTCTGGACATGCATCATATCTCCAGTGCTGTAACTCGCCGTCCCCTTGCAGCGGTGTGGCACTGCGCGCGCTCGTACCCGCGCTCGTGGCAGCTGGACGCGGCCGAGGGCCCGGGCCGCGTGCGCGTGCGGCTGCGGCGCGCGCACCTGCACGTGCAGGACAAGTTCCTCAAGCCGCAGCACCGCCATAAAGCTGGTATGATAGAGCGCTGTTTGAACATTTTATTTGGTTGTTGGCTGTTCTGGCTAATATCTTAGCACAAATTGTGTGTGAGTTGACCTCATTAACCGACTACTAAATAGGAGTTATGCATTCAGCGAGTTTATTTTTTTTCCGGTTTCTCTGTAATTAGTGGATCATTTAAAATATTTAAATTGTATGAACATTGCTCGACCAGTTTAGTTAAAACAAAAAAAAAAACGTTAGTTCAGACCATATGATGTTATTAATACACACTATAAAGTTAGTAACAAATATAATTACAAATTTCAATTTATATATTTATTGCACTTACTTGACGCACCGGGTACATGCACATGTGCCGAATGGCGCAACATAGCTTATCACTGATGATCTTCAGAATGCCGTTAACACCCACGCACTCAGACGCAGTTAGTTAGTAAGTTCGTTTTTATAATGTTTTTAATTCTCGTCATCTATGTTGATGATGTTGTTATTCGTCAGAAGTGGTATACGAATTTTGTGGAATAGGTGCCACTAAAAAGTTAATAGCAGGTTTTTTTTTCGTTTTAACAACGCAAAAGAAATCAATCCGTAGTATCCAGCACGTTGTACCCGCAGAGCCGGGTTGCGCCGCGCCGCCCCTGCGCGGCGTGCTGGGCGCGTGCGCGGGCGTGCGCGACGGGCTGGTGGCGCGCCTGCAGCTGCACGAGACCGTGACGCACATGGCGCGCGCCACGTGCGTCACAGTGGCGGCCGAGCTAGACGGCGAGCTGCTGCTCACGGACAAGTGCGTGCACTTCGTGCCCGACGACGCGCCCGCGCTGCCGGCGCGCCAGGCGCGGCTGTACATCCCGGAGGTGCAGGCCGCGCCGCAGGCGCAGTCCTGGGCGCTGCAGGACGTGCTGCAGGTGAGCCGGGCGGTACGCAGACACGTGCGCTTGCATTCGCTCTGTATACTTTGCATTGTGCCTAGATGCAGTGGAAGACCGTTAAGTATCAGTTTAGACGATCGCTAATGAGTGTTGTTCCTCAGGTGGCGACGCGTCGCTGGTGCCTGCAGGAGCGGGCCGTGGAGCTGTTCCTGAGCTCGGGCCACGCGCACATGCTGGCCTTCAGCGACACGCACGAGCGAGCCGCCTTCCTCAAGGCGCTGGCGGCCACGCACCACCCGCCTGCCAGGTGAGGACACACACTCCTCAGGAGCGCGCCGGGCAGCTGTTCCTGAGCTCGGGCCGCGCACCACCCGCCTGCCAGGTGAGGACACACACTCCTCAGGAGCGCGCCGGGCAGCTGTTCCTGAGCTCGGGCCGCGCACCACCCGCCTGCCAGGTGAGGACACACACTCCTCAGGAGCGCGCCGGGCAGCTGTTCCTGAGCTCGGGCCGCGCACCACCCGCCTGCCAGGTGAGGACACACACTCCTCAGGAGCGCGCCGGGCAGCTGTTCCTGAGCTCGGGCCGCGCACCACCCGCCTGCCAGGTGAGGACACACACTCCTCAGGAGCGCGCCGGGCAGCTGTTCCTGAGCTCGGGCCGCGCACCACCCGCCTGCCAGGTGAGGACACACACTCCTCAGGAGCGCGCCGGGCAGCTGTTCCTGAGCTCGGGCCGCGCACCACCCGCCTGCCAGGTGAGGACACACACTCCTCAGGAGCGCGCCGGGCAGCTGTTCCTGAGCTCGGGCCGCGCACCACCCGCCTGCCAGGTGAGGACACACACTCCTCAGGAGCGCGCCGGGCAGCTGTTCCTGAGCTCGGGCCGCGCACCACCCGCCTGCCAGGTGAGGACACACACTCCTCAGGAGCGCGCCGGGCAGCTGTTCCTGAGCTCGGGCCGCGCACCACCCGCCTGCCAGGTGAGGACACACACTCCTCAGGAGCGCGCCGGGCAGCTGTTCCTGAGCTCGGGCCGCGCACCACCCGCCTGCCAGGTGAGGACACACACTCCTCAGGAGCGCGCCGGGCAGCTGTTCCTGAGCTCGGGCCGCGCACCACCCGCCTGCCAGGTGAGGACACACACTCCTCAGGAGCGCGCCGGGCAGCTGTTCCTGAGCTCGGGCCGCGCACCACCCGCCTGCCAGGTGAGGACACACACTCCTCAGGAGCGCGCCGGGCAGCTGTTCCTGAGCTCGGGCCGCGCACCACCCGCCTGCCAGGTGAGGACACACACTCCTCAGGAGCGCGCCGGGCAGCTGTTCCTGAGCTCGGGCCGCGCACCACCCGCCTGCCAGGTGAGGACACACACTCCTCAGGAGCGCGCCGGGCAGCTGTTCCTGAGCTCGGGCCGCGCACCACCCGCCTGCCAGGTGAGGACACACACTCCTCAGGAGCGCGCCGGGCAGCTGTTCCTGAGCTCGGGCCGCGCACCACCCGCCTGCCAGGTGAGGACACACACTCCTCAGGAGCGCGCCGGGCAGCTGTTCCTGAGCTCGGGCCGCGCACCACCCGCCTGCCAGGTGAGGACACACACTCCTCAGGAGCGCGCCGGGCAGCTGTTCCTGAGCTCGGGCCGCGCACCACCCGCCTGCCAGGTGAGGACACACACTCCTCAGGAGCGCGCCGGGCAGCTGTTCCTGAGCTCGGGCCGCGCACCACCCGCCTGCCAGGTGAGGACACACACTCCTCAGGAGCGCGCCGGGCAGCTGTTCCTGAGCTCGGGCCGCGCACCACCCGCCTGCCAGGTGAGGACACACACTCCTCAGGAGCGCGCCGGGCAGCTGTTCCTGAGCTCGGGCCGCGCACCACCCGCCTGCCAGGTGAGGACACACACTCCTCAGGAGCGCGCCGGGCAGCTGTTCCTGAGCTCGGGCCGCGCACCACCCGCCTGCCAGGTGAGGACACACACTCCTCAGGAGCGCGCCGGGCAGGACACACACTCAGAAGTGTGTATGTTTGTACGGACGGAAACATAAAGAACTGTTCAAAACAGCAGAAGATGTAAGTACAATGTACAATTTTGCAAGCCTTATAATGTAATATTTATGCCATACTTGTATAACATTACATATTTACATTATTATTCTATTCTATTATTCTATTAAGTTATAAAAATAACCTCTTTTTTCTGAAGTCAGTTAATTAGGCTTATTTACAACAAAAGTTAACTTGATAGCATCAACAATGACGAAGACAACTGACAATAATATACTGAATCCAGATAAATATGTGTGTACGAGAACTGCTAGAAAACGAAAGACACTAATTTGAAATGTCATGGTATCTGTCAAGAATCGAGCCCGACACGTTAGCCGACGCCATGAGCCAGTGGCGCAGCGGCAGCATCAGCAACTGGGAGTACCTCATGCGGCTCAACGGGCTCGGCGGCCGCTCCTACAACGACCTCATGCAGTACCCCGTGCTGCCCTTCGTCATCGCCGACTACACCTCGCGCATCCTGGACCTGGACGACCCGGCCACCTTCAGGGATCTCAGCAGGCCCATGGCGATACAGAACAAAAATAGAGAGCAGCATTATATTAGTATTTATAATGTGAGTAACTTTTCGTATGTCTTTTACATTTCTGTTGGTGTGTACACTTGTATATTTATCTTGATCATGAATCTACGTGAGACAAAGTCGCTTAAAAATAGAAAACTTGACTTAAAAACTTAAAATTCCGTAACATTTTAATACGAGGTTTGAAAATAGTTATTTATGTAACTGTTATAAATAATAAAGGGTATTTACAGTTGCATACAAGACTTTATCTACCCATGTTATGAATCTTCTATAAAAGTTTCTTTGCAATACCAATATCGAACAAAAATGGCGCAGTACGACGTGAATTCGAATTCGAATGTCTTTTTTTTCTAAATTACGGTGCTTTGTTAGTGAAACGCTCGTGAATGACAATGTTCTTTTTTTAAACGAGTTGCATTATGAAATTCAGTACAACATTATAACACCCGTTTGGATGATATTATGGTTACTATGACACTGGTTGTTTTAATGTTGGCAATAAGCTAACTGTTTCAGAAACTTTCAGAGAGGATTTATAGCATGGGGGTAGATAAATATATTTTCAACACTTGCTCGTAAAGAAGCTCTTATTGAACCTACTTTACATTATCGCACTAGTGCGGTAGTGTACGCCACGAACAACTCTTTACAAGTCGGAGTAATGACATTGCAGTATGGATTTAGTAAGTACTATCATGACAGCATGGAATTTGTATTTAATAAAAATTGACTTTAGTGAAGCTTTTTTACCAAAGGCAAGCGTTTAAAAGCAAGATTTGTAAAAAAAAAGTACCACGGACTAAACAGAGGCGTTTAGGTATGGTAAAAAAAAATCCCATGGGGAGGTCAGTTCATACTATACATGGAATTAGTATGAACTATCCTATGCTATTAAATGAGCATTCTCTATTTTCACCCGAGCAGATATTTGCGATTTCTTAAAAGCTTTTATTCAACTTGCAATGTTTTTTTAATCTCATCAAAGACACTTCATGCCTTTATGTGCCTACTGTGTAAATAAATAAAATATGATAAATAACCATAATATTTCATCATATTATATATTTTTCACTACCCTAACTTTAATTTGCGTATCCAAAACATTGTTTTGTGTTTATTATATTTGTACGAGGGGTGATCAATAAATAGTGAGAATGAGTATGACGCAATTATCTTTTATTAAATGTTGTTTTATTTTTCGACGTAGTCACCTTTCGGGGTTATACACTTTGTATAACTTTTTTCTAAAACTAAAATTCCCTTTCTAGAAAAATCTTCTTTCTGATCCCTTAAAAAATCGTGTACGGCGGCGACTACTGCATCATCATCTTCAAATTGCTGGCCCCTGAGATGTTCCTATAACCGCAAAAATGGGTAAACATCACTGGAGCAAGGTCCGGTGATTATGGAGGATGTGCCATCAATTCGAAGCCAGCTTCTTGAACTGCAGCCATCGCAACTCTGGATTTGTACGCGGGGACGTTATCTTGGTGAAAGAAACAAACAACAGAACACGTTCCGAAACGACGCAAACAAATGACTTCTATTTTTTGTAAACAAAAGATAATTGATTGTTTTTTCATTATCATCATAGCTAATGTCTGGGCTATGCCTGCCAGTACTTATTTTTTTTCTATCCAAGGAGAATGTATCGCATACTCACCATTGAACACCCCTCGTATATCTAATAGGCTGTCCAGCTTAGTTGGCCAGTGCCTTTATTAACAACCGCGCGCACATCGCTAGCGGAAAAAACAAAACCAGCGCGCCATTTTCCATAAAAAATTGTTATCGTTTGCGGTGTGTGGTTAATTACTATCAAAAATACAAAATTTAGAGTATTGTCACCAACAGATGTAGAAAAGATTTTAAAAGAAGCTCCGGATAGTCAGTACGTGGCAACAAAGGTAAGTTGAACTTTATAAATCTTACCATCTCTATAGTTACGGTATTGTAGCATAAGTTCTTACAACAAGTCTGCTTTTTTCCGCACAAGTGTGTTGTCAAACGTCGTATGAAACGCGTGTGCATTGATCATAACACACTTGTATCACAATGTACTATTATGCACTCTCATATCGTAAAATCCGAATTATAAACTTCAAAACGAGTTTATATTGAAATTATACTTAACAATCTAACCGCCGCGAGGGCTGCAGCCCGCTCGTGGCCCGCGCGCCGCACCACTACGCGTCGCTGTACTCCCAACTATACCTAGTATATACCTGAGTATCCCGCAGGACCTGCAGGCGGCCCGCCGCGAGGGCTGCAGCCCGCTCGTGGCCCGCGCGCCGCACCACTACGCGTCGCTGTACTCCCAACTATACCTAGTATATACCTGAGTATCCCGCAGGACCTGCAGGCGGCCCGCCGCGAGGGCTGCAGCCCGCTCGTGGCCCGCGCGCCGCACCACTACGCGTCGCTGTACTCTCAACTATACCTAGTATATACCTGAGTATCCCGCAGGACCTGCAGGCGGCCCGCCGCGAGGGCTGCAGCCCGCTCGTGGCCCGCGCGCCGCACCACTACGCGTCGCTGTACTCCCAACTATACCTAGTATATACCTGAGTATCCCGCAGGACCTGCAGGCGGCCCGCCGCGAGGGCTGCAGCCCGCTCGTGGCCCGCGCGCCGCACCACTACGCGTCGCTGTACTCTCAACTATACCTAGTATATACCTGAGTATCCCGCAGGACCTGCAGGCGGCCCGCCGCGAGGGCTGCAGCCCGCTCGTGGCCCGCGCGCCGCACCACTACGCGTCGCTGTACTCTCAACTATACCTAGTATATACCTGAGTATCCCGCAGGACCTGCAGGCGGCCCGCCGCGAGGGCTGCAGCCCGCTCGTGGCCCGCGCGCCGCACCACTACGCGTCGCTGTACTCCCAACTATACCTAGTATATACCTGAGTATCCCGCAGGACCTGCAGGCGGCCCGCCGCGAGGGCTGCAGCCCGCTCGTGGCCCGCGCGCCGCACCACTACGCGTCGCTGTACTCCCAACTATACCTAGTATATACCTGAGTATCCCGCAGGACCTGCAGGCGGCCCGCCGCGAGGGCTGCAGCCCGCTCGTGGCCCGCGCGCCGCACCACTACGCGTCGCTGTACTCCCAACTATACCTAGTATATACCTGAGTATCCCGCAGGACCTGCAGGCGGCCCGCCGCGAGGGCTGCAGCCCGCTCGTGGCCCGCGCGCCGCACCACTACGCGTCGCTGTACTCCCAACTATACCTAGTATATACCTGAGTATCCCGCAGGACCTGCAGGCGGCCCGCCGCGAGGGCTGCAGCCCGCTCGTGGCCCGCGCGCCGCACCACTACGCGTCGCTGTACTCCCAACTATACCTAGTATATACCTGAGTATCCCGCAGGACCTGCAGGCGGCCCGCCGCGAGGGCTGCAGCCCGCTCGTGGCCCGCGCGCCGCACCACTACGCGTCGCTGTACTCCCAACTATACCTAGTATATACCTGAGTATCCCGCAGGACCTGCAGGCGGCCCGCCGCGAGGGCTGCAGCCCGCTCGTGGCCCGCGCGCCGCACCACTACGCGTCGCTGTACTCCAACTCGGGCGGCGTCCTGCACTACCTGGTGCGGGTACCGCCCTTCACTGAGCTGTTTCTCAACTATCAAGGTAATCGTCGTTCTGTTAATTTGTGAAAAGCATGCACAACAGTACAGACATGCATAATTCCAAGTTATTGCACTGTTAAATTAAAAAAAATGACACATTTACAATAAGAATTAATGTTGTGTAAATTAAAAACTAATAAAATTAACAAATAATAATCAAATAATGTTGGCACAAAGAAAGAATTTCGTCCATCATCTCACAGAATCTCAAACATAAACGACATAACTCTATCCATCCCGCGACAAACAAATCACACTCCTGTGTTGATGTCAGTACAGCAAATACGCAGCAATGCGAGCGCACAAACCAAGGACGAGTTACAATGCGAAACTGCGTGGTAACGGAACGCGCAACATTCTGTTACTTCGCGCTCTAGGTTGGTATTGGGCACGGTAGCGACAAAGAGTCTCACAATCTGAGCTCCGGGCAATCAGCTATGACACTTATGATGCTTTGCAGACAACAACTTCGACATGCCAGACCGCACGTTCCACTCGCTGGCGACCACCTGGCGGCTCATCACCAACGACTCGCCCACAGACGTGAAGGAGCTCATCCCGGAGATGTTCTACCTGCCCGAGCTGTTCCACAACAACGAAGGTATTATATTTATTTATTTAATACTTTAAGCACAAAAATGGCGGGTATTACTCATTTATTTATTTTCAAAGCTGTAATTATAGTAAATTACTGTCGCGGCCTGCAACTGGGCTATTGATGGACGATCGCGAAATTGTGGACCGAGGCGAAGCCGAGGCACACAAACGTGAGTCCATCGATAGCTGGTTGCGGCCAAGGCTTGTATAGTACTTTTCTCAAACAATGCGCGGAAATTCAAACTAAGTAAATTAATTATAATTTCCAGAATCAATGACGAACAATGATAATTTTTCACGCGCCAATAATGTTCATTTGTTTCTTATTTATTACCTGACTACGGCGAAAAACAAAGGAGGGTTATGATTTTGACCGGTATGTATGTATGGATGTTCATCTGTTCCCTCCTATCTTCTAAACCACTCATCACAATTTGCCAAATGAGATATCGTTGGAAGCGTCTTGATCGTCCGCTGGTTATAGCCTAATAAAAAATGGCGCCCTCTGTTTAAAATAACGTTCATTTGTTTCTTTTTTATTTTAAACAGCTCTATTTGCAAGCCAAATCAAAGTAAAAAGTTCGTTCCATTTTTAAATAACACAACAGTTAAAATTTTACTAAAGTACAAGGAATACATCGTCATTTAATCAGAATCGAATCGAACGAGGTACAACGTTTCTTTCGTATCTGTTTGTTGACTGCTTTGATCTTCGAAACTACTTAATGGATTCGATACAGTTTTCAACATCATCATATAAATAATTTATTCTGGTAGATATAAGTGAATAATACGTTAATATTAAACTTGCATATAATAAAGTAATCTCGATGTTTTGTCAAGTTGTAAAACCGGCCAAGTGCTAGTCGGACTCGCGCCGGAAGGGTTCCGTACCATTATCTATAAAAACGGCAAAAAAATCACGTTTGTTATATGGGAGCCCCCTTAAATATTTATAGTATTCTGTTTTTAGGGTTCCGTAGTCAACAAGAAACCCTTATAGTTTCGCCATGCGTCTGTCTGTCTGTCCGCAACTTAGCTCAGAGACTGTTGGTACTAGAAAGTAATTTGGCATGAGTATACATATAAATCACGCCGACAAAGTGGTAAAAAAAAAACATAATTTTTTTTTTTTTAGGGTAAAGTGGGGATGGTTTTTTTTTTCTCGCCAATCCTATGTTGTGGGGTATCGTTGGAAAGGCCGTTTAAAATAATGGGAGTTTGTAAAAACCATTTTTGGATTCAGGGATCCGTTTGCGAAATATTAAGCTTTAAAGTGCTAATTTTTGTTAGATTCGAGTGTCCTCCCCCCCCTGCCAGCTAAATGGTTGGTTCTGGGTATGTGAAAAAATTCATGGCAGTATTATTTATAACGAAATTAAAAGGAAAACTATCACGGCTACGTAGGCTCCACAAGTTACCGAGTAATAATCGACCAACTTAAATTTGCACTTGCAAAAAGCAAGGTTGCAAGTTTTTCAACTACAATGTTAAGTTTGTTGGATAAATTCATCCCAACTATGGAACCCTTCATTGTGCGTGGTTTGACATGCACTTGGCCGGTTTTTTTTAATATTTGTCGTTATAGCGGCAACAGCAATATATCATCTGTGAAAATTTAAACTGTCTAATTATCACGGTTCCTGAGATACAGCCTGGTGACAGACGGACGGACAGCGGAGCCCAAGTAATAGGGTCCCGTTCTACCCTTTAGGTACGGAACCATAAAAACCGTGCGAAGGGACGGGTCGCTAGTAGGTAATATGAATCTGAAATCGCCAAACCGCTGAGCAAGCGTGGTGGTCAATGCTCGTGCCTTCTCTATACGAGAACAGGCCTTCGCCCTGCAGCGGGACAGTTACAGGCTGGTATGATTGAACGTGTGTCGTTCAGGTCTGAACCTGGGCACGCGGCAGTGCGGCGCGGCCGTGGACGACGTGGAGCTGCCCGCGTGGGCGGCCGACGCGCGCCTGTTCACGCTCATGCACCGCCAGGCGCTGGAGGCGCCGCACGTGACCGAGCGCCTGCCGCACTGGATCGACCTGGTGTTCGGCTACAAGCAGACCGGCCAGCCCGCGCTCGACGCCGTCAACGTGTTCCCGGCCTGTGTGAGTAGAGCGGCTGAAGGATTCCTACGGCAGCGTCTCCACACAGGAACTAACGTGTCCTCCCCGTGTACTAACTCTACTCTAACTTTCATGTGTCAATTGGCTGCTGAAAAACTCGCTATATTAATATAGCTATTTCCCTTATAATTCAAAACTAACTTTTTACCAAATATTCCATTTCCTATCAGTACGAGATGCTGTTAGGTAACCATATCACCTAGCACTACTTTCTACATATAACAATGTAGACTTATAAAATAAAACGCTTAAACATATTACCACGAAACCGTGTTTATCAGTTGTTTAGCCTAAACACATTTTAAACATGAAATTTCTGTATGGAGTTTGACATAAAACTGACATTAAACACGCGTTGAACAAGTGTCTAAGTTTTTGTAGTAAGACCCTAAATATTTATTAACTGTCTGTAGCAAACCCTAACAAGACAATTTATAATCTGTCTATCTCGTGGATCTTCCCTTATCATCGTAACACACAGTCATGTGTACGGAATACTGTGGTCCTCTAGATGGCCTTGTTTATTTATATATTTTTTCTGTTTAGACCTACTATGGTTTCGACCCATCTGCACTGGAGGAAGAAGTAGACCGCACGGCCGCAGCCGCCATGGTGCGCACGTACGGGCAGGCACCGCGACAGCTGCTGCGGGCCCCGCACCCGCACGCCGCGCACGACCTCACGCAGCATGCTACTGACCAGGTGCGGGCTATTTATTTATTCATTACGGTTAGGTGGTTGATGGGTGGACTAACATTGAACTTACACAGTGGCCAATTACAGTTTCATCAATGTGTGTGTTTATTTTCACTCTCAAAATGGATGTAAGAAGTTTATAGACCGTCGACAAACATGTAATCGGTCTATAATTCTTGGGTTCTGCGGGGTTACCTGACTACTATTATTATTTATTATTATAAAACAAATCAAAATTTTCGCAGCCACTATGTTGGATTTACATTTTAACGACACTATCGGCTGTAACACCCTTGAAAACCATGAAAACTACACCCAATCTGCCTAGCTTTTTTCCCACTATGTTATGTTGGTTATCAGACTTCGGGCTTCTGACGATCTGTAACCACTGTCAAAGATCCATGAATGACAGCCGGGACCAACAGCTTAACGTGTTTTCCGACACGGACAAGTCTTGGTATGTAAAGATGGTCAGCCGTCCACGGACCAACCGCGGCAAGCGTAGCTTTACCTGATGGATCGACCCGTGCGGCTGTTTTTACTTAGGCACGAGCTCCTCCGACACGATACTCATGATGATAAATTTGAAAATTTTCGCAGCATCTCGGGTTTTTATTTTGATTAGAAGGAGACAGTCGCATGGATGAACGTTTTTTCATAAATAAATAATTTTGCCCCAATTACATTACATTAAAACATTTATAACTAATGGCTGACTTTGAATTATAGAATATAGAATATATTTATTCAGTATAAAATTGGTAAAATATTAACATAAAATCTTAGAAATAATTTACAAAGGTATTATAATGTTAGATGCCTGTACTAGGATAAACCTGTATCACAGGCGGCATGAGTTCACAGTTTATGGTAGTTATAAGGACAATAAAATTCTTAACAATATTTAACAATAGAAGTCTTGAAATAATGTCAAAATTTAATAATCTAATTTATTACCTAATCATATTTTTATAAACCTTGCTTACTTATATACTATTTACCTTAAAAATAAAAAGACCTAAAAAGAGTCTTAAATACATCATTTCTTATTTAGTTTGCGTAAAATAGTTTCTTGCACTTTATAACCTAGTTAAACACATAATTATGATTTTCCGTCAGCAGAATTTGTAAGTGGGCTAAAGTAAATGTTGCACAAAATTAAATAACGTTCGAGATTTGATTATTCGATTTTTCTTTTTGATTATGTGAGTATTAAAGTGTGTAGATACGTATTAGGCACCGTTATTTTTAGAATAAAAAGGATACATCGAAGACATGCGACACGAAAAAAAAAATGTAGCGTAACTTGCGGCATATCCCGCAGGTGCCGAGCGTCTGGGCCGGCGTGCGCGGCGCGCGCTGGGGGCGCTACTGCGGCTCGCCCGCGCTGGGCGGCGCATGCGCAGTGGCGCGCCGAGCGTGCGCCGGCGCCGCGCGCCTGCACGCGCTGCCGCACGCGCGCGCCGTGGCCGTGGCCGGCCGGGACTCGGCGCTGCTCGCCCTGCACGGTAAGCTCGCGCCGCCGCACGCGCGCGCCGTGGCCGTGGCCGGCCGGGACTCGGCGCTGCTCGCCCTGCACGGTAAGCTCGCGCCGCCGCACGCGCGCGCCGTGGCCGTGGCCGGCCGGGACTCGGCGCTGCTCGCCCTGCACGGTAAGCTCGCGCCGCCGCACGCGCGCGCCGTGGCCGTGGCCGGCCGGGACTCGGCGCTGCTCGCCCTGCACGGTAAGCTCGCGCCGCCGCACGCGCGCGCCGTGGCCGTGGCCGGCCGGGACTCGGCGCTGCTCGCCCTGCACGGTAAGCTCGCGCCGCCGCACGCGCGCGCCGTGGCCGTGGCCGGCCGGGACTCGGCGCTGCTCGCCCTGCACGGTAAGCTCGCGCCGCCGCACGCGCGCGCCGTGGCCGTGGCCGGCCGGGACTCGGCGCTGCTCGCTCTGCACGGTAAGCTCGCGCCGCCGCACGCGCGCGCCGTGGCCGTGGCCGGCCGGGACTCGGCGCTGCTCGCCCTGCACGGTAAGCTCGCGCCGCCGCACGCGCGCGCCGTGGCCGTGGCCGGCCGGGACTCGGCGCTGCTCGCCCTGCACGGTAAGCTCGCGCCGCCGCACGCGCGCGCCGTGGCCGTGGCCGGCCGGGACTCGGCGCTGCTCGCCCTGCACGGTAAGCTCGCGCCGCCGCACGCGCGCGCCGTGGCCGTGGCCGGCCGGGACTCGGCGCTGCTCGCCCTGCACGGTAAGCTCGCGCCGCCGCACGCGCGCGCCGTGGCCGTGGCCGGCCGGGACTCGGCGCTGCTCGCCCTGCACGGTAAGCTCGCGCCGCCGCACGCGCGCGCCGTGGCCGTGGCCGGCCGGGACTCGGCGCTGCTCGCCCTGCACGGTAAGCTCGCGCCGCCGCACGCGCGCGCCGTGGCCGTGGCCGGCCGGGACTCGGCGCTGCTCGCCCTGCACGGTAAGCTCGCGCCGCCGCACGCGCGCGCCGTGGCCGTGGCCGGCCGGGACTCGGCGCTGCTCGCCCTGCACGGTAAGCTCGCGCCGCCGCACGCGCGCGCCGTGGCCGTGGCCGGCCGGGACTCGGCGCTGCTCGCCCTGCACGGTAAGCTCGCGCCGCCGCACGCGCGCGCCGTGGCCGTGGCCGGCCGGGACTCGGCGCTGCTCGCCCTGCACGGTAAGCTCGCGCCGCCGCACGCGCGCGCCGTGGCCGTGGCCGGCCGGGACTCGGCGCTGCTCGCCCTGCACGGTAAGCTCGCGCCGCCGCACGCGCGCGCCGTGGCCGTGGCCGGCCGGGACTCGGCGCTGCTCGCCCTGCACGGTAAGCTCGCGCCGCCGCACGCGCGCGCCGTGGCCGTGGCCGGCCGGGACTCGGCGCTGCTCGCCCTGCACGGTAAGCTCGCGCCGCCGCACGCGCGCGCCGTGGCCGTGGCCGGCCGGGACTCGGCGCTGCTCGCCCTGCACGGTAAGCTCGCGCCGCCGCACGCGCGCGCCGTGGCCGTGGCCGGCCGGGACTCGGCGCTGCTCGCCCTGCACGGTAAGCTCGCGCCGCCGCACGCGCGCGCCGTGGCCGTGGCCGGCCGGGACTCGGCGCTGCTCGCCCTGCACGGTAAGCTCGCGCCGCCGCACGCGCGCGCCGTGGCCGTGGCCGGCCGGGACTCGGCGCTGCTCGCCCTGCACGGTAAGCTCGCGCCGCCGCACGCGCGCGCCGTGCCCGAGTCGTGTCAGTTTTACCTTTTTAATTCGGTCTGACATAATACAAACAAGATGGCTGACCGCTGAATATCACTCTGCGGTATTGACATTACGAACATATTTTGGATGTGACTGTACTCCTCTGCATCGTTAATTTTGTATCAAAATAATAATTGGCTACAAATAAACAGTTATCAAAATGTCAATCCACATTCCAGGAGAGGCAGCCGGCAGTACACAGAACAACGAACAGCAGCCGCTGGCGCTGGTGTCGTGGGGCCACTCCGACAACATCGTGCGGCTGAAGCGGCGCCGGGACACGCGCCCGGACCTGCTGCTGCACGTGTGTGCGCTCGACCAGGTATGACGTCACACTCAGACGCCGCTGGTGTCGTGGGGCCACTCCGACAACATCGTGCGGCTGAAGCGGCGCCGGGACACGCGCCCGGACCTGCTGCTGCACGTGTGTGCGCTCGACCAGGTATGACGTCACACTCAGACGCCGCTGGTGTCGTGGGGCCACTCCGACAACATCGTGCGGCTGAAGCGGCGCCGGGACACGCGCCCGGACCTGCTGCTGCACGTGTGTGCGCTCGACCAGGTATGACGTCACACTCAGACGCCGCTGGTGTCGTGGGGCCACTCCGACAACATCGTGCGGCTGAAGCGGCGCCGGGACACGCGCCCGGACCTGCTGCTGCACGTGTGTGCGCTCGACCAGGTATGACGTCACACTCAGACGCCGCTGGTGTCGTGGGGCCACTCCGACAACATCGTGCGGCTGAAGCGGCGCCGGGACACGCGCCCGGACCTGCTGCTGCACGTGTGTGCGCTCGACCAGGTATGACGTCACACTCAGACGCCGCTGGTGTCGTGGGGCCACTCCGACAACATCGTGCGGCTGAAGCGGCGCCGGGACACGCGCCCGGACCTGCTGCTGCACGTGTGTGCGCTCGACCAGGTATGACGTCACACTCAGACGCCGCTGGTGTCGTGGGGCCACTCCGACAACATCGTGCGGCTGAAGCGGCGCCGGGACACGCGCCCGGACCTGCTGCTGCACGTGTGTGCGCTCGACCAGGTATGACGTCACACTCAGACGCCGCTGGTGTCGTGGGGCCACTCCGACAACATCGTGCGGCTGAAGCGGCGCCGGGACACGCGCCCGGACCTGCTGCTGCACGTGTGTGCGCTCGACCAGGTATGACGTCACACTCAGACGCCGCTGGTGTCGTGGGGCCACTCCGACAACATCGTGCGGCTGAAGCGGCGCCGGGACACGCGCCCGGACCTGCTGCTGCACGTGTGTGCGCTCGACCAGGTATGACGTCACACTCAGACGCCGCTGGTGTCGTGGGGTCACTCCGACAACATTGTCGTATCCATTTCCTAGTTATAAATGGTAGTTTAAGACTTATACCTCTCTACCTCTGATACCTCTGATCTATGGTGAGTTGTTTTTCAAAAGGATAAATCATAAGTTTTAACTTACAGATAACTTTTATAATATAAAAGACTAGCTGTGCCCCGCGGTTTCACCCGCGTAGGTCTCGATCCCGTGGGAATATAGTGATAAAACGTATCCTATGTCCTATTCCAGTTCATGGTCTACCCGTGTGCCCATCCTCTCCTCGCGAACATAGGGAACGTCGCGCCGGCGTCGAACGGTTCGCGTATTGCATTTTTATATTCATGATTACTTGGAAATTAAAAGTCCGATTCGAATGAATTAAAAAGTATTTTGCTGCTACATAAATACCCTTGATGTTAAAACTATTTATTTGAATTAGAATTAATATTATGTTGATAAAACTCCTTCGCAAATAATGCAATAGTTTCGAACAAATTTGATTACCATAAAAAATGGTTATAGTGAGTCAATCTTAAAAGATAGACATATGCTGTCGCGGACTTTTTTTTAGAACTTTTAAAGCGGAACAATTCCACCATACATGATATTTACGTAACTTAAACCGGTTTCGCAGCGCACGCAACAGAAGCTCTCAAAAAGGAATAATTTTTCCCGTTTCTGCAACATTTTTCATTTATGCTCCGCTCCTATTGGTCGTAGCGTGATGTTATATAGCCTATAGCCTTCCTCGATAAATGGACTATCCAACACCAAAAGAATTTTTCAATTCCAACCAGTAGTTCCTGAGCTTAGCGCGTTCAAACAAACTCTTCAGCTTTATAATATTAGTATAGATAAAGATGATTGATGTACTTCAGAAAGCTCAGGTGCTTAGTAGCTACTCGCAACCGGCGTGCGTGTATGAACAAGGCAAAAGGAGTATGTAAAGATGGTTTATGTTTTATGTATGTGTATATTATTATTCCACAGATAACTAAAGTAGTATCGTCGTGCGTGACGGCCGGCTGCCCGTACCCGCTGGTGCTGGGCCACTCGTCGGGGCGCGTGTGCTGCGTGCGCGTGCGCACGGGCGCGGGCGCGCCGCGCGTGTCGCTGCGCACGCTGCACGCGCACGCCGCGCCCGTGGCCGGCCTGCACGTGTGCGCGCGCGCCGGCCTGCTCGTCAGCGCCAGCACGGACGGCCACATCGTGCTGTGGGATCTCTACAAGTATGTTATGAACGTTAACTGTCTGATATGTTTTATGCTGATGTTGAAATATGTCGTTTGTATAGTGCTTTAATATGCCACATGGAGTTTCAGTAAGACTTACACAAGAGAATAAGACGCTCTACAAAACCGAACTTTTTAAACGATATGACATATTGACGGATAACTACGTCTTGCAACTTGTCACCAGCAAAACAATCACAACATTGTTCAAGTAAATTATCGACGACAATCCACTGCGATCACATAGAATAAATTGTCTGCTCCTTTCCAGATTAATCTACATCCGCACCCTACCGAACCGCGACATGCTATCAGTGACCGACGTCACGATCAGCGAGACTCTCTGCGACATCGCGTCAGTGCACGACATGGCCAGCAACGTCAACAACTCTGACGCCACCAACACTGACGTCAGCGGCGACGTCACGCCTGACGCGGCCGGCGTGGGCGACAACCACTCCGAGGCCTACGAGAAGGACGCGGCCTACAAGTACAAGTCGCTGATCAGAGTGCATACTGTCAACGCGAGGTTTGTTGGTGAGTACTAATATCTATAACCATATTATCACATCCACTCAGACATCATCATTCTCTTGCCTTTCATCCAAATTTATTTGTGGTCGTCTCAGTTGTCACCTCCTTTCCAGCCATATTTATCATTTTTCACACAGTCCATGCATCGTTTCTTTAGTCTTCCCCTACTGTTATATAATAATAATAGTAATTCATATTCACAATCAAGACTTTCCTCAGTTCCCTCATGACGTTTTCCTCGTCACAGCTACTGATACATACACACAGCTGCTAATAAATGAACACACAGGATATTCATTTGTTGTCATTTTCATTGAACGCGCAAAAAATCTGTACAGCTCTTAACTTAGTGCCGAGTTTTTTACAGAAAGACTTTTTTACAGAAAAGTTTATTAGACACATGGCAGCCAAGGAGGTAACTTATCAAAGATTTTATTTAAATTTTGAAATGGCTTACAAATAGAGCTGTTCAACTAGCTGCGCTAGCGCGCTGCGGTTTCACCCGCATAATTCTCAATCCCGTGGGAATATCGGGATAAAAAGTATCCTGTCCATTTCAGTCTACCCATGTGCCAAATTCATACAAATCCGTTCAGCCATTTTAGAGTGAAAGTGTATCAAATAAACAAACTCACTTTCGCATTTTTATCAGTTAGGATATATTTAGAAGTTAGGATTTACTTAGTTTGAATTTTCGCGCATTATTTGAGAAAAGTACCAGACAAGGCTTGGCCGCAACCAGGTATTGATTGACGATGGAGTTTCTTATCCATACGAAAACTACCTTTTGGAACCACTACAATCAGTTCTATTTTTATGTAAATTTTTGACGATCAAAAGTGCCTTTTATGTGTAATAAATAATTTACCTTTGACTTTGACAACCATGATGAAAAGCGATCGCATTTTTATGAATAAAATAGAAGCAGATTATGCAGATCTTAATTGCAATTTAATGTTTTTCACGATGCGTTCACATGTTTTCGCTTATACCCCTCTGCTACAGCACTGGACTTCCATCCTCCATGTCGCTTGAGAACAGTTGAGTCCGCTCCAGAATCTGCCAAAAGGGTAGCAGAAGTACGACGAAAACATGTCCTGTATACAGCTTGATATCTGGTTACTTCAAATAAGTAGCGATTTCTTGTGGCATGTTGGAAATTTTATTTTTTCCCATAACTTGTTTGAAGCACTTGCCATTTTAATAACGGATGAAAAACCGATTGGTCTTCATATCAGCAGGGCGCAGGTCCAGGTATTTCTGTACAATAGTTACATATGTATCCCCCTCGGAGTACGAAGGATCGGTTAATTTTTGTGTCTAACAGTAAATCATCCGAGTGATTTTCGACATCATCAACAGTTATTTTTAAAAGTTCATTGCCACGACAAGCTCCATGTACTCCGAAAATTAAAGCCAAGTAGCCAAGTGTGAATAAGACAAGTATCTATCGAAGTACTGGTTACAATAAAATGCGCATTTTGAAACACTATGGTTATACTTAACTAATCCACCATATACATAGTTACTTTCTTTTACGGCAAGAAAGACTTTGTCAGGTGCCTCATTAAGGAAAGACTCCACGTTTTTGACTGAGAACACTTTACTTTACACTTTTTTAGGTTTAAATCCATCAGACATCCTCTTCAAATACTCTAATAATTTCGAATGTGTCCAGTTTTACGTCGTTATTAGAACTGACTGTTGATTTTAACATTGAGTAGGTACCCCAAAGAGTGGATGGTTGTTTAGTTTTGGCTAAGTACTGGAAGTAAGCCAAAAACACAGATTCTGAAAAATTCTTGGCGCCTCTTGCATTTCTCCATTCAATAAAATTACCATAGGCTTTCATAAATTTCTCCCGGAAATATATCACATTTCTTCCGTCAGTTCTAATACTTTCCGGTTCTATACTTTCACTGTCACTTGAAGACCTCATTTTTCAAAACAAAGCCATGAGTTTCTAACAATCCGTGAAAATTAACGAAAACGCTGGCTGTAGTTCGCGCGTTTTTAATTTGATTTCTTTTTTTTATTCAACTGGCGGCGCGACTATGGGCCGTCGTACCAGCCAGTCTATATTCAAACAATATTTGCGTTCGATTTCTTTGGCGCTGAACACTAAGATGTTCCAAATTCAAAAAGTGCGCGGCAAAAAATATTGCGTCGTACAGTACAAAACAGGATAATAAGTTGTAAAAATAAAAATCCAATCAAGAGAAAAGTACAATTATTTTTAAATATACAATCAAGATTATATTTTATTTTAATGACACGATTTCTTCCCTTTCCAGGTAGTGTAAAAGTGTCCGAGAGAGTGACGTGCATCTGCTACTCGAACGCGCCGGAGGGCGTGAGCGTGAACTGCGTGGCGGCCGGCCTGGCCAGCGGGGCCGTGCGCCTGTACTCGTCGTGGGACCTGCGGCCCCTGCGCAGCGTGCCGCCCGCCGAGCGCACGCCCCTGCTCAGGTGACGCCGCTACGTTCATCATACTAATTAAAGCGAAAATCAAAATCATCAGTACAACTCTAATATTGACTAATATCAAATTATCCTACTGAATGACTGATGAATTTCAACTGTTATTTTTAATCGCTATACAGCCATCGAGTCATTTAACGTCAAAAATAAATAATCGATCTTCTCGTTCACAGCCTAACATACAGCAGCGATTCCCAACTCCTGTTCGGCTGCTACGGCTCGGGTATGGTGGTGGCGTGGGAGAGTGATGGGGCCACTCGACCGGCGCCCGTGCGCATCGTGCCCGCGCACGCGCTGTTCTGACGCGCGAATCGTGCCCGCGCACGCGCTTATCTGACTCGCGCATAGTGCCCGCGCACGCGCTTTTCAAACCAAAGCTCGCGGGCGGCGCCGCGCTCACTGTAGAGGTGGAAAGCTGGCCTGCATCGTGCACGGCTTGGGACAGCTTAAGTACACGTACAGCCTATAAAACTGAAGCCTAATCTATAATTTTATAATTATTGAAAAATCGCCGATTCCACTAAGTCATATCACAGTTAAAACTTGGCTGCCTAGCCCTGATATCCCTACGATATAATATCATACTATGTATACCTCTAAACAATTTACATAATAAGAAAGAAAGAGTATCTAACAAGTAATGTATATTTTTTATGTTGATGGACGAACAAAGGACTGCTAATGTGTGATGATTACTTAAAGACTGCAAGGATAATCTCTCAGTAGATTATTTAGGCGTTTGTCGTTTGGTTTTATTTTTATTAATTAACTAAAAGACGTTGCATTTCACGATGACTTGCGTGAGTTTTAATAAATTCGACGTAAGGGTCAATACATAGATTCATGTGTCTTCGTAAAATAGAACAGTAAAAGAATTCCTATTATATATACTGCTTCATGCATGATAGATTTGAGTTAAAGGCAGATGGATTATATTGTGTAGCCTGGAAGACACTATCGTTATAAATATTGTTGGTGATAAGTAAATATCAAGATAAATCGTGGTCTTCCTCTATATGTAAGGATTGTATGTGTAAGATGTTAGATAAAGCAATCTTTTTGTAGCCTTTGTGCCAAATATTTACGAATAATAACGAGTTATGCTACGAGCCAGATGCTTTAAGAAGTAGGTATGGCGGAGAATATTAGAGCCACATGACTAACTTACTTATACTATTAACTTACATGCCGGAAATATTATTTTAAAACTGTAGTTAGGAATCTGTGAATAGAATATAGAATTGGTTTTTATTTACGTTAGTGATTCATCATGTGAATGAATTTTATCCCTAGGCATTTTCTCCAAAATAGGATATAATATATAATCTGAAATACGGCCATTAGTCTCGATTTAAAGCGTAAAAAGATTATATGCTTGTGTTGATTCAAATAAGGTTTTAAACCAAGATGAATGACTTCCATCGTAGTCTGTCCGTGCAAGCAAAGCAGAGGGTAGAATATATTTTTATAACAAGTTAAAAAAAAATGTCTTACGAATTTATTTTAGATATATAAAATGGTAGATATATAATGCAACTTGTGATTGAACATGTAAAATAAAATTATTTTATCTTAAAATATTTTGTGTACATCTATCTACGTATAAGAAGACTGTTTTATAATTATAATTATTATGAAATTATTTCAATAGTTTGTATAATAGTGAGGTGAGCAATAATGCATATCGTTGTAAATATAATTTTGTATGAACATTCCTGTAATTGCAAATGTTGCTCAGAATGCATTTTAAATCGCATACCGATACAATACTAGTGATAAGATTCGGTGTACATTATTTATTTCCTTCATTTACGTATATCTTTTATTTGTTTTATCCTAACTTAGTTGTTCAACACCGAGTTTTAATCTACTGTTTAGAGGCTATAAAGGTCCAAGCCCTTTTGTCATTGATATGGTTGTTGTTTAGATATTGTTGATGTCAAGGCGAAAAAACATCGGATCAGAAGGACAATTCTCGTACTTAAAAAACGTTCACATTCAAGTCGCAATTTGTCAAACTTGTCAAAAATGTTGGTAAATTGATTGTATTTTTGTCAGATTGCGATTGAGATGCGAATGTTCTTGAAAATAATGGGTATTGTCCCTCTATGTTTAACTGACATTTGAACCTATATACTTTGAAAATATTAATTATACGTCCTAAACTTTAAAGAGTAAACTTCTTGCCGTGTTTTTAATTAGACACACAGATAACGAGTGTGCTGTTAGTTATTATTTTAAGCTGTTGAGTTTTGTAAATCAATAAAACATATTTTTAAATAGATTTTTTATTTTATGTCCAATCAGTTACGTACCTATAATCAACATTTGACTTCGCCAACAGGAGGGTTGCCCCTCAACTCTATAGGCAAAAGAAAACAACACTTCAAAAACGAAAACTGAAAAGCAAAGACACCGACTTCTGGAATTAACGTTATTTTTCACTTTTTTAGTTTTTTTTTTGTAAGTCGGTTGTTTTTTTTGTAAAAAGTTTTAATTTTTCACTTTTTTGTTGTGGTACCTACCCCACAAAAATTCGAATACCACTACCTGCTATGTAAATAACAGTGACGGAGTCACATATAATGTCGTCTACATAAACTAAGTGGGGAAAAATACGTATATTGAAGCGAACTCAAAAACTACGTACGCAGTAAATAAAATTTATACCTCTGAAGCATGACAAAAAAAGAATCATCAAAATCGATTCATATTTGGCGAAGTAAGCGTTACACACAAAAAAAACAAGACTTGTTCAGTATTATTACAAAAGAGATGCGTTAAACCTACAAGAGACGTCTAAGCGGAGTGTACAAGGCGACTACGTGATGTGTACGAGGCGTCTACGTGATGTCTACGAGGAGTGTACAAGATGTCTACGAGGACGTCTAATGAACAGAATGCAAGTTTCTCGTATGGTAGTGCGGTGGGGAATAAGCGCTTTCATCTAATTTGTACTCTGAATGAAAAATCTATTTGTTAGTCTAGTATGTATTTATTGCCACAAAATCAGGTCATACGAAAATATACAAACAAGTTGGTTATCAATACGTATTCATGTTGGGTTGTATGTTAACACTAAGAGTTTACAATGGTTCATTCATTATTGCGTATAAGGTTGGTTTAATGGTTGAGCTGAGCTATATGGTGAGTTTCCTTGCACTGTCGCTTCACCGTGACACGGCAAGTGACAGGCCTCCACCCGATACCGGAGCGTCACTAACACTTGACACTAAACAACGTTCGTTAGAACGTGATGCGAAGGACGCACAGCTACTGCACCACTTGCACGTTGTCGTTAGTGATACTGGAGCCGTGAAGTGCTAAGCCGACTCCAAAATACAGTACGCGACCGCTGGAGTTAATGAAGGCTACATACATAACTCATTGAGGCATTTGACTGTATTATTTTTGAGATTAATTTGGAAAGCAATTGATGCCGTGTCCTCATTGTGTCGCGTACTGCAGCGTAGCGCGGTGTTAGTTGGCGTTCTCGCGCTTGACGCCGCTGAGCACGATGTACGGCGACTGGGTCTCGCGCTGCTTGTCCTGCAGCATCTGTAGCGTGCCCAGGGGCGTGTCCGTCGAACTCATCTTCTTCATTAGCTGGAATTAGTACGAGGCTTATAACTTGAGGACATTGGACAACTCAAAAGCAGTTAAATGTTATAACGTTTTTGTTTATTGATTCTATTTGCACAATGATAATAGTAGTCTCCATGAGATCATGGGCCTACTGTGCACGCAAAAACGCATGTGCAGCTCTGTCAGTTTCGTTTGTTATCACCAAGCAGACGAACACCATGCGTGTAATGACGCTACCTGTGCAAATCAAATCAAATCAAATCATCAAATCAAATCATTTATTCGTTTGCAAACATGGGTAATAAGTACATAGATGTTTTCCTTTTTTCTAACAGTGCTCCATGTTCTACCGTCACCTGGGCATGCAAATCATATTTAAAAAGACTTTTTAATAACAATTAAGAAATTAAAATATTACAAAATATGTCACATATTTGAGTTACATACATGTCAAATTGTTTATATTACAAAAATGTCATAACAATACAATGTCGGTGCAATGAAACATTCCAATAAAATATAATAACAATAAATTCTAGTATAAGTTGTCAAATCAATAAATTATAATAATAAATAGGTGTTTATAATGTGTCAGTTAGGAATTCGTTCACCGTATAATATGTTTTCTCGCATAATATTTTTAGTAAAGCCTTTTTAAAATCGTGTATGTCGTTTATTTCTTTAATTTGTTTAGGTATTTTATTATAGATCTGAGGTGCCATTCCTAAAAAACTTTTTTTATAAAGAGCAGTGCTATGTGGCCTAGCGCATATCTCTCTGTTGCGCCGTTTAGATTTCAATGTTTCAAACAGATGTAGGTTGGATTTGACAAATATAGCTGTTTCAAAAATGTACATACAGGGCAATGTTAAGAGTTTAAATTTTTTGAAATATGCAATACAGCTTTCAGTTGGTTTCAGTTTAAACACAGCACGCACACATTTTTTTTGGGCCTTAAACGCAATTTCTTTGTCAGTGGAATTTCCCCAATAAATTATTCCAAAACGTAATGTAGATGTGACATAGGCCTTGTAAGAAATTATAACAACGGATTCATTTACTATTTTTGCTAGATTGTAGAGCGCATAAGAATACTGGTTCAGTTTTTTACAAACAGTTTCAACATGACATTTCCAGTTTAAATGAATATCCAAGTGAAGTCCCAGAAATCTAGCAGTGCTTGTTTCAGCTATTATTTGATCTGCATATGCTATGTTTAAGTTATTTTTTTTTGTTCTTTGATAAAATGTCAGAAACTTTGTCTTATCTATGTTTATTTTTAATTTATTTGTAAGTAACCAATTTATGATGCAAAGGATGGACTTGTTTATGTCATCTTCATAAGTTTCTATATTTTTACATGGAACAATAAGTGTACTGTCATCGGCAAACAAAACAGTTTGATGCTCAGTGCATTTTGGCAAATCGTTTATATATAAGAGAAACAACAGGGGCCCAATGACAGTTCCTTGGGGTACACCACATGTTGTATCTCTAATTGGTGACATATGAGTAACTTCTGTCTTGGATTTAGAACAAATTCTATTTATGACAGTGGCTTGTTTGCGCCCAGTAAGATATGTTTTAACTAGATTTAATACGTTTCCCCTGACGCCGTATCGTTCTAACTTACCCAGTAATATTTCGTGATTTACGTGATCGAAAGCTTTCGACATGTCCATAAGTACTGCTGCTATTGGATTTTTTTTGTCAACATTACTAACAATTTCTGTAAATAATTCATAGACAGCTTTATTAATGTTTCTGTTTTTTCGAAAACCATATTGTTCTTTAGCAAGTATACTGTTTACTTCTAAGAATGAGTTTATAGAATTATAAATTACTTTTTCAAAAATCTTTGACATTACCGGTATCAAAGCTATTGGACGGTAATTTGAAACAGCAGCTGTATCGCCTTTCTTATGCAGTGGTTTAATTATGGTCATTTTTAACAAATCAGGAAAGTGGCCATGTTCTATGCATAGATTAATAATAAAACTCAAAACAGGTGCAATTATATGCGCCGTAGATTTTAGAATCTTAGTAGTTATTCCATCATAACCCACGCTATTTGTGTTTTTTAATGAATTGATAATATTAAATATTTCCAAGGAATCTGTCGGTGTCATAAATAGAGATTTGGGATAATAATTAACGTAAGATAAAGCATTACTAGTATTATAATTAATGTCAGGATGAATTGAGTCTATAAAATAATCGTTGAATGCCGTAGCCACTTCTTTAGGGTCACTTATTAGTGTATCACCATTGAGAATTTTTTTTACGGACTCAGAGGGGAAGTTTGATTTACATCTATTAATTATTTTCCACGTAGCTTTAGTTTTATTCGCAGCACTTTTAATTATATGACTGTTTTGAGATATTTGTGTCAAGCGGATCACTTTTTTTAATCGTTTTGAATATTGCTTAAGTAATTGTTTACTTTCAATATTGCGTGATCGCCTATACTGCCATAACATTTCTCTTTTCCGTTTACTACAGCTTCTGATACCTTTAGAAATCCATTTTGGGGGTTTACGAGTAGATATCTTTTTTTTCACAGTCGGGAAACACAAATTATAGAAAAGTTTAAATAGGTCATGAAATGAATTAAAAGCTATTTCTGGATCGGTACTATTGTATATGTCAAGAAAACTAAGATTACTAATGGCTTCAATAAACTTAGACTCATTCTCAGAGCTGTAATCTCGACTAAGTACGTACCAGTGATCACTCGAACAGGACTTTTTTACAGGACACTTAAAGAGTTGAGCTGTGTGGTCAGATAAGGCCAATTCTAAAACTTCACCACTGCCACCCTTGACATTATGGATAATGTTGTCAATACATGTTCCAGTCGAAATACGTGTAGGCTGTTTTATACTTGGTTTCAGATTGTAATTTAGTAGTAGATGTAGAAATTCTATAGCTACTCTGGTATTTCTCAAGATATCAATGTTGAAATCACCACACAGCAATACCTTTCTTCCTAAGTTTCGTCCACAACAGTTTAATATAAGTTCTATTTTTTCGAAGAAAATAGATATAGCGCCTCTATTAGATTTTGGGGGTCTATAAATGCAAATGATAATCAATTTGTGCTTAACCAGTTCAATGGCACAACACTCCATAATTCCAGAAACGCAAAATTCTTTAATATCTATAACCCTAAACTCGTGTCCATGTTTAATTAGTATACACGTACCACCTTTCCTAGTGCTTCTTGATGAGTATGTTGAGAGTTTATAGTTTGGTATATATAATTGTAAGTCATCATCATCTATCATATTGTGTTCCGTAATACACAACACATCTACTATTTTTCCCTTATTTAAGAGTTCGTTTAGATG
This sequence comes from Lithophane socia, assembly GCA_947522985.1. Classification (NCBI taxonomy): domain Eukaryota; kingdom Metazoa; phylum Arthropoda; class Insecta; order Lepidoptera; family Noctuidae; genus Lithophane; species Lithophane socia. Next base: position 19,510,877 of record OX383252.1, read on the forward strand.
TATACCCAATAAGTCTGACTTGCCTATCAATCCGTTAATATTTTGATTTAAGATAAATAAATGATTATAATTATAAACGAAAAAGATCATTCTCAGTTTCATTATGAGTGCTTTCGGTTTGTGTTGCCTGATCCGTATGTGATTTACAATAGTTGTTGTCTAATTGGTTGGAACTACTTTTGGCATCAATACTATCAAAACACTGGCGAGAAACCAAATTATACGAAACGTCTGATTGTAGGTCCAAATAACTTATAAAAAGCATTAAGTATTTAAGAATGATGGCAACTGCTTTATTATTCACCCTTGCGTTATTTTTCCAGAACATTTCGTTTGTGTATTCTAGATGGAAATTTGAATCAAAAAGATATGCACTCTCACTCAATTCCGCATCCGAATACATCAAATTATTAAACATTTCAATTCGCTTATTAAAAATCGCAAAATTATTACTTAGTTTAAAGTTTGGTGAACATATTACAATATTGGTGTTTATTACATTTTTAAGCTCATTTTTAATGAGGTCTATTAAAAGTCTATAGTTGTTAGAGACTTCGAAATCTCTTTCGCCTATGTAGATGATACAGAAATCATCATGGGTAAAATTTATGAGTTTCTTATCTAAATTTCCGAACAATTGTTTTATACCTGCATTTGGCATGATGTAATGACATAATTCATATCCTATGAACGTATTTTCACCTATATCCAATATTTTATTAACATTGTTGCTAGAAATCATACATAGTTTTTTACATCTACGGGTTTCTGATAAAGTGTTTGATTGGAAGTTCATCGGAATCTTAGCTTGTACTTCCGAAATGACGCTATTTTTTAAATGTGTTTCGTGTGGTTCTTGAGTGTTTGCACTTTGCTTATTTTTGGATTTATCTGATGCTGAAAGTGATTCTGGATCCGATACAGTTTGTTGATTGTCTTTCTTATCGTGCAGTAAGAATCTATTTTCGACGGCCCCTTTCTGTTTTAGTTTTTGTGCTGACTTCTTTTGTGGAGTTGATAGCTTTGTGTGTCGGTTTGGTGAACCTTCTCTTATAACAGTTGTTAAATTTTTAGTAGCTTTTTTCAAGAGCTCATGTTTTTTAGTTACGTCATTAACTGTAGATTTTAGATCATTGTTCTCAATTGACAACTGATTTATCTCTTCATGTGCTGCTGATAACTCAAGCTTTAGTTTTTCTATTTTACATTTTAATTCTTGAATTTCGTCACATTCATCGTCGGATATGATTGGCAGACTAATTGTGCTGCCATCTAGCGTCGAGTTATTCGTACTAGATTCTTCGTTTATAGTTTCTGATAGTGACTTGGTTCGATTTCTACGTAGCGTGATGTTCTCGAAAAAATTCATTGTTCGAAATAATATTACGAAAACAAACTGGAAAAAGACAAGTCTCTGGTGCGATTTGAACTCACGATCACTCGAGTACAGTATTTCATACCCTGCAGTACAACCGCTAAGCTAAGCGAACCTTGCCAATCGAAATGAATTTTTTGACCATTTGTTACTTTGGTTTGGGATAAGTATTAATATATGGTCCAAAGGTCATTTCTTTGTTCTTATCGAGTTACACGGTAACTGTTAAAATTTAAATTCTTCATATTTTCTTTTTAAGTTCACACACACTTTTTTATTGATTTTCGGTGTTGGATATTAAGATTTATATAATAAATGTGTTAACACATGCACTGGAGATGAGTATTTTAAACTGTAGTCCGGTTTTCACAGAATTACACCTTCTTGTAGTAAATCGATTGTATCTTCACTATTTTCCACAATTATCATTGGATAACACTGTCACATGTTTGTTGTTGTTTACTTTCATTAATTGAGTAGTTTGTAACACTTAGTAACTATTTTTGAATTTATTAACAATTTTTAAATACGGAGCTTATGTTTACACGGGCAACAGCGCCATCTCATCGCACTTGATGACCTTATGACTGCGTCAGGGAGTGCAGTTCGCGGAGCTGAATTTTGGTCCATATAACATATTATTATGAATTAATTGCCATCGATTCTTATTCGAGCTGCCCATAGTAATATATTTAAGCTCGTGACTGTACGAAACTATGCAATTTTTAAATCATTAATACTACTCGTGTGTACATGTTCAAATTACCCAATTGAACGAGTATTTCATGAAATCATGACATTTGAGGCTAATTCTAACTCTGAGAGTTGTATCAATGATTGTAAAATATAATCATTCTTATGGTCGCAAATCATACATATTTTGATCACCATACAACCTGGCACTGTCCTGGTAATTGGAAAAATATCGTATGGAGGTACATGTAGGACGAGTATCTCACCCCCTCCTGCACGGCCTTCTTGATGCGCTTCTCCTGCTTGTTCTTGCCGGGCCCCTTGCCGTGGAACTTGTGCGACAGGTAGCGGAAGGCTTCCTTGGGACACAGCGGGCGGCCGTCGTCGTCGACGTACTCCAGCTTGATGTTCGGCCGGAAGTTGTTCTTCTCGCGGAAGTCCTGCAGCGGGCCCGAGTGCCCGCCGCGCTCGCGACGCCCGTATTTGTCGTCCTCGCTGGAATTGTTATAAGTTACGAATTTAGAATTTGATAAAATGGAAAATGGATAACTTATTAAAATTGTATTTACATGAAATTAGTTTTATTAAGGTAACTAACTAATATTACAAATGCGAAAGTGAGTTTGTTGTTTGTTTGTTCCGCTTTCACGCTAAAACGGCTGAATGGATTTGGATGAAATTTGGCACACGGGTAGACCATGACCTGGGTAAGGACATATCGAGGCTTATGCGGGTGAAATCGCGCAGCAAATAAGGAATATGCATGTAATACTGCTATGATTTTTTCGAAATAGCGTGTATCGAAACACCGTCATTCGAATCTTCATATCAGTCCCCGAACAGACGGTGCGCACCCGTATGTCTTGTCCTCGATGGAGTAGTGTCTGGCGGTGAGCAGATGCTTGGCGGCGGAGCCAGCCTGCGGGGCCTGGCCGGCGCGCTCCAGGTAGCCCTTGCTCAGCGCCAGCTGCAGCGCGCCCCACACGCCCGCGCCCAGCGACGGCTCGGCCTCCAGCCCCACGCACGAGCCTGCCGACGCATAGGTCATATAGAACGTGTAATTCACTATAGCAGAAGAATGTCGACAAAAGAGTAGACAAAATGACAGATAAACAATCACAATCTGTCATTTTGTCTATTCTTCCGTCGAAAAAACCCGTTTCTACGGTGGTCATGCTACGCGTACTGGTGTCACAAAATTTGAGTGTATTACTTATTCCGATAAGTGAGTGATTGCGTAAGAATTTAACGAAAACAGGGTTTGTTTACACTTTGTCGGATACTTTAGGAACAGACAGTGGTAGTAACGTCCTGCGGTACCTGCGGCGAGGTCTGCGGGCTTCTCGCTGTGCACGTCGACGCGGCTCCACGCGCCCGCGTTGCTGTCCACCTCGGGCTCGAGTTCTTCCTCACGTTCGAAGTCCTGCACACACACATCGACACTTTACACTTTCTTGATAACTAATAGGTAGGTAATACGGGCTGGTATCCGCAACTCCACGTCAAAGCGCTTATTTTGCGTACGGTACACTTTTAGATAGCTAAATTATGAATAAAACTGTACATGATCCTTTCGAAAACCAGATATTTTTTAAAGTTTACACGACCGAAAAAATTATATTAATGAGAAATAACTACGCAAATGTTTTATTTTAGTATTCTGTATAAAGTGCCTCAGAACCGAATTTGTCTAACTAAATCACATTCAGCACCCACATAAAATGAATGATGTTCTGAAGATCATAAGAATGAAAGAAGAAAACGTGAAGCGCCGACCACAAGTAACATGGGCCAAGCGGCGACACAAGATGGTCGTGTTACCATGAGCTCGGCGTCGTGGTCGCGGTTGCCGGCCAACCCGTACGTGGGGATGTCGCCCAGCGTGCGACAGAACTCGGCCGTCGCGTCCAGCACCATGGCGCCGGCGCGCGAGGCCTGCTCCTCCACGTGCTCTGGGATCTCCTCCACCTGCAAGTAAGTAAGTAAGTTTCTTAAGGATAAACAGTGGCATATCAATTTGCCTATTACAATCGAGACCTTAAACATAATAATAGGTAATACTGAATTGATCGCCAGCTCGGCCTGCAGCTCGGTGTCGGGCTCCGTCTGCTCTGCCTGCACTACGAACTGTTCCCTCACCTTGGGCACCGTGTACTGCGCCCGCTCCGCCAGCTCGGCCTGCAGCTCGGTGTCGGGCTCCGTCTGCTCTGCCTGCACTACGAACTGTTCCCTCACCTTGGGCACCGTGTACTGCGCCCGCTCCGCCAGCTCGGCCTGCAGCTCGGTGTCGGGCTCCGTCTGCTCTGCCTGCACTACGAACTGTTCCCTCACCTTGGGCACCGTGTACTGCGCCCGCTCCGCCAGCTCGGCCTGCAGCTCGGTGTCGGGCTCCGTCTGCTCTGCCTGCACTACGAACTGTTCCCTCACCTTGGGCACCGTGTACTGCGCCCGCTCCGCCAGCTCGGCCTGCAGCTCGGTGTCGGGCTCCGTCTGCTCTGCCTGCACTACGAACTGTTCCCTCACCTTGGGCACCGTGTACTGCGCCCGCTCCGCCAGCTCGGCCTGCAGCTCGGTGTCGGGCTCCGTCTGCTCTGCCTGCACTACGAACTGTTCCCTCACCTTGGGCACCGTGTACTGCGCCCGCTCCGCCAGCTCGGCCTGCAGCTCGGTGTCGGGCTCCGTCTGCTCTGCCTGCACTACGAACTGTTCCCTCACCTTGGGCACCGTGTACTGCGCCCGCTCCGCCAGCTCGGCCTGCAGCTCGGTGTCGGGCTCCGTCTGCTCTGCCTGCACTACGAACTGTTCCCTCACCTTGGGCACCGTGTACTGCGCCCGCTCCGCCAGCTCGGCCTGCAGCTCGGTGTCGGGCTCCGTCTGCTCTGCCTGCACTACGAACTGTTCCCTCACCTTGGGCACCGTGTACTGCGCCCGCTCCGCCAGCTCGGCCTGCAGCTCGGTGTCGGGCTCCGTCTGCTCTGCCTGCACTACGAACTGTTCCCTCACCTTGGGCACCGTGTACTGCGCCCGCTCCGCCAGCTCGGCCTGCAGCTCGGTGTCGGGCTCCGTCTGCTCTGCCTGCACTACGAACTGTTCCCTCACCTTGGGCACCGTGTACTGCGCCCGCTCCGCCAGCTCGGCCTGCAGCTCGGTGTCGGGCTCCGTCTGCTCTGCCTGCACTACGAACTGTTCCCTCACCTTGGGCACCGTGTACTGCGCCCGCTCCGCCAGCTCGGCCTGACGCAGGCGCCGCGCGCGCGCCAGGGCGGCCTGCAGCTCGGTGTCGGGCTCCGTCTCCTCTTCGTCCACGGCCAGCGGCCCAGACAGCAGCTCGGGCTTCACATCTGCACATAAACCACATTACACTCACGACCAGCTCGAGAATAGGATTGACACTCGAGTAGGAGCGAGAGACGCCCTGTTCGGAGACCGTAACTAGTTACATATTAATATAATATCACCACTGCCCTTAGCCTTTTTAAACCCATTGCAGAGGTAAACCAACTCACAGAAATTAAAAAACACGCGGGGCAGTCTTTGGGGACTGCCGATAGAAGTGAAACCTAAGTAACATTCATTCATTTCTTCAAGCGTGACGATGACGCAAGTTCCATGATTTCTGTTTTCCTAAAAAGTGCTCAACGCGCCTAAAGAAGTTTTCACTTCAAAAAACAATCGGCAAAGTGCGTGTCGGACCACACAGGGACCGTAGACCCCCTTATTTGATATTAATTTCAAAATGATACCTCCACGCGTTCCTGATAAAAAGGGTCTTGAAAGACTGCCAGACAGACAGACGGTCCCTTGGAGCTCTAACAAAAAATCAAGCTTCTAAGTCAACAATAACCATCACGCGACCTAGACAAGTCGACACCTTATGTATTAAAATCCATCCAGTCGTTAGGATGAAAAAACAAATGAACTGTTTTCTGAGAAAACAGTCGCTGCAGAAGGGCTTTTGTCTATGAACGCTATTCGAAATCTATCAAACGATTCTTCTGGTTTTAGTCGACATTTGAAATCGTACAAAATCATTAAGCGTTGCAAATCCATTTTTCAGTGAGACAGAGTATTTTGAATTTTCTCGTAAAAAAAATGTGGAGGGAATTTCGAATCTGGTATGTTGTGTATTTTTGTAATAAATAGTCATAGTTTTAATTGACATCAAAACCAGCCAGTGTCCCATAGACAAAAATTAGTCCCAAAACTTTCTGAGTAACCTGGAGGTACGCGTGAAAACATAACCTTGTCTTTGCTGTCGCGCAGTCGGGAGATAAGTGGTGTACGATACCTGTATCGTCAGTGTCGAGCGGCACGTTGGCTGCGTCGTAGTCATCCACATCTATGGGCTCGTGCTTAGCCTTCTTACGTATCTTGCCCTGAATGGAAACATTATAATAATTATGTTTTACTTATATGAATGGCTTATTTTAATTCTTGAATCGTTTTTTATCTTTTATTTACGGACCCTTTTAACCTGCACGTTTTTCTACATTGTACTCACATGTATAATTCCAACATGAATGATGTAAACAATATAATTGTAACAATATTCTGATTTAAATGAGTGTCCGTAGAGTTTCTTGCCCATTCTTCTCCATAGGAACCTACTATTTGGAATAATGGGCAACTAGCTTCATCTTTCTGAATGACCGACCCCTTGACAATTCAAAAGTGCCTGTAATTGGTTTATTTGTAATAAATGCTTTGAGTTTGAGTTGAACAGTTGAGTCTATAGGTACATAATGTAACAACATCCAAGAAATCACACAGTAAAAAGACAATGACAATGGGCAAAAGTGGTCCAAATGTCCATCAGTAACAAGACCTAGTCTAATAAATAACGAGTTATTTTTATTAAGATCTGTAAAAATGAGGTTTCATTGGATTTGTCTTAAAACACCAAGGAAAAAAGAAATACTGACGATATTGAGTGCTGGGAAAAGAACATTAACAACAAATGACTCGTCAAAAGCTAAACATTCCCGACACACTCTCTCACATTACCTTTCTCTTGGTCTTCTTGAACTTGGCGAGTATCTCGTGCTCGTCCAGGTAGTCAGCCGCGACCCTCAGCGCGGGCCGCTGCAGCGACTCCAGGCGCTTGTCGGGGCCGCCCTGCAGGCGCTCCTGTCTCTGTCGCCACATTTATGTACAGTTAGAATGGCTGAATATTGCTACTTTAATGATAAACCGACAATTGATGTCGGAATCTTGTATACATGTTGATCGCGCGGTAAACTCTAATTGCGCGATGCAGGATTTTGAGTTACGTCAAGTCTTTGATGCGTAGTTCGCATATGGCGATGTAGATGCCACACATGATGACACATGATATTGGAAATTATAACCAGCACAAATCCTAACCTAACCAATCCAAAGGCTACGTTAGCAGGACGAATTTTACCGTATAATATTGGGATTACATGGCAGTATCGTACAATATAGCGCGCACTGAGCCCGCGTGCTGGATAACTCCCTCTTACGGAAAGGCTTATGCCTCATTAGGGCACATTATACAGTATCATAGAGGTGAAGCACCTCACCATCATGTCCCTGAACTTCTTGGCGTCGAGGACATCGTCGTCTCCGATGCGGAAGCCCCTGGTCTTGGCCTCCTTCTCCTTGTTGATCTCGTCGTCGTACTTGCTGAGCACGGGCCGCGCGAAGCCCAGCGACGCGGCCTCCAAGTCCGCCTCGTCGTCGTACGCGCGGTAACCGGCCTTAGCCTTCTTCGCTTCGAGAAGATTCTGTGAAAAAGATTAGGTTTGTGTAATAATTTTGTGAACACACGAAAACCAGCAAGGAGTTTGGCCTGTACCATACTCATTTGCAGGTCAGCTCTAGTTGGAGAGTAATAGTTGTACCGCATATGGTTCAAAATCGCTTATCCCTTCACTTTTTGACAAATCATCTTATTATTGATCTGTTTTCTATCAAATATTGAGAGCATAGTAACCACCGCAGATTAGGATTGTTTTTTACTTTGCGCCTTTCAAACACGATGTTATTAACCTAGGGAATCTGTAACGTGTCATTAATTCAGAGCTGGGTGAGACATTGTAATGAGACGTTACCTTCTTAGTCCTCTCGTCGTCGACGATGTTAACGTTGACGAGTACATCCTCCTTATCGTCCGCGAGCACGTCCTTATCGGCCAGCGTCAGCACCACCTCGCGCTCGTCTCCTATCTGTACGCAACAAAACAGCCAGCGTTAGCTTGAGATATTTATCACAGTAGGTTCTCTACGGCTCAGTGTGTCGCGCCGCACCGCGTCGATGTCGTGCGCCACGCGCAGGCCGCGCAGCTCGGCGCGCGAGTAGCTGCGCAGGCGCAGCGAGCGCTCCTCCGCCTCCACCAGCGCCGACACGCCGAACACCTCGTCCATCTCGTCCAACATAGCCGCCTGGGGCAAACATAAGACAACATATTATATATAAACAAACAAATCCCAGAATATGAGCGAAACTAAAGCCGAATTTACATTACGAACCTAACTAGTTTCGTAATGTAAATTCGGCTGTAAAATTTAAAGTTACTAAGTTTAAACTTTTGTACTTTAGCCAGTAAAACACCTTCGCAAAAAAAAAAACTTATTCTCTTTACGCCATTTCTTATGTGTTGTACCAGAACACCCGGGGAATTTCGCGTTGTAAATTAGTCGAGATTTTTAATTAATTTTCATTATACCTCTTTAGGTCATGAGTAGAGATTAGATAATTATTCGGATGAATATGTATCTAAAGTTAATTTATGAGATAGGAGATAAGTGAAAATATATTTCTGTCTTGTTTACTCTTACTACTGAATCTAATTAGTGTGTCCTTGTCTCATTATTATAATAATTTAATGACTTATCTATTGCTATACTCTGTCTACGCTCTTTGCCCTAATTAAAATATACGATTTGACTTTGACAATAATTCTAGTGTGATGCATGGCTTGCCGAGTGGTTGTAGCCAGAGTGACAAGTGATACAAACCCTCTTGGCAGCTTCTCGCTTCTGCTTGTCGATGTCTCGCGAGCGCCGCACCCAGGCGGCCGCGTCGTCGTCGTCAGACTCCTCGGCCAGCAGCGTCGTCTGCAGCCTGCACAAGCCATGTTATCTATTCATTTGTCTTCATGCGCAATACAGATACAAATGTAGAATTAATGTCTTAGGCATTTTCTACCAGTCAACCAATGTTGGTTGATAGATAACATCCCAGATGCACTGTTTGAGTGAAAATAGATACACAAGTACATATTATATAGGATAGGTACTGGTGTACTATGTCGTCGAAGCATCACCACATTTGAGCCAAGATTTTCACTGCCCGACATGGTATTATTGAACCTGCGAATGGCAGCAACACAACCTAAAAATATTTAAAAACTTTTTGAAAAAAAATCGCAACCTTTCGTATGAGACACTTAAGTACTTAGGACCTGTTCGAAATAATTGTTTTACAATACTTCAATTTCTGTTTTTTATAATAATGTAACTGTCATGCATGAACAGTTTACTTTACTAATCGTAATCAGCACTGTGGGCTACATTATTAGTTATAACTTATGTTTTTCTATTTGTAATAGTGTGTGATGTAGCTGTTTGTTAATAAACTGACTTCTGTTCAATTTTCCTCTTCTCCTTGTGCAGCTGCAGCTTCTCGCGAATCTTCTCCGACTTCTTGAGCTGCGCGATGTTGGCGGCCGGCTTGTGGTAAAACTCGCCCAGGTCGTCCTTGATCTTGCCATCCTCTACAACACGTTTACTTATCAACTTTCAGATACTTGTTTCGGCTCTGGCTGTTAGTGTGTCTTAGATTTGCGTTTGTGACACACCCACAACACAAGTGAAACGCCTACTCGTAGATAACATAACATAATCAGCCTATAATGTTCCCACTGCTGGGACACAGGCCTCCTCTCTATGAGAGGGAGAATCGTAGATAATGAAGTTTTTATATTAAAAAAATTGGCAATATAGGAACTAAAATGAGAATGTTATCAAAACACTGTCAATCGGAATTAATTTGACTTGGTGACAATTACTAACCAATGATCAGCGCCAAAATGATCAGCAAATACTTCGCAGTCAATTTTTGATCAACAATATTATACGCGAACACACGCCACAGGGAATTAACTCTTGCATGCTTGTGTATTTTCAACTATATTGTTATGACTAAGTAACAACTTAATTAATTACACTAGTCAACAGTGATTTTGCTGCTCATGATGAGAGACTGGCTTTAGGTTAAACCATGACTATGGAACTCCAACAGGTTTTAGAAATTGGCTCTAGTTTTTTTTTATTATCATGGCTGTTTCCATAATTAAATTAAATAGGAACAGCATACACTTAGGGATCAGTAATATTTTTTTAACCACTTTCTTTATACCTATTGAATTGGAATATTTATACAAATATATAAAAAGAGTAAAATAAATATGAATGGTATGTCGAAAATTACAGTCACATCCAAAGTGTATTGTAGCACAGCAAAGCACTGACAGAATGTCACAACAAATTTTTATAATGACTCAACATTAGTCACAGGTGTGTGCTATTTAATTATAACATAATAAATTAACTAGCTATCTCAGTATTCTTAAAACTTATGTTATATATTGTTAAGAAATCAGTTGTCCTAATAGTAATCTTATGAACTAATGCCGCCTGTGATACAGGTTTATCCTAGTACAGGCATCATACTTTGTAATACCTACATTATTTCTAAGCTTTATACTGTATTTTACCAATTTTTATTTTTTGAATAAATTTTTTATTTTTTTTATTTTGATCTTTACAAATAAAATAAAAACATAACATACAAATACATATTCTTTTTAAATATAGTTTTCTATGCAATAAACTGCTCAATGACATAGGTTCAAAAGTATTCTATTTCCTGACTTCATAAAGGAAAAAAATTGTAAACTAACGAAGATATAAAAGACTCGACTGTACCTCCAGGCTTCTCAGCGCGTTCCAGCGGCTTGAGGCCGAGCTTGGCGCGCAGCTTGTTGGTCTCGTCCACCGACAGGCTCTCCTGCGCCGCGCCGCCCACGGACGGCGGCGACTGCGAGTGCTCGGCCCTGCGCGCCTCGCTCTCTGAGCTCTTTTCTCTGAGCCATCATACAAGCAGGTTAATATACAATCAATGTTTAAGGTGTTTGGAAATAAAAGTGGAAATAAGAGGTGGATTGTGAGAAAAGTAATATGACTAAAACGGTAGCGATTACTGAGACGATGGCTATTAGAGATGTATGGGAGCATGAATGCTGTGTAGACCCCAAATAAATTGAAAAAATAATAAAATTAATAACCCCACGGCGTATCTCTACGTTGAAGACCTCTGGATATGTTGCCCCTTATGTCACTATTTGCTAGCGACAGTTTCCGGGAGCCCATTATTGAGTGTGCAAGTCAGCCCCTGTCATTTGATCCATGTATATACTGTATGCAGGGGTTTGGTTATACGTCGGCAATCCTTTATGGGGATGTAGGAGAGGTCATTTGCAACCAAATAACCTCTGATGACCCCTGTGCAATGTGAACGATTTCCGACTTGTTTGACATTTTATATTTTTATTTCTGTGTTAAAATAGAAATTTCAAATTCAGAGCGATCATCGTCTAAGACAATCGTCTGTTAGTGCTTAATTTAATTTAAAACGTCTAAGGAGCCTCTGCCAGTTGGTTTTGGCCCTCATAAGCCTTCGTCCGAAGCCTTTGGAAGGCTTACGAGGGTCCCAAACAGAAATGTCAGAAATTAATGATAAATGAATGATGGTGATGATGATGACGAATGTTGCATTAATATAATTAATTATATTTCGAATAAATTGGAATAAGGTCAGGGGATAATGTAGATAAATTGATTCACAGGAAATGAAATAGTATGGTTTGGATAAGGTTCAGTTTAACTGTTCACCTGTGATAGTCAGCATCATCTTTATCCTTATGCGCGCGGTGCAGTTCCCGCGCGCGCCGGTCTCGCTCCTCGCTGCTGCTGCGGCTGAGCGCGCGCGCCGCCGCCTGTCGCGCCAGGTGCGAGTCCACCGGCACCTCCTCAACTATAACAACCGAGAGAGCCGCTTTATATACATCAAGGTAGAGTCTACACACGCATACGTCATGACAGAACTTTTGCTACAACATGAAAAGGATTATTTTATAAACAAACATCAATTTTATACATTGACTTCAATGAAAACTTACTCAACAATCTGATGAATGTTCCACACAACGGATTAGTTGACAAAACCTTTTCAAACTCATAATAGATTAAACTATCAACTAATTCTACATACTCTTCATTTAGCTTAGTATACCATAGTTATTAAGACTGACAATCAATTTTGTTCTGCAATAGAATGAGGACTGTTTCCTATTGACTACACCCTGATGTAAAAAGTATACCCTTAATATATGCAGGCATGTCAAATGCAATTATTGATCAAAGATAAAGAATACAATAAGATGCCAGAGCATTGACGAGACAGGCTCCTAGTAATAGTCCTTGTTACATTAACTTAAAATGTCACAAGGACTATTTCAAAGTAGAAGCATTATTGAATTCATTTATTTTAATTTCAAGTATTTTATAAAAAAAAGTTGTTAGTAAACTATAAAAGTCAAAAATGTGAGTGAAAGTCGCAAATGAGTCAAACGTGTCTATTGACTTATTGGATGTACAAATTACGGCTGTTGTATGTATGTTGTTGTATGATTTTAATGTCAAATAGCTTTATTTGGAAAGTAACATCTCATCTTTTATTTTTTTTATAGTTTCTTATTTTCCTAATATATTTGGCTAGAAATATATATTTTATTTTATTTTAACAATAGGTACTTATTGTTACTTTTGTACCTACCTAATATAGAAACCTTGGTTCTATTTAGTATTCCACCTTTTTCATTTTATTTTTGTGTAGTTATTAGTTTATAAATAATTAGTTGTGTAGTTTAAATATTTTGTGCTTTTATCAAAAACATAAGTCTTGACAAATATAAAAAGAAGACATCAAAATAGCTAGCTTGTTTTAATCCAGCCAGCCACATGGGATATCAGACTTGCATAACAAAAGGCAATTTAATCAGAATATTTCCATAGAATTTAAACTTTCATTCGATTTGCTAAGATTGTGCAACAAAAAGTGAAAAAAAATATCTCAATTTTACCTATGATCTATGAAAGAGGATGTAAGTAAGTGATGTAGCTTTCAGTAGTTCCTGGCGCACCAGTGGCATTTTCAAAGTTTATGTATGTTTATATTATCATTTAAACGGTTTCTTCTACCGACAATCAGATTATGTGATGAATCATTTGAATTAGTAGAACGCTATGTAACATAGAAATAAGTTGTAGTATTTGCAGTGTTCACATAAATCCGTAGCTTTGGCTCTTTTAGTTGATTGTCCACAGTGGCACCACTCCACACAGCTCCGAACAATACCTACCTGACGTCAGCGGCGCAGGGACGCGGTGGAACTACTCGAATGCCACCGAGTCTGAAATAACGAGCAAACAATGCCATTATTTTGTCTAATGGGAATACCGCCGACACCGTTCATGATTTCCAAATTCATTTGCGAAATATTGTTAACAAGAACAATCAATTTTCATATCGCGCAATGCAGCAACGGCATGTAGGAAGTAGGTATTCATTAAAAAAAATGGAAATTATCAGCGGTGTCTGGCGTATCTCATTCTAGAACTTAAAAACTGCAACTAACCGTCTGGGGAACGGTCTCGCTTGCGATCCTTGTGTTTGCGATGTCTTTTACGTTCAGTACGCTCAGTACGTTCACGTTGAACTTCCTCGTTTTCCAAAGGCGATCGAGACCGACTCCTATGCTTCTTCTTCTTTGAATCCTTCTTATGTTTCTTGGAACCCATCGCTTTGTTTATTTATGTGCCCCACGTTTTTGTATAATATTTCCTTCGTTTACAAACAATGCACGTTGCGTTTTGCACTAAAGTCACATGAAGTCACAACACAACGCCATCTTAACATCTTATTTTTCATTTTCAATCGATTGTTATGTCAAAAAAGCGTGCTGTCTCTATTATGCTTACAAAAAGGATATAATGCTATTTCATGTAATGTAATTTATCTAGATACATTTTGAGTCAAATATCTGGAACGCAATTTTTTTGTTAAGGTGCGTTCCTGTTTTTCAGAAGTTTAGTTTTTACAGTAGCGTTCTGAATTCTATTGATTTGTGCAGGCTGCAACTACTCGAAAGGCTAGTTGACCTCACCATTGCATTGGCACAAACAAGGAGAGAGTGACCCTGATTCCCTTTAGAATAAGGATTTTTCATGAATTGACCATGACCTATGGATAACTCTTAGACGAATTTCTCCCTAGGCCGTGGGGTTTTGGGGGTTCAAACCCCTTTCGAAATGTGAGAAACCAGAATCTCAATCCAAAGATCGACCTTAGGGTACCTCCGTACTCTAAAGTGGGTGATAGACGCGGTCTTTAAGTTCGCGACCTTACTCGGCTCGCCGTCGGTGACAGACGTGAAGCTTGCTCAAAATTTCATTGTCAAATTGGCTCGCGGCTCGCGGCGGTGACAGACGACGAGCCAAGGCGGGCTGCGAGCAAAATTTCAAACCTGTTGGATCGCCGACAAACTTACTCGGCGGTTTTAAAGTCCGCGTACTTAGCATGACACACAGGCGAGTAAGCTTACCGAGCGATAAGTACGCGTACTTGCTCGCACGTCTATCACCCCTTTTATACACAATGTAATCTACATATTTCGCGTAGACGGACTTTATAATCTACAAAAGCAGTAAGAGTACGCTTGCATATGGCTTGCATACTGTATTTTTATGGACTGACTTTGTACTGAATGAACAAACGAGCTCGCTTCGCTCCCTCTTGCATCGTACATTCTCTTGATTCTCAAACTTTTCTTCTTATATCGATAAACTTATAGATAGTTCTATTTCTGTATGAACGGTCACAGAGAAAAAAGAATTTATTCGAAGTGGAATGCTAAAAATTTCGAGCTCGCTCTTGAAAGACTTGCATCATAATAATAATCTACATAGCAGCCCTAAATGTTATAGATGTCGCTGTTTTTTGGTCACGATTGATGATATATCTGATGAATGAAAATAGATCCACAATTTTCCGCCGGCCTAGGCCGCACTGCGAAATCTTTTTATTCAGTGTTTAGAATTAAATTTCAGTGCGAATTAAATCACCAGTGCGTGTAGATATTATATATCAGATGGATTCTAGAAATCCAAAATCCGCTGTTTTACAAAACCGCTAGTTGTTTTACATAGCAGCTCCGTTATGTAAAACCAATGTTTTATTCATTCATTGCGCTACGTTTTACAAAACGTCGTTTCCCATCAATTCTTTTTGTCCAATGTATTTGACGGCTATGTTATGAGTCTTTTTACACCCTGTATTATGATACCATATGTTACAGAATTTGGATATAAAATTCGCTTGATTTTTTAACGCAGAGCGGTCTAGGTCTTGTTTTGAAACGCTAGCTTTTCAAACGAAACAAACAACAAACCACCAATCACCTCACCTCTATCTTTAAATGATGAAATAAAAGGTAAAGTAACATAAAATCGTGACCTAACTTGAATTATTTTTATTAAACTTAATTTTTTTTAACGTTAAATCATCGTTGATCCACTATCCACAAGTCAAAACAATGGCTAGTACTGTGTCGTTTGTAGCGTATAAATTGAATGTGTCTTGGCCTCAGATTTGGAGATGGTGCTCGGTAAGGGTGACAGCACCGTGGATAAGGCCTGCGTTTGATGTCCTCGGGGCGCAGTCTCGAAGTGCGCCTTCTTGATCTTAGCCTGCTTCAGCCGCGTCTGCCGCACCAGCTCGGGCGTGCGCGGCCGCCGCACCGGCATTGTCGACGCCAACCGCAGGTGGGCGTACAGCGGGATCTACAACACACATTGTGTCATTAACATGATATACCTCATCGTCTATTAACATTATAGTCAAATGTACTAAGTATTTTACTGACTGTAGACAGCGACTCGTCGAGCATGATGCGTTCCACCCGATCCGGTCTTTTAGGCAAAATGAAGTGTTCTCCGAGCAACGGGTCTCCGGGCGGGACGCCGAATGTTTTGTGTTCGAGCTCATCCTCTGTGATGTCGCGCAGTCTGTCCACAACCTTCTGCCCCGGCACGTAGCGCGACACGACGCCCCCGCGCCACACCTGCACAGACAGCCACACATTCAGAATTACGTGCTACGAGAAATGGAAACGTTGAACCACCTTTAGGTCTATTTGTACTTGCATCGTGCTTCGTGCGTGAGTTTTCTAACTAATGTCTATTATGGATCCGATAAGACAAATGTGTATGCTACATGTGGGTCGAACAGCAAATTCATTTAATATCTGCATAACCTTTTATTTCCACGAGTGTACATACAGCAATTACGACCGTTTGTCACAAGATCCGTATTACGTATACCTTGAAGGTAGTGAAGCTGGCGACTTTCTGAACGTCTGGTGGGAAGCGGGTGACCTCCAAGCTCCACGGCACGAAACTGCCCAACGTCTGCAGGTACTCGCCCGAGAGACGCCACACGCGAGCGCTGTAGTCTGCACTTCCACTGCGCATGGGAGGATAATGTCCGTATTGCATTAACATTATTATTGATTGTAAGTAACACTTTATAGGTAGTTACTATTCCGAAGATTGTAAATGCTCGAAAAATAATTCAACGCAGTACCTAATAAGTACCCTAACCGTGCGTTTGCACTGGCGAAACATTACAACAAAACATGTTCAAATCTCTAGTTCCTGTCAAAAATTGTATGGAACATTGACAGAAGATAGAAATTTCAACATGTTTTGTCGCAAATGTTTCGTCAGTGCAAACGCACGGTAACGGCAACCGCGTGTCGCTACGAAACTACGAACAAATGTTGCGACAACTACCTGACTACCTCTGCAACTTGATAGTCAAAATACAGGTTGTCAGGGTAAACACTGTTGTCACTCAACCCATGGGTAGTTGACTTAAATACAGTGTGTTAGGGTAAACACCGTTATCCTTGCAACCAGTGGTTTGGTTTCATTTATAGAACGTAAAATCAATGTAAAATTACAACTTTTTTTTTCTTTATTTTAAGTCTACATTTTACCACAAGAGACGCAAGTTCGTTGTCCTATGCGCTAGGGCAACGAACTTGCGTCTCAACACGGGCGGGGGGTACGGTATGTGACCTGACCGGCCGCGAGCGCGACCCCTCCCTCAGTCAGTCAGCTGTTTCGCTAGAGAGCACGGTGTCGGATAGAAACTTTTTAAAATCTTTTAATAAAATAGACGTTTTTTTTTTGTTGTGTTCGGTCATTTATTTTTATATTTAAGTCAACTACCCATGGTTTGAATGACAAGACTGTTTACCCTTAAATTACGTTAGCTGCGATCGGAGGATTTAAAAAAAACCAAAAATGATTTTACTTAATTTATTTTAAATAAAAGAATTACATTAATTATATCTTAATTTAGCCTAAGTGCCTATTCGAAGTATGAATATGGAATGGAATTTTACAGAGTTACAATAATTGGGTAAACTAGGTCCGTGCGTCACAAAGTGCTATCTCAGCTCGCCGTTTCCGTCGTTCGTTAATTTTGCAGCGTATGTTCCTATAATAAAAGTATTGAGTGCTGAGTGGGCGATTCCCCTTATGCAGCTGCGTGTAACATCTCCACCCGCAGATCAGGAACTATTTTAGAACTTTGAGAGAAAATGTTGCTGGAACTTGTCCTCTGCGCGCGCGATCCTCTTCTTTTTTATCAGGTTCCTCGTACGTATGTCCCTTGGTGTTGGGCGTTTCAGAGCGTTTGCAAAACCATTTTTTGCGATAGCCTAGTATGGCTATGAAAAGTGCGCCTGCACTTAATAATGCAATGTAGAAGGGTATTGTCGTATGGTATATGACATCTGATTGCAGCTGGTTAAGTTCTATCGGCTGGCTCGTCATGACTTGGTTCTGTATGCTGTGTAATCCTCCTAAGTCAATTGAACTAAGATGAACTTGGGTTAATGCAGCACTCGGTGTCTCCGCGTCGTAGGGAATGTTCATTAATTTCAAAGGCTGCCCTTGTATTACGTCGTTGTCGTTGATTATGGTTAGTTCCTTTGTGCGGAGGTAACAATTGATAGGTATAGTAGCGAGGTAGCTTCCTTGTAGCGAATTGAAGTCTTCTCTCCCGCAGACTAATTGCACTTTCGTTGGATTTGGAAACGATAAGATGTAGTGCTGGTCATCTAATTTTTCCATCGCTTCTTTTTCCAAAAATACTGTAGTAAATTGGCAGGAACTCTTGAGGGCTTGGTTCATGATAAGTTCTTGTATGCAGTCAGTTTTTGTTCGTATTTGGTGGGTTATTTCCTTTTCACAGAGATACCAGTTACTTAACTTCGAGCATTCTGCTTCTATGTACACGAAAGAGTCCCCATTAGTTGCTATAAAGGGATAGGTAGGGATAAGGGCTTGACGGTTTTTATTGGGTACTATAGATAGCTTATATAAATCATAAACAATTTTGGAAATTATAGGAAATCTGAAAACTATAACTATCTGCTTTTCATTGAAATATGATCCGGGTTGGATGATGTCGTAATATTCTCTGAGCTCTAAACTTAGTATCTCATCCTTACTGTATATTTTTTCTAACCTATTTACCATAGACTTAAGTGTATCTACGTCTATCATAGAATGAACAGTGCTTGATGCATGTATAAACGCTAACATATTTTCTATTCTAACTAATTCTAATCTTAAATCTTCTACGTTTTCACTTATAATGGACATGAGTTGACCAAACTTTGCATATGCTATTAAATTACCTGTTGTATAAGTGTTATTTAATAGTAACTCTAAGGTGCTATTGATTCTACTTTGATTTTCGATTAATTGTATTAGAACACCATTATGCTTAGACATCCATTCTTTGCTAAGACTTATGTGATTGTTAAATTCATTAACTAACTTATTGTTATTAATCTGTAGAATTTTGATAGCATTTTCGTATTTTAAGGCATCTGTGTAGTCTAGATTTCCAGTTATACTCTTAATTACCGATCCAAGACTGTCTACTAGACCTCTCTTGACACGACCAGGCTCTAAAGATTTTAGCTGATTAGATACTTTGCCAATTTTGTTAGTAAGATAATTAATTTGGAATTCAAAAAGTGTATAAGTGTCATTACTAAGCCGACTTTTGTATTCTGATATCTGATATTGTAGTGTTGTAATTTGATTTTCTATGTCCCTTAGATTCACGTACTGAAGAAATGTATGATGATGAGTGGTCATTCTCGTCGGTCCAAGTTTATACGGTAATAAGCCAGGTCCATTCGCCAAGCTTTCAAGTTTTATCTCCGATGACTGGGTCTCGCGAACAACCAGCAATAGTAGAATCCTGCAACAAGTTAGGTTCCTTAGGGCCTCTTTTTAATCTATTTTTGGCTACGGGCCCACGTTTCTTGGACGTATAAATGTGTATGGGTAAATCAGCCAAAATAGTATCTTGGGTATACCGCGGTGCAGTTTTCTGACGGCTTGCAGAAGGGTTCTTAATGAATACCTGTTGTTGAGGAAAGTATTCTATTTCGGATTCGCGGTTCCGATTTCTATTTTCTATCAACGCAGTACGATTTGATAAAGAGGTTTCGTTGATAATATTATAGACTTCCTTCATTTGCGCCCTATGATTATGAACGTACTGTTGTAATGATTGTTGGGTAAAATCTATGTCTAAAATATCGCGTGGATCAAAGTGTCCTGTTAATAAATCAAATGGTCTGCATCTAGTGAAGCTATGTATTGAAGAATTATAACCAATTATAGCATAAGGCATAAGATTTACGATAGGCTCCTCTTTGTGTTGTAACTTTAATATTCTTATATGTTCAAGGAGAGTTGAATGGAAGCGTTCGATGTTACCGTTATCGTTAGGCGAATGCGGTAAAACTCTATGATGGTTTATCTTGTGAAGGCGTGTGAATTCTAGGAACAGTTGATTAGTAAACTCCGTTCCGTTGTCAGTCACTAAAGTTAAGGGAACTCCATGGTGGGTACAATATTTTAATAATGATTGAAGTATACTAATGCCCGTGCCATCTCGAAGATGGTATGCTTGTCCATATTTGGTAAAAACATCTATAAATGTAACATATTTTTCATTGTGAACAGTGAATAAATCCATATGAACTATTTCGAATGGTTTTGTTGCCGGGGGTACAATATTAAACTGGGGTCTAATAGGTCTCCGGTCATATTTAGCTTGCCCGCAAATAATGCATTCATTGATGAATTTGGTTATTTGGTCTTTCATTTTGGGCCAGTAATACTTTCTTGAGAGGGCTAAATAACATTCGGTAATTCCTCGGTGATTGGTTTTGCCATCATGGTAGTGTTGAATTATCTCTTGCTGACGTAGATAATCTTTAACGTTTTCTAATTCTATCTTAGCTAGTACTAAGTTCATAGATGAACTCTTAAACTTGTCCTGTATGACTGGTATGATGGAATACATGGCAAGAGGTGGATTTATTAGGATACCGGTTTTTACTTTTGGGTTTACATACTCTTTGAGGGCGTTGACTACATCTTGTTCTAGGTTAGATGATGATATCTGGACTGCTATGCGCGTGTGAGTTTCGAATGGCTTGGTAACTACTGGTTTGCGTTTGACATCTTCCACTATCGTAAAGCATAGTTGTCTATGGAACCTGTTAAGGGGTTCGTCGGTGATTGGGATTTCTAATATGGGATGTTCATGACTGGTGTGTACAGTTGCAGTGGATGAGTTCGCAGATGGCGGGTTTTCTGATGGGTTAGGAATCAAAGAACATAATTCGTCTAATAAGGTGTTAGTATCTTCATTGTGAATCTCCACCCGAGATAAGGCATCGGCGTTCGTATTGGATTTACCTTTTTTGTAGATAACGGTGAAATCGTATTCACTAAGTTTCAGCCTCCATCTAGTCAATCGCGAATTGGGTTCTTTAAGGTTCATCATCCACTGTAAAGGTTTATGATCTGTTAATACTTTAAATTTACGACCAAACAAGTACGGTCTAAAGTACTTGGTGGCCCAAACTATGGCAAGAAGTTCTTTTTCTATGGTGCTATAGTTAAGCTCACTTTCATTCAATGTTCGGGATGCAAAACACACAGGTTTGTCGGAACCTATATGTCCTTGAGATAGAACGGCTCCAATAGCAACGTTCGAAGCGTCTGTTGTCAGTATGAATTCCTTATTAAAATCGGGATACTGTAGTATGGGGTCATTTGTTAAGAGATTCTTACACTTTTCAAAACTGTTTATGTACTCGGAGTCTAGTACAACTTTTCTACCTTTTTTTAAACAAGTTGTGAGAGGTTTCGTAATCTTTGCAAAGTCCGGGATAAATTTTCGATAATAACCTACAAGGCCTAAAAATTGTTTAATTTCTTTTGGGGTCTTTGGAATGGGGTATTTTTCTATTGCATGAATCTTATCCGGATTAGGTTTTATTCCTTCACTACTTATTATGTGTCCAAGGTAACCAGTTTCATGCCTTAAGAATTCGGATTTATCCATTTGGATCTTAAAGTTCGATTCCCGAAGTCTATTGAAAACTTTCTCGAGATTGGCCATATGCTCTTGTAGTGACGTAGAGAAAACGATGATGTCATCAAGGTAGACTAGGCATATGTCATTTTGGAGACCTCTGAGAACATTATCCATAACCCTTTGAAATGTGGATGGTGAATTCTTAAGTCCCATGGGCATTCGAAGGAACTCGAAATGTCCATGTTCGACATTAAAAGCTGTTTTTTGAATATCCTGAGGGTCCATCTCGACCTGGTAAAAACCGCTAGCCAGATCTAGGGTGGTGAAGTATTGGCACCTACCTAGTTTGTCAAGAACATCGCTAATGTTCGGGATAGGGTATTTGTCGTTGATAGTTTTTTCATTGAGTTTCCTAAAGTCAACTACTAAACGCCATTTTTGTTTGCCCGAGGCATCCATTTTCTTGGGGACCACCCAAATGGGTGAGCTCCATGCTGAATCTGAAGGCTTTATTATTCCCTGATCTAACATTTTTGAAATCTGTTCCCTAACCTCTTGGCGATGAATGAATGGGTATCTGTAACTTTTTGTGTAAACCGGGACCTCATCTGTGGTCTTAATACGATGTTTTATTCGATTGGTAAAGGTTAACGCTTCGCCTTCGATGTAAAACACGTCAGCAAATTTTGAGCAAAGAGCTATAAGGTTGACTTTCTCCTCCTCGTTTAAATGATCTGTTCGTAATCGCGTTGTCACTTCTTGAACCCGCGTGGTACAATGTTCGGTACGCGTGCACTCGATATTAAATAAACTTGCGTGCACTGGTCGGTCTAGTGATATTATAATATCATTCGGGCTCGTATTTTCGATCTCTAAGTAGCCGCGATTATTGTCCACAATAGTAAGGCATTCGCGTACGATGCAATTGCATATAGTCTGTTCACTAACTAATGCTGCACCATTTGGAACGTCGATCGGTATTCTAACTAATTTCGAAGATTGAGCAGGTATTATGTCTTCATATAAGTTTACATTGCAGGAATTATACATACGGATAGGATTTGATGATGTGCGTGTTATTAACCTCTGATCTTTTAAGTCTATCTTAGACTCCCATTTAGTTAGCAAATCTAAACCAATTAAACCGTCGAAATATTCATGAAAACGGTATATAAATAACTTAATGAACTCTGGATCGTTAAATTCCGCAAAGCAAGGTAAACTTATAGAGTAATTATTTCTAGTAACCGCGTGTACATTGGTAACTTCAAACGGGTCGTAATTTAAGGGAAGGTTCGGAAAATATTTCTCTACAGCTTCTGGACTTATAAAAGACTGATTCGCGCCGGTGTCAATTAGTAATTTTAAAGGTGGTTCCGATATTAGTATGTACGGCAACTGACGTTGAGTTTGGAGATTTAATTCTATTTTGGTTTTTTTGATTTCTGTGCCTCTTGAAAATCCTGACTTGGACCCGCCTGGGGTTCAGTTGAACCTGTAACTTGACCTTGAACACCTACATCGCTTAAAGTCGGATCATGGTTGCACTCTAATGTAGCGAACGGGCTATAATCGTAATAAATGTCATCGTAATTAAAACAGTTCGGATCGTAATAATACTCCGTCGGGTAATATGAGTCATCGTATGACGCGCATTCATTCATGTTCATTTCACGATTTTTAAAATAATTAGTTGCTGGCGGATTACCTGAATTCTGCCAATTATGGCCAGATAACATGGGTTTAGGTGTAAAATGCTGTACACCGCTCATAGGTTTAGGACCTTGATTTTGATTTTGCGCCGGAATGTTTCTAGGTGGCAAACGGAACATGTTACTTTGAGCGTTATAATTTTGAGGTACCGCACGGAATATTTGCTGCGTACGGTTAGGCATGCGATATTGAGGCTGCTGGTTAATAAAGTTAGGATTGAACTTAAATGGTTGTGGTGGTGGTAATTGGTTGGGTCTAATTCCTATGGGATTGGGCCAATTGGGAATTGGTATTGCGAAATTATTACTACGTGGAGGAACTGGGTTAGAATTCTTTTGGGTAGTGGATTTTGAAAACTCACTACGTTCCTGTAAATACATAACATTAAGTTCTTCCTGTACATATTCAAGGGCCTTTTCAATAGTATCGGGGCGCATGCATCTTATACGGGAACCTAATGGTTCTTTTAATCCTTTTACAAAAGCCTGCATAGTAACTTTTTTATACAATGTACGTTTCGCTTCTACTGTAGTAGGAATTGGCTCGTGTAGTGTTACATACGTCATTATCGTACTGAACAGAGTTTGGCATTCCTCATAGAATTCTTGAGGTGTCTTATTTCCTTGCGTAGCTAAAGAAAGGTCTCTATACAAAGCTGTTTCATCCCGTTGATCCGAAAAATTGTTTATTAAGGCTGTCCTAATCCCTAGCCAACTATCAGGTATGCCGTTGGAATTAATGGTACTAGCGGCAGAGCCTTTTATCTTATTTAATATACCATTTAATAGGCATAAGTTGTTTAACTCGCTACCTGGGGCATTACTAACATACTGAGTTACTATTTGATCGCATATTCTAACAAATCTAGTCAAAACGTTTGGGTTCCCATCGAACTCCGGGACCATGCGAAGGGTCTTGAAAATTGTATCTGGGTCGTGGGCCATATTTACGCTATTTATACTACTAACTTCACTAACACTATTTAAATCTCTACTATTATCTATAGTACTCCAGCGAGCCGTACGAGATGCGGGCTCCTGGGAATTGGAATTTTTCGGGTGAAAAATCTTGGAAGTTGGGGGGTGGTATAAGGGCTAAAAAGGAAGCAACACAGGAACAATTCAAGTGTACTCACAAATTTTTCATCTCTGGTTTTCTCGTGAATCGAAGTCTGGATTCTCCTTCCGGAACTGCAGCTGGACCGTAGATTCGGATATTCGGTGCCGGGGCTCGATAGCCACCCAGGCGATTCGCGTACGCGGATATCGATATTAGAGATCCCTAAAGCTTGCGAACCGGCCCGCGAATATCCTACCGACTGCGCCAATTACGTTAGCTGCGATCGGAGGATTTAAAAAAAACCAAAAATGATTTTACTTAATTTATTTTAAATAAAAGAATTACATTAATTATATCTTAATTTAGCCTAAGTGCCTATTCGAAGTATGAATATGGAATGGAATTTTACAGAGTTACAATAATTGGGTAAACTAGGTCCGTGCGTCACAAAGTGCTATCTCAGCTCGCCGTTTCCGTCGTTCGTTAATTTTGCAGCGTATGTTCCTATAATAAAAGTATTGAGTGCTGAGTGGGCGATTCCCCTTATGCAGCTGCGTGTAACACTTACAGCCTGTATAAAAAACAAATAACCGAGTAACAACAAAAAAAAACGTTATTTTTAACCCCCGACGGAAAAAGAGGGGTGTTATAAGTTTAACGTGTGTATCTGTGTGTCGGTCTGCGCCATCGTAGCTGCCAAACGGCTGAACCGATTTTGATTTCTTCTTGTGAGGCCATATTTCCTTTGAATACCAACGAATTCGAATCGAAGCACACAAATAACTTTTTCTCTTAGCAGATTAACGCAAGATAACGGCGAAATACGCATAAAACATCACAGGGGGGCCAATGCCGCTCTAGGTGCGTCATCCTTGATGTAGGCCCATGACGCGCCTGCCACGTCATCGTCCAATTTTCGGGGCCTGGCTAAAGCATGCATGAAAATGATGTTGGCAATGAGTCGGTTAATACGCACGAATGAGTGACTGGCAAACAAATGAACCGCGCAGCGAATGCGATCTCTCCATGAATCTTCTTACTCGTAGAGCTTACGTGAAGACAAGTTTGAGTTCGTCGATGTAGGCTATGGTTGCAACAGAGCGCAGATGTGCGCGGTAGCTGTTAAGTAGCAGCGGCAGTGGCTGGTCGCGCACGCTGCGCTTGGCGCGGCCCTCGATACGGTCGCGCCACAGGAACGGGAACATCAGGCGCAGTCGCGGCATGTTTATATGAACCTTGAACATATATTTTGTTTATCATGACGTTAGTATAAGTCATCATCATGGTCACCCATCCCTGGATGGGTGACCATCTTTACATATCGAGACTCTTCCGTGTCTCGGAAAGCACGATAGGCCGTTGGTCCCGGCTGTCATTCGTAAATCTTTGACAGACGTTACGGGTCGTCACAAGCCCGAAAATCTGACAACCGACTGGTTGTCAGACTTTCGGGCTTCTGACGACCCGTAACCAAGGGTATCGTATTACCCAGTTACTGGGTTGTGGAGGTCAGATAGGCAGTTGCTCCATGTAAAATACTGGTATTCAGCTGCATCCGGTTAGACTGGAAGCCGACCCTAACATAGTTGCGAAAAGGAGATAAGTCATCATTATAAAACTGTTCCAGTCTTTGTAACTACTAAATTTTAAATATAGGTAATGATAAATACGAGAATGCAAGAGTGTTAACTGCGGTGTATTTGATGCTAGACAAACCATTGTATTTATGAGGTAGTTACTCATGAGCCACACTTTGATGTATCCCATAGTAGTGCCAGTGAAGAGGAACTCATTGTTGTTGTCGGTGTCGAAGGCTGACACATAGTCGCCTGCCGTGTGAGTGGCGTGGAACGAGCCCTGGTAGCCACCCGCCGAGTGGTCCGACCAGCACTGCACTTGACCGTTCTCGAGCGCCAGTAGAAAGGAAGCTAAAAAGTTGGAAAAATCTTAGTTGTTTTTACATAGTAACTGTCAATTCACGACACCACACACACACAGTTTAATAAGTACATGCCCCCTTTTTGATGTCTAACCCCAGTTATTTCTCCATACTATCAAATACGTATCAACTATACTTCGTCTCTCCCATATGACGCCAATTATTGATGAATAATAATTGGCAATATATCGCCAATGTTGACTACGGAACCCTAAAAAAAAGGCTACTGACCGACTTGCATATGCTGCGGCCGCGTGTGGAGGAAGATGCAGGCGTGCACGGAGAGGTGGCGCATGTTCTGTGCGCGCACAGGCATGGACACAGCGGACACGCGTCGTGCCGTCGCCTTCTTGATGGCCGCTGACGGGTCCACGTTATCGCGAGCAGTGCCTTTACTGCACGACAAGATCTCAATGTTATGAAGAGCTGTGTGTACAGACCAGATATTATATCTTCGTTAGTTTACAAATTCTGCAGGCACATAGGTAAGTACTTACTTCTAATGAAATTTCCGCGCGTTCGTATTTCCCAAGAAAGACGATCGTGGAAGAGATTTTTTTTTGGGAGATCTCTAGGTATTTTACCTTTTCATTATAAAGCCTTTCAAACCAGTGAACATGACACTCATTACTGCAGTCTAAAGTCAGGGAAATGTAGGTAAGTATTGTTTAGCAGATTGATTCTAAGTAATACCTGCTGTGGCTAAGCTGTATTAAAATATTACGACTGATAAAGAATGGCAGTTGTGATTTAAATACTCATGCGGACAATTTACAGTCAGTCAAGATCGTCAATTTACCAAATATCCATTTCACTTACCGTAGGAGGTAGGAGTACCTACAAATTGATCTACATACGCACCCGGGCTTGCGGATCGGGACGGCGAGCCGTTTTTTTCCTTTTTGTTCCGACTTGTCGGCAACAGTCGTCGGCTTATTAACCTCTCGCTTGCTGAAGTGCATCTTGAGGCGCAGTGCTGGCTCCGTGCACGAGAACCGCCTGGATATAGCTTACATTAAGTAACAAGTACATACATGCAATCCTAAATCCGTCTCTTTATATCTATGAGATATGTATGTTTGTAAGGAAGAATCAGGATTTATTTCTTAAAACAGATGATGTTAATGTCCGAAACCGACGAGACCCCAACAGGCTCGTATTAAGTGAGATTCCAAGACTAACTAAATATATCTAATAAAAGCTGCCTTGCAATGTGTGTACGTTTATATAATAAGTTACCAAATGATCTCAAAAAATTACACACTAGATTATTTAAAAATAAAGTTTACGAATGGTTATGTGTTAATAGTTTTTATAGTGTTAAAGATTTCATCGACAAAAAATGTTAATGTAAGTTACCAACTGAAAAATTTGCATGCTGATTATTGTATTGGCAAAACATGTTTAGTTCTAAATTGTACTTTTTTACCATCTTTGTATACCGTGTTTTTATGCAAATAAATATATTATTATTATTATTTTTTTTCTAATCATTTTTTTTCTCGGCCTAGCCGGGTAGAACTAATGGCACGGGCCTAAGCCAAGTGTCCATCAGTGGGGATAATATTATCCGTAGTAGGCTGTATGTTAGCCGAAGCTGAATTTGGGTGGGAGTAAGGGTGCAAGTTGTCCGACTCACACTGGAGGAATTTTCGTACTAACCTTTATGTATTGAGGATCACTGCCTTCTGCAGCAGGTGGTAGATGTTAGGTGGGAGATTGAGGGAATTAAGGGACTGATGCAGCTGTTTGGGTATTACTCCTGTTGCAGATAGCACTATGGGCACGATTGTGACTTTTTGAAGATGCCAAAGTCGGGTTATTTCGTCTTTCAGTTCGGTGTACTTGGATAGTTTTTCGGCTATTGTAGTCTGTAAGTTATGTGTATTTGGTACGGCGATGTCTATTAGGAACCCAGTTTTATTTACTTTGTCAATTAATGTGATATCTGGTCTATTAAAGTGAATTGTACGGTCGGTTAATATGGCTCGGTCGAAGTACAATTTTGTTGTTGGATTCTCTAATACCGTTTCAGGGTTGTATTTATAATATGGTACTACAGTGTCTATAAATTTGTATTTATGAGCTAGTTTTTGGTGTATTACGTTTGCTACTTGATCATGACGATGTTTGTAGTCTGTCTGGGCTATTGATTTGCATGCGCTGGTTATATGTTGGATTGTCTCTGGTGAACTATTGCATTTTCTACATATGTCGGTTGTTAAATTCTTTATAATGTATTTTCTGTAGTTTTTAGTCTCAATAACTTGGTCTTGTATTGCTACTTATTTGCTAGCATAAATCCTTCAGTCTCCGGAAAGAGTTCGCCTCGATTTAGCCACGCGTTCGACGCATCTTTGTCGACATTTAATTGGCATAAATCTTGGCGATGTCTACCGTGTAGAGACTTCTGGGTCCACTCTAGACATTTGGTTTTGTCATCAGTCACTCTTTCGTTTTGCTGTTCAGTTGTGTCTTTAAGATTAAGAGGTGTTAAGTGTTGATCGTTTTGTGCTATTAGTTTGTGAAGTGTGGAAGACGCAGTTTTATCAAAGAAGTATTTTCTGAGGGTAGTGATCTGTCGGTTGTGTAAATTTAAAATGTCAATAAGTCCCCTGCCTCCCTCCTTCCGCGGTAGTGTTAACCTTTGCAGGCATGATCTTGGGTGGTGCTTACGGAATTTAGTCATTGTTGTATTAATTTTGCGTTGCAGGTTTTTCAGGTCTGTTTTGGTCCAGTTGATTACACCAAACGAATAGGTGAGTACAGGTATAGCAAAGGTGTTAATTGCTTTTATTGTGTTTCGTGAGTAGAGTTGCGTTTTAAGAATAGTATTTAATCTATGTTGGAATTGTTGTTTTAGTTTCTGTTTGGTCTCTTTATAGTGTATCTGACTTGATTGTATGTATCCTAAGTATTTGTAAGTATCTTGCTCATCCAGTGGTTCTATCTGTTCGCCTGTTTCTAAGGTGTATTGGTGTTGGTAGTTCTGACCTGCCCTAACTGAGTTTATTTTGCATTTATCTATGCCAAATTCCATTTTTATGTCGTTTGTGAATTTCTCTGTCAGGTTAGCTAACTCGTTAAGCTGGCTCTCCGTTTTTGCGTATAGTTTAATGTCATCCATGTACAGTAAATGGTTTAAAATGCCACCCTGGGTTTCATGTTGTCCATTGGTAGCAGTAGAATTTAAAGGGATTCCTAATGAGGTTGCATTTAATATTTTAGACAGGGGGTTTAGAGCAAGGCAGAACCATAGTGGGCTGAGTGCATCTCCCTGGAAAATTCCCCTCTGTATTTTAATTGGGCTGGTGTCTATTGTTTCGGTTGGTGAAGTGAGTCTTAGTACGGTAGTCCAAGTTTTCATCACGGTCTTGAGGAATGTTACAACAGACGGGTGTATTTTGTAAATTTCTAAAACTTGCACTAGCCATGAATGGGGTACAGAGTCATAAGCTTTTTTATAATCGATGTACATTGTAAAAAGATCCGATTTGGTTTTATGGACTTTTTTTAAAACTATGGAGTCTATAATTAATTGTTCCTTGCAGCCTTGGCTATATTTTCGACATCCTTTCTGTTGTTCGGCAAGGATGTTATTGGCGTCAATGTGCTCGTATATCAGTTCAGATATACAGGATGTGATGATCTTATACAAGGTCTGCAAGCATGTAATGGGTCTGTATTTCGCTGGGTTAGAGAGGTCGTTACCGTCTTTTGGTATCATAAAAGTTGTTCCAGACATTATGTAAGAAGGTATTGATTTGGGGTCTTGGATGAATGACTTTATAAAATGATATAGGTAACAATGAATTGCTGTAAATTTTTTGTACCAGTAACTATGGATGTTGTCTGATCCGGGAGCTTTCCAATTATGCAACTTTGTCAGAACTTTATGAAATATTTCCGGGGATATGCGCTCAAACACCATTGGCTGAATATTTGTGTTGTTATTTGACAATTCTGATTGTATCCAATCAGCTTGGGAATTGTGGCATATAGGTTGTTCCCATAATCTTGCCCAAAAGTGTTGTAATGCCTCTGGGTCAGGAGTGTTATTTTCATTGTCACACGGATTGTTGTGTTGAATATTTGTAGTTGCCTGTCTGATATTGCGATAAAAAAGTTTTTCATTGTGTGTGAATTGAGTGTTTTGTTGTTTTCTTAACGTGCATGCTTTATATCTTCCGAGTCGGCCTGTTACGACAGAGAGTTTTTGTTTCAGTGTATCTAATGTGTGTGCTGCTTGTGTGTTTGGTTCTTCGTGTACGGTATGAATTTTATAAAGTTTTATTATCTTTTTTACATGTTTCTTTAATTTTCTACTTCTGCTGCCGTTAATAAATTGTGTCATTCTACCTATTTTCATTCGTAAATCTTTAACTTTTTGTTCTAATCGCCTTTGCCATTTTGGCTTGTATTCTGTTTTACCTCGAATTATTTCTCTCTGTTCAAGTGTTATCTTTGCCCCGTTTACCTTAGCAACGGTCCATGCGGCACAATAAATGATAGTTTGTAATGTGCTGAAATCGGTATCTTCATTAACACTTTCTGGGAGTATGATTTTGTTTACGTAACTAATTATTCTTGCAAGATTTTTAGATGGTTTCTGTTTAGGAATATAAATTCTTCTAATGGGGCTAGTTTCTTTAAAAAACTGGAGCGCTTGTTGGAAAGTATCATCTATTAATGGCTCCCTATCTGGGTAAATTTGTGTGTTATACAGGATTTCTGTTATACTATTTAATTCAGTGTTATCCGCTGTTTGTGTATTATGTATAGGTTCTTCTATGGTGTATGTGTCAATGTTGTTTGTTATTTGGGTATTAGTATTATTAATATTGGTAATAGCTGTTATCGTTTCCCTATTGTTGTGTGAGTTAATGTTATCTAGTCCAAGTTCTTCAGACACCTCTGCCTTTAATGAATTTAATTTATCATCGGTGATGTATTTATTATTTATTATTGCTCTTCTCTGATCAGCAATTATTATTATTATTTTTAAAATTACACCATATTTTTTTAATTTGTTTGTTTATAAAAGCCTTAACTTCCTAGATATCACATGCCAGGTAATCTTTTCACACAATACGGCTTTCGCATAATTCGCATTTTTAAGAATCTTGACCGCATCCGTCTATTCGCAGGAATGGTAAAATGAGTTGCGCAGGTGTCCTTTCACTCACTTTCTGTACCTATTGTTGAGCTGCTCACCTGTAAGGCTGACCGGTCTCCAGCTTCCACAGCACAAGTTCTGAGTTGTAGCTGGCTGTGGCCAGTGTGAGGGGGTGCCGCACGGCGGCTGCCAGCACGTCGTCCGTGTGACGAGTCTCCCAGCTCTTTCCAGTCATTGCCATGCCGGTGTCCTCGAACTCCACCACGTGGCGGTTCCAACCTACCGCTAGAATTCTAAACCATTGTGGTTGAGTTTCAGGAATTAAAAATAACTAAATCAAGGTAAACAGTGAAGAAAAAATAAGTTGATGAATAACGTAATGTTGGCAACAAAACAACTTGCGTTATAAATTTCAAGTCGAATAATAAATTGATCAACGACATAGTGTTTTGTGAAACCCTCGCACTTCGCCCTTCTAATGTTCGTCGAGAAGCAGAACTTCATCAGCTCACCTGCCTTCCACCCAGAAGCAGCCGGTGACTTCGCACATGTGCTCGATGGACATCTGTCTCAAGCACACACCTGTATTGAAGTTCCATACCTAAGTAACAGACAAAAAGCGAAGCCAATCATTTAAAAAAAATCACGTAATAAAAACTAAAACCCAACTACGACTTAAAAGGTATAAACAAGACACCATAGACAGACAAATTAAAAATCCGGAGTCACACGTGTAAGGGCGTAAATCGAACAGATTACGTGTGACTCCGGATTTTTAATTTGTCTGTCTATGGTGTCTTGTTTATACCTTTTAAGTCGTAGTTAGGTTTTAGTTTTTATTACGTGATTTTTTTTAAATTCTTTTGGGGTATGTATGTTCATCTGTTCCCTCCTATCTTCCAAACCACTTATCACAATTTGACAAATGAGGTGTCGTTAGAAGCGTCGTGATTGTCCGCTGGTTATAGGCTATGTGAAGTCACATTAAATGGCGCCCTCTAGAGGACATAAAGTGAGGAACTTAAAAAAAAAAATGGTTTAATCGTACCATGTTGGGTATCAAATGAAAGGGCTTAATGAGCACATTTCAAAAATATATATATTATAAACCCAAAAGAATTAAAAAAAAAATCAAGTAATAAAAACTAAAACCCAACTAAGACGTAAAAGGTATAAACAAGACACACAGACAGACAAATTAAAAATCCGGAGTCACACGTAATCTGTTCGATTTATGCCCTAACACGTGTGACTCCGGATTTTTAATTTGTCTGTCTGTGGTGTCTTGTTTATACCTTTTAAGTCGTAGTTGGGTTTTAGTTTTTATTACTTGATCTTTTTTTACACAATGAATCGAACGACAAAGTGTGTATGTGTGACAAGTCGACAAGTATTTTCAAATTCAAATCACAATGCCATTCTTTGGGCGTGTAAAATGGCTATACCTATACACGCGCGAATTATTGACGTAATTTGTTAACTGCTCACTAAAAGTGGAAGAACTTATTTAAAATAAGTTATGAATAAGAACCACTGAATGAATTTCAATTTAATTTCAATTTAATTTATTTATTGCATCAAATATGGTAGGTACATGAAGTTCTTATTACATAAAATATTTGGTAACACACATTTGGCCAACATATTAGCATGCAATAGTATACAAGTTTTAACACTTATGATACAGTCAAATATGTCTGTGCTTTAAAGTATAAAATTTACAGGGATACTTTTGAAAAAAATCATCGACCGAGTAAAAACACTCTTGCAACAACCACTTCCGCAACGCAACACAAAACTTATTAAATGGTAGTTCAGTTATTGACCTCGGCAAAGCATTGTAGACCAGGGGAGCCATATAAACGCAGCTCCGCCGAAAAAGTTCTAATTTTGGAACAGGCATTTCGAAATCTAAATGTGTAGCTTTCCTTTTATTTGTGTTATCTTTCCGTTCAAATAGCTCAAGATTTGACCTCACAAACCTGGCAACTTCATAAATATAAATGCAAGGGACCGTCAATAGATTACTTGATTGAACTATGTAAGTTTCTGTTCCGTGAGAGTAGGTAGAGATAAGAGGTAACTGCATGGTACCTACTCATCTACCACGACAAGCAGACGCATTTTTTGTAGCAGTTCCACTCTGTCAAACCTTTAGCTCGCCGCTCCTCGCGCCGGTGAGCAGCAGCAGGTAGCCGGGGTCGAAGCACGCGGCGGTGATCTCCACCGGGATCACCTCACCGTGCAGCACGCGCACGTGCGCCTCCCGGATCAGAACATTGCGTTTACCTGCACAGGCACACTCATTTGTGTTGAACACTATGATTTCCGAAGAACGGACAGTTCCGTTCCCTTCTACATAATCGAAATCAAAATGAAAATCTAACCATCTAAAAGGTAACACTTAATGATAAGATGATGTTTCACATTTCAAAGACTTGCCAGTTACTGGATCCCAGTTGATGATAAAGCTGTCCATGCCGCATGTAACGACCACCTTGAACAGTGGATTGAAGAGGACCTTGCACACAGTTCGCGAGTGTGTGAAGCCGTCTGTGTGGAGCGGGTTCAGCTGCTCGTCCAGCACCACGATGGCTATCTTGACGCTTGCGAGGATGAATTGACGCGTGGCTTGGTTGTACACGGCAGAAATGAGCGATCGCTCGCTTTGTTCACCAAGTTCTGCCGGGATGTCAATGTAGGACTACCCGAGATCATGAAAGAGATTAAGATGGAGTTATACTTTAATAAAAATATTTATCTTATCTTCAAGTTTAGTGTAAGAAGGATATTTAATTTACGCCTCAAGCTTTTAAGAAAATATTAAAGTTCTATGTTTACGTAAGTTTTTATTTAGTACTTTTTAGTTAATTAAAAGCTTGTTATTAAAAAGATTTTTACTTATATTTTATTTTATACTTTTTAGCATTAGAATTTGTTTAAATATCTGTTCTATCACAAATCCAACGAATTAGGTTTTCCCATGGCCACCTTCTGGCTTCATCATCAGACCCTGAATACCACCTACTGTCAAAGCACTTGTCAATACATAACCAATGAGTCCAAACACAATGGTGCTATCTTGTTTGATTAAGGTTTTCCCATGGCCACCTTCCGACTCCAACATCAGGCCCTGAACACGACCTTATGTCAAAGCACTTGTCAATACATAACTAATGAGTCCAAACACGATCGTGCTATCTTGTTTTATTGAGGAGTTCCCTTGGCGACCTTCCGGCTACGTCATCAGACCCTGAACACCACCTAGTGTCAAAGCACTTGTTAATACATGACCAATGAGTCCAAACACGATGGTGCTATCTTGTTTGATTGAGGTTTTCCCATGGCCACCTTCCGGCTCCATCATTAGACCCTAAACACCACCTAGTGTTATTTATTAACAAGTGCTTTGCACTTGATTTGATTGATTGTAATGAGTAGATTGAGGAGTTTCTATGTCTAACTTCCGGCTCCAT
Source organism: Lithophane socia (assembly GCA_947522985.1). Classification (NCBI taxonomy): domain Eukaryota; kingdom Metazoa; phylum Arthropoda; class Insecta; order Lepidoptera; family Noctuidae; genus Lithophane; species Lithophane socia. The sequence continues at coordinate 19,545,817 of OX383252.1, forward strand.
CATCAGACCAGCTCCATGGTATAATTTTGTCAAAATGTGTCGGTAGTTGTATGAGTATGCCAAGTTTCAGCTCAATCGGATGCCAGGAAGTGCTTGAAAAATTCATGACAAAAGGAGTAACCGGAAACACATACGAACAGAGCAAGCTAATATAAAGCTTGTAATAATAAAAAGTCAAAGGTCGGAAAATTTCGCGCAAAAAAAAATTTTTCTACACTGATATTATGAAGAGGAAAGATTTTTTGTTTGTTTGTACCGAATAGGCTCTGATACTATTGGTCTGATTTTAAACCATTTTTTCACCAATAGAAAGCTACATTATAGGCTATCAGATAATTTATTTTCAAAAAAATTAGAGATCTTTCCCAAAGCAGCTAAATTTTGCCTCTATGATTCATTATTTGGCGTGCGCTGAGAAAACTATTGTTTATTCATAAAAATTATTTACATTCATATTGTAGTATTAATTTTTATTCAAATAAATAGTTTTATCATCAAGGGTTAAATACTCTTTAATTCATTCGAATCGGGCATGTCGTAATTTCGAAGTTATCACGAGTATACGAGTAATAATGCAATACGCGAACCGTTCGACGCCGCCGCGACGTTCCCTACTCTAGAGAGGATGAAATTTGATACATGGGGTAGGACATAGGATACGTTTTACCACGATCCCTATATTACCACGGGATCGAGACCTACGCGGTTGAAACCGCGGGGCACAGCTAGTATGTACTAAAGGAATAATGAACTTGTAATACAAAGAGAAGTTAACGACTCTCGTATATAACATGTTGTACTTGATCCTTTGGACAGACACAGCAAGTATCGCCTTCCTGGCTGCTAGGTTGTGTGCACATTGCCCCATTTACGTCAAGATTATAATTGTAAATAATGTCCTTCATTACCTGAATGCATACTTGACTTTGCACATCCCACACTCTGATAGTTCTATCTCTAGAGAAAGAGTAGATGGTCTGCCCGTTATTCTGCAGCACGATACAGGTGATACCGGCATGGTGCCCGATGAAGGTCACATTAGCCTTGGTTGGCACAAACGGGTTCCACACTCGGACCACGCAGTCGGGCCCCCCCGTCACCAGTACGTGCGACTCCTCATTGAACTCAAAGCATTGTATACCCTGAAAAATGTGTTGATAAGTAACAGCATAATCAGCGTATTTATGATGTTCTCACTGCTGAGACTGTTGAAAATGGGCTGTAGTCTACCGTAGTCCAGCGATAAGTAACAACCTGACGTAAGAAAAAAGGGCATTAGTGAAGAGAATGTGCACAAAACCTCACTTTTTCAACTCGGAACATGTTACGTGAATGTGTCTCGGAGCCGCGGATGTCGCACATGAGCAGGGAGTCGGGACAGGTGGCGCAGGACACCACGCAGTGCAGCGACTCGTAGTACGACACCTGCCGCACCCACTCCCTGTGGATGCCAGGCAGCTCTACCAAGTGCATCTCTGGAAGCATGTGTGGCTGGAAACAGAATAGGGTTTAATAAAAAAACAGGGTTGTTAATAATACATTATAGCAACATATGATTCTGTAAATCCGTTTCAACACCTGCGCTCCAATAGAATCAAATGAAGTGGAACCATTAAAATTAAAAAATAAAGAATATTGTGATAATCATGATCACCCGTCTCTGCAAATCTACATGCCGTAGCGTTCTTAAAGCACGACCAGCCTCGTTCTTGAAAGGACCGCGCAGGACCGGAGAGAACAGTAGCACCCGCACGTTGCCCCCCACGTCGCCACAGATCAGCTTGCACTTTTCCTTAATATCCATGCTGAAGTGATAGTGCATCGTACAGATCTGGAAAATCATGAGTAGAATTGTACACACGACTAGTAAAAACAACAACTTCATGGTGACGGCTAGGCTGGTGTTGTATTGTATTATTATCTCGTTATTGTATAATTTGAACTTTCTGCCAAAGCTCAATGAATATAATAGATTTAGTTAAACAAAAACAATCAACGTAATATCTTGCCATGTACTCCCAGCTGGTGATGACGATCTTCAAAGTGAAGGTCTTGGCAGTACAGTCGTAGAAGCGCAAATCCCGCTCTGTGGAGCTGGTAACAATGATGTTCACGTCCGGCATGCACACCATGTCCGTCACCCACGTGGTGCGAACCTTGAGGTGGGCTGTAAAAGGGAGTTATGAAGTCACACAGTATACAATAGAACGCGTATCGCAATCTCGACTGTCTCTAGAAATCGCTACTAACGGCTGGAGGAGTAAGCAGTCCTCAACAGCTTCATGTCGAGCGACCACCAGTTGATCATGCCGTCGCGGCTCGCCGTTATGTATGTGCCTTGCATTGGGTCGGTGCTACGATCCTGTTTCAGATTATTAGCAGGTATATTAAGTAAATCTCATTGTTATTAAATCTTCTGTCGATCCAACCATTCCCCTTCTAGTGGCGGTGTTGTACATAAAATTCTCTCCCGCCCTACCGCATGCCGCCCGCTGTTCTATTCCGGCCGACCTGGGGGCCTAGACAAAATCCCTTTTCTGTAAGCGTTAACGACAACGGAAAGATCAAATTGTATGGAGTTGACATTAGCTTTAGAGATGTCACGTGACTGCTGCTGTCAACTCCATACAATTTGATCTTTCCGTTGTCGTTAACGCTTACAGAAAAGGGATTTTGTCTATAGCCTCTGGGGGCCTAGACAAACGCCAACGGAAAGATCAAATTGTATGGAGTTAGAGATGTCACGTGACTGCTGCTGTCAACTCCATACAATTCGATCTTTCCGTTTGCGTTAACGCTTACAGAAAAGAGGCTATAGACAAAATCCCTTTTCTGTAAGCGTTAACGCCAACGGAAAGATCAAATTGTATGGAGTTGACATTAGCTTTAGAGATGTCACGTGACTGCTGCTGTCAACTCCATACAATTTGATCTTTCCGTTGGCGTTAACGCTTACAGAAAAGGGATTTTGTCTATAGCCTCAGGCAAGTTATACCATTGGGAGCGTAATATTTAACTACGTCGGGGCTTAAAACAAGCTTCTGATCGCTCAGTCAGACTGTAGTACATACAGGTAAATGTTCGCATTATTTGAAAAGTTAAGAACCTTTTCGACATCTGGACAAAAGCATATCCTAGATATAGAATGCCTGTGTCCCGAACTCATCATGACCGGCAGGCCCAGGATCGGCGGCTGCAGCGACTCCCGCTGGTTCTCCGCGTCGTTGCTGAAGTAGCCCAGGATCAGGTGGGACACCAGCTCCTCCCAGTCGATCTTGCCCGTGCGGCTTGTATTCATCTAATGATCATAACAGGTTCTTGTTTTAGTTTAGGCATTCGTTTTACGGCCGATTTTTCAATCCTCAGATAAAGAATCAAATAGCGTTTATTCCATAGATAGCATGATTCTGGATTTTTCAATAGTCAGATAGTCAGTAAGTATCTGACGATTAAAGCCCGTAACTGAGGAATAAAGTTAACTGACCCTTCAAGCCTCAGCTAGTGAGTACATGGGATCCTGCCGTTTTGCCGAAAAGATTTTGCCCAAATTTCACTACCCAAACAAATTTTAGCAACCTTTTTTTATACCAATTCAATGTTTGGAATGATTTTAGTACGCACCTTTTCATTTGGTCAATTTTTTACTTGGCAGAATATTATCAAGGATAATGTCATTTAGGCATTTGGTCTTTAATCAAATGATTTATTACAGCAAACAATCTTTAGATAATAAACGTTTGGTCAAATGATTTGTTAGGTTAGGTTAGGTTAAAACTGTGACCTACTACGCGCGAGCCGAGCGAGCGAAGCGAGCGGTGCCGCGGGAGCGGCCGGCGAGTGCCAGAAATGACTAGATTATATAGAAAAAAAAACAGGCTACCCGAAACTGACGATACGTTGCGACATTTGGCAAATTTTATTTTGCGCCAACTGAAATATTTGACTACGTAAAAATTGGTAAAAGTACTATTTGATAAACAAGTTATTGTTTAAACGTTCACTTGCCAAACATTAGGTTTGCGTTACAATTATTTGTGAAGAGATTTTTTGCTAAGTAATATTTTGGCAAATGAAATTATGCGGAAAATTGTTTGGGAAGTGATAATTTGGCAATTTATTTTCGATGAAACAAGGGAGACCCGAAGTACATAGCTGTTATTCTTAATTTGGATGTGCATAGGTAGGTACACCTCCGTTTAACTCTTCGGGAAAACCAGGGTGTTTTAAGGAGGGGTTTTAAATTATTTATAAGTACCTTCAAAAACATTATTTTAAATTCATCGTCATCGTACTCCACATTCAACAAGGTCTTCAGTAAGCCCCTGAACTCGTTCGGCAACATTTTGTTATTGACTGCTTGCTGGAAGGCTTCCTTCATCCTCAGCATGTCCTCAATGCTGCAGCGGCCGTGCAGGGCCACGTTGCGACATCCTGCCGCCTTACTCAACGCAGTAGCGCTTCCTTCCGACTTCGAACACAAAGATAACACAGACCTCATTTCTCTTTCGCTTGCCATGGCTTTTTTTTTTAATATAAATTAATATTAAATGACACAGAATTATATTAACAAAGTATTAAACTACTATAGACCTTGATTGTGATTACTGCAAGACAATAGCAGTGTCAAAGTTAATCTCGTTGGTATCGGATAGTGATGGTCTACTAACAATACATTTCGAGTTTTCGAGTGTATGGATTTTTGCGGAGTGGATGGGTAGGAGTCGGCGTCACAATTTTATTTACAAAATTTTACTGATCTGAGGACTGATCCAGACTGACTGCAGTGATGGAATCAGTAGGTACGTCAACTCAACCTCCATATTTTGATTGTGATAAATGTATTCGTTCAAATTCAGCTCCTTCGAAGAAAAAAAATAAAAATTAAACTTTGTTAAATTTAATTATTCATTTATTATTCAAGAGGAGCTCGTGGCTAAGTAATAACAGCGGCACGGGTCGATCCATCAGGTTAAGCTACCTACTCTTGCCGGGGTTGATCCGTGGATGGGTGACCATCTTTACATACCGGAGACTCGACCCCGTGCCTCGAAAAGCATGATAGGCCGTTGGTCCCGGCTGTCATTCGTAGATCTTTGACAGTCGTTACGGGTCGTCAGAAGCCCGAAAGTCTGACAACCAGTCTTACCAAGGGGTATCGTATTACCCAGTTACTGGGTTGTGGAGGTCAGATAGGCAGTCGCTCCATGTAAAATACTGGTATTCAGCTGCATCCAGGGAGATTGCAAGCCGACCCCAACATAGTTGGGAAATGTCTAGGCATATTTTTTGTTAATTAATTATTCATCTTAGTGTAAATTTTGGTTTGGATCCGGAATGCTCAACATGCAGCCTGGACCTGTACCACATTATTGGGCAATTCAGATCCAGATCCATCCTCCATGCGAACAGCTGAAGGTAGCTGTTGGAACTGCCTCGTATGCGGCGCATCAGGGACACAACTCTCTTGCGAATAATCGCCGCAAATCCATCTATATTTGCGCCTGCAAACATACCGGACGCGCTGCAGTAGTAAGGCAGCTTCATCAGCGCCCTGAAGGCATTAATAAAGAGAACACGCAAGGTGTCGTACGATTTATCCTATGCTTGAGCCATAGGCTGCACGTGTAAAACGTTCTTGTTCGTTTAAAAGCAACGTTGTTTAGGGCCTCTAAACAACGTAGCTTTTACTTCCGTAGTTCAGCGCGCGAACCTAAGAGCCAGCATATTAGCTCGAACTCTAACACACAAAGCCCTGCGCTCCCTTTGTATATCAATATCATCTACAATCGTCTCGGTGACCCAGTGGCTCAGATACTTGAACTGCGAGACTCTTTAAAGGACGCTGCCATTCAGCATGACCTGTGGGACAGTGTCATAAGTTTTGGATCCCGCCTTAAACAACACCCGTGAACTCGCTTTCAATGACGTTATATCTGACCCCGTGGGCCCCCAAATACAACTTGCAAATCGAAATCAGTTTTCGAAGGGCACTGATCGATGGACTCAGCAGCACCATGTCGTCTGCGTAACTGATGTTGTTGACAAGAACACCATCAATCGAGCAACCCACACTACTGAGTTCACGGATCAGACGGTCAATATACAAGTTAAGAGAGTCGGCGAGGGTAGCCCGCCTTGCCTTGCACCACATTCAAGGAACATAATATACTCACCTACGGCGACCACATTCCAACTCATACTCAACCGATAGTGGCGTTGCCATACCAATACTTTAATACTTATGTACTCGCCGTAGGTGAGTATATGTTCCTTGCTTATGTACTCAGTAGGTAGATCCGTATCATCCGACAACTTTTGCCACAACCTGTTGTATGCAACAAGATCAAAGCTTTGGATAAATCTAAGAAGCAGGCATAGACAGGTGTGCTTCTGTCAATGCAGTATCGGACGGTATGCTTTCCGCTGTAGCGGCAACGGCCGGATAATGCAAGCATAGAGCAATCAAATTTTTCAATTTAGTCTCCGGTTGCAATGGAACATTGTTAAAGTGAAGAGGAGGGCAATTAAATTGCATGGGGCGGTGTAGATAGTATTGACAAGCCTAAATAAAAGACAATAAACCAATAAATGCATTTTATTCCATTGTTTCACGTTTGTACATACATGAGTCTACAAAAAACAAACAGTGCTTGGCAGAAAATGCTTGCAAAAAAATATTTAAGCTGATTTAAATTGAAAAAAAAAACAGCACACAGTGAATAATGTATACGGTCAGTATCAATAATAACAGTTAGTACATCTCTTTTCATGAGGTCTTCGGCTCTTGGTCCGGCGCGAAGTCGGGCTGCGTGCCCTCGGGAGGCAGCGTCAGCTGGCGCTCCGAGTCCGGCCTCTTTTTCAGCAGGGAGCGCTTCAGGCGCGTCTCGCGCACCAGCTCGGGCGTGGGCGGGCGCTTCACCGGCACCGTCGACGCCATGCGGAGGTGGGAGTACAGCGGGATCTGCAACACACACGACACTCATTATTTTTTCGGTCGGCCTTCGTCATGAGTAGAATTTCGGTGATCATTACATTATTAAACAGTATTATAATGCGATATTGTGTTATATTTTTTCCTACAGCTATTGAACTCTCATAAAATCAAATTCCGCTATATTGGAATCGCTACATGAAACGTTATGATGTGAGATTTAAGGGCTGACTAACTGTGGCCATCGAGTCGTCGAGCACGATGGGCTCCTGCCGCTCGGGCCGGTTCGGCAGAGCGAAATATCGCCCGAGCAGCGGCTCTTCGGGCGGCGCTCCAAACGTCTTGGTCTCGAGCTCTTTCTCGGTGATGTCGCGAAGCTTGTCCACGACCTTCTGCCCCGGCACGTAGCGTGACACTACGCCACCGCGCCACACCTGCACACATTCAACAGTTTGGTAACAATCGTCTGCTTTTCAACCAAGTATGATTATGAGTGGCACGTGTACAAAACAATTGCATTCTTATTTATATACATTCACCTTAAACGTAGTGAAGCTGGCGACTTTCTTGACGTCAGGCGGGAATCGGGTGACGTCTAGTGTCCAGGGCAGGAAACTGCCTAGTGTCTGCAGGTACTCGCCCGAGAGACGCCACACGCGGACGCTGTAGTCTGAACTGCCACTGAACGAATACAATACCAAATAATTACATTGTTTGTTATTTTTGAGTGTGTCTTGATAAATGCTTCATGTACAATTAAAGGGATTCAAAATAATGACTGAACTGCCAAATGCAGCCAATCGAAACATTTCTTTCGGCTTAGATTTTTAAATCCTGGTAAGGCTTACGTGAAGACGAGTCTGTGTTCGTCGATATACGATATGGTGCTGATACAGCGCATGTGCGCGCGGTAACTGTTAAGTAGCAGCGGCAGTGGCTGGTCGCGCACGCTGCGCTTGGCGCGGCCCTCGATACGGTCGCGCCACAGGAACGGGAACATCAGGCGAAGCCGCGGCATGTTTATATGAACCTTCAACAAAACCATCATCTTATTAGCTTCTTCTGAAGTCTTTCCGAAAGTTGGGGTCGACTTCCAGTTTAATTCGATGCGGTTTTCAATATATCTATGGGTGGAATATTGTATTGACTTACTTACTGTGAAACTTATTGGTAGGATTTGGTATGAAGGTACTTTTTGGGGTACAGGGAATAAGATAATAAGTTCATGCAGAGACTGACCGTCTTGTTGCTGAGGTAATTAGTCAGGAGCCAAACTTTGATGTATCCTAGGGTGGTACCAGTGAAGACGAACTCGTTTTCAAGATCGGTGGCGAAAGCTGACACGTAGTCGCCTGCCATGTGGATGGCCTGGAACGAGCCCTGGTAGCCACCCGCCGAGTGGTCTGACCAGCACTGCACTTGACCGTTCTCGAGCGCCAGTAGAAGGGAAGCTAGAGCAAAAATAACAATAGGAACTCGAAAAAACAAAAAAACTAAGTGAAAAAATTTATGGAAACAAAATGAAGGGCTACGTACTTAATTTTTTTTACTAAGTTACGGATAACTAACTGTTAACTGACCGACACGCATATGCTGCGGCCGCGAGGACAGGAAAATCACGGCGTGCACGGCGAGGTGGCGCATCTGCTGCGCGCGCGGTGGCACCGTCACCACGGACACGCGCCGTGCCGCCGCCTTCTTCATGGCCGCGTCCGAGTCCACGAGGTCGCGGATACCCGCACCTCTGTGAACATAAGGTAGGGACTGCATGACGCTGGTCAGTCACTGGTTTCGTAATAATCTATCGGACTAGTAAGCGTGATGCTGAGAATAAATAATATTATGTGCTATGCTAGTCAGTTGTATATTTAAATTACTGTCTTTAAGCATGAGTTTGTACACCTCTAAATGACAAATTTACACAGAACCTATGTATCGTAAGATTTGTAAATAGGTACCTAAATATAATGTAGTTGATGTAGGTACGTTCCTTTTAAATGAATAAATGAGAGATCTCACGAAAGGAAGGAAAATTAGTCTAGGTCACTGTTCATCATCTTCCTGCATCCATCATTGTCCTAAAGTTACTTGAGGTCGGCGCTACACGTTTTGTTTTTCCACTCTCCCCTGTCAACCGTTACTCCCTTCTCTTTCATATCATTCCTCACACAATCCACCCATCCAGACTTCCTCTCCGCTCCATCCATCAACATTTTGTATTCATCACTCTTTTAGTCACATATCACATTTCATGGAACATCATTCCGTTCTGTAACTGGAGATGGGCGTTGTTGGTTGCGCTACAGTTCATACTTTTGCAGCCACATGCGTTTTATTTGTTGTACTTAGTCTAGTGATATTGAAAAAAATCAAGGGAAAATGATCAAAGGGCATAAAAAAATTCATCTCCATCGCTGTCAACAGGAAAAGTGCTGGCAGCACTTTCACGTTGTATGGCAATGCTGATTCTTTGGCCCAAAAATAGGCCAGCCCTCTGGGGGCTAAGTCTACTAATTTACAAACGTGTCAGTGGTCTCGCAATGATGAGTTTTTGACAGATTTTGTATGGCATATCTGTCAAAAACGTCACGTGTCACGTGAAGAGTCGACCAACCGCTTGGCGATGTCTGTCTTGAAAAACCAAGTGGGCACTCGGAACCCATGGCCCTAGGGTTTCAACCCCAAACGGCTCGAACATACACGTCCCGATAAGATTAGAGTATTTGCGCCGTTTGAGGTTTTCTGCACCTGCAGCAGCAGCTCCAGCACAGCCCGCCGTGCTAGGAAGGTGGGATGGCGCAAGGGTGTCGAAACACGTTGCATCCCACACCAAAGGCCTACCTACCTTCCAAGGCATTATGGTCATTCCGTCTGGTCTCTTCCTATTATATCCCTATATTATTTAAAATATTTAAAAAATGAAAGGGGGTGGTGGCCTTTAATTTTTTAATTATTTAAACCATTACGAACCATATGGTAACCATTTACGAACTAATTTTTTGGCAATATTACGAAAATCTATCGAAACGACATCAACTATTAATTTAATACGATCCGGGTGGAACAATAGTAATTATCGCTACTGGAACGGATCGTAACGGTATTTTAACGTTATTTTATAACGTTTCAAGTCCCTGATAGAAGCCCAACAAGTTCTTCTTGTGAAATACTCCGTCTGTACCCCGATTTTTATTTATATAATGAACTCCACAGTCTCTTCCAAATATTAGGTACCTACGTCTTGAACCAAAAAGCTACTACATAATCTCCAAGCAATATCGAGATAATAACTTAGATAAAGATATTTTGCTCTCGGTCTATAAAATTCGCGGCAGCAAACGCTCTGCCCGTGGCTTGCATTCCGCGCCGCATGTTTTGCCGCCCCGCTTGCCGCACCGCAATTCGCGCCGCAGTTCGCGCCGCCTGTCCCGTGGCCAGGCGGTAAGAGCGTCCATTACCGCTCGTCGCGTGTCGATGTTACCGGATACTATATATTATGCATTTTAATCACTGGCACTTTATGCGTAATACAACGGGGATCCTTTAGTTTTAGGGGGAAACTTTAGTCCAGGTTATCTCCCGTTGAATGAAAGCAAGCAAGCATCAGTTGCCCGAGAGCCACGCTATATCACTCATTTCTCCCATTCCAGTTCACGCAGATACGGACTGGGTCTATGTCGAACTGAAGATGATTGTAAATCAATCTGGTAGGTACTCACCCGTGTTTCCGGATGCCGGACCCTTTCTTCCCCTTGTCGTTGGAAGCCTGGCTTGATTTCTGAACCTCGCGCTTGTTGTACACCATCTTAATTCGCAGCATCGGCTCCGTGCACGAGAACTGCCTGTAACACACAGTTCAGACAATGAGCTGTTCCAACGTTTATATTTTTATTATACCTAAGGTTATAAATAATTAACTTTACAAAGGATATCACCCATTTTGGGTTTTTTTTTTTGGGCGGTCAGCTTTTATAATTACAACATTATTTTTAAAGTACTTAAACACAAAACATTAACTTTCCAATTAACTTTCAACAGGGTCATAAGTAAGACATAAGCACATAAATAGACTCTCGGTACGATACTTATTACTGCTAACTCTCAAGGATCGGACAGGGTTTTTAGGGTTCCGTACCCAAAGGGTAAAACGGGACCCTATTACTCAGGCTCCGCTGTCTATCTTTCTGCCCGTCTGTCTGTCTGTCTGTCCGTCTGTCACCAGGCTCATGAATATGAACCGTGATAGCTAGACAGTTGAAATTTTCACAGGTGATGTATATCTGTTGCCACTATAACAAAAAATACTTAAAACCAAAATAAAATAAATATTTAAGGGGTCCCATACAACAAACGTGATTTTTTTGCCGTTTTTATAGAATTAGTGGTACGGAACCCTTCGTGCGCGAGTCCGACTCGTACTTGGCCGGTTTTTTTACGTTGCGTTTAGTTGAAGCCATGGGAAGACCAAGACACAAAAATAATTAGGCACAAAAATTAATTAGACAAAAATTATTAATTTCAAATATTAGGTATTATCCCAGTAACTGGCATGGGTGGCCAATAATTGAAAATATGCAAAAATGTCGATCAAATACTAGCCACCCTCCCAATCTCGGTTTACAATTGTGTCAATACAATAAAACTTTTAAAAAGGATCACTTACCATCTATACAACACACCAAATTGATAGCCTCTTATTACCTCTTTGGAGTATTGGCGTTTTTTTAACGACATTTTGGGAAATATTCCGTCAGTAGCTGGCCATACAATTATCACTTAACGCTCTAGGTCTTTATTAAATTTTGTGATATTTTGTGTCGTAAACACTTAATAAAGAAAATTCTAACAATATTGTTCTTAAGGCGTTAATAATATCAACATCTTAGCTTAAAAGAGATCAGTATACCACAGTTTGTTTGTTAAACCTATAGGGACGAGGAACTTAGAACCGTTTTTATTTATTTTGGTTGAGTTTAAATAAGTTATCTACATCATCATCATCATCAGATGAAGTGTTACTTTCTCTGTAACAATTAACTATGGCACAAAAATGAATCACATTCATCCTCAGGAATATGAATTCTGTGGGATAATGGAATACAGTTCTGATGAAATTGTTTTGTAAACAATGTTTAGTGTTCGTTTCGTTGCGGCCGTCCACCTACTAGTGAGTTAGCGTATGAAACGATCGTACATACAAAATCATTATGAAAACGGCCCTTATCTTCATCTAATTTCTTCAATGTCATTTCATCTGCAGTCTACAGTCGACTTGCACGCCTCAATGACATCTACATCCTTGTTAAGCTGCTCACCTGTAGGGCTGGCCGGTCTCCAACTTCCACAGAACCATCTCCGAGTTGTAGCTGGTGGAGCACAACGTGAGGGGGTGCCGCACGGCGGCTGCCAGCACGTCGTCCGTGTGACGAGTCTCCCAGCTCTTGCCGGTCGTCGACATGCCGGTGTCCTCGAACTCCACCACGTGCCGGTTCCAACCAATCGCGAGAATCCTGATAATGACAATGAAATATAAAGTATTAAATACAATAATACATAATATTACGTTTGGATTTTATTTTTGTTCTCTTTTGTAGTACTTACCACATATTGAGTTTCATACGTTCGTGAATCGTGTTACAGGATTTTCATCATCATAGTTTCGAAATTGGTTATTCAAGAAACATTCTGCTTATGTATCCCCTGTTATAAAATATTCTAGAAGATCTTTCTATATTCGCCGAAGACACTGCTCACCTGCCTTCCACCCAGAAGCAGCCGGTGACTTCACACATGTGCTCGATAGCCATAGTTCTTAAGCACACACCTGTATTGAAGTTCCACACCTAGGCAAAAATTTAAGAAAGTTTCAAAAATCCGTAGCGATTATCGTTCAAGCACGTCATTAGTCATTTATGAATTAGATATGCATTATTTTGTTCATCTCCTGTTTCAATTCGCGTCGTCAAACCATCAGGTAGAGCAATTTTGTTGGAGATTTGGAGTTGTCCTCCAACGTTGCCACCTCTCATTCGGCAACAAACCCATAAACGTGTGCACTTGCCCTACTACGATTACACACTTAAAACTTCCAATATCCACCTCCTGTCACCCTCGTCACCAGTGCAATATATTGGACTTGTGAAAACGAATCATATGAGCACAAACTCGAGGGGCTTACTAGTAGCCACTGAAGAGTTCTACTATCCACCTCCCGGCTCTATCATCAGACCCTGAACACCAAGTGAAATATATTGGACTCATTAAAACGAATCATAAAATATGAGCCCAAATTCAAGGGGTTTATTAGTAGCCACTGAAGAATGAATAATCATTTCTCATCTAGATGCGATCGAGCTGGAAACGGCTTAGCCAGGGCTTGTAGATTGAGGGCGTGTAGAGTTATAAAACTTGGCTCTACATGAGATCTGATAACTTTCTTTACAGTGCGAGCCATATTATGGTCTCGTCTTGGCAACATTATAAGTACATGAAAATGTTTTGGTGGGATTTCACTTCTTTTTGTAAGTTGCGTATGACCCAAAGGGTAAAACGGGATCCTATTACTAAGACCATGTCCGTCTGTCTGTCTGTCCGCCCGTCTGTCCGTGGCTTAGCTCAGATACTGTTGGTACTAGAAAGCTGTAATTCGGTACATACGGGTATAAATCACGCCGACAAGTGGTAAAAAAAAATCGTATGTTTTTTTTTAGGATAACTCGTATCCCCTGCACGTAAAGTGGGGAAAGTTTTTTTTTTTGTGTACTTATATTAGCTTACCTACCAAATTTCAGCTTTCTAGGACTTCAGACAGTGTCAGTGACTTCAGACAGTGACGAAATCGGGTTTTTTTAGATATCAATAAAATCTAAAGTATAATAAGAGCAATTGAAACTTTAATAAGTCCACTATTGACATCATAATAATATATCCCGAGAATTTTGTTTATCGGGTACAAACCCAAGTTATGAGGGTTCAAAAACCCGACGAAGCGCTTCGAGAAAAGGTAGGTAAGTAGTGCCCTTGCACTTCGCTTGCTTTGTCTTGGCGGGGGCCTTCCCGTGCCCCCAGATTATGTACTGTATTGAGCAATAAACATATTTTGAATTTGAGTTTGAAGATACAGGTGCACACTAAGCGCAGTGCAGTTTGCCAAGCTGATCTGTGGTGTCCAACCACTAAAGGACTTTAAATATTGTACTCGTGCCTTTAAGAGTCAACAAATAAATTGGGATAAGGTCAGGAGAATGATGATGTCGAACCTTGAGCTCGCCGTTCCTGGCTCCTGTCAACAGCAGCAGGAAGCCAGGGTCCAGGCAAGACGCGGTGATCTCCACCGGAATCTCCTCCCCGTGCAGCGTGCGAACGTGCGCGTCGCGAATCAGTACGTTGCGTTTCCCTGCACACACCCCAAAAATATGAACACACCGTACACACATACCGTAGGTATGGGTAGTATTAGTAGTAGTACTACCCAGGCCCTGCTGTGAATCCTGGGCAGTGACTGATCTTTTTAACCTTGCAAAAGCGCAAATCCTACTTAACGTCTCCTGTTCTAGTTTGTTGAATTCATGTCTATCGAATTCCTAAGGCAATTAATTATTTCCTTATTCCTTATTAATTAATTTATTCCTTCAATGCAACCAAAAACGTGAATCACTTACCAGTAACTGGATTCCAGTTAATGATAATGCTATCCATGCCGCAAGTAATTATGATCTTAAACAGTGGGTTGTAGAGAATCTGGGATACAGCTCGTGAATGTGTGAATCCGTCAGTGTGGAGCGGGTTCAGCTGCTCGTCCAGCACCACGGTGGCTATCTTCATGCACGCGAGGATGAACTCGCGGGTGGCTGAGTTGTACACGGCAGAGATGGGCGACCGCTCGCCCACTATAGCCGGGATGTCGATGTAGGTCTACCGTAGGGCATGGATGGGAAAGCAGTTCAGATAAGTAAGGAATAAGTGAGAACGTTTAGATCACCTGCTTAGTTGTTATCGCTGTAACTTAATACGATTGTTCAAAGTAGGGATAAGGTGTGTGATTACAACCCGTGTGCATCAACATGGCACCTGGCTCGGAACTCAATACTCCCCCCGCTACCCGCGCGGTGCCCCACCGTCACCGTGCGGGGAAGCTGGGGGAGGTACGAACGTCATTGAGCCAAGTGCCATATATGTTAATGCGCACGTGTTGTACCTACCTACATTTCCTAGCATGATAAAAAAAAACATTGCCCTCCTTCTGGGGCAGTCGGGTAATTACTCATCTAATAGAAAAAAAATACAAATATAGAAATACAATACCTAGTGTGACTATATCTAGGCAGACGATTAAATAGGAAACGAATCAAAAAAATCAATTTAGACTCTTACTTGACAGCACGTTTGGCTTTGCACATCCCAAACTTTGATAGTTCTATCTCTAGATAACGAGTAGATGGTCTGTCCCTTATTCTGCAGCACGATGCAGGTGATACCGGCATGGTGTCCGATGAATATCACACTGGCTTTGACTGGCACAAACGCGTTCCACACTCGGACCAAGCAGTCGGGACCTCCTGTCACCAGCACGTGCGTCTCCTCGTCAAACGCAAAGCATTGGATACCCTGAAAAAATTAATGGCTTCCATGATAACGACGATCCTTAGCCACGAAGAGTGAAAGAGAAGTTATGGAAGATGTTGTACTCAGTAGAGCTCGTTGTGAAGGAGTCGTCCAGGGAACTATATTACTTTTAATATACTACTTCTACTACGTTGTCGCAGTGTTCGGGTTCCGGTTGGGTATAGGGCACATGAGATACTTCAGCTCTGTGTCTCTACTCTGTCCAGACAATGCGAAGAAATAGTTTACTGTAAATAGAAAGAGGAAACAAAAATACTTCATCTGCCTAGCCTTTTCCCAACTATGTCAGGGTCGGCTTCCAGTCTAACCGGATGCAGCTGAATACCAGTATTTTACATGGAGCGACTGCCTAGCTGACCTCCACAACCCAGTTACTGGGTAACACGATACTCCTTGGTAGCTGGTTGTCACACTTTCGGGCTTCTGACGACCCGTAGCGACTGTGAAAGATCTACAAATGACAACCGGGACCAACGGCTTAACGTGCTTTCCGAGGCACGGAGGGGTCTTGGTGTGTAAAGATGGTCATCCATCCACAGACCAACCGCGGCAAGCGCAGCTTAACCTGATTGATCGACCCGTGCGGCTATTATATCTTAGCCACAAGCCCCTATTATAGAAACAAAAAAATACTTATGCATACAAAAACTTGCCTTTTCAACTTTGAACATGTTACGTGTCTTGGAGCCATGTATGTCACATATCAGCAGTGAGTCGTAGCAGGTGGCGCAGGAGACCACGCAACTCAAAGACTTGTAATATGACACCTGCCGCACCCACTCCCCGTGCATGCGGGGCAGGTCCAATAGCTGCAGCTTTGGCAGCAAGTGAGGCTGCAATCACAAGCGGATTGGTCCAAGTGAGTGCATGCAGGAACTGAGCTGCTCAATCGAGCAAAGTGGTTCCCGTATTGTGCCATTCTTCTACCCATAACGTCCCAGCAATCTTCTGGCAGATCATACAGATATAATAATATCTGTATGATCTGCCAGAAGAAATTATGACCATAAATAATAAGATGATCACCCGTTTCTGCAGATCTATATGTCGTAGCGTTTGCGTGGCACGTCCGGGCTCGTTCTGGAAGGGCCCGCGCAGCACCGGAGAGAACATCAGCACTCGGATGTTGCCCCCCACGTCGCCACAGATCAGTAAGCACTGCTCCTTCAAGTCTTTTCCGAAGTGATAGTACATCGTGCAAATCTGTGAAATTTACTACATAACTATAGTGTTGTTGTCAACACAAAATAAACAAGTCCTCAAGCAAGGGATGTTCTATGGTAATTCCAAAGGTATAGCCTACTAGTTGGTAAGCACTAGTCACTACCTACGCACACAGCCAAACCCGAAATCTATGGAAACAATGTATTTTCTTGCCATGTACTCCCAGCTCGTGATGACAATCTTCAAGGTGAAGGTTTTGGCAGTGCAGTCGTAAAATCGCAGGTCCCGCTCCGTGGAGCTGGTGACGATGATGTTCACGTCCGGCATGCACACCATGTCCGTCACCCACGTAGTGCGGACCTTCAGAAAGGCTGTGGGAGTCAGGTATCTACTTACATTATCAAGAAGTAGTAAGGAAGTAGTTCATAAAAATGCACAGATCATTACTAACTAAACTTTATTGGAGAAAAAACATTGCATCATCTAGGAAGTTCCATAATATATACAGTATGCAGCAATAGGTTGGCTTGTCTTGGCACCCGTGTGTCTAAAAAAAGGTGGCTATGGTTTCCGGCCGGAAGGATGGTCAGTAGCGACCACCTGTACAAGCACAGCCGATGAACAATAAAACTATAGCAATATCTTTTGGGGCAGTTCACTCAATGCCCATGTACCGAAAGTTTAGAAGATTAAAAATTACTTTGATACGTGGCATCAGGAAAATTGGGACTTCCCAGACAGACTGAGTATTTGTAAGCGGAGTTAATTGGAATGGTACTAACGGCTGGAGGAGAAGGCAGTCCTCAACAGCTTCATGTCGAGCGACCACCAGTTGATCATGCCGTCGCGGCTCACCGTTATGTATGTGCCTTGCATCGGGTCCGTAGTGCGATTCTATCTCACACAGTAAAATAATACGTCGGTCACAATTCAATGCTCATAATTACGTACTTATTTTTAAATGCAGCTACCTTTTATCTACTTACTCTCTTATTCATATTCCATCAACAAAAATGTTGAGCAGACAAGTATTAATCAATTTTTGAATTTGAACAAAGAAAAGGTTCGAATTAAGTCCTTTGCTAGATGTAAAAAAAATTACATCATCAATCTGAATAACTTTTACTAAGGGAAAAAAAAACGCAAAAAGAAATCTGCTGTTCCATACTACTACTACTACTGTTCTAAACTGTATGAGACACCTGTTTTTTTTGCGCTTTTAAAGTTCTGTTGTTCCCATAGTTACAGTTATTAAATTCAATGGAGTAAGGCACCTCTTAAAGTTTGTAAAGTACATTTTTTAACACCGTATATACAAATATTTTAAGATACAAGTGGTGAGCCGGCAAACGAGACAGCTACTTATATTAAAAGTTCATTAGAAAATTAAACAGCCTTATTATAAAAAACCTTGTCGACATCCGGACTGAAGGTTATTCGTGATATTGGGTGCCTGTGTTGTGAGCGTATGATGACGGGCAGGCCCATAATGGGCGGCTGCAGCGACTCCCGCTGGTTCTCCACGTCGTTGCCAAAGTAGCCCAGGATCAGATGCGACACCACCTCCTCCCAGTCGATCTCGCCCGTGCGGCTTGTGTTAACCTGGTCGAGTAATCGACAGCTATTCGTTCACAGTGCATGAGACGGATTTCTAAGACGGATCCATAGACAGGACTTCAGAGCGAAATCTGACTAGTTTGCTTTAAGTACTCATAAGGAGATCATCCTGAAGTCCATCTCAGTTAAGTAACCGTACCTATATTACAAAATCACTTTGGGAGTTCATTGCAACCAGTTCTTTCTGGCTATCTGTGACTTAATTATTATGTTCAATCAGCTGGTGTCTTTCAATATAATTATCACAGTAATAATATACACCTACTTTCATAAAGAGTATTTTATAATCTTCATCGTCGTAGTCCACATCCAACAACGACTTCAGAGCAGCTCTAAACTCCAGGGATGTCATTTTGCGACCGAATGCCTCTTGGAATGCATCTCTCATCCTCTCCATGTCCCTCATGCTGCACCTCTCGTGCAGCGCCGCGTTGCGCCAGCGCGCCCGGGCAGCGGCCGCCGCGCTGTCTTCAGTCTTTATAGACAAGCAGCTCATGACATCACTTTCTTGTGCCATTATTACTTATACTAAAATTACAATGTTTTAAAACGATAGATGGCAAATCTTTGAACAATGGCAAATCTTTGAACAAAATAAATAATAAATAAAATTATGATTTGTTCTACTAAACGAAATTATGACATCTTGTAATGGCTTGTAGTGTCAGTCACAGGTGTCAGTCAAAGAAAATTATTGTTCTGAGAAGTAACCAAATATTTAGACTTTGCAAGAAAAATATGGCCAGGTTATGAACAAAAAAAAAATCATGACTTAAAAAAACATTTTCGTAGATCAATTAATTTTCGGTACGTACCCAAAGTAGGTAAATACGAAGTTAAATGTGACGGCAAACCTTTTGGCTTTCCCAAAGAGATCACTGAATCGTAACTCAAGAATAAGAATGCTGACGCCGACCATAACTAACCAAAAAAACCAAACCGAAGTTCAAGTTGGATCTGGCACACTTGCGTGAAAGACATTTGCGCGAAAAGATATTTCCTCAAATGAACTTTTGCGCGGAAGGAAACTTGCGCGAAAGACACTTGCGCTAAAAAACATTTCCGCGAATGGAATTTTGTGCGAATACGCGAACCTACATCTGCGAAAGGACAGGTGCGCGAAAAAGTTGCGGAAGTGAGATTCCTTCATAACATTTATTTATTTATTCTTCAGAAAGCTTACAGTCTAATATCTTTAAAGGTAGGTTATTTTACAATAGCGCTTCCAATTGCCATTTAAAAGCTTCCACAAATAAAAAACTTAAAAGTTTAAAAAGAAAAGAAACGTACTAAGATTTTTTAAGATAAAAATTAAAAACAAAATCATACATAGGTATGTATAACTTACCAAATTCTTATTTAAACAAAACAAAATATTTTTTTCTTTGAAAACATAAAAAGATCTTGGAATATAAGGATCGTAACAGTTTATGCTAAAAACAGTAAAAAAGAAAATAATACACATGCGTTACATGTTTTATATGAATAATGCTACTCATTGCGGTCTATAACAAAGTTTTGAAGAGAAGTTGAGAACAATCGATGGAACTATTGGCAATATTTAACAGAAAAGTAATATCATTAGCATAATGTCGTCTATTTTCCAACGGTAGAAAATGGTATCTTTTGCAACGATGATGGGTATAATCCGTTGAGCATTGCTTTTGTCTTATAATCTAAATATCTTAGAAACTTTTTCTGGATGCTTTCTATTCTTGACTTATACACGTCGTATTTTGGGTTCCACACTTGAGATGCGTATTCAAGGTGGTTACGTACATATGAAAAGTATAACACTTTAAGTGGTTTTAGAGAGCTGAAACAAGTAGATGATCTGATTATGAACCCTAAGGACTTGGAAGCGTACATTACGATTTCATCAATGTGTTTTTCGAATATAAGTTTACTATCCTGGATAATACACAAGTCCCTAATACTGTTCACCTTAATGATTGTCTGGTTGTCCAATGCATACCCTGAACCAATTGTCTTCTTTTGCCGAGTATAAGTCTTATGGAAGCATTTGGATACAAACCTTTTGAGATCCTCCTGGAGTAGTGATGTGTCAGATGGGCAACGTTTTAAGTATTTTTATGTCATCGGCGTATAACAGAATGTTCGAGTTAATAAAACATTTCTTAATATCCGCTAATATCCGCTATAAATAGATTAAATAGAAGAGGTCCTAAAATGGTTCCCTGAGGAAATCCAGATGATATCAGATTCCAACTGAAGGTGAAACCCTGCAGTACTACTGCTTGTGATCTGTTTTCAATATAGGAGGAAAACCATCGATATAGGTCGCCGTGAATTTCAGCTGAGAAAAGTTTACGTAAAAGTACCCTGTGGTCAATGCGGTCAAAACATTTACTGTAATTCGTATAAATAACATCAACTTGTGCACGTTGCTCCATACCTTCAGATATAAATTCATTAGAAAGCATGCGATTAGTGGTAATAGATCGCTTACGAAGAAAACCATGCTGCTCATCACCAAAGTCACATTTTAAGGCTGAATAAACTGGCATAGCTTCGAAATAGGGCGATAGTTAACTACATCACGCCTATATTCTTCAAAGGGTTGGGCAGGGGTATATTTGTTACACATTTTAAAAATTATATGAGTACTTAATTATTATAAATATAAATTAGTAATAAATAAGTATAGATATATTATTATATTGTATAATATTCTATCAAACAGCATTGTAAAATTGTATAAAACTATCAAACATGGTAAAAATATCTATAAAATTAACAAACTTAATAAAGTTTTATAAAAAGATGTTTATAACATTTCTGCTTTTAGTAGGTAAAAACCTACTAAAAGCAGAAAATAGGGATATGCGTCCGTCGTCGTTGTCGTCGTTAGTTCCCCGTCCGCTATGTGAGACGGACATCTGCGACGGATGGACCGCGTCCGCGTCTGTTTTGGCAAATCAAGGAGCACCGCAGACCGTCGGTCGAAGAAAGTAATAAAGTCGTTTAGGTCTTGTTTCCACTGCAGTTAAAATTGGTTCTAATAGTTCTCAAACTCACTGATTGAAAGAGCTCTGAAAATGGCAACGCAAATTATAACGTGAGTGTTTTTCGCTACTTTTATACCGGAACCAGCTGGTCTAAAAAGAAAAACGACAGGCCAGTCGCACGGCACATACGTTATCAAGGCGCTGAACTTGGCGTATCCTAAAATCTGTAGCATTACATGTCAGCGTTGTCTTCCTGGCCCAGCGTAGCGGAGTGCCTAGAGTGCGTGGAGAACGTGGAGTGTCTGGAGTGCGTAGAGGCCATGGAGTGTCTGGAGTGCGTAGAAAGCGTGGAGTGTCTGGGGAACCCGGAGTGCTTGGTGTTTGTGGAGTACGATGAGTGCCTGGAGAAAGTGGAGTGCCTCGAGTGCATGGAGTGCGCTCGATGCTGCGGATGTAGCACGTCGGTATCAAAGTGCATCTTCTTTGGCTTTTCGCGCAGTCTCGTCTGGCGCACCAGCTCGGGCGTGGGCGGCCGCCGCACCGGCTGCGTCGACGCCAACCGGAGGTGTTTGTACAGCGGGATCTGCAATGCATTGATATAATTTTGAACTGGCTACAAATCCACAACGACATACTTAGAGGATTATTTCGCTCCATCTCCATAAAGTGGTCTGTTTCGTGCGTTGGTAAAACATAGCATTTATTACGCAAAATCAACTTCCTGTATTTTTATAACTTTCACTCTGTGTCTCTGCCATTCTCGCAAGGATACATGTACTGACCGTAGGCAGCGTGACATTGAGCTGTATCCTATCCTGCTGGTCAGGCCAACGCGGCAGCGAGAAATACTGTTCCAGCAGTGGCTTGATGGGCGGCTCGCCGAAGGTCTTGCTCCTGAGCTCATCCTCCGTGATGTCGCGCAGCTTGTCTACGACCTTCTGTCCCGGGACGTAGCGCGACACGAAGCCCCCGCGCCACACCTGCACAAATTCAACAATGAATCGATATTTGGCAGTCCCTATGTTATAAAACACGTTTATATCATCTGTAAACTGACTGTTCACCTTGAATGTTGTGAAGCTGGCGACTTTCTGAACGTCTGGTGGGAACCGGGTGACCTCCAGGCTCCACGGCACGAAGCTGCCCAACGTCTGCAGGTACTCGCCCGAGAGACGCCACACGCGAGCGCTGTAGTCTGCACTTCCACTACATTTATACCAACAATAACCGCCGTTATTAAGTGACAGTTGTCGAAGGTATAAAAGGGCAATCTGTTAGTGTGTGTGTAGGAAAAGACCGCCTTTGCAAAAGTCAGGTTTACATTTAAATAAAGTACTAATCGTACTAACTTTTGATATACAGGACTTACGTCAATAATAGTTTTAGTTCGTCGATGTAGGCTATGGTTGTAACAGAGCGCAGATGTGCGCGGTAGCTGTTGAGTAGCAGTGGCAGTGGCTGGTCGCGCGTGCAGCGCTTGGCGCGTCCCTCGATACGGTCGCGCCACAGGAACGGGAACATCAGGCGAAGCCGCGGCATATTTACATGAACCTACACACCATGTATGTACTCGTATAACCTACTTATTTAAAATTATTATCTCTTTGCAGGAATTACATAGGTATGTACATTCGTACATTCTTTATTTGTCAATGCACTGGCTGCTGATAACTTTTCTTTAAATAGCAGAATTCGTAAGTTACATTTAGGTAAATAAAGTAAAGAAACTCACCTGATCGTTTATGAGAAAGTTGCTCATGAGCCACACTTTGACGTATCCCATAATAGTTCCAGTGAAGAGGAACTCGTTGTCGATGTCGGTGGCGAAGGATGATACGTAGTCGCCGGCTGTGTGGATGGCCTGGAACGAGCTCAGGTAGCCACCCGCCGAGTGGTCCGACCAGCACTGCACAAGACCATTCTCCAGAGCGAGAAGGAGGGAAGCTAGAATATGTTTTTTTCTTAATATAGGTATATGTTCATTTCATTCCAGTGGCACCGCTCAGGCGCTGCCGCAACGCAGACACATGCATGGTTTCTCTACAAATGTTTATTTATTACTTCTATAACACAACTACATAGTACAACCCTCGATGAGTTTGGGTTGTGGAAGTCTTCCAGTGGAACGAAGCGATATTTTGTAATTGACCGAAAGCGTTGTGTTGACCTGTGGTGCAAGAAATCTACTATATCTTCAACAACAACATATTTAATATTATGAATGAGAATACTGCTTGAGGCATCGTATCGTACTGACCGACGCTCATGTGTAGTGGTCGCGTGTGCAAGAAGATCATGGCTTGCGCGGCGAGGTGGCGCATGACCTGCGCGCGCGGCGGCATGCTCAGGGCCGTCGAGGACAAGCATCGCACCGCCGCCTTCTTGATAGCCGCCTCTGGGTCTAGTACTTTCTCAGCAGCTGCCGTACTGCGGACAAGAGCAAGCAATATTTCTTTTAATAACAATATTTTTCTTTGCTGCTTGCAAAAAAAAGGATCTGCAGACACGATCTCATATTTGTAAAGATTATGGGCAAATTATTAATGTATTGTTAAATGTTACCCACGTGGGTTTCCGAATGGTAGACGAGGAGTATAAAGCTCTTGCACTATTTCCCTTGGAGTGGAAGGGAAAAGACTTGGGCCCTTCACGCCTGTAGTTCATCTTGATGCGCAGAGTCGGCTCCGTGCACGAGAACCACCTGGATGTCACAAAAATTATAATTATGATTCTGATGAATTCCATTGATTATTATCAGCTTACCAGGACAGTTTCATGTGTTGAACAGCTAAAACCTGTAAGGCTGGCCCGTTTCAAGCCTCCACATCACAAGTTCTGAGTTGTAGCTGGCTGTGGCCAGTGTGAGGGGGTGCCGCACAGCGGCTGCCAGCACGTCGTCCGTGTGACGAGTCTCCCAGCTCTTGCCGGTCGTCGACATGCCGGTGTCCTCGAACTCCACCACGTGGTGGTTCCAACCCACTGCGAGAATCCTAATTGAAAGTGGCTGAGTCTTATTTAAAATGACTGGTGTCTTTACACTAACACTAAACAATTTTCTAACTAATATTAAATAAAATTAAATAAAACTAACTGTACAAATAAACAACTAATATCTAAAATATGGCGTCGAAAAATTCCTCCGCATCGCTGTCGGCTGGTAGTGTACCCAAGAGACTGGCGGCATTGCCACGTTGAATGGCAATGCTTAGCCTCTGACCAAGGTAAAAGCCAGCCCTTGGGTCGCGGGAAGTGTCAAACAGCCGTTTCGAGATTTCATTAAATAAACTATGAGCACTTGGACCCCACGGCCCTAGGGTTTCAACCCCAAACGGCTCGAAAATATAATTGCCTATAAGGCTATTATACTTTCGCCGCTTGAGGTTTTCCGCAGCCGCAGCGGCGGCGCCAGCACAGCACGCCGAGCCAGGAAGATGAGATGGCGCAAGAGTATCGACACACGTTGCGTCCCACACTAAAGGCCTACCCATCTTCCATGGAAATAAGGACATGCCGTCCGGTCTTTTGCCATCGTCGCGTGCCAAGCCATTGGGTTCTAATACAGCTGGAACGCCGACGGTGACAAGAGCTCGTCGGATGATGTCATTAATGTTAGCGTGACGTGCTAAGCGACCTGCACTTCGGCTGCAAGACAGGCCGTGGTGTCCGAGGCTGTTGACAACTTCGCCACAGTGACAGCGATGAGGAGAACAACATGGAGCTCCTAGTCGCAGGGAAGCAGCGATGCGGAACGTAGTGTCATCGAACAAAGTTCCCAGGTTCGATGACGGTAGTGCGTGAAGCCACAGACCCGACTCCCACTTACCCACAGCCAGCAGGCGCGCGCGCTCCGCAGTAGTAGCAGACGTGTCAAGTAAATTGTTCTGTACTACTCTGCAGAGCGGCTCATCCCACCGTCTCTGGGAAGATGGATAGTCGGGCGGATCTGTATTCGGGCAAGCGAGTCTCCAGGCATCCATAGCCTCGGTGAAGCACGGCACGTCAAAATTAATCAGTGTGGAGGCTAGGATTTTCCTGATTAATTTCTCAGTACCGTGGACCGAGGATATGAATGCCGGTAAACTAATACTAGAAATTTTGGTGTCTTTGGTTTTGAATTTTCGTGACACACCGACTTCAAAGTTATTTCGAAATTAAAGTTATTTCTCACTTTTTAGTTTGTGTGTGTGTCGGTAGTTCTTTTTACCGACTTCAAGAAAGGAGGAGGTACTACGTTCGGATGATTGCTTTTTTTTTTTTTTTATGTATGCTCACCGATTACTCCGCCGTTTGTGAACCGATTTTAAAAATTATTTTTTAGTTCGAAAGGGTATACTCCCGAGATGGTCCCATATAAATTTTATTAAGTTTGCTTGCGTAGTTATTGCGCTAGCTTCAATATTACGTATTTTTCCCACAGTCTATGTAGACGATATCATTATTAGACTCCTTCACTGTTATTTACATAGCAGGTAGTAACTTGTATGGGGTAGGTACCACCACTAAAAAGTGAAAAATAAAAACTTTTTCCAAAAAAAAAACAAACGACTTCAAAAAAAAACACTAAAAAAGTGAAAAATAACTTTAATTTCGGAAGTCGGTGGCAAAAAACGAAAATTAAAAAGCAAAGACACCGACTTCCGAAATTAAAGTTATTTTTCACTTTTTTAGTGTTTTTTTTTGAAGTCGGTTGTTTTTTTTTTGGAAGAAGTTTTTATTTTTCACTTTTTAGTTGTGGTACCTCTAACCCTCAAAAGTTCGAATACTCAATATATTCAAATGTGTTAAAATGTTATATAAATAACAGTGAACTTAAAACATCGCCCATATAGGCAAAGTGGGAAAAATACGTAATATTGAAGCTAACTCAAAAACCGCAAGCAAGGTTAATAAAATGTATACCTATGGGACCATTTGTGTGTTTTTGGACAAAATCAGAAGAAAAAAAACATACATAAGTGAGAACCTCCTACTTTTTGAAGTCGGTTAAAAATGACATCAAAACCAACAAACAAAAAACATTGCAAATCGTGAAGGTTTAAAAGTTCGATGCCACGCGGAAAGCCGGATCACTTGAACTACTGAAGGGTTTTAAAGTGAGATCAAAATTTCGAGACCTGCCCTCCACCCAGAAGCAGCTGGTGACTTCGCACATGTGCTCGATGGACATCACTCTCAAACACACGCCCGTGTTGAAGTTCCACACCTAGACGTGAATGAAGACAATTAAAGTAGGAATTTATTGAAGTACTATTTAATTACATAATTGAAAAAAAAACGACAGAGCGGGTTTATTTTATGCAGCACAGCAATGATGATAATTCATTGATGGGTGAAGGTGATTTCCTTGTATAGATACATATATGTAATGACCTTGAGCTCACCACTCCTGGCGCCGGTGAGCAGCATCAGAAAGCCAGGGTCGAAGCAGGCGGCGGTGATCTCCACCGGGATCACTGCACTGTGCAGCATTCGTACGTGAGCGTCACGAACCATCACATTGCGTTTACCTGTACCCACCCCAACAATGTTCTCTCATTTTATTTAGACATCCAATCCACCGGATAATGTGCACTGTCCAGTCACTTGTCACTTTTCGTAAAGCTTTAGAAATTTTTGCTTAAACTTCGTACAGGAACTAAATAAATCACCTAATTAGTAAATGGAATGATTGACTTCAGGAATAAAATACGGCGAGTCGCTGCAGACTTCAATGACTGCAAAGATCAATCAGTACATCAGCAACTTTTGCTGCTCAAAATATTTCGCCCATTTTAGATATGTTAAATCGATTTTTCTTAATTCAATTAAGTATTTTATAATTTTACCTGATACTGGATTCCAGTTGATAACGATGCTATCCATGCCGCAAGTTATGATGACTTTAAATAGTGGGTTATAGAGGACCTTGGATACAGCTCCAGAGTGTGTGAAGCCGTCAGTGTGGAGGGGGTTCAGCTGCTCGTCCAGCACGACAATAGCTATCTTAACGGCTGCCAGGATAAACTGGCGTGTGGCTGGGTTGTACACGGCAGAAATAGGCATTTTGTCGTCCAATATAGCTGGGATATCGTTGTAGGTCTGACGGCACGCTTGGCTGTGCACATCCCACACTTTGATAATTCTATCTCTAGATAAAGAGTAGACGGTCTGTCCCTTGTCCTGCAGCACGATGCAAGTGACACCGGCGTGATGTCCATATAAGGTCACGTTGGCCTTGGCTGGCAAAAAAGGGTTCCACACTCGGACCACGCAGTCGGGTCCTCCCGTCACCAGCACATGTGCCTCCTCATCGAACGCGAAGCATTCTATACCCTAAAGAGTGATAAAATTTATTGAAAAAGATGCCTTGAAAGGAGAAAGTTCTGAAATCCTATTTGTGATTTGCTTAAAGCTACTTATATCAAACCAGAAGATAATGAAGATTCATGTTACAGAACTAAAATAAATAACTGGCTCCTCGCGCACTAGGCAGCCTGCAGGGCTGCCGCGGCCAGGATGCGGCGGCCGAATATTGAGCAGCCAGTTATACCAGCCAATCGACGGCCTTGTGACACGTTGGCGTTGTGTCCTCATGAACCCATATTCAAGCAAATAAAATTATTTGATTTGGTTTGTCCGTCGAACGACATGGACGTGGAAGATCTTACTTTATTGTTTATCTACGTACGATATCGTAAAAAACGAAAAAAATACATTGAATTGCGACTGACGCAAGACAAAATGGTGTCTACAACGATTTAAAAAAAATACAATAACGCCGAATAAGAATTCCTTGATATTCGGCGTTATTGTATTTTTTTTAATATTTTTATTCGATAGTTTACATCGTCAAATAATAGAAAAAAAATTCGACGGCAAAAAAGCAATTTAAAGTAAAAATGTTTAAAAATATCCAACCGATTCGGGCTATTTAAACGCCCTCCATTTGGCGCGCTTGGTGTGGTGACGTCACAGTCCGTGAAAACAGACAAGCAACTGTCAAATCAACGTCAAACACTCCTTTTTCTATGAGCGTTTGACATTGACTTGACACTTGTTGATTGACATGACATTGACATTTTGATTGTTATCCCGGATTGTTACGTCACATCCGCTCTTAGCCTTTTCAAGTATTTGAATTACCCACAGTTTTTTGGGACTTTTTAAAAATTAATTTCTCGCTCAAAAAGAAATTTTATTCAAAAATATTGATGGAGGCCATAATTCAGAAGTAACATAGTTTATAAAAAAAAATATTTGGGCCATATTTGAATCACATGCATATTCCCTACTCTTTGCTATAATATAAACAATATTTCTCGATCGTTTTACTTGCTTTATGCGATGCAGATTATAAGTTCTCTTACATAGATATTGAGACATACGGAAAATGTAGTAAATCATCTATCTAAGTATAAACAATACATTTTGCATCAATAACGATATATGAATCCCTGAGAAAAGCCCCTTAAGAAATAATGGAGTGCCGATGTCGTTAGTCATTGTAAGAGACGAGGTATTTGGTACCCTAAGGGCTGATTTTACCAAAGTCAGATATCTTTTACTCGTGGCATAAAAATGGCGTCTGACAGTTTTTGTATGGAAAAACTATCAAAAATTCAAAATTTATTCGCAGATTAGGACTTATACTCGGTATAAAAGTTTGGTGAAATTCGCCCTTACAGTAATAACGTTATTATTCTAGGTTGATATACGGTGTAGCACCTCCGCCCGAAAATGATTCTTGAATACCTACTTTGTAAATTGTTTAAATGATGTCCAGCAGTGGACTCGCTAAGCTATAAGTACACTTAGGATTTGTTGTGTCTCGTAGCTGTGTAATTAATTCAACATAACAATTTGTAAGCTGCGTTAGTAAAAATCAATTTTGTTTATTGCATTATGTGCACTTCGACGCGGAGAAGCTGCACTTTACATACTTAGCTAATGATGGAGGTATTATAAACTAAAATATGTCAAGACCACTTTGAATTAATATTTTTTTCTTTAATGAAAGAAATAATGACATATTAAAGAGCCCATCAAGGCGCACAATAATGCAAACGTTGGCTGCTAACCAAAACGGCCAAAACGGCGTAGCGCTACATACGCTACGCTTTCGTAGCACCCTCGAAGTTAAACGAATTGTAAAAAAAACTTCTTGCAAAAAAAAAACCGACTTCCAAATAAAGTGAAAAATAACTTTAATTTCGGAAGTCGGTGGCAACAAATGAAAATTGAAAAGCAAAGAGCACCACGGTATTTTTTTTTGTAAGAAGTTTTTATTTTCCACTTTTTAGTTGTGGTACCTACCCCACACAAATTCGACTCCCTGTTATGTAAATAACAGTGGAGGAGTAAATGAAGATAATATCGTCTAGATAAACTAAGGGGGAAAAATACGTAATTTTAAAGCAAACTCAAAAACTGCGCAAGCAAAGTTAATAAAATTTATATGGGACCATACGGGAAGCACCAGCTTTCAAATAAAAAAAGAATCATCAAATTCACCCAGTCGAAAGTTAATGAGATAACAAACATAAAAAAAAACTGACGAATTGATAACCTCCTCCTTTTTTTGAAGTCGGTTATAAAAGGCAATATGTATAGTACTAAATTGCCTTGCCTTTTCCACTTTGAACATATTATGAGTTTTGCTGGAGCCCTGCAGGTCGCACATGAGCAGTGAGTCGGGACAGGTGGCGCAGGACACCACGCAATGTAGCGACTCGTAGTATGACACCTGGCGCACCCACTCCGGATGCACGCGCACCAGGTCTCTCAGACGAAGCTCTGGCAGTATGCAGGGCTGCAACAAGGAGCCCAGGTGTTAAGGGTGGAACACTAAAGACTCCCACGATCAAATCATACGAAATAACCATAATTATTAGACCACGTTCATTTTAGGAGTCGGTAGGTGACAGCAGTCTTTATTAGGTAATTGGCTAATTACCGTCTTCTGCAGGTCGACATGTCGTAGCCTTTTCAAAGCCTGTCCAGCATCACCCCTGAAGGGGCCGCGCAGCTTTGCCGAGAACAGCAGCACCCGCACGTTGCCGCCCGCGTCGCCGCAGATCAGCTTGCACTGATCCATATCTTCCTTATGGAAGTAGTAGGACATAGTGCAGATCTAAGAAATGATCATGTTTATTGTAAACGATAGCGCATTATACTACTACAAAAAGAAGATACGACGAAAACCATGAGTGTTAAGTTTTAGTTGTTTGCCTCGATAAAATGTATCTTGCGTCAAACTTGTTAGTGACGTGGCAATGGGCACATATCATTATACTCTGTTTGTCTTACGGTGTGTCGCGCGGTTGTCCCGTAAACTGCTTTATGAAATCCAGCAATATGGAAAATCAATAAATTTTCTTGCCATATACTCCCAGCTGGAGATTATGATCTTTAGAACAAATGTCTTAGCAGTGCAGTCGTAGAAGCGCAGGTCCCGCTCCGTGGAGCTGGTGACGATGATGTTCACGTCAGGCATGCACACCATGTCCGTCACCCACGTGTTGCAGACCTTCAGGTGGGCTGTGAAAACAAGTCATCAGATCTCAATAGTACTTATTTATCGATAGGAAACCAATTCTATTCGATTAATTTTATTTGCCAAATACTGGTTCCTGTGAAACATAGTACAGACTTCACTTTTAAACCATTAAGTATAATGGGTGAACTAAATCTTTAGGTATCTAATTAACTTACTTACTTTTAAATCGGCGGACCAAATACACTCCCTGTGGTACGCCGCTTATAACAATCGATATAAATGAAGCAAAATAGCGTAAGAATACTTGAATTTTGCGGGCCATCATCAAAATGATGCTGGAGAGATTTTATAGTAATGCTACATACGGCTGGAGGAGT
Organism: Lithophane socia; assembly: GCA_947522985.1. Taxonomy (NCBI): domain Eukaryota; kingdom Metazoa; phylum Arthropoda; class Insecta; order Lepidoptera; family Noctuidae; genus Lithophane; species Lithophane socia. The sequence continues at coordinate 19,576,975 of OX383252.1, forward strand.
AAGCTGTCCTCAACAGCTTCATGTCGAGTGACCACCAGTTGACCATGCCGTCGCGGCTCGCCGTTACGTATGAGCCTTGCATTGGGTCTGTACTGCGATCCTGTGTACGATGATATCTTAATACGTGTCTTATACGTGTTCATGGCAAGCAATAGCATATTATGATTATAATCAGCTTATGTGGTATGATGTAATGGTAGCCCGCAGGTTTGCGCGTTTGTGACAAATCTACACGTGCAGCTTGTGGGTGAAACATAATAAGAGAGGCTACAACGTCCTGCGCGTACAATAATAATGGATTTAGGATGTTGATGGGGTTTCCGCGTTTCTGCAGCGCTTCGCAGATCGATTATTATAATGTAAAAGTTCGATTATTATAATGATTATTATAATGTTCCCACTGCTGCCTCCTCTCTTCGAGAGGGAATGGGCTATAATGTATCTCACCGGCACAATGCGCGGGTTGGTAGTTGGTAATAGTTGTCACAATGTCTTCGAATTTGTGGCTTTAGGACATGCCAGTTTCCTCACGATGTTTTCCTTCACCGCAAGCAAGCAATAATGTTGGGCAAACTAGTCTAACTAATAGGTATTATAAACGCGAAAGTTTGTAAGTATGAATGGATAGATGCATGGATGTTTGTTACTCAATCACGCAAAAACGGCTGAATGGATTTGGATGAAATTTGGTAAACAGATAGTTTATAACCTGGATTAACACATAGGATACTTTTTATCCCGATGTTCCCACGGGATCGAGACTTACGCGGGTGACACCGCGGGGTGCATCTAGTATTCGATAAATGAGAATGATCACTAGTGTTGGAACTTACAGGATTTTGAACATTGACTATTAGGTGCATGGTTTGACAAGATAAAAACCTTGACGACATCAGGGCAGAAGCATATCCTGGATATAGGATGCCTGTGTTCCGAGTGCAATACAACGGGCCGGCCCAGGATAGGTGGCTGCAGCGAGCCTCTCTGGTTCTCAGCGTCGTTGCCGAAGTACCCAAGAATCAGGTGGGATACCAGCTCGTCCCAGTCTATCTCGCCCGTGCGGCTTGTGTTTATCTAATATTACAGTGAATAGTTTTAATAAGGTTAATCTTTGACAACCTCAAATTGTCTTAAAATACGTATGCAAATGGTGGTGGACAAAATGTCCCACAACCATATCGACTGGACATAATAGAAAGTTAGATTAATAGAGACGACTACAGGATGCTAAAGCGAGCGAAGAGAGCTAGCAGTCCGAGCAGGTTAAATCTTCTATTGAACATTTTGTACAGGAATAGGAATCACTTTGTTTGAGAATTTAGAATGCAGTAGCGAGGGAAGTGAAAATTAATGGTCGCTGCACACAGCGGGCGCGGCGCGGCGTGACCCTGAGCAGTTGTAATGTACTAGTTACTATGGACGACGCCACGTCGCCCCACGCCGGCGTCGCGCCGAGCGCGAATACAAGTTCGACGCGGCGGGGCGCGGCGCGACGGGACGTTTTTGATTTATTTCATGCCCCCATTTCCGTTTACGTTGTTTTTCTTAGCTAGCGCAAATAAGAGCAAGAGCATTTCCACGTCTGAATCGCTCAACATCTTTTTGATGAATGAATCGCGTCGCTAAACGGTCGGTGTGAATGGGCGCAGCGGGAGGTGATCGCGCCCGCAGTGTGAACGCTCCCGTCGCGCCAGCGCTGCGTCGGCACCCGGTCACGCCACGCCCGCTGTGTGCAGAGACCTTAAAGCATCCCGCCCGCCCCAGATACTTATGGTAGCATACAAAAATAGGAAAAAAAGAGAAAAAGAGTTTTTAATTTTCGATCAACTCATTTTTGAATAAATCGATAATTGCTTCTTAGCTACATAGATAAATAAAAATAAATCCCTATTTCCCTTGGTGTTGTGTTTGTTATTGTCAGGAGAAGGTTCTTATGAAAGAAAAAAATAAGAAAATTGCGCGGAAAATTAGAAAATTGACAGGACAACGTCTGTCGGGTTAGCTGTTAGCTATAGTTTAACAATAAATTATAAGTTCTATGCAATCCGACAGTGACCGCGGTTTATCTGTTGTCAGCGTCTTAATGTACGCAAGAACGAAGAAGAACATGGTGAACACGAACATCGAACACTTTGTTCTCATAAGCGTATCACTAAGAACATCAAACACTGCGTTCGAAATTTGGGGGCACCCTAAGATCGGCCTGCCCCAATTAGTCCGCCAATGGTAGTGGGTCCTCCGATACGACGTATAAACAGTCTTTAGCAGAGTCTTAGCAGTCGGGTAAAAAAGTTACAGCTAAAACGAAAACGTGATGGGGTACATACAGGTCACCTGTATGGGCTGTATGTTTACTCATCCTCATTCAAAAGAGCGCCCTACCGAGTGGCGTAAACTGTATTTATTTAATAATAGAAACCTTTAAAAATATTATTTTGAATTCATCATCATCATACTCTATTTTAAACATAGTTCTGAGAAAATTTCTGAATTCGGATGCCGTCATTTTGTTATTATAAGCCGCGTCAAACACATCCTTAATGCGTTTCATATCAGTCAGAGTGCATCGGTCGTGTAGGGCTACATTGTGGCAGCGGCCTTGTGTGTTTTCTGCTGAGCTATCGTCAGAATCACTGTCGTTCGCCATGATTCATAAAAATAAAGCACTAAACTCTTCCAAAATCCTAAAATAATATCAATAAATGATAGGTTCTAAAATCTTAAATACACGTAGCGAAAATAAATAAAACTGTGGCCTGTACAATGGGCCTTTGATTTTTGCACTGGATTTTTGTAACAAGTGCTACGTCATAAACATTCATTTTGCCGCCAGTTTGACAACATAATCGGGTAGGTCCGGGTAGGTAGGTAGGCATAAGCAAATTACTTGGGGCGCTTGCGCTCTGAGCGAACAAACTCGTACCTACGCGAATTAATAAGTTACCATCAGTATTTGTATGGCTGACTCCGTAAACTCATTCTTAATATGCGTTTGCACCAGAAAACATTTAACATGTAGATGTTTCGAAACTTGTCACATGAAACAAATCTCATTACTTGTTTTGTTGAACTTGCGTTCGCACTGGACGAAACATGAGTAAGTCATAAGACAGATCTCAAGATTTGTTGTTAACTGCGTTCGCACTGTCTAAAAACATACACAATAGACATGTTTTGTATAAAGATTTGTCACGTTTGCGTTCGCACTGTTGTTTGTTTATGTCAAATTATGTCTCGCAACTTGTCTATTGCTTGATGTTTAGTGTTATCCGAGTATGGTGGTAAACATCCCGTGTTTATATCGAAACATAGAGTGGTTCAAAGTAGACACGATGAAGTTTATAGAGCTTTGGCAAGGTTTTCCATGTTTGAGGAATACAAAATGTGTGGACTATAATAACCGACCAAAGTGTCAAAACAAATCTAACAACATGTTACTAGATTCATACAGATACATTTTGATACGAAATTGGTTTGTAAAGACATGTGGCGAAACATGTCGAGTGATATGAAACGTCAAACATGTTTCGCGGCAACAAGTTTCGTGACAATGCGAACGCTAGGCGATACACTGACAGAAAACAGAGATTTCAACATGTTTTTATGTGAATGTTTCGCCAGTGCAAACGCACGGTTATTACTGTCACTGTCAACAAGTTGTCAAGTGTCACTGCATTGAATTTGACAATTTAACATTGACATCCTCACTTCTAACCTCAATTTTAGTTGTAGAATTTGTAATTATATTGCAATTTGTTGAAAAAAAATGCTTCTAACACTGAGGCTGCTGTCGAACCGCCACCCTTCGTTTGTCGCGCGGACAGTGTTCGTGAAGAACAACAACGTAGATGACGCGTGCCGGTTGGTGAACAGAATCCTCGGCAAGGAAGGGATCTTGGAGCAGTACAGGCTCACCAGATACTACGAGAAACCTTACCAGGTATTCAAAATTTTCTTACTTTACTTGTCTACTGACAGAGCAGTAGGGCGACAACAGGCGAAACGGCAGGAAGGGCACATAAATAGGTTCCAGTTTCATTAAAATATCTTACGTGCTCTTCACATACACATAAACTCACACCTTTTCGCATGGGAAGGAACCACAAACTAAGGAACACCTTAGTCATATTAACACTGAACACAATATTTATACTTAGCAGTAAGTAGTGTGATCAAGTCCCATGAAGTCCAATGTTCATTGAGCTGTTTACCAACAGACACTGGAGAAAGTTTAGCTAACAAACCAACCAGAGGCATATTTATATGGTGTACAGACTGTCCATTTTTTAGATTAAAAATAAATAAACAGCAGTTTATTGGAATTCTTATAAAATTAAGTAAGTAACCCATAAAACTGATTTCAGACAAGAAGACGCGTGAACCATGAGCGATGCAAGGCCATCTACAATGAAGACATGGAAAGAAAGATACAGTTTGTGCTCAGAAAGAACAGGCATGAACCATTCCCTGGATGCTTTTAATGAGTGTTAATTAATATAGAAAGTATGTGTTTCCTGAGTGATTTCAACACTGTTACAGTACTACTATGCAATCAAAATAAGGATAAGGTGGCCTTGAAAGTATGAATTTTACATATTATGATTCTGACAGAACTTTCTATACGACCTGGTAAATATCAAATATTGCAACACTATGCTAAATTTGATTGCATTTCAAATCACAATGAGACACAAAACTGCTGTTGATAACTTTTTACATGATTATGTAGACAATTGCACCACAAATAACGGACCGATTATGTGGGTGTGTTTGTAATGGCATTGTATTGAGTGTTAGGAACAAGTGAATATAATTTAGTTGTACTTTTAGAAATAAAACATGTAAATAAATAGTATTCAAAAGTTTATTCTTATAACTTATAGTATACTTAATAGCTTTGTAACAAAATATGTACAAGAATGGATGCATGATATTGTCGCTGGTCACAGAAAAGAGTCTTTATAAAAATTTATGAAAGCTATGAATATGTGGACTAGATGGTAAACTTGGCAGAGTGCGCGGCGGCGTGGTGGCCGGCTGTCGCGCCGTCACGTGTAGCTGGGGCAAGCGTCGCGCCGTCGCACGTAGAAGTGGTACCGGTAGCAGCGGTGGCATGTCTTGATGCCACACCGGTAGCTCAGCCCTCCTTGTGGTTTGCCCTTGCAGTATTTCAGTCCACAAGGATACCAGTTAACACAAACCTGTTGTACATTTTTATACATTTTATTATTTGTGTATTTTTTTATTATACATTTTATAGTGCAATGCAACTTTCAATGTGCCAATATCCAGGCAGTGAAATATTTATAATCTTTCTTTCTATAATCAATCATTAATATAAAGAAGGGTTTATATCATCATCATCAGCCAACAGCAGTCCACTGCTGGACACAGGCCTCTCCAATTGCATGCCTCGGAAACTCTCATTCAGCTGCCCTGTGAAGATTGTCTGCTTCAAGTAGGCGGAGGGCATCCTACCTTACGATTTATATGCACCACATAAATATAGCTACAATAATAAGTTAAATAAAACTACACTCACCTCCAAGTGACAAATACATTCTTTTGTATGGTCAGTCTCGGAGACGCACGCGCCGACCGCCGGCTTGCCGTCGGTCGCGTCCGAGGACAACGCATGCGCGGGGAACGGCGTCACTGCACTCGCATATGATGACTGGTCCATTCCTGTACTGACACAATATTGATGTACTGACACAATATTGAAGACTTACTAGGTGCGTCACAGAGTTTATGCAGAAAGTGTTACTCTTTGATATGCATTTAATGCTTTGTTAGGCTCTAATAGATTATTAAACCAAATGTGTGTGAATTTCATTTCAGAAAATCAGGGAAATATGTTTTCGCTCAGTTAAAGAGCATTGTTGCTGGGTGTCGTGTAGAAGTTAGACAGGTACTTACCTGGGCGAGGTGCCCAGCGCGCCAGGTCAGCAGCCCGCAGGTACACGCGGTCGCGCGCGGCGGCGCAGTGTCGCGCGGCGGGTGCAGACAGCAGGCGCGTGGAGCGGCCCGCCCACGCGCTCGACGTCGTCTGCCGCCAGCCCTTGTCCTCCTCCGCCACGCGGATCGTACCTGGGTTTTTCTAGAAATATAAACATTTATTTATTTATACTAATATAATAAAACTGAACAGTTTGTTTCTTTGAACATGCTAATCTCAGGAACTACCAGTCAGATTTAAAAAAATGTTTTTGCACTGAGGAAGGTTATTAGGCTATTTAACTACGCTGCGACCGTTAGGAGCCGAGCAAAAAGAAAAAAAGGTCTGAAAGAATGCAAAAATGAAATAATAGCACTTATGGAAGTTGCGGGTAGAAGCTACAGCTTCGTTAGAGAAGATTTTTTCATAAACATTGCTTAAAGTTAAGTGACATTCAAACGTCTAAAATGAATGGTTAAACAGTCGCTAATCATTACTTAACTTTAAGCAAAGTTTATAAATAAACCCCTAAATTAATAAAAATCTTGCGCTAGCAGAACAGAATTAATTTTGTTAACCTTGGTATTGTTTGGGTCACCTAGATACAGGCTGTGCCTAGTTTGGGACCGGCGGTCTAATCTGTTTATGTCTTCTGTTAGTGAGAATACCATGCTACTTGTATATTTAAGAACTTTGTGTATGCTAAATAAATGAATTTGAAATCATAAGTATTCGAAAAATTTGCCTCAGACATTCACTACTAGAAGAACTAAATAGGTACAATAGGTATCTAGTACTTCTGTAGTACCTCTTACAGCTAACAAGCTAGGTTCACATTAAAGAATTCTTGAAACTAGTGTTAGTAGTATCTAAATAACAATCATATGCTAGGTAAAGCCCATTTTACAAAACAATGACAACTCACCATGAGTACATACCTGTCTCAACTTGGCCATAGCGTCTGGTGCTATGAAGTCAGCCTGCGCTGCATGGGTGAGGAAGCAGAGTGTTTGGTGTCCACTCTGACCCAGCTCCTCTTCACCAGGAATTATCAGCTTCATTGCTTCCACTTCCTGAAAGTACCACTTTTATTAGAAGCCACCCAACAAACTACTGAGTGTGGGGTGGCCCGCGAAATCCAAATTTTCTTATGTTTATTGCAATTTGCAGGTCAGTATCAGGTTGTATGTTGATCTAAATATTATTAGTGCTCGTAACAAATATGGATTTACAGAATTATAAACATTAAAATCAGCAATACAACTCTCTAAGCTCATTCAACTCTACAACCTGATACTGACCTGCAAATTTCAAAAAACGTAAGTAAATTTGAATTTCACAGGCTACCCTAGCGCATCAACCTTAAACAAAATGCTGAAACTTAGAAGTAAAACAAAACATTATTAAAGCTGGCAAATTTATTTCTATCAGGGAAATTTACTGTTTTTTTTTAATTTTCCTATTTTTGTGTTAAATTGGTTATTATTAAAAGCCAATCTCACTTGATAATACTGATAGTGAAGTTGGTTTTGTTAAGGAAAATAAGTTATTTATCCAAAGTCATTAGTTATACAAAAGATAAACTAACTGGGTGCTGTTTTAGTGCTCCAAAGAGAACCTCCTTATTAGAAGTCCAATAATAAACATTTGTTGACTATTAAATATTGTAAGGTTAACTCACATTGGTGAAATCGACGAGCTGCGAAACGAACACGCCGTCCAGCCGCATGAACTCCAAGGTGATTGTGTCCTCGGACACGTTCGCAGTTATGTTCTCCTGCATAACATCGCCACCCTGAACAGTGGATGGTTTACACCAAATATGTTAGCTTTATTGTGCTTTATCAGTGGAATTCGTCATTCACGATTCCACTTGAGAGTGTGAGCTGTTAAAGAGCTATTGATAATTTAAACAATACGAACAAACAAATTACTTATCACTAAATCAAAATGAAAACAATTTGCAGCAGTGCGACTTTGGTTACTTATTTATTATTTATTTTATTTAATGGTTCAGCAATAAAACACACCTGATTTCTAACATTGATAAGAAGCTGTAGATTTGACGGCTTCACTAACAAATATAGTAAAATTATTATTTTCATTATTCTATAGTTTTGTGATCAATTCCCTGGTTTCGAATGTTTGATTGATTGATGACATTTTCTGTTGACACTTCAGAACACTTTAGCACTTGTGTGTTTGACGTATAAAAATACGTTTAAAAACATGCATCTATTCAATCTTCTAAGCCAGCCAGAAAAAACGTAAGTAATAAAATAACTAACAGTAACACAAACAAAGTTACAGTAAACAAACTAATTTTTAGAGCTATAATGCACGAGATAAAAGTGGATAAAAGCAAGAGAATTACTTAAAAAGAATATTAGTGATTGTTATAATTTTTCGAGCTAGACGAGCTAGTATTTTTTTGTAAATAAATACCAATAAAGTTTTGTAAACATACCTTATACCAAGCGTTCCATTTCATGCAGTGGTTCTGGATGGATCTGAAATTAGTTTTTTATTATAACAAATTTTGACGGAAAAGTACAATATTTTAAATAGTTACTAAAATATTTATTACATTAAGATATACAGTTTGGTGATTCCATAGTAATTGTAATAATTATTTTCTCATTCTGTGTAACTTTGTTACAGCTGGAATATTATGATCTGGACTTTTGGGAGGCCTTTTAAGTATGATTCTTTTTCTTTTAACTAAAATACAGTATGCTTGACCTAGCAATATGGTTTTATGTATTGCACAGGCCTGCTTGCCCCATTATTGATGCACGGATAATTTTATTTTTGAGGTCATTACATTACAACACGATTTCGCCCGATGCGCAACCGAACAAGACACGAACGTCATCCGAAACGGAAAGAAGGGCGATGTTGCATTAGCGAAGAAAGACAGCTGTTGTATCATTTTCAGCTGATTTTTGTGTACGCATCGCGAACGCTACAAACTCTAACAACGGTCGAAACGTTTCGTAACGGTACAGGTTTCTTGGTTGCAGTCGCGTAGGAAGTATTTTGGTCGATAGAGTGCCGCAACGCAGCAGGCCAGGAGCGAGAGTTTCGCAGCGACGAACAAAGGGAGATGGTCTATTGAGCGCGGGTGGTGCGTATCGGGGGCCGTGACGTCACTCGGCCGAGGCGTCGAGGCCGATGCGGCGGGCGCGCCCGTGATCTCGGCGCTCCGACGAGCGCGGCGAGCGGGCGCAGCGGAGCGGGCCAGCCTGGCCTCCACTGACTCGGGCGACGAGGGCGCTGGGCACCGGCCGCCGCGCAAGCGGACCCGCAGGCTGTCGCCGCCCGCCCGGCCCGCAGACATGCACCAGCCGCCCGCAGCCAATGGCGTGCCGCCGCCGCACCATGTCAACGGCGACACCGTGACGCGCAACGGCGACCTGCAGCCGCCCGGCCTGCGCATGTCGCAGACTGACCAGGAGATCGTGCGCCTCATCGGCCAGCACCTTCTCTCCGTGGGCCTGGAGTGAGTACTGCTGAGCGTTCACTCTCTACCTCTATTGCAGTGTTTGGCACAAGCACTATGTAGTGATTCTTCAGCTGTGTTTGTTGTTGAAACCATTCTGGTGTGCAATAGTCTTCTTCCTCTCTTTTCAACTCTACACCAGCACACACAAGTACAGGCATAATAAAATAATTAAAAATTGTTGTAAGTCACAACAAAAAATCATGGTTCCTGATATATTACTAATTAGAGTTTAATGACCTTTGGTTCTTATAATCTCAGATAAACAATTAAACCAGTTTTTTGTAAGCATGAGATTACTTGTCAAGGCAGGGATGTACCTACCTAAATATTAATAGAATTTGAGTAAACAACAATGAAAGTGCATATTTTGTATGTGGGAAGCAGTTAGAGTTTTCCATTGCACATACTATGTATATTTGGATGGCAAATTGATCAAGGCATTTATAATTTAAAATATAGTTAATAGTTCAAGTTTTATTAAAAATGGCAAAAAAATAATCAAATAAGTAATCAATTAAGAGCCATGTGGGTTCTATGAATACTTAATTTCTTTGTTCTAATAGGTAAACAGAAAACAAAGAATCTAAAGTATGTTTGAATCAACTGATATTTTTCTATACCATTCTGAATCAATTTTCTCCATATATAGACAAAAACTTTATTTAATGTGTGGCAGAGCAAGGTAAACAAATACTTACCTGTTATATTTTCTGTTAGCCAATCATAGAATCATGTATTTGCTGACACTGAACTATTTTCCTTGTGTTATTTGCATTGATTAAAGCATTGCTATCTTAATTGGAAAATAAAGTGATTCAGTAAAATGATGATGACGACTCTTTGCATCTTTATAGATTAGTGACCACTGATGACAACTACTATAGGAACTCAGACCAACAAATAGGAAAAAATGAACACAATAAATGCTGAGTCATTATCATACTTGTTGATTGGTTATCCTAAGTTATATATAATATGTAGCCGAATATCAGAAACTGCAGATTAAAGAAGAGGAGAATGAGATTACAAGCACCTAATATTTTTAGCAGAAATACTAAATATGGGAAAATAGTCTGATTTATTTAGAAGATTGCGCACAATCAGAGGTCTGTCTTATGGAATTTGTGCATTAAAAAAAAAACATGTCGCCTGTAAAATGATGCTATTTATTTCCATTCAAATATTATGCTAGGCGTGAGTGTGTAAGAACCCACTTAAAGTTTTATCAGTTACCATAAATAACGTTCATAGCTGTAGATATGTTTTACTACACTTTGATAATCGAGAAATTCGGACGACTTCCGCTTCCGGACGAATTCCGACTTGTGGGCCTCTCTGTTAACTTGCTAAACTTTATCTTTTAGCAAAATATTGTGGTTTCACTTACGTAATTGTATTGTATCATTTTTAAATTAATTAGTCACAATCACAATCCAACACGTAGGTAATAATGTAGGTGAACCATTTTCTTCAAGTTCTCTTGATTGCCTATTGGTGCATAATATATGCCTACCTATATTGTGCTGCAAGGAAACACAGTTCATTAAATTTCTACTATTCAGTTATAATTATTACGCACCAGACTGTCCAGCCTAGATGTCATTTAATTTTTTTTTATAGGACTTTGATTAGTTTAGGGGGATAATTAGTCAAGAGGGAATGGAAGTTAGTAGGATAGGTTTTGAATCTATCAAATTCCATATGTGATGATGAATGGCCGAGACGTTAAATCGACACCCTTCCAATTATAACACGCGGTTGGTACTTACTTAGTAATCTGAAGTAAATGTGGTAGGTATTTAAATATTAACTAACTCGCTATACCTACATTGCGTAGCTAGACGTCAGGAATCCGAAGTTTTGTGGCAATCATGTAATCGGTAATTATAGACATCTATTTTTTTGTGAAATGTAACTAAGGCATGTTCTTGACTAGGACATAGATTTATTTCTAACTGGCTGCCCGCCACGGTTTCTCACGGGTAGCACTAAGTACTTATCTACGCCGCACCTACCCTACCTACCCTACCTACTTACCTACCTATGTACCTACCTACCTATCCCACCTACCTACCTATCAAATTATTCAAAGAAAAACAAACTATATAAATGCTGGGGAGTTTGTTGCGCCACTTCTTCTTCCCAGCTAAAGCACTAGGAAGTGGTGAAGGGTGGGCGTTTTGGGGGGACTGTCTTATGTAATTTTGACGTTCGAAAAGTGCTGATTCTCAGCCTAGTTTGAATAAATGACTTTTGATTTGATTTGAATGAATAAATATAATTATAATAAGGAAGAATAAGAAGTACAGGTAAAAATAATCTAAGATATCTATGTACATTTTTGCAGATAAAATAATACTTAAATATTAGATGCGAAATTTTAGTAAGTATCTCCTGATTTTGATTATGTAAATAAAAACTTTTTCCCACAATAACAACTTAATGATCTCATAAAACAGGGCTTCCTCTCTTCTACCCTTTTGCTGTGCCCTACAGGGTCCATAATGATCTAAATTATATAGTTACCATCTAAGTACACATTATGGTAAAGCAATAAAGATATTGAGTACCTACATACCTACCTACTTACATACCTACCAACCTACCTACATGCATACCTACCTATCTACTGAGATATCATCAAAAAAGCCATTCCATACAGAATGTATGAGAAAATGAATTTTCTCCATATTTTTTTTTTCGTGTTTTTTTCCTGTTATAATAGAGTTATCGAGTTATAAGTGTTGTAACAAACCCGACTTTGTTGATGCCCGCGGCTTCGCCCGCGTGGATGTCAGTTATTATATACTAAAACCTTCCTCGAGAATCACTATATCCATTGGTGAAAACAGCATGAAAATCGGTGCAGTAGTTTTTGAGTTTATCGCGAACAGGACGACAGACAGGCGCGGCGGAGGACTTTAACATAATAGAAAATATACTTCTACTTGTGGATGCCAATATGTAGTGCCAGTGCCACTTACTTACTAGCTTCTGCCCGCGTGCTTGGTATGTCGATAAAAAGTAGCCTATGTCCTTTCTCAGGCTCTAGACTATCTGTGTAAGTGTGTACTGCCCCGTTGGCCTCGTGGTCGTAAGACTATGAGAGTGAGGGAAGAGAGAGTGCATCACAGTGGGCCCTATCAGAATATCAGCGCTGCGGTATTTGTTTACTATTTCTCAAATACCGTAGCATTATGCTGAGATAGGAGCCTTTTTGGCATCGCACAGGTTTTCTTTTCCTGTTTCACGTTGTTTTGTTTTATTTTACTCTATTACTTGTTTTACTGATTTTATAGATTTAATGTTTGTTTAGCTATTGTTATATTTCCTGTGCGTGTTCCAAATAAAATATTTTTCTTTCTTTCTTTCTTTCTTTCACTTGTGTCTGCACAAACACTTGTGCACTATAATATCTCCCGCGCCGATGGCTAGTCTCCGTTGAGATTGGCCGCCGTGGCCGAAAATACGGTCTGGAGGACTATAAGTGTGTACCAACTTTCATTTAAATCGGTTCCGTAGTTTTGACGTGAAAGCGCGACAGACAGAGTTACTTTCGCATTTATAATATTAGTAAGGAAGTAAGGATAATTTGTTGAAAAAAGTGGTGAGATTCCGTGAGTTAAATTATAAAGTTGAAACCTTTAACTAATAAATAAATACTTACCGATGAAAGTGTTACTTTATTTGATGTCTTTAAATTGGGTAAGAATTTGACCTGAACAAGCTTTGTTTACACTTTGCTAATCGTGTCGTGTTCCCTCAGCCGCAGCGCCGCCTTGCTGATGGAGGAGTCGGGGCTGCACCTGGAGCACCCGGCCGCCGCCACGTTCCGCACGCACGTGCTGGCCGGCGACTGGGTGAAGGCCGACCACGACCTGCGCGCGCTGCACGACCTGCTGCGCGAGTCGCCGCACGTCGATCCGCACAATCTCGCTGTTAGTAAACTTAGTATACCTACCAGTCCACCGCCACCGCCCTACCTGCACTCTGCAAGGAGTCAATTTACATTGCGACGGCGAGAAGTGAAGCAATTTTGTTAATTTTTATTTGCATTATAAACTTTACAAGCCATGTGCTCGATGGGATTTGGTCTCGATGGGCTCGATGGGATCCATCGGCAAAAATGAAGGACCTCCATACATACTTTCATCCCCTATTATAATTTCATACCAATGAAAATTCACGCCACCAGTTGGCGCCACTTTGACAAGAGGTCTTTCATTTCGACAATGAATAAGATACCTACGTTTATCATTCAACCGCCTTTATTTGATTTAGTCGTGCGTGACGCACGACTAAATCAAATAAAGGCGGTTTGACACTTCACATGTGCCCGATCTGACACATCAGTGCTGCCACCTATTGAATGAATTTTCAAAAATCCTTAGTGCTCTCCTCTCCTTCTGTTATAATTTAGGGAACTGTTGTACAAAATTTCTGGCTTCTAGCTAGATCCGGCAGTTTAGGCTATGCGTTTTCAGTCGGTTGAATAAAATTTAAGAATTTTATGAAAATTGACGACCACTTCAACCAGCGGGGTAATTGTGTAACACACATAAAATTACAATTGATCAATGGGTTTCATTGTGACCGTTCACCGCTACTCGCTAGGATAATAGTGTTCTGTGCAGTTCACCCACGTCTATTGCATTATTTAAGTTTTTGAGCAGACGAATTTTTCGAACCTTTGAAACAATGATTTAGCAATATCCAAAGTGTGTTGCAATAAGGGTACTGTGGTATACTAAAACATGACTAAACAACATCCTCGTGGTCGTTCAGGAGATGAAGTTCGTGGTACTAGAGCAGAAGTACCTCGAGCACCTGGAGGCGGGGCGAGTGCTGGACGCGCTGCACGTGCTGCGCAACGAGCTCACGCCGCTGCAGTACGACACGCCGCGCGTGCACCGCCTGTCCGCGCTCATGATGTGCGCCGACGCGCGCGAGCTGCAGACGCGCGCGCACTGGGCCGGCTCCGGCGCGCACTCGCGCGGCCACGTGCTGGCGCGAGTACAGGTAACTCAAACTCAAAGCATTTATTTCAATTAAACCATTTACAGGCACTTTTGAATTGACAAAGAGTCGGTTAGTTAGTCAAAAACTTGAAGCTAGTTGCCCATAATGCCCATTCCAAATCGTAGATCTCTATGGAGAAGAATGGGCAAGAAACTTCAAGGACACTCTTTTAAAAATGGATATAGATTTTACAAAATCCTGGTTACAGTATTCTTGGTGCTTCTATATGTGAGAACAATGTCGAACGAAAAATAATAAAAAACAATTCAAAATATAAGATTAAAACGCAACTACGCACCGACCCACCTTACTTAGGGCGAAATTCACCAATGAAACTGAAGCCTGAACTGACCGCGTTTGAGAGTTGTCAGTGTCTAAATTCGATGTGAGACCTGTGCCCCGTTTATCAAAACATACAAGCCTTGTATTACAAGCATTTTTCCTGTAAAAAAAAACATTATTACAAGAATGTGTTTATCATAACTACACGTGTAAATTACATGTTACAAGTGTCATTATTTATTTCACAAGTATATTTTTACACTTGTATTCGTGATTTTGTTTATCATTTTTTTTTTGTAAATTACAACTTGTAGAAAATCATCACAAATCCTGAGTGTTCGGCGAATCTCATTTCCGTCTTACAAGTTTACAAGTGTCGCTTAAAGCTAAAAGTGCTTAGTACCGCAATAAATGTTTAAATTAGTTTTTTTTTTTTTTAATGTGGTCAAGAGAGAGAAATGACCTGATGCCCGTGTCCCAGCAGTGGGAACATTACAGGCTGATTATAAATTATGTGTTTTGTGTGAATATTGTGTGCCTTACCAGGGTCAAATAAATTTATTTTCTTTCTTTCTCTTTCAAAATTAAAAATCAAGTAACAATGCGAAAAACAATGTTCAAAACATGTTCCGACACGTTCGCTGACGGTAGTTGCGACTCCCGCGCAAATCAGCTGTAAACGAAGCGTCACAGAAATTGCCGTATACCGCCGAAACCGTGATCGGCCTGGCCGAGTAGTCGGCCTCTTTACAACCGACTAATTGGCTAGTCGGCCAAAGTCATAGTCGGCACATCTACACGCAAGTTTACAAGAACAGGGACAAAATGAGTGTCAGCTTCCGATTATAAGAGACCACATCGTTCACTTATAATAATTTAGGTACAACAATTTTGACAAGGACGACAATATTTAAATAAATCAAAATGCATTACACGAAAATCATAAAAAAGAAAACAAAATTATCGTTTGGATCCTATGACTATTATGTTTTTTAAACTTTGATATTTTGCTTGTAAATTCTCACTGCACTGCCACGCTCCGCAGTCCGTGCTGCCGCCGACGCTGATGATGGCGCCGGGCCGCCTGCGCGCGCTGCTGGCGCAGGCGAGCCTGCAGCAGGCCGCGCGCTGTCGCTTCCACGCCGCGCCGCGCCCCGGCGCCGACGCCATCCCCTTCACGCTGCTGGCCGACCACCACTGCTCCGCCGACCACTTCCCCATACACTCGCTGCAGGTACGTGTGTCTAGCGCCGACCACTTCCCCATACACTCGCTGCAGGTACGTGTGTCTAGCGCCGACCACTTCCCCATACACTCGCTGCAGGTACGTGTGTCTAGCGCCGACCACTTCCCCATACACTCGCTGCAGGTACGTGTGTCTAGCGCCGACCACTTCCCCATACACTCGCTGCAGGTACGTGTGTCTAGCGCCGACCACTTCCCCATACACTCGCTGCAGGTACGTGTGTCTAGCGCCGACCACTTCCCACTCGCTGCAGGTACGTGTGTCTAGCGCCGACCACTTCCCACTCGCTGCAGGTACGTGTGTCTAGCGCCGACCACTTCCCACTCGCTGCAGGTACGTGTGTCTAGCGCCGACCACTTCCCACTCGCTGCAGGTACGTGTGTCTAGCGCCGACCACTTCCCCATACACTCGCTGCAGGTACGTGTGTCTAGCGCCGACCACTTCCCACTCGCTGCAGGTACGTGTGTCTAGCGCCGACCACTTCCCACTCGCTGCAGGTACGTGTGTCTAGCGCCGACCACTTCCCACTCGCTGCAGGTACGTGTGTCTAGCGCCGACCACTTCCCACTCGCTGCAGGTACGTGTGTCTAGCGCCGACCACTTCCCCATACACTCGCTGCAGGTACGTGTGTCTAGCGCCGACCACTTCCCACTCGCTGCAGGTACGTGTGTCTAGCGCCGACCACTTCCCACTCGCTGCAGGTACGTGTGTCTAGCGCCGACCACTTCCCACTCGCTGCAGGTACGTGTGTCTTGCGTCGTGTGAGCGAGCGCGCCCTTTATGCCTGGAGGCTTTTAGTTAGGTATCGTAAAGAACACGAAAAGTTGACAACAAATTGACAAAACAAAAAACAAAGTAAAGACGAAAATGTAATCAAGAAAAATGTACAATTATTGATTCGTGTTTCGTTCATCCATCATAACATAGAATGTAAATGTTGGTGTTGTGTGTGGTAGGTGCTGAACGAGCACTGCGACGAGGTGTGGTACTGCAAGTGGTCGCCGGACGGCGCGCGCCTGGCGTCGGGCTCCAAGGACAACACCGTCATGATCTGGGACTTCGACCCCGTGGCCAAGCGCCTCACCTTCAGGTATGTTACATGTAACGTATGCAATCTCGAGTCGAGATTGGCAACTCGATCTCGCGTGTGAAGTCTAGTGTCGAAATCGGCCATTCGAGATCTCGTCCGGCAATCAGGCGAGACAGCGTTCATCGAGATTTCGCCTACTTTTTGAAATAATGACTGTTTTTTTACGTCACTTAACTAAAATGTAAACTACAACTACTTAGGGTAATTGTGTTTTATATATTTTGTAAATAAAAAGAACGTTGTTCGAATCTCGATACAAAAAAAAGCTTTTTACAAAATAAACAACCAACTTCCATAAAAACATTAAAAAGTGAAAAATTACTTATATTTCAGAATTCGGTGTCTTTGGTTTTCAATTTCCGTTTTTTGCCACCGACTTTCGATTTTAAAGTTATTTTTTACTTTTTAGTTATGGTACCTACCCTATACAAATTCGAATACCACTACCTGCTATGTAAATAACAGTGACAGAGTAAGTTACTCAGACATTGTTAAAAAAAAAACAGACAGACGAATTGAGAACCTCCTCATTTTTGTTTTCGGTTAAAAAATCAACGTTTATTAAAGTAAGAATCATCTGTAGCTGTACTACGCATACATAACGTTACAAATCAGCTCGCATACACAACATGCACATTATAAATCCATTAATTAATATTGAAAATGGCTTCCCAAGAAGCATAGTGAACTTATTCGCGTACGCTCAGTTCAAGAAGGAAACTGTCTTCCCTCGAGGTAGAATCTCGAAAAAAGGTTCACGATCGAGATTGTATTTCCTAATTACATGTCTCGTATACAATCTGGAAGTTTTTATTTTTAATCTAAGGGCGCCACTGTTTAAGTGTATGTACACAAAATATGTTTGTGTACTACCGCAGAAAGTCGCTGGAGGGCCACACGTACGGCGTGTCGTTCCTGGCCTGGAGCCCCGACGGCCGCTACCTCATCGCCGCGGGGCCCGAGGACTGCCCCGACCTCTGGATATGGAACATGGAGGTTCGCACATACACACACTCACTAATGATTTATTCTGTTGTCATAGATAACAGTATTGACGTACAGAAGCTGCACTTTGATCTTGAGGAATGCTGCCGTTCATTCTTAATCGCACCTTACCGCCACTCGTAGTGGGGCGCAATTCCTTTGAGTTCAGAATTTACCTACACGACCGTTCGAGTGTCAGGGTTTTCAGGCGATCAGCTCGGCGCGGACCGTGCACACTGCGGGCATATCAATTGCGTCGTGTTCTGTTCTTTCTCCGGATTTTTCTTTTTTTACTTGTCGCAGTCGCAGTTGCAACTGCAGTTGAAAAAGGCTTAGAATGTTTTCAGCTGTAATAGTCGAAACTGAAATAAATAATTTGCTTTCCGTAGACGGAGCAGCTTCACCTGAAGATGACTCACTCGCAGGAAGACTCGCTGACCGCGGTCGCGTGGCACAACACCAGCGACAAGTTCGTGTGCGGCGGCGCGCGCGGGCAGTTCTACCACTGCAGCATCGACGTGAGTGCACACACGCACACACACACACACACACAGGAGCACTCGCTCACTGCGCTAACGTGCCTAACATCTCGGGCAGCAGCCCATCAGACACAACAACCGTCTGTCCAGAGAATTCTCCCTCTTCAATGATGTAACTTTATTATTCGTTCGTTCATGTTCAATAGTCGACGTGCTATAGTAACGCCCTTCCCGCCGCAGGGCACGCTGCTGAACAGCTGGGACGGCGTGCGCGTCAACGCGCTCGCGTGCAGAGACGACGCGCGCGTCGTGCTCGCCGCAGACACGCATCACCGCGTGCGCAGCTACGACTTCAGCGACCTCACCGACCGCAACCTGTGAGTACTCGCAGGGACTGTGCGCACGGGGAGAGCAGAGCGACAGACGAGAGGCGAGAATCTCCTGGCGAACGAACTCATGACACTCGGCAGAGAAACAAGAACTCTAATGCAGATCTCCCAGCAAAAGATTCAGCGATCGTCGTCTATCAGGAAAAACGTACGCTCGATGATGAGATCTAATATACAGTATGCAAGGGTAAACACCGTTGTCACTCAAACTATGGGTAATTGACTTAAATATAAAACAAATGACCGAGTCACAACAAAAAAAAACGTTATTTTCATTAAAAGATTTTAAAAAGTAAATTTCCGTCCCTGTCCCGATTCTCATGGATACGCGTTCGAAAGAGCTGCAAAACAGCTGACGGCCGGTCATGTAACGTCCCGCGCGCCCCCCCGCCCCCGCCAACCGCCGGTCGCGGCCGGTCGTTGCCCTTGCGTGTAGGGTGAAATATTCTTGTGGAAAAATGTAGATTTTCTTTAAAAAAATAAAGTTGTATTTTTCCATTGATTTTACGTTCTATAAATGAAACCAGACAACTGGTTTCAAGGACAACGGTGTTTACACTAACACCCTGTAGAACTGTTACGACGCGGAAGTACTTACCTATTTTGTATTATCATGATAACAAACTTTTTTATCTCCTAGATAATCGCCTTTTCGAGTCGAGAGACTCTCATCGTATAAATGATGCATAGATCACCCTGTAACCCTCATTTCGTTTTCCGCAGTTCTCCACAAAGGCCTTACACTAACATTAAGAAAAGGTAATGCCCCTAATGGTACCGACCGCTGTGCGCGGCACTACTAGGTACCAGAAACTTCATCTTTAATCCGTTTTCCCTTGGCTGTCTCATAATGTAGACTTGCGGAGTTCTGAATCTATTCTGTAAAAATCTCACTGTCAAAACTTAGGTGAAGTGAACTTCCTGCCAGGGTTGCCGGTTAGTCCGAAAGGGATACCGGGACCTTAGCAACAGGCAACTGAAGGAACACGGGTGGGTTTTAGTCAGTAAAAGTCTGACACGCCCTTCCGCTCCGCCCAGAGCGGAGTCAATGAGTTAAGTCATTGGATGATTTCCCACCCTCAAAAAAAATAAATAAAAGGTGAAGTGAACTTGAAGTGAGCTGCCAATAGTGCCAATCCCTCCGTGGAATGACAGCTCACTTCACCTACGTTTTCTCAGTGAGATTTTTACAGATAGACCGTTCGCATTCGAAGCATCCTAACGGCTGGATGGATGGGTGTCAATACACGAGGCGTCGACTCGTCGATGTTGCGCGATGGTTATAGGCTACGTTTGTTTGTACTTAAGTGAAGCTACCTTTTTATCTATGTGTTAGTCAAAGGGTTGCCATTTGTTAAAGTGTTTCCCTCTAATTTGGGGAATAATATTGTATGGGTAGGATAATATTGTACGAGTCAGATATTGTTGAGTATGGTATTGTACCTCAATTTTTACGAAACAGACTTTACATATTTTACAAAGTTCAAAATATCCACATAAAAAAATACTGATGTCTTTGAATGAAATTTACTTCCGTACAGCTGACATTGGTGAAGGAAAACATCGTGAGAAAATCTGAACTTATAGTTAACCAGCTGCGCCCCGCGGTTTCACCCGCATAAGTCTCGATCCCCTGGGAATAGCGGGATAAAAGGTATCCTATGTCCTTCTCCAGGACATAGTCTACCCATGCTAATTTTCATCCAAATCCATTCAGCTGTTTTAGCGTGAAAGCGTAACAAATAAACAAATAAACAAATAAACTCACTTTTCATAAGTCTCTAATCGCCAACCCGTCTTGAGCCAGCGTGCTGATCAATGCTCGTGCCTTCTCTGTATGAGAAGAGGTGTTTGCCCTTCAGCGGGCCAGTAACAGGCCGGTAGTGTCGTATGGGACAGCCGAGCGCCGCCAGTGAGCACTCGCTTGTGTTGCAGCATCCAGGAGGAGCACGCGGTGATGGCGCTGACCGTCAACGCGGCCGACACTCTGCTGCTGCTCAACGTGGCCAACCAGGGCGTGCACCTGTGGGACATACGTGCGTACTGCCTCATGCGCCGGGCCACAGCTCGAGCCGCGAGCAGCTTGCTTGTGATCGCTTGCTGCTCTACTATCTTATAATATTTCCCTTTTATTATTCTGGTTAATTGTGTGTAAAGAATGAACGAAAGACCCTATTTTATACATATTTTGGTATGTGGTTATCAGTCTCATGTGATTGTTCGTGGAGTCTCACCACAGCTCGCGTGTCAGATCGTAGCACCAAACAGGAACAAGCCATGAGACAACAAGACTGTCAATGCTTAATGCTTAGCTGCGCCAAACGAGCCCCGGCTGGCACTGTCCTGTCAATCCTGGCACTGTTTTATGCCAGGATTAGTTTGAAAAAATTCAAGGAGTTGTATTTCTGCATTATGTTGGCACGACAGTGGATAATTCCCTCACTACAAAAACTTCAGAAATAAACTAGGGTCACAAATACTCGTCGCGTATTTTTTCCTAGCCCGCTCAAGATTTCGGAATATATAGGGGTGGAAGTTAGTGCAGATACAAAGTGCGTACATCTAGTACGTTGTATGTTCGCGTTGCAGGCGCGCGCTCGCTGGTGCGTCGGTTCCGCGGCCTCAGTCAGGGCCACTTCACCATCCACGCCTGCTTCGGAGGAGCTCACCAGGACTTCATCGCGTCAGGCAGCGAGGACAATAAGGTACGGGAGTGTTTGACACACTCACATGCCTGCAAACAAACTAGCCTAACTTTAACAAACTAGCATGCATTGATCAAATAAAAATCGTTTATTTACATACAATGTGGTAGGGGATGGTAGATAGGATGTTACATATAAAAGTTGTCGTTTGTGTCATTTAAAATACCAATAAATCATGTTTTTAAATTTTGCGCCGCAATACGCATGTGAGTGCTCAACGCGACAGACAAAGACACAGAAAGATAGATACTGCCCGTCTCATTGTTTGTGACATCGAAACTCCCAAACGGGTAACGTAATTTCATTTGCCTCATTTACATTCAGCCGAAGTGAGCAGGGAAGTGGGCAGGGCGAGTGTGTAAACACATAGTTCTCATGCCACTCGCGCTTTATTTCTTTTTTTTTATTCGATAAATCTTTATAAATATCGAACATATTTATATATCGCAAAAAGACAGCACGGCCGCTGTAATTATTTCGACGTCTGTCATTGCCGAAACTTGAAAACGAAGTGAGTGGTAGGGCAGACAGGGCAGTATGTAAACACACACTCCTCTTGATCCTGCTGCGGCAGTATTTAGGAAATTATTTCCGGCAGCTCGAGGGGCTGAATGTAAATGAGGCGATTGATTTTTGTTTGAAATTACTTTATTCCCACAGAGTACATTATACTTGTTTATTCCTTTATTTCCGTGTATCAGGTGTACATCTGGCACATAAACGGCGAGGAGCCCATCGCCGTGGTGTCGGGCCACACGCGCTGCGTCAACTGCGTGTCGTGGAACCCGGTGCACCACGACGTGCTCGTGTCGGCCTCCGACGACTACTCGCTGCGCCTGTGGGGCCCGCGCACGCACCAGTCCTAGTATACGGGTGAGTGTCGTCCTCCGACGACTACTCGCTGCGCCTGTGGGGCCCGCGCACGCACCAGTCCTAGTATAGGGGTGAGTGTCGGCCTCCGACGACTACTCGCTGCGCCTGTGGGGCCCGCGCACGCACCAGTCCTAGTATACGGGTGAGTGTCGGCCTCCGACGACTACTCGCTGAGCCTGTGGGGCCCGCGCACGCACCAGTCCTAGTATACGGGTGAGTGTCGGCCTCCGACGACTACTCGCTGCGCCTGTGGGGCCCGCGCACGCACCAGTCCTAGTATACGGGTGAGTGTCGGCCTCCGACGACTACTCGCTGCGCCTGTGGGGCCCGCGCACGCACCAGTCCTAGTATAGGGGTGAGTGTCGGCCTCCGACGACTACTCGCTGCGCCTGTGGGGCCCGCGCACGCACCAGTCCTAGTATACGGGTAAGTGTCGGCCTCCGACGACTACTCGCTGCGCCTGTGGGGCCCGCGCACGCACCAGTCCTAGTATAGGGGTGAGTGTCGGCCTCCGACGACTACTCGCTGCGCCTGTGGGGCCCGCGCACGCACCAGTCCTAGTATACGGGTGAGTGTCGGCCTCCGACGACTACTCGCTGAGCCTGTGGGGCCCGCGCACGCACCAGTCCTAGTATACGGGTGAGTGTCGGCCTCCGACGACTACTCGCTGCGCCTGTGGGGCCCGCGCACGCACCAGTCCTAGTATACGGGTGAGTGTCGGCCTCCGACGACTACTCGCTGCGCCTGTGGGGCCCGCGCACGCACCAGTCCTAGTATACGGGTGAGTGTCGGCCTCCGACGACTACTCGCTGCGCCTGTGGGGCCCGCGCACGCACCAGTCCTAGTATACGGGTGAGTGTCGGCCTCCGACGACTACTCGCTGCGCCTGTGGGGCCCGCGCACGCACCAGTCCTAGTATACGGGTGAGTGTCGGCCTCCGACGACTACTCGTTGCGCCTGTGGGGCCCGCGCACGCACCAGTCCTAGTATACGGGTGAGTGTCGGCCTCCGACGACTACTCGCTGCGCCTGTGGGGCCCGCGCACGCACCAGTCCTAATATACGGGTGAGTGTCGGCCTCCGACGACTACTCGCTGCGCCTGTGGGGCCCGCGCACGCACCAGTCCTAATATACGGGTGAGTGTCGGCCTCCGACGACTACTCGCTGCGCCTGTGGGGCCCGCGCACGCACCAGTCCTAGTATACGGGTGAGTGTCGGCCTCCGACGACTACTCGCTGCGCCTGTGGGGCCCGCGCACGCACCAGTCCTAGTATACGGGTGAGTGTCGGCCTCCGACGACTACTCGCTGCGCCTGTGGGGCCCGCGCACGCACCAGTCCTAGTATACGGGTGAGTGTCGGCTTCCGATGAATACTCGCTGCGCCTGTGGGGCCCGCGCACGCACCAGTCCTAGTATACGGGTGAGTGTCGGCCTCCGACGACTACTCGCTGCGCCTGTGGGGCCCGCGCACGCACCAGTCCTAGTATACGGATGAGTGTCGGCCTCCGACGAATACTCGCTGCGCCTGTGGGGCCCGCGCACGCACCAGTCCTAGTATACGGATGAGTGTCGGCTTCCGACGAATACTCGCTGGGCCTGTGGGGCCCGCGCACGAAGCAGTCCTACTATACGGGTGAGCACAGGCTGCCAAGTAGAAAAACTGACGGATCCATTTTTTACCTTTATATGTGACTGTGGCGAAGCCAAAAAGGATGGTTATTATTCATTTATTTTTGAAAAAAGCACAGCCCCCTCATACATTTTTATGTTAGAAACAATCTTAATAACTAAAGGATTAATGATCGCGTCCACGATATAATAGGTCTTTACCTATGAAATTGCCGTGTGCAGTACTGGCCATTTCAAATCAAAATAATTTATGTTTGGCTAAGAATTCTAATTTCAAATTAATTTTATTTTAAAAACATGGAATTCTTTTTTCAAAAGAGTCATTTGTTTAATGTAATCATTAAACTCCATAGAATTCCATGTTTTTAAAATAAAATTAATTTGTGTTACATTTTCATCGCATTTCAATCTTTTTCGTCATCATGGATACGTTAAAAATTCGAGTAATTATGGAATATGAGTACCGTCGTGGCAGCAACGCGGCACAAGCGGCGCAACATCAACGACGTTTACGGAGCTAACACTACAAACCCACGCACCACCTGTTATTGGTTTGCTCGCTTCCGTTCTGGAAATTTCGACCTGAAAAATGAACCTGGCGGTCGTCCGAAGACTTTGGTCGACAATGACGAATTAAAGGCGATTGTGGAAGCTGATGATACACAATCTACGGCTGAATTAGCAGCAGCTTTCGACGTTAGCGTCAAAACAATATTGGTCCATTTGCGTCAAATAGGCAAGGTAAAAAAGCTTGACAAATGGGTGCCCCACGAACTCAATGATCGCCAGCGCGAAGTACGCGTCGAGGCGTGCCTTGCACTGCTCAACAGACACACAAATGAAGGAATTTTGAACCGCATTGTTACCTGCGATGAAAAATGGATTCTGTTTGATAACCGCAAGCGCTCAGCAAGTTGGTTGGATCCTGGTTCAGTACGTAAACAATGCTCTAAATGAAAACTTACCCCTAGAAAAGTGATGGTCACTGTTTGGTGGTCTAGTGGACAGGTCCACTCAATCTGTGTGGTTCTTTCCTCAAAAGACCATTTCAGACACCAATCTACATGGTCTTCTCATAATCTGACCAAGATTATGTCTGGACTTTAAAAGAGACTGTGACCTCTGAGTTTGTTTCGGCCTTTCTTCTCAGAGTAGTCAGATAGGAAACGCCGACCTCATCTAGTTTTAAAAATGTGATTGACGTGTAAAAGTGTTTGTACAAACCTACTTACAGAAATAAATCATTTATCATTTATCTAGCGCCGGTGTGATTCATCACAGCTTCTTACCAAACGGGGTGAGCATTACTGCAGATGTGTACTGTGAAGAACTGAACACAATGATGGAGAAACTGGCACATCTCCAACCAGCATTGGTCAATCGCTCGTCTCCGCTGCTCCTGCTCGACAACGCGCGACCTCATACTGCACAGCAGACGGTCTCCAAGTTGCAAGAACTGCGGTTGGAAGCTCTCCGTCATCCGCCCTAATCACCAGACCTTGCGCCTACAGACTACTACTTTTTCCAGAATTTGGATAACTTCTTGGCGGGAAAAAAATTCAATACCCGAGAGGCAGTACAAAATGCCTTTGAAGAATTTGTTGCCTCCCGTCCAGCTGATTTCTTTAAGAAGGGCATCAATAAACTGCCACTGCGTTGGCAAAGATGCATTGATTGCATGGGTGATTACTTCGATTAATACAAATAAAAAATTCGTTTAAATTTTTTCATACAACACGGCAATTTCATAGGTAAAGACCTAATATTACATTGCTGCCTTGAGATTTAAATAATGTACTAAACTAAAACAGACCTACGTAATTAAGCTGGGTAGCAAATAAAATTGTGATTTTTGTCTAAATCTCGGTAGCTTGTCGTTAAACATGTCTAGTTGTGTCTCATGTCTAAGACTGGTTTTTTTTTTGTATCATTCCTCATCCTTGTAATAGGAAACTGTAAGCCTAGATTGGCCTTCTGCAACTTCATTTCTTCAAGCAATCAACCGACTAGTATTTTCCTGCTGGATATTTTGTCACTATTTTACAAGCCTCGTGGAGTCTATTATTAATTGTAAAATGTTTGGTTAACAGGGACGCGGTGTCCGCCGGGTTTGATCTGCCAGAAGAAGTGCAACACTCTGCACTGCAAGCTTAACCTGGACATTCCCGCCGCGGCCGTCGCGCCCTCCCCGTCGTCTCACGCGCACGCTCAGCACGCGCAGGCGCACGCGCACGCACAGGCTCAGCATGCGCAGGCGCACGCGCAGGCTGAGCATGCGCAGGCGCAGCTCGAGCAGCAGTAGGCCGCGCCATCGATGAACTCGCGGTGTACAACGGTACACTGTCATAAACACACTGCAGATGTTACCGACCAGTAACTTAGTTTAATCCTGGGAATGGGAATATACCGAAGACTTTGATAATTGATACCCTTTACTTTATTTCCATATGACTTAGGCCAGCTATGCGACGACCGGTTCCCGTGTCAGTTTTTCGAGTAGTATGTAGTTTTTATTTCGGCTTGGAAATGTACGAAACCGCAGCCGAACCGGCGCCGCATAGATTCGTGACTGTACGTGAATGAAGTCGTACGTGCTCATTTATCGGCTGATACTAGTCTGCAGTGTGCACAGCCCCTGACTACGTCACCGGCGTCATGATATGTATGATAATCTCTGAAGCCACGCCGCGTGACTAGTCCTACCTTAGCGACTTATGACTCGCATTTCTATGGTACGGTATTGGCTACTGACATTGTGTAACTTTTATAGATTTTACTACGATTGTGACTGTAAATTATATGTAGAGATGGTGTGTGGGTACTGACGTGGGACCATCGGTACATTCGAATCCATTACATCGGGAATTCTACATCCGCAATAAGCAGTTGATGGTGATTACTGTGAAATGCAAAATATCGGCATGAAAGCGAAATTTGAACAGATTGGAATGTATCGTGCGTAGAGACGGCGTGTGTGAGACACTCCATACTCAGGGCGGGTGACATCACAGCGGCGTGGGGGGAGTTGTGACGTAACACGCGTGACGTCACGTAGCGTACGCAATTAGTGGCGTACCGTAGCGTAAGGATGGAGGCGACAAGTTTGTAAGGTAGGTTTAGGACTTGGCACAGATTTCATATAAAATTATTAGCCACCCCGTGGTGGCCATACAGAGTTTTATTAATGGATATTATTTTAGGTTGAGAACTGCATAGCTATATTACGTTTGATAAAAATTTAAAATATTTCTATTTAAACTTATGGTCGCACATTTCCGTGATTGAGTCGTTTGGAGCGATAAGATTATATTTTGGTTAGCGTAGAAATAACATAAAATATTTATCACTAAATTAAGGTTGGACTAATGTAAGGTATAGCACACACTCCCTGCGCCCGCGCCGCTCGCCCACACTACTAGGATAATTTATTTAGGTCTCTTCGGATTAATTAGTTAAGACTTTGATCTGCCCTCATCGCACTAGGCACGTCTTCAGAACTTAACAGAGTGCGAAGCTCTGATAATAGGTACTTGATTGCAAGTGTTTTGAAGTTAAAATTGTGCCTACATTGAGGTTCGAGTAGGTGGGCATACCCTATGTGATACGTGGTGTATTTTAACTAACTTGCGACGTACCCTGGTCTTGAAGATCGGCCGCATGAAGCGACCTCAGCGATCGCCGCAGATTGTTCTTCAAGTGCTGAAACGTGCACTTAGTGCGTTGAGCAGACACATAGTAATAGCAAGCAGAGGGTATATTTTGTAGCGGTGACCGCTCACGGCTCTATTTTTATACCGATCACTGAATCTCTCAGGAGGTTGTATTATTTGACAAAGCCGTTATACTTGACATGTTTTGTCTAGCACCGCAGCTGAACAATGAGACATTACCGACCAATCAGGAGACTGTCCTTATAATCAAACGACCTGATTGGTCCACAATGAGTCAGTTGGTTTGTGCGAAGGTAACATACATCTCTATAAATATTTGTAAATGTGGGTTTCATTTTTAGAGTTTATTCGATTTAATATTGCTTATTCGAAAAATGTGTATGCAGTGCAACAATGAAATACTTATTTAGGCGAGGGAACATTGCATCGAGATACATAGTTTAGTTTGCCAACTTCACTGTGAGTTAGCAACTGCTGAATTATGCTCACAATGCTGCGAAGCACACCACTGGTCAGGCGATACGGGACGTGCTCTATATGTCCGGAGCCTGAGTGAGTGGTGCATCATGATGTGCGCTTGCCTCTCGCCGCGAGCCGATCAAATCGTCCATCTGTTTATAGTACACGAGCGAGCTGCCGAGTATAACGTGCTTGGTGTAACGAACGCCCGCGCAGACGCCACTCTTGCGGGGAAATTATGATCAGCCCTTTATAACACTATTTCTTTTTGATTGATTTTACTGTATTTTTTAGAGATACTAATATTTATCTTTTGTATTCGCACAATGCCTTACCCGCCATGTTGTAGCACGCGACGCTGACGCACAGTATCGACGAGTATGAGCTTTTCGCCATCGATTCGGAAGTCAAGGTATTTTACGTAGATGTACTAGAGAGTGACCATGAGCCGCCCGAGTGTTCGTGACGTGGCGAGTGCGACGCGTGGCGTGCTGCGCGCGGGCAGGCGGCAGTCTGCGCGGAGTTCCATCTGAACCAAATATCTGGCAATAATGTGCGTATGTGAGTGTGAACGTAGCAAGTACAAAGGTTGGAGTGTTCGGTTATTAACGATATGATATCTAGACTTGTGTGGGTCGCGCGGACGCGGCCCGGGGCCCAGGCCCCATTTGAATTGTTAAAAATAAATAATTATTATATCAATAAATTTTTTATTGTAAACTATTAATGTCTTTTCATTTCATCTTGTAAAAAATATATCCAGTATCGGTAGGCTATTTATTTTGAAAGATATATTTTGAAAGCATATCATATTAGTATCATATTGCTTATTCATCGGTAGTTTACTTTTCTTACAATACACAAAAACTCATTTACCTGCCATGACTGTCAAGCACCAAACATTCTAGACAAGAAATAACATTAAATTAAACATAGTTTTTAATATCAATAATTTACATTAACTTTGCTATACTAACTAAGACCCTAACTATAAGTTGGCGGTACCGGACTTCTCGACGAGTTCCAGCAGCGTGTGCAGCGACGTGTCGAACAGCTCGCACCGGATGGGCATCTCCAGCGAGTAGAAGGGGTTCTTGAGCGCATAGTCCGAGTATAACTCGTAGATCCTCTTGAGGACGACCTCTGCGCCTTGCATGTTGGGGTCTGTCACTATTATGAACTTTACACCTGAAAGAAAGGGAGGTTTAAAATGAAAATTCTCAATTGATAATGAGAGAAATATCAACCTACTACAAGGCTACAAGAATATCAAGCTCTGTCATAAACAACATCTTTATACACTTTATGGGCAATTTATTACTCCAGCAGCAGTAATAGATTACAAGAATAACATTTATGTGGACACGGTTTGTGAAACACACATTTATGTGGACTGTTTAAATTCGAAAGTAACTCTGTCTGTTAATTACCTTTTCACGCCTAAACCACTGAACGGATTTCGATAAAATTTGGCAAGGAGATAGATGGCATCCTGGGGAAGGACATAGGCTACTTTTTATCGACATACCACGGGCGGAAGATAGTAACAAAATAAAAAATGTTTTTACAACCATGTGTGCCTCATGGCTCTGCCAAAACGGTTGATTTCAGCATTCATGCCAGGCAGATGCTGTCAGACGCTGGTTTTCTGATGAACCTTTCTCTGTGCTCCAGTGCTTAAAATAGGCATTGGATATAAAATTTAAAGCTCAAAGTTCAAGCACCTGGTAAGGCGCAGCGCGGCGCGGTTGTCACTGTTAAACAAATATCAACGTTGCGTGCCTAAAAATAAAGTTGAGAATAGATAACCTGAGACGCGCGCCTCTTTCCGCTTACGGCGCGCTCTCGAGCTGATGGAAGTTTATTTATTATCAACTTTATTTGAACACCATTTTGTTTGGTGTTCAATATACTAAGGTTTTAGCGCCTATTTTTTTAGTTTCTTATCATCCTTAATGGAGAATACAGCATGCAAGGGTAAACAGTCTTGTCACTCAAACCATGGGTACTTGACTTAAATATAAAAATAAATGACACAGAAACAACAAAAAAAAAACCTTAAGTATTTTCATTAAAAGATTTTAAAAAGTGGAAAATTATGTGATGTAATTTACATTAACAATAACAATAATGTTGAATATAGTTCTATGAAATATTCTATCATGTTTATGTTTAAAATGTAATAATTTACTCCACAGGATAAGTTTATAGGTCTTTCCTAAGTTCAGAGAGGTGAACATCGAACAATAAATACCTGTCAATGTCTGAAAGCAGGATAGTTTGAAGGTATCTGCGGTCAGTGACTCGATGCCAGAACATTTGGGGATGGGACTCAGCTGGCTGGCGAGGGCAAACAGTGGGTAGAACATACTAGCTAACACTATCTTCTCATTGGTGGTGGCTCGAGCTCTCCCGAACTTCAGGCTCAGAGGGTAGTTTTCCTGAAATCAAAGATATTTTTAAATCCGGATTAAAAAGGTTTTATTTAATCATTTGTTTGTCTTAGCAATCTCATTAGTTTTAGCATGTTATTCTACTACTGATGTTCCTAAAGTAGGAAGAGGATACTGTGGCTTACAAGGTAAATAAAATATATTGGAAGAAGGAGAATAAAGAGAGTCACAGCCTCTAGGACAACCCTCTGACCGAGTCATGCTTATACAATTAGGCTGCATTCCATGTTACACTGTAATTGATTTGAGCGTGTTAACACTCGTTCCGAGTTAGTGTGAGCGCGATAATGATGTCCTGTGAATCGTTATAGCTGACGTCATGACATGCGCCATCTTGCGATAACGTCAACCATCCCCTATATTAATATCACTGTGACCTCTGTATATCTGTCAAACAGATGTGACACAAATGACACATTAGTGTACAGAAATATGATGCAACTCAAAACAAAACAGCTTGTTTTGAGTTGCATCATATCTGTACACTAATGTGTCATTTTCGAAATTGTGCTTCTGACTACCATTGCCACCTAACCAAAGACGAAGAAAAAGTGCTTTATACACAAACAAAAATGCTATGCAGGTTTTAATTTTGAGCAAGCACTGTGAGCGCGTTCATGAGCGTTCCGAATTGTTGACAGCCCTCAGCTGTCATAATCGTGAACGTGATATCTAAATCGGTACGCAAATTATTGATGTGAGCGCTATGAGCGATTATTTTCTAATTCGAAAAGCGGCTTTAGTCTACAAATTACCTTAGTGTCTATAACTTCAAATACATCCCTGCCATCTTCAGTGGTGCGTCCCGCCACTGGCGTGCCGTTCACAGACAGTAGGACGTGCCCAACTGGAATATAATTTAGTAGATTTGTAGAAGACTAGAAGCAATGGAGATATTAAATGAAATCCCGTACGAAGTTACAATTTTGATAGGGAATTTAGAATTTTCCTAAAGAATAACATTTTTCGAATGATAAAGTTACAACTAGAGTACAAAATATATAATTACGCACCATTAATTCCGTCTCGTTGTCCGAAAGCAACGATAACTTTCTTATTTTCATACTGCAATTTGATGTCGAGTGGAAACCCGAAGGTTTTCTCTGCCTCAACACGGGGAATATTATGGTCATAGTTAAATATGAGTCCGCCAGACTTGCTGACGATGTAAACACCGTATATAACCATTATTAAGTTACTTAATTTGCAATACAATTTTATTTTAGATGATCAATAACAAATCAACATTCAACACCCACTGCGACTGTTCGAAAGTCAATGAAGAAGAATGACATCAAATCCATAGCGTCAATTTTATCTCAAAAGATTTAAGATTTAATTCTGCATGAACGATAATGCAAAAACATGTTTTTCCTCGGTATGTTTTACTTGCAAACAGTTTTGTTTTGGGGGAATTATATGCATTATTTTGTAAAACCGAAAATAATCTAGCACTTTGAAATTGCTACAAAAAGTTTTCGAACGTAACTCAGTGTGACACTGACATTTGTCTATTTTTTTAATGTGGATTTATTTTGACGTGTTATTATTTGGTGTTGCAAGTAAAAAAAATTAAAACAATTTATTTACGTGGTAATCATTTTCACTGGAATCTCTGTGACCTGTTGAATGTGACTAAGATCGTAGCTTGGCAAAAAAGAGTATGATGCGGTGACAGATGAAACGAAATATTTTACTTAGGTAATGCAGACCTATGATGTTGGCAATATTTTGCCGACAAGTGCTAGTAGGTTTTTGAGTCAGTACAAGCAGCGTTTTTAACTATTTGTTTAAATTCTTTTACTCATTTCCCATTTGAAGTGACCTATATGCGTTAGTGGCGCCCCCATTTTTTACAAACTCTTTTTTGCCAAGCTGTACCTATTTTAGATAGGAACACAGGTTCGATTTCCGAACTGTAGAATGACACATTTTGGCTTATGGCCCTGGTTATAACTAGCGCCAGAGGTGCACGTTTTGTACACTGCGTTTCGAGCGCTCAATAAAATTGTATGAATTTCTATGTAACGAATTACATCCGCTGCCATCCAATTGCGCGCGTCATACGCACATCGAACGCGTGAACGCGTGTGACGCGCGCCCCTCCCGGGCGCCTTTAGCGCGTCCTCGACGCGTGGACGCAAGTTCCTTTTTTACTATTTTTCCTTAAAGTTTTCTCTGCATCAGTAATAAACATAAAAAATCCAAAGTTACCTCTAATCCGAACTATAAACCGCTTTGCATAATAACTGAACTATGTATAAAGCAGGTCATATGTTTTTTTATTTTTTTTTAATTATCATTATCTTCACCGTAAAAAGCAATCAAGTGCTTAAACTTTTCGAGGCTTGAGAGCCGCTAGCGCCCCACTCCGTCTCGCTTTCACTCAGGTCGTGAGTAGTATGGTGCGAGCGAGATAAAATCTGAGGTAGGGCAAATTTGGAAATTTTGTTGCATTTGACGAGCGTCCAATCCAACACGCAGCGTGAATTTTTCGGGTTACATATGCCCCGTTGATTGAGCTATGAACGCGTGATTCGGGCGCTTGTTATAACCTTAACACTTACTGCCTCTGGGGTCAGCTAGAGGAGAAGGTTATTTATGTAACCGCTATCTCTATCGTGTTCCTCTGTATCCGGTTGGTTATGTGTCACAAGTAGTAGGTACTCGTAAGAGTCGCTTCTTCCTGCCTTTTTCCCATGTTATTTCGGGTTGGCGCAACCCTTTTTTTTCTTCTAGGGTAAGAGTGTCCACGAAATAGCTCTGCTAGAAACTGTATGTAGCTTATCCAATTAAAGTGAATGGAGCAATCGGTACCTATCGTCTTTTGATTCAGACATTAGTTACACTCACCCTTGAGTTCGCTTGACACAGACTGGCATGGTGACTCGTCTGCTAGTCTCCAAATTATTATCTAACTGATTATGCTATTATATAAATGACTAAAAGTAGGTATCTAATGCACAATAGTAAATCCATGAAATGATTGACATTTTTAGGTAGATATAGGTACGAGTTTTCTGTTATACTTAACAGTTTTTTTTATTTCATAGATATTTTTGTTAACTGATATAAATGGTTAGTTAGTTAGTTAGAGTGATTTGATAGATGTTGATTTTGTCGTTAATCGTATCATAGGTTTTCTTGTAATACCGATATAATATAGGTAGGTAATTAGTCACGTGTATACACTACACCAAACTATAAAATTATTGGTTTATTTTATTAAGGGGATGTAGGACTGAGAGGTCGTTTAAAATCAAATTACCCCTTTTGGCTCCTAAGCAAATGTCCCAATTTTTCGAGTCATATTTATGTAATATTTTATATTTTTATTTCATACATATCTATACTTAATAAAAAATGTAAAATTAGGTACTCGAAAATGGTTGACAACGGCATTGGAGTCATCAGGGGTCATTTGGTTGCAAATGACCTCTTCATTTGGTTGCAAATGACCTCTCCAGTCTCCAAATCCCCATAACGGGTTGCCGACATATAACTAATAGGTAATCCTGTATAATAAGCTGGGATTTACTTCGGATCCGGTTTAATTTTTACATTTTGTTGACCCAAAGCTTGCTTATTCTAAGGCCGGCAACAGCGGCGGCTGCGGAGGGTCCGTAGGGTACCTAACATAGATAGATAATAAAATAAATAGGTACATTCGACTGTAATGTTTAATTTCTATGAATTTATCAAAATATAGTTACCGTTATCTCGTAAGTAGGTACCATTATTATAACGGAATAGTTGGTGGGTAGACGAGATTTCAAGGGAAGCCCACGGATACGGATCGATGATCGTTTGACGTTAATCAGCTTTAGTATCTTTATACGTGCAAGATTACATTCGTTATAATATGATTACCTAAGTATTGATCACAAGAAGTAGACATTGGCGCTATTGTAAAGGTTTTGTGTTTCAAACACTATTTATAAAAATATAACCCTGTCTTTGCTGTTACGCAGTCGGGTAAAATGTTTCTTAGGCATAAAAGCCTATGGCCCACCTAGGTGAGTGGTCACCGATTATAGACACCTGCCTGCAGTGCCATACATATGATACCATATGCATCCCAGAGACAGCTGAAATGTGTGATGTCATCATGTGCCACCAATTCAAATTCTTAATTATACCAGCACCAGTACCCTTACCTTACACCAGTGGCTGACTAAGCCTGTCGGGGGCCCGGGGTGGCATACGAACTGGGGGCCCCCTGCCCAGGTATGTAGAAAACTTTGAGAACTAGAAGAATGAAAGTATAAGAGCGATCGAGCGAAGTGAGCTCGAAAGTTTTGCACGCTAACTCGAAACGGTTAGGTTTCTTTTGACCACTCATACGGAAATACGAGATACTTTGTCGACTTAAATGGACAAGTTGGAGCATTGAACGAATACAGCGAGCGAAGCCAGCTCGAAAATTTTTGCATTCCGGATAGTTGCCTACCTGAAATTGCTTAACATGATCCTCCGTTATGCCGAAAATACTGCAGCATTAATTTTGAAATAAATATATGTTAAAGTTGAGGATTGATGCTAGGTCCTAGGTTTGGCGAAAACACGATTACATAAAATATTCTCGATAACAAATAAATTCCAAAGCATTCTACATTTATATTTAGTGTACGCAGGGGCTCCCAACAAAGACTGCTTATTTTGGCCTTGTTTGCGATTAGATGAAAGAGTATTTCTTACGCTGTGGCTACACTTCGCGTTATCGCGAACTTTTCTTCGTGCGCTCTCTCTCGCACACCCCTCGATGTCTCGCTGAGCAACAGAGAGCGCACTGAAGAAAAGTTCGCGCTATAGCGAACATTCGAGTTGTCGCGACAGGTCTAGCCGAACAATTAAGATTTGGGGCCCCTCCAAGACCGGCGGCCCAGGTCGGACCGTACCTGCCGCCTCCCCCCTTATTCCGCCAGTGCCTTAAACGGTAGTAATGTCAAAAACTAGTACAAGACCTAGGATTTTTTAGGGTTTCGTACCTTTAGAAAAACTTGGAACTGCCTCGATACTAGTTTCCCACGCGATCCCTATTATCTAGATAATACACATTTAATAGCTTTCGTATCTCGTACGTGATAGATAGACAGCTTGATAATGTATGCAAACATTTTAATAATCTAAGTAATCTGATAGACTTCTTACTGTTGAGGTTTTGGGTGGACAACTCTCTTGGTACCTAACGACATGCGGCAGTGTTAAAGTTTTCCTGAAACAAAGTGGCACTTCACGACTTTTTCAAAGGTGATTGAGGTGAGTGAGACTTTTACCTATTACGTTACCTACTGTATTCAACGAGTCATGGGTCAAATCTACCACCCCATGGGTCCCAGAAACGTCGGCGACATCGAGGCAGACCCAGGAGAAGATGGCGGGGCGAGCTTGACGCCTACAGGCAGGATTGGTCCTCACTAGCCGAGGACAGGCAGGAGGGGAAAGGAGAAGAGCCCTTTGCCCTGCAGTGGGACAACACACGCTACAAATAAGTAATAGATAATTACTGCACTTATATGTGTAATTAGCACATCGTCTTGTAATCTATATTTAGACTATAATAATAATCTACACTAATATTATAAAAAGCAAAGATTTGTACTTTTGTTTGGAATGAATAAACTCAAAAACTACTGACTGATTTGATTTACAACAATTCATTAACTGACAGTAAGCTACACTATTCCTGAGTGCCATACGATATGTTTTATGATAAAATGAGAAACTTATACCGACTTACACGCGAACGAAGTCACGGGCTGAAGCTATTACCTACACTACAGCATAATTTTACTTTCGGTTGTAATAAAATTAAAACTTACATAGGTTGGTATAATCCCTCACGGGTAAATAACGTAGATACCCCCTGAAACCTGAACTGAAATTACAAAGAAGGCCGGGTTAGTGTTCAGACTCACCCGGCTTCCTGTTTTATTTCAAGGTGTTTGCTTAAAACCACAATATTCACGATTATCATACTTTAATTAAGTACGACTGAATGGTTTGAGCTTAGAGAGGTATAAAGGGTGTAAAGTTCACTCATCCTCCATAGAAAAGAGAGGATCCTCCGAGCAGACAATAGTTGTGTCTGGTAGGCAACTGCCCGACAGTGTAGGGACGTTGTACAGATCGATTCAAACTTAATGGCGGCTCGGAAGTTAGCTTTTAGCTGCGCAGTACCCCACCCCTCACCCCCGCTGTCATATGAAATTATTACTGCGCAGCGACTCGCCTCATGTTCCGAGCCGCCATTAAGTTTGAATCGAACTGTACGTATCTCTAGTCGGGCGGTAAACTTTGCTTGCGCGATGCAGTATTTCGCTTGACATGGTGTGACGCTTAGTTCGCATGTGGCGTTGTAGATGCCGCCAAAAGCTGTTATATTGAAAAGCAAAAGATGAAACAATTTCAGCGTTAGCCACAGACGGAGCGTTAGACATTTGACATCAGTCAATCCAACCGTAGTCACGGGATGTGTTCTATATTTATGTAGATAGTCATAGAGATTGCACTAATTTATGAGATGGTAGGTACCTACAGCTACTGATAACTTTTCATTGAGCTCTGTTCGTTTGTCACCAGTAGGTGTTATCAGCTGTTTGTATCATCTGTTATCAACTTATCACTGACAATCATGATTCATGAATGACAGCCAGATCGTCACCGTATCGTCTGTGCCTTTCTCTGATTATCAATTTATTAACATTTTGACGAAAACAATTATTTAGATCGGACCTCAGACCAAATAAAAAACCTAGACAGAGCGCTGTCAACAGTTACTTAAGTGAGGCCGGTTTCGTAAACATGTGTGCACTGAGGTGTGCACTTAGTGAGGTGTAGTTTGATTGTAAATGTGTGCGTGTGAGTGTGTATCCACACTGCACAGAGCGGAGGTCTGTATAGTTTAGGCATTGTGTCTACTCCACTGGACTCTGAGGAACGGACATGATTATTTTTCAGTGCATACCGTATACTTAGAGTAAAAATACGGTAAACAAAGGGACTTTTAGGCAAGTTCTGGGGTTACCTAGTGTTAACGTCACCTAGGTAATAAGTCGGTACCTACACACAAACAAGATTTTAAATGCTAATGAGAATGACAGTCATTCATAATCAAGTTCACTTCCTAACTAAGGTTGTCTTGAAAATATAGGTAGCTGATGGACAAACATGACATGCGACCCTCTGTGACGCGAAAGTATCATATTTTGCAACTCCAAGCCCGACTTAATGCTTCTTGATAATATTCCCTATCTTTCTGATGTAAGTAATATACAACGTTACCTATCAGCACCCTATTGTAGTACACTGCTTGACGTAATCCATTCCAGACTTAGTAATGTGTGTTTTTTATTACGTCAGTAATACCTACTATGTCCCAGTTTAGTTGACATACTACTTCGGCTTCTATTTCGGCTCCTTCTTCGAATCAGAACTGCACTATCTTTTATTTGTATTTGTGTACTCGATATGGCTTCCCTCGCGACTGGTCTTGATAAGCGGCGCTAATAGATAGCTGATACACCCGTGACATCAAATTAGCAAAATTCAAAGCCACGGTGTCCACAGGTTTTACTATTTTTTAAGTGTCCACTTGTAAAATTATAGTCGGCTAAGCCTTTACCTAGCGAAAAAATGAACGGAGAAAGAAAATCAACTGTCAGAAAAAAGTGGCGAAGCTGCTTGCAAAGATTGGGCTGAGCGTAAGTAGCCTAAACCTATCGCCAACTGTGAAGCTTAGTCATAATCATAATTGATCTAGTTATGTGTTGAAGTTTTCAGCAATTTCCTCATTAGAACTGCAATGGAGGAAATTGATTTCAGTATTTTTCTAAGGCAACGAAAGCCACTATCCCTTTTGCATAGTCATCTACATACAATGATTCGATAAACTGATGCTTTTTTAGCTTTTCTCATAATAAGTATTTAACTAGCTAAGAGTTAATATTCTTTGTGAAATGACCAGAGATCGGATAATCGGATGCATATTAAACTAAAGTTATTTTTTGGCTAAGAAATTACGGAAGCAGCTTTTTAATAAAAAAATTCTTAATACGGAATTCCAAAAAAATACCGGGAATGCACAAATAATCGGATACATGGTATGGAAACGACTTATCAACCCTATTATGAAGGTTACTTTCGCGGTGTTCCGTGTTAACATAAAAACTAATATACTTTAAACATGTTTTAACGAAACTCGAGGTACCGAGTGGTTTGTCACTGTGGTATGCCAGTTTGGAAACCTACTTTACAACACTAGCTAGCATTTATTTTGTCAAAAATTCCTACATTTATCAATTCGGAATCGCGGGGTTTTTGGGTCGGTACAAAAGTGGCCCAATAGGTAACACCTGAACGTAAGTAAATATACATTGGACTCTATAATCAGAACTCTAAAGTCGATCCCGGAATCCCGGGATTTTTTCAATACAAAAGTGCATTACATAATAGCCAACACCTCAACTTTAGGTAAATATGCATCCGATTATCCGATCTCTAGAAATGACTTAATCATTGTTTTATAATCATTATAATAACAGGTGACAGTTTAACACATACATTATGAAGACGGACCTTCACAACTATCTGTTTTAGACTGTCACCTAGCTCTCTTAGATTACTGATACAGGCACTGCCAGATCAGCAGCTCTCAGCCTCTTATAGTGAAGGAGTGTATCGTCCGGGGAAGTAGTTCATTCATACTTTTCTACCGCCAAGCAGCGTTCCCGCGGTATGGGTAGGCACCGGCACATCAAGCATTTCAGCTTTGTCTTTGAGATTGCTCTAAACGCATTGGTTTTGCAGATGTCAGGAAAAGAAGACGTGTCAGATTGAAAGACGACGTATGTCAGGTATTTCTTAAGGCCTTTTACCTCGTAAAATATACGTTCACAAGTGTAGTGAGTTTATGAATCTGGATATAATACTAAGTACCGTTGCATCAAATGTTCGCCGCATACTGGGTCACTGGCCAGTCCACTCTAATTCTTTTAACACTTTTTACGCTGCATAAATTTACTATCTTTGTAAATATTTGAAATTCATGTCGCAGACGTTATAAAATAAAACAAAGCTACGCGTCCGAGGTCGCGAGGTGGCTGGCAGGCGGCTGGCTGCAGGCGGTCGGCTGGCTATGGTTTTCCCGGCAGCCCTATTTACATGCATAAGCATAACCTGTGACGATTTATAAGTTAAATCACTAGATAGGTATCTACCTATATTATGTTTGCTAGATATTTTTGATGTTGTGCAATGTATCTACAATGATTCAGGTCGTAACTCCATAATGCTCGTAGACATGGCTCGTGTACCTACTATAGTGCAAGATAATCGTTAAGTAGGTCGTTTGCGGTCCAGCTCGTGTTGCATCTGCTCCGCTGGTCTTATCGTGTAAATATACAGTTAAGTGCTGATCTATCTTGATAATAATTACTTTGTGATACCTACGAACATATTGCTTTTGGTTGGCGCTCATGGTGAATCATTCTGATTCATCATTATTTGGTCATTTTATAAATTGTATAATATTTTTTTTCAAATTTCCTAGGTATGTACCTACTGTCACCATGTAGCTTGGTACCTCTCGTCTTTATGTTCAGATATTGCGATCTCCGCGAAAACTTTTTCTGAAAATGCATCGAGAGGTAGCACCATCTGTCGCCTCAATTACGAACTATTTTTTTAAAATATCCACTGTCCCTGCCACCTCTATAAAATATAAACAGCGTGAAGATACTGTACTAAGTAATAGTTATCATATTTCCTTATCTAATTACTTACCTATATCTTAATAAGATATTATTATTATCACTTTCATTGATATTTATAAACGATGTTCATCAATTGAAAGCTTAACAGTGCGGGTGTGATCTTGACGCGAGTGTGCAGCGCCCGAGTCGCAAGCGCAGCTTCCCAGAAAGCGTTTTCCTCGACGCAAGGCAGAGCGCTGACGAATCGCTACGTCACGTCGGTGACGCGCTGTCGCGAATCTTAGTATAAAAACGTGCGTGTTAGCGCGCCGCGTCTCCTAGTGTGCCGGCTGCGAGTGAGGACACCCTGGCGCCCCGCAATGAATGCATGGACTCCGACGTGGAGGAGTCGGGGGATGACACCGTGCCCGCCGGTAATGTCCCACCTCTATAGTGTAGTGCAGTGCAAGTGACCCACAAGTGAATCTCCCTAAACCGAAGGTGTTACGGTTCGGTTGCGGTGTTCTATTCTAACCTCGCTCGAAGGATGCACGGACAGGACAGGACTCCATTCTCTACCTAGCGTTACAATATGTTACCCTTGCGTGTGGTAACAGCGTATGTATATCGATTAAGGAAAACGAAAACAATATTTTGTTGTGACATTTACTTTGCATTTTTGTTTATGCAAATATTATGTACCGAAACTTTGTTCTGTTCCAAGAGTTATCTAAGATTTGAGTACATTCCGATATAATAAGTACCTTAAACTTTTGACAATCGAAGTTTTTTACGTCTAAAATTAATAAAATATTTTCATCTGCTGTGCATAAGTTCTTAGCCAAATAATTTGCAATCAGGCTGAAACGATAACATTTTAAAATTAACTAAAGTTGTAAAAACAAACGCTGACTATGCTAAAATTCCTCTAACAGATGAATATTTAAATAACAAAATAACTAATTTAAATAATGAAAGAAATCCTGAAAAATGCATCAGTTGCATAACTTAATGAAAAAACAATATGACATACTTTTGATTAGTCTGTTTCGTAGCTACGTTTTACCTATCTAGTAGACTTACTGATTCTTGAATACTTAGTTAAATTAATATTACTAAGGGATAGGTTTTATAGAACATCAATTTTACGTCAGGCCATACGTAAACAAATAACAAATGAGTATGTAATTACAACAATATCCTCATTAGTATACGGTCGGCGGGTCAGCGTTTAGGCCTACGACCATAAACTGCTAACTAGCTTGAATCTCAAACTGCAACTCCAACTTGAGCCACACATTAATCTTACTATCTTGTCAGTATTTTATAGTGCTCTTCATTGATTTAGGTTTGTCCAAATACAAAAGTAAATAATTTATTTAAGAAAGAAGTTTGATCAAATCAAATCATCATTTTTCTAAAACAATAATAGGTAGGTATTGTCGATTTTCATGCTGAAATAAAGAACCTGTAAGAAGGGTGGAATCAACCCCTCACTACTGAGCCCATTTGGAAGCAACCCCTGACTGACCACATTGCGGGTGGCACATTGATGTGCTGAATATAATTAGTACTATCATTAAACATCTAGTAGGTAATTAAAAGAAAAAAATATAGGCATTAGATTGTATTTAACTCAAACGAATAATAATAAATGTAATAAAAACCGGCCACGTGCGAGTTGGACTCGCGCACGAAGGTTCCGTCATCTATAAAAACGGCAAAAAAATCACGTTTGTTGTATGGGAGCCCCCTTAAATATTTATTTTAACCTGTTTTTAAGTATTTGTTGCTATAGCGGCAACAGAAATACAGATCATCTGTGAAAATTTCAACTGTTTAACTATCACCGGTTCATGAGATACAGCCTGGTGACAGACGGACAGACTGGCAGCGGAGCCTTAGTAATAGGGTCCCGTTTTACCCTTTGGGTACGGAACTCTACAAAAGGGTTGGATTCCATTTCTTAATTACATAGGCGGCTACCAATGACTATATTTAATACTCTTTGGCGGCTACCCTTCCGGTTACCTATACACTATATGAGACCCATTACTTCAATAAGGACCACAGTGTCATAATAGATATAGGT
Organism: Lithophane socia; assembly: GCA_947522985.1. NCBI lineage: Eukaryota > Metazoa > Arthropoda > Insecta > Lepidoptera > Noctuidae > Lithophane > Lithophane socia. The sequence goes on from OX383252.1 coordinate 19,619,483, forward strand.
ACCGATATCAGTATTTGTCATCAGTAGGCACAGGCACTTTTGTTATTGTGACAGTAACACTTAACAATATTTTGTTTAGTACTTTCAGAATTTTGACCGATGAGTTTTAAAACTCATCTGCCTGAATTGAAACGGTAACTGTACCAATTAGTAAGCATTGACTTCTGATGTCCATTTATATGTCACAGATGGATTTGCAAAATGGGTGACCATCTTTACATATCGAGACTCCTCCGTGCCTCGGAAAGCACGTTAAGCCGTTGGTCCCGGCTGTCATTTGTGGATCTTTGACAGTCGTTACGGGTCGTCAGAAGCCCGAAAGTCTGACAACCAGTCTTACCAAGGGTTATCGTATTACCCAGTTACTGGGTTGTGGAGGTCAGATAGGCAGTCGCTCCATGTAAAATACTGGTATTTGAAAGAAAGAAAAGAAGTTGGGAAAAGGCTAGGTAGATGAGAGAGATGAGATTTGCAAAACGTTTAAACAATTTAAAGCGTGTTATTAAAGTTCAGTAATTATGTAAAACCGCTAAACGTTGTTCAGCTGTTTTAAGGAGCTGTTATGTAAAACAACTAGAGGTTTTCTAACAATCCATCTGCGACATAGGTATACATGGTGATGCTAAATTAATTCCGAGTGCACAAAAACAAGATATTACAACATTTATCGACAACGAGACGACTGACACATCAATTTCTAGGAATCACTACAAAAACAAGGGACATTTAAAACACACATCTGTTACGGTTCAGTATCAGGCCGTGAGACACTTTATAAACTTGGTACCTATTTACACAATACATCCTGCTTCCTGAGAAAGGTCTCTTTCAATTTGAGTGTCATCCTAAGACCATCTGCTGCCATGCAGTGTTCCAACCTGATGCACCCTAGCTTATCATCTACATCATCATCTCAGCCGAAAGACGTCCACTGCTGGTCAACATACTAACTAATCAAACTCGATCTAATCTGACGTGTCTGTAAATAATGAAAGTAGCGGATAACCGTTTTATGTTCAAGAAAAATAAATAAGATATGCAGCCCTAGCTAATTATAGTAACCACATAGTAATTACATAAGGATACGTATGGCGTATGGCGTTATTGACTGAAGGATCAGCAGCCCTCGCCGACGTATTCCACAGCAAGACAAATAAATTGCTATTTGTATTAGAAAGAATGAGCATGAAGCCGGGACTTTGTAAACAAAACGACCAGGCCATCCAGTCACCCTTTCCATCATTACCATGATGTCCTCTGACGATCTTGTGCCTACATCTAACATTGAAATTTCGAGTGGGACAATAGCCCTACTGGGGCTATTATGGGCCTATGGGGCTGGGGCATTCACTGTACCTACCTTTGTAATAAAGATCCTGTGGATGTAATTCCTAATGAATATATTTGCACCGGATACGCGGGTAGGCAATTAATTATAACAATTCTGCGACACCTTTAGGTGATCTCTTTCCCAATCATCACTACAGCCCTACACCAGCACACCGCTCAACTGTCGATTGGCCTTTATAAGGTGATAACAATTAAAATTCTAGTGTGTCTCGTTAGTGACAGTTGGAGGTTTAACGTGTTTTCCGAGGCATGGGGGTATCACTCCGCCAACTTCCAAACTCCGTGCTGTTACTAAGAAATTCCTAATGGAAAAACTCAATAACACTGCGACCCGGGAATCGAACCCAGGACCCCACGCTCAACAGTCGCGCTTGCATACACTAGCACACACACACTAGCATGCATGCATAGATGGTTAACTAACAGGCAGTGATAGATAGGTCCTACGGCCACGATGCTACGGCGGTGCTACGCGGTCGATTTTGACGATATTCTCAACAAATAGATAAAGTTCTACCTGAATATACTGAACAATAGTTTCACGTGATTAAATATTGAACCCATTTTAAGTATATATTGTAAGTTGTAACTCTGATTTTACCAAAGATGACAACTAAATATGGCAAAAAAAAAACTTTTGTAGGAGCACAGGATGAGTATGAACGAAGCCATTCAATAACAAAATATTCTCATGTATACAAAAAACTACACACAAATTACACTCATTCAAGACTCAATTAGCTGAATATTTATCGCAAATTACACCCTTCCTAAAAATTAAATGCATTGGACTTTTTTAGATGCTCGGTCGCAATGATATTATATTAACAGATATGTTATACACTCACAAAACAACCGAAAAAAGTGTTCCGCGCAGCAGCGGCACACATACCCACGTTTTAATTCATTTTATATTTCACTACAAGTAAAAACGTTACAATTGGAATGTTTTCGAGTCTTCACGATTGCGCGCTTATAACATATCTGTTAATTTAATATCATTGCTCGGTCGTATATGCATAATAGGTATGTTTCTTTAATTACCGATGTATTATAAAACTTTGTCGATTCACGCTAAGCTTTTGATATAATTTATGTAGGAATTAAGGGGGAACCGATCACTTTTCCGAATTTAGTTGAAAAGTGGTGAAAGGAAATGAAATGAAATGGTGAAATGAAATTCGGTCAAATATTTTTCGAACTTGTACTAGTAACTTTGTGTACTAGTAACTTTAGTAAGGACTTCAATTTAAATTACTTATGGCAATATAGAAACCTTCACGGCCTCTCCTAAACCAGGGAGACCATTGGGCGACCACTGATGTACTGCGGGTCCTTAACATACTGATTTCCTTGTGTACGTTCCAGATCCGGAGAAATGGGAGCGTGGAGATGTGCTGCGCTGCGTGCGCTGGGTGGCGCGCACGTTCGGCGTGTGCGCGCCGCGCCGTCACCTGCTGCCCGACTGTGGCCGCGCGCTGCTGCAGCTCACGGAGGACAACTGGCTGCAGGTACGGACTAACTATAAGTTATACGAAACTAAAGTAAGTTAAGTATGTATATTATGTGAAAGCCGCAGGAATCCGCTGGACGTGAGAAGCACAGAACCGGTCGATGTGGCGACGCGTGGGAGGCTTATGTCCAGCAGTGGACGTCTTTTGGCTGAAATAATTATGATGAAAATAAGTTAGTATCCTAAATAAGTATACTAAATAAAATAAGTTACTATACATATGAAATACGCTAATTTACGCTATCATCATCACCGTTCAGTCGAGAGACGTCTACTGCCGAATATAGGCATCACCCAAGCATCGCCACAGCGTCCCCCATTCCTGCTTTCAGAGGATTCCTGCGAACCCCACCAGATTCACCTTGGACAGGTAGTATGCACAAGTACCCATGCCGATACCCGTGTGGATACATGTTAGTTTTAAATTCCTAAAGAAGTAAGAACCAGTGCCCAATTATTATTATGAAATCACTTTTTTAAGTCATGTCTGAATCGGCTGAACGTCGTTTTCCCTGCACATTGTAACTATAGGTAATTTGTTTGTGTGCCAGTTTACACAGCCGTGCACAGAGCATGAACAAACCCTAACTGTATCTTGAAACTCAAAACAACGTATCTACCCCAGTGCCGGTTCATAGAGACGGTAATGAAATTCAGATGATATTGAACAAGCTGTAAATTCAACGTAGCAAATTTTTTTTTTTTTTTTTTTTTTTTTTTTTTTTTAAACTTTGCCCCACACTAAGAATTTCTTCCTGTATCGTGGGTGCGTTTACAAACATAGAAACTCACATACACTAACACCCAGACCTAAATTGACTGGCTAACGACCGAATTAACTCTCCATTTGAACAAACATCAGTTTTTTTTTCATAGCTGATAACTTTGACGCTGTTTTACAATAATCAAGTGATTGACAAATTAAATAAAAGTCATCCCCGCTTTTCTTCCAATCAAGGAGGCTTGCAAGAAAAGACTCCTCAAAAATACTAGGTACTACTACTCCTTCGATCCGCATAAGCGGCGGAATGGGAGAAGGTAGGTACGTGTCTTGAACACACGTTTTCGTTATTTTTATATCTCTCCATATTTAGCTTCAACGTCTTCTTCTCCACTTTGGTGTAAACTGAACCTGCCAAGCCTTTAGGCATACAAAATTGGCCATTTTAACTCTATTATCTCCATGTATCAGGTGTGCGACGGCAGCGAGCAGTCAGCGCGTATCTACCACGCATACCTGCGTCACGCTCACGCCGGCGCCACGGGTCAGGCACCGCCGGAGCCGCTGCCGGAACACCAGGCTACCACCAGCGCAGCCGCTGCAGACTACAGTGAGTACTAGGTTAATACTAGGTACCTACTTGGATTCATCACATTCCAGGACTTTTTTAATTATTATTGATAGGCACACGTATGACCGCTATACCTAACTAAGAAAGTTAGACATCAACGCGCTTCATACCGACCAATGAATTCGTCGTTAGAAGTTATCAGAACAAAGATGTTAAATGATAATGATGATACCTAATGATGTTAGATGTTAATGTTGAGTTCTGTTAATTTACTCACTACTTTTTAATTTACTTGTTTATGGTGTATTTCTTTAGCTCATTAAGGAATATTTAGCGGCTGCGTTAAATTATTCTTAGTGATTATTTAGAAACTAAAAAGCAATTCATCATCGTAATGCTCTGATTTAAATCAGCGCCATCTATGGGCGCGTAGTAAAGTCGAAACTAGAAAGCGCGCCAAAAAACTGATGAATGGATGCGCGATGAATGAGTCACACAGCCGGACGCGTTCCATTCATCTCGCACGGTAACTGACTCACATTGTTTCTCCGAAATTAAACTTTGAACTATAATTACTGGTCAATTGATTTATTTCCGTATAAAATTAATCACTTTATAGTGAATTACAAATTATGTTTAGTTTATATTAGTAATTTCGAATAGGCGTAAGTGTAAAAACATTACGATGTATTTCGTTAAGCGGGTCACCTGTTTCAGGGTCACCGAACGCTAAACTATGCGACTGCAAGGAATGCATTCTGCCTATAGTTACACAGACATACACTACTCCCTTTTTATCGAATGCTGTCTGAGATCGTATTAATTTAATTTAATTTTGTCGAAGGTATTTTATAAAGTTTTACCTAAATGACTTCTCAGTAACACACCTGTGTGGTACCTAAAATCATGAAAAGATTAACAGTCACTTTTATGATCCATATCCACCATGCGTGCTTACGAAATCTCCCCAAAATTGGCATTGAGAATGGCGTTGCTAACCCCTTTCAAATTATGAGCGAGATAATTGGGAAACGAAAGCTTTTTTATCAATCCCTCCTGAGTGTTTCGCGTTGCAACTCGATTGGAACTCATTCTCTCCCTGACCCTCATCCCCTGGGAGCGCGGGAAGTCTGAAATCTGCCCCAAAACGACGCGATATCTTAATAGATCGCTTGCGTAATGACCATCGGTCATACCACTGCTATCTTCATGACGAGGGACTAACGGGACCAGGCAGGGCAATGGGGTAGAGTTGTTATTGGGTTTATATATATTCTACAGTCATATAGTATTTATTCTTTTGAAGAATCATGGGTAAAGAATTTGAAATTTTCCTTTTTTACTAATTTTACTAATATGTTGATCACGTTAAAAGCATTAAAAGCACGCGCTGAATTTTTGTCGTGCTTGAGATGTTGCCAATATTACATCGTCAGCCATTCTTTGGTGATGTGGCATTCTGAATGTTTGTGATTCTTATTATCATCGTCGTTTACTTCCGTAAAAACAAGAGTTCCTCTCTCTAAATGAAAGAGTGGCTTTCCTGTTGGTAAACTGGTAAAGATTTTTACACACGGAATTGCCGAGTAAGTAAATATAGTAGGTAACTGGCAAGCTTACTGCGTAATGGTTAGTAAAGAGGAAGTCTATTATGTGGTTATTGTGTGTAAATGCATGACCGGTTGAGTTGTGACGTAGCATTCTGGAAAATCACCTTATCCAATTTTTTCTTCAAGGTCAAAAAAACCATTTGCTTCCACGAAAATTCGAACCGGTCATCAAGTCGACATTTTGTTTTGAAATTGGAATCAAGCTGGAGATTCCCGCGCTTTCCAAGATGTCGCGCATATTTTGGCGCGCTTCCTGCGTTCCGTTACTCACACACGCTACTGCTTCTCTGATTCACCTATCTGTTGACACTAAACTTATTACCGCCACGCGCCTGCGGCTGCGGGACTCGTATATGTACTGGTACCTGGTAGACTAAGTTCTGCTCGGCTATGAAAATAGAGAATACGAATTTTCCCAGACTCGAAATCGCTAGAGACTTTTTCGAGAACGTGATTACAAATATTGCTCATAGTATATGATAATGATTGACCTTGACCTTGACCTTGTATATGATAATGATTGACCTTAGCGTGTCAGTCACGCTAAGATTTCAGATAGATTAATCAAGAAATTCAATACTAAATATATTTATAGCATTCCACAATATGAACTTAGGTGGAGGTGGAAACACTTAACAGTTGCAGGAAAACAGTTTGATAATACTTAATCTAATGCTTCTCGTTCGCAATTAACAACTTTTTATAGGCTAGGTAGTTAGGTATAGTGAATTACGCGTAGGTACATACCTAAGGGCAAAGAGCTTAAATTACTTGCTTAACTTCATGAACTCAAGTAAAAAAATTATATTCTATTCTTGGTTCATCTCAGTCAGCCGCAGTGTCGAATGAATAAAAAAATAAGCGATAATGATATATGATTCACCTTGACAATCAGCATGAAATAAGAGGAAAACGTTTCTGTAGGTAAATAAATGAAGATGCATAATGTAATGTAATGTTCAATGTAATGTTCAAATAAAAAGACATGGCTGAGTAACTAACAGGGTTACAGGTTAAATAAATGAATTTGGACATTCACCAGGTGTTGAATGCGATGACTAAATTGTATGGCAATAATAATTCTTAAAACTAACTTTCTCCACAGTGGTTGAGACATAAAAGTTTGCAAGCCGGATCTACCTGCGCCGTAAGATTTACTCAATGTTAATTACTAGTACCTTCTGTTACTATGTCGCAACAGATGCGGTTCACAGACCAACTACCGGTGACTAACTCGTTATCTTTCACAAGATGGTTCAAATACTAGAGTACTATAGCGGAAGTGAATCAATATTTACTCGGAAATGATCGTGATTCACTGTTCCGGATTGAATCACTATGATCTCAAAACTTTGAATGAATTAAATTCCTATGTCGTGAGTGCTAGTGTTTATCTTGGCTTGCGCGTGCCGCACGTGGTTAGATCGTTGTTTGTATGAGTAATGCGCAGGCGCCGCCGCCGGTGTTTTCGCGCATGCGTTGTCGTCGTGGGAGAGTTGACTGTTACAAGTGTTATGTGTCACTTAACACAATTTCTGCCTTTCATCTGTACAGATAGTATCGCTTGGAATTGCATCGATAGTCAGTTATCGATAAAATAGCAGATAAGTAGTACGGAAGACTTGATGTGAAGATACTTAGAGAGCCGATCGGTAAAGTCCACGAGCTGGCATTATGGCACCAATTGCCCGAATTACTAGTTTCTACGATTCACTTTCAATCAAATAAATGGGAGTGTCGGGATCGTCTAGGATACTCTCGACTACCCAAGAACAAACATGAACTAACTTGCCCCTGAGAAGCCATATATCATTCAAGATAATTTTCCTTCTGATTTATTTGACGATACTGAAATTTGTGCTTTGTAATTATTTTTTAAAGGACATCTCTATCTCGCATAGAACTTTTGACTCTCAGGGGTGAGGCTCATAATTCACAAGCACAAGCTTGTCTTACACAACGCGACGCCTGCCGCATCGCACACTTAATGTTGTTAGCAAATTAAAACAAAATAAAACAGAGTGTCAGCTGCATAATCCCAAATGTCTTGATGTTTAAATCGACCTTTTTGTGTTATTTATTGCGTAAATTGGCAGAAACGACATAAATATCAACGAGGTTAGTTTACTTTGCGCCGGCTTCTCATTGGTCGCTTTCAAACGAAGAACACACCCACACCACACACGAGGCATCGTTCGTAAACCATAGTAAATTAGATGTTTTGTGCTCTTGTAATATTAACAATTTAATGTTATTAACTCTTTTGGTATAAGTGGAAGGTTCCAGGGGTGACCTTAGCATAAAAGCCGCTTCAATCAATAGTGCCAGAATGATTTAATGTATCAATTTCTGTTCAACCGCAGTTTGTAATGGATTATGCAAATGTAACACAAATAATTTACATAAAATCTCTGTCTTCAAAATTGTCGAGACTCGAGAGATATTAATAAAAAGCAGTCGAAATTAAATTCATGGGAATCAATTCGAAGTGTTTACAAGGAATTATTGGGCTCTAACGTTTATACTTAGGTAGAGTCATGAAAAAATATATTCAGCAGCAACGAATGACCGTTGGCAAAGGCGGTAAACTTGTTCACTTTAGCAGTAGGTGCCTGAGTAGCATAGGTACTGGCATTATTATGGAGTCCCATTTCAGTCTGCTGGTGACATCAAGGAACTTCATGTGCAGATATAGCTCTGCTTTCGTAACGTAGGCGCTACGATTTAGATCTCTCTCACGAAATAACCGATAAGTTGAACGCGAAGCATGGCGGTTATTCTAAATTTAAACCGTTCAGCTAATGGCGGCAGACCGCACAATCGCACATTGGGCGTAGTGTTCTAGGAACCGCGAGTGATTCGGCAGCGGCGCGTCAGTGCGGCGCCTCACTGCAAAATTACATCATTGAAAGTAACAAGCACTTGGGACGCCAGGTTTAGCAACTGTAGGCCATAGGTTAACGAGGGACTAGACGAGATTATTAGAAGCGAGCCCAGCAGCCAATGGGAGGACGAGGATTACAGTAGACCAACCCGCCGCATTCGTTTTGTGGGATATTACAAAATGTTATTTATAAGCATTACGTGGTACTGTTTTAATTTTATTTGTCATTTCGTTTTTGCAGTATTTTTTATTTTAATTTGTCCAGTATAGTTGGAGTTACTCTATACAGACCTACGTATGTTTAAACCCAGCCTCACGTTCCTATTATATTTTTTTTAATGAATGAATCTGCCTGAATGTTGACTCAAGTTACCAACCTACCTACTCAGATCATCTCCAAACTACGTAATGAATGCGGTAGTTGATTTACTAAACCTTTAAGATCAATATTTACTGTGCCATAGGAAATATATAAATGCACAACGCATAGCATGTAGGAAGTGTGTAGTGTGGTAAACCACAATGTAACCTGCCTCTAATATGTGTGTTGTGTTGTCGAAGCTCTGCGGCCGGGGATATCCACAACGAGCGTGCAGCTAAAGGTCACTTCGGTTGAAGGTTATTCAAATAGTATTATAAATAATATGGGTTAAACCTTATAGACTCTACTTACTTTCATGAGCGTGTAAAACAGTAGCAGTACAGCACCAATTAGGCAGATACTACCTGAATAGGAATTAACTCAACTCAGCAGTGTGAAGATTGAAACCGTTTTAATTTTATCATATAGATTATAATATAACATAATCAAAACACAAAAAAAGGAAATATTTTATTTTCTTCCGATATTTTTCTGGCGCCATTTTATTGTTTTCATTAGAATTTAATATTATATTTGAAATTGACACAGATGATCTAGTGGTCAATATTAATGGTTAGGTAATTAAATGAATAATACAAATAAAATTAAAAAACATTGCATTGACCACAGCAAATCAAATCGTTCGTCTATACCTAACATTACCTACGCTGCATAAAAACGAATTAAATGTTTTTATTTTTATTTTATTTCGGTAACTGAAACTAAAACCATTACAAGGGTTCACAATTTCCCTCCAGCAGCAGGGGTGGCGACGGCGACGGCTCGACGGGGTGCACATTAGCATACATAATGTCAGGGGTCGCGAGTCGCGCCCGTAGCTTGTCATAACACGGGATTTGTATGATGAACAACCCTTGACGGTAACACTTCACTTACCATAGTCGGTCGTGGTAAGCCCGATATTTTGATGTAGTAGCAAAGTCAAGTCACAGTCAAAGAATTAATTTCAAAGGCATTTTTACAAGAAAATAGAATTAATTAAAAAGGTAGTTTCGTATGGAGAAGGATGGGCAAGAAACTCCATAATGTCACTTCTAAAATGTTTTACAATATTTTGTATGCTTTCTTAATAATTATATGTGAAGACGATGTACCTAGAATTAAATTACTATGCTGCAGTGGGTACAAATGAAGCAATGGCAGATAAATTAATTATGTTGATAGATAGTGATAGCTGTTCGTCAGGAAGAATCTGTAAGAATGCATCAGTCAGTGCCATTAGGACTAACCTAATAATGGCACAACATTGATACACTGATTTCTGCTTTCCTGCATATACTAATACTAGCTTCCGCCCGCGGCTTCGCCTGCGTTGTATGTCGATAAAAAAGTAGCCTATGTCCTTCCCCGGGATGTCATCTTTAACCTTGCCAAATTTTATCGAAATCCGTTCAGTGGTTTCGGCGTGAAAATGTAACATACAGACAGACAGACAGACAGAGTAACTTTCGAATTTATAATATTAGTACTGATGCAGGAAACCAGGCGTTCATTACTTCAATAAAAACGAAAAACTTCGCAAGCGATGGGAAGTAGCTACTGAAGGCTGCGGGTGTCGACCTCAGGACCAGCTGATTCTCACGCGGACATCTGAACGTCACTTTCTCCCGCTGACTCTCTTTATATTTTGGTTGTTGAGATCAAAACTACAAATGTAGGTCCCATACAGGGAAGTTTTATAGAAATATGGCTGTTATTGTAGTATACTGTGGTGTCTAACGACTTCCACGCGAACGTACGCGGGCAGAAGCTGGTTTGTAATAATGACTTGTTTACAAAGTGTAGGTACTTTTTAAAATATGATTTAAACATTTTCTTTCGTTTAGTTTTAATACATCACAAGGCACCTAAACACATAAAACTATATAGAAATTTTACGCGGACGAAGTCGCAGGCTGAAGTTAGTAATGTTATACCTCCGTTTTTAAATCGTGGCGATAAAATAAAATGTAGTATATAACTTATAATATAGCAAACACTCATGCTACCTAGTAATAAGGATAGTTCACCTGGTTCACCATAATGATTAGCCAATTAACAAACAGCGTTCATTAGACCCATTGTTTTAAATTAACGATATGGTCACATATAAGCACACAGCTACCTTACCATAATAATAGTGGAGATCACCTGTTGTGTGCTCCAGACCGGATTCCTCTGCTTTCACATTCCCGCACCGAACAGCGGCGCAGGCGCAGGCCGCTGTGAATCATCGCGCGGAATGCGGCCCGTGTGAACTTACCTAAGGCATTGCGGACCCGATAGACACCGGGGACATTGACTTTGTTGCTAACTCTACTTATACATACATATTATTACGACTGCAGATAGGAAGGTACGTACTATTACTCACCTATGTGATGTAGTACATCAGTACACAATTCGTAAGTTGTCGGCATCATCTAATAGGGACCATGGTACAGGCTCCTAGATTGATATTCGATATATAAAAAGTAAAATGTATGCAACCAGCACAAGTCGCGAAACATATTTACTTATGTGCCTATCATTTTTCGCGGATTTCTAAACCGTGGACCATACAAAAAAAATGTAAAATATGTAGCATTCAATAATTCATGTTGATGATACCGGTAATACAGCATTTTTGTTGAGGACGCGATCATTAATGACGGTGATTCATATTAGTGGCATGAGATAGTTAGCATTCCTTAAACTTCACTTCCAAAAACCATTTGTCAAAAAATTCTACATTATATACTCGATCGATGACTCTTGAGCACAAGATGAAGGGACATGACTGGCTCAATTTGCACACTCTGTTACTAACACCTGGTTGGTTGGCTTATATTTTAACTTTTGACATGCATGAAGCAGTGGTGGCCTAGTAGAGTAACGGCTCCGACTTACGAGTCGTAGGTTCAAACCCAAACAGGCGCTTTACTTTGTGTAAATTATTTCATCGTCGTTTTAAGAGCAGTCTCTCAAAACGGTGAAGGAAAATATCGTGTGGAAACCGGAATGTCTAAAACAAAAAAATCGAAGACATGTGATAATTATTTACCAACCCGCGCTGGGCCCGCGTGGTGGATGACGGCCCACTCCCTCTCACCGAGAGGAGGTCTGTGTTCCAGCAGTGGGAACATTATAAGTTGATTATGCTGCATGATATCTACTGGATACCTACATGATCCAGTAGATATCATAAAGATTTTCTTAACTATTTATATAATTCGTGTTGAATAGGAATTTCATACCAGTATCTGACACGGTTGTCGTATCTGTACGTTTACCGACCCCAAAAACAGTGAGATTGGTCACTTCTTAATTTTATTTTATAAATTGAGAAGTGACCAATCTCACAATTATTTTTACCTACACGATGATCCTTTTTACTAAGCAAAATTATAAAAAAATATTTTAGTTTCCATCGACAACGCAATAGGTAAAGCGTCAACGAGTCTTCACGGAAAATACAATAATTTAAGGCGACGACCTTGATAGACATATAATTAGTTTGCAACCTTGGAAGTACTAGGTCGTCTGACCCAAAACACCAGATATCTGGCAGCACCGATTTAGTTAGTAGACAGTCTAGACGGTCAGCCAGTGTTTAATATGGACATGCTATCACTTAGCGCCGCTGATGCTGATAAGCTTTCCGCGAAAAGAACGGATTTTAGGGCTTATAATACCTACGTAAATAAATGAATTTGGCTGCTTGACCTTGTAATAATTTAACGAAAAGAAGAAAGAAAATACGTTTATTTGCGGTAAACATGACACAAAAAGCGGCCATTGATTAGAAATGCAAATTAAATTAATTAATTGTAAATGCCAATGCAAATGAAATTGATTAGATTTGGAATGCGCTTCCTCTTGATATCAGGACGGCCACCAGTCGTTATGCATTTAAGCGGAAATTGCGGAGTTTTTTTTCAAAATAAATAGAGTAGAGTCATGTCATCACCTCTCTCCCTTGATTTTGTATGTTTTATATAGTACCTATTTATTATAGTAAATATGTATGTAAGTATATGTATCATAAGTTTATAGTTTATAGCTTATTTATGTTATGTAAACCTGTTTTATCTATAATGCAATACGATATATTATATATTTTTTCTCTTTGTTCCTCTGAATTAGAGCACCTGCCATCTAATCTCTTCACCACCCTTGGTTGACTGGTAGAGAATGCCTCAGGCATTGTACCATTTTTAGTGCGAAAAGTTTAAATAAATAAATTAGTAGTACGTTATCTATTAAATACTTAAGCCCTGGTGCAAGCAAAATCGTACCACTGGGCAGTAGTTGAACTCCCGTCGGAATTGCGGGAAATTACGACATTATCTTAACTCAATATACTACCGACCGTAACATATTTCCATGTTAGGTCCCTAAACAACGCGTTTAAAACATTTGGCGTTACGTAAAACAATTGTTGTTTAAAATCTTGTGTTGTGATCATGTTTTCCTCCTAATTTTGGTGCCGCAATATAAGACTAAGCTCTCGTTTCCTTAAATTTAGTTGAACTTGCGAAAATCCTGCCCAAGTAGTGTCGCAAAATACTACTACTAGTCATAGAGCGATGCAGCCGGGCGGTCGTCTCTAAGTAAAATCTACTATCTATATAATTATTATGAAGGCACCTATCTTCCTGTATCCGTGTCACAAGTCTCTGCCAGCGGTCGCGCGGGGGCGCCGTGATCGCGGGGCGGAGCGCCGCAGGCCACACCTGCCCGGCTGCCCCAAGCTCCGCCCTCCGCACTCATTCTCAAGACTTGAGACATGCCACAGACTGCCTGAGTTACGAGAGGCAGAGTGCGGGAGTCGTATGTTATACGGTTTAGCACCTCCGCCCGAAAACGATTCATAAATCATTGAAGTTTAGTCTGAAACACACGCGTCTTGGATACTTTGGAAATTGTTTAAATGATGTCCAGCAGTGGACATGCTAAGATATAAGTACACTTAGGATTTGTTGTGTCTTGTAGCTGTTTAATTAATTCAAGTAAGCTGCGTTAGTAATACTCAATTTTGTTTAGTGCATTATGTGTACTTTGACGCGGAGAAGCTGCACTTTACATACTTAGCTAATGCTGGAGGTATTATGTAACTCAAATATGTCAAGACCACTTTGAATTAATATTTTTTTCTTAATCCAAAAAATAATGACGTAGTATAAAGAGCCCAAAGCTCGCAATAATACAAACGCTGGCTGCTACGGCGTAGCGCTACGTACGCTACGCTTTCGTAGCACCCTCGAAGTTAACCGAATTGTAAAAATTGGTGACCCCGTGTTTTTGTCACGATAGTTTCTTTTAAAACAAATCGCTTTCGCTTGTGCATTGCATCACAGTCCGTATTTCTAAGAAGGAATCGTATTGTCCGCCATCATTGATCCCGAGCGCCGCAGACGACACCTGCGACCGTCGGCAGCGCCCGCGGCCTCCAGTTATAGAACTGAGTGTGTTGGAAACAATCTAGGTATTATGTCATTGTGTAAAACATAATTCCTTGGTCACAATTTGTAAGCAACCATTATACAAGTCCGAATACCGAACTCTTTCATCAATGGACCACACAGTTACGAACCATGAATTAGTTGCCAACTCATAACTTTAATGAGTACAACCTTGAGTTACCAATGCATACCCAATAAATTCGTGTTTCCTCAACGCTTTATAACTCTCGTCTCCTTAGAATGGACTCCCTAGACTTTACCTACTTTCTCTAAGTCTATGTGTTTGTGTAACTATGTCTATCTTACATTTCTATCTTTCCTCATAGAATTTAGAATGTTTTTTTTCGATAGTTTAGTTTTCTGTTTATCCTATTCATGTTAGAATATTCTGTTTATTTATTTTCTTATAATTGTACACCCTCGGCCCTAGAGGTATGTTGTAGAGATACTTGTTAATGTTGACCAACTTTATGAGTCCACGACCTGCAGCAACAATCAACAATATTCTATTATATTTTATTTAAATACCAGATGCGGTTTCAAACGATGTTGGTGGTAAAACCTAATGGGCAAGCTATGACACTTTCTAACACAAATACATGTAGGTACATTAATTACTTCTTATACTATTATGTGAACAGTTTACGTACAAAAATCTGTCTAGCCTTTTCCCAACTATATTGGGGTCGGCTTCCAGTCTAACCGGATGCAGCTGAATACCAGTGTTTTACATGTGGCGACTGCCTATCTGACCTCCACAACCCAGTAACTGGGTTATACGCGATACCCCTTGGTAAGATTGGTTGTCAGACTTCCGGGCTTCTGACGACTCGTAACGAATGTCAAAGATCCACAAATGACAGGCGAGACCAACAGCTTAACGTGCTTTCCGAGGCAGGGAGGAGCACATACCGAGAGTATGTTAAGATGGTCACCCATCCACGGACCAACCCCGCAAGCGTAGCTTAACCTGATGAATCGACCCGTGCGGCTGTTACTACTTAGCCACGACCTCGTCCGTGAACAGTTTACATACATTTGGTAAAATACACCCAACACTCGTAGCGAGCCGATAATGAAATAATCCCTTTACCGACCACATTACAGTTTGGGTCCGACCATTGAGTCATCTATTCTACGCGACTTGACCACAGCTTTCGAGATAATGGCCTCCTTTATTCATTATTATTACTATATGGGTCCTAAATTAATTTGTGACACTTGTTTTATGAACGGCTCATAAAATTAGGGTCCGTGATTCCTGCAACCGCGTGTTACCGACCGCCGCCGAGTGTAGCCGATCATGATTGGGTCCGGATGCGGCGCGTTATAAGGGATTTTATTAGTTTTGAGTTTTATTTCGAAAAGGTTTGTAAGGTACCGAAATTGTTGGTTGTGAAGAACACGCAAGTTTTTTTCTAATTATTTCCTCTTTTACTCGCAGAGGAAGGCTTTAAAGCGTTCCTAAGTATATAATATCACTACATTATTATAAAACAAAGTCCTCCGCCGCGTCTGTCAAAAACTACTTTACCGATTTTCACGCTGTTTTCACCAATGTATAGAGTGGTTCTCGAGAAAGGTTTTAGTATATAATTTGTGAAGCGGGTGAAGCCGCGGGCATCAGCTAGTATACATATGTAAAGGTGTTAAATGCCTATAAAATCGTCTTATTTGCACATAACGTTAATAGCACAGAATTCATCAATATATTTATACAGCAAGACAAACAATCCAACGTCGAATGTTAGTAGCTAGTAGCTTTAACACCTTACTTTTACTGTTCCCTAAGATCAGCTTCCGAAATTCACATCTTCATCCCAAAACCATCCTTATCAGTGTTAACAGTTCAACAGACAATAAATATGAACCTGCGACCTTCCCATCAGAAGCCGCTATCTCCACCGACACCGTCATTACTTGACCTGTCTCCTGAGAGTCACGCTAGGTCGGGGGCGCGCTATATTGGCCGCGCGCCGCGGGACGCCCATACATTATGCATGGCCGGCGCGGTGGCGCATGCATTATGGAACAACCCCTCTACTTATCTGGCTTTCATTAAATTGTCACCGAATTGTTTTTTTAAGTAATGTGTTTGGAGTTGAACTGTTTCATAGGTTTACTGATCACAGTAGCGGCTGCCGAGCGTGAGAAAATTGGATTCGATTCTATGGTCGGTTAAAGCAGGTGATTTGGTATTTCCGCGAGAGAAACGGGACTTCTGACACATTCTGACTCATCTACTGTAATAAAAATCTTAAATTAATTCACTGACAGACAACGTACTGGGGTCTAGATGCATGACATTTTGTACACGAGTTCCAAAAACAACGAAAGTGAGCAATAAAGAAGGATTTCTAAAAATTCATCCTCAAGGGATGAAGTTTGTGTGGAAGATCGTCCTAAAGGGATGAAACTTTTTTTTTTTTTTTTTTCAACTTTGTGTAGAAGTTCGCGATTTTTGCTGATAGGAAATGTGATCGTGCGCACGGCTTGTATCTGATAACTGATATAATAAGGCTTGTACACACGACTTTAACGATGACTTAAACACACAATGATGCCATTTCATTCATCATATGAGCATGACATATGCTCGAAGCATGTGTCATGCTCATGTCTATCTCTGTTGCGTGGTTTTCACAAATTATAATAATCACCATTTCCGCTGGAAGTTGCCAAACAAAATAAATTGCCACGCGATAATTGCAGCCAAGTATGGGCTAACCCAACATACTTTAACAAGATTACTTTCTGATTGTGCCGCCGCGCCGCACCGACAAGCGTGCCCAATGGTGATATTAATAATATCCTTTCACGTCCTTGTGTGCTCCATGTTTTAACATATTTCTATTGTTCATTCATGAATAGAATTTGACTCAGAGAAAACTATAAATATCAAGATCCTGAATTAGATTACCTATTTTGTTTACTACACGGATGTTTACTTACCTCGCTGCATTTATGGATGATTTGTTTTGTATTCATCAAAACTGTTCTGGTTCTACCTACGTGCTATGAAATACTGAAATGTTTTGACACAAACGTGGGAGCGTTTACATTACAAGAGTTTTATAGAAATTGTGTAGGTTTACAAATACAGATTAAGAAATTAATGAGTAGCGCGTACGTCAGCAGTTCAAAGATAGATCTACAATACCAATGTGGTGGTGAAGAGTAAATGAAGCGGGACAGGATGCCGGCGGCTGAGAGCTTGGTGGACCTTTTACACAACTAGATTTCTAACAGATACAGAGGTTCTAAGACACCAGCACGGCACAGTTACAAAAAGTATTAATAAGGAATGCTCTAGTAATGGCATCACGGTGACAACTGTTGGATCAATAACACCAGTAAAACCAATAACACCAGTAAAACTAATAACACCAGTAAAACCAATAACATCAGTAAAACCGGACTGTAACAAAATGACTATAGCGTTACAGTCCTATAAACTGCGCCCAAATACGGTTTTATAAACGTTTATAGGATTTTTATAGGACTAAAAATACATGCTCCTAGGATAGTTACAGGACCACATTTCGCTACTTGGGTTGCATATCTTTTTAGGGTTTCGTGCCTCAAAACAAAAAAACGGAACCCTTATAGAATCACTCGTGTCTGTCTGTCCTTGTGCCACAGCCAATTTGCTCCGAATATGTTGTGTAATATGACCGATTAAGTTAATTATTATATTATATATATCTAACTATCATAGTTTTTAAGTCACAATAGAGTTCTAAAACGCCGGTAGAAACAAAATTTAGTTACATTCGTAACGTAGGATTAATTCTTATTCAAATAAATAGTTTTATCATCAAGGGTATTTATGTCGCAGTAAAATACTTTTTAATTTTTTCGAATCGGACATTTAATTTCGAAGTTATCACGAGTATAATAATGCAATTCGCGAACCGTTCGACGCCGCCGGCCGCGACGTACCTTGTAATTTTACGTCTAAAAGTAAGGTATGCGAAAGTGAGTTTGTTTGTTTGTTACGCTTTCACGCTAAAACGGCTGAACAGATTTGGATGAAATTTGGCACATAGGTAGACCATGACCTGGAATAGGACATAGGATACGTTTTATCCCGGTAAAAGTACTGTTCTCGTGGGATAATTTCCGACCTCCACGCAAAAGCTAGTAATTAATTAAGTTCTAATCACAAGTACAATGATCTACGCCTACTCTTTCATTGCACCAACATTCTAGTAACATCAACGACATTTAACCGACAATCACGACCTTCGCTTTGAGTCGCGCTTGTATTACTTACTTGAATGTTCCGTGAGGCGCTGGCTCAACAGCTCAACGGCTCAACAGCTCACCGTCCCAGCGTGATGTCTTCATTACTCTGTCACCCTGTGCCTCGCTAAGCCACTCCACAGACATGAGGTACATCGGATTAACTGCGAGGGTGCAGGATTATCATATTGTCATTATGAAATATACTTACAAGTTATGAAAAGCCGCGGTTAATGTTACTTTTTTTATTTTAGTCATTTACATCCTTTATTTCATACAGACACTTATAAATGACATTTTTACCCGATTACGGCGAAGAAAAAAGGAGGGTTATGATTTTGACACCACAGACGGACAAATTAAAAATCCGGAGTCACATGTAAATAAATAAATAAAATGTAATCTGTTCGATTTATGCCCTAACTGTGACCCCGTATTTTTGATTGGTCTGTCTGTGGTGCCTTGTTTATACCTTTTTAGTTGATTGACTTTTTATAATTTCGTAGTTGGGTTTTAGTTTTTATTAGTTTAATTTTTTATAACTAGTATTAGCAAAAATATTCAACAATATAGTTCACTCCAGTGGAATCAAAATTGAAATAAATTGTATAATTCCTTTCCTCTATAGCTTGTATTTAAACTGATAAAGCAATCTAAAATTCTTACTAAACCAACAAAGAAAGCCCTTATTTCACCTATGGTTGTTCCCGTGGGAATATCGGGATGAAAATAATGTTATGTCATTCTCCATGGTCTACATATTTGCCAAATTTAATCTAAATCCGTTCACCCGTTTTAGCGTGAAACCGTAAGAAACAAACAAACAAACTCACTTTCGCATTATATTAGGATGTTAGGATCAGCGTATTAATGTTCCACTGCGGGGCGTAAGCCTCTGCTCATACTGAGAAAGCTCTGCTCAAACATTGAAGGCACGCCTGCTTAAAATGGGTTCGCGATTTCAGACTTTAATCCATACTTCCATACTAATTATAAATTCAAAAGTAACTCTGTCTGTCTGTCCGTCTGTCTGTATGTTTCCTTTTCACGCCTAAACCACTGAACGGATTTCGATAAAATTTGACATGGAGATAGATGTCATCCCGGGGAAGGACATAGGCTACTTTTTATCGACATCGGAGCCCCGGGCGGAAGCTAGTTAACTATAAGTCCAGGTTTCATCACGTCGTTGTTCCTTCACCAATGCGAGTAATGCCCAAGTTACACTCGGAAAGTTATCGTATTTATTAGTATAAGTAGGCCTATGTATAATACAAAGGCCGTCAACGAGACAAAACCAGGACGTTCGCAGCAATAGAGCGACAATTGTTCTATTGTCCTCCTTATAACATGTTCGACACATACCAGGATTCTGCAAAAAACAGGAGGAAAAATGCAATTAACTTGTACGTTTAATGAAATCTCGAAACGGCTGTTTGACACTTCCCGTGACCCAAGGGCTGGCTTTTACCTTGGTCAGAGGCTAAGCATTGCCATTCAACGTGGCAATGCCGCCAGTCTCTTGGGTACACTACCAGCCGACAGCGATGCGGAGGAATTTTTCAACGCCATATTTTAGATATTAGTTGTACAGTTAGTTTTATTTAATATTAGTTAGAAAATTGTTTAGTGTTCGATTGTATATTTTATTTGAAACTATGTCACATGCCTTAAATAAATGATTTTGATTACTTAACTTAGTGAAAAAAAAAAAAAAAAAACTTGTACGTTATTATTAATACCTTTTGCCCGTGGGTTCACCCGCGTCGAGGTAAGAATAAAAAAACTTATAATAATATATTAACCTTCTCCTCGAAAGTTGGTGGGAAAGGGAAAGTTGTGGGATTTTATCAATCTCATACCAACATCCATTTTTATAGATGAGAGTATGTTTAGCGGCATCTGTTGTAATATTTGTGACTTTTGAAAAGGTGCCAGGAATATTGATTGCAATGAAACATAATAAGAGATAAAACAGTGCTTAGTTAATAAGTAAAAAAAAAATACACAAAGAATCATGACTGTACGGTTTTTAGTAATTAACTCCGTACACCGATTTGTCGTGAAGGTTTGTAAGTTCAGTTAGAAGTATATATAATATCAATAATAATAAAATGTTTATTAACAAAGTTAGTATACAGATACACATTCCACTTAGATGCACTAAATAGTTAAGTTTATTGAGGTTATGAGTAAGTAACAATACTAGAGTGGAAGACGATTATTTCTCTCAGTTTTTGATAGCTTCACTTGTTAAATTCGTGAGTCATGTTATCTTATAAGTAAGTTACAGAGTAATCAGAAAAATGTACGGCGATGAGACCGTACACTCCGTACAGCGATAAACAACAATAATTTTAATAAACTCAAACCAATGTCTGTTTCAATTACAAATTATGTTCTTCAATTATCATATCGGAAGCTTTTCGTGCAATCATCATTACTGAAGCTCCAGTCACTGCGTGTACATTAATCGGCATAACACTGGCATCAGCCACACGTAACCTCTTAACTCCAAGTACTCTAAGCTTTGAATCCAACACCGTACCCATAGAGCAAGTACCAACAAAATAATGTCCCGCATCCGATGTCCCCAATGTATGACATCTCCAATATTCCATAGTCCCTCTTTCCAAACCGTCACACGACTTCATCTGTGGATCAACAAACTCAGCTTTCATCTTTTTGAAATAAGTTGTGTTCACAATACGATTAAAATCTGCTAAATAACTAGCATGTTTCTGTATGTCTTCACTCTTAGTATAATAACCTGGACATATCAATGGATGGTCATTTGGATTTTTACTTCGCAGAAGAATTTCGCCTCTTGATTCAGGATTTAGGGATGTGATGATCACCATGAATAATTCTTTATTATCAAGGCCTTTGGCTACAGTATTACAGAATTTTTCATCGTAACTGAAGTAAAATGCACAAAGTCCAAAAAATGTGAAGCTGTCACCAATGTGAACGCAAACTGTTTCATAATCAGGATAGCTCTGAGACTTATTAAGAGCTACATAGCCGTCGAATATAAGGAACGGGTATTTATGAGGATCTTGAAGATTACTGTTAAGTGGAGCTTTTGTAATTTTATAAAATAAAAGGGCGTTCACATGATCTTGAAAATTCTTTCCCACGGGTAAGTTAGATACCACTTTGATACCTTTTTTATGTAAGTGGTCTTTTGGACCGACTCCCGAAAGCATAAGTAGCTGCGGTGACTTAATGGCTCCAGCTGTTACTATAACTTCCTTGGTTGCTTTTAACGTCAGTTTTCTATTATCTTCTGTCAACACTTCAACTCCAATAGCCGTCTTGTTATCATCAAATATTATTTTAGTTGCTAATTTGTTCAACATGAGGTGTAACTTCTTGTTCTTTTTGAGAGGACTCAAGAATTTCGTGGCCGTACTTTGGCGCATATCGTCACCTATATTGAACATAAAATTGGTGAATCCTAGTGGATGCTTCTGGTTTATATCCAGATGATATTCATAACCCATTTCTTCTAAAGCGTCAAAATAGTGTCTATTTATTTTATTATATTGTTTCTGTATTTGAATTTTTCCTTTAGTTCCGTAATAATGTGGTTCATTAGATTCAAGGATTTTTTTATCAATGAGCTTTTCGTTCTTACGGAATAATGGTAAGACTGATTTCCATGACCACGAGGTGTCGTTAGTAATAGTTGCCCACTCATTATAATCGTGAGGGTATCCTCTTATATAGGCGAGATAGCTTAAAGAACTAGAACCACTCAACACTTTACCTTGCGACATATGAAGAACATTGTCCGTATGATACTCTGTGTTCAAGCCTTCACAAGTTGAGGTGAAGTTCCAATCATACTTAGTTTTCTTCATAAATGCAGTTAACCCTGCCATCTGAAAATTAAACCATACAATATTTTAGATTTATAAAAGTACTGTTATTTATGAAGTTATTCTTTAAAGGGGTTCTTGTACTATATTTTCATCTTTAATACTCACATTAGATTCTATGGGCGGCACAGTACCAGCGTCAATAAGCAGTACTCTGGCATTCCTTTCCACAAGTCTACTGGCTATCAGACATCCTGCCGTCCCACCACCCACTACTATGAAATCAAACTTCGCTCCATCTGAAAAACAAAAGACTTTTGTATCCGTTACATTCGTATCCTTGCTTGACTTGAATAAATTCATTAAAAGATTAAGGGATTGCTTCACAGTGCCCGTTAGGCAGTTTCTACCACAAGAACTGAAAAATATGTCAGATTGTATTTAAATTGCTTTCACCGATAAGTTAACAAGACTTTGCCTGCAGCATTCAATATTTTAGAAATAATGTTATGTTCAGGAACTTACTTTGAACACAAACGGGTTCCGGCCATTGATATAAAGTGAGATTGAGAATGGTCACCATCTTCATAATATCCTGAACCTTTTTAAAGTAAGAAATTACGTTGGCAGAATCCATGATGAGTAAACAACGTTGTCCAGTTTTATATTTATAACAAATTGTAGAATTTGATCTATCTATGTAAGTATGATTGTCCAAATTCTACATGTTTTTGTCAGAAATATGTCGGAAATAATAAAAATGTGTAACACAACATATAAGAACTGAAACAATTTTAACGTGTCTCTTATTATTATATTGGAACCAAAATGGTAAAAAAAACAATTGAATTCCCTTTTATAGGCTGATAATTAATTATTGTTTAATAATGATAAAAAGAAGTCTACTTGGACAATGGTAACAGACATTGTGTACGACTTACGCTGTATCTTTGTTACACTCATTTATGCACATCAATATTGTTTAGTGTTTATTCCTCTAACATGGCATTAAAGTGTAACAATTGTGTAAATAAGTATATTCAGTAGCAATAAGTCCATCAATAAATAAACGTGAATCATTTGTCTACTCATTTACATAACATAACATACTCTACAAGTTTGCCTACATAACAAGTACATAATATTTTCACTGTTGGGCATTAAACCCAACACATTGATGTCTTGATAAATAGGAATAAAAAAACATTTAAACATATAAAAAATAGTAGCCCACCGGTATCGGGAACAGGGTCCAAAGCTATCGGCGGTCAGGGCTCCAGAGAGAGGAACCTCCTAACAATGCGAGCCGTGTCCAGGAGTACCGCTTTCTGAATCAAGCCCTTAATCCAGCTGCCCAACGAGAGCCTCCTAGGTGTGGTAGAGGCTCTTGGCAATTAAGCCATTGACTGATACGACTATCGGCACATCGCAGAGTCCACATCCCACATGTAACGTTGACATAATCACTATTATCTTTCTAGACTAGTATTTTGTTTTTTAGCAAATGTCGTCAAACGAATAATATCAAGTCTGTCACTTGATATTATTCGGATAGTTTTAGTACATTTTGTATACCTACCTAAACGAAACAGAAATTTGGTTATTCATTTCACTCTACTCTCACTTGTACTTTGCACTCGCACCAAACACAGACTAAAAACCATCTTTATGAGTGATATACATACTTTTTAGTCTGTGTTTTGTGATAAAAAGAAAAAGATTTGTCTTAAATTAATTATACGCCACACAGTATCTGCCCCGGTGCGCGACACATAGCACCCCACCCGCCCTCGTGTCGCAGGGCGGGCGGCGCCTCCGAGTCTCTTCCGTCACACTCTCGCGCTTCCGGTGCCGCATCCGGCCGCATATCCGGCTCGCGCGACGCCGTCTTAGATATTTTTGAAGTGATTTTATAAAGTTGAATTAAAATGATGAACATTTAACATGATTGAAAGTACTTTTAAAGTATACTTTACTTGTTGCGTGCTGTGAAACTGTAAACGTTGTTTGTTGCATACATTGTTAAGTGTGTAAAATGAGACAGTTCAGTGAGAGCCTTCTATTGGCCACTAAATATTTTGTGTGTAATGTACAAGTACAATGTATAGTCAGTAATATGTGAGTAATTAATCAGTGATGTTGTGGCTGAGTACGAGTGAGCACCGGCGCTTCCAGCATCTGTATCATGGTGAATTACAGCATCTTACTGGAACAACATACTATTCTAGGACATTATTCAAGACGACCTACAATAGAAAAGTTGAATGAAACAATAACTCAGTAGCAGGGCAAGGTTACTTTTTATATCAACACAATATTGTTCGCCACGTGCCAGGTTCTGTATGATTCATTGGAAAAGAAATAACACATATTTTTTGTATACGAGTGTACTCTACTCGTATTTATTTTGGGGTCCTACTTAATAAAATATATTGTTGCGTAATACAGATTTACATAAAACTGTGTATGTTGAATTCTATAAAAGTAAATAAAGCAGATATCGTTGTTATCTGTCCCAGCCTATATTTACTGACTTAGAATTCGTTGAATGTAGGAGACTCCACGGTTACTACAGTTATCACATGATGTAATGTACACTATCTGTTACTGAAACTTGACACCGTTTTAGAAGATTTTTACGAACACTTAATTTTACCGGATTACAAGTAAAGTGTTTGAACGTTTCCATATGTGGTGAAGACAATCATGGCTTGCTATTAAATATTATAGAAGTTTCGTAGAAAAAAAAACCAGTTTCTTTCAGACTATTTAAAATCCATAGTCTGTTAGTACAGTATTAACTTACGAATCTAGTGTTAGTAATAAAAAAAAACGTGTTAAGTAATTAATTCATTTCTAATATGGGCATTGCCCAGCAATTAACAAAAACAATGTGAAGAAGTTTATAGCCTAGATTAAAGAAGACGATGAATGAGCTGAGGAGTAGCTTGTTAGATGCTAGTCTGACCGTGTTCAAAGATAAGATAAGAAAGCGTTAATCTGCATTTGATTCAACCCTAACCGCCTTACTAATAAACGTTGTATAGCGCCTGTATAGTTACACAACGCTTTGTCTTCTTCTTTCAAAAGTAATTTGACTTTTGAAAGAAGAAGACAAACCGTTGTGTAACTATACAGGCGCTATACAACGTTTTAGTAAGGTGGTGTGTACATACTAACAGCAAACAAATATAAAATAATTACATTGCTGCTTTAATTGTTTGAATGCAGTCAAGCTTATGTAAATGACCCCATGTCTGGCAAATGTCTGCGTTTCATCGTCCAAGGATGAAGTAATGCATGACATCACCACAATGTCTCATAGTACCTAACTACCCGCTACCTGCAATCATTACTCTCAATTAAGCACTGAAATTGTACTGCACTAGGGTATGCTGTCACCGCATCAACAAATATATATGGTCGCATCAACAATGTTTTTACATAGGTATAAACATCTACATGTCGGAGATCGTCAGGATTTATTCCATTAGAACCTGTGGCGGTATCTGCATCGCCACATGCGAACTACGCATCAAAGACCTGACGTCACATAAATCCTGAATCGCGCAATTGAAAGTTTTCCGTGCAGTGTACATATATACGAGAACCCAACATCAATCGTTGGGCAGTTGCCCGCCAGACACAACACCCGCCTGGTAGGTGGATCCTCCCTTTTCTATGGTGGATGAGTGAAGTTTACACCCTGTTCCTCATACCCCTAAAAATCAAACATCATGTGGGCAGAAGATGGGTTACATAATATACACAAACATCCTAGATATTGTAGAAACGACACATTGGTTTATCTCTTATCTAGGACGTCGTCTGTCTTGTAACTGTAGTTTGTATTGAGTAGGTACATACCTTTATGGAACATCAACAATAACAGGATATGAAACTCCAACTCGGAACTAGCAGTTATCTCAGTTGAATTGTAATGGCGTGAGTGATTATGAGATATTACAAAAGCCACTAAGATCCGGCTTGTTGACACACTAGTTTTTCTGTGTTCTTATTTGTTGCTTCGTTCTAGAAATGTGTTGGTGGCCAAGAATGCTTTAGGTAGTTTTGCACCAACACCTCTATACGCCAAGAACTCGGCTTCAAAAAGCGTCTTTGGTCCAAACGCGCATCCTCAAATACTTCGGACACGTCTCGAGGCGTGAGGGTGACTCTATAGAGCTCCTGGTCGTGCAGGGTAGAGTGGAAGGCACCAGACCACGCGGACGCTCACCCATGAGATGGACTGACCAAATTAAATCCGCAGTAGGCGATCCTTTATATAAGTGCACTAAAAACACCAAAAATCGGAGTAGATGACGAGAACTCGTGAGGCGAATCACATCAGGACAAGAACCTACATGAAGACCACGACCGCTCTGACAAGAGTGCTACGAAGAAGAAGAGTGACTGACATCAAACGTCAAGTCAACTTGACTGACTGACTGACTTTCTGACTTTAATTTTATGTAAAGTAGTGCTAACTACAGACAGGTTTACATGAATGTAGTGAGCTAGGTAGGTATACACATACCTCGTATAAATCCAACGCTTACTATCTTACAAGGATCTAATTTAATTTACGACGGCGGGACAACAGTGCTACTAGTCGAAAAAGACTCATCACAATTTGATCCTAATATACCAAATATTCGATATCCGAATATATCTAACCGATACTAATATTTAGTTTGGACCTGTTTTAATTAATGGTATTCTTCACTTAGTACTTGGACCGAGTCGAGAATAGAATAATTCACAGAATTTCCATAAACATTGTCCGTTTGTGCGTCTTATGATCCCTGTCTGTTGCATTGTTGTTGTTTTGCCTGTCACTGACGGTGATGTGTTGCTATCGTCACAGATCCGTATGGCGCGCTGACGGGGTGCGCGCGCGCTTCTGGCGGACAGGTGCAACTGTGGCAGTTCCTGCTTGAGGAGCTGGCGGCAGGCTCGCCCGGCATCTGCTGGGAGGTACGTAGTGTACTGTACTAAAGGGGAACAATGTAGGAATGTATATAGTGGGAATGTTTCACTGTCGCGGCAAAACTTAATATGAGGGCTTTGTGGGCCTGTGTATAATACTCCGCTTTTTTTCTTAAGTGTCTCTGTTACCTCATTGCAAAACGTAACTTGCGAATGATAACAATTATTGTCATAGAGAGTTATTTAAAAAAAAATCAAGTAATAAAAACTAAAACCCAACTACGACTTAAAAGGTATAAACAAGGCACCACAGACAGACAAATTAAAAATCCGGAGTCACACGTGTTAGGGCATAAATCGAACAGGTTACGTGTGACTCCGGATTTTTAATTTGTCTGTCTGTGGTGCCTTGTTTATACCTTTTAAGTCGTAGTTGGGTTTTAGTTTTTATTACTTGATTTTTTTTTAAATTCTTTTGGGGTTATAATATATATATTTCTGAAATGTGCTCATTAAGCCCTTTCATTTGATACCCAACATGGTACGATTAAACCATTTTTTTTTTTAAGTTCCTCACTTTTTGTCCTCTAGAGGGCGCCATTTTTAATTTAATGTGACTTCACATAGCCTATAACCAGCGGACAATCACGACGCTTCTAACGATACCTCATTTGTCAAATTGTGATAAGTGGTTTGGAAGATAGGAGGGAACAGATGAACATACATACATACATACATACATACATACATACATACATACATACATACCGGTCAAAATCATAACCCTCCTTTTTCTTCGCCGTAGTCGGGTAAAAAGATCTGACGGCGTTTTTTATTTGTAGATGCTTTCTCTTTTTTTTTCTTGATTAGTGGTTGCCGCTATAGAGACCGTATTGTAACGAGCGTATACAAAGTTAACTAAACTACGTGCTGTGTACCCAGGGTCCCCCGAACGAGGGCGAGTTCCGTCTGTCGGACCCTGATGAGGTGGCGCGGCGCTGGGGCCGGCGCAAGCAGAAGCCCAACATGAACTACGACAAGCTGTCGCGAGCACTGCGCTACTACTACGACAAGAATATCATGAGCAAGGTATGATATAATACCACACAACTAAAGTTTCTATCACTTTTCCTGAATACTGCTGACTGCAGAAACATCATCTAGTAAATGGTCGACGTGTAAAATTGTTTGTAAGTACAAACCAACTTACAGAAATAAATCATTTATCATAAACTGCAGAGGAAATAACCAAGATCACAAGGCAAATTTATTTTATTTTATGTATCACATTGGTGGCAGGAATACGTTTTTCTATACAGAGAAGTGCTACAGCCGTTTCAGCTATGAACCTTTTGCTTTCATTAGAATTTTAAAGTGAGATTCGATAATCTAGCTTTTACGAGTATAACGCATCGTGCCTAAAGCCCAAAGAGAAACTGAACGTTTGTCAGAAAGAAGTACTCGTACACCCGTTTATTTATTTATAAGTTTAATGGAATAATGCAATACTTAGCAAAATTTGATCGACTGAATATTTTATACTTACTTTAACAAAAAAATATGCGATGTCCTTCAACTACTGCCAGGTGCGCTTCAGTTTGCGTTAGTAATGCTCAATTTCACAGGCTAATCCAGTGATTCCCAAAGTGGTCCAGGTGGACCCACAAGAGTCCACGGGAGACTCTACAGGGGTCTAGGTTGCCGTGAAAAAAAAATGGGGGTTCAAATGTTGTAAGTGGGGGTCCACGAAAATTTTTCTGGTTTCAATAGTAAAGAACAAAAATGTTGGCTTTTAACCTATCCTTTACCTGTTTCAGATAATAAACTAAGTACTCAAAAAAATTGGGAAAGAAAAAGTTTGGGAACCTCTGGGCTAACCAACTCATGTTTTATTTGTTTACGCATACAATAATAATAGAGTTGTCTACTTGTATACCTAGCGGTCGTATAATATTGCCCTAAGTTTTCCTGTTGCTGGGTTATACATGCAACAGGAAAACTGCCACAAAAGTTTATAGTGTGTTGCATATTATTGTGATGAAATAGTGCTAATAGTGGTAATATCTGGTAAACTCTAACATACACAATTAAAAACACCGAGTTATTCGTGTTTTAAAAAGTAAAATCTGCTACTACAGTAAACTTATTGCTCCATAGAAACATCATGTGAGATATTAGTAAGCATTAGATAATTTCTCTTGTTCATGACATGTTTTCAGTATTAAGTGATTTTTTGATGATTGCTATGTCGTACCACCAGGTGCACGGCAAGCGCTACGCGTACCGGTTCAGCTGGGCGGGGCTGGCGGCGGCCTGCCAGGCGCAGGCGGGCGACGCGCCGCCCTACTGGCACTACCTGCCCGCCGCGCATGCGCACCCACCCCCACACACACACACACACCCCGCGCCCACTCACACACACAGCGAGCCCGCACCCTCCACCACCACGCAGTAGTGCCACGTAGCCATGTAGCACGACTAAGAGCTACGACGTAGAAGAAAGTGCTACGGCGTAGCGCGTAGCACCCTTGTGCTACGTCACTTCCTTGAGTGACGCGCTTAGGTGCATTGTTAAATCTGATAGTTCAAGAACGCATAAATAAACAAGTACAGTGCAATATTGTAAATCAGTGAAGTATCGGTGTGAACTCATCAATTCATAACGCAGTATTGTTTACGTGAGAACTTTTTAAACTTAGTAGTACGAAGTAAGGAAATCTTGTAGACCCAATCATTTGCAACAAGTAGTAGAACCTCTTGTGTTTTTAGAATGTGAAAGAAGTAAAGTGAAAAGATGAGCTTTTAATCATATTCAATAACAAACATAAAGCTAATTTAGCTAAACTGGCGCTGGAAAACAAGTGATTACTTGATAAAATATAAAATATGTTTTTTTATTTGTTCCGTGCGAGAATTGAACCATGTCTGTAAATAATTGGTGTTCCCAGTAACAAAAATAAGTAGTAATATGTACAGTTATAATATCCATAGACGCCACTCGCCCGATATTCGTGTCAAACTCAAAGCACAACGGCGACGATTCTATGTCCAGTACATCTGTGTCGGTGATATTTTACAGAAATATTTCTCAGATCACCCAGATATTAGCGGTTCGTTGTATCATATTACAAAACAATTAGTAGTTTCACTCGTGTCATTAGCTGTAATTCACAACATTGTGTAGATATGTGGTTGACATGCAAATTACAGCATGAGTATATTGTGTAGATAAGGGCAGGGCTTAGTGTTATGAATAATAATTATAATGTTACATTATGTGGCACCGGCCGGCTATGTGTGGCGGCGGCCGGTTTTATCTGGCGGTGGCCGACTTTATGTGGCGGCGGACTCTATGCTTTAGTTGTTGTTCAAAATAAACAGCGCCAGCAATCTATAGTGCATTAGCATAAAACAGATAAGTTTTAATTATTCTCTTAACAGATGCTGCCTTGTCAGTTATCAGAACGATTGTTGTGTATAAACATTCGCTTTTTTCCTAGTTTAAGGTTCTCTGATAACTGCTGTCGCGACATTTCCTTCCATATCAACTTGTACATATGTTGTTTATATTCTCTTCTATATAGGTGCTAGTATTTCGGTTGTGGGTTTCTGCGCATCCGTGGCGGTGTTAATGTTACCTTTCAGTTACATACCTCTCTTACGAGTTAACGTAACATTTATTTCATTTCGACATTGCTTCATAAATGGTTTAGCAGCTATGCGTTATACTTAATTGTTATTTCTTAATACAAATACAAACTTTGTTTACTATTTAGGGGTATGAGGAACAGGGTGTAAAGTTCACTCATCCACCATAGAAAAGGGAGGATCCTCCGACCAGACGGGTGTTGTGTCTGGCGGGCAGCTGCCCAACGATTGATGTTGGGTTTAATTGCACGATGCAGGATTTATATGACGTCAGGATTTTTGTGTGACGTCAGGTCTTTGATGCGTAGTTCGCATGTGGCGATGCAGATACCGCCACAACTATATAGGTAGGTTTATTTATAATATTACAGAAACGCAAAGCAAAGCTGTCTTTATATTAAGATTCTTATTGACGTAAATTAACTATTGTGTCTTTATTGGTACCTATGTAATTATGTGTATGTATAATAATAGTTATTTGTGCAACTGTTTTATAATAAGGGGTAATACCTAATTATGTCCCATTATGACCCATGATATGAATTCTCTATAAAAAGAGTCTCCTTAAATCCCTTCTAGAATACTATTACGGAACAAAAATGTCGGGATACGACGTGAATACTATTACGGAACAAAAATGTCGGGATACGACGTGAATACTATTACGGAACAAAAATGTCGGGATACGACGTGAATTCGAATAACCTATATATATTTTTATTAATTACAGCGTTGTGCTAGTGAAACTTGCGCTTGCATGATAATATCCTTTTTTTAAATTCATAAAGATAATAATTATCACGAATTGAGGTATTGAGAATGTGGCTGTTTGATGAGTAAGGAACATTATAACACTCGTTTGGATGATAATGATTACTATGACACTGTTGTTTTAATGTTAAGCTAACTGTTTCAGAAACTTTTATAGAGGATTTATAGCATGGGTGTAGATAATGATAAGAATATGTAAGTAGTTGATACGAGTTGCGGTGCCGCCCTTTGGAAAATAAGAATTTTGCCGCCACTTGTGCCAGCTGTTGTTCCCGGGTGGCTACAATGACGTCATACTTTGTTTTTTTTTAGAGATAGATTCTTTTATTTGTGTTTTTGATTCTGAATCTCTTTGAATTACTTTTCTTACATAAGTATGTAACACTGTGTTGAAGGGGAAACCACGTTATTAATTATGAACGTTCTTTTGCTTTTTTGAACGTTCCCGAAAAGTTAATATGAAATATGAAGAATAACCGACAAAATAATACAATTCGTTTTTCAACAAAAAGCTATGTTGAACCTGAAACTGTAATTCTAGTATAGTTTGTATTAGTATCAACCTGTTTGTTTATTATTATAACTATAACATAATATGTGTAAATTAGATACTAATTTAGGCTTAATATTTAAGTGCATTAAATGTGTGAATGGCTAACTAATGCTTCTTATGTTAATTTATATTATTCAGTATTTTTAGTTATGGTCAGAAGTCAGTGCATCGTCTGACTGACATTCATTCGGAAGGGATATCAATATATTTTTCGATACTTATAGTCTAAACAACACCATACTCACCATTTATGCATTTTTTAGGGTTCCGTACCTCAAAAGGAAAAAATGGAACTCTTATAGGAACACTTCGTTGTCCGTCGGTCTGTCTGTCTGTCAGTCTCTCAAGACCCTTTTTCTCAAGAATGCTTGGACGTATCACTTCTAAGCTTTTAACGCAATAAAAAAAAACGGACATTTAGTAAATGCGACATATTTATCAAGTAATTTATATGAATCAAGTTTAATTTGTAGGGCCCTTGGAGCTCTAAAATAATCAAGCTTCTCTCTTATAAATAAATATACGCGGCTTATAGGTATGCGACATAATACGATACTCGCATATAAGTCCAAAACCTACAGGGTAGGTACTTCTCGTTCACCGCCAGAAGCAAGGTCTCACAGCACAAGTAAAGGATATGTAGTTTGTTACATTTTTTTTTTCAAACTTTGCTCTTGTGTAATAATACTAATAATTGACCGTAATGTAAGTATATCGATGTATGGGAGAATATGTTTTTTAACTTCTTCTTCTTTTTCGTGTAGTTGAGTTTTTCTGCTGCCTGGCCTCTGACTTGGCATCACATGCCTTCGAGAAATATCTCACGATGTTTTTTCAACTACAATGTTAAGTCTGCTTTTGGGATAAAATCCCAACTAAGGACCGTTCATTGTGCGTGTTTTTTTATCAATGCGTACCGATAAAACACATTATTTGTGAAAGATTTATTTATTATTTACTGACAAATTAGGTACCTATAGATTTTCGCGCATGCCTGGCTCCATGGCTCTTATGCCTGGTAATTAGTAAATCAAGTATGTACACGTTAAGACGAAAGTGAAGAACGTCTTGGGTAGGACTTAATCTAATCCTGGGGCGATCGTATGGCAAACAAACGCTATGAACGTGGATGAACTGTCAAAATGAAACCCATTGCAATCAATTGTCATTTTAAGTGTATTACGCAAATACCGCTGGTCGAGGCGGGAATTAAGGCTCTTACATACTGACGCGATTCGCCGCGCGACGCGAATTTAACAAAACAATTTCTGAGAAAACTTCACGGCGAACAATGAATCGCCCCAGTATGTAAGAGCCTGCAAGTGCTCGCGTGCGGCACTGGCTGCGACTACGTTATGTTTCTATGTTGTTACGTGTATTGTTGTTATTTTCGTTAGTAAATCAATCTTAATAATATAAACTAGCATAATAATTTTGGTTGTTATATGAATCGTATGTTAATTGTGTACAACATGAAGTATAAGTACCTACTTTTAACCTTCTCTCAACTCCACAAAACGTTTGTTACAAACTATTCCGTGCACCTGATTAATTATTGTTTGTTTGTTTGATATTTGAATGTGCTTTTCAACGCCAAATGTATCTAAAGGTTCCTAAATTAAACTTGAAAGAAAGAAAGAAAGAAAAATGCGTTTATTGGCATTGTCACAGAAAAAAAAACACCTTAAAACTAAAAAAAAACAGAAAACAGTCATTACAATGCCACAGACCTGACGCAGATTTTCAGCTGCAACCCACTTCTTGGCAGTTCAAAGCAGATAAATGTCACACTGTTATGGAAACGCTAAACATTTTGGTGTAAGCTTGCAAGTCTACGACACAATGTCATATAATATAGGATTTTTTTTTCTCTTATGTTTATTTCTTATTTGGCGACTAGGTAAGATTTGTAACAAAATTGTCAGCTGATATGCGTATTATTAAAACAATGTAAAACTGCATCATCACAACTTAGTACCTTATCTTGTGAATTGTGAATACTTTACACAAATAATAAATTCTCTAAATAATTCATTGTATTAGTTTTTATTTTGATCTCCGTTCCTGTTCCTCGTCAGATCATCGTGTGGAAGGAAGCGTGTTATCTGTGCTATGCACTCCGCGTATCTGTCTGGTCGAACATTTTTATTTTAAATTATAACACGAACAGTTGGTCTGTTGATGAAACATGGTAAGTACCTACTTCTTCCGAACATAATGTGTGCCGAAGAAAGCACAGATGGAAACGAGAGAAAGACTTACAGAAGGCGTTCAATGACTGTACTAGAAAAAAAAAACTGCTTCATGTTTGGTAAAAAAATAAGATCACAAGTAAACATTAGAGTTTGACCAAAGCTGTTGCTCAAAAATGTCTAACTGTTGAAATAAAGGAACGTGTACCTAACATTTAAAATAATTCTGTACAAAAATACAATGTGTGTGGTTGTCCTTGCGAGGGCGGATACCGTTGACGATAGCCTGCCCACGCGCAGCGCCACCCGCAGGCAACCGCAACTGTTGGCCATGTTTGTATCATTCCTTTATACTACTTTAACATCTCGCATTAACATCTTTTTAAGATGGACGCTATGGTATACCAATACCAAATACCTACCACTTTCAATGCTCAGAAAATATTGCCGACCACAAAAATATTGCAAACATTGCAGTCGACTCGTACCTAAGAGTAGTAGGTACGTGGTAGCTGCTTCATGGACTTACTTAGACTAGGGAAATAGTAAATATCGTGCGCCAGACTAGTAAGGAGAGATCTAGGGACTCTTAAAAATTCCTGAAAAACTTCATCTGAAAATATTATTGTCATAAATCAATCTCATAGCTTGTCGCCGAAGGTTGTCGCTCCCTGCGCGGCGGTGGCTGCACAGCGCAGGCGACGACGCTGACACGAGTCGTAACAAGATGGCGTCGCGGCCGGCTGCCCTGCTCACCACGCTCCTGCTCTGTTTATACGGTAATCTTTTACTATTATTACTCTTCTTCTATCACTGAGATCGAGCTTCAGTGCCAAGTTTCCTCATACCACTTGCTGTAGTAATACTGCTAACGTCTCAGCTGCTTTTCAAAAGAACACAGAACTTTTTTCAGCAGTTGCAGGAATCTTATAACAGTTTGGTATTATTTTAGCACCTACCACTTATTTAGCATGTTTTTAGACCTAATATCTAGAAGTATAATCACATCTCTTCTGCTACAGTCTAGTTTGAAGCGGACTACTTTGGCAACATTGTCGTGGTTAACACATTCCCTGCCAGGGCGACAAGTCACTTGCTTGGTATTAAACCACTGTTTCTGTGCAGGAGTTCCCGTGGCTAGGAGCGCGTGCAGCAACGTGACGCAGCTGTCCGTGCAGGTGGACACGCTGCTGGCGGAGTACGAGCGCGAGGCTCCGCCCGCCGGTCGCGTGAGCGTCACGCTGGCGCTGGACGTGCGCCACGCCACCGTGGACGAGGCGCACGCCGTCATGCGCCTGCTCGCTGACCTCAAGATGGTGAGCCAGAAAGCCAAACGCACGTTACAGCGCAAGGAATTTAATACAAAAAGTGCGGTGCGACCCGCCAGGCCGCCTGCAGTGTACGTTGGTTCATAGACAATGTAGGAAAGTGATGAAAGCGGATTTCTGCAATGGTTTGAGTGCGGCGTGGCCCAATCTATGCTAGCATTAACACTACAATAACCAGTAGGAGGCTGTGATAGCTCCCTACCTTGTTACTGAACCCAACATACCCAACCCAACAAAACGTACCTACATAGTGCACGACGGGCGCGGGCGCTACAGCAGCAAAGAAGTCTTTTGAGCTGTCTAAAAGTGAATTGAGTAGGTAATTGTGTGAGAGATTCATTTTTAGAGCACAATAAATAAAAAATATGTAAGGAGATGGAATGTAGATATTCGCCTACGCTTTTTTATCAGTCCGTGTTGAACGGATGAGCCGATTTTGTTCAACAAATGAAACATTATGATGACTGAGATACCTAATGATTTTTCGTTTGTGTTCCAGTCGTGGCAGGAGCCGCGCGTGCGGTGGAACGTGTCGGAGTGGGGCTGTGACAGCGCGCTGACGGCGGCGGAGCGGCTGTGGCTGCCCGACGTGGTGCTGCTGAACGCGGCCGCTACCAGCGCAGGCGACGCCGGCCTGCGCGCGCGGCTGGACGCCGCCGGCGCCGTGTCCTGGGTCACGCGCCTCGACGTCACCGTGCCCCTCGACCTGGCGCTGCAGGCCTGGCCCACGGACACTCAAGCCTGCACCTTCAAGTTTGGTTCCAGAGCCTACAACGATGAAGAGCTGGTCATAGAGATCAGTGAATTTAAAGTAAGTTGTAACTCCTGGCTGTATATTTAAAGCCTGTGTGGTTGTAATCACAGACGTGAGATCAGCCTCGTCTCGCTTCCTCGTTCGTCATCGCTGTGTTGCCGCTGAACAAATGTAAAGTCCCCGAGCGCCTACTTCAGTATAATAGCATGACGCGCGAGTGCGGCGGTTTTAAATGTAGGTGCAAGGAAGTCTGCCGGCGATTAAGAGGAAATAGGGTCGGTCCCCTCCCAATTCAAACGCTCTCGCTTGTTTTCTCTCTGGTTTATGACCTAAGAGCAATGATTTTTTACAGTAAAATCAATATCAACTAGTTCTGATGATATATCCGTTTTGATGATACGTTATCTGTAGAAGCACTAGAACCCTCAGAAAATGCTTAAAATTGCCTGTTTAGACCGCTGTCGTATTCAATTTATAAAATATTTTTCAAATTGGTCCAATATTGGAGGAGGAAATAGACGAGAGCCGAACCTCGAATTATGACTTTTTGTTTGGAGAAAAGACCGACCATATTTCATTTCAGGTTGGTATAATTATTTATAGTTAACTAGCTTCTGCCCGCGGCTTCGCCCGCGTGTTATGTCGATAAAAAGTAGTCTATGTCCTTCCCCGGGATGCCATTTATCTCCTTGCCAAATTTTATCGAAATCTGTTCAGTGGTTTACGCGTGAAAAGGTGACATACAGACAGACAGATAGACAGACACGAGTTACTTTCGAATTTATAATATTAGTATGGAATTAGTATGGATATAAGTATAATAAGTAATATATAAGTAATACTCGTAAGTATATAAGTATGGATTGTAGTGATGAAGAGTACTTATAACTATATTATCAAGGAGAGGCCTTCGGTCTACATTGGAGTGTTGCGAAGTAGATTCACTCAAACTCTTATATACGAGTTATAGCTGAACCTGTTTATCTTTATATGTATAAAGACGTATGTACCTACCCTAAACATTTTGAATGTGAACATTTTTAACTGATTTCAACAGTTTCGTAAGCATGCATCTATCATTACGCTTACAGCATGCAGTAGTATTCGAGACGGGATCCTGGGAGATCCAGAAGGTGACGGGCGAAACATCGTCCTGGCAACGCGGCGAGGAGGAGGTGAGCACGGCGACGTGGACGGTCTCGGTACAGCGTCGCGCGCCGGCGCACGCGCTGGCCGCCGGCGCCGTGTTGCTGACCGGCGCGCTGCTGCTGCTGACTGCTGCAGCGCTGCCGCCCGTGCAGCGCCCCGCGCTCGCGGCCTGCGCGTCCTTCACAGCTGCTCTTTGGTGAGCACTCAACATTACCTTCAATCAATCAACGTCACGTATTAGGCCATTCCCATGTTGCACTACAATCTAAATCACGTCGGTACTCCGCCTGTCGCATCCACTCTAGCACAGCAGCCTTTTTGAGGTCACTTGTCGATACGAGGTGTTTACTCTCACTGGTCCACTCCGACGACTATCGATCCTTCGTCGGACAACTGCTTCTTCAGTTTGATAAAGTTATAACCATGGAGTAAAACAAACGCTAGCAGCACAATAAACAGTCTTTGCTCCTTCATCGTAATAGCACACTAAGCTTCTTCAGAAAACGGCTCAGTGCATCGTTGCTGTGTTTGCAGGTTGATTTCGGCGCTAATCCGGCTGCCGGGCGCCAGCTCGTGCCCGCGCGCCATGTCGGTGATGTGCGCGCTGTGCGTGTGCGGCGCGCTGAGCGGCGCGTGCGCGGCGCTGGTGGTGCGGCTGGCGCGCTGCACCGCGGCGCCGCCGAGGGCGCTGCGCACGCTGCTGTCCGGCCTCTCCACCGTGTGTAAACTGACGCCCTCGGCGGTAAGAACAAACTCAATTACCGTCCGATTGTATCCGTCTCGCCCTAAGTTTCTCTAACGCGTCACTAAAAGGCTCATTCATCCAGATCTCACCGCGCGGAACATTGCTACAATGACTTGCCATAGGTACTTCGGTCAGAATAAGGAAGAATCACGCGTTTGGAGAAGGTGGTTGGTGTAGGTACTTTTACTAGTTTTGGAGTCTATGACATACAGAATGTCTTGTGTCTATGAGCTGCTGGAATGTAGCTGTGCCTGCCTACATTCACGAGCATTACTTACCTACAGTTACACAAGATTTTAAAGCAACTTTGTACTATGTTAGGTTATACTTAGATATTTTGTAGTGTTACGAACATAGTACCTACACAACATAGTTCTTTTCCCAAAGTTGTCATTGTTATTTCACGGGAAAAACACATTTGAATTATGCGTAACTAATGACATGACTGTACGATAACTACAGAATGCTGCAGACATGGCAGTCAGGACTTCAGGAGGCAACCGTTGAGTTGAGGCATTTCTCAGAGATATTTATAGGCAAAGCTACCTCGTAAAAGATAGTGTAGAAGTTCAGAGAGGAATTGTGCTATGATTCCAATATATTAAAATAAAAAGAAAGTTCGTGCAAATGTTTATTGCTACAAACACAGTAAATAACATGGCTGGTGGTTGTGTTGCAGGGGTCGTGCATCTCGTCGGAGAGCGGCGCGTGGGCGGCGGCCGCGCTGCTGCTGGACCGCGTGCTGTCTGCGTGCATCGTGCTCACGCTGCTCGTGCTCATTGCCGTGCAGCTGTTCTAACACGCGTGCTCAGCTCCTCGCGCACGACTTGTTTCAATACGGGTCAAATGTCTTTTGACACTGTGACTCTAGAGACATCGTACAAAGTTACGTGACGTCACCTGAGAACACCCCAGACATCTTTCCTCACGAAATTCTCATCGTGTTCTAGCAAAGTCGGTGACGTCACTCAACTTCGTGCAATATGTCTCTGTATACACGTGTCGCAGGATTTTGTCCCCGAGGACTAAGGAGAGGCGGCAACGCTCTGGATACAAGTCTTGTGCTCTCGTCTGCTCATCAATATCTCTGAAGCAGCAATTGCTCGATATGCGTTGCTCAGAGCCGCTCTTGTCTCTACAGCGTTCCTGGCCAAGTTGCTCTCATCTTGCAGCAGTCGTGCAACTAGTACTCTTCTATTTGTAGTCTAGGTCTACTTAGTGCATCCTTCCTGTAAATATCAGTACAAGTTATTAATAAAACTTATGATGGCACACTGTGTTTCATTTTCAGTCATATTTCCTGTGTAACAGATTTTTTTACTTATGTATTACAAAGGCGGCACTGTGTATACAACGTGCCGCTACCATGACGACATTAATTTAACACACGTATCCGATTTCGCGTATTCGTTTTAGGAAAATATTTTAATTTCATTAAATGTTATTATTTATTGATTTATTTACAATTTTCTAAATTACCATCCTGGAGCAACCTGTACTTAAAGAATTGTAGCGAAGAGTTCATTTGCCGGGGTCACGGATCATATGTAGGCCAATAAAAGGAAAGCCGCGCAATTTCCTAGAAATTATGCCGACAAAGGATCTTGACCGATGGAACGTAAGCCAGCTGATAGGTACCTACATGAATAAATCTTTTACAAAGAGTGATCTCAATTTTGGTTATGTTTTTATTATTTAGTTTGTTTGAAAATTATTTTTTTTCAATTTACGAATTATTTTATTTTATTATCATTTTTTTGGTTACTGGCCACTAGCCCTACCCGTGTGTTAAATTAATGTCGCCATTGTAGCGACACGTTGTATAATGGCTTGTGACGTTTGCACGTTTTTAATGTGAGGAAAGAGATGCCATAATATACATACATTGTTGTATGGGGCTCCATCATACAGTGCCATTGGTTTAAGTATAGGTACTTACTATGAAGGTATAAAGTGTTACTTCCAGTGCACAGTGACTCTTGCGGTCTTCTCTTGCCTTATCTGGTGAACGTCGTGGTACTGCCGGGACCTTCGTTTGATGGCGTGGACCCCTAGTTCAGAGGCAAGCAGCAGCACTGATATCAATGCACCCAGAGCCAACACCTGCAAAATTATACTTTTTGATTGAAATACACACTCATGTTTAATGTGGTTTGTTTTAGCATATACCTAACTACATAATGTTATATTCCTGTTTCACTGTACTTTCGATCGAGAGCTACTATTTCC
Organism: Lithophane socia; assembly: GCA_947522985.1. Classification (NCBI taxonomy): domain Eukaryota; kingdom Metazoa; phylum Arthropoda; class Insecta; order Lepidoptera; family Noctuidae; genus Lithophane; species Lithophane socia. Next base: position 19,660,304 of record OX383252.1, read on the forward strand.
TAAAGAGAAGGTCTAGTATCTTGAAGAGCTTTCTTTGGTATGAGACTGAATAGTTGTGCGGGCGAATAGATATCTAGCACACACCTTAGATACTCATGTACTATAGTAGTGTACCTGCAGTGCTGGCAACACGTCGATGATGCCGACGCTGACGAAGCCGCCGCCGGAGGCCTCGCACTGCGGACGCGCCACCAGCCACACGCGACGCGCGCGATCCATCAGACCCACCTCACGCTGCCAGCGCATTCTGCAAGCAAACAAATAATAACAATGAAAGCCCAGATTTATCTACGTGCGACTTGCCGACAGTCTAAACTGACTTATTGGAAATCATAAGTACCTACCTAGAAATTCTCTCGTGGCTCTTGAGACGGAAAAAGTCCTTACTTTTGTAATTACATCACTATGCGATGCGATACTATTACTCTTGTTCAAATGATGTTCACGGTCGAGGAGCAGAAACAAAATGGCAAACAGCTTTACGTATGAATTGATAATGTCTCGTAAGTTTACATGAACACAATAACCATAAAATATAAAACGATACCGACAATTGTATTCTCTACAGACAGAGGCAGAAGTGCTTATTTGTAACTGAAATCAATCAAACAAAGCTTTAAACGGTTCCACCAAGTTTCAATAACTTAAGTGATGTACGTCATACCTGCTGGCAAACAGCTCCTTGTAGCCGGAGTGCTTCCTCAAGGGCACGGCCACCAGGGGCAGCTTGTACGCCTCGATCTCTTTGAGGCTGCACTTCTCGCGCTCCGTGAACGTTTGCTTTATTATGTCGTACCCTGAGCTCCTCTCCACCTGCACATCACTCAGTACTTAGCAACATCACAAGGAAAAACATTTAGAACAGATTAACTTCAGTTTTCATGCTATTTAAACCGATGTTTTTTTTTTCTCGTAAAACGCGGATTTACGGCATGACCCCCGGGGTCCCCCCCACCCCTCGGACCGCGCCTGCAGGGTGTAGACGTGTAGAAGCACGTAGAAAAAAAGATGTACCGAATAATGACTTGTTGAGTAGCCCTATGTCTGAGGTTTCAATTCAATAATATCAGTAACGCACCTGAAAGGCGAAGAAGCCGGTGCGCACGCGCGCGATTCCGTCCACCACGCTATGGTAGGCGCGCTCGCCCTGCGGCAGGATCTTGCGCCGGTACAGCTGCTCAGTGGACTCGTCCGGACTCTCCTGCGAGCAGGGGCAGAATCACCAGTGTTGCAAAGAAACGAATGGGCAATTTTTTTTCCCCAAGTAATGTTCGCTTTCATCACTAATCAAAAGGTAAATATTTACAGAAACAGAACGATGTTTTAAATACGTTTAGCGCTAAATATATTTAGTGATTTGTGGAGCAAGTCATCATAATCTAGTCTAGCCCTCTCCCAACTATTGTCGGGGTCGACTTTCAGTCCAACCAGATGCAGCTGAATACCAGTATTTTACATAGAGCGACTGCATATCTGACCTCCACAACTCGTTACTGGGAACCCTTGGTAAGACAGATTGTTATACTGGCTGGTCTGACGACTCGTAACCACTATTAAATAGCCACAGCCTGAATATTGAATATTTCACAACACTCATTATTTTTGCTGATGACACTAATGCAATAGTTTCTGCAGATAGTATAAGTAAGTTAGAATCCAAGATTAATACTGCCTTAAAAGCTTTTGAAAACTGGTTTAGTACAAATAATTTAAAACTTAATGTGAACAAAATGTTTATTATTCAAAACAACGGTACGAAATAACGCTAGTCTTCAGGTAGTATCTAGTGGTAACAATGTCGAAGTAGTAGATAATGTTAAGTTCCTCGGAGTCCACATTGACGCGTTATTAAACTGGAAGGTTGAGATATTGTCTATACAGAAGTCAATTAGCTCTGCATGCTATGCAATCAGAAGTCTCAGGGATGAACTCACTGTGGCCCAACTTAGGATGGTCTATTGTTGTTAACAAACTTTGTTAAAAATTTGCACGAGACTGATGAAGAAAGACAAGCTAGAGATAGTACTCGTAGGAAAGACTTACCTTCCACAATCCAACCGAAATTGAACGTGGTTCATAACAGTCCCAGAGTTCAATCGGTCTTTTTATACAATAAGTTGCCGATTGAATTCAAAAGCATTAGCAGCATTAACTTATTTAAAAACCAATTAAAGACATATTTATTGAGGAAGGGCTATTACAGTATCGATGAGTTCATAGATGACAAGCGACTGTAACTATTAAATGAATTGTTAATTATTATTTTTGTTTATACGTATAATGAATGTTAAATTTAAATGCAATGTGGGTGATATTATATGTACTTGAATATTTTCGACACAATGTATTTTGTTATGAAATAAATGAGTTATTGATAGAATTTGTGAATTGAATATTTTGACTACCGACCGCCTTATACGCGCTTCCTTGATAAGTAAGAGTCTGTAGAGATTCATCGACGCGGCCATACTAACGAGGTAGTAGACTTTCTTGTAAGTGGTGTCCTGCACTCCGATCACCATGGGTGAGCGCGTGAGGTCGTCGATGGAGCGCAGCGCATCGCTGGGCGTCTGCAGGATGGCCACGATCTTGGCGGAGTAGGCCGTGAACACGAACAGCGCCGCCAGCAGCGTGCTGAACATGACCACGCGGACCGACGTCACCGCTGGCGTGCTGTGGAACCCTGGACGGGAAATGAAAAACGCTAGCTATTATTGAAAACACGATTGGCCTCTGGTGCGGATTTTAGGAGAGGTTACGTAAACAATGCCCCGAAAAAGTAATGACTAGGCGTAGGTAGTGTGTCATGGCCAATCGTGTCTTCAAAATACATATTTTGTTTTGAATTATGTATTTGTAGGCAAATTTTTAATACTTATGTGCTTATGAAGTTTGCACTAAATAAACAATTTATCTATCCTTTGGCATATTAATGGATTAACAACGACTGTAAAGTTTTTAGCAAGGTGACAGTTTGCCAAGTGGCGCAAGATTATATAGATAGCAATGTTTTACATTGAAACGAACATTAAGGTCACAACATGATGAATTGGAAAACGGCACGAATAGCTGTCCTCGCATATAGCTTCGAACTGTTGCTTTACTTCGGCTTCACCATTACGCTTACGCCATCCGTTTTAATTTATGAGCAGGTCTTCCCGAATATCATTCGTACAGAGTAACTGCTAGAGACGTACCTTGCTGACACAGCGTACCAAGCGCGAAGGTCACGGTCTCGGGCAGCGTGAACTGCTCCAGCTCGAGGCCCGGCCGCGTCCTCTCGCGCACCGCCCTCAGGGCCACCAGCAGCAGCGCGGCCGCCGCGGCCACGCCGCCGCTAGCCGCCCACACGCCGCCGCTGAACGGCGCCAGGAACACGTTGGACACGGCCGAGCGGGACGGCTGCCGGAAGATGAACGCATTCCTGGAAACCATATACCCACTTCAGCGTAATAACGTCCCCTCACTGCAGAGCTAAAGCCTCCCTGTCCCTTCCACTTGTCCCTGGCTTGCCGCTCTCTGCAGCCAGTCTTTTTAATAGGCTTCCCGCAGTTTTCGCCATCTGCTTACCTTCAATTACATTCGTGTAGCCGAGCCTGATGCCTATTATACTGAGGAACATTGTAAAGGCTCTTACATAATGGCGCGATTCGCCGCCTTAAAATAGAACCATATTTTGAAATTAGCGCCTGCTCCTCTAAAGGAGTTGGTACCTACCTACTCAGTAGTCAGTACTCGATCTTTGTCCGTTGCGAATTTCAATCCTATTATGTATCGTTCGTTAGGTTTTCCCCGCAATGGTTTCGCGTAATGAATTTCGTTGGTTTTACTATTTTTTCCTGTCGAATGATTATTAAATTCTAAAAATGTTTCCCGGTTGTTTTGCCTTACAATGATTTTTTTATTAAGTACTTATTTCATTATGATAAATATGCGAAAGGGGGAAGGTGAAAATTGGTTAGGTACTAGGATAGTATGCCATGGTGTCTTTAATAATAAATAAGAATCCTTAGCAACATCAGGCAACATGTCTGTAACAGAAAATCGCTTCAAGTAAACTGCTAATAAACAGATTCAAGTTTTATCAGCGTAAATAGCTTCCGGCTGAAAGATCAATGAAATAAGCAAACGCATTAATTACCTATACAGGACCTATCTACTTCACGCACTCTCATCTAATATACGTACGTGATCGATTCAGTGACCGATTAGATACGTCCAAAACTTTTTGCTCAATCATAATCTATTAGTTACGCTAGTGCTTAATAGCCACAAACTACCGCTGCGCTGAGGTTTTGTGTTCCGAACATTCTTTGTCGTTATTAAAATATATTTAGACAGAAATAGACACGTGCTTCGTCCAAATACCGTCGTACGAAGACCGCGCCGCACCACGTACAGTTAACTTGTATGTCGTGACCCCGCTAATAGACAACAAGTACAGAAACATGACGATAATACATTCAGAGATTTATTTGTTTTATAAACAGAGGTTAAATTGCATGCAAATTGCACTAATTAGTAATTCGAAACATACATGACAACAAAATGAAAGCATGATAATAAGTTTTAAACGATATTCACGTATCTATTTATGGCCATCGATCAATCATGGACTTGGAACACAAAACCTCGGCGGTCCTCGTTCACAATTTTACGCTGAGTCATAAAGTATATCAATTGAATATAATCTGCTGTATCTATCACGTACCGATACCAAAGGTATTAATTTACATAATAACAATGCGAATGATAATAACATTGAACTTTGTTTTTAATTATGCATAGAAATGATCCTAACCGGAAGTACTGTATCATTCCGATATCTAGCGATAAGACGGAGAAATATTTGAAAAATTGACCTAATTTTCGTAAGATAATGAATATACAACATCAAAAAAAAATCTGCTATTCCATACATTTTGTCGATAGTGAACACAAATGTATGGAACAGCTGATTTTTTTTGGTGAGTCGGCAGAGGAAAGGACGGTACAGGCCCTGCGGGTACAAGGTGATCAAAGGTCCACCTAAATTATTTTCTATGTGTACGATAACAATACGCACCACCCAGAACTTATAGAAAACAGGAAATATTTTTTTTCTTTCTTTCTTTCTTTCATTGTACTTGTCGTGGTTATGTATGACGAAGATAATGATGAGGTGCTTCTCTGTGAACAAAATGTTCTGACATCTTATTAGGGTTCCGTATATCAAAGGGAAAAAATGGAACCCTCGTGTGTCTGTCTGCCTGTCGGTCTGTCTATCTGTCTGTCTGTCCGTTTTTTTTATGAAAGTCCAATTTGCCTCCCTGTGTCCCATGCGACGGTAAAACGGACATCATCACGGACGAAATCATCATATACAGAGTGTTAGGGTAAACACTGTTATGATTAAAGACAGTGGTTTGGTTTCAGAAATAGAACTTAAAATCAATGGAAAATGTACAACTTTTTTTTTAAAGAAAATCTACATTTTACCGCAAGTCTATTTCACCATACGCGCTAGAGCAACGAACTTACGTCTCAACACGGGCAGGGGGTGCGGGACGTGGCCCGACCGGCCGCGAGCGCGACCCCTATTGTGTATTTATTCGCGTGTTGTGTAGATGGTAGGAGGGGCGGCGACCTCGGGCGCATAACCATGAATTTGCGGACGGTGTCGGATGGAAACTTTTTTAAATCTTTTAATGAAAATAATGTTTTTTTTTTGTTATGATATTTAATTCAACTACCCATGGTTTGAGTGACAACGGTGTTTACCCTTACACACTGTAATAAAATTTTATCTATGAATATATTTATGTCCAATTAATAAGTCCCGTAGAGTAAAGGTTGTTGATAAGTGAATAAAGCGAATATTATTTTTTCTACATTAGTTCTCTGCCTTTCCTTCCCAGTAGACCGCGATGAAAAAAGTATAAAAAGACGGATATCTACATATAATTCTAGATGAACCTCCATAGGTAAGTACTTGTATTAATTACCACTTGAAGACTAGGTATGGGTACATAAAATCTTGAATCATAATCATAATAATATGATTAACTAGCTGCGTTTCATCTAAATCTGTTCAGCCGGTTTAGCGTGAACGTAACAAACAAACAAACTCACTTTCGCATTTATAATATTATTTAGGGTTTTGTGTCAATTTAAGTATTATGTAAAGTTTTATTGCTGAGCGTAGGGCCTGCTGTTCAACAGTGAACCATGAAAAAGTTGCACATTCAAATCTCAACTGTTTTTAAACCTATTAAAGTTTTTTTTTTACTAAAGGACCTGTCATATATCTGACTTTAATTTTGGATATTAATTTTAGACCCAAATGTAACAAAATATGATATATTTAAGTTTTTTTTAAAGATGGGAAATGGCTCACTGTGTCCACCGCGTGGGACACTCTGAACCGGGGTCAAGTCAACAGTGAACCAATATGTACACAGTGAACCATCCTATTTATTTTACGGTAAATTATGTCTATAAATGCTACAAAACTCAAGGTAAAGCAAGAAAATGTCTTGTTATCAAGAAATTAAATGTTTTTAACAATGGGTTTAAAAATTTATTGTTTAAAACAATTTAACAAAATCTTAGGCTTACAGAGATCAGTTTTTTGCTCAGCCAACTTAATAGTATAGTCTTAATAATTACAATACATTGTTGTTCTTATGAAAGAAAAACATGTATAAAAATACAAAAAAGGAAATTTCAAAAGAAAAAGAATCAAAAACTCAAAAAGGGAAGTTCAGAAGAGATAGGTTAATTGGAAATTTGTACGTTGCTGTTCGGCGACTGCTGCCGTCTACCTTGGGGTTCGGTACCTAATATTTATATTTTATATCATTTTTTGTAACCATTGCAATATCTGGCTCTAAAGGCTTACGAAACGTGTGATAAGTGGTACACAGTGAACCGGTTCACTGTTCAAACTACGTTCGTGGTTCATTGTGTACTACACCTACCATTCAACATTTCAGGTTATGTGAAAAACAAACCAAAAGAGATACAGTAGTAACTTCAGTTTTATGCGATACCCCAATAAACACTGCAATAAGTTTAATAAATGTCACACAGAAAAACTATACCTAACAGAATAAGAAAAGATAGTTCTTACGTTTTATTTTGTTTTGTCGTCAAAAATTATAATGCGGTCCGCCACACAGGCATCTTTAGCGCTAGCTCGCTCCCGACTAAGGAGCGGGCGGCGCGGTAGATACTTGTACTTTCGTGTCCATGGGCACGGTTTGGCAACGTCGCGTTTAAAAAGTAAGAAGGGTGGCTCAATGTGTACCACTGGTTCACTGTTGGACATCTCACCTACCTTGGTGCCAAACATGCGCGACACTTGACGACATAGAACACGTAGAGGGTGCTGACCTATAGCATGACGAATTGACGACTATAAAGGTCGTCTAACCCATCGACGTGATGCTCGATAGGTATTTTTAGGGTTCAAAAACGATACCTTTATCGGATCACTTCGTTGTCCGTCCGTCCGTCTAGCTGTCTGTTAGTCTGTCAATTCAAGACCCTTTTCTCAGGAATGCGTGGAGGTATCAAGTTTAAATTAATATAAAACACGAAGGTCTACAGCCCCTTGGAGCTAAAAAATCAAGCTGCTAAGTCAACGCAACAAAAAAACGGCCATTTATGCGACATTTATTTTGATATACCTAATAGGAAGGTGTTCTTTTTCTTATACCACCATATACTGTATACCACTTAGATTTTTTGCTTTGCAAAAACTTGTGGTAGTCGATGATTTCTTATATTTATCGAAGCTTTCAAAATAAATAATTCTTGGTTGAGGACAAAATACAGACCTATAAATGAGATACAAGGCCAATCCTCGTAACATTTGCGCAACACATTAGTGTACCTACTATTGCGGTTCCTACTATCTTCATAGAACCGGATACCGATACCGCGAAGTGACGTACGACGTGTGACTCTGTGATTGACACCACACCTGTCCCTGCAATCTTCCAAACATTCCCACGGTAAGCGCAAACAAACAAGTAACAAACATACTTCCAATAAATTACCTGTTGTGAACTTCAACGAAAAAAAAACACTACAAAGTGGAAAATAACTTTAATTTCGGAAGTCGGTGGCAAAAAACAAAATACAGATCCAAAGAGGTTTTTTATCGAAGTCGGCTGTTTCTTTTGTAATAGAGTTTTTATTTTTCACTTTTTAGTTAGATACCTCACACCAATTCTTATTTACCACTACTTGCTATGTAAACAGCAGAGGTATTATACCATCATCAAAATACACAAAGTGCATTAAATAGGTAGGTATTATCGAAACTAACTTAAAAACTACCCATGAAAAGTTAATAAAATTCATATGGGACCACCGCGCAAAGCATCCTCTACCAAATGAAAAAAAAAATTAAACCGGTCCGCAATTGACGTCAATATCGTTGAACAAACTTATAAAAACGTACATACAGACGAACATAAATAACCTCCTCCTTTTTGAAGTCGGATAAAAAATAAAGATATTGCTTATGTAGCCCTGAAGGTTTTGAAAACGATCTAATGATTCTCAGCCTTCGTTGGATCATGGATCCACGTGCACTGCTATATATATCCTTTCATGATCTAAACCGCGTTATTATGGAGATCATAAATGCACATCTGACGTCCGTCCTCCAGCTGCCTGTATCTACCATGGCTGGTAGCTGGTACCCGTGATCTATAGGGGATTACTCATGGTGACCAGGTACTGACGTGAGCACGCAGGTCTCGGAGAAGAAGTCGGCCACCTGCATGCGGTCGGGTCTCATGAAGAGCGAGGCCAGCCCCACCTCAGCCTCCTGGCGCTGCAGCCGCCCCACCATCCCGTCGAACGAGCCGTTGTTCGACACGCCGTAGAAGTCCACCTGTCGCAGGTCGAAGCTGCACAAACAGAACGTGACCAGACACACGTAGTTCAAGCAATGTGTGAACATATGACATACTTTCCCGAGTTATAGAAAGTTTATAAATAATACGAGTCTACAAGACAATAATGTTTACCAGAAACATTTTTGTAAGAATTCCAGATATGTTCGTACTGCGTAATATCAGCAAACTCATTACTTGACTTTTTCCGTTATAGTTGATGAGTTTTTTTTATTAATAATCATATATAATATTTAGGTACATCATCATACAATCATACATAATCATATATAATGGTTAGGTATCGTGACCTACATAAGGTCGTGGTAAACAATTATTTTTTGAGCTCATATGGAATCATGAATAACAAAAACCAGAAAATTAGACCACATACATAAAATGTATGGTTACGAAGACAAAATCATCGCAAAAGAAAATTGGCACCGCACAAGAACAGGTCTTGGTTTTTAGTGAATACGAACCGGAAGTGCAGGTCCTCTGCAGCCAGCATCATGAGCGGGTACGTGAACTTGGGGAACGTGTCGATCTGCCGGTTGCGCAGGTCAGACCAGCCCTTGAAGTTGTACGGCTGTGTCACCTGGACACACGAATTTACAGAATAGCCTACTGAAGTTGTTCTGTTCTAAGCTAATACTAACAAAAGAAAAAAAACAGAAAAAAGTAGGTAACACGCATTTTATTACGAAAATCTTAAAAGGCTGTTCGGAAAACGTCCATAATTAATACATCAATGTAAGTAATAATCATAATCGATGCGTGAAAATGATAACGCAGCGTGACTGATCGCCAATTCGCCACAATGCATTGGTTGATTTTCACCCTCGTAAAATGCTACTTCAACATTGTTTTAAAACGTCCTTCGTACTTATCCCTAGCTGTACGCAGAGTCAATAAAACTCTTGCAAAGTAAGGGATCCTTCATTATCCACACACTTACTATGGAAATACCCTTCATGGACATGTTCCTCAAATCTCTCCTCCTGGACACGGCGTTGGGCAGCGCGGCCCACAGCGCCTGCAACTCCTGGCGCGAGCAGTTCCTGGCTAGGCCCAGCTCGGTCTGCAAGTATGGCATGCCCAGCTTTACTCTGTACACGTCCACCAGGCTCTCTGGCGAGGACCACACCACGTCTGCGTCGGGCAGGATGTTGCAGGCCGATAGAGTGGCCTCGATGATGGACCGGTCGGACGAGGAGTTGTGGAGTAGCAGCCACGAGTGCCGGTAGTTGAACCCGCGAGAGGCGGATGCCTGAAATAATAGGAAATCTGCATGTATTTCGAAAGTTCCAAATGGCGGATTATGAGCGCCGAAATGGAAGTGTTAAAAAAATCCATCCAACCTATCGAGGGAGATATCAAAATGAAGGGTTTTAAAAAATGATTACAAAAATATATACAAATTATATGGTTTAATGTAATTTGGATTGAGAAAGAATATAAAAACAAAAAAGCTGAAACTAAACAAAATTAACAACCTAATAAACCCGATTACAAACAGTGAAAAGAGAAAAACAAGCATTATAAACAAAAGTTATACCATATTTCAGGTTTTTGGTTTTATAAATTATACCTAATGCATGTCTTTTTCAGCTAAGTACCTATGTGTTTTTGCAGTAAGTCCCTTGTGAGCAACGTCATGAAGATCGAGAGTGTGTCGACCAGGATGGCGTACCTTATACCTACTCAGAATATCCGCAAGATATTCGTTGAAGGTCACAGGTTTACGCCCCGACCTCTTCACACCACGATGATGAGGTGGAGACTAATGTATGAGTATATTGCCAGAGCCATTTTTGACTCTAAAACTCACTTCACCATTGTCATGCTTCAAAGCGAAACTTCTGCTCATGCTGCTGCTTGGGGACTTCAAAGCGAAACTGAGCAAACGAGACGATGATGAGCTGCGAGTGGGGCAATTTGGAGTTGGACATCGGAACCACCCGGGTCATAGTTTTATGGCGAAAGAAGGACTCTTTATGATGAACTCCTTCTGAGCGTGAGCACAGAAGGTGGACCTGTGCAACTAAAAATGAGATTGACTTCATTATTTCGACGCAGAAACAAATATGCAATGATGTCTCTGTAATCGACGCGGTGAGAACCGGAAGTGATCACCGTATGGGTAGAGGCACATTGAATCTAAATATTAAACTGGAAAGATCTCGACTGATTCGCTAAATCTACGCTGAATCTACGCTTCGTCCAGCACCGTAGAGCGGTAGACAGTAATGGCTGAGACTATAGAGGACCACCAGTACAATGATCGATAACCTCAGTAGAGCTTTCGAAAGAGTGGGTTTAAAAAAATGAACATGGACAAAACGAGGGTCATGTCGAATGTCCATTATATGACACCCACTCTCAGGAAATCGGATACCCTACGTACACTCGTAATAGTATGAATTAAAGTAACATTTTCATTTCTTTTGTTAAATATTTATGTAAATCAATAAACAATTTCAATTTCAATTTCATTTTTTTTTTCTAATTCCAATAAATTGCGAGTGTAATTAATTCTGTACAAGTATTTATCAGGCATCAAAAAAATCCTCTGCATCGCTGTCAGCAGGAAGTGCGCAAAAGGCTGGCAGCATTGCCACGTTGTATAGCAATGCTGATTCTTTGGCCAAAAAATAGGCCAGCCCTCTGGTCACGTGAAGAGTCATGTAATCTTGTAATTTAGTACTATGGTTGCATGAAGTACTTTTATTATGTTTTTTTTTGTAACTAAAACAACAGGCTATTCTATGCTAACTATTTATAGGAGGCTATATAACCTCCACTCTAAGGTATGGTATTATCCTGTGGGGGCGTTGTGTTGAGATTGATCAAGCATTCGTAATGCAGAAAAGGTGTCTAAGAGCTATATTTGGGTTGAAGCAAATAGAGTCATGTCGTCCATTCTTTAGGAAATATAAAATACTCACTGTACCGTGTATTTATATATTGGAATCCTGTCTATTTGTTTTCAAACATATGAGACTTTTTCAGCAAGCGACAAGCTACTATACCCCACGATCTATGTATACTAATAAGTTATTACAACCGAGAACGAATCTCACATGTACAGGTAAAAATAGCTATATTATGTGCATAAAATTGTATAATAAAATACCAAATTCTATAAAAACGCTACCATTCTCTAGATTTAAAAGTAATTTGACGAGGTTTTTAATTGAAAAATGTTTTTATAGTGTACATGAGTTTTTAGAGTATAAATTGTAAGTTTTGTAAATTGCGCGGTCTTTCTAAGTTATTGACATGATTATTATTTTATTTTATTATTACTTGTTATTTTTTGTTATTTTTTTCATTATATTGACATTCACTTAATTCAATACTTAATACAATTTTAATGGGATTATTTATGTTAATGACTGCATGATTATTATCAATGATAAATTTAAATTAAATAAAATGTAACTTTAATTTATATTTGCACGCCGAAATTAAAGGCAGAATAAGAGAACAATTTTGTACACTTTACCAACCTTCTGTACCTTATTTGGCAAATAAATGATTTTGATTTTGATTTTACACTGGGTGGTACTGAATTAAATAACTAACTATACAAAATCAAAATACCTTCCACGTCACCACTCATTGTTTGAAACATAATGCTAAAAGAGGATGCTAGTTATCTGAACGTACCTGCTCCAGGATGAGTTCGGCGCCGGGACAGGCGAGGTCCAACAACATGGCCTCCGGGAACCAGCCGCGCGGCGCCATGGGCGGCGCGCGCAGGAATTCGGAGACCAGCGCCAGGCGCACGCCGGCGCGGCTGCTGCTGCGGTACAGCTCAAACACTTGCTCTACAAATGTACTGTTTGTAATGTCCTTGGGGAAAGTTGCTTTAATTTTTAGAAAAAGCAAAGAGATTACTTGCTGTAATGTCTCTAATTAGCGGCTGCTAGCTATAACCAGGGTCGGTCTGGCCCCAGGGCATACCGCGACTTTTCCCGGTGAGCCCGTCCCTCGGTCACGGTAATGTCAGCTTTTTAAAGCAAGATCTTGCTACCTGGAAAGGAGCTTCCTCCCTTCTACCTTCTGTAGGTACTTACCTATTAATCTCTGTTTAGAATTTTCAGAAGAGACACGCAGTGGATTTAATTTTTCAGAGTTTTTAACACCCATTCAATAATTTTTTGTGCTGACTTAGGTACTTATAGGTACTTTAGTGATTTTGTTTGAAATAAAATACCTGAACCTATCTGCATTAGGTACCTACCAGGCCGCCAGCAAATGAAAGCGGTCATCATGGACAGGTCCTTGGTGAGGAAGTACGACAGAACGAAGCTTATCAACTCCATGTTGAGTCGAAGGCAGACGGGCGCGCAGCAACGCACTGACCGCGACTCCTAATCCGAGACCTAGGCGGGTAGTTAAGGGGATGTCCTTCGCTCAAAGCGGTTTTATTTATATTACGCTTATAGGTATTATCGGCGCCTGTACCTACTATGTTTGTTCTTTTCGCACCGATGAGAGCGAATTGTAGAAACAAACGTTTAACGAGTCAAGTCAGAAACAATTAACATTGAACTGTCATTCATAATCAAGTATCTCAAAATTCGAAACCAATGTTATTGAAGTTACTTAAGCTTTGTTTCTCTTTTCTTTTATTTATTATTTAAGCAAGTTTCGGTATACTTCACCTACGTATTTTGTCACGATAATGGTAAATGCCAGATTTTTCCACTTAGTTTCTTTCATCACTTGGTAGTTTGTAACTCAGAAGGGGATGCTTTCCACCAATCGTTACGCTTTAGAGTAGACCATTTATTATGCTCGAGTCATACGTGTTAGAGCATAAATGAAACAGATTACGTGTGACTCCGGATTTTAAATTTGTCTGTCTGTGGTGTCTTGTTTATACCATTTTAGTTGATTGACTTTCTTGTCGTAGTTGGGTTTTAGTTTTTATTACTTTTTTTTTTTTTTTTTGGGTTGTAATAAATATATATTTGAAATGTGCTAACTAAGCCCTTTACTTTGATACCTAACATGGTATGATTAAAAAATATTTGTTTTTAATTCATGACTTTATGTCCTCTAGAGGGCGCCATTTTTAATTTAATGTGACGTCACATAGCCTATAACCAGCCGCGGACAATCAAGACGCTTCATTTGTGAAATTGTAATGAGTCGCTTAGAAGATATGAGGGAACAGATGAACAATTATACATACATACATATATACCGGTCAAAATCATAACCCTCCTTTTTTCTTCGCCGTAGTCGGGTAAAAACGAATCGTTTTCTTACCAATCATTACATTTTTTATTGCCAAAGTGGGCAAATAAATAGATTCTTAAGCCAATTTTACCTTTGACAGGTAGCTCTGCCGTGCCAATCCAAAATAATGTAAGTCGACTTACAGTGTTTTCGCTTAACAAAGCCCAATCAGTTTCTTGAAGTCTGTTTAGTACCTATGATCGATCACACTTTCATTTCAACGGTTTTTTTGCAAGATAAAGCAACCAAAAAACACTGTATTACGTAAAAAATAAGATATAAACACAGATGTTTTGTCAGTTATCTCAAAACTGGTTTTTGTAGGTTGCAGTGTTTTGGCTTGGCAGGGCAGAGCTGTCAAAGGTAAAATTGGCTTAAGAATCTATTTATTTAACCTCATAGGTCTGCATAGTGGATCCTCCCATTATGGATGTAGAGCCATAATGGGAGGATCCACTATGCAGACCTATGAGGTTATTTGCTTTATTAGGATTGGTTATTAATGTATTAACCCATAACGGTCTGTAAATTATTGAAATCGGCCATTAATTTGGGCATATGACAAAATCTGTAGTTGTTGTAGGTAGGTACCTATATACTTTGTAACGGATACAAATCAATAGTTATGAGAATAAAAGAGCATTAATATTGACATTATTTTGATATTCCAGCCAATCGACCTAGTAATCAACATCGACTTGTTAATAAAGGGTCTTTCAACAAGGACGGGTCGATAAAACAAGCTGTATGTGGGATATTAAAGAAATATTTTTTTTATTTGAAAGGCCCTTTTTTGCCATTATTTATGAAATATGACATCGTTTAAATGTCCACCGCGGCTTCGAACGGTGGCACGGATCCGAGAGGTCCAATTTTCAATATTACTCTACTGCATAGATCCGACAGAATCTGAGCGATGGCCTGCGTTATGTTAGACTTTCAGCGCATCGTTTGATTGCGGATTATTGGCATAGACCTTCGACTTGGGAAAACCCCACAAGAAAACATCTAGCGGGGTCAAATCGCACGATCAATTCACGTTACCTCTGCGAGAGATAACCCTACCCTCGAACCGTTCATGCAGAATGTCCATTGTCCATTGTGTCGCTCGCTGTGTGGCACGTAGCGCCGTCTTTTTGGAACCACATGTTGTCCATGTCCATATCGTTCAATTCAGGCCAAAAGATCTGTAGCGCTCGCCGTGACATAAATGGACTCACCATCATCGTTTTCGAAGAAGGACGGCCAATGACGGATAGCAGCGATGTTCTCGGCCAATCTGGCGTTCCTTTGACGTAAGGGTGTTGGTTAGTTGTTTACCGAACCAGTCGTCTCGAATTTGGTCACCAAACGTTGGTGATTCGACTTTGAAGGGCCACCGCGTCTGCCGTAAAGTGGACGTAGAGCGCGCAACGTTTGCACTAACGAACACTTATTTTGATAATAAATTAAGTTTTATCATTTGGACGTGCTGCTCAATCGTGTAACTTGCCATGGTGATTTGGCATCAGTAACTGAAGAAATAACAACGCATTTGACAGATGCCGCCAAAACAACACGGCCGCCACAAACTGTCATCATCGACCCGCCCTCTTTGAAAGACCCTTTATAATAAATAACTTCTCCTTAAGCATCCATTAGATTTGCGATCATTATGAACAGTGGAGTGTTTGTGGAGCAATCATTTTGCGCTATTAAGTACATAGCATTAGATAATGGTGCATTATGTCGCATAATGAACAAAAATTGCCCGTTTAACAATCCTAATAAGTATATACACTTCTCATCAGAAAAATCGAAACACTTCCGTTTTTATGGTTTCTGTCCTAATTTAACACAAAAAAGTTTCCATTCCATGAGTAAAATCACATGATTGTATAGCTGGCAGTTTGGCCCTTACAGTGATAAGCGAAAATTCAAAATTCAAAATTAGAATTTCATTTGTTTATCCTATAAATGAAATGATTCACTGTTTTGAGACAAATGTGTGTTTAGAGTTGGAGTACATTTCACCTTTGAAAACTAAAAATTAGCGCTTATCTTAAAACTTTTTGTTCTGTGTTCTGTGTTCTGTATACTGTGTGTGTACTGTGACTGTGGGACGTCTGAAAAAGTTTTTTTCTAAAACATATGGATACTTTGCCCGCAGAAGCCGCCCAAGTGCTGGCATTGCTGGATTCTGGACTTAGTCAGCGTGTTGTAACTGAAAGATTGCATCTAAGCCTGTCGTCTGTTCATAGAGTCTACAAACGCTATCGGGAGACTAGTTTGTTTACGCGCCGTTCAGGATCTGGCAGGAATCGGGTCACTTCTGATCGTGATGATCGATTTATTGCTACAACTTCTTTACGAAATCGACGCCTTAATGCTTTTCAACTGCAGCTGCAGCTTCATGTTGTACGTAGGGTGGCTGTAAGTGACTCTACAATTAGAAGAAGGTTGAAGGAACGTGGACTGGTACCGCACAAGCCAGCAAATGGGCCGAAATTAACTGCAGACCATCGAAGAGCGCGGCTTAACTTTGCACGTGAGCAGCTAAATTGGTCATACCTCCAGTGGAATAAAGTCCTCTTTTCTGATGAGTGTAAAATTATGCTCTATGGTAACGACGGAAGGAACAAGGTCTACAGAAGAGATGGAGAACGCTTCGCACAATGCTGCATTGAAGAAAGGGTCAGCTATGGTGGCGGTTCGTGGACGGTTTGGGGAGGAATCAGCGGCGTCGGTAAGACAGAGCTTGTCTTTGTGTCTGGGCCACGTCTGCCTGCACTTAACAGTCATCGGTACATCGAACACTGTCTTGAGCCTCACGTGATGCCCTATGCACATTTTATTGGCAACGGTTTCATATTCATGCACGACAATGCTAGGGCTCACACCGCGAGGGTCGTACGAGATTATGTTACCGAAGTCAGTATCTCCATTATGGAATGGCCAGCAAGAAGCCCGGACATGAATCCGATTGAACATCTATGGGATGAATTAAAGAGACGAATTCGTGCAAGAGATCCTGCCCCAGAAACTCTTAGCCAGCTGCAAAATGCAATCCAAGAGGAATGGAATGGAATGCCACAACATTTGATCGTGACTCTCATCCGATCGATGAAGAACCGTATGGAAGCAGTAATAAGAGCTCGGGGAGGGAATACAAGTTATTAAATAAACGTTTCTTAGCTTTTTTTTTCATTTACTTGTGTTGTTTTATCAATTTCCTTCATACTCCATTCAGGGTAAAAATAACTTGTTATAAAAAAAAAACCGAAACCTATGAAAATTTAATTTGAATTTGGAACATTAACAAGGAGGAAAAGGGATTTGAAAACCTCATATTATTCACTATTAAACGACATTTGACATATATTCCTAAATATACACATTTTTCTGATAATCCTTACAAAACATAAACTTGCAAGGTGTTTCGATTTTTCTGATGAGAAGTGTATTACCATTTCAAGATACAAAAACGCGTGACTCTTTACTATAAGTAGTAAGTAATAAAATGGCTGACGTTTACTAATAAAGTTATTGATCTAGTAGCTTATAAGCTTTTTTGATCCAGTAGCGCTCTTACTAAGTACTATTCGATTTAAAAGAGTCTCGAGCAAAACTAAAACTGGCGCAAACTTATAACTGGTAACTAAGCACATTACTAGTGCATTTTAAACAAGATTGTTTTAGTAAGATACTTATGTCAGATACTAACAAGAGCGTTTGTGCTTGTAATTGTGTAGTCTCATATCAGTATAGAAGTAAGCTTCGTCAAGTATATTATAGGGCTTAGTAACATTTCTAAAGTTGATTATAAGATAGTTAAAGAAATAAACACTCCTATAACTGCGCCCAAATCCAGCTTTGTAGCATGATACAAGTTTCTTAGAAGTGAATATAAAAGTAGTCTCGAGATAGTTTTCTTTTAAGTAATGGATTTTGCTAGTTGGGAACTTACATATGCTGCACTGCACTGCACTATACCTTTGAAATAAGCAGCAACGATAAGCAACATGAATAACAAAGAAGTTGTAGAAGTACAAGTGGATAATGTACCACTGTAGGTATTTCTCTTACTTACGTATTGAGAAATAGACTTTGGACTATGGTATAGTGCTTGTTTTCATTCTCAATCAATGGGTACCTACATTGTTTGTTCCTATTTCGTTGATACCTAGACGAAGTTCAACAGGGTTAAGTGTAGACAATCTTCTGCAGCGATAATATTAATGCTTACCACGCGACTAACGGATTATCGAGAACCACATAACCGTACATTGTATCGGTTATCACTTTATCAGCACAGTAAAGGCATAATTTCACGTAACCTGCTTATGTTCGTACACACGGCTACACATCCAGCTATACATTTCCAGTTTATGCTGATCTCGCATTGTAAAGGATTTCCGTACAATGCGAGGTCAGCTTATACTGGAAATGTATAGCTTGATGTGTAGCCGTGTGTACATTACTTATCTGTTGCACAACCAGGATTAGCACAAAACGAACAAGTTGTTTTAAAACATGTACCTATTTTAAACAATGTTTAAAACATTTTGAAATAAAACAATGCTTTTAATTAAGTGTTTAAAATCACTGTTTAAAACAAGTTTTAAACAATGTTTAAAACATTAAGAAAAAGACATGGTTTTAAATAGCGAATGAATGGAAATAAATGAATATCATGAAAATGTTTAGGGCCTGAAATAGCTCGAAAAGAAATTAAAAAGGTTAGATAGTAGATTACATTATTAGAGTTGGCATATTTTTTATGAAGTAAGTAATTCCCTGCAACTATTTTGGGGATTCCCCTTAATTGAACACAGTCCATTTTACCTATGTAGGTATATCTATACTTCGTAGCCGGTAAAGAGGTTCCGTTCCGTCGCTTGTCGAAAGGAGGCAATTCCCCGCAATTGTTTTGGGACTTCTTCTTTCTTATTTAAATAATATACTTTTAGATAAACATATACTTGATATTACTTTTTATTTAAAACAATAAGATAAGGTAATTCCCCGTATAAGATCTAACATTGGAATCGCAATTCTCAGCGTATTAGCTTGATTAGAAAAAAAAAGTAAGCACACAGATCAGATCGTACTTATAGTAACCATAACTAGTATGATATTCTGATCGATTTTTTTATGTAGTCTAGAAATGATTTATATTAGGTCTGATCGATATGTGTTGATAATAAATCGCTCTAAGGAAAAAAAAACAAAAAAAACTGTTGTTTAAAACATTTTAAACTGTTTGTTTAAAAAAAAATGAAAAAAAACTGTTTTTTTCCAACTCTGTGCACAACATGTTACAGAATGATATAAAACTTGCTGCAGCGACTGACGTACTTAGATGGTTCCTTGTCCATTGTCTGCAGCAACAAAATAAATGTCATTGCTAAACCTGTTACATAATAGGTCCTGATAACGATCTCCAAATATTTGAACTAAGTATAAATCGGACTTCGGCCATTAAATTGCACTTAAGGGAAAAAATAAAACAAGTGGAATAACGTCAACATAAATAGTCTATATTATTAATCTAAGTTCTGTATCACTATAGGTTGGTGAGCGAGAGCGCGGAGATCGCGGGGCAGGCGTCGGGCTGCACGAACAGCGGCGTGTAGTTGACCACGAAGTAGGTGCTGGCCGAGCCCAGCACGGAGCCCAGCTGGCCCACGCCGCCGCACAGGCGCATGCCCCGCGCGCCGCCCTCCCGCGCCCAGCCGTACACCCACATGCGCGCGTACGCGATCACGCCCGACACCACCACCCACGCTATCACCTGCAGGGCAAACAGAGTACGTTAGTATAGTACACACTACAACACTGCCACAGGATGGGTGGCGCTGGCGCTGGCCGCTGTCGAGCAGCTAGTACACACTACAACAGTCTCACTACAGTCGCCCCTGCCGTTGGCAACGTGCCGCTCGTGTATATGAGCACTATCTTTTACATAAACTGCCATCGGCCAATTACCTACATTAGTTAAAGACAAAGTTCATACACTCATCACATTCCAGCCAAACTGACTTGATTGTCTTTCACTCGTCCGCGAGCATGTCACATTCAGGTTTACCGGCTAAACCCTCGTGCAGACAGGCGCGACGCGACGCGGCTCTAACAAAACAATTTCTAAGAAAATTTCATGGTTCAACTACCGATGTCGCGTCGCGCCAGTCTGCACGCGGCTTGAAAGTCAATCAGGCTCGTGTCCTTTTCCTTTCTGCCTTTTAAATTAATAAAGCCTAATTTATTCGGTTTGGCGAACACGCAATTTTCTTCCAATAATCACTATTAGTGGTCATTTCAGAATTCACTTACACTTTGGTTACTTATATTATATTTCACATCTTCATAGATCTACAAGTTCTACAACGCTTCTAAAATGGCCTAACTACGTAATCCTATCCTACTCATAATAATAACATTTTTTTTTTTTTACATCCCGCTTGCAAACTTATTAGCAGATTACTTACACTCCTAAAACTAATAACCCTTCCTCGTCATAAATATGTCAAACTTGACTAGGTGTAGGTACCGAACTAATACATATAGATATAACAGACGCCAGACGACTCGAAGAGAGATTAGCGCCAAACAAAAAGTAACGTAACCAAAACGTTCACGCAATCATCTGGAACACAAAACCTCAGTTTTCCTCGAACGATTTGTATGTCGCTAACAGAAATATGAGTAAGTGAATTTGAAGTCAAGGTCAGATGAGTCCGCGTCCGTAAGGGAAATGTTTTGGCATTCTTGCAATTTATTATTGGCGGATTATGATTTATACTACCGTTTAGACTAATAAATAACTAATAAATAAAAAATAAACGCGAAAGTTTGTAAGTATGGATGGATGGATGAATGGATGCATGTTTGTTACTCTTTCACGTAAAAACTACTGAATGGATTTGGATGAAATTTGCAAACAGATAGTTTATAACCTGGATTAACACCTGTGTTAATCCAGGTTATCAACTATCTGTTTGCCAAATTTAAGTCTCGATCCCGTGGGAATATCGGGATAAAAAGTATCCTATGATACTTTTTATCCCGATATTCCCACGGGATCGAGACTTACGCGGGTGAAACCGCGGGGCGCAGCTAGTAAACCATAATCCACCTATAATGTTTCCACTGCTGCAGCTGGGACACAGGCCTCCTCTCTTCGAGAGAGAGTGGGAATTACTCAATTATTATGTTCTATGTTCGCCCGAGTGTTTTATAAAGGTGATATTGATCCTATATTATGTACCCATGACATTCGACAGATTCGCAAATAGAAATCATCGGCTGTGCTTTTTCTGCTTAGATTCACAACCATGGCAGAAAAATCAAGTGCTGGCAAAGCAAAGGGTTCATACTTATCAAGGTAGGTAGTTGTTTATTACTAGATATCATAAATCTAATTTATGCCAAGGGCAGAGGTGCTGTCCGACTCTTCGGTAAAACCTATAACTTCGTTGGGAATATTCGTCCAGGTATTGATGTGGGCAATTTATTCTACAACTTAAAGTTCTAATAACTCCTATTTTCAGGATATCATATCGTCCAGCCAAGGCACTGCGTCTTTGATAGAAAATTATGTCCCGTCTGATTATATTCGCACGGATTCACTCCGGAAGTACTTATCGACAGTTCGTCCGGCATATTATGATAGATAGCACTCCATGGTATCTCCAAGATAATGGAAGCTACCAGCGAATACGACAGATAATTCCTAATCAACGCAATTATTACCTTATGATAACTCATGCTTTCAGTCACTCAATCAGTATGAATTTCAGAACAATCGAGCAATTCCCAGCCTGAAGAAAGAGAAGCAATGATCGTTAAAAGAAAAATAATGACATGCCACCAAAGTGGGTCAGTTACGCGAGGCAGAAGACAATAGTTCACCGCACCTATGAGCAAGGGGCACCGAGAGTGCGGCCGTACAGTTCAAGAGATTATAATATAATAATGTTGTGGAGGTAGCACATCCGCCGCTCGGCGCGAAGAAAGGTAAACGGGCATTTTGTTCAGACCTGTGACCCATCAGCGACTACTAACGAAACTAATCGGAGTATGTTAAAGACCATACTACCCAATGAGATGATTTGCATTCCTCGAAAATATGGGAAAGCATTTTTAAACAGAATTAATATAAAAATACGAATTTTCGTATGTATCCTAAATATATAAAATGCGTACAAAAATGCACAAAGATCTTCCTAAAAAGTTACAAGAATGTTTAGGAGCTTTTCTATCTTGTTCCCCGCAATTTCTCCCGCTTCATTTATAAAAAATACTAGTTTATGACTAATCCCCGAACAAACGTGAAAATGGTTGGTACCTACATTATTTTTAGAGAGTTAAGTCAGCATTTTTAAGTAGAGTTATTTCTACTTAAAAATGATATCATGGAGCTGGTCTGATGATGGAGCCAGAAGTTGGCCTTAAGTGTTTCTAGCTACTCCAATTGTCATCCATTTTTCAAGCACTTCCTGGCATCTGATTATGCTGTAACTTGGCTTACTTATACAATACGGAGATATTTTGAAAAAATGATACCATGTTGCTGGTCTGATGATGGAGCCGGAAGGTGGCCTTGAGAAAACCTCAATCAAACAAGATAGCAACATCGTGTTTGCACTCATTTGTTATGAATTGACAAGTGCTTTTACACTAGATGGTGTTCAGGGCCTGATGATACGTCATTTTTGTTTACTCTTCCGTCGACAAAACGGTGCTCGTGCTAAGCCTGCTGATCGACTCTGGCGAGCCAACGCACATTGAAACAGGTATTAGGCTTATTGTGTTAAAGAGAGGGCCTCTAAACTCTTTGCTGCAATGTGGATTGCGCCTTACGAGCGCCAGAGAGCGTATCACAGTTAGTAGTAGTGATTGACAATCAATAAGTCTCATAATTTTTTTTCCCATACATTTGGATTAAAATAAAAACATTCCGTGAAATGTTAACCCTAAACCTTCAAAACAAACCACATTTCAGTAATGGACGCGTACTTCGAGGCACCGGGTCAAAAATGCCCAATGACCTTTGCACGCATTGCAATTGGCATACTTTGTTGCTATTACACGAACGTGTAACTGATAGCTTGCTCTCAACTAGCACCTTAATTAAAATCTAGTGTAGATACTTGTACGATGCAGATTTGATAGCGACGAAAATAGTCTCTCACGCAATTTTTTTATCTAAGAGAATACCAGTACACGTAAGGCTCCCACAAACAGGCGCGAATTCGCGGGCGCGACAAGGGTTGCCTTGCCTGTCGCGCCCGCGATATCGCGCCAGTTTGCACGAGCCTTAAATCTTCTAAACATAGTGAAACCAGAGGGCCTAGACAAGTGACAATCGCTTGTAAAGCGTTTCGTATTTCTATAACAACTTTTTTTCTATAAGCTATCGAAAAGCTTATGTCTTAGCTAGCTCAGGGTCACTGGAGACCTAGACAAAGTGACATTCTATCAGCGATAACGATGATAGAAAAGGCAAAAATGTATAGGACTGACATAAGCTATCGAAAAGCTTATGTCAATCCAGTTGAAAGTCGTTGTAGAAATACGAAACGCTTTCGAAGCGATTGTCACTTGTCTAGGGCCTCAGGACTGTCTTTTATTCACAGATAATGAACCTTGACGTGCAACCTGACGGAAATAATGATCCAAGTATTAAATCAAATAACTAAACTATAAAGGCCTATACAAATACAATAAGTGCCCACAGAAAACGTTAGCTTACAGAACTCAATTGTTATAGTGCATCATAAACTGTTGCTTCATACTATAGCTGTGTGGGTGTGTAATAGTAGTTTGGGATAATTTAGATAATTTTAATGTAGCTTGATAACATCACGGATTGACCCACGTGCAGCGTAAGAGATAAACATAGAAATTGTTAAAGACAACCTTTTGAACAAAAGACTTCTATCCGACAAGAGTTTCCGAAGAGCAGCTGCAATGGAAAATACTTCCAGAAACTAGTAGCGTCTAGCCAATAGATCTTGGGCTACGGTTAGGTACTTAGAGACACTTTCTTCGGAATGAGATAAAAAATGAATTTTAAAGTAATACTCACAACTAAAGCTTCCCCGCCCGCGGAGTACTGCAGCGGCGGCGCAGGACTGAGCAGCGCGGTGGCCAGGATGTAGGCGAAGGGCGCCGCCGTCAGTACCAGCAGGGCGCCCAGCGCGCGGCCCGGCATCGGCCGCAGCCACACGCCCGCCAGGCACGCCGCCGGGTTGGCCATGGCGCCCAGCGTCACCGACAGGTGGTACGCCCGCGTGCCGTACGGCATGCACGAGTACGACTGCACCGACGGCAGCACGCCGTTGTTGAGTGCATTCAGCAGCACCATCAGCAGCATCACGCCCACCCAGCGCGGCACCAGAAGCGACGGCCGCTCCGACGTGGCCTCGTCGTCCTTGGCCGCGGCCGCCGGCGCCACGCGCTCCGAATCGAAACCCTTGTAGTTGTTGATGACGACGAAGGCGGTCAGACTGGTCGCCGACAGCCCGCCCAGCAACAGCAGGAACACCATGGTGTCGAAGCGCGCGGGCGGGTAGTGCGGCACCAGCGTGCTGTTGTCGGCCGACGGCAGGCACTCGGGCTCGCCGCCCACGCCCTGCACCAGCGCCAGCAGGCTCGACACGAACCCGCTGAGCCCCTCACCGACCAGATATGTGGCGAGGTACACGTCGCGGAAGTAGCGCAGGTACGGATAGAACAGCACGGAACTGGTGCAGCCCACCAGTGCCGCGAAGAACGTCAGCGCCAGGTAGGCCACGGAGCGCTCCTCGCCGCCGATCACCGCCGTCTGCTCGTATAGGAACGCGTTGAGCACGAGCGCCAGCGTGCCGATTACCAGCAGCGCGTAGATGTAGAAGGCGTCCTTGACGCTGGGCAGCAGGCGGCGCATGACCGCGTACAGTAACAGGCCGCTATTGGCGAGCTGCACGGCCATCACCATGGACGAGGGCAGCGCCCAGCCTTCGGGCAGGCGTTCCACCAGCAGCGGCAGCTGCACGTACAGCCCGTTGACGCCGAGCCACGTGCCGATGCCCCAGAACGCCATCAGTACGTCCAGCGCCACCAGTCGTTGCGCGCCCCACATCTTGGCGGTGACTCCGTCTCCTCGCTCAAGGCACGGCGAGCTCTCCTTGTCCTCGTTCAACCTGCGGCACGACGAGCGCTTACACTCTCACCAGTAGCTTCACTGCGCTGAGTTGGGCGAGTGATAACAAACTGTTTTGTAAGGATGCCGACGATTTGTATTTAGTTTACGTGATTGTACGAATTATAGAGTTCTAAATTCTCACTGTAAATAAACGTGTGAAATGTTCGCTTTATATATACTTGATGAGTTTAGGATAACGCTTGGATAAGATTAGCGACGTAGGTATGTCCACGAACGTGGGCTGATGAAGCAATCGCGGAGACGAGTGCAGCTGCTGAACAGATGCTGCACACTGACCTTACACAGCCGTCTAACGATCATCTAGTAGGTACATGCTACCACTGCTCCCTGCATTTTATTCCACTTGCAAGTATAAACTGCAAAAATTAGGTACGTGAGTTCGTGTTCGAGCGTTAGTGCAACATAACCGTCCACTGATAATGAACTGGACGGAAACCGATAAAATAACGAAAATATGAAGTCAGTAATTATCGCCACCGATTGGACACAACGACAGATTATAGTGATATTTAGAACAGGTTCCGATGAAGACGTGTTATTGGGGGAGACGAGTCCGCGACTGCCCTGTGCAGTCCGACGCTGGCGAACGTAGCTCAAGCACAATATCCCTTATCCTGCTGCTCGAAGACCATACCTAAGTTAAGTAAGTCATTTAAGTACATATATTATTTGTGAACCGCGAACACTTATCAGAACAATAATTATCATGATTGTCTTTTGATAAATGATTATTGTGCCTCAGCTGTTACTGTGAGACGTTTTATTTATTTATTTATTTATTTAACCATTTATGCACACACATATAAATACAGAAAAGAAGAAAGGAACAGAAAAATTACGACGTTGTGATAATTCGTACGAGACGTAAATTGACGCAATACAAATCGTCGAGGTCACTGTCACGATTAAAAGGTAAAATAATTACTTAATAATTTATCATAATAATATTATACAAATACGACATAAGTAAGTGGTTAGTTGAAACATTGTATTTTTGTAATAAATAACTCCGTTGTCAGATATGTAGACACGGCTACACATCAAGCTAAGTATACTTTTCCAGCATAAGCTGACCTCGCATTG
This sequence comes from Lithophane socia, assembly GCA_947522985.1. NCBI lineage: Eukaryota > Metazoa > Arthropoda > Insecta > Lepidoptera > Noctuidae > Lithophane > Lithophane socia. Next base: position 19,686,716 of record OX383252.1, read on the forward strand.
TAAGGAAATTCTATACAATGCGAGATCAGCATAAACTGGAAATATATAGCTTGATGTGTAGCCGTGTGTACAATGTCAGTTATACTTGTAAGTATAAAGATGTAAAGAAAGACAACCCCTATAGCATCATACTGGGTTAAATAAATCGTAGTTACAGCAGTCGGCTCACGTCAACAAATACATAGACCAGCGCAGCGTCATACCACAAGTGAAGGAACCTTGTAGGTACCTATTGTAAGTAAATGATGGGAAACTAGCACAAAAAAAATAAAGTGAATAAATTGAGTAGATTATGTAAATGCAACGGGTTGTAGTAGAGATAACGAAACAGTACACAATTAAACATACCCGTCATCCATTTCAAAGAAAAACTTATTAGTAATGTAGTAGTTAGTAAGGAGCACGAGCGCGGACGCACGCAGGAGGCCACGTTCAGCTTCTCGACGTAATACAGGCAGAGCAGGGCTCCCAGACAACTGCTCTACATGTAACGACCACTTACATTTTTTTTTTAAAACGAACGTCTCCGCAGTCTTGTTCTTATCACTCCCTTTAATTGATAATTAATTGGACAATTTATGGATACAGTGTCTTCAATAAATTGGTTGACCAATAAATTGGACCAATAAATTGATCTGAGCTGAGTGCAGTGTATTGTGACGTAGCAGTCGAACGAGAGACGAACACGTAGTGTTAACTTTTTAAATGAATTCCGACACCACCACCTGAAGTAACAAGATTTGTCTGAATAAAGAGCACACAGTCCGACGTGCCCGCACTCAGTACTGTGAGCTCGTATATCTACATGATGTAGGTAAATACGACATGATTGGTGTCAGGAGCCGGGAGGCTGGTGTTCAACAGTCGACCGCTGAAATATTTGTACAGGGTGCTACTTGTTTGATAAGGTGTGTACACAGGTATTAGTAGATACCTACCGGCAGGGCTGAGCCATAGCGACGCGGGCGCGGCGGAGCAGCGCGGCGCGTGCGCATGCCGACCGCCGCGAGCTGGCCGTGCGCCCTTAGCTGTGACACGTGGCATGGAATGGGTCAAGCGAAACAAACACCACGCCAACTATACACAGACACGTCGGTGCACCGCAGATAGAGATTGACCTGAACGTCGGTCGTGATATGGCTGGACGTATCTGTCCATAGATCGGCCGGCGCACACGGGGCTTTCGCCTCCAGACAGCTGTGTTGTTCACAGATTACGGCATGCATGATATCTGGAAGCGACGCCATTGCTACAGAATATATCTCACAATATTGACAGAGCTCGTATTTGGGAGCATCTGGGTACGTTCTTGCCTTATCAAGTACATGTAGAAAACAAACAGTGATTAAGTAAATGTTCATATTTATTGTAACTAACAATGTCGCAATCTGTTGATGGCAATGGAAGAGATAATTTTTTTAGATATATTTTGTAACAATAAGCCTTGAAAGATGAAAAGCACATTTAATTATTAGCAATAAAAAATTATGATCGTTGTTTGTCATATACAAAAAAATCTGTTAACAAACAGTCAAATGATACCTATTAGTACTTATTGCTTTATGCACTGGATGACCCCGGACCAGCATAAATTAGTATGATTAAGTTAAGTAATTATAGTCTATAGAAAAAAACTCGAAGAAGATCCTATTACTAGGTATTTGCCTGTTAGTTTAGCAGGTATTTAGGAATTACCCAATATCTTAAACACAACAACAGTTGTACCATTGAGGATAATGGTAACATGCGGGGACCAGGCTATGAGAATATTGAATAGAATATAGTCTAAAGCGACATGATGCAACATAGCCTTACAGAGGTAACATTTAAAAAAAAAACAACTCTGTAAAGTACAAAAGGATGGGTAGGATAGGTGATTTCCACAAGAATACTTAGTTGCACGTTAAAGATGATAGTATTTAAGAACTAAATACTATCATCTAAGTAAAGAAAGAGATACTGATTAAGAACAAAAAACTATTATTAAACTATTTTATTATTAATCAAATCAATAGTTTAATTTGTTATGTAAGAAAAGCAACCAATTGGTAAGCAATCAGCCAATACAATTGCAGTCAGTTCTTGTTCTGAAGCCTACTGTATCTCAACTGGATAATTAGTACAATTCACTAAAACCAACCCACCACATTTAGCAAAAGTTATTGAATAGTTAGAGTAGTGAAAATAACTACATACTGTGCAAAGGAAGCTGGCATTACTGGCCCTCATGTATACAGAAGATAGTTCAGAAGACTTGGCACCTGGAAACCACAACACTTCAGTTCTACCATGACTCAGCACAACTGTGGAGTGACCTACACTAAGGAGGGCTCCACAACCAGCAGTTCCTTACAGGATGTAAGAGTTAGTCAAATCTAACACAGAAGGTACACACTCATGGTAGTTTTATTAATAGTACTACTAATTCTGCCAATTACTAAATTCTAGAAAATTCATCAGGTACCAATTATTTACTAAATGAGAATAAGGCTTTCTATGAACAACCAAAATTATATCAATAACTAATTAATTCTTAACATATTTAGGTCAATCATTAGGGAACTGGGAACTGCAAATTGTGTAATTAAGGCCATTCTAAATGATTATTATGAAATAATAATAAAAAGCTCTTAAAATAATTTGTAGAAAAATATCAAGGGTACTGAACCTAAATTTCTGGACTCTGTGACACATTGCATACAAAATTGCACACTAACACTGGTGATATTCATTGGTTTAGAAAAATGTTTACAAACCTCGCGTTGCTCGCCATGCCGTAGTATTAAGGCACTTGTCCAGCACTTGTTTTCCTTTCGGTGGTCAGTGGGTCGTCTTCGTTATCACAAAATTTCATTCAAAAGTTGTCAATGTTGCGTATAAGTTTACTTCCTTACATCATTTTCTATAACTTGCCCTCAGCCTTATTAAACCATAATAACACTGTAGAAAATCGACCTGAATGACTTCGGCTCACGAGCTCACACTTAGAAACTTAATAAAATAAATAAGTACAAAAGTAAATTCGTAGATAAACTTAGAAACTACGTATCGACATGTTCAGTGGTGAATTCCTTCCTGAATCTGATAAATCCAAGATCTGTCGATCTGAAATGATTTTGAGTTTGACTTTGACTGTTGACAGCAATGAATGACAGCAGACAGCACACTGCACGTAGACAGAGTATACACTGCAAGACACTCACTTCTGCTGCATGATGACATGACAAGACAACAGCTGTTCAAAGTCTAAAAAAAAGATAGGTTTGTCCAATGACCAAACTAAAAGGGTATAGAAAAGTATTAGTCGATTACAATGCGATTTCACATTTTTATGTCAAAAGAGATTTGGCCAAGTTGTAAGAGCTCATGGTGTTACTAGATGCCAAATTTAATAACAAAAAAAAACAACCGACTTCAAAAAAAAAATACTAAAAAGTGAAAAATAACTTAAATTTCGGAAATCGGTGTCTTTGCTTTTCAATTTTCGTTTTTTGCCACCGACTTCCGAAATTTAAGTTATAGTTGGCAAAAGGCTAGGCAGATTGAGTTGTGGTAGCTACCCCACACAAATTCGTATACCGTTATCTGCTATGTAAATAACAGTGACGATGACGCAGTCAACTAAGATAATAATATCATCTATATACGCAAAGTGGGAAAAATACGTAATTATTGAATCTAACTCAAAAACTACGCAAGCAAAATTAATACAATTTATATGGGAGCACCTCTGAAGCATGACCTACCAAACAAATAATGAATCATCAAAATCGATTCATAATTGGCGGAGTAATCGCGTAAAATATATATATATAAAAAAAAGAAGAGAATTGAGAACCTCCTCCTTTTTGAAGAAGTCTGTTAAAAATATTAGATGTCGGTTATTTATTATACTTATACTAAAACCTTCCTCGAGAACCACTATCCATTGGTGAAAACAGCATGAAACTCGGTGCAATCGTTTTTGAGTTTATCGCGAACAGGACGACAGACAGGTGCGGCGGAAGACTTTGTTTTATATTATGTAAGGATTATATAAAATAAAATAAATAGGTAAGTAAATATTATGAAGTATCTACTGAAAACATGAATATTAACGTAGGTACCTACTGGCTCGGCGAGCTTACTCGCCCGTCTGTCATCGCCGCGAGCCGCGAGCCGCCAGCCGCCAATGAAATTTTGAGCAAGCTTCACGTGTGTCACCGACGGACGGTGAGCCGAGTAAGGTCGCGAACTTAAAGACCGCGTACTTTTAGTACGCACGTCTATCACCCACTTTAATAATAAAATCAATAAATATCAAAATAATTTTATTTCACTTAAATATTACATGCCCATGGGTAGGTTCCTTACGTAAGAAACGTCAGAAGCTAGGTGCACGGTTCCAATTATTCGTTTCCTATAGAGAAGAGCCGGCAAGAAACTAGAAACTCCATGATAACTCTTTTAAAACTAATTGGCTTTTACAATATTTTCAAATTACAGTGTTAATGGATATGGGAGGTCAGTAGGTCTTTGAACAAGTACCAATAATACTTCACCTAATACCTACCTATACCAATACATACACCAGTCAGGATACTTCCAAGTTTTCGAGCTCGCTCCGTTCGCTCTCGCATTCTCTAATGCTACGGCTACGTCAAAGAGTGTAAATAATTATTTAAAGGGGCTACATTGTCGCGAACCACCCTTGTCCGATGATGTGCCAGCCCGCGCCGCAGCTGAGAACGTAGCTTTAAATTCCTTGATTAATAATAATGATGCAGCCTGTCCCATCTTGCTGTCCTCCCGTCAGTGACGCCCTAAGCTGAGGTTCGTACGCCACAGGAGGTGCCCTTAGCGAGCGCTTAGTTTATATGTCTCTGGCTGGAGTCCCTAAGGGTACCTAGTTCTTAAGGCAGCCACAGGAAAGTCCGGTTAAGTAGGTAGTCATGATTACAGAAATCAACTACAAGATGACATAATTAAAAAAAAAAAATAAGTCGCGAATCACAGTCCCAAAGAGATGCAATTGAAAAAAAAAATGTCGTGAACTTCCCGCGCTCGCTGTTGTACAGCGAGACGTCGAGCTGTGTGCGAGAGAGAGCGCGCGAGGTGTACGCCAGCGCCACTGCATTCTTTGTAATTTTTTAGTCATATGAAATGGCTATGTCGGCAAATTGACGCAATATGTCAATGTGCTCAACAATCAAGGTCTCTGGCTGATCATCGTTGTAGGTTAGCGCACATTGAAGTTGCACTGATTTATTGAGTGTAATATATTATAATAGCTTCCGCCCGCGGCTTCGCCCGTGTGGTATGTCGATAAAAAGTAGCCTATGTCCTTCCTCGGGATGCCATCTCGAAATCCGTTCAGTGGTTTAGGCGTGAAAAGGTAACATACAGACAGATAGACAGAGTTACTTTCGAATTTGTAATATTAGTATGGATTTGGAGTAGTTTCCAACTCAGGGTTCACAAAATATAACAAATAATAACAACGGTCGGTTCGACAGTATTTTAATTTAAAATTTCAAAAAGCAAATACAATAATCTCCGCATGACTCGTCTCATAAAGCTTTACACGTAAAGTAGTTATCTTTAATAGTACATAATAATAAATATAACAAACAGTGAAGTACTGCGCGCGCGTGCGTGTGAGGCGCTCGCCTACTTGTCCTTCTCGCTCTCTGACTTCCTGCCCAGCGGCACGGCCGCCCGCACCCTGCAACAACACGTCATTTACTGCACCAACACTTATATCACACCTGCTGGTGCACATGCTACTGCATCTTGTCAAGTCAGGGGAAATAATTGCTAAGCAAATTGACTAACAACTTAAATTGTCCCTGACTGTTGTTCATTACCCACACCTGGCAAACACATACTTCTGCATCATTAGTACAGCATGACTGAAACAAACCGACTGTGAAAGATGCCTGATGCTTTACAAGAAGCATGTGTCTCAGGCAAATATAATTTGTATTTATTTTAATATTCCAAGGTTCATATCGAAGGCTGTATTGTATGTAACAGATGGACATTTATTTTTGTGTTGTTAAGTGAAACTGATCCGTTTGGAGTGGATTTTGAAGGTACTTATAGAATTGAGATATGATCGGCTGTACAAACATTACGTGTGGTCTGTACAAACACACTCGTGAGGTGTGTGGATGGCTTGTAGGCGCAGATAGTGGAAGGTGGAATTAAAGGATGCCTACATGACACATCAAGCTATAGAACGAGTCTGTGAAATGATCTGAGCGGGACAGAAGGCGCTCTGCAAAACGTATGTACAGTCAGGCTAAGTGAATCATGACCCACTTTGGCGATAAATCGTTTGAAACCGTCAAAATAACAAAGATGGCACATGAGAAATTCGTTACCAAGGAAATGTATGTTTACGCGAATGTCGACCTAATTGTATTTGAATGTCTGTAAGAAAATAAGCTTATGGTGGGTCAGAATTCAACTTTTCGACTGTACTAGTACTACTAGTAGGTAATCTGTGC